>OY998251.1:56747453-57997453 GCA_963922045.1 Persicaria maculosa | reverse complement strand
GATAATATAAAAACAATGTAATAAGAAATACTCTAGAAGGGGGGTTGAATAGAGTATGCCCGTTTTTCGCAGAAAGTCTCAAGACTTTTGGAGCTTGTATCAAAACCTTTGAGATTAAACCTGAATCACAAAGTTAGACAATCGAACCAAGTGCGGAAATAAGGTAAAGCAAATGAGTAAAGGACACGAGTAATTGTTTACGAGGTTCAGCACAACTTGGCCTACGTCCCCGCCTAGGGTTCTTCCACAACCCTAGGATTCAAAGGCTTTATTGATTGCTTAGCTTAGGATCCTAATAGCTCACCGAGAAGCCTCTCTCCTATACAATTGCAATCTAGTCAACTCACATTCCCTTGGAGTCCTAGACCAACCTAGAAGAGCCCCACCTCTCTCAGCTATCTAGTACAATCCTCTTACTCTCACAAATCAATAGCCTAGTGCAACTTCCCGAGTTATAAACTCTCGAGTAACACTTGAAATGAATATATCCTATAAGCTCACAGTGACTCTCAAAGGCTTTGAAATAAACAAACTCTTGAGCGCTTAGCAGAGAGACACTTGGAAGACAGATCGCTTGAATGAAAGAAACTCGTGTAGCACTTGTATGTTCTGTCTTCTCCTTCCTTTCCTTTATAAAAGAGCATGGAGCGTGAGGATCTTCACCACCAGATCTCCAACGGCTCCTTCGAATCAGTTTGATCTTCAATCTTCTATATATGGACACTTCGAACGCCATGATCTATTTTGAACTGATCTCCTCAATATGTATTAAGGAAGGATATAATCTCGAATATACTTCCTGAAATGGTTAGGCATACATATATATAATATAATGGAAGTATATAATAAGATAAAATAATATACGAATAATTAAGATAGGTTTTGTATTTCATCAACTGTTAATGCTCCAAGGCTTTTGACACAAATATCCTGTCAAAGCCTTTGAAACATCTATTCCGATTTTCATCAAGGGAGGGAGTTATCACAATCTTTATAGAAATTACAAATTTGTTCAAACCTTTTATAAATTTGTCAAAGCGATATTACGAAGATTCATAAATGACTTTTAGTGGTAATAACTACCATAATCTACTAACTATATTATGAATAATAAGTTTTCTGTGGTTTTAAGCCCACCACGCTTTGCAACTAAAACTTCAAGCTAAAGAGGTTTTACCCATACCTGAACGTAGTTACTCTAGACCGTCGGCGTTCCTGTATGTTGAACAAAAATGCGCGATAATCGTACAACACATTTTAATTGATTTTTAATATTTAAGTTCGACCCCTTTTGGTTACCCTCTTGATTCGAAGTCATATCGATATCAGGAATTTTGGTTTTGGTGATTTGGGCTGCACTCGAATTTTAACGGGTTGCCTACGTATCTCTTGGAAGAGAATCAAGCCTTACGTAGTTCAGAAGAACCGATTTAACTTGGTTTTGATCGTTTGAGGACCGTATGATTGGACTCGGTTAACAATAGCTTTATATCGAGTTTCCTACGTATCTCTTGGAAGAGAATCAAATCATTCGTAGTTCAAAATGTCTTGATTTAATTTAGTGGGATTTAACCTCATATTCATTTAAAAGTGAATTTAGAGGTTGACGACTGTACCCGATATATTTTTAGAATTTAATATCGGATTACCTACGTAGCCCGATACGAGGCATCAAGTCTTTACGTAGTTCTTTTGGAACCCAATTAATTTTATGGGATTTAACCTCGTATTCACGTAAAAGTGAATTTAGAGGTTGACGACTGTACCCGATATATTTTTAGAATTTAATATCGGATTACCTACGTAGCCTGATATGAGGCGTCAAGTCTTTACGTAGTTCTTTTGTAGGTAAATTTGATTTAATTTGAGATAGGCGACTGAATCCGATATATATTGAATTTTAATATTGGATTTCCTACGTAACTCGCAAAAGAGTATCAAGTCTTTACGTAGTTCTTTTGAGAAATGGTTTAATTTTGGGAAAGGTGACTGAATTCAGTATATGTTAAATTTTATACCGAATTTCCTACGTAACTCGTAAAAGAGTATCAAGTCTTACGTAGTTCTAAAGGAACCGAGTTTATATTTGGTGAAACTCGATTTGAGATTTTGACTCCGTTTTTATTGAAGTCGGTTTGAGATGACCCACTAGAATTAATTGGCAAAGAATTTTTGACGAGTTTAATTATATATTTCGATAAAACTCGAATTCTTAATTTGCCCCAAAAATAATTCTTATGTTTTAATGGGTAAATTTTGTAATTAGATAAATTTGATAAAACAAATTTGTTGCCAATGTGAATTGTTATTCACGTACTTGGCAAAACCCATTCTTTTAAACCACATGGACCTAAGCCCATTTTCAAATCAATTCAAGCCTGTATATTTTTTAACAAAAGCAAAGACTTTTTGTTTTGTTTTGACTTTGCAAACTTCGCCCTCTCCGTCTTCGTTTTTTTTTTAAGGTTTTGCAGAAACCTCATCTGCTCAACTCTCTCTCTTTCTCGTTTTTATCAGTGGCCACCATAGCTCGGGGATTTGGAGCTAAATCAGCCGGAAAGAGAAGCCAGGCAAGACGAGGGCGGAGCGAGAGCGGGGTGAACGGAAGACGCCCCAGTCCCGGGTATGTGCTAGGGTTTTTCTTGTTTTGTGAATTTCAGTCCCAAATCTTTATTTTGGGTGATATTTGAGAAATTAAAGCACAAATTATACTCTTCTTTCACCCTTCCCTCTAATCTTATGCTCAATTTGTGAGTTTTAACGGATTTCGTTCCAATTTCTAAGGTTGCGATTTGTGCAATTTGGGATTTTCGGATCGGGGATTGCGGAAGAGACCAAGGATCTCGACCCTGAGCATTTGGAGGCAAGGGCTGCGATTTCTGGAGGCAAGGGCCATCCCTTGGTGGGTGAAGTCAGGTGCACTGCTTTTCCCTCCTTTCACCCTTTTTTTGTTATGAAATTTGTAACTGGGGGCTTTGGTTTAGAATAGCAGAATGTGATAAAACTGTGTTGCATATGTTCTGCACTTTTGTTTGAAACTGTCATGAAAGAGGTGATATGCATCCCGCTTGATTGTTTCTTTTTTGTACCAGAACCTGGTTTGTTTGAAACTGATTTAAGTTATGCAGAAAATCTATTCCCTTTTGATTCCAACTTCATTAGTCCGGCCAAAGTGAATTTGTTGGTTTGAAACTGTTTGCAATTTGTATGCTTGAATTAGTTGACCAATTTAGTAAAAATCCAGCAGCACCTCCCCTTGATTTAGGGTCATTTGATGATTCCGAAACTCAAACCACACGAAGAAGCTCGCAAGGCCGAGGTTCTCGAGGGTTGAGTTTCAAGAATCGAAAACAATAAGACTAATTAGGGGAATTTCAGCAGCATCTCCCCTTGATTTAGGGTCATTTATTGATTCTGAAACTCAAAACCACACGAACAAGCTCGCAAGGCCGAGGTTGTCGAGGGTGGAGTTTCAGGAATCGAAAACAACAAGACCAATTAGGATTGCTACCTGAATAACTCTCTTCTTTTTTTTTCTTGTGTGTGAGATTGGCACTGATTTGTTTTTGTAAGTGCTTTGCTCTCTCTTTTTTTTCTTTCCCTTCTTGCTGAATTTTTTTGTTCTCTGCTTTCGTTTTTTTTTTTTTTTTGCAGATTGGAGTATGCAGGAGACCAAGAAGTTGTGAAATCAACCCCTTTTATAGCTGAGAAAAGGTGAACTCATCCCCTTGTACAGATTGATGGGAGCAGTTGAGAGATTTTTTTTATCTGTTTGGATTTGGACGGTATGGGCTATGGAGTGTACTGATGGGGGCAGTTGAATTTGTAGAGTAGACCATCCATCAGTGTTATTTTCTCATTGTAATTTCATCACTTTTCTTTATCTATATGGAAAACTTTGGACTTCACATTGGAATTTAATTTGGGCTTGGACTTTAAACTTGGCTAAAAAGGCTGCCCATTTTTGTGGGTGTCCATGAAGCCAACAAATTAGTTAAGTTAACTTGGTGATCACACAAATAACTATGATTCAAAGTGTGAATCATAGAATTTATGAAATTTTACAACTCAACACTGTAGCTTCCGACTTTCTAGAGGTGGCTAACCTTCAACCAGGCCTCCCTTAGTCCAAACTGAGCACATATCTGTTTTGTTTCCTACCTCATATCATAGTCTATAGCTTTTGGTTTTGATTTTGAGAGAGTGAAGGGATTTGAATCAAGAAAACAGAGTATTCAGAACATAGTGTTCAATTAAGTAGCTTTCCCTTTCTTAAAAACAAACTTTATTGAATTTGGAAAATATTACAACACACAAGCACTCCTGATTTAGAACTTAAACACACTTAGCACTCATATTTGAAGATCCATTGAAGGGTTTTGAACCTTAGAGTGATGGAAACACCAATCTACTCAAATTCAAAACGCTTCTACTTCTCTTTCTGATTTACAAGACTCTTTCTCTCTTCTCATATGGTTTTTCTCTCTCTGAGATTCGGTGCCTTGAGAAGTCTAAGAATGACTCTATTTATAGAGCTGAAGAGAGAGTATTAGATACCTTTCAATGTCTCTTTTTAACAAATGGCCGACAGATGGGCCCCTACACACTCAGAAAGCAATAAAAGCACACAGTGTTGACTCAATAATACAACTCACATGCTGAACAGTAAAAGAAAAGGTACAATAATGGTGTTGGTGCTTGATGATGGCTTTCAATCGTCCAGGTTCTGGACCCCTTCTTTTCCCATATTGGCTTCCAGGTCATCATCATTGTAATATTGTACTAAATCTAGAGTATTATCAAACTCTAGATCTTGATCGTTGTCTAAATCGAGATCAAGCATTAATCCTTCAGTGTATTCTCGATCCCATGCAATCAGCATATCAATCATTCTCTCGTGACCTCTTTTATCTAAAAAGTCACCTACTTCTATTTGTGCTAAATAGAGCTCGATGGACTCGGACCTGTCTATGGCTTGCTGCATTAATGGCTTGAGTTGTAGGGTTATGATGAAGGTTGTATTTCCAACTTTAAATATCCCATAGTCAGTGTGTCAATACTTGGTGATGTGTTAGTAGATGTAAAAGAATCATTTTGCTCTTGCCTCCCATGAATGCCTTACTATGTCGATTCTTCTCTCTACTACTAGATTTATCACATACCAGTATTCTTCAGTAAATAGCAGGAAGATCAAATAATGTGGTAATCGGGATTTTCCCTGGTTAACATCCATGCAAGCGCTGATAACACGACAACAATTTATTTCCTCTATCTTCTCAAACTTTGTTGCTCTGAAGAAGACCTCCTTCTGGAATTTAGTGAAGTTGTTGTACATGACACTCTGCTCTTCTTCCTTTGGCCATGGTTGCTTGTATTTGTAGAGTCCATTACACATTCAATATTTCCAGGCTTTTAGATACTCTATATCAACATGTGTCGTAAGTGGCAATGAGATTCCTCCTACTCCAACGCCATTGTTTATACAAAAATGGTTACACCACTCTCTGATCCTTGTTGGTGTATTGTGATCCCTCAGAGTTATTGTCCAGTAGAAGTCTTCGAAATCTCTCATCCTTCATCTTCTGCAAATGTCTTCCTGGAGTTCAATAGGTAGTTGGAGAACTTTTATTATTATTATCTCGAAGGTTAAGAATCGTATAATCGCTCTGTGTCTCGTTTGTAAGAGTCCACGACAAAATCTATTTTCATTAAACCTTCCAAAATCAACAGAAATATAAATACTTAGAGGGGAAACCCATCCTTGGTACCCTCGTATTTCACCTAAGAGATTAGTATCCCATGGGTGGGTTACCCACTGCGGATTTTCCCAATGAGTTTGATTTTCCTGACCCATCAGCTAACTCTCTTGTTAGGCTGTCAGCTAGAGAATTTTTCGATCCCTGCACATGTTCAATGGTAAAAGTGAATTGATTAAGGGCTATTTTAGTATCTAAATGAGTCCAATTCCAAACTTGATCTTTCTTTAATTTAGCCTGTAGAAGTTTTCTTAATTTGGCTAGATCTTTAATAAAATCAGAAGCATAAGTAAGACTACCTATAAATCTTTCTAGTTGTTTTCTATCCTTGATTTCATCAGAAAATTTTTCTACCTTTTCCAAGATATGTTCTTGCAAGACAATTTGACCTGCTTTAATCTTCAATCCTAAGAACTCAATTTTAGGCTCAGCATAAATGCATTTTTTCTGTCCTAAAATGATTTCATGGTCAATACATTTTTGGGTTATAGCTTTCAAGTCATGCTTATGTTGCTCTATGGTTTTAGAGAAGATTAAGATATCATCAATATAAACAAGACAACAATGTTTAAATTCTTTGAAAACATTATCCATTCTTCTATGAAATATTTGAGGTGCATTTTTCAAACCAAAGGGCATGACTACCCATTTATAGTGTCCTTGTGGGGCACTAAAGACAGTAAGTGGAATACTCTCTTCGTTCATCTTTACTTGTCAATAACCACTTTTGCAATCAATTTTAGAGAACCAAGTGGCTCCCTGTATTCTATTAAATAAAACCGTTTTATTAGGGATATAATATCCATCAAAAGCAGTATTATCATTAAGCTTTTTATAATTGATAACCATTCTAGCTTTTCCTCTTTTTTTTTCCAGCATGATTTCTGACCATAAAGGCAGGACTAGAATGAGGATTTTTACTTTCTCGAATTAATCCTTTCTTTAAAAGCTCATCAATTTGTTCTTTAAATTCTTGTTGATCCTTGTAAGTGTAAACCATTTATTTTACCCTAATGACCGCTTTTGTATCTATTAATTCTATGGTAGCAAATGATTTATCTTTTTCCCAAAATTTTAAAGGATTTTCAGAATATAGTTCCTTACACAGTTTTTCTTGTTGCTTAAGAATTTTTTGCTTTTAATGTTACTTCGCATATAGAGAGTGCAAACTCCCTTTGTGTATGAAGAATATACTCCTCACTACGCTTAGTGCGCGTAAATTCTATTGTTTGGTGTGTATAAGCTTGTTTAATCTTTTTAACCCAAGCGTCTTCTCCATTGATATTGAAGACCATCATGTCTAGGTGTTGAGTTACCAGAACATGGAGTCTTTGGAAGTTCTTTCCAATTAGCATATCAT
This sequence comes from Persicaria maculosa, assembly GCA_963922045.1. Lineage (NCBI taxonomy): Eukaryota > Viridiplantae > Streptophyta > Magnoliopsida > Caryophyllales > Polygonaceae > Persicaria > Persicaria maculosa. The sequence continues at coordinate 57,990,337 of OY998251.1, read as the reverse complement.
GTGAGGGTTGATCAGTAGCCCAGAGTGTAGGAATTACACATTGGACTCCTCATATCATGATAGATACATCAACAGCTAATTCTGAATGAACCATGATACTATCATCAGCTGTTCTAACTTGAATTGATCTCTACGAGACTTCTGCTAAATAAACTCAGGAAATAATGCCTTCTTACCAAAGCATACTGAACATTCGCTGTCTACAAAGGCACATAACTCATATTCATTGAACCCTTATAAGCAAACACTTATTGGGATATAAATGCTATTGGGGTTGGTAATCCTATAGTTTTTCTTTAGTGACTCTTTGCTGACATGTTTAAGGCTTTCTTCTACTCTCATTATATCTCCATAGAGATGACTGAGGTCTATTACTTCCATCTTTATACCTATTTCATCTTCAAATAATGGATCTGTGAGAGTTTCTTTAAGTTTGAGATCCTTAGCTCTTGGATCATTTTCATAGATAGGTTCACTATAGGTTTTAGTGGAATATCCTATTATCTTTCCTTTTGGCTCAGAACTAGATGATCCTTCTTGATCTTCTCTAACCTTTAGGATTGTTGGAGGTATTGAACCCGATCCCCTAAAAGAACAAGATCATAAATCTAAACTATGTCTGGCTGGTTCTCTTATAATTTTATTTTCTATTTTTTTGTTTAACGCTACTACCATGCTCGCTATGTCTTCATCTACCACAAATGATCTATCTCTTCTACTCGTAGTAGTTCCCTGATTCTTCGGGGTAATACTAAGATTAGGATTGAACCTAAAATTAGGGTTTCTGGATAAACTTGGACATCTAGAGAGATTGACTGGTGGTTTAGCATTCGTATGGATTCTACCTTTCTCATCTATGGTTAAAACTTTGTCACCACTAGTGGCTGTAGAATTTTCAAATGCATTTACCGAAATGGTTTTGAGTCTTATTTGATCAGGTTTTAGCTTAACAGGCACAACCTCTTTGCTTGGACCTACAACCTCGTGTTTCTCAGCTTCTACTATATGGCATTTTCGTGGAGGATTTGTTGTATTCTCAAGTTTATAAATTACCTTCCACTTTAATTTTAAAGGAAAAGTTCCCTTATCCATACTAATACCTTATGTTAATAATTTTATGGCTAAGAATTTAGATGCATAATGATCTTCTAGACTAACATAATAGTTAGGTCTACAGATCCAAGAAACTGCTCCTTGACTCAAATTACAGACTATACCACTAATGCATTGATCACTAAACTTTTTATGCCTAATGTCACAAACAAAATTAATGCATTGCACATCTTTTCTATAGTCTTGTAATGGAGTTATAATTAATTGGATGACACATATGAAAATATATTAAAATTTCTTATCTTTGTTATGTTTTTGAATGTTTTCCCAATTAATTAAGTTTACTTCTGTTGCTTGATTTTCATTGTTCTTGACAGTTACGGCTCCAGACATTTCTTCGCAAACATATTTAGCATATTTAGAGAATTATGATTTTTTTAACAAACTGTTCTTTTGCGATGATCGGGAAATCAACCCCCGATCTCGTCATTTCTTCAACTTGTTCCTCATCAATAGAGGTTTCAGCTTGCTGAAGTTGAGCTAAGGTGGTCATTTCATATTCATCAAAGACCTCACTATGAGATTCTCCTTCCATCGTTTCATTAATTTCTTCACCTTCTATTGACTCATTTTCAGATTCTATATCTTCTTCAAGCTTTTCTTCTTTTATTTCTACTATCCCTTTGTTATTTCTTAGGGCTAGATCTACCGCTTCATCTTCAAATAGCTCGATGTAATCCAAACTACCTAGGGCTTCTGCTAATCTATTGTTCTTCTTGTTTCTACATTCATTAGCATAATGACCAGATTCTCCGCATGCCCAAAATTTGCAGTTTTTATTTTTCTCAGGACAAAACGAGGCTTTCTGGAAAAACCTTCTATTTTTTGAAAATGGTTTTAAAAATACTTCTTATAGTATTTTTCACCTCTTTGTTTATTGAAACTTTTCCTCTTATAGTTTCTACTTTCTTGATAATCTCTGTTATTACAACCCCATTCTGTTGGCGTCTCCCAACAAGTTAAGAATTGTTTTTTCATTCTTTGGGTGCTTCTCACATCTCAACATTTTTTCTCAACCCATTTTCTAACATAGGAAATGATGTTACCAAGAAAATCATTACTTCCTTTTTTTTTAGTAATTCTCGATATTCTTCACTTATTTGTTCATTAATTGGGGCAGCAAGTTTATCAAATAACATTGACAGATTAGTAATATTTTCTCCTATCTTATAATAATATTTCTCGAATTTTGTTATGTAATTATCAACATATTTCATGTTACAGATTTCAAGATTGTTTAAGGTTCTTTGCCATTTTAAAGCTTCCTTATCTTCATCTTCTTTTTCTCCAATAAATCCGTCTTCTATTAATTCACATATTAATGTGAACATAGTCACTAGACTTGCCAAATTCCTAAGTTCTTGTTTTGGTTCATCTCCAATAGCTCCATACCAATCGGCAATACATCCATAGAAGCTATGTTCTATATAATTAAGGAATTGAGAAGAGTTACATCCTACGTTCATGTTTAATACACTTATCATACTTTTCTTCCAGAACTCTATGATTTCACGCCTATTCCTTACACCATCTAGATTTAATTTATAACTTGTTTCACTTATGGGTTCTAGATTAATTTCTCTTTGATTTGGTCTATGGTTTGGCATAATGCTTACTCCAAATCTTTCCTTCTTTTCTAGAAAATCTTTAGGCTTTAACCTATGTCTATAATTACTGGTTGACCCATGTTCATATCGTCTATAGTGTCTCCTAGCTTTGTTATGCTCTACTGGTTCATTTTCCCTCAACCTTCTTTGTCTTAATATTTCATTCAATCTTTGTTGGACTTTGGATATGAGAATGCTTTCCATGTCTTTTAGATTGATTAATCCCATTTGCTGATACACATCTTCTTCATCTGAGTTCTTTTCAGACTCGTCGTCGCTCATGACTTCTTGGTTCATAAAGTTGGTTTCAATGACTTTTTGTTTATGTAATTTCAGCTTCCATTCCGGGTTATCCAACTTAGTGCTAAATTTCCTTGTTTGTCGAAGTGGATGTTGATTCATTTTTAAGATTTTCGTCTTGGTTTTCTTCTTCTTCAGTCATCTTTTTAATATTGTCTAATTTAGTTGAAAACTTCTTTTTGGATTTTTTAAATGGATAAATGTATTTAAAAGGATCTCCTTTTTTGATTTCACCACCTGATGTTAAGCTTATTTGATGGCTAATTTCGTTAATGGCTTTTAAATTTGTTGAGTGATGCACTTCACCTGTTTCTTTTATAGTTTTAAAGATTTTACTGCTAATTTTGATATATAACTGTTCTAATTTTCGAGTTTTAGATCTATAAGTTGATCTGAAATGGCATTTAAAATTGCTCCAAAATGCAGATTATTTTTAATCAACTAGGCTCTGATACCAAATGGCAGGATCACAAAAATAATAATATAAATGTGGAATATTAAAGATAACTTAAAGTAATACACAAATTAAAATTCTAAAATAGTTGCTATTCTATGTAATTTTGGGTTTTTTGGTTGGATTTTAGTTGAAAAGTTGAGGGGTCCACTGTTAAAAAGCAGTCAATAGGAATGGTCCTTTTGGTTTTCACCGTAAGAAATGGTCCTCGCCCGAGTCAATCCACACACACACACACACACACACACACACACACACACACTTCTATTTTCCCGGTCCAGATGTACTGGACCCATCAAAACAAATTTTTTGAACCGGGCCATTGAACTCATTTCCTTCTTCCTCCTGTTTGGTTCCATGGTAAAACAGAGAGATTTTTAGGTACCTCAAAATTTACCCAAATACTATCAAATTTGATTCTAAAAGGATCCCCAATTGCTATAGAACAGATTCTTTAACAAATTCTAAAGATTTTGGCTCCAATTCAACCCTATCATGACGAATCTGATTAAATAAGGAAAGGGTGTATTTTGCTTCAGATATGTTTCAATCTTTTGAGTTTCTCTGAGTGTTACCTTGAATCTCTCCTATATCAAGCTTGATCCTAGCAAACTTCTTTACTATCTCACCTTTCTTCACACAAACCCAACGATCTCTCCCTCCCCTCGATATCACGCACTCTCGCTCTCCCATTAACGTTCACCGGGGCCACCTGCTCCACCATCGTTGGCGACCACCAACACTAGAGAATCCACAGGAGGAGCCAATCTATCCCAGTTCACCCATGAGAGAATTTGAGAGATATACAGATTACCTTGAATAGTGGAAGCGGAATCAATATCGTTTTACTTTCGAATTTGATCACCTGGTAGATCTCCATAGCCATAAATCTCGTTAGAGATTCGGAAGCAGGGGATAACCTACAATTCACAGCCTACACACCATGCGAGAGCATTGGAGAGGAAGGAGACTCTCTCCACGACGGAGAGTTCTATGTGGATTTCTTTCTTGAGAAGAAAGTCTGACGAACAGACTCTCTCTAGGGTTTTAGAGAATGATTGACTTGTTGAAATACCCTCGTATTTCCGTTCTTTAAATTTTCGGTTATGATTGAATAAAGGTCGGAATCATTATTATTTAAATGTGTCATAATTCACGAGTTAGTGAACTCACATTTTTATAATATAGTAAGTGAGGAAGTAATTTATTTTAAAGTATTTAAATAAATTAAACTATTCACAAATATTACCTATATGTTATTTATGGGTAAATTGGAGAATATATATATATATATATATATATATATATATATATATATATATATATATATATATATAAATATATACACGTGTGTATATAAACTATTTATATATGGATGTAAATAGATATATGTATATACAAAGGCTTACCGTTATAAGCTGGAATTAGTGGATGAATTCATCGGATCCGATTAATATTAAGGAAGCATGTATAATCAGGGAGATACTTGCCATAGCGAATTGGCCATATCTCCGTGATTGGCTTGCCTTAACCAAGTGATGAGCCTCAATCCTTGACTTTTAAATTAAGGATTCAACCCTATTACTCACCCTCACCGTTCAACATCACCATCCAAAATCCATTCCCTCTACTGGTAGCCGATTAGCGACCCCGATCGGCAGCAGGAGTGCAAGGCGACGACAATACACTCAAGAGAAGCGTACGGAGGCGCTGCAACATCTCTTCAGTGTATTAAGATCGAAGGGGTGTTACAGAAGGTGGTATCAGAGCTTTTGGTTTTATAAAATAAAAATGTAGGTTTTTGAATGAATTTAAAAGTCCTTTTAAATGGTTTTAAAATGTAGGTTTTTGAATGGTTTTAAAAGTCCTGTAATTGTAGAGTCATTAGTATTCCATTCTTTAAGTGCGAGTCAACTTGGGTATTGACACACTATTACTCTTACTCCTAGATGTCTGCGATTTCTACAAGAGCTAGTGCGGTGACGGGGAAGAGAGTCGCTCCGAGCGAGAATGATGAAGTTGAAGGGCCCATTTGGGTCGACTTCGGAAGTGACTCTGGCGATGATTCAGACTACGACCCAACGACCACAGTTCTTGCGAAGAATGTCATTCGTGTCCTCCGCTTAGGCGTGGCCACGGGTCGGACCCGCCGAGTCTACGGGTTCAACCCGCCGGGTCAAGGGTCAGGGTTGGCCGACCCGAACCCTAACCCGTAAATCTCACGGGTTGACGGGTTCGGGTCGACCCGTTGACCCGACGGGTTACATTATTTTAAAAAAAAATCTTTTTTTTTTTTAAAAATGACTATTAAAATAAATAAATAAATAATATGTAAAGATTTTATCTTCACAACACATTTTATCACTTTGATATGAAGTGTTAAAAATGTAGGAAGATTATATCTCCATATTAATTCTTTCATCCACAATAATTTCATTGTGTGATGTAAGAGAAAAAAATATGAGAATATATTTCTCAAACTTCATTTCCAACTTAATTTCCAATGTAGGAAATGTAGGAAACAAGTGAAGTGGAAGAAATGTGGTAGTGGGATACATATATATAGCCCCAAGCCTTCTCATTCTAACTCCATATTTTCGATGTGGGACAAATCCTTAATCCCACATTGGAAATGAGGGGAAGGAAGGAAGACTTCCAAGTCTATAAAAGGAGAAGGATGGGGTTTATTTGTCTCACATTGCACATTGCATATTAGTTTATTTATTATTGTGAGTTATTTTAAAAATAATTTACATAATATTATAAATTTATTTTATTAAAAATAAATTTTTCAAAAAAAAATATTTTAAAAAAGCGGGTTGACCTGGCGGGTCGACCCGCCGGGTCACAGATTCCCCAACCCTAATCCGGACCCGGCGGGTCAACGACTCGGCGGGTCGTTGACCCGTACGACCCGGCGGGTCACGAGTTGACCCGTAACCCGTGGCCACGCCTACCTCCGCTTAGGAAAGGACCATCCACCGCCAAGCTATGGAGGCAAAGATGGTATGATTGTCCGAGAAGTAGGGATTACTCCATGGGTTCCTACCTATGACTAGTTCTGCTATGATGAGATCACTTGGAGGTTGGCTAGATTCTCACAAGTTCATGGTCAAGGTACTCTGGAACATATCAAAGAGGCTGGGAAGCTCATGGAGGAGATCATCGAGCTTTGAGGAAAGCGACTCCAAGGAACCCCTGAAGGACAGGAGCACGAAGAGCGACGTGCTAAGATGCTTGAGTCATTAAGGACCCGTGATGACTATGAGAATCAGAAGCTAAAAAGATTTAAAAAAGCGGGAGTGTACTTTGTCTACCGGTCCTCTAGTGAAAAAGGGATAGAAGGATGGTATTCTGTCAAGGGTATTGGGAACCTTCATCACAAGAAGCCAAGAAACACCTAAGTTTTCGATCACCTGTTCTAAGCCTTCACACTTCTTGCAATAATGGGCAAAGGACCTGCGTGTCCATACATGCCCCTAGCAACTCTGTGTCGTATTATTTCCCGCATTTGGTAGTTTTAACTCTCTTTAACGTTGATTCAGTGACATGATACTATATAATACAATTCGATATATATCATGGTATTGTGAGTGATTATGATCTTGTTAAACCATTGGTACTATGCGAATAAATGGAGTATTAATGATAGTGATTTTGGGCTTATAGATCATGAACACTCGAGGCGTTCGTCGTCGCCCTATGACATCGTCAAAGAGGACGGTAAGTCAGGAGAACGGGAATCAGGTGGATGATGATTCCATTCCACTTACGGGCTAGGCGACCAGAGAGCAGTCATTCGCTGATCAGGCTGCTTCTGCACAGATGAGAGCTGAATATCGTGCTACAGCTGCTCGCCGATGGGCTGCCAGACAGAAGAGAGGCTCAAATGGGGCCCAACGCGAGCCTAGTCAACCCGAGCCCAATCGAGTAGAGTCCAGTCATATGCCCAGCCCCGCTGCAAGCCATCAGAGTGTAGGTAACCGTTCCGTGAGTCACAGGAGCGGGTCTATCAGAACTGCAGGGGAAAGCTGGCGTGAGAAGATGGTGCAGATGATGCGACAGTTAGCGCGGGAGGCAGTGACGGAGGTCATGGCTGGAGCGAACCCACCACCACCTCTGCCACCTTTACGGACTCCGCGACAAGCACCACCAGTCGTTGAGACTCCTGCTCCAGGCAGAGTGACAGATCTGGGAGACTCTTACTTCCGAGCACTCAAGGCGGTGAATGCTATGAAGCCGGATGACTTCAATGGGTCAGGTGAGCCATTTGTTGTAGTCGAATGGTTGACCCATATGTAGAAGTTATTCAGAGGTATTGTGAGCACAGATCGGGACAAGGTGCATATTACTGTTGTTCATCTGAAGGGCGAAGCTGGATTATGGTGGGAGGCTGCTAGATTAGGATGGGAGGCAAACCCGACCTGAGAGGCCTTCAAGCAGTCCCTCATAGATCATTACTTTGCACCTTCACTGAGGATTGAGAAGAGGAGGGAATTCTTGACTCCTGCTCCCCTAGGAATGAGGATGGATGCATTGGTGACTCGATATTATGGGTTACTGTCTTATGCTGGAGATTTGGTCAGGACTGTGGCGGGCAGGATTCATTACTTCCATGAGTCCTTACCTGGTCGCATGAAGCTGTAGATGTTGCATAGAGACTACCCTACTCTAGAGTCTTACATTGATGTTGGGTATAGGGTGGAGGCAACGATGGATGAGACCCGGCAAAATCAGGAGTTCGCCAACAGGAAGAAAGGACATCAGAAGCATTCTGGTGTCAAGAGAGCTGCAGAATCTACCCCAACTGGGGTGTGAGTGGGGACAGAGCCCCAACTGGCCAGACCGGAGGACGCTCTCACAATACTGGTGGGAGGCAGGCGATATGTCACAATTGTAGCAAGGAGGGTCACATTAAACCTGCATGTACAGAGACACTGAGGATTTGCCGAGGTTGTGACAAGCCAAGCCATATGATACGATTCTGCAAGGCTGTGAATGGGGTGCAGTCTCGTTCTCACCAGGCATCAGCTGCTGCACCGAAGACTCAGAATCAGGGACAGTTCAGGCCTCCACAACAGCAGCACAACAGTCAGTCCTTTCAGCAGAGGACTCAGGCTCCTACGGGATCGCAGCCGACTGTGAACAAGGGAAGTAATGCAGCTGGGCCTTCCAACCCTGGGAAGCGCCTATACGTGATGAGGCAGGAGGTAGATGCTAATGCACCAGTGAATCAAGGTATTATTTACCATCATACCGAGTCCATCGATATTTTATTTGATACTGGTGCTACCCATTCCTTTATTGTTGAGAAGCTTGTTGATAGGCTTAAGCTAAGTAGTGTGCCTTTAGATGATCCTTTTGTAGTCGGACTCCCTGATGGGGGGACAATGATAGGAAAGAAGGTGTTGAGCAGATTTCCTATCACAATTGGGGGTCGAGAGTTTGACGCCAATTTAGTGGTGATTCCGCTTATGCCGTTGGATATCATCTTAGGTATGGATTGGTTAGGGCAACATGGCGCGGTGATTGACTTCGAGCGGAGGATTGTGACCTTATCACCGGATGGTATATGCATGTGCAAATTCCGCGGGCGCGTTTCCGTTGAGAACGGCCATATTATTAACATGATGCAGGCAGCGAGGCTACTGTAACAAGGCCGTGTGCGTCTGTTATGCTATCTGCAGGACTCAGAGTCTAAGGCGGTCATAATCTCCGATATTCCAGTGATCCGGGATTTTCCCGATGTATTTCCTGATGACATTACCGGGTTACCACCTCAACGCTTTGTTGAGTTCACTATTGATCTTGAACCAGGGACGTCTCCGCTCTCCAAAGCTCCATATCGTATGGCGCCCCTTGAGATGAAGGAGCTGAAGTCTCAATTGGAATAGCTGTTGGAGAAGGGCTATATCAGGCCTAGTGCATCGCCATGGGGGGTTCCAGTATTATTTGTGAAGAAGAAGGATGGATCCTTCCGGCTGTGTATTGACTATTGTGAGTTGAATAAAGTGACGATCAAGAACAAGTACCCGCTGCCGCGAATTGATGACTTGCTAGATCAGCTGCAAGGAGCACGGGTGTTCTCCAAGATTGATCTTCGTTCTGGGTATCATCAATTACGGATTCGTGAGGAGGACATTCCAAAGACTGCTTTCTGGACTAGATACGTGCATTATGAGTTCGTAGTGATGCCTTTTGGTTTGACCAATGCACCAGCTGTGTTTATGGAGTTCATGAACAGGTGTTTCCACGACTATTTGGATAAGTTTGTGGTGGTGTTTATTGATGATATTTTGATCTACTCTCCGAGCAAGGAAGCTCATGAGGAGCATTTGTGGACCACATTGTTAGTGTTGCAACAATATTAGCTTTATGCTAAGTTGTCCAAGTGTGACTTCTGGATCAAGCAAGTGACCTTCCTAGGTCATATCATATCTGAGGAGGGAGTGATGGTAGATCCTCAGAAGATCTCAGCAGTGAAGCATTGGGCTCAGTCGAAAATGCGAAGAAAGTCCGAAGCTTTCTGGGACTAGCTGGATACTATAGGAGGTTTGTGGAAGGGATCTCTAAACTTGCTCAACCACTCACCTCTTTATTAAGGAAGTCTCAGAAGTTCGTGTGGAATGAGAAGTGTGAGCAGAGCTTTCAGGAACTGAAGAAACGGTTGACCACTGCACCGATTCTAGCTTTACCGAGAGATGGGGAAGGGTATGTTGTGTACAACGATGCTTCCAAGCAAGGTCTGGGTTGTGTGCTTATGCAAGATGGCAGGGTGATAGCATATGCATCTAGGCAACTTAAGCAGTATGATGAGAATTATCCAGTGCATGATCTGGAGCTAGCTGATGTGGTCTTTGCTTTAAAGATTTGGCGATACTACCTCTACGGTGTTCGCTGCCAAATCTTCACGGAGCATAAGAGCTTAAAGTATGTCTTCACCCAGAAGGAGCTCAATATGCGTCAGAGGAGATGGCTGGAGCTCATCAAAGACTACGACATCGAACTTTTCTATCATCCGGGGAAGGCTAATGTTATAGCAGATGCTCTAAGCCGGAAGTCTCAACATGAGGCTGTGATTGCATTTTTGACAAAGAGACCTGTTTTGCGCCAGGATTTGTTGAAGTTGGGTGTTGAGGTGTGGTTTGAGAAGAATCGTGGTCAGCTGTGTATGATGGAGGTGCAGTCATATTTTCTAGAGAAGATTAAGGTAGCGCAGGTTGAAGATACTGCATTGGTGTGTCTGTGTGCCGACTTCTTTGAGGGCAAGGCCCCAGGTTTTATGGTTCAGGAGGATGACTCTTTATGGTTTGGGAAGCGGATTTGTGTTCCGGATGTTCAGGAGGTTAGACAGATCATACTCTATGAGGCTCATTCCTCTGCTTACTTTGTTCACCCGGGGTCGAGCAAGATGTACAAAGACCTCCGATGTAATTATTGGTGGCCAGGGATGAAGCAAGACGTAGCCGAGTTTGTGGCTAGATGCTTGGTATGCCAGCTGGTGAAGATTGAGCATCGACGACCTGCAGGTATGCTGCAGCCCCTTCCGGTGCCGGAGTGGAAGTGGGAGCATATCTCTATGGACTTCGTTACAGGCTTACCTCGAGTCCAAGGGCAGAAAGATGCCATTTGGGTGATAGTGGATAGACTCACCAAATGTGCGCACTTTATTGCAATCAGAAGTGATTGGAAGTTGCCGAAGTTAGCAAGGGTGTACATGAAGGAGATTGTCCGACTCCATTGTATTCCGAAAACCATTGTGTCAGACCGCGATGGGAGGTTTATCTCCAAGTTTTGGCGAGAACTTCAGGGAGGTCTAGGGACGACCTTGAACTTCAGTACATCATTTCATCCACAGACCGATGGCCAGTCAGAACGCACTATTAAGACGTTAGAGGACATGTTGAGGGCATGTGTTCTGGATAGACCAACTGATTGGGAGACCAGCTTGAGTTTGATTGAGTTCACTTACAACAATAGCTGGCATGCATCGATCAAGATGGCTCCGTTTGAGGCTCTATATGGGCGGAAGTGCAGATCGCCAGTATGTCAGGACGAGGCAGCAGATGCACTCATTCTTGGGCCCGAGCTTCTAGAGGAGACTACTATGCAAGTAGGAGTGACCAGGCAACGCATGTTGGCAGCTCAGTGTCGACAAAAGGCATATGTTTACGGCAAGATAAGGGACCTAGAGTTCCAAGTCGGTGAGAAAGTCTTTGTGAAGGTCTCGCCGACGAAAGGAGTGTTCCGTTTTGGGAAGCGTGGGAAGCTGAACCCTCGCTTTGTAGGACCATTTGAGATTCTCCAGAAGGTGGGCACAGTTGCTTATCGTTTAGCTTTGCCACCTGCCACTCATCTGGTGCATGACGTCTTCCACATTTCCTTACTCCGGAAGTACGTGCCTGACCCATCCCATGTCTTAAGCTATGAAGACATTGAGGTCCGGCCTACAGGAACTTATGAGGAGGAACCAGTTAGCATTCTAGAGCGACGGGAGAAGCAGCTCAGGAACAAGGTGGTACCTCTAGTAAAGGTGCTCTGGTCTAAGCACGGAAATGAGGCAGTGACATGGGAGACCGAAGCGGATATGAGGGAGAGATTTCCTTATTTGTTCTCTGCTTAAGTTTCGGGACGAAACTTCTTTTTTGGGGGGAGATATGAAATACCCTCGTATTTCCGTTCATTGAATTTTCGGTTATGATTGAATAAAGGTCGGAATTATTATTATTATTATTATTTAAATGTGTCATAATTCACGAGCTAGTGAGCTCACATTTTTATAATATAGTAAGTGAGGAAGTAATTTATTAAAAGTATTTAAATAAATTAAACTATTCACAAATATTACCTATATGTTATTTATGGGTAAATTGGAGAATATCTAGCTATATATATATATATATACATACATGTGTATATAAACTATTTATATATGGATGTAAATATATATATGTATATACAAAGGCTTACCGTTATAAGCTGGAATTAGTGGATGAATTCATCGGATCCGGTTAATATTAAGGAAGCACGTATAATCAGGGAGATACTTGCCATAGCGAATTGGCCATATCTCCGTGATTGGCTTGCCTTAACCAAGTGATGAGCCTCAATCCTTGACTTTTAAATTAAGGATTCAACCCTATTACTCACCCTCACCATTCAACATCACCATCCAAAATCCATTCCCTCTACTGGTAGCCGATTAGAAACCCCGATCGACAGCAGGAGTGCAAGGCGACGACACTACACTCAAGAGAAGCGTACGGAGGCGCTGCAACATCTCTTCAGTGTATTAAGAAGGGGTGTTACACTTGTTAGGAGAAGCGTCTCTTCTCCTTATCTTATAGGAATAAGAGAACTTATCTCTTATTTTATTAGATAAATATATAACGAATATATATTATCTATCCTCATATTAATGAATTCTTAACGAATAAGAATTAATTCCCTAATTACATAAATTAAGCTATTTATCTTTTGAGCGTATATAAAATAATGTATGAATTGTAAAATAATTCTAACATCTCCCACTCGAACAAAAGATCATGTTCCTCTAAAACTCAATCTCATACTCGTCGTGTATAGGCCGTGCGACCTAGCAATACTACCTGCATAAAAATCTTGTTGGGGACTAAGTTGGAAAGTATTGCTGCATCCCTAGGATTATCTTTCATCGGACAATGTGCTACAGGGAGCGCTTCTCTGAAGCGTTGTCCTCTCAACCTGTAAAGGTTTTCATCTCATAGTCACGCAGACTTGAGAACCATTTTACCCTACAACACCTTGCTTTTCTTAACCAATGGGCGCAAGAGCATAGTTATGAGTCATCCTGACATCTAAAGACAGTCAAGGCGGTTAACATCTCATTCCGTTCCCATAAGAATTGAGATATCTTACACCTATAGTGCCGAACACTTATAGAAACATTTGTTCATGTGAGAGAAAAAACTATGTTTCAATGACATGTAAGATATTTCATATTTACATCACCAGTTTTCACCACGTCAATGGCTCAACATATGAGTTATAAGACCAAAGTATCCCACTTGCTAAAAACTCAAATCAGAGAGGTTGCTTGCAAACCATCAAGAGTCAAACATATTATAACAACGTTGTTCTTGAACAACCTCTCTCTGACTAGACAGGGTTTGATCTGAATATCATTTGACCTCCAACATCCTTTGGAAATCCTAGTATTGACAAAAATGGCCAGTCACAACCCATAGTTATGACATCCGCTCGCCATGTTTCGCCACAACCAAATTTTGTGTTTTCATGGGAATTCTTTTTCATAATCTCCTCAGAAGCTACTGATGATGCTAGAAACTCAACTTTCGTGGTGGAAGGACAAGTAAGACAGTTTCTTGCTAGACATCATTGTCTCTTCTCCTTAGAGATAAGACCTATAGATTGATGTTGATACATACATCAATGTCTCATCCCTTAGATCACTAAGATCCACATCAATGTTCCAACATGGAAACATATATTATCCACCATAACACAATACACAGTTTACAAGAGTGCTTTTGCAATCATTTACTGTTTTCAGTGCTTAAGGCTCGAATCAGTGCTTAAGACTCGAATCAGTTTCTAAACAAACGCATGTTCGCTTGTCTCATCTCAGCATACAACAGAATGCGAGATTGCACTCAATTTCTCAAGTTTTTCTTACTTAATCCACTTCCTTTTAGTCCATGAACCCATTTCCCTAAATGAGAGTGACTTGTCTTAGATTATCTGTAATAACCTTATAGACAACTACCCTATTTCTATGTAACAGATTCACTTGACAATTGTATCAAAATTGTCATCCTCGAATCACAACATAGTTGGCTATCAGTGTGTCATCTACTACATCAGAAAGCTAAACTTTCCAATATGACATACTTACAATGATTCATATTTTGAACACAAAGTACAAAACATCTTATCATTGTCATCTAGATGCATGTTTCAATGCTTACATAGGTGTGAGTCCAAGACTGGTGTCTTTCTCAAAACCTTAGTAGAAACCTTTCAGAAAACGAATTTCCTTAAGTCCTCCCACTGGGAAAAACTTTATTGTCTAGGTCAACTTGTAAACAGATACAAGCTTTTGTAGCCATCCATCGGTCTGATTGATCACAATCTAACCAAGCAAAGATAAGGTTTCAACCTAACTCTCTTGATCTAGGGTATACTCTCAATGGATCATTCCACCTACAAAGTTTTAGGAACCCAATTATCTCATTGCTTTATGTCTAGGCAGGATATAAACCAGTTCAAAACATGGCTTCTTCTATAGACTCGTTACCTGTCATCACCATCCGCTAGTTGTGTCTTAGATCTATCAACAGATCACAGACTCTAAGGGGTGATTGGTGCTATCTCATTTGGATACTTTTGGAGCAACCACATCTAATGTATTTCTAAGATACCTCGTGTTCAAAACAACTCCCACTCTAAAGTGGTTTCGATATTCTCACAATTGTTCTAGATAAAAATCCTGAACTCGAAACACATTTGTTGAACAAGTTGTGAGCGAAAACGAAACTCCGTTAGCTCTAAACATTCTCAGGAACACTAGATCATGACTGACCCATAATATCTTGAATGTTAATGTGGCAAGACAACTTGTATTACAACTATCATAGGATAATGTAATAACTGAACTACCAGTGGATATGATGTGGTTTCATCAATCAAAACTCATCCTATGTTGGTTTAACAACTATCATACAATCATGATTAAGGATCCTTGAGCTACGAAACTCATTTCCTTATCAGATTGATCTCATCAGTCTTAGAAGTTCGCATTTCCAAGATGATTTAAGAATGTGATCATGTATTGCACCATTCCTAGTACACACATTATTCTTGATACCGATTATCCAAATGGATTTGATGCAACTAAACAGATAATGCTAAAATATATAAGAACCAGCTTCTTAAGCTTATTCCATATCTTAAAATTCACCAAGGGACCCTCAATCATAAGTACATCTCCTAGAGATCCTCTTATATCTTTAGCCTTTGACATGACACCTTCTATGTCATTTCTAGTAAGTAACTGAACAAGGATAGTTCAACAAATTAACTACTCCACAAACCAGCATAATGCACCCTCAGCAGAAACCAATGCTTGGTGCTCGGATTTGACCATTTCATGTAACTTCAGTCAACAGAAGAATTTAAGATAGAAAACTTTTTGAATTTCATCTTTTTTCTCCATCACCTAATGTGAGAGAAAGCATGGATATATGTTAACCAACAAGCTCACATTGTATGTCAACATCCATTTATGCACCCTTAGATCCATATTGATCTTATGAGATCATGAAATTCAAATAGCACAATATAATTTGTGCTTTAAGCTTCTAAATTTTGTAGAACGCAATCTATAAAAAAAATGTAGTGATCTGTTACAAGTAACAAATTACCATCGAAGCCTCAAGACAAGTGCTTAACGCAATAAGCATCTAATCTTTTGGACAATCCCACAATGATCATCCTAGACATACCCCAAGGTGTGTCACATCATTTTCAGATAAGGAAACATCCTCTTCTGACAACTCCGTCTTTTCTCAGGTTCTATTGAACTTATTATCCCACTCGCTAGTAGAAATACCTTTTTAGAGTATGCATTTCATTTTACCCTTTATCACTTTGCAAAGTACGTGGTTAAACTATGCTTTCATAGTGATACTTCTCATGAATTACAACAATTCAGTGAGGATTAGAAAATGTCAAGATCTGAACTTGACATCATCTTATGCGATTGGTTTCAGCTAAACTTCGAAGTTCAGCACCAATCCTTTGGTATATCATCTGATCTAGTTGCCTAGTGATCAACTTGAACCAAGTAGATCGCAACTTCATCATTTGGACCTAGCAACGACTTGCTTACTCCTAGTGATCAGATTATGCATAAGTTATAAATCTTATTTTCAACCATTATCACAAAAGTGACAAATTAACCTCTTGTTACTGAACCAAGAATCAGCAAACTTATGATCTTAACAATGGAACCAAAAGTCCAATAAGATCTCAAGGTCTTTTCCATTACTAGCATCATGACATCACATGGTCTATCTAAAGAAACTCCAGAAGCCCCTGACAATTTCAGGAATGCTAAAATTTTATTACTACGATATAAATCGATGTAACCTCAATTTTGCTAACTTCTGATTTAGATCAGTGAAATGAGTATATTACCCGTCTATCACCATTGACCAGGAACATCTTACTGTTTATTCATGAAGCATAAACTAACACATATCATCATTTACCATGACCTGCGAAGCAAAAACATACTTGTAGCATGCAATCAACTACGTTAGAACACAGATTCATGATGACATAATCGTCCGTATGATGATTTTAAAACAACATATGTTTAAGATTATCTTTTGAACTTTGTGAGTCAGTCTAAAGATTTGCTCCCACTAGGACCATGTCCCTAAGTGAAACAGAGTATACTGAATGACAATCTTCCTTAACATGAAAATGCCTTAGGACCATGAAATTCAGTTTTACAACTCTTTTGATATGAGAAAATTCAAAGTGAGCCTTACAAATTAGAAAATAATTTTTAAAGCCTAGGACTCAATAGTCAAACTCTCATCAAGTCCATTTGCTCATTTTCTAATTTTCAAGGGAACTGCATTACTGTTGACGTACCCAAAGTACTCAACCTCAGCTCACTTTATTTGTATGTCCAACATATGTATATACAATAGAACAAATCCAGTATAATCGAGCAAAGTCTGATGACATGTCTTCATTAGGACTATCGACTTTCAGGATCCTAGACATATAGGTCCTTACCCGTGAAGGGTTTATTCAAAAAATTTTGGAACTACGTTTCAAAAACACTATTCAAAATCATTGAATATATTTCATCCATTTAACAAATGAATTACTTGCTCAATTACCTTGCAATCACACTCAAACAAATCAAGTGTCTTTTCATAATTTCAAGTACATCACGGCATTAGTAGTAAAAACAAAAAATTATTCGTAAGGTTCAGAGACGCATCCCGAATGCCTATGTCTTACAATCTTTACATAAAAGATTTATTTCTCATATTTTAATTAACTTACATAAAGTCAATTTCTCATTTTAAGTTAATAAGTTATACGTAATAACTATCCGTTAACTCAAAATAATTTTAACCAACTCACGATTGAATTATTTAAATCCCCTCAATTTTCAAGCAAAAATGACATTCAACCATGGTTAAACATCCTTAAAAATTTTAATTCTTGGAAAAAGAATTTTAGAGAGAGCTCAGTCCGCATGTGAACAAATCAACATAACATAGGACTGATCATCGCTTGTTATTAGATAAGGGCCATGTAGGTCGATATATCACATAACTTCCAAGTTTGTTCACTTCAATCAAATATTCAAAATCAGACACATAGTCCAATCAAAATTTTAGGAGCAAACATAACCGAAAAGTTGTTTCAACTGACCTAGTTCACATAACTTAGTCACAGCTTGGTCATTTAAAAGCGATGATTCGCGTTCGAACCGAATCGGGCTAAGCCCAATTCATTAAACGCAACCCACCACGTCTCCGTCCGGGTCCGAACCCAACTAAGACTACTCCAACACTCGGTCAAACACAACAAGTCTCAGTCCAAAACGACTCCGGACAACTAGTCACGTTCAACATATAACAGCAGGTCCAAATATATATGCTCAACCATTTTTGCCCCCCCAAAAAAATAGGCCCAAACGAATTAGGCTCAATCTCATCACACAAGGAGCCACGCCCAAAAGTGACCCGAAAGCCCGACCAGGCCCGAGAGCTTAGGTCACCCGCACGGCCACACCCGACTCGGTCCAAATTGAAGCCCGAAGAGATACGATGGATCCCCTGCCACCATTGCAGCGAGCTCAGGTCTCCCACTGTGCAGAAGTTTCAGTTGCCGGTGACAGCCATAGATGGTGGCGCTAGACGCCGCCAACACCATGAAGGGTGAGCAACATCAGCGGCGCCGCCTAGCCCTAGCGTCGTCGCGAGCATCTTCTTTCCCTCTTTGTTCTCCGCTCAACCTATCACCATGTCCAATTCGAGCCACAAAGGCTCCAATTTTTCAAATCTAGGTAAGAATCCACGAAGAACTCGAACCTCAAATCTCAAATTCGAACAACCTCAAAATCAAACCTAATCCGCTTTTAAGGCCGAATCCACCAAAATCAATTGCAACAAATGCAGTTGAATCAACATGGACTCCCGTTCATCAAGGCGAGAACGAATCGAGCCTTGATCTGTCTGAATCGAAACCTTCGTCAGAGAAGGAGAGGCACCTACTACTTCTCCTCGCTCCTTGCCGTCGACAACCTAGGTGATGGCGCCGCTGCCTCCTGTTGCTTCGGTAAGGGCACGGTTGCAAGTTCGACGCCGCCAAACCTTAAGTCTGGCTATAAGATCTTAATCGAGGAGCACGAAGCCCCTATTTCAAGCCCTGGATTTCGACTCAGATAAGCACACGTTAGATCAAAAAAACAAAAATCAAATCAACACAAGTATGCCTAAATAGAGAACAATCTAATCATGGTGGAGACAACAGGACACCAGAGAGGAGGAGAGCAAGAGGTTGAAGAAGACAACCTCTTTCAAAATTGGGCGAAGGTTTGGTTTGGTACGACTCCACACAAAAACAAAAAGCATATAATTCCCATAGCAAAAAAAATTGCAGTAGCCTATTTATCATCGAACAAAGCAAAAAAATGGACTTCTCAATTTTGACTCAAGTTCTAAGAACCTAATTCATGTTGTTACTCAATCCGATTAAACAAATTCAAAGATAATCTGAGGCTAATGCTCTGATACCAATGATATAATTTGAGAGATATACGGATTACCTTGAATAGTGAAAGCAGAATCAAGATCGTCTTGCCTTCGAATTTGATCACCGGATAGATCTCCATAGCCCTAGCCTACACACCATGCGAGAGCATTGGAGATGAAGAAGACTCTCTCCATGGAGGAGAGTTCTTTGTGAGTTTCTTTCCTGAGAGGAACATTTGATGAACAGACTCTCTATAGAGTTTCAGACTTTTAGAGAATGATTGACTTGTTAGGAGAATCGTCTCTTCTCCCTATCATTATAGGAGTAAGAGAACTTATCTCTTATTTTATTAAATAAATATACGCTCCGGATATATACACCGCAAATTCTCACGTTAATTACGACGTACATGCACGTTAAAAATGACGTGCATGCACGTCGCAATTAACGTGCAGGGTGGATAGGGCACAAAGCGTGCCTATGTGCGTGCACGTAATTTTTTTAAAAAAAACGTGTATGCACGTCGTATTAGACGTGCATACACGTTTTTTCAAAATAAAAAAAATGTGTCCCATTGGTCCTCACTTTCCCCGAACCAGAACACGAGTGAGAGAGAGAGAGAGAGAGAGAGTGTGAACGCCAGCGACCCTTCCGACGAAAGCGAGCCTGAGAGAGAGAGAGAGAGAGAGAGAGAGAGAGAGAGAGAGAGAGAGAGAGAGAGAGAGAGAGAGAGAGAGCAAGATCCGGAGACAAAGATGGAGAGAGAGAGCCGGAGAGGGCGGTCCCATCCGCGGTGGCGACGGAGGATGTGCTGGGGTGGCGGTGAAGGGTGGTGGTGCTGGGGAGGCTGTTGAGCAGCATGTCGAGCACGTGCTACTCGACATGCTGCAACTGCTCGACATGCTGCTCGACATCGTCCAGAAGCGACCTCAGCTCGACGTTGACGTGATTATGTGTTCGAAGGGTTCAACTGGGGTCGAAACAACATTGATCCCTTCATGCTCGGGCATATTGAGGGTGTGAGGGACACTATTGGAGATGGTCATTGTGGCTACCGTGATTTGCCGTCATTGACATCACCGATCGGCAAGTCTGCTTTCCCGTAACTGAAAACGTTATTATGCAATCACTTGAAGGATCACGCCGATCTCTACACCGGTTGTTATATGAGAGGGTACTCATTCTAGCAGTTCGTCGACAACCAGAGATGGGCGGGACCTGTGCATGGTATTAGGAGACGTTGGATAGAGCTATCCATCATGCGTTTAGTATTTGCAACGGTATATCAGATTCCTCTTGTCGTCCTAGCTTGGCATCATCCGTTCACATGTCTCCCCATGTCCTCGCCGACACCTGGTAACAACCCTCAATCAGCAACCCTTGGTTTAGCCTGCATCAGAAACCAAGACCATTTTACCTCGGTACGACTCCAAACATCTTATATTACCTATTCTTACTTTTCATCTATATGTCAATACTCTAAGTCTAATTTTTCATTCTCATAGTTCTGATTGCGTCCTAACGCTCCTATTCCGCCGCCTGCGCCAGAATGGGTCGCACATCATCAACCAAGTGTCGAAGTATGAGATGCACCTTTTCAAGCTCGGTTTGACAGATTTCGAGCCTTACGTGTCGAGTCCGATCGCCCTTTGCACTTTGCCTAGATTTTATTCCACCAATCTATTACAATTATGGATATAAACCTTTTTTTTCCATTCCTTGTAACTTCTTTCGCATATTATCCGAATGAAAACCTTAACATTTATTGCTTGCCATTTAAAATTAAACTCACCATTGCTCGGAATGACTTAGACCCTAAATCCTAAACCTCCCCTAACTAAACCCTTCAATTTTTTTTCCATTAACCCTAAAAAACACTCGGTAAACCCTAAATCCTAAACCTTCAACCCTAAGTAGGGTTTGCAGGTCACTTAAGACGTGCACATTTGCACGTTGTTAACGACGTGCATTTTCGCACATCTGTTCGGACGTGCATCCTTGCGCGTTGTTAATGACATGCAGGCCGACGTGCGTTTTTTCCCCAGCCACCACATTTTCACGTTAACTTTGACGTGCATGCACGTTAATTTTGACGTGCATGCACGTTAATTTCGACGTGTAAATCCTTTAGTGTCATTTGCGGTGTACCTAACAAGACCCTAAATATATAACGAATATATATTATCTATCATCATATTAATTAATTCTTAACGAATAAGAAAAATTAGGCTATTTATCTTTTGGGCGTATATAAAATAAGTTCCGAATTATAAAATAATTCTAACAACCCAAAATGGGTCGCACAAAACTCAGCAACCCCGTTGCTATGCTAAAGAACTTCTCAACCGTACATCTTTCGAGCGTCGTTGGCAAATCGACGATGAACCGCAGCTGCCATAACCAGTTCAGTGATGAAGCTTGCAGTGCCATCATTTCAACGCCACTAATCGCAGCCTTTTCGTTACCTTGATGCATGATGTCCACTAAAACAGCCATGTTGAAATGCACATTTTAGCTCCATATTCTATACACTTTGCATATTTCGGGATGGGAATATGTTGAATTTATGTAATATGTGCTTATTTGCAAGAAATAGAGATCTACATAAGTTTTGGTTTAATATTGCAGAATATGGAGCCATTTCAGGAGAAAATCAAGAAGTAAAGACGGAAGCTAAAAGCTACTCGATATCGACAACAAAAGTCCAGGCACAACACTGATCGAGGAGCGGCAGGTCGAGGAACTGAAGACGAGCCAAGTCGACTCCAGAAAGTTACTCGATATCGAGTAATCTACTCGATATCGACAAGAATTGAAAGTCAGCCCGGAGTCGAGGAGGATAGCTTGATCGAGGAGTCGAGGAGAGCTACTCGACCTGACCAAACAACCGGACACTGATCGCCACTCTCCTCGATATCGAGAAAACTTCTCGATATCGACAAACCTAGAGCACATGTCCGAGCAACATCGAGAAGAAGCTGCTAGATGAGGACGGGTCAGCAAGTCAATGAAACCACTCTCCTCAATATCGAGTTACTTACTCGATATCGACAACACCAGAAGCGTGCACCCGAGCCATGTCGAGGACCAGCTAGTCGAGCATGCCGCTGAAGCTAAAGTTGACGCCAACTTTACTCGATATCGAGTAATTTACTCGATATCGAGGACAACTATCCTGAACCGCGTTACGCGGTGAGCTGTCCGACGCGGTTTTGGTTTGCTTGGGGGCGAAGGAGTCCGAGTTCTATCCAAGTATATCAAGATCCATCCATGGAGAGGAAGATTTATCCCCTTGAAGATATTTTAGTCTTTTAGATATATTTCCCTTTTATGATAAATATTCCTTTTATTAATGTTTTATCTTTAGATATAGATAGAGATTTCTATCCTTGATTAGCAAGGATTAGAAGCCTATAAATAAGGCCTTATGGGCTGATTTCTAAGCATTCAATTTCAGTAGGAGAAGTAGGAGTAGAGGGAAAAAGAGAGGCCGAGTGGAGCAAAGGAGCGAAAGTGATCTGGCTTTGTTCGGTTTGTACTTTCTTCAGTTTGGTTTAATGCAAGTTATTTCCTTTCAATCAATGTCTGCAATTGCGATGAAGAGCGAGTAGTCCACCCACTTCTAGAGTTGGGGCGATCCCGACGATGGCCCTGCATGTTTGAGGTAAAGATCCGACTTTTATTGTGTTTTGAGCATCTACTACTTGTTATGTGTTTATTACCCATCTAATGGAGGTCCATGCTAACAAACTTGGATTATAAACATAAAATCAGTAGAGACAATTAGAGTTTCTTGAAAGAGTTGTCTAATTGTTGGAAAAGGCGAAAGCTTGGTCCTTCGATGCGATTTACATGATTATCTATTTTATTTCTGCCTTATGCATGCTTGGTTATTATTGTCGCAAACCCCAATCTTGGAAGTCTTTCACACATAGTTTATTTTCGAATCCCACAAGCTTTTGTCTTTTATTTTGTTTCGTTTTACTTTCTGCCTTCCTCGATATCGAGTACTGATCCCCGATCCCAGATCGTCGTAGCTTCTCCTGTGCAGGTACTCGACAAAGCCATCCTCGACATTGACATCTTTACTCGATATCGAGTAGAGTGTCCTCGATATCGACCAAAACCAGGAGCTGCTGCTGCGCTATTCGACTTGTCCGATCTTCTGTCGACTAACACTAGTCGAGATCGACAACCTGTGGTTGACTTCTGTTCGTGAGATTTCTCCGCTGCCTAGGATCCGCTGACACGCTTACTCGTGGATCGATCCTGACTTCCCACTACTGCATCAGGAGGAGGTCTTGTAATCATTTGCAAGGGACGGAATCTGATTTGCTTTGATTTATTTATATTTTATTGCAAGTCTCGATTTCCTCCTATCAACAATGCATTCGTACTAAGAGCCCCAATACACCTCGGTGAGAAGTTATCGTTCGAACGTGATTTCAAGTTTCAATATATTCATTAACCGATTGTCTTATATGATTAATTAACATCAATGGTTTCATTCTAGTCCTAAACTGCATATCCATTCCCTCTAATCAGTAAGAGAACCGATCCTTAATTCCTTAGTTTCTATTTTGAGATCGAGGCTATGATCGAAATTAACCAAGTGAGGATGTTTATGCATCAGACGTCGCGGTTCTAGTCGTCGATTGGGACTGAGACCCTAGCTAGGCGTATCAAACATCACATATCCATTTTCAATCGGTAAGTTGAAATGAACTTGATTCGTTGATCCTAAACCATATCAATTTGGGTTCAAACTTACTTAACCAAGCATGTTGGTGCGTGTGCTGTTTTGTTGAAATCGCAGCCACTATTCAAGTACTTGTTTCGACATTTTCATTTATCTTCCGACAAAACAAACACAGCCATGCTAAAGTAGAGATTGCACTTGTCAGTATGATAGGTCGTACGCTTCAAACGGAGCTCTGTGCAAGGAGAACGAGCCGTCTTGAAGATCCCCGAAAATCATATTTGAAGCTGCGAGAAGGTGACTGTCGAGCAGACTATTTGTGGATATTTACACAAAACATCCCACACTTTCATTTTTTGTAAAATATGCCCTTGCTTTAGTTTTTAAAATTTCAGAAATTATCCCGTAGTTTCAGATGTTGTTCTAACTCACGTGATTTCCTTAATCCGCAGCGTTATCCTCAAATCTTTACCCATCCTCAATGATTCAAACGTCCCAAGAAGATCGTCTTTGTATTATTTCCAACTTTTTAAATTATTTCGATTCCTAAGCGAATTAAATAAGTCTATTCCATTTATTAAAATTTTGATTATTCAATCATTCCTTGTGTCTTGTATTTCACACCTATAGATTCCTCCGTAGACTTCGTCAACTCCGTCACCACATGCTATCAAGTCCATAGCTGGTACCGAAATCCAACAAGACGAATAAGGCAAGCGACTTTCCAAGCCTTCTGGCTCATTTGGTGTCTTTCGTGTCTTGTTGTTTTCATGCCTTTGATTGCTTGCCAAATTAATTAAAATAAATTACAATTCACCTGCTTGTGTGATTTATTAATCATTTAGTTTGAATTTGGCAAGTATAATTGGGTGACCTTAAGATAAGATAATAATATAGTTATCCACTGTTTCATTAAAGCATGATTTATCCTTGTTCTTTCATGCTAATTGGTTAGGTATGGAACATGTCCTTTTCTTTGATATTTACATCATTTATTTTATTTGCTTTCACTTCATTTGGCATTCATGTTACCTCTAAATAACATGGGTTACTTTTGTGTTGTGTGATCACCTAGGATGACATCAAATCAATAGTTAACAATGTGAGGATTGTGTGTTACAATTGGAACTCAATTGAATCAAGATCAATAAAGTAAAACGTAGCATTCAATGTAAAACAAAGTGAATGTAACGGGTAAAGTAATGAAAGTAATGGAAACAGATCGGGGCCACGAGAACCCGGTCTATAAAGGGATTCATGAAACTAACCCATTTCCGTAGAGAAATGTTACACTACCTCTGGTAGTAGGCTGCTATTTTCTAGTGAGAACAGGACTGGTATCGTATTATAACAAATAGTGTATGATGTAAATCATTCAACTTATATTAAAAGTGGTAAACGTGTTAAGTGTGTAACCTTGTGTTTAAACTACTCAACGTGAGTATGTGAGTGAAGTGTGTGATATGTATTTGGTTAAAGAATAATGTTTTATACTGATCACAATTAATTCAAGTTATATCATATTCTATTCGTACTCAGAGTATTTTTAAGAGTGCTTGTCGCTCACATCTTTTCTTATTCAATCCTTCGGGATTATCCGTATCACATGAGACGTATTTTAAAATTTTAATCCTACATAAAATACTCTCGATAATCACATTTGGGTTTAGATTCATACCTTATCATTGTCACTAAGTTTGAATCCAAAGTAGTCCCAGTTTTCGAGTCGTTGCTTGCTAGTTCTTACAAATTAACCATCATATTGTTTGTGATGGCAGGTTTAGGTCAAGTCTCAGAAGAGAAGATGAAGAGAAGTTGAGAACACGTTTAAGTTATTTTAAAACTGGAGGCTTGAAAACTAGAGGGTGGTGCTAGAGTCTAAGGGACTCAGATTGAGTAGGACCAAGACCGAGTATGTTGAGTTTAGTTTTGGAGAGGGCCATGATCAGGGACCCACAGTTGCATTGGGGGAGGTTACAGTTTCCAGGAAGGAGCACTTCAAGTACTTGGGCTCGTACGTACAAAGCGACGGGGGTATTGACAGAGATATAGAGCATCGAGTTCAGACTGGGTGGCTAAGATGGAGAAGAGCGCCGGGGGTGCTTTGTGACAAAAAAGTCCCAGCCAAACTAAAGGGAAAATTTTATAGGGTGGTTGTTAGACCGACCTTGCTGTACGGCTCTGAGTGCTGGCCTATCACTAAAGCACAGGAACAAAAGCTGTCAATTGCAGAGATGAGAATGCTGAGATGGATGACTGGGCACACGAGACTCGACAGAATCCGAAATGCTGACATCAGGAGAGAGGTTAGAGTTGCGAGTATTATGGAAAAATTGCGGGAGTCCAGATTGCGTTGGTTTGGGCACGTCAGTAGGAGACCTGCTTCGGCTCCGGTCCGTAGGTGCGAAATCCTCAATTTGGGAGATATCCGTAGGGGGAGAGGTAGACCTAAAAAAAGCTGGTTGGAGGTTATCAGACATGATCTCTCTTTACTGAACCTTTCGGAGGATATGACTTCGGACAGAGACCACTGGAGAAGGAGCATTCGAGCTGCTGATATCTAGTGTCTTTGGTTAGGTTTTGATTTGAGTTGTGTCCTCGTGCCTTTGTTTACTTTCATGCTTCTTCTATGCGCCTTCCCTTTCTATTTCCTGTTGTCTCTGCCCCCCTATTACTATGTGGTTCTAGTGCACTCTCGTTCTGGGTCTATCGGAAACACTCTCCCGACCTGGTCGGGGTATGAGTGCGTACATCTTGACCCCCCAGACCCCGTTGTTTAGCGGGATAAACTGGGTTGTTGTTGTTGTTGTTGTTAACATTGTAATTACATTTTCAAATTTCTAGATATAAGTTGTATAGGAGTTTAGATGCTCAATTTTAAATCCTCAATTTTAGAGGAAAGATTAATAAATAGTTTTTTTTTAAGTCTCCCGCGATTTAATTGTATTTCATTTATGTATTTAATATTATCATCATGTTTATGGGAGCATGGTTATATGTCCATTTAAGCCTAAAGTGGTTACAAAGACATTAAAGTTCGAGTAATCACTGACGTTGTGGCATTCCCTCGGGTTATAAAAAAAGGTATTACAATAACGACCACGACCACAAACACATTGATCGTGGTGAAGTTCATGGCAGGTTGGAAGATGGACAGTTGTGGTTGTAGCGATGACTCTAGGGGCAAACAATTGTGGTAGCTTTTGTCGTGGATAAGTTCATTGCCAATGTCGTTGCTGAGTCTATAGTGATCGGTGATGTGGTGTTCCCTATCATGTGTCTGGATCCATGGGTAAAGTCATTGCTATGTTGGTAGTAGCTGCTTTGTAGGCAAAATTCGTGGTAGAAAACAAAAAATGCATTCTATATTATATATAGAGGCAAGGGTTCTAGTGAGAACAACCTGATCCGATGAGAACGAAATAAGTAATTTAATTCTTGGAAATGGATTCAATTTTTTCTTAAAAAAACACATTCACACGCCCTACTCCTTTCCTAATTTTTACAGAGTTGCTACTTCAATGGTGGATCCAAAGCTATATTACCCAGACACGGCAAGAAACCATTGTATCTCGTATTCGATACGGTCGGATACGGGGATACGGGTCAGATATGCGTATTCGGGTATCCAATACCGTCAACGTATCGTTGACAACTTAAAACCATCTTAGATACGGACTTGGATACGTATCGCCCGAAAACCCTCATCACCCCTCTTTATCTCTACCTCTCGCTTGCTACCAGATCCAGTAGCAACGCGCAGATGCCCACCGGATACGGCCACCCACCGGAGACAGCGTCGTGCGTGTCTGCCACTTGAAGTCGAGCAGATTCGTCTCTCCTTTCTCACTCTTCTCACCCAGTATCCCTTCGGCTTCGACCGGTGGTTCATTGTTTGTTCAGATCTAAAATTATGCCACCGCCCAGGCTACCACTAGTTTCCTACCATCACCCGGCCACCAAAGAAGACCAGTCACCACATTTTTCCCTCACGCTCCTCCATTGTTATCTGTCTCATTAGATTTCTTCCTCGTTTCCAATGCTTTCAAAAAGGGAAAAAAATGATTTTTTCCCCTTTTTTTTAATGGTAATTGATAAATGGGGTTTGGGGAGTGACGTGGGTTTTTAGGTGACAAGAGGGAAGTCCCAAATTGTGATTTTGGCCTGGGCTAGTAAATGGTGGAACTGGCAAAACCCGATTCGAACCCGAAAGTCCAACCCGGTCGACTCGAAATCGATTAATCTGAATACTAACACACCCCGTCCATTTCGGACCTGAAATCTTAATGAACCGAACCCAATTAACCTGAAACCCATTAAGACCCGAACCCGTTATAACCGAAACCCGAAATAATCCGAACTTTAAGCTACAATCTAGTAAATTTTTTAAAATGAATATTGAAATAATGAAACCCGAGACAACCGAAACCCGATACAACCGAAACCCGAACTTGACCCAACCGATTGACCAAATTATTAGACATTACTTGAAACCCGAATGACCCGAAACCCGACTAACCGAACTCAAACCCGATCTGACCCGCCCGATTGCCACCTCACTAAATGGGGAGTGAACTTGTTTGATTATGTTTCACTTTTATTCTCATTTTTTTTTCATGTTATCGGTATTAAACACTTATTAGTTTTAATATAGTTTCTTTTATATATGTTTTGATGTTATATATCTACTCCCTCCGTCTCAAAATTTAAGTCGTTTTAAGATTTTGCATAAGTTTTAATAAAACACTCACCTCTCAATCAACATCATCATTCCACTAACTTTTTCATAATTTTTTTTTTAAAACCCACTACATTTTTTAACTAATCAAAATATTTTAAAAAGTCAACAATACACAAATCGATACAACTCATTACTATCCCGTACCTAGAAAACCTAAGGTCTTGTTACGTACACCGCAAATGGTAGTTAAGGATTTGCATGTCGTTATTAACGTGTAAATTTGATGGGTGGGATCTAAGTGCACGTCGGCCTGCACGTTGACAGAAACGTGCAAGACTGCACGTCATTAACAACGTGCAACTCTGCAAGTCATTAACAACGTGCAAGAATGCACGTCTTCAATGACGTGCAATTGTGCAAATGGTACTTAGGGTTGGGTTTAGGGTTTAGGGTTACCGTTTAGGGTTTAGGGTTTATGGAATAAAAATGAAGGGTTTAGGGTTTAGGGTTTAAGCCATTCCAAGCCTTGGTGAATTTTATTGGCAAGTTAAAATTAAATGATAAGCATTTATTTGTAACACTAACATCATTCAACGTGGAATAAAAATTAATATTTGTTAAGGATTTCATTCGGATAATATGCGAATAATGTTACAAGGCACGGAAAAAAAAGGTTTACATCCATAATTGTAATAGACTCGTGGAATAAAATCTAGACAAAGTGTAAAGGGCAACCGGAATCGACACGTAAGGCTCGGAATCTGTCAAACTGAGTTTGAAAAGGAGCATCCCATCCTTCGACGCTCGGTTGATGATGTGCAACCCATTCTGGCGCAGGCAGCAAAATAGGAGCGTTAGAACGCAACTAGATCTACGCGAATGGAAAATTAGAGTTAGAGTATTGGCTTATTGATGAAAAGTAAGAATAGGTAATATAAGACATTTGAAGTCGTACCGCGACAAATTGATCTTGGTTTCCGATGCAGGCTAAACCAAGGGTTGCTGATTGGGGGTTGTTACTAGGTGTTGACGAGGACATGGGGAGACATGTGAATGGATGATGCCAAGCTAGGACGACGAGAGGAATCTAATATACCGTTGCAAATACTAAACCCATGATGGGTAACTCTATCCAACGTCTCCTATCACCATGCACAGGTCCCGCCCATCTCTGGTTGTCGATGAACTGCTGGGTCGACATGGTAGTACTCGGCGAGCGTGAGGATCAGCTCCACATCGGATAGGTGTGACAAACAGGGCTGACCCTCAATTCACAGCCCTAGCAAGCAGGCTACGTCGTGTAGCGTGATGGTCATCTTGCCCCATGGAAAATGGAAAGAGCTGATCTCCGAATGCTAGTGCTCCAAGAACGATATGACTAGGAACCTGTCCACACCCTCCCAATGCAGGGCTCGCAACTGTGGGATATCCGAGGGAATAAGCTCCTACCACTAGGTCCCCGGGCCCTTGAAGACGTACGGGTCAAAATCAGCTAGGTGACTCGCCCGATGGTGGATCTTCAGCAGCGGAAGATCCACGGTCGTATCCCTCCACACCGTATAGGCGCGATAGTGCCTGTAAGACACTAGTAGAGTGCTCGGAGGCAAGTCATCTGCCTTCTGCGCAGCCAGTCCGGCAGGCTGCGCAGGAATGGGTGCATCACCCGCGCCCCTCTGCTCCTCCTGCATCTTCTGCTGGCCCCCCTGATGCTCTTCTTGCCTTTCCTGCCCCTCCTGCTGGCCCTCATGCATCTCCTGCCCGTCCTCCACCTCCTCTATGACGTAAGGAATGGTGTCATCCACATAAGCCAACGATATTGGCGCTGGTGTGCAGGAGGTCGAAGCCTCAGCAACATGGGTGGAGGAAGTAGAAGCCTCATAGACGGCGGGAGTCGAAGCCTCGTGGATTATAATTTTATTTTATTTAATTATTTGGCAAGCAACCAAAAATAGGAAAACAACTAGACACGAAAACACCGAATAAGCGAAAATGTTGGGAAAGCCATTTGACTTTTCTGTCTTTTTGGATTTCGGTAGCAACTATGGACTTCAAAGACTTGTAAAGGAGTTTGACTCACTTGGAAAACGGTTCTACACACATGAATACGAGACGCAAAAAAGACTTTAATAATTGGTATTTTATAAAGAAAAACTAACTTATTTAATTCGAAATAAAAATTGAAATAATTAAAAAGTCGGGAATTATAGCAATTTGATCATCTTTGGGTCTTTCTCGTAATGGTGTGTCTAAATCAGAGATTACCACTGCAAATTTAAAAAATTAACGCGTGTTAGAATAGATTCTAAAACTATAGGATAATATTTATAATTTTTGAAGCTAACATAGGGGCATATTTTATAAAAAATCAAAAGTATAGGAGGAAGAATGCAATTATTACACTTTCCTCCGTAAATCGAAATCCTTATAACTGGAAACAAAGTTCACCGACGGTGGCATTTGGAGGCACGAGGTCAGATGCTACGCAACTTCTGGTGGTATCGCGGATCTCCCGATGGTGTAAGGATGCAGCCAAATTTGAGGCAAGGCGGCAACCAGTTGTTCTTCGACAAGAAGAAATCCGAATTTGAGCGTTTTTAATTTTGTATGTTTTTCTAAAAAAAATTTGAATGAGATTGTATATTAAGGTGTTTAGAATATAATGAACTAGATGGTGGATGGAGCTCTTATAGTATGATATAGGGAGGCCATAAAACCCAAAATTGATTACACCGAACACTTCCTCGATCTTATGATATTGATCAATAATTTGATATACTCAATTGCAAGAAACGGTTGAAAAATCATCTCTAATGAGACCAAATTTGATTTAGGTCAAAATGAACTTGGACAAAAATAGAGCTTAATTCGTTGACTATATCACAAATTGAACACGCATTTGAGATGGAAGGATTGACTAGAACTTAATGAAGACGTTTTGGAGGTGAAATGATGGAAATATTAATGACCAATGGGCTTCATAAATTGTAAATATTAATGGCCCATTTTAAACTGTTTATTCCGTGTTTTATCTTTTTTTTTATATATATTTATACAAAATTGGTTACCTTTTACACCTCAGTTAATACATGAGGCCAATGTCTACATTTTCAAAAAGTACGGCTATTGATCGCAACACTTTCTAAAGATTGGTTTTTTTGCACCCATTATAAAATGATGTAGGAGGAAATCAAGTTCAATAAATATGAATATAAATCAAACCGAGATCTAGCCTGCACAAATAAATACAAGTTTTTCTCCCGTTGTAGTGGAATGGTCAGGATCGATCCACGAGAAAGTGTGTCAGCGGATCCTAGATAGCTCATGTTCACCTCGGATTTCGACTTAGAGAATTCACTCGATATCGACCACAGGGGAGCCGATATCGACCAATTTCTAGTTGTTGCAGACAAATCGATATTGATTGGTTCCTGTCGATTCCTACCTATAACCCACAGAGAACAAAAGCAATAGAAGTCGATTTTGAGTAGAGGGAACTCGATATCAACCGGCCAGTACCCGATATCGACTAGCTCAGAATACCGCCAGTCGATTTCCAGTGACTCGATAATATAAAACAATGTAATATAGAAATACTCTAGAAGGGGGGTTGAATAGAGTATGCCCGTTTTTCGCAGAAAGTCTCAAGACTTTTGGAGCTCGTATATAACCCTTTGAGATTAAACCTGAATCAGAAAGTTAGACAATCGAACCAAGTGCGGAAATAAGGTAAAGCAATAAGTAAAGGACACGAGTAATTGTTTACGAGGTTCGGCACGAACTTGGCCTACGTCCCCGCCTAGGGTTCTTCCACAACCCTAGGATTCAAAGGCTTTATTGATTCGCTTAGCTTAGGATCCTAATAGCTCACCGAGAAGCCTCTCTCCTATACAATTGCAATCTAGTCAACTCACGTTCCCTTGGAGTCCTAGACCAATCTAGAAGAGCCCCACCTCTCTCAGCTATCTAGTACAATCCTCTTACTCTCACAAATCAATAGCCTAGTGCAACTTCCCGAGTTATAAACTCTCGAGTAACACTATAAATGAATATATCCTATAAGCTCACAGTGACTCTCAAAGGCTTTGAAATAAATAACAAACTCTTGAGCGCTAGGCAGAGAGACACTTTGGAAGACAGATCTTGCTTGAATGAATGAAAGCTCGTGTAGCACTTGTATATTTCTGTCTTCATCTTCCTTCTCTATTTATTGAGACAAATCGGCGCCGAGGATCTTCTCCAATGGCTATTCCTGATCATGGCTATCTTCAAGATCTTCTAAACTTGGAAACAAATGAAGCCATAATCTTTCCGATTTGAACCTTCTCAACACTTGTCACAAGGAAGGAAATAATTCGAAAAACTTCCTGAAAGATTAGTCAAGCATATATATATAATATAAAGGAAGTATATAATAAGATTAAATAATATTCGGACTTATAAAACAGGTTTTGTATTTCATCAACTGTCAATGCTCCAAGGCCTTTGGCACAAACATCCTGTCAAAGCCTTTGAAACATTTATTCCGATTTTCATCAAGGGAGGGAGTTATCATAAGTCAATTTCGAGTGCTCATGCAGTAACCCGTGTTTGTTGGAGAAAGAGGGCCGAAGAACGAAGGATGGAGAAGAATGAAATAACCAAGGTTCAATGATTCGGAGTAAACAAATATGAAAGAAAACTTCCAAGACCGGGACTTACCACAACGACAACTAAATACGCATAAGATAAGATAAAATAGTTATGAAATTACATCAAATGATCAAGCGTTCGCCTTTTCTAACAATTAGATAACCCTTTCAAGTAATCCTAATTGTATCTACCAATTTTACGTTTATAATCTAAGTTGTTAACATGAATCTCTATTCTTTCGAGTAGGAAATAAACATATAAAAGGCAGTGGATGATCAAAACATAACAAATATCAAAACTTACCTCAAGCGCGCATGGCTATCGTCGGGCTCATCCTGACCCTAGAAGTAGGGCGACTACTCGCTCATTGCAATAGAAGACATCATTGGATGAAAGGAAACTTGCATTAAACTAAATTCAAAACCTTTACAATCCCGACACTCCAACTTTTGCAACTCCTAAACTCTCTACTTGCTATGGAGATTGAAAATCTGAAATTGAATAAATAATAACTAGCCCCCAGAGCTTTATTTATAGACCCAAATCCTTGCTACCCAAGGAATGGAATTCCTATCTCTATCTATATCTAGCTAAAAGATATAATTCTAACTACAATGGGAGAAAAACTTGTATTTATTATAGGGTAAAAGTAGAGAAATATTATAGGGTAATTAAATGTTCAACCCTTATGATAGAAAATAAGTAAATGGATAAAATATCTCTTTCTTCATGTGGAAGTAAATTTCTACTCGGAATTGATCTTCACTCGGAATCAGCATAGGACTCGGAATCAGACTTGACTCGATCTGTGGCTCCACTCGATATCGACCAGACAAGGTCGATATTGAGTCAACTTCATTGGTTCTAGGTTTAGCTCACTCGACGTCGGCTCTGAACTCTGGATTTCGAGTGGCACCCACTCGATATCGACTAAAACTGGTCGATATCGAGTCATCTTCAGTTTCCGTCGCCGAGTCTGTGTTGTGTCGAGTCAATGGCCTGATTTTGACTGGGCTTCGGTTGATATCGACTGAGTTGGGTCCATATCGAGTCCTCTTCATCTCTATCCGTTGTACTCAGCTTCGCTCGATGTCAGGTGCTCTTCTGTCGATGTTGAGTCATTCAGTAGACATCAAGTGCATTCCCAGTGCTTCTTGGTTTTGCTTCGAATTTGCTCCAAATTCTACAATATTAAAAAGAAACTTGTGTAGACCTCTATTTCTCGCAAATAAGCATATACTACACAAATTCGCTATATTTCCAACCCAGAATGATAGAATAAGGAACTAAAATAAGTATAAAAACATTGTGTAAAACATGGACATCATAAAACATCCAGGGTTTAGAAAATTTGCATGAATACCCTTATTAATTAACAAGTGAGCTTAGTAAACCTAGATTTTATGCAAATTAACTAATATAACACTTCTTATTTATAGAAATAACATAATCAACCCATATTT
Source organism: Persicaria maculosa (assembly GCA_963922045.1). Taxonomy (NCBI): domain Eukaryota; kingdom Viridiplantae; phylum Streptophyta; class Magnoliopsida; order Caryophyllales; family Polygonaceae; genus Persicaria; species Persicaria maculosa. Next base: position 57,955,605 of record OY998251.1, on the reverse strand, counting down.
TTAAAAAGTAACAAGAATGTTTCTTTTTATCTACTCTTATTTTATAAGAATTACAATACTAACTCCATTATTGGATTTTTTTTGTTTGGTAGAAACTAACACTATTTGGTGTAAATGTTGTCTATATGTTTTCACCACTTAACACAAAATTATCCCTCTTTCTATCTTTCATACAAATTTTCATTAATAGTCTTTTTATCATATGCTCCAAGGACATAACATAAGAAATCATTGATGACAAGTGACGAGTCAAGAAAAACGATAGGTTTTGAGATGACTAAGTCAGGAACTAGAGTACCATTTCTCTCCTTCGCAGAAGATATCATGATATTTGCTAAAGCAAGCCCAAAATCGTGCACTCAAGTAAAAAAATCATTGATGAATATTGTTGCATATCGGGACAAAAGGTAAATTTTCATAAATCAACTTTTCAAGTAACTTCAGGGGTTACAAACCAACGAAAACATAGCATTCAAAATATACTTCATATCACCAACCATATCGCACTTGAAAAATATTTAGGATGCCCGATTATAAACGGGAAAGTAAATCAGAACACTTTTGAAGATATTGCGGAAAGGACTCTTAACTGACAAAATGGAAGGCAAACTCACTTTCCCAACAGGGTAGAGCTGTTCTGATTAAAACAAATCTTGCGACTAAACCTTACTATGTAATGCAAAGTTTTGGACTACCAACAGACACATAAAGAAGTAGACAGACTTAATAGATCTTTCTTTTGGAATAAGGACATGAACTACAAGCCATTGATAGGATGGGATAAAATTTGTAAACCAAAGAAATTTGGTGGGTTAGGACTAAACAAATCCAAAGATATGAACACAACACTTCAAATGAAGTTATTGTCTAAACACCACAGAGATCATCTCCCCCTTTTTGTCTTTCAACAAAGGGCGGAGGTAAAACAGTCACCAAAATAGTCACCAAAAGTTTTGAAAACGTTTCCAAAAACCAGCAATGTACCAAGTTTCAGGGTTGGGATAGGGTAGGTTAGGGTTTAAGCTTAGTCATCTGGAGCATCATCAGTGAGCCTCGTCCACAGTCCTTGCAGCATCTGGGAAATCCCGCTCATCTCCGTCATAAACTCCTTTTGCAGCTCCTTGATATCCAGGCGAACTTCCTCCAAGCCCAACTCTAGGTTGTCCATGCGTTCATCGAAAGCTGAAGCAGTGGGAAAGGCTTTTGAAGGAGTGGCAAGACTCAAGGTCCCTTGGGGAGACCGAGTGATGCCAATCTTTTCAAAGCCTTTAGAGTCGAACTTACCCATATGACGCAGCTGTTCTTCATTTTTGACATCAATTCCAGAAGCTTTGAAGAGAGGGGTCAAAAGGGTAGCAAAGGGGAGGGGAGAGCCTTTTCTAGCTTTTCTGGCATGAGCCATGGTTCCAAGGATAGTGTTGGCCAGATCAAGATCAAGGCCATTTAAGATGCGGTAGAGTAGGACCATGGAATTATCGGTTAGGAGTGAGCCAGAGTTAAGACGGGGTAAGAGGCATCGAACAATGATGTTAAAAATTATTTTTGCCTCAAGGGTTAGGGATGAGTGGGTGAGTTGCTTTGAGGTGTTGTTGGATGCTTCGGGTAGGAGGTCCTTGGCTCGGGCAAGGATGATGCAATTCTCTTTTGAGGGGTGTATTTCAGAGGGTGGAACTGAGGTAGGTAAGCCAAGGAAATCTGCAAAATCATTGGAGTTGAGAGAGATTCTAACCCCTTTGACAACAGACTCCAAAGACCAACCATTGGTGTCGTTTTTGGCTTTTAGGTTAATGTAAAACAGACGGGTGAGCTGGGGGTAGTAGACAATTTCAAGGTTAAGAAGGGTCCAGGCTGGGGATTTTTTAAGAAGATCAATGCATGGTAACTTCAAAGCTTCGAAGAACTCAAAATCCAAAAAATCAGAACAGCTAATCTTACGAGTTCGAAACTCGTCTACCCACTTACCAGCAGTCTCAGCATCTTGAAACCAAGAGGAGGGCAAGGATTGATTTACCTGGATATAGGCCGGGGGGTCGGCATTCTTTCTGCGAGCAACTGTCGGAGCAGCTCTCTTGACAGGCGCTACAAGACTCTTGACAGTGCCCTTCCTGGTGCGCTTGGGAGATGGAGGCTTGACAGCAGCAGGGGCTTTCCGCTTCTTTGGAGACGGGGGAGGAGGAGAAGGAGAGGGAGATTCTTCCTCCTCTTCCTCAGACCCCGAGTCCTCACCGGACCCCGCTTCATCTCCTTCAGCTTCCTCGTCATCTCCAGATCCCTCTTGCTCTTCTTCTTCTTCCTCAGGCTCCTCCTCGGATGGAACCCCCTCGGCTTCGGCTTCCTTCCGAATCCGCTCAGCTTCCTCCTCTGCCAGTTTCCTAGCAAGCTCGGCCTCCTCATCGGCCTTTTTCTTCTTCAGGGCTTCCTCCTCGGCTTCCTTGGCAGCATCTCTTTCCAGAGTGGCATCTAGGTCATCTTCCTCCTCTTCCTCGTCCACTTCCTCAGCCAAAATCTTCCTCTTCCCTTTCTGTTTAGCACTGAGAGGCTTCTTAGCAGAGCGCTTTTTAGAGCTCTTGGGAACAATGGCCGTGCTCTCAGCGATGGTGCTTTGGACGACAGTTGGGACAATGGCTTGAGGAGCGGGTTCAGGTGTGGGAGAGGTAGCAGTGGCCTAACGTCCCTTGGGGGTGGCGTCAAATCTTTTGGGTGTGACAGCTTTCTTGGTTTTGGGTGCCATGGAGGAAATGGGCTAGGGTTTTCTTAGAACAGATTGAGAGGTTGAAGAAGGAGAAGGTGAAGGAGTTTGGATTATGTAAAGACCGGGAAATTGTAGAATATTAAATTATTAAAATAATGAATTATAATCATCCTGATTTCTAAGATTTTGGAGGTTTGGAAAAAACCTTGTCCTTGAGCCCAGTTTTGATTTTAAAATCCGTCCGACAACGTTTTAGAATTTGAACTTTGACGGAATCTAATTCCGCTTTCGAGCTCCTATGTCTTGATAAATTAATTCTAATAATGATTTAAAAATTCAATATAAATTTTATAGTGTCGGGATTGAGATAGAGCGTCGAGATACTTTAGCGTCGGTATTGTCGGATTTAATTAGTTGAAATTTCAAAATTATTAGTTGTGGACCCACTCCTCTCTCTATTTTCTTTTTCCTTTTCTTCATTCTCTTTCCCCCCTCTCTGGTTTCGGATAGCCTCTCAGGTCTAGGACAAGAGGTCCCCGTTTTCTTGTTGACTTGCAATTGCCAGATTTATGTACAATTCCACCTGCAAAGTGTAAACCCACAAAAAGGATCTCTCTCTCTCCCTTTTTCCCTCTCTGCAGAAATCAGGGAACCACACCCTCCTCTGCGTTTCAATCCAGCACCACAACCACCATCTCCGATTCACCACCTCTCCTCGACCGCACCACCTCCATTCCGTCGTTCAGCCAGGGTCACCAGGAGCCGTCGCCGCTGTGAACAAGCCAAGAAGGAGCATCCCTCCGAGCCGAATCACCAAGCAGCCAGCATCTCCGATCCCTCCTCCTTACTTCCTCCTTCCCGTCTCTGTCGGCCAAATCGGCCAGCCAGCAGCTCCTCCTTCCTCCGACATCTGCAGCAGAAGAAGAAGACGCCCGAGCGCCGCCTAGGTGCCGCCACCGTCGCCCTCGTCCTCTTTCCCCTGCTCTCGCGTGAAAAACTCGGTAACAGCCTTGTCTTCCCCTCTTTTGGTTCGAAACTCCGCAAAGCTCCACCTTTAATCTATCTCTTTCCGTCCCAGATCAAGCTTGCTCGATTCCGTCTCGGACAGAGCCCAATCGTGCCCCGGCGAAGGTTTTCCGGCGAAGTTTCAGCCCCTCGGTGAGCCCTCGTTTTCCTCTCTCTCCTTGCTGCGTTTGAACGATTTCGGGTGGGTTGTGGTCTAGAGAGTGTGTCAATTATCTGGGGATGGGTTTCGGCCTGAAATGGTCTCCGGCGAGGTTGCTTCAATCTTCTTCTCCTCCATCGTTTTCCCCGTTTGAACAGATCTGGAGGTTGAAGGCCGGTTCGGTTTTCTATTTTTCATTTCTTAGGGGTCGGTTCAGCCTTTTCCTCTCATTCCCGGTCCGGTTTGGTTTTGTAAATAGAAGGGAACCAGATTTTAAAAGAGTTGGGCCGAGTCTTGGGCTTCAGCTTGGGTTTCGGGTTTGGGCCTGTTCTTCCGGGTTGGGTTTCGGTTGTGGGCTGGTGGTTTGGGTTGTTGTTGTTATTTGTTATGTTTAAATGAGTGGTCACTTATATTATGTTGTTATATATGTTATGATTTTATTTAATTAGTGTTAGTTTATTATCATTATTATATTATTCCGCTTTGAGAAAAATATATTTTCTGAAATTATGAATATCCGTCTTAAAGGATTTTAAAATAATATTATTAAGATATGTATTTTGCGATCTTTAAATATGTACTTTTGGGGGCTCTAAAATGACTTATTGGCTCGGATTATAATTATGATTTGTAAAGAGGATTTAATTTTAATATTTTATTTAGTAAGAATTATTTGTTAAACTATTTAAAAAGAGATCTTAAGTTCGGAAATAATCTTTTAAGGATTTGTTGTTTGGAAAACCAAAATGCCGGAATATTCTGATAAAACAATATTTTGGGTTGACTTAGGAATTTAATACTTCCTCTTGATTTGGACAAGTATGGTTTTGAGGTATTGGTTTTAAGGTTTAAATGTTTAATGTTAGGATTTAGTTAAGTATGACTTTAAAGGAACTGTTGATTTTCTAAGTCGATTTAACTTGAGATTTAAGAGTTGGAAAGTTTTGGGAAGAATGATTTTGGTCGATGTTGATCGTATCGGAAAGTTTTTGGAAATGGTTTTACTATCAATTGGTTTGAGTATGTTGAGAACTTGAAATTCGTGTGTGTGAATGATGGACCGATAGCTCATGGAAATGACTTGATGATAGGTGTGTATTGCTTTGGACTTGCATTTGGGCCCTTGCTTGCGTTATCTTGCTGTTCTGCATCTTCAGGTAAGTTCCCTAGGGGGCTTACTCAAGTTGGACATTCATGCCTGTTGTTGCATTTTATGTTAGGTGTTGCATATGCATAAAAGCATGCCATGTAGTATCCTGTTTAGGTTGCACTAATTGAATGAGCATCTGCTTACTTATTGCGTTTGAAACAGAACGGCCGTTATCTGTGATAGTCCTAGAGTCTTTGCTAGGGTCATAGGGTAGCCCAGTCTCATCGGGTACCCTGAGTCAATCGAGTCATGAACTTCCTTATATTATGCCTGCGGGCTTTATTGTGGAGCGGGTTAGGCATGCGTGCCGCCCGATTATGATGGAATGCATTCACGAGCTGGCCAGTCTCCGCCTTATCGGAAGGGGGTGGAGGTAGGAGAGGGATATGCCACTTGGCATTGTCTTGGGCCCTTTACAGTATTTTTACACATTATGATAACTAGGAGCATGCTAGTGTGTTTGACTTTCGTACTGTATTAGAGCATCTTTATTAGGTATAGCACATACTATGTGGCCTCAGCGAGGACTGCCGGTCCCGCATGAGTGGCTCGATCTGACTCCTTTCCCCGTTCTTTTTTTTAAGACATTTTCTGCATATTTTGAGTGCTCGATGCTTATATGACGGGGTTCCCTTTTGGCGAAACGAAGAATCTGGCTAATATCCTAACTTAGTAAAATGGTAATTACCCACTCATAATTTGGTTTTGTCCGGCTCTGTCGTGACCCTTGTATCTTTACTTTACTTCCGCTTTACTTTCGTTGAAATGGATTCCGCGACATAGTCTTAGGACAGGTTAAGGGTACCCAACGGCCCTGCGAGGTTTTTAGGGTTTGAAATCCCTCTTTCTACTAGTCTTAAAATGAGTTTGAAACCTCGACCCGTACCTGGATTGCAAGATCCGAACAAGGGGTTTTATCCCTTGAAACGTAACCCGGAAATCATAATTCTGGGCCGTTACAGATTAGTTCTGAGTTTGTGATGTAATCGGGTACAGGATTGGGTTTAAGTAGAGGGAGTGATGGGACGGGTTTAGAGTTCCAAGGAAAGAAATCATCACATTGCCAATTTGAAAATTTTCCAATTCAAAATTCAAATGTTCCATTGAAATCGGACTGAATAACCGAAATATCTAGTTCCAAAAATAAAATATCTTTAACGGATAAAAAAGGTAATTTTGAAATCCGATAAAAAAAATATAATTGATTAAATATCTAAAAAGATATTAACCAAAAATATATGATTCGATAAATGTAATCCACCATTTAGTTCACACACCTTGACATAGTTCTCAAGGGTCTTGACACTAAGTAGAATTTATCTTTCATAAAGGGAATGCTCCCCCTACGAAAGTGCATCCTTGTTAAGCATCCCAATCTCTCGTCTTATGAAGGTGAACCTGTCCTCTGCCAAAGGCTTAGTAAAAATGTCAGCCCATTGATAATCAGTTGAAATAAACGAAATGGACACATCACCTTTTTCAACATGGTCTCTAATGAAATGATGCCTTACATCAATATGTTTGGTCCTTGAATGCTGAACAGGATTCTTAGTGATGGATATGGCACTTGTATTGTCACACTTAATTGGAATACCTTTGAGGTTGATGCCAAGATCTCGCATTTGTTGAGCTATCCAAAGGATTTGGGAGCAACAAGCTCCAGCTGCAATGTATTCGGCTTCTGCAGTGGATAGAGCAACTGAGTTTTGCTTCTTTAAGTGCCAACTGATCAAAGATGCTCCTAAGAATTGACAACATCCTGATGTGCTCTTCCTATCCACCTTATAGCCTATAAAATCTGCATCAGAATATCCAATTAAAGTGAAATCCTTTTGCTTTGGGTACCATAGTCCAAGCTCCTTAGTGCCATTGAGATATCGAAAGATCCTCTTCACAGCCACGAGGTGAGATTCTTTAGGATCAGCTTGAAACCTAGCACACATGCAAACACTAAACATGATGTCAGGTCTACTAGCCGTGAGATATAATAAAGATCCAATCATTCCTCGATGCTCCTTTTGATTGACACTTATTCCAGTCTTGTCTTGATCTAGAGACAATGTTGAGCTCATGGGAGTCTTGGCTTCCTTGGATTGATCCATCTTGAACTTCTTCAAGAGATCCTTAGTGTACTTGCTTTGGTTGACAAAGATTCCTTTCTTGGATTGATGAACTTGTAATCCCAAAAAGAAGTTGAGTTCACCCATCAAGCTCATCTCGAATTCACTGCACATGATGTCAGAAAATTCCTTGCACAAAGATGTGTTAGTAGCACCGAATAATATATCATCAACATAAATTTGAATAACCAAAATGTCATTTCCTTTGGTTTTGATAAAAAGAGTCTTGTCGATCAACCTCCTTTTAAAATCATTTTCTAAAAGATATTTTGACAAGCGTTCATACCAAGCTCTTGGGGCTTGTTTCAAACCATAAAGCGCTTTGTCAAGTTTATAAACATGATTGGGAAATTCTGAACTTTCAAAACCTGGGGGTTGAGCCACATATACTTCTTCCTTTAAGAAACCATTGAGAAAAGCACACTTGACATCCATTTGATATAATTTTATGCTCATAAAAGATGCAAATGCTAATAGAATGCGAATATCTTCAAGCCTGGCTACGGGAGCAAAGGTCTCCTCGTAGTCAATACCTTCCTCTTGATTGTAGCCTTGAGCAACAAGCCTTGCCTTGTTCCTCACAATCTTACCATTCTCATCTAGCTTGTTTCGAAATACCATCGTTTGCCAATGACTGATTGATGCTTTGGCCTAGGTTTCAAGGTCCAGACTTTGTTCCTTTCAAATTCGTTAAGCTCACTTTGCATAGCAATGATCCAGTCTGGCTCCTGAAGTGCCTCATCGACCTTCTTTGGCTCAATAAGAGAAACAAACGCGTGAAAAGCACAAAGATCTTTAAGTTTAGAACGAGTTTGAACACTAGAAGTAGGGTCAGAAATGATATCCTTTAATGAGTGTGATGAGGAGTATTTGAATTTCCTTTTGCTAGTCTCGGCTCCTTGATTCGTCACACTGGTAGGATTGACTTGTAGTACATCTGACTCCGTGGTTCTGTTAGGTTCAGTTACAACAGTTTCTAATGTCTCAACACTGTTGGATTGGACACCAAGGGCTTTGGACGAATCTTCAACACCTTGGGTCAATTCTTCAGTGTTAAAAATGCAACCCAAGTATATCTAGAAAAATCATCAACAACAACTAGCATGTACTTTTTACCATTGGGAGATTTGACTCGCATAGGACCACATAAATCCATATGTAAAAGTTCAAGGGGTCTAGAAGAACTTACAACCTTTTTGGGTTTGAAAGAGCTACGTGTTTGTTTACCTCGTGTGCATGCGTTGCACATATCAATACCTTTGAAGTCCATTTCAGGTAGCCCTCTTACAAGCCCTTTAGACACAAGCTTCTGTAGTGTATGTGGACTCACATGACCGAGTCTCCTGTGCCAGAGCTTTGGATCGTCCGTCAAAGCCTTTAGACAGGTTAAGCTTCCTTGTGCCACTTGATCAGCATTTACGACGTATATGTTGTTGTAACGATATGCAGTCAAAATGACTTCACCTGCATCTTCTCTGCACACTATACATCTTTTCTTGTTAAATCTGACATTGTTATTACTATCACGTAATTGAGAGACACTAAGCAAATTATACTTTAAACCATTAACAAGATAGACATTTTTAATACTATGGCTGGAATCACTTCCAACACTACTAATACCAACGATGTCACATTTTCCTTTGTCACCAAGAGTGATTGTTCCCGTGGATTGCTCCTTTAGATCATGAAAGAGAGAACTCTTCCCGCTCATATGCCTTGAGCATCCACTATCAATAATCCATTTGTGATCTTTCACCTTGGTGATCTCCTGCAAGACAAACATCAACCTTTGTGGCTAGACCAATAAGCAAATTTGGATCCATTGTTGGGGTAAACCATATTTGGTAAAATAGTGCCTTTTGGAACCCAAACTTGTGTTATCCGTTCTTTTCTCAAATGAACAGGAAATGTATTGCGAATAATATATGGATCCTTTCTTCTATAGGGGCAGGTCTCTTTTACATGTCCCTTTCTAGCACAATGGTGACATATAGGAGAGGTTCTGCTTCCTTTTGCCTTTACAAAAGTGGTAATGTGTTGCTTCTTTAAAAACATTGGATTGTAACCAATACCACTTTTGTTTAGAGAGCTTTGTTGCTCACCCAACATCCTATCGAGAGTACCTTTGGATTTGATAAAACTTATGAGGGCTGTCTGTTGGTTTTGAATCTTATTATTCAGGGAGATCTTCTCGTTCTCTAAGACATGATACTCATTTCTTAGAGAGGAGAGATCTTGCTTGAGTTCAGATTTCTCTGAGTCAAGCGTCTTGACTTTAATGTCAAGATCGGAATAAGAAGCTTCAAGACTTTTGACCCTCATAGACAGATCCTCAATAGTTCTTTCCTGGTCCACAGTTCTCTTAATAAGAATGTTAGTTTGGGCAATAAGCTTCTCTTCATTGGCAATCATATTGGAAAGGAATTCCGATAATACCTCTTTTGGACTTTCCATAAGCTCTCTTACAGTAGCTTCAAGCTTTTCATCGTGGGATCCATCTTCTGAGGCCATAAGACAAATATTGGCCTTCTCATCATCGGAGTCAGAGTCGGAATCACTCCAAGTTGTCACCATGGCTATCTTCTTCCATTTGTCACCTTTCTTGGGATGGCTCTTTGTCTTTTGAGGGCAGTCCTTCACAAGATGATCTGTTTCACCACATTCAAAGCAAGACAACGGTTTAGTCTTCTTTTCATACTTGTTTTATTGAGGCTTACCTTGAAATTTTGAAGACTCTGAGCCATCCTTGTTGTTGAATTGCTTCTTCATTTTGAGAATTCGAGGAAGGCCTCTTGTGATAAGAGCAAAAGGATCATCCTCATCGTCATCCTCATCTTCGGAATCAGATCCATCCTTGGGCTCATCCTTCTTAGACTTGAGTGCCAAGTTCTTAGTGCTAGCTGGAAGTTCTCCATCGTCTTCATTAAGAATCATCTCATGCGTGATCAATTTCCCAAGAAGGTCATCAAGGGGTAGAGTGGTGAGGTCCTGGGCTTCCTCTATCGCTGTTACTTTTGGACCCCATTTCTCCTTTGGAAGGCACCTCAGTATCTTCCTCACTTTCTCGACGTTGGTAAAGCTCTTGCCGAGAGAGTCAAGGTTGTTGGTGATTTCTGTGAATCGTGTGAACATGGCCTTGATTGACTCATCAGACTTCATCTTGAAGAGCTCATACTTTCGAAGAAAGATGCTGACCTTGGTGTCTTTCACTTGGCTCGTTCCTTCATAGGTGACGACCAATTTGTCCCAAATCTCTTTAGCTGACCTAAAAGATGAAATACGGTTAAACTCATCAGTGCTAAGACCACAATAGAGTAAGTTAATAGCCCTGTAGTTTTTGGAGATGGTTTCAAGATCTGCTTGGTTGTATTCAGACTCCTTCTTTGCAACTTTGGTATCATTTGGTCCATCTTTCTCTGGAATCTTCGGACCATTCTCTATAATGTTCAAAAGCTCTAGATCTTGGTCTATGATGAACATCATCATCAAAGATCTCCAGTGGACAAAGTTGTTTCCTACAAAGAGTGGCGGTCTGCTTGTGGACCTTTCCTGTGCAAATCCTCCGCTTGCTTCACCAGACATGATCGAAAACTCACAAGATTGTTAGATCAAAAACAATGAGTAAAGATCTGATACCAATTGAAGGTTCGATAATATAAAACAATGTAATATAGAAATACTCTAGAAGGGGGGTTGAATAGAGTATACCCGTTTTTCGCAGAAAGTCTCAAGACTTTTGGAGCTCGTATAAAACCCTTTGAGATTAAACATGAATCACAAAGTTAGACAATCGAACCAAGTGCGGAAATAAGGTAAAGCAATAAGTAAAGGACACGAGTAATTGTTTACGAGGTTCGGCACGAACTTGGCCTACGTCCCCGCCTAGGGTTCTTCCACAACCCTAGGATTCAAAGGCTTTATTGATTCGCTTAGCTTAGGATCCTAATAGCTCATCGAGAAGCCTCTCTCCTATACAATTGCAATCTAGTCAACTCACGTTCCCTTGGAGTCCTAGACCAATCTAGAAGAGCCCCACCTCTCTCAGCTATCTAGTACAATCCTCTTACTCTCACAAATCAATAGCCTAGTGCAACTTCTCGAGTTATAAACTCTCGAGTAACACTATAAATGAATATATCCTATAAGCTCACAGTGACTCTCAAAGGCTTTGAAATAAATAACAAACTCTTGAGCGCTAGGCAGAGAGACACTTTGGAAGACAGATATTGCTTGAATGAATGAAAGCTCGTGTAGCACTTGTATATTTCTGTCTTCATCTTCCTTCTCTATTTATTGAGACAAATCGGCGCCGAGAATCTTCTCCAACGGCTATTCCTGATCATGGCTATCTTCAAGATCTTCTAAACTTGGAAACAAATGAAGCCATAATCTTTCCGATTTGAACCTTCTCAACACTTGTCACAAGGAAGGAAATAATTCGAAAAACTTCCTGAAAGATTAGAAAGCATATATATATATAATATAAAGGAAGTATATAATAAGATTAAATAATATTCGGACTTATAAAACAGGTTTTGTATTTCATCAACTGTCAATGCTCCAAGGCCTTTGGCACAAACATCCTGTCAAAGCCTTTGAAACATTTATTCCGATTTTCATCAAGGGAGGGAGTTATCATAAGTCAATTTCGAGTGCTCATGCAGTAACCCGTGTTTGTTGGCGAAAGAGGGCCGAAGAACGAAGGATGGAGAAGAATGAAATAACCAAGGTTCAATGATTCAGAGTAAACAAATATGAAAGAAAACTTCCAAGACCGGGACTCACCACAACGACAACTAAATACGCATAAGATAAGATAAAATAGTTATGAAATTACATCAAATGATCAAGCTTTCGCCTTTTCTAACAATTAGATAACCCTTTCAAGTAATCCTAATTGTATCTACCAATTTTACGTTTATAATCTAAGTTGTTAACATGAATCTCTATTCTTTCGAGTAAGAAATAAACATATAAAAGGCAGTGGATGATCAAAACATAACAAATATCAAAACTTACCTCAAACGCGCATGGCTATCGTCGGGCTCATCCCGACCCTAGAAGTAGGGCGACTACTCGCTCATTGCAATAGAAGACATCATTGGATGAAAGGAAACTTGCATTAAACTAAATTCAAAACCTTTACAATCCCGACACTCCAACTTTTGCAACTCCTAAACTCTCTACTTGCTATGGAGATTGAAAATCTGAAATTGAATAAATAATAACTAGCCCCCAGAGCTTTATTTATAGACCCAAATCCTTGCTACCCAAGGAATGGAATTCCTATCTCTATCTATATCTAGCTAAAAGATATAATTCTAACTACAACGGGAGAAAAACTTGTATTTATTATAGGGTAAAAGTAGAGAAATATTATAGGGTAATTAAATGTTCAACCCTTATGATAGAAAATAAGTAAATGGATAAAATATCTCTTTCTTCATGTGGAAGTAAATTTCTACTCGGAATTGATCTTCACTCGGAATCAGCATAGGACTCGGAATCAGACTTGACTCGATCTGTGGCTCCACTCGATATCGACCAGACAAGGTCGATATTGAGTCAACTTCATTGGTTCTAGGTTTAGCTCACTCGACGTAGGCTCTGAACTCTGGATTTCGAGTGGCACCCACTCGATATCGACTAAAACTGGTCGATATCGAGTCATCTTCAGTTTCCGTCGCCGAGTCCGTGTTGTGTCGAGTCAATGGCCTGATTTTGACTGGGCTTCGGTTGATATCGACTGAGTTGGGTCCATATCGAGTCCTCTTCATCTCTATCCGTTGTACTCAGCTTCGCTCGATGTCAGGTGCTCTTCTGTCGATGTTGAGTCATTCAATAGACATCAAGTGCATTCCCAGTGCTTCTTGGTTTTGCTCCGAATTTGCTCCAAATTCTACAATATTAAAAAGAAACTTGTGTAGACCTCTATTTCTCGCAAATAAGCATATACTACACAAATTCGCTATATTTCCAACCCAGAATGATAGAATAAGGAACTAAAATAAGTATAAAAACATTGTGTAAAACATGGACATCATAAAACATCCAGGGTTTAGAAAATTTGCATGAATACCCTTATTAATTAACAAGTGAGCTTAGTAAACCTAGATTTTATGCAAATTAACTAATATAACACTTCTTATTTATAGAAATAACATAATCAACCCATATTTTTAAAAAGTAACAAGAATGTTTCTTTTTATCTACTCTTATTTTATAAGAATTACAATACTAACTCCATTATTGGATTTTTTTTGTTTGGTAGAAACTAACACTATTTGGTGTAAATGTTGTCTATATGTTTTCACCACTTAACACAAAATTATCCCTCTTTCTATCTTTCATACAAATTTTCATTAATAGTCTTTTTATCATATGCTCCAAGGACATAACATAAGAAATCATTGATGACAAGTGACGAGTCAAGAAAAACGATAGGTTTTGAGATGACTAAGTCAGGAACTAGAGTACCATTTCTCTCCTTCGCAGAAGATATCATGATATTTGCTAAAGCAAGCCCAAAATCGTGCACTCAAGTAAAAAAATCATTGATGAATATTGTTGCATATCGGGACAAAAGGTAAATTTTCATAAATCAACTTTTCAAGTAACTTCAGGGGTTACAAACCAACGAAAACATAGCATTCAAAATATACTTCATATCACCAACCATATCGCACTTGAAAAATATTTAAGATGCCCGATTATAAACGGGAAAGTAAATCAGAACACTTTTGAAGATATTGTGGAAAGGACTCTTAACTGACAAAATGGAAGGCAAACTCACTTTCCCAACAGGGTAGAGCTGTTCTGATTAAAACAAATCTTGCGACTAAACCTTACTATGTAATGCAAAGTTTTGGACTACCAACAGACACATACAGAAGTAGACAGACTTAATAGATCTTTCTTTTGGAATAAGGACATGAACTACAAGCCATTGATAGGATGGGATAAAATTTGTAAACCAAAGAAATTTGGTGGGTTAGGACTAAACAAATCCAAAGATATGAACACAACACTTCAAATGAAGTTATTGTGGAAAATTTTGGCTAAACCAAATAATATTTCGGTTAGAATAATTAAAGAAAAATACATGAAAGATGCAACATTGTGGGAATACGAAAAAAGAAAACAGACTTCCTAGCAATGGAAGAAACTAATGAAAAGTAAAAATGAATTCTGTAAAGAGTTGATTTAGCAAGTAGGGAATGGGAAAACAATTAGATTTTGGAAAGTTAAGTGGATTGTGGGAGAGAACCTATTTAGGAAAAGTATTTCGAACAACTCAATTAATGAACAAGAGAAGGTGGAACAATACATAAGACCCGAAAAAAATGGAAAGTTGAAGAACTGAGGAAAGTACTTCCTCATAACATCATAAAGAAAATTCTTAACATACAAATTCCGATGAATGAAATTGAAGATAGATTATATTGGAAAGCTAGCCGCAATGGTTGGTTCTCCACGTCAACTACCCTAGAAATGATAACAGGACATGACAGAATCTAGGAAAGCGAAATTGCATGGATTTGGGGAATGGAGTGCTTTCCGAAAGTGAAAAACTTTCTTTGGAAATTAGTGATGAATGGAATCCCAACGAAAAAATGACTTGCTAAAAAAGGTGTGGATGTGCCTCTCTCTTGTGCTTTCTGCAACCATTTGGTTAAAGACACATAACACTTGTTTACAAAATTACTACCCATTACCTGATTGGAAAGATTGACAAAGACATTTAAACCAAAATTCAAAGGGTTGACACAACCGACAAAAATATGAAACAAGTTGTAATGGAAATATTTTCCAATCTCACAAAATCTCAAACATCATCATTATCTTTGATTAGGTGGGGATTATGGACAATAAGGAATAAAGTAGTATTCAACGATCAAAACTACATGAATAGTCAATAACATGAAGGATATATAAGACTCCAGCTACAAAACTGGAAACAATAAAAGACACTTCACTGGGAAGAAATGGAAAAAACAAAACCTGTAAGAGTACCCCCACTTAGGAAGAAAAAAGAATCTTCGTTGGAAGAAACCCGCGAAGGAATATTTCAAGATCAATTTTGATGGGTCAAAACTATATTCAGGTGAAGTTGCGGCGGGTTTTGTTATTCGAGACCATCTTGGTAGTGTCCAAGCTTGCAACACCTTGTTGTGTGGTATTGTTTCAGCATTAATGGTTGAAGCTTTAGCTCTTCGACTCGGCCTTGCTGCTGCTTTAAAGATGGGGATTTCTAAGATCGAAGTGGAGAGAGACAATCTTATGATTATCAACTCAATCAAAGGGAGTTGGAAGTGCCCTTGGAAAACTGTGTTGGTGATTCCCGATACTCTGGTTTTCCTCCACGCCTTCGAGTCTTTTTCTGTCACCCATGTTTTTCGAGAGGTTCACCAAGTGGCGGAAAAAGCGGCTCATCTCAGGCTGAGGCAGGCTCTGGGGTCGATTGCTTCTCACCTAGAGCTTCTTGCTTTCGTCCGAAAGCACGCTATTGGGTGGTGGATCAGCAGGGTTTGATACCACCCGGTTCTTGCCTTGTATCAGGAAAAAAAACATAAGAAATTCTATTAGGAAAGATTTTCTACCAAACATAACCTCGACCCTGGAAAAACAATTTTTAAAAAAGCTAAAATAATACAGTTTTTAAAAATCTTTGGGAAAATTGCAAAAAATAGCCTAACCTTTAGGGGTTGTTGCGCTTAATAGCCTGAACTATAAAAAATGTAGAAAATAGTCTCAAATATTTACTTGGTTGCAGAAAATAGCCTCAAGCTACATTCAAATTTAAATAATTACCTTCAAATTCAAATTAATTATAAAAAAAAGTCTTAGGTTGCCTTTAAATTCAAATTAATTACAAAACCTCTCCAAAATAATTTTTTTTAAAAAAAATCATCACTTCTAATAAAAAAATGTTACAATTAATTATTGTTATCTAAACTCATAGCTAAATTAATTATAAAAATTATGTCAAACCATATAAATATAACTTTAATATAATATTTTAAAAAATTAAATAGATTATTTACATATCATTAAAAGTGAATAAATACTTAAGTTTCTACTCACAATTGATTTAATAAGCGATTTAGGGCGATCTTAATTATGAGCAAAACTAGCACAACAATGCAGTTAAGCATGCATTATATATTGTTTTAAACCTAACAATTAGTGTAGTTTGTTATCTATTGAAGAAAAAAAGTGTGCGTACATTATTCACCCAACAATGGTTTTTATTTGAGTATTGAATAAATTGTGGGATGAAGATAAACTAATTTTTTACTAAGAAAAATAAAGATCGTGTGATATTTACTTTTAACTTAAACCGAAATAGACTAAAAACATAACCCTAAATTGGACAACTTACCAACCTAGAAATAGGGTTATCAAGATTTCCCATCGTCTCGAGCACTATTTGACCCGATACTCGAATCTGCGTTGGATGCTGGTGCGGTGAAGGTGCTGGAGGAATCGCTACTGCTGGATAAGTGGTTAGAGAGGGTCTTGTGAGAGCAAAGGGAGGCAGGGGAGTCGTTGTTTGGGATGACGAGTAGAGAGAGGTGCCAGGGAAAGGCTAATGGGCTACACGGACATCGGAGATGGTGGATCCGTAGGTGCTGTGGTCGCCGGAGAGGGTTTGAAGGGTAAGAGAGGGGAGATCTGGCATTAGAGAAAGAGGGATTGTTTAGGGAAACAAAAAGGGGTGGCGAGGAGTTTTGAAGATATCGAGCGGGGCGCTAGATTTGGCGAAGGATGGCCGTCGGCGAGAGAGGGAGAAGGAGAGAATGGGTGGAGACTGGACAGGCGAGAAATTATGGATGAGAGAGAGGAGACGACGATGCGTGAGAGAGAGAAAGAGATCAGATCTGGATCGATTTGGATCTGGATCTTGAAGAGAGTGGCTTGACCTTCTTATTTCATTTCTTTTTTTTTTTAATTCTAAATTTTGTAAAAGGTGTTACTGTTACATTTGAAGAACCGCGCGTTGCAATTACAAAACAGTTACAATATAGAATAAAAATGTTACCTTTGTCTAAAAAATTGTAACACTTTTTTAATTGGGTTAAAAAATTTTACAATAGATCAAATAGGTAACAATTTTAGAATATGTTACATATTTAGTGTTACCTTATGTCAAGAAATGTAGTAGTGTCTTCAGGTGAAGCTGCAGCGGGTTTTGTTATTCGAGACCATCTTGGTAGTGTCCAAGCTTGCAACACCTTGTTGTGTGGTACTGTTTCAGCATTGATGGTTGAAGCTTTAGCTCTTCGACTCGGCCTTGCTGCTGCTTTAAAGATGGGGATTTCTAAGATCGAAGTGGAGAGAGACAATCTTATGACTCAACTCAATCAAAGGGAGTTGGAAGTGCCCTTGGAAAATTGTGTTGGTGATTCCCGATGCTCTGGTTTTGCTCCACGCCTTCGAGTCCTTTTCTGTCACCAATGTTTTTCGAGGTCAACCAAGTGGCGGAAAAAGCGGCTCATCTCAGGCTGAGGCAGGCCCAGGGGTCGATTGCTTCTCACCTAGAGCTTCTTGCTTTCGTCCGAAAGCACGCTATTGGGTGGTGGATCAGTAGGGTCTGACACCACCTGGTTCTTGCCTTGTATCAGGAAAATAAAACATAAGAAATTCTATTAGGAAAGATTTTCTACCAAACATAACCTCGACCCTGGAAAAACAATTTTTAAAAAAGCTAAAATAATACAGTTTTTAAAAATCTTTGGGAAAATTGCAAAAAATAGCATAACCTTTAGGGGTTGTTGCGCTTAATAGCCTGAACTATAAAAAATGTAGAAAATAGTCTCAAATATTTACTTGGTTGCAGAAAATAGCCTCAAGCTACATTCAAATTTAAATAATTACCTTCAAATTCAAATTAATTATAAAAAAAGCCTTAGGTTGCCTTTAAATTCAAATTAATTACAAAACCTCTTCAAAATAATTTTTTTTTTTAAAAATCATCACTTCTAATAAAAAAATGTTACAATTAATTGTTGTTATCTAAACTCATAGCTAAATTAATTATAAAAATTATCTCAAACCATATAAATATAACTTTAATATAATATTTTAAAAAATTTAATAGAGTATTTACATATCATTAAAAGTGAATAAATACTTAAGTTTCTACTCACAATTGATTTAATAAGCGATTTAGGGCGATCTTAATTATGAGCAAAACTAGCACAACAATGCAGTTAAGCATGCATTATATATTGTTTTAAACCTAACAATTAGGAATTTTTTTTCAAAATATTCATAAAAAAATAAAAAATTACGGATAAATTCACTCATTGAAACTATTTACACAAATATTCAAAATTTGCAGATCCGTCAGAGAAACGCGGTCTCAGACCGCGTTTTTAGGTTCGGTTTTTATTTCCTAATTTTTTTTAAAAAAAAGAAAAAAATATAGAGGTAAAACGCGGCCTGAGGCCGCGTTTTACTTAGAAAATTAAAAAAAAAAAAAAGAAGAAGCAGAGCTTCTCGAAGGGCCGGAGAGGACATCGCCGGAGAGGGCTTCAGGCCGGAAGGGACGCCGGGGGTTCTCGTGGCCGTGGGAAGGAGGGACGAGGCCGGAAGGGACGCCGAAGAGGACTGGCCGGCGGCCATGGCTGCGAAGAGCAAGTGGTGGAGGCCTCCCTTCCTCCCTCCCTCCCTCCCCGCTCACTCTCGCTATGCCCGACCTCCCTTCCTCCCTCCCTCTCCCCGACCTCCGCTGCCACCGGCGTCGGCCTCCACCTCCGTTCCCCCGCCTCCTCAGATGCCCTGGGGTCGCAACCCTAACCCCCAATTGCGGGTTGGGGGTTGCGGGTTGGGGGTTGGGAGTTAGGGTTGAGGGTCGGGGGATGTGGCCTTGCAAATCGGGGAGTTAGGGTTGAGGATTGCGACCCCAGGGCATTTGAGGAGGCGGGGGAACGGAGGTGGAGGCCGGCGCCGGTGGCAGCGGAGGTCGGGGAGAGGGAGGGAGGAAGGGAGGTCGGACAGAGCGAGAGTGAGCGGGGAGGAAGGGAGGAAGGGAGGCCTCCACCACTTGCTCTTCGCAGCCATGGCCGCCGGCCAGTCCTCTTCGGCGTCCCTTCCGGCCTCGTCCCTCCTTCCAACGGCCACGAGAACCCCCGGCGTCCCTTCCGGCCTGAAGCCCTCTCCGACGATGTCCTCTCCGGCCCTTCGAGAAGCTCTGCTTCTTCTACTTTTTTTTTTTTAATTTTCTAAGTAAAACGCGGCCTCAGGCCGCGTTTTACCTCTATATTTTTTTCTTTTTTTTTAAAAAAAATTAGGAAATAAAAACCGAACATAAAAACGCGGTCTGAGACCACATTTCTCTGACGGATCTGCAAATTTTGAATATTTGTGTAAATAGTTTCAATGTGTGAATTTATCCGTAATTTTTTAATTTTTTATGAATATTTTGAAAAAAAATTCAACAATTAGTGTAGTTTGTTATCTATTGAAGAAAAAAAAGTGTGCGTACATTATTCACCCAACCGTGGTTTTTATTTGAGTATTGAATAAATTGTGGGATGAAGATAAACTAATTTTTTACTAAGAAAAATAAAGATCGTGTGATATTTTTTTGTAGCCTTTTTTTTAAAAATTATTTATTTACAAAATTTATATGGTATAAGGTAGTTTTTATAATTAATTCAATGATAAATTTAGCTAATAATGACTTAATGATAAAAGAAAACTAAGAGAAGTGGTAGATTTTGAGAATAAAAATTATTTAGGCTATTTTTTACATAAGAAGTTATTTTTTTAATATAAATTATTTTGGAGATATTTTTAATTAATTTGAATTTAAAGGTAACCTAAGGCTATTTTTTTTATAATTATTTGAATTGGAATATAGCTTGAGGCTATTTTCTGCAACCAAGTAAATACTTGAGGCTATTTTATACATTTTTTATAGTTTATGCTATTAAGCGCAACAATCCCAAAGGTTGGGCTATTTTTTACAATTTTCCCAACATCTTTCATAATAAAGCTTCAAGTGTATATGATAGAAAAATCGTTTCACTAAACTCAAACACAATTTTTTTTTTCAAATACGATTCAAAAGGATCAAAGTTGTCAATATAAATCTTAGACCAAATGGCATAAAACCACCCTTATTCACTCTTTTTCCCACCTAACCAACCCTTATTAAAAAAATTCACTTAACCACCCATTATAGCATATCTATTGCAACTAATAACCCATTTTCTCTTTTCTCTATTTAAAAGACCAAAATGGTCCCAATATTAATTGCTAATGTTTATTTATTTATCATTAGTATTTTGGTAGAGTTATTTTTATTATTATTAAATCTCAAGTACATGTTTTAGAATAAAGCTCACCACCTGCTGCCTTGGTCTTAAAATCTAACCGCCAAGTCCTCACCCACCTCCTTCTATTACTATAAATTTATTAACTATAAAAAAAATTTCCATAGTTCCAACTTCCAACCAATGTTGTTAAAATTCCAATCCGATTCTATAATTCTAACGATCCAAAAATGGCCAACAATCCCGATCTTTTTTTTTGCGACACTAACAATTCTACAAAATGTCTATTATAAAAAATTTCTAACATTCACACTTTCAATATAAGAAAATTTTAATATAATTGGCTACACTATATTAAATTTTGTTTACTTTCAAAATCCATGACCATGAATTTTAAAACCGAATATATTTTAGTATATACATACATGTTTAAAATTTTGAAAGTATGGTAAATATAATATAGAATCTACCAAAGCGTTGACTTGAGATTTAATAATAATAATAGTAATAATAATAATAATAATAATAATAATAATAATAGTAAATAAATAAATATTAGTAATTAAATAAATATTAGTAATTAGTTTTGGGGGCATTTTGGTATTTTAAATATAGAATCTACCAAAACATTTTGGTATTTTAAATAAAAACTACTCTACCAAAATAATTGCAATAGGCATGCTATAAAGGGTGGTTAAGTGAGAATTTTTGAATAACGGGTGATTAGTTGAGAAAAAGAGTGAATAATTGGTAGTTTTAGGCAATTTGGCCTAAATCTTAATTTACCAATTATGAATAAAATTTAAGGTCAGGATAAATACACCACAAATCTGCAAGTTGGAATTGATGTGCATATTTGTGGTAGACTAATTAATTAAAAAAGGGTGCTAATTAATTAAAAATGAATTGCACGTTGAAATTAACGTGCATTTAAAAATGGTGATTTGTGGTGTATCTAAAAAGATCCAAAATTTATTATGCATGGGTAACTACTAACTAGTACTAGAAAATAAAGGATTTGGAGTCAAAAATGAGTGGGCTGAGAAGTGAGAATAGAAAAAACGTGTAGAGGCATTCTCTGAGCCAAGGCCCAATTTGAAAGCCAACATAGTATTCCCTCTCTCTCTCTTCCTCGTCTCCCAACGTCTCTTATGAAAGAGACAGGTCTACGGCCTAGCCCATTCTTTGTACAGATCCCTACCACCTGCAATTAAAAACCAGACAGTCAGGTCCAATCAAGCAAATACACCCCATTCCCAAGGGCAATTTCGGAAACCATCTGTATCAAACATTTGTCTCCCCTCCCCTCCGCCCCGCTCGCTCGGTACTCCGCATTTTTCTCTCCCTCCATCCATCAGATTTCAATTTACCATCCTACCCCTCTCAAAACTCCGCCTCTGAGCCTCTCTCATCTTACTCTCGTAGCACTCCCGGGATAAAAACGAACATTCACACTCCTTACGAAGTTAATAAATTAATATTAAAAGATTTAATGAATTCTCCCGAGCTATCAATTCAAAAATATTGGATGCTTCGTTTTGACCCACTGGCATTGAGGGCTCTCTTCTCTGAGCAAGGACTGACCTTTGTTGCAGACGAACCCAGACGGGGGGGAGAGAGTGGGGACGAAACCCCTGAATGCTTTATCTTTCCTCTCGATTTGTTGTCAGTTATTTCGGTTTTTTTGCTCCATTGATTTGATTCTCTTGCTCTACGGTGTGTGAGGTTTTTGGTTTTGGAGCGATGGAGGAGGACATGGATGTGGAAGTGCAAGTGTTTGAAGTTGTGGAGATTGATTTGGATTACGAGTATGAAGCCGCTCGGTTCTTCGATTTCACCAAAGAGGAAACGGAGGAGGAGGTCTGCGAGGCCGAGTTTTGGTTCGGCACTGGAAAGAGCTATCCTCCTTCGCGTAAGCTGCAATTTGCCAAATCAGGATGAAACCCTAGGAGTTCTTTTTTCCGTTTTCTTGCACCATCGGTATTTATTGTTTGGTTATCAAGTGATTGGGCGGGTACAAGGTGCATTTGTTGTTGAGTGGGGTTTTGCTGGGTCATTAAAAATTGGAGGACGATTCGCTTTGTGGTGTGTGGGGCTTCGATGCTTACTTTTTGCATAATCTTGTTGATAGATGAAATATTTTGTTTAAGATGATTGGGACGTGGCATGTTTTCCTTGATTATTGTCCAAAAAAAAGTAGTGGTAGGGTTTACGAAAGAAGGTGAATTAGCGGAAATATGGGGCCTTATATTTTTTGTTTTCTGAAATTCCTATGCTGCCTTTGTTACATTGGTTGGGTTATGCATTCTGGATTTGGTTGATTTTAATGCTGTCTTTTGGTAGTACAAAGCTGTTTTTGCTCTTTCTGATCCTCTTCCTTTTCTATCTTGCAGCATTTGTTGCCGAGATGTTCTCCATGAAGAAAATTTTATCTGATAGCGTCAATGTCTCTCCTAAGATGAAGTGTACAGATGGTCAAGAGCAGAATCAGCAAGATGAGACTTTTGGAGGTGTGCCTTATTATCATTCTCATAGTGATCTCTTAAAATTTTGTTGCACTGTCTGCAAGCACTTATTTGCTTATGGGGGCTGCACTGAATGGTTGATTGGTTTGATTTGTGATAAAGTCAGTCCAGGGAATCATCAGCATGAGGTGTTATGTTTCAGAGTGACTATGGATAGAAATACATTTATAAAGAAAACAACAATCATACCAGGGTCAAGAGGCTACATATATTATGGGGCCAGATTTGTCAATTATAGATTATTACACCTTATTGGATTTAACTTATCTATATGATAGTCTCCCATCTTTTTCTGTGAAAGTTGTTGTCAATTGTTTGCCTTGAACTGTTGCATATTGGAAACATCTACTGGCACTAATGCCACCAAATATACTTATACACAGGTTCTTATCGAGGATTGGCATTTTATGATTGCTTATCAACTGATGTTAAAAATTTGAAGACAAAGGCCTCTATTAAGCCATATCTACCAAGGAGCTCAACATTGATGAAACCCACTGCAAGTCAGTTAGCTAAGCAAAATTCACGGATTAAAGTAGGAGATTCCAGGTGACATTGAAGTTTATTTGTTTTGAGCCCAAATTCATCTCGGTTAAGGGCCTTTGCTATCTAAAATTGATTGAATATTATTGACTGCATGGCTAAATAATATTTCTGGGATAACTTTTCATTAGATGAGAGAAAATTTGTTTACCAAATTAATAATAAGACAGTATAGTGCATAGCTAAATTCTCCTTGTCAGCTATCATTTTTTAGTGCATTGCATTTCTAAATAGTAACACCATTTCTACATTATAGAACATTCTAATGCAATTTATCTAGAACTTGTTTTACTCTCACTTCATTCTACTGACTGGGTATAGTTGTTAGGTTTCAGAGACAACAGACAAGCTTCAATGTTCCTTGTGGGGTTGATGTTCAAGCTTCAAAGCGGCAAAAGCTGGACGTAGGCCAGCTGCACAAGGTTGGGAGTTTGTCCATATAAAGAATCAATCAATACCTGATCTTAATTAAAAAATATTCATGGATTTTTGACTGCATTTTATTCTGTCCATTCTGTTATTTTTAGATTATATTTAACTGTAATGAAGCTATGACCCAGGTGCATTCTTCTGTTCTGTTCACAATGTCTGCTACCAAGCCTACCATTAGTGATAGTTCAAGCTAATAATATTTTTGGGTGATTTTTTAAGCATTGTGGCACCTAATAATCTGCGGTTATTTGAATTCATCATTCCAAATGTGGGTTAAGAGTTGATTTGAGGAAATGCAACTATGCAAATTTTCGGTGCAAGGCATTATTATGTTCTTTGATAAGAGCTTTTATTTGAGTCTACTATTTTGGTAGTCCAATGATACCAACTAATGTTATTATTTTAACTAAGTTTGTGTTTGGATCATCATAAAACGATAAGGATCAATGTATGTGATGTGAGTTTCATAGGAGCTTCTTTTCAACAGGTATCAGGGTACTATAAAAAAATGCTATGCATTGCAGAATCTACCAGTTTCTAATATTCTGTCAATTTCCTTGAATATGCTCTTTACAGGTTGGTGATATGAAGCAAGTAAACAATTTGGTTCACAAGGCGCCTAAAAAGGTGTCTACCAGTTGATTTTATTCTTTTGTATTGTTGACTTGGATACTTGAACACGTCAAATAAACATGATTGACAAAGAGGATAGTGATGCGAATAAGTTCTGCAAAACAATAATGGGTCTATTTTTTAAAAGTAGTGTTGTGAATCATTTAATTTTTTAAAAATGATAAAAATTCTTATCAGTTTTCTTTTGTTGGATGTATCATCGTGATAGATGCTAATTTCCGCACTGCTAAACATGTTGTCTGCCTTTTATTTATTCTAATTCTGTAAATGACCAATCAGGATGGAAATGTCTCTGGCGTATCATCACATAATAGGATCAAGATCACTATTCCAGCATCTGACCTAAAAAAAAAGATCACTATTCCAGCAGATCCTGACCTTGCAACTGCAAGCCGGACACAGAGGTTGAGAATACTTTGATAATTTCACTGCTTTCTCACTTGGCTTATAACTTGATTTCTTAGATATTTTAGGCTGTTTAATAAGGTTCTAAGACATCTGCTATACCAATGTGATGATTGATGTGTCTGTAACTTACCTTTATGACAGACTAGTTGGTTCTAACAAGGGTGGTACAACCGGAAGAGCATCTATATTTAAAGCACGACCATTGAATCAAAAGGTTGATATTGCAAATTGAAACACTTCTGCCCTTAGAATTATATATGGACTGCCTATCAGTTGTTTGATTTTGATACCAAAACTTGCAGATCCTCAAGGCTCCTACACTACCGCTTTCAACGAAGAGTACAGCAAGGTTGCCAGAATTTGAAGTAAGGAATTAGCGTCTTCTAAACCTGTTCTTTTATTATTTTTTTAATAAAAGAAGTTTTGCTATGAGTTAATACCACAATCTTCTAAACTAAATTTGTTGCATTGCCTGTTCTTTTATTATTTTTTTAATAAAAGAAGTTTTGCTATGAGTTAATACCACAATCTTCTAAACTAAATTTGTTGCATTTCGTGTTAGGTCTCTCACCTTAAAACAATGGAGAGGGCTAAGCAACACGGTGATGCTATTAAGCCCACCTTTCCTCATCAACCTTATAAGGTTATAACTACTACCAGTGAATCTCTTAATCCAGCAGCTCTGGAATGCTTTCCTGCGTTATAGTGCTGCACTCTCAGCTTTTGTCCATCTGAATAGAAACTGTGGGTTATGAAGTGACCTGGGTTACTTGACAGCTGCCTGTTTGTGTATTGATTACATGTTTATATAGTTACAATGTGATTATTGGATCGGATTGTTGCAGGGTTTCAAGAAACCAGGTGCTGATCACTTAATGGACAGTAGAAGTAAACCCGGCTCAAGGTAGTAGAGTTATTAATTAATTAAGCCTTGTTTTAGACTTTTAGTTGGTAACTTCTTCTTTTTTTGGGGTTGGAGATGTGCATATCTTCAGTTATGAAGATTTCGATACTGTGCTGTGGTGAAATGTAAAGCTATTGTTTTGCCTATTTACAGTGACATGTCAATTTAATTCTTATAGCTTGTTTATGCCTTGTTCAGGTCAAAATCTGTAGATACTCATAGTGAGGATATACGCAAAGCAGGAGATGGTTTTGAAGCTCGGCCTTTGGAGAATAAGGTACTACTCTATTTTGAAATGGACAACAACCCTCTATTTCGAAATGGAATGTTTTTTAAATTCATTATGTCGTATATAACATACACTTCTTGTCCGTTCTCTAGGAATTCAGCTTTCAGGCACATAAGAGGCCTCAGCATAATCCTCTCACGGAACTATTTGGCAAGGTATCATTTGATATGCAGTAAATTTCAATTTGATTTTGTTGCTCCATGTGTGTGGTCACAGTATACAAGTTATAATTGTGAAAAATAACAATGACGTGTTACTTGACAAAACTCATGTGCAGAGTGCCTTCATGTATTTATATGTTAAGTATTGTTGTATATACTTTTATGATGTGTATACTTTCCTTTGATGGGAACATAACTTGGAAAAATGGCAGCTCTCTCTTGCATCAGAAGGAGTTCAGCAAAAAAATTCTGCATCACCCAAGTTGCATTGGTCTAGCTGCATATCATCAAAGGTTCTACAAACATTGCCACTTCTTGTGCTGGTTTGAACATTCATGCATTTTTACCTGCTACTCCTTTGTTCTTGCAAGGGTACAAAAGAAAATAGAGGCGGTGTATTCCAGCAAGATCACAACGTAAGAACTTATTTGTCGTTTGTGTCAATTGATTTTCTCATTTTTATATGCACTTAAGCTGGTGACACTGGAGCGTCCGTGATAATTTTTACATTTGGTATGCACTCTTCCTATGAATCTCACACATTGCAATGGTAATAGATGAAGGATCGATAAAAGAAAAGTCTAGCCCTCAAGCACCCCGCCGAGAGGAATGTGAAATTGGTTTCAAAACTGCATATAAAGGTATGTTGGGATCTGAAAGAAGAAATAAAGATAATACCATATGTTAGAACTTGATTATTTTGACCCCTGGGATCTCTTCTGTAGGAATTTGACAGCTGAGAGCATCAACAGATGAATTTTAGAACTTCAATTTTTGGTTGCGTGGCTTGCAAAAACAAAAAAAGAAAAGAAAAAAGAAGATGCCGAGCTCCTTTTTTGTGGTACATGATTGTAGGAGTCTGCATCTGAGCACCCCCTAATGAACAAACCTAAGCGTGGTCTGGACTCTTTTGGAATGGAAAGACCGAGTTCAGTTGTATAGAAATAGAAATTGAACTTGCCGGACGTCTAAAGGGTCCACCGTACATGTAATGGATCTCAATGCAATATATAGAGAAATGGTTGCCCCTTCTCAGTCTGCATTGTCCCGTAAATAGGGTTGTTACATGAACTGAACATCTCGGGATTGGCTCGAAAAGCCTCGATTCGGCTCGCTCGCTTATTTAAACAAGTCGAGTTTGAACAAAATTTTAACCTTGATTGAAAGTTGAATTATGTGGATATTTTGAAATTTTCTTTAAGTTAACATGTTATAATCAAGTAGAACTACTTAAAGCTTAAAAAAAGCTCGGTTCGAGCTCGTTCATTTTCTAAACAAGTCAAGCTTGAACAAAATAAAAAGCTTGTTTAAAAATTAGATTTGGCTCGCACTCGTTTAACAAACGAATCAAGTTTGAACATGTCAAGTCAAGTCTGGCTCGTTAAGCTCGAATAACACCTCTACCCGTAAATAGTTAAATTGCATAAGGGCAGGTGAAATCATCGGCTTAGGTTTTAAGATGGAAACAAATTAGTTTACGTAATACACGATATTAAAATTAGGCGAGTCGGGTTGTTTGGATTCCCAATTGATTTACTTAATGCTAGATGAATTGCGCGCGTGCATTTGTTATTTAGTAGTTAGTACTATAACACTTATTCGTAGCTTGATCCTCTGCTCATTATTGTGTTTATTTACACTTTCGAAAAACAAACATTTTAATCACTGCTTAAGTTTTCTAACATAGGAACATGACGATGCATATTTATCTTACAAATGTTCACACACGTGAACTCAAAAAAGCGCTCTGTTTGAATGAGCTGGAGAAAACCCCTTGATTGGGGCTGAAGAACACCCCCTACGATCACCTCTTCGGAGGCTAATAACCGCTCTTCGGAGGACAATACCCCCTCGGCGATACCCCTCTTGCCCGTCGATCCTGCTGCAGTGTGTTTCTTCTAGTCTTCACTCGAAGTTTGGTGAGATCGCTCCTATTATCTCTTTTTTCTGTCTCTTTTGAATCATGTCTAAAGCTGCAAATATGGCTCTACCAGATGATTTTAATCCCGATGAAGAAACTAGATGGTACTACTTAGAAAATTGTGAATACTCTGGAACAATGTTTTTCGAGAATTTGAGAAAGGATGGCACTTTAGATTTATATGACGATGTGCAGGTGTTACTTGAGAAAGGAGGGATGGACGGTTTCCTTCATCGCTTCATCGAGATGCATCCACCTACCCTGAACTTGTGGCTTCAGGGATGACAGCATTAGTCACCCACCACTAAGGATCTGTTAGAGGGTGCTAAACAACACTTTCTTCGGGAATTAAGACCCTACTAGGTTCTCTCTATTCGGATGGGAGCGACTTTATTGCTTAACCCCAAAGGCCGACGTGATCCCAAACTGGATGAAATTGTTTATGGATGCATGTTCAGGAGCAACGCATGCAGACGAAGAAATGATAGTCAGTTTTGGAGGATTGATCGCCCTACTGGCTGATTGGCTACAAGTGAGTTGTGATGACCTCATCTCCCCTGAGAATGGAGTATTCCTGCTATCCATGTCCTATCTAAGGCGTCTTGATATGTTGGACATCCAGAAATCTCCTTTCATACGGAGAGCAGACAGTGTTCTAAAAAACGCGTCTATGCACCATCTATGCGGCGCCTAGGCCCTAGGCGGGAGGGCACCTAGGAATTTTTAAGCCTAGGGAGGCCTCAATGCGGTAATTTACCTAGGCACTGTCTAGTCCTGCATAGGCGATACCCAAACCCTGCCTAGGCCCACTTAGTCCCGCCTAACCAGATGATTATTCAAATTTAGCTTTTAGGCATGTGATTAGTCAACTTAAGGTTTTTGTCCCCCAAGTCGGTATATATTTGTTTTTGAGTCGAACCCATGATTTTGGATTTTAGGAGGTTTAGTGTTGCTAGTCGGACACGTACTTTTGCATTTATTTACTTTAGGGCTTGTTTGGTATGCATTACTAGTAATCAAAAAGGGTAATGGGAATGGATGATTCCCACTTTTCTTGTTTGGTAGATTGAAAATTGATAATCGGAATGATTACCGGTAATCAACCATTACCCTTTTCATGGTTGATTTCATTCCTCCCCAAAAGGTAGGGAATGGTTCATTCCCAATTTCTACTTATTATTATTATTATTAATTATATTATGTTATATTTATACTTATATATTATTATTATCAAGACTTTATTATTTAATATATATTATATTATATTTTAATTTTTAACAATAATAATATATTTCTATTAATATTATTATTTTTTATAAATATTTTATTATTTGATATATTATATTTTTATTTTTATTTTTATCAGTATTTTATTATATTTATACTTATATTATTATTAATATCAATACTTTATTTTTTATCAAAATTTTATTATTTTATATATATTAGTTATATTATATTATATTATTATTGTCAATATTTTATTATTTAATATATATTTTATTTTATTTTATTTTAATAATAACAATAATATATTAATATTATAAATTTTATCACTTTTTTAATTTTATTATTATTATTATTATTTCAGGAATGGTTCATTCCGATAGCATACCAAACAACTAGCTCCAGTAATGAGTGATTATCATTTTCTGATTCCATTCCGATTCCGATTACCATTCCGATTCCAGCACTCATACCAAACGGGCCTTAATGTTAGTTAAACACCACAAATTTGAGTTTATGAGTGATATTATGAATTATTATTACATTATATGAATTATTGACATGTGTTATATACGTTAAAATATAAGAAAATAATAAAGTTTGTTCTAAGAGCATACGCACTCATGGGTTGAACTATCCTATAATACTCTCTCTCTTGCTAAAAGGGAGACTTATGAGTGTGGGATGGATCCAGTGGCGGAGCCAGGATTTCGGTCAGAGGGGTACTAAAAAAATTTCGTGAAATATTTTTTTGGTGTATACTTATTAGTAAGAAGATTTTTTTAAAAGTATTGAAAAACACTAAAATTGTGATTTTTAATTATTTTTTTGTATTTAAATAGTTGAGAATAACCAAAAATATAGAAGAGAAACCAAAAAATATAGAAAAAAAATCACAAAGAATTAGTTTTAAAATAATATTGAAAGAAAATGTTAAATGTATAATTTAAACAGAAATATGACATTTTTAAATAAAATAGTTGATAGAAAACAAAAAATATAGAGATAAATCAAGGAGAATTAATTTAAAATAATATTGAAATAAAATGTTAAATGTATAATTTAAACAGAAATATGACATTTTTAAATAAAATAATTGATAGAAACAAAAAATATAGAGAGAAATCAAGAAGAATTAATGATATAGTAAAACAAATAAAAAGTGAATAATGGAGATTTGAACCCAAGACTTTTTGATTCTAGCTCCTTCCTTCTTTTACCACTTAAGCTAGATAGAACTTTTGTTTCAAAATATCATTTAAAGATGTTATATTACCATAAAAATACTAAATATATGCAAAAAAAATTATAATTATTTTTTTGTATTTTTTTCCGTCGGGGGTGCTCGAGCACCCCTAACTCTGCCCCTGGATGAATCTCATTCCATCAAAGGAAAGGGACAACCCTGGTGAGATGGGTTAAACTCATCTCCTCCCCCATCCCCTTTTTGTTTTATAAAAATAATAAAAGTGAGATCCTGTATTTATTTTATTAAGTGAGTTAATTTTTTATTAGTTAAAAATATGTGAAGTATAAATAAAGTTAAAAAATAGTACATGTGTAAACTTAGGGATGATATAGGAGCAAACGAGCGAAATATCTACTGTTAAAATTCAGCTCGTTTACAAACGAGTCGAGCTCGAGCTTGAGCTCCATATGGAAACGAGCCCGAAAATGTACTCGAGCTCGACTTGCGAGCTCATAAGGGTGCTCGAGCTCAAGCTCGTGAGCTCGATTGCTCTGTCACAAATCTATGCACTATCTTCACTGTAAACTTCAAGGAAGAAGCACAAATCACTGTAAATTTTGCAATTTATGCACAAACTAAACAAATTAGGAGCACAAAGTATCCCGTACTGATTCCACTTTGCACAAATTAACCAAATCTATGCACAAGCAGCACAAAGTATCCACTGTTGAGAAGCGATAGAGAGAGCACGTGGGAATAGGCGTATACTTGACGGAAGCAGATCTGACTGTCGAGCAGCAAGAAAGCACATGGCGCGATGACAGGAAAATGAGAACGGAGAGAAGAGGCGAAGCAGGGCACGACCGACGACGACGGAGTAGGGTGCCTGAGATAAGTGTAGCGAGAGAGATAGGAGAGAGATGAGAGCGGAGAGAAGAGGGGAACTCGAGAGATGAAGCAAGATCGACAACCAGAGAGATGGGAGATGATTGAGTTTGAGCAGGAGGCGGCCATGGAATGGGAGACGAGAGCTGGAGAGTGCATTGAGAGTGTTGTGATGCGTGGATGTTTGTCCCACGTCGAAAAACACGAAATCCCGAGCTTTGCATATAAGTCAGTGGGTCACTCCTCCTATTGTTAATTGGTTTTAAGATGGAACCTGCCGCTCAGACGTGTGGACCCCACATTACATGGCGCGTCAAGTGCAACTGCCTGGCATATAAAAATAAACGGACAAACTACCAAATTGGTATTTAAAACTGACAGTCTTGGACAGATGGGTATTTAAAATAACTTCGGTGCCAAATTGATATTTAAAAAGTCACCGACGGACATAGAGGTATTTAAAAAACCACCAGCGGACATATAGGTATACTTTTTTACCGGAAGTTCGGTTTTCGTTCTAAATTTTTAGAGAACGCAATTTAGTAAGCTTGAATTATTTTTGTTGGTAATTAAAAAAAATTAAACTAGCTTGGTTGATAATTAATTTTTAAAAACTCATCAATGTATCTTACAATATATAAAATGATAAAAATAAAGTCTTTTTTTTTTAAAGAACTCATTAATGTATCTAAAAATATATAAAATGATAAAAATGTAGTCTTTTTTTATCAGTTCTCATATATTGGTATCTTTATTGGTTGGAAGTTAGATTCTCATATATTATTGTTTTTTAAAACATATTTTTCAAAAATAAAAATTAGTAAGTTAATTACCATAATTAATCTCATATATTTTTATTGGTTGGAATTAGGTTTTTAATATACATGGTTTAATGATGATAATTAACTTGTTGAATTTTATTTGTGAAAAACTTAGGTTTTTAAAAATACTACTAATATGTAAGTATCTAAATTCCAACTAATTAAAATACCAATATGTGAAAAATAATTAAAAAAAAGTATGGATTTAATTTTATCTTTTTTATATAGCATTTATAGATATATTAATGAGAATTTTTTTAATGAATTTATCAACATAAAAAACTTCCGGCCAAAAAAAATACCTATATGTCCACCGGTGACTTTTTAAATACCAATTTGGCACCAGAGTTTTTTAAAATACCCATATGTCCAAAGGTGCTAGTTTTAAATACCAATTTGGTAATTTGGCCAAAAATAAACTAGGGATAAACCATAAATACACATAAAAATGAGCAAACCGAGCCTAATGAGGTGTCTCCGCCTCCTAGGGGTGGCGGCCTAGCGGCTTTTTTTTAAATGGTAAGTGATTAGGGTAAACTACGCATGATCAGTAGTCCAATCTGGAGCATCCTTTCGGAGAGAGAAAGCAATTTCTGAGAGAGCAATTTGGTCCGGCTCAAATCCAAAATTAGGAGGTGAATTAGTTGAAGAGAGAGCAATTTCTGAGATGCTGTAACAAAGGCTGACAAATGGTATTGAAATTATCATACCAACCATGTACCAACCACAAACTGAATATGTTGGTAATCACACTTGTGGTAACCAATATGGCGGTAACCCGTGAAGGTTGTACTGTAATGAAATCTAAATACCATCGTTACCAAGTGTGTGTATATATATATAATTTAATGTTTTATTGTTTTTTCCTTTTAGTATTAAGTTTTTACTTTATATTTTGTGTCTTGATTTTGACCTAAATTGGCCCTTTCTACATTTCCTAGTCCCTTCGTTAGTTCGTTCAAACAGACAAACACAAAGGGTGACCAATCGGCACTGCAACAACCCTAGACTACACTCTCTAGTCTCTCTTTTCAAGGCTTCTGAGTTCCGACTGTTGAAGATCTCCCAATTTCTCACTTGCTCTCTCA
Organism: Persicaria maculosa; assembly: GCA_963922045.1. NCBI lineage: Eukaryota > Viridiplantae > Streptophyta > Magnoliopsida > Caryophyllales > Polygonaceae > Persicaria > Persicaria maculosa. The sequence goes on along the minus strand of OY998251.1, from coordinate 57,922,166 downwards.
ATGGCTCGTTGGGGTTTATTTGGAAGTATTGGCGTCGGAAGAAATTATAACATGGTATAACATGGTACGTGGACTGTGCCAATGTGATATGAAAATTTACGTACCGATGGTACGTTGTAATTACCATTTTTTGGTGGTTACCATACCATGCGAACCCTAACAATCTCCGTGCTCTCTTTATCATGTATGTCACCCAACAACTAGGCACCAAATGTAGTTTACCCCATTCATGTACCCCAATAAATTAAAGAGCTGCCGGGACAGAAAATACTCCATGATTCAACAAAGAATCGATCTTTGGCGTACTGGATAAATTCAACAATTCCCAAAACCATTTTATTCATTCTCATGGCCAATAAAAATACAGGACTGGTTCAACTTGCAATCTGCCCCAAAACCCCTACACTTCTATCATCATAGCAAAATTAGAAAACAAAATCAATCGTTCTAGTACACAACAGTTGCGGTAACAAAGGATTAGAGCGCCACAGGTGCAATGTGGCTCCTGATGAAGCCATATGAACCCAGAGAATAGCAGCAATCCAGAAGCCGCAATACCCAGAAATTTTGACAAAATATTAAAGGACAGAAAGGAAGGAGGCAGCAGGTCAAAGAATATCAAGCGGCGGTCCTCTTGTTTGGTTCAAACACGTTTTTGATTAGTGACTCCTTGATGGACAGCATTTCTGGGAACTCACGCTTCAACTTGCTAGCATCGAGCTCATTGTTGCTTCTTGGAGCCACAATTACCTTGGCCTGCTCTTCAAGGGTAAAGTTTTTCCATGTGAAGTTTGGGTCTATATATGTACGGTACATTTCGAGGATCTCATTGTGGCTGACAACACCAGGGTTTGTGAAATTCCAGATACCAGTGAGGTTCCTCTTTGCCATCTCGATGGAGATTGGGAGCAGCTCATCTAGGATGGTCATTGAGTTGGGAATGTCAACAACCTTTTCATAGCGGGTAATCTTAGTGATAAAGTTACGAGGGTTGGTTAAATCAGCAGTGATTGGCATTCTGACCCTCAGTGTGCATACATTCTCGTAATTCTTCAGTAATTCTTCGACCTATAGGATTTCATTAGTTTAAATAAAGACACATATCAGTATAGACTATTATGAGATCAAATGATAGTAAGAAAAAACTCGGCTCATCTCATAGGGCAGAAGTAGCTAACAGTTACCAGACAATGAGCATTAGGCATAAATCAAATATAATTCAAGCGTTTCTGAATCAAAATGCTCCAGAGATTTTGAGCTGAATGTTAACTCAAAAATAAACTCAAGTGCAATAATCTACTTGGCATCAGGAAAACATTCATGCACTATGACATCAGAGGAATTTCACGTTCAAAACTTCAAAGTGAGGAAATTTCGAAGAAACAGAAGAGAAGCAACAATTGTGGAATCCTCATAAGCCTAGCTTCACCCTTGGTTACATACACAACTCCTTTTTTTTTCATTTATCAATTAAATACCCACATAAAGTTCAAGGGATGCATGCACCATAAGTTCATAACCCAAAATTTCAAGTGTAAGGAGTCCCTAAAGTCCTAAATAAAAGTAGAGAATTGGTACTAGTTTACAACTTTGCTCTAGAATACAGATCAATAATTCTCCAATGACCCACCCCAGCTTTAGCAATACTATATGTCTAAATATTCTGATAAGATGAAAACTGCATAAGCAATTGAAGCAGATGTAGCTTTGATCCCAGATCGGACCAAGCTCTCATCTTGCATAAACATTGAAATTGTGAAACAATCTCACATTAGACAGGTCAGCTTAAAAGCCCTGAAGCCGGATTGTCTCAACCAACAGGGTCCTATTGCCTATCATCACGTTGAATGTGCTACTAAATGTACAGATCTGAACTGCTTGAATAGGAAACCATATTACTATTAGCACCATTTTCAATCAAAAGGACTTCTAGAACAGCAATGCTAAATTACAGATCAAACCGCTAACACTAACATGTGTGCAAGATCGATCAGATTCACATTTTTCCACAACTCTTAATCAACATCTGTTGACCGCATCTTGAATATTTTGAATTTTTACTAGCTAAAACAAAAAAGCAAATCGAAAAAGATTCCCAAGGAACAATCACCAAATTCAACAGATCCATAAGCTCAAACTAGCTCGATCTCGAAAGCACAAAAAACAACAAAATAAAATGACAAAAAAACAGGAAGAAAATAACCACAACGAAATGAAAACTAATGAATATTTGCGCGAAAACACAAAAGACTCACCATTGCCTTGGTCTTGGAATAGAATGAGCCAATGAAATTGGGAGTATCCTCCTCCTTGAACCCGATCCCCGATCCGAGCGGGTGCTCCGAATCATACTCGAAGATGCAACCGGTAGCGTAATTGATCAAAACCAGGCCGTTCTCCCTGCAGAGATCGGCTAGGGTTAGCGTACCGACGACGTTGGCGCGGATAGTCTCAACCTTGTGCGACTCGCACCAATCAACATTAGGTCGGCCAGTGACACCGGCGGCGTTGAAGACGTGAGTTGGGGCAACGGCGGCGATATCATCTTGGATCGAAACGCGGTTCTCGAGGCGACCAGAGCCGTACTGGTAGGCGATGCCCTGGGATTCGCAGAGCTTGCCGAGCAAGCCGCCGATCCAGCCCGTGCGGCCGTAGATGAGGAACTTGAGCGGCTTTTGCGAGGAGCCGTTGGCGGCGAAACCCATGGCGGAGGAGGAGGAGGCGATCTGATCTCAACAAGGGGGATGTGAGATCGGATCTCGGGGGTCGCGTTGTGTGGTGTGTTTTGGGTGGGTGCGTCGCATTTATAGGCTGTTTCTCCGCCATGGAGTTTCGGACAGCCCATAACGGAGACCCAGGGAGTTGGGAGAAAATGGGGTGTGGGTGAATGCATTTTGTCGGTTCTCTCGAGGATAAATCTTGGCCGTTCACGTGGCGACGCTACAGATCTTCGACTCATCGTTTTTTTTTTAAATATATACTACATCCGTTCAGAAATAGATATCGTTTGACTTTTTGGCACGTTTTTTAAGAGCTAAAAACTATATAAAATAAAAACTTTTTAAACAATTTTTTTAATAATATGATACTTATTATTAATAATAAGTATCATATTATTAAAAAAAAATATTTAAAAAGTTATTATTTTATATAGTTTTCAGCTCCTTAAAAAATGTACCAAAAAGTCAAACGACATCTATTTATAAACGGAGGTGGTTTAAAAGTATTAATTCGAGATTAAACAAACCTGGTTCTCAAAATTCCGATAAAATTGGTAGACGAAAACACCGTCAAGATACCATACAAGGAAAAAACATAATAGACAATTAAAGGCGGGGTAACAAGCTGAGCACCAAGTGAAACTCACACGAAATGAAGAACGACAAGTTGAAGATGCAGACAAAGAATGAAGACAAACACCACACTGGTAAAATTTCTGGTCAGCGGTACATCAGAATGATATCTTCTGGGGCCAGTAAAGACGAACTTCAAATAAGCGCCTCGGGGAAATGGAGCCGTCCCAAATACACCACAATGACCCCGACCAGTCACACCACAATGACCCCAACCAGTCCTGACTCCGAACGTCGCGTCATCTACAAATCCAAATCACACCTAGGACCACCAAGAAGTACAAAAATAGAACAACTCAACAAACTACGCCAAATGTTTAAGGCCTTGCAAAACAATGGGGTGAAATGAGCTCATTGTTGTGCAAGGAGCTAGGGGTGTTGGCGTGCGCCTATTTTGCTATGTTTTACATTAACTTTTATATCGATTTCTGCATACATTTCATATCATTGGGTTAGAATTATACAGAATCTATGTAGTTTATGCTTATTTGCCGATTATAGAGGTCTACACTAGTTTTTGTTTAATTTCGCAGAAATCGAGGCATTTCACAGCAATTCGGAGAAAGAAGAAAACCATGGAAGAGCTCGAGGTCAACTACAGAAAGTCCAAGGTCATGAAGCAGCTGAGCCAGGACACATTGAGCAGAAAACCAGGAAGAAGGTACTCGACAACACTAGTCGGCGTCGACCAGAAGTGGTCGATGTCGAGTACATTTGGTCGACTTCAGCTTCAGAACATAGGATCGAGTAGAGAACCACTCGAGAGCACAAGAAGTCCTCGACTTCGAGTACTTTACTCGATGACGAGTACTCGTCGAGTCCCAATCCTAGTCGAGCTTGAGTACAAATCCGAGAAGAGCACAATTCTACTCGATGTCGAGTACATCTGGCGCCTAGTCCGAGTCGAATTCGAGTGAGGATTCAGATAGGAGATTACTTCCAATACAAGGCACAGAGATCTATCCAAGAGAAGGCTGATTTATCCATATTAGATATTTCCCATATTTACCCAAGGGATTTTAATTGTTTTATTTCCTTGATTTTACAAAGTTATATCTTAAGTTTTTAGATAGATAGTTTTAAATATAGATAGATTGTTCTCTCGTTGATTAACAAGGACTTGAGCACTATAAATAAGGCCATAGGGGCAGGTTTTAGGATCATTCTTCTCTCAAGCAATTGAGCAAACACTAGTTAGGCAATTTAGAGATTTTTGTTGGAGCTTGTGGTCGATTGGAGGTAGAGAGGCGATATCGGATTTGGCTTCGATCGGTTGTAACCTTTTGTTCAGTTTAATCCAAGTTAGTTCTTTTATGTTATTGATTTGTGTTTTGATGATGAAGAGCGAGTAGTCACCCAACTTCTAGGGTCGGGGTGAGCCCGACGGTAGCCATGTAAGGTAATGCATCAAAGGTACGATCTTTATTGCGATTTCATCTTCTATCCCTAATTTCATGATTCTTCTGCGACAGTCCAAGGTGATCCTTATTTGTGTTATTGAAGCAAAAGTGATCTTAATGCAAACTTGGATTAACTATGTGAAAAGGGTTAGTAACAATTAGGGTTTATGCGAAAACCTCTATTTTCCTATTTGTTAATGATGACAGTAATTTGATGAAAAAGACATGATCTTTTATATCTTTGGCATCATTCTTATATGGTTATCGTGGTGAAATTGAAACCCTGATTCTGGAAGCTTTTATATTATTGAATTAAATCCCACCAATTTCGTGTTGTTTCTGTCTTTACTTCGTCACAAGGTTACATTTTTGTTCTGCACTGACGCACTCGATCTCGACCACTACTAGTCGATCTCGAGTACTGTAGTCGATGTCGAGTACTCTTGTGCTCGACATAGGCTGTTTTCGTCTTCTGTTTTGCAGAGTTGTAGGTTTACTTGACGGTGTAGTCGATATCGAGTACTTTACTCGACATCGAGTAAGTACTGACACACTTCCTCGTGGACACAATCCTGATTCCCTTCCACTACTATGGGAGGAAGTCTTGTAATTTTTTATTTGCATGGTTCAGGGATTCGGTTTGAGATTTATATTTTATATTTATTTCATACTTGATTTTCCTCCCCAACAAATTTTGGCGCCATTGCCGGGGAGATATCAATTGCGCCTAGTTTAGTTGTGTTTAAGGTTCAAGAAAGCCCATCCCTTTTTCTTACCATCACATACCCTACCATCAGCCGCCTCATCGGCACCAACTTGGTGCTGAGCTCTTTGCTACTAATTTGTGTGTTATGTCTAATTTTTTAAGCTTAGGTAAAAGATGCATGACACCTTCGAGTGTTACGAAATATGGGCCGAAAGGGAAAGAAAGAGACGGTACGCAAAATAATTGGAATATTTGAGATGGCTATACACGATTGAAGAGGAGGCATGGCTTGAGGGAGTATACACATTGAGGAAGCTACGAGAATCGTCAGAATCACCGCCAGAAGCCCCAATCCCGCTAGAAGAAGGATCCAAACCTGAGGTCGACGTCAACCAACACCTAGTCGATATCGACCCATCTTCAGTCGATATCAATCTATCTATAGTCTACCCAGGTATGTCATTCTGCGATCTCAATTCCAACTTTGCTATCTATCTTTGAAAAAACCATTTGAAGGACCCCAAGAAGAAGAAGAGCTAGAAAAGAAGAAGCAGGACGTCGTTTCCCATGGTGTTTCAAGGTCACTTTCACCTTACAAGGTGAAGGCTATCCCCGACGATTTTGTGCAACTGATGTTCGTGTTCAAGTATGGGGTCCTCGTGATAATGCATATCTTAGATAGGCTTTATAGGCATTTTTAGTTTAGTTAGGTTGCATTTCGTTCATACTTTGTAGTTAATTTGCATCTTGTGATTATTCTGGAAGAGTACGGATTCTGCCCAAATTTGTGTTTATCTTGCATATTAAATCTGAACACATTTGGGAGATGCAACATCTTGAAGAGAAATGCGAGAAACATTGAAAAGAAGCAACGAATGAAGAGGAGAATAGAGATTGGAGTTGGAGCTGCTCTCGCATTGGACAAGATGATCTGGCAGCGGGAGATGCCGCGACCGCAACATGCATGCCGCGGCCGCAACAATGGACAAGCAGCTTATGCCTCGACCGCAGCATATGCAGAGGCCGCAACATTGGTCGTCAGCGACGCCACGTTTTGCTTAATTAAAACCCTAGTTTGTGTTAGTTGTTTTATGGCCGACTAGACTTTTTATAAGGCCGATTTATGTTATTTCTCTTTGACTTCTATTCTATTCTACGTTCATCAGACAATTTAGAGATTTGAGCGATGTCTTCCATGAGGAACTAAACTCATCTGTTATGCCTACAATTTGAAGCTTTATTTGGATTGATTGTGAGTTTCTAATTCTCGTTCCTTGTTTCCTATATTTGAATGCTTCAACTTCTTTGTGCTTGATTGTTTATTGTTTTGTTCTATCTTGTCTGGCCAACTAGTTAGATCAATTCAATTGCTAAGGTTTTGTAGATTCCTGGTTGTGAACCTTAATCTAAGTAGCAAACTTGTTCCTTTAGGGCTGGTTGAACTAATTGAATGAGTAGGAAGTTGAATGTGTTGTTAAATCCCTCTTTAGGGACTGCAAATACCTTGGCTAATCTCTGAACTTAAAGCTATCAATCGGGTTAAATCCTTCTTTAGGGACTGTTCGATTGATAAGGGTTGCTAGGACTGGTTGGACTAGTAACTATATTAGGTCGGGACAAGGGCATTCATAGGAACCTTAATAGGACTAGAAGAAGTTACAATGATCATTTCAAACCAAATAAAGTGGAAAATTGTAGGTAGAACTGCTTCTCATAATTGTTTGAACCAAATTCAGTTACTTTGCTTTCATCAATCCGCTTTGATAAAAGGCGAAACTTTCACACTTAAGACCCCCCTTCTTGCTTACTTTAATTGGCATCTAAATCATACTTGGATAATAAATTTCCCTGTGGATCGACCTCTTACTTATTGCTATACTAGTTATAGGTTTGAGTTTTCTTTGACGGATCAACGACAGGTTTTCCCTCCGTCAAATTTGGCGCCGTTGTCGGGGATTTTTATTAATTCTTGTGTGTTTTTGGTGTTGATTTTGGTGTGGACCGTCTTATATGGTCCATACCTGTGCTACTAATTCTTCTTTGTAGAAAGCACTACAGAAATGGCTAACGACGCAAATCGTACTTTAAAGGAGCTTACTACTCCTGATCTGGCACAACAACCCTTAGCGATCCAATTCCCTGCACTTGGGGAAGGAGTAAACTTTGAGCTGAAATCTGGGGTAATTCATCTGTTACCCAAGTTCCATGGGTTGAGTGGGGAGGACCCCCACAAGCATCTATCTGAGTTCCATACTGTGGTGGTTGGAATGAAACCGGAGAACGTTACTAAAGATCAAATCAAGCTGAGAGCCTTTCCCTTCTCTCTAAAGGATGAGGCAAATGAGTGGTTCTTCTATCTGCCACCTAGGAGTATATCGACGTGGGCTGAGATGAAAAGAGTCTTCCTGGAGATGTACTTCCCTGCAACAAAGCTTAATGTCTTAAAAAGGTCAATCAACACCATTGAGCAATACGCGACGGAGTCTATTCATGAGTACTTTGAGCGTTTCAAGAAACTCCGCACTAGCTGCCCATGCCATGGGTACTCTCAGAAGGATCTGGTTCTCTTTTTATTCAATGGGCTTACTGATGGAGCGCGCAAAACGGTGAATTCTTGTTGTGGGGGAAACATGCTGAATAAGACGCATGCTGCAGCTTGGGAAGTGTTTAAGGAGCTCTCTGAGGGCTCTAGGCATTTCAACAAGAGCACTCGTGCTAGAGGTGTACTTGCTATTGATGCCCCAGTGGCTGCATTGCAGACTGATATGGCAGAAATGAAAGAGATGATCAAGAAGCTGGTAATTGACAGATCACCTCAGTAGTTGAAAGCGTGTGAATCCTACAGTGATCCATTCCATCCTATGGACATGTACTCAACTTCGCAAGAACCTAGCGTTGAGTTGAATGCAATTGGGAATTTTGCTCCACAAAGGCCTAGGCAAGGCAACTTTGGTAATCCTGGGTACTTCTACAATAATAACTACAATGGAGGCTATCAGCAGGGCTATAGTTATGGCAACTACCAAGAACCTGTCAATCAGCAAGGAGGGCCTCAGGTAAGGCCACAACAACAGTTTGACCTTCGAGAGGGAGGACAGCCTCAAGCAAGTGCACCTGATGGAAATCCACTACAAGCCCTCATACAATTCGTAATGAACCAGGCTGAACGCACAAAGAACTTAGAGATGTGCACTAAGACCCTCGCACGGGCAGTCGTGGACCAAGGTGAACGATCTAAGAACTTGGAGAATCAGATGAGTCAAATCATTCAATTGCTAAGTGCAAAGGAGGCAAATGACTCAGGAAAGCTCCCATCGCAAACGATTGAGAATCCTAGGGAGAATGTCAGTGCAATAACACTTAGGAGTGGCAAGGAACTGATTGTCACACCTCAAAGGGATGATGAGGAAATCATGGATGAAGAAATAGAAGTAATAAACGAAGAAGACGGGAGCTGTACTATGCGGCGGCCGCAACAAACATGCCGCGACCGCGACATATCAACGGAGCAGCGCCCGCAGCCGTATGCTGCGCCCGCGGCCAATGTCTCCGCCGACCCTACAGTGTCAGGTGTGCCTTCTTCTTCTTCTTCCCCTCTTCCTCCTTCTCCCTCCCCTTCTTCTTCTTCCCTACCACTGGAGACTCCAAAGCCGGTTCCACCATTTCCGGAAGCCCTGAAGGATACACGAAGGTATGAGAACGATAAGGAGATATTTGAGACGTTTAGCAAGTGCGAGGTAAATATTACTTTACTCAAATTGATTAAGAGCATTCCTAGATATGCTAAATTTTTGAAGGAATTATGCACCATCAAGAAGAAGCAAAGATTGAAAAAGAAGGAACAGGTAAGCTTGAATGAAAATGTCTCTGCTATGTTGCAAAAGAAATTGCCTGAAAAATGTGGAGACCCAGGAATGTTTACAATTCCATGTGCAATTGGGAATACTAGATTCAAACAAGCCATGCTAGATCTAGGAGCCTCAATTAATGTTATGTCCTATAACATGTACATGTTTTTGGGTTTGGGTGCTCTGAATGAGACTGGGGTTACAGTGCAACTTGCTGATCTATCACAAATCAGGCCAAGAGGCGTTGTTGAAGATGTTTTGGTTATGGTGGATGATTTGATTTTCCCTGTTGATTTCTTTGTTTTAGATATGGAGCAGGGAGCCCCAGAAACACCCATTATACTAGGAAGACCATTCCTGAAAACTGTGAAAACAAAAATTGATTGTTGTGAGGGTTTATTGACTATGGAGTTTGATGGAAGAAAGATAGAATTCTCTCTCTTTAATCATGCTAAGATTTCTCCTAAAAGTTCTTTAGATATGCCTATTGCTAACAATATTGATCGCAACAATAATTTTCGTGATTTGTTAGAGACACTTAAGGAGAATAGTTTATTGAAATTTGAGCCCCCTAACGAATTGCAATCTTTAGGAAAAGAAGAACTCAAAAATAGGTGTTGATAGTTATCTTGATCCATTTAAGCCCACACTTTTACCTTATGAGAAACTAATTTCAAATGGTGTGGAAACTTTTGTGAATTCAGGACAACTCCCAGGACTAGCTCAAGGAGAGAAGCTAATGGTAATGGATGAATGCTTGGACATAAAGCTACACCTTCCAAGGGTGCCCGCACTTGTCAATAAGATGACATGTGTAGGTGACCCTAGTGGAGGAACCTAGGCCAATCAAGGGCCAGTAAGTCGAGCAAAGACTTGAAACAAAGGTGCTTCTCGGGAGGCAACCCGAGGTAAGTGTTCTTTTCATCTTCATTATCATCTTAGGTAGTTTTATAGCTAGTTTGCTTTAGGTTGATTAGAATTTGAAATGGGGAACGAACGGAAAAAAAAAACAGAAGAGCTCGTCTGAACCATCTGCTGCGGCCGCCGCATAATGCAGCGGCCGCAGTACATCAACCTGCTGCATCGAGCCGCTGCAGCGGCCGCAACATTATGCCACGGCCGCCGCATATCTACCCGTGACCCACTTTCGGATTTTTATATAAAAAAAACTACAACGAGGACCACACACGAGAACTTTTCTCCTAACCCTACCTCCCTCTTCCTCTATCCTTCTGCCGCCTCTTACTCACAACTCACCATAACCATCCTTCCTCATCTTCCAACCTCCCCCATCACCATTGTCGATCTCGCCTTGCTCCCCTCGCCAAAAACCCACCACCCTCGCCGAATCCCGCCTCCCGCCTCCCACCGAACACCCACCCCACTTCAGCGAGATCCGGAGTCTCCTTCGCGACCAAACGGGGCCACCTCCAGGACTGCTGCTGCGCCGACGCCTGCACCTGCTGCCGTGACCACTGCTGCGGCCGCCGCTACTTGCTGCGCCCGTCGCTTCTTCTCTCAGTGCCAGGTTCGATCACTTTTCTTATTTTTGAAATTATGTGGTGTTGGTTTATTGATTCTCATTGTACTAGTGTTTGGGTGCTATTGAGATTTGGGGTTGGTTTGAAGGATTGGGTGTGTTTGTTTGAGTGTTGTTTGATGTTCTTGAATTTGGGTTGATTTGAAAGTTTGGATTTGGTTGATTTGCTTGAGGTTTGTTGAGTTTGCGGTTGAGTTTTGGATCTTTTGGGTTGATATATTACTGTTGAAATTTTGAGAGAATGATGCATCGATTGAGATCTCTGTCTAGAGACTAGAGAAAGGTCTATAAGAGCTTTGATCCGAAGAGATTTGTGCAGACCAAGTTCTTCGATATTCCTACCTTACAGAGGCTAGGAATGCTGGGAGTCACACGTCAGATGATCGCTCATGGGGGTTTGGGGGCATTCATAGACTGTAGTGCTCCCACATATGCAGAGTTGGCGTGGGAGTTTCTAGTTACGCTTGAGCGTGTGGATGATTCTCGGATCCGGTTCCATTTGATGGACCAGAGCCACACCTGTACTTATGACCAGTTGAGAGTGGCCTTTGGGATCACTCAGGCACCCATCCCAGATTGGTCTTTCCTAGCGTCGGAACAGCGACGTCATGATTTCTGGTATGCAGCGACTGCATCTGCATTTGATGGACATAAAGGCGAGTACAACAATAAGTTCGTTCACCTGTGCCTTCGTTTGGTTCACAAAGTCTTGGCCATGTCTTTCAGCGGCCAAGGCGATGTGAACAAAGTCCCCGCCGGTGATTTGTCTTGGTTATGGAGCCTTGCTCCCCAGTCCCATGGTACGCCAGACTGGGTTGAGATATTTGTTGAGAGTTGTCTGAGGATCTAGGGGAAGAAGAAAGGGAGAATTGGTCTGGGAGGCATGATCAGCCTCATCGCCCACCGCTATCTTGAGCCTACACAGTGTGGTGTACCTATGTCTAGCGGGTATACCTATACAGAGGAGCAGCTTAGGAGGGCCTATCTAATTGAGGGCTCTGAGGCAACATGCTTCATCTGGAAGTCAGGGAAGCATGGAGACCACCGTTTGAGGCTACCTAGGGGCTTGCCTTATGGCCCGTCCAACGTCTCTTTCTACCTCTCGGGCGATGAGAATGATGATGATGATGAGGATGCTGATGACGAGGACTAGGAGGATGCCCCTGCACAGACCGATTATCATATGGGGGATGCACAGTACGCTGTTGGCTCTTCTGCAGGGCCTCACTCTTATGCTGATGATGATGCCTGGCGAGACCACATGTTCACAGAGTTCCGTCATATGTCTATGCGCCAAGACTCCTTCGAGTTCACCCTTAGTGACGTTGAGCGCAATGTGCGGGAGATGTCCTACAACATGAAGGAGATGCGGAGAGAGCAGACCTACTACCTCCGCCAGCAGTACCCGTATATTTCGCCTTACCAGTCTCTGCCCTACCGGCCTCCGCACCAATGAGTGGTTAGTTTCTGTCTCCTTCACCCTGAATTTATCTGCTTTATTTTGGTTGTCTGTACTATTTCATTGAGGACACTGAAACCTTTAAGTGTGGGGGAGAAGGATTATGTATATTATGTCATTTCCTAGAACATACTTAATTTCTGCACCATGTTTAAGTTATTTAATCGTTGTTTAATTTAATTGTTGTTTAGTTATTTAATTTTTAATTTTCTGTAATTTTCGTAAATTTTTTTTTTCAAAAAATCCAAAAAAATAAGCATGCATTGCATCCATATGTGTTATTCAAATATCCATCTGGCTTAGTTTGTCCTCTATTTTAAATTTCAAGCATGATCATATAAATCCCTTGGAGTTTTGGATGTTTTGGCTTTGTCTATATTTGATTTTTGTGGAACATGAGCTAGCAAATATAATTGAGCATGTATGATTGAGCTAAAGTATGATTGAAGTCCTAAAAACATGTCCCTGTGATAATGTTTAGCCTTATTTGAAATCTTTTGCTCAATTGTGTGAATTACTCTCTTTGTGTGCTACCTCTTGGCATTGACTGTAGTATCTATTTTTCAAGACCGACTCACATGATTGTTGCTTGCAGAGTTTATGTTTATATTTTGAGTCTTTTGTTTGAATTTGTGCATACTTAGTGAAATAAGGTGGCAATGGTTGATGCACTTAGTAATCGGGTCTACGCATGACACCCATGTGTATGATTCGTGCAAACGGTGTTGAAAACTATCCACTAGGAAAGAAAGCTTGATCGTTGAGTAACCAGGTTCATTCATGACACCCATTTTTGCAACTTGCGTCAAAAGATGTTCGAGTAGACTTCATATTAGTAGGTTGAGGTGTTGATAGACCGAGGCCATTCATGACACCCATGTTTGCGCCTCGCATAAGGAAAGCACCAAGACAAGAAAATAAATAGAAAAAAAAGTGTCACATTTTATTTAGTTTTATTTATAATGACATTTCGGTAGATATTTGGTGATATGGTGGTCAATGTCTATGAGTTTAGTGCATGTTGGTTTGAGTTGAGAGTTGTACCTTAAAGCCTAAACACATTAGAGCATGAGAGAAACACATATTTCTAGTGAGGTTGGATGATTTCTAATTCTATGCTTTGATCACTGGAATACATGCTATGACGTTTGTTTGCTTGGTTTATGTTTTCACCTGCTATGATGTTGCTTTTTGATGAGGTTGAAACTTGAAGGGATTTCCTGTGGGATGCATTGATTCATGTTCATTCTAACATTGCTTGAGGACAAGCAAAGGTTAAGTGCGGGGGAATTTGATAATGCATATCTTAGATAGGCATTATAGGCATTTTTAGTTTAGTTAGGTTGCATTTCGTTCATACTTTGTAGTTAATTTGTGTTTATCTTGCAGATTGAATCTGAACACATTTGGGAGATGCAACATCTTGAAGAGAAATGCGAGGAACATTGGAAAGAAGCAAGGAATGAAGAGGAGAAAAGAGATTGGAGTTAGAGCTGCTCTCGCATTGGACGAGATGATCTGGCAGCGGGAGATGCTGCGGCCGCAGCATGCATGCCGCGACCGCAGCAATGGACAAGCAGCTTATGCCGCGGCCGCAGCATATGCAGCAGCCGCAACATTGGTCATTAGCAATGCCGCGTTTTGCTTAATTAAAACCCTAGTTTGTGTTAGTTGTTTTATGGTCGACTAGACTTTTTATAAGGTCGATTTATGTTATTTCTCTTTGACTTCTATTCTATTCTACGTTCATCGGACAATTTAGAGATTTGAGCGATGTCTTCCATGAGGAACTAAACTCATCTGTTATGCCTACAATTTGAAGCTTTATTTGGATTGATTGTGAGTTTCTAATTCTTGTTCCTTGTTTCCTATATTTGAATGCTTCAACTTCTTTATGCTTGATTATTTATTGTTTTGTTCTATGTTTTCTGGCCAACTAGTTAGATCAATTCAATTGCTAAGGTTTTGTAGATTCCTGATTGTGAACGTTAATCTAAGTAGCAAACTTGTTCCTTTAGGGCTGGTTGAACTAATTGAATGATTAGGAAGTTGAATGTGTTGTTAAATCCCTCTTTAGGGACTGCAAATACCTTGTCTAATCTCTGAACTTAAAGCTATCAATTGGGTTAAATCCTTCTTTAGGGACTGTTCGATTGATAAGGGTTGCTATGACCGGTTGGACTAGTAACTATATTAGGTCGGGACAAGGGCATTCATAGGAACCTTAATAGGACGAGAAGAAGTTACAAGGATCGTTTCAAACCAAATAAAGTGGAAAATTGTAGGTAGAAATGCTTCTCATAATTGTTTGAACCAAATTCATTTACTTTGCTCTCATTAATCCACTTTGATAAAAGGCGGAACTTTCACACTTAAAACCCCCTTTCTTGGTTGCTTTAATTGGCATCTAAATCATACTTGGATAATAAAGCTTTAATTGGCATCTAAATCATACTTGGATAATAAATTTCCATGTGGATCGACCTCTTACTTATTTCTATACTAGTTATAGGTTTGAGTTTTCTTTGACGGATCAACGACAGGTTTTCCCTCCGTCACCTCGCAAAGTGGCAAAAAGCTCCGCAGGTTGAGGTTGAAGTATTTCTTCCCACTCCACCATTTTGTTGTGGTGGAGATGTGCAAACAAATCAACCTACAAAGTGGAAGAGATACAATGAAGATGTATGTAGATTTGCTTTCTATCTTCCTTTATGCATGTTAGCTGGAGCCATAGAGCGTTCACTCGAGGAGCTTTAAGATTCTTCATACGATGCCCCCGGATGACATCCCATGCTTCCCACTACCGAAGGAACCACCAGATCCACCTTTACCTTCGGAAAAGGATGAGCCAGACTAATGCTTAAAGGGAAGTAGGTCGAGCTAGCGACTTAAACCCTAGCGCTTACGGGAGGTAACCCGCTATTTTTTTCCTTTAATAAATTTACTTTTCTTTTATTTTCTTTACTTCGTGCAAGGTTTTTCTTTCCCTTTGATGACTTAAGGTAAATCGGAGAACTGGAAGCCCACTTGACGTCGACTCCTAGTAGACACTTACAACACCTATTTCGAGCATCTGGATGTTTGTCTAGTAAGTTTCTTCCTTTACCCTTGTTTTTATACATTGAGGACTATGTAATCTTAAGTCATCAAAGGGAAAGAAACATCCAGATTACTTTGGATTTCATATTTGTGCATATTTTATCATATTTCTCGAATTGCTCATGCGTGATTACTTTGGATTTCATATTTATCTATATGCTTACATATTATTTTCCAATGTTTTTTTATCACCCCCATTCAATTTTTTTGATTAGTGTCATGGAAGTTAAATATGAACTCGATGATGCAAAATTGGATTAATTAGAGATATAGCATTAAATTGCCTAGTAAAGGGAAGTCACAATGTAGTGCATTTTTTTTTATGGAAACCATGAAAGGAGGTAAAATTTAAAGTTGCTTTTGACATATGCATGATAAGAGGATGGAGGACTTTATTTTCCATCTATTCTTACATACCCTAGCCCCCTATGCTTATGCATCACAAAGCCATATTATGCCCTATGTCATATTTTGCTCTACATGTTCTAAATAATGCCTATTTGTTTACCTTATTACCCATCCGGGGAGTATGTTGAGAAATTGATGTCATATTATGGAGGTTATTATATGGTTGTTGTGTTATACTATTATTTTGGAGTCCGGAAGGACAATGATTCATATATTATGGAAAATTTAATGAGAGAAAGAAAATCCAGTCACCTCAGGAGATAAAGGTAGATCGACCCTGCCTGCGTTAAGATGTTAGTTCCGCAGGATGGGACAGTAAGGTGAGGAGTCCGAAGCACTAAGTATCCGGGGCCATTCATGACACCCATGTTTGCGACTCACGAGAAGGCAGTACTGAGGTTAGAGAGGTAAAAACATATAAGTAAAAAAAGCAAAGAGTGATTTATGAGAGGATGAGTGATGTGGAATATCATATGAAGGGAGAAAGTGCATCAAAGCAAGGAAGCAAGTTTGAAGAATTCTCCCTGGATTCAGCACCACATTGCCCAAAAATAGCCCACCACTTTACCTTTTACCTTTTTTTTTTCACCATGCGCTTAAAAGTCCTCTTGATTATCAAACGCTTTGTCGCTTATGAATTGTCTTTGCATAACCCTCCTTTTGTGTGTAGATGTTGCTTTTATTCACAGGCATGGAATTGGTGACATTAGTACCTTTGCGAGGATGGTAATTGATTGTAGGGACATATGAGAATGAATCTTTGATGTTGAGAGTTTAATTTCTTCCCCTGTATGACCATTAAAAGTATTGTTTGATGAAAAGCAGACTTAAGTATGGGGTGTTGATGTGCGCTCAATTTGCCATGTTTTGCATCTACTTTTACTTCGATTTCTGTATATATTTTATACTTTTATATTGGGAAAGCATGAGATTTGTGTAGTTTATGTTTATTTGCAATATATGGAGGTCTATACAAGTTTCTATTTAATTTCGCAGAAATCGGACGCACTTTGGAGCTTAAAGGAAAGTCATGAAGACATTAGAGAAGCCAAGGAAGAGCACAAGATGGTGCACCTGGAGAAAACGCCACTTTTCACCATTCATCATTCTGAATCAAGTTCTGATGTCTTCATGAGAGTTGTAGCCCTCAAAAAGAGCTTTCCAACGCATATTCATATGCGTCAATTGGATGAACGAAGAGTCGAGAAAGTGCATTTCAAGACGGAGCAGAATGCTGAAAATTGTCAAAGGACTCGAAATCGACCACATCTAGTCAATATCGAGTGGATGATGAGGATCAGAAATCGAGCAGAAGCAAGAAGGCATTTTGAACAAGCACAAGGAGGTCGATATCGAGTGGAACACGTCGAGTAGGAATGCAAGAAATTGACTTAGCACTTGGAAACTACAAGGAGAAGGTCGATATCGACCACCCATGGTCGATTTAGAGTAGACCCATGGTCGATTTCCACTCCAGAGGCCAAGATCGAGTGAGCTGAAGAAGACGGGTCGATATCGACTGAACTTGGTCGATATCGAGTGGACAACATAAGCCGATTTCGAGCCAATCCGAGTCCGAATTCCGAGCTGGATTACTTGCATGGGAAGGAAAGATCTTTTATCCACATGGAAGATATTTATCTATTTTAGTAATTCCCTAATTTACCTAGGGGGAATTTAATTGTTTTATTTATTTCATTTATCAAACATTTATCTTAGAGTTTAGATAGATAGATTTAGATAGAGATAAACTTGCTCCTTCCTTGGATAGCAAGGATTGTGACCTATAAATAAAGCCCTAGAGGGCTGATTTTCATTCATTCAAGTCAAGTCGTCTTCGGACGCAAGTAGTTAGGAGGAGGAGCTAGAGATAGAGAGAGAGAGAGAGAGTCGAGATAGAGAAAGAGGAAGAAGGAGACGATTGATTGGTTGTAAGATAAGTTTTATTTTTAATGTTAAAGTTAGTTTCTTTTATTATGTCTTGTTTCTAATTTCTTTCTTCTAGGGCTGGGGTGATCCCAACAATAGATATGTGAGTTTGATTTATGAATTTATGAATTTATATGTCTTTATCATTTTCTATCATATATGCATGATTCTTCTACGAGAGTAGTAGGTGATCCTTATTTTTGACATTGAAGCAAAAGTGATCTTATTATGAATTTGGATTAATTATGAAATTGGGATAGTAACACTTAGGGGTTATGCGAGAGCCTCTATATTTCTATTTGGTTAATAATGAAAGTTATTTGATATAAAGCATGCATCTTTATGTGGTTTATAATCTACACATATGTTTATTGTTGTGGTGATCCCTAACCTTGGAAGTTTGCATCTTTATTTGTTTTATTTCATTATTTTTATTTTGCACAGATTCTACTCGACATCAAACCATCATTCCCTCTCCATTCATCAACATCGACCAACTCTTAGCCGACGTCGACAACAACCCTCGTCATCTTTTCCCGCTATCCCCAAACCCCGAAACCAACTAAACCTAGAACCGTTGACTTCTCTCCTGAGGACGAACCTGACTTCACTATCATGTAGCAGGGTCTTGACTACAAATTTATTTGGTCCAGAAACCCTCTCATTATTACTCTGGGAATGATTTAAGTTTACATGTTCATCTACTTCAAGGGATAAGTGTATAGCTCTTTTAGTGGTATGAACAACATAATAAAAGTGTGCAAAAGATAACATAAACTAGCAAAAATGATAAACATAAACAACAATAATCATATATAAAATGAAAATTAATGTCAACTTCGGGCGACAAGAAAATCGAACATAGATTTTCGAGACTTTTTTGTCACTGATATAGGCTAAACCTATACCCACAGGTGTATGGAGTTCAGTTGTAGTATATCGAGTGTCGAATCACATAAACTATGTGGTATTAATTGTAATTTCAAACTGATTAAACTAAGACAAGAAAATAAAAGAGAAATATTTATCGAGATAGAAATTTATCAACTAATAATAAAATAACTACACAAAAGGTGGTATTAAAACAGAATGGATTAGGGCAAATATAGAATAAAAGATCACCACAACAATTATTTAGTAGATTAATATCGATATTCGTGCCACATTGTTTGATTTTGTTGAAGGTAGTTATCTAAGGTACTTACTAATCTCCTTTCATTATCATAGTAATTGTGCCTAAATTGGTTAATCATCTCCTTTCGGTCTCAAGCAACGAATTCAAACCCTTTAGACTTAGAATCTAGACCTCAATTGCATCAATATCCGCTTTCGCACTCAATCAAATACAATCTCAACCTAGAGTTTCTATGATAGCTATTAATCTACAAGGAATTTTATAAAGCTTTCACAATAATAAAATTCCAGGATCAAACCTAAGGTTTCGATAGTAAGTTATCGTCTTTCGGCCTCAAACCCTTATCTAGTTGCTCTATTAATCTTATCTCATTTCGGTCTCAAATTCTAATAGGAACTCCAATCAATTATGAAATCAATTAGATTAACCACATTAGAATTGAATCTAACAAATTCTTAAACAAACGAACATTAATACTAACACTACTAAATAATCATTGGGATCACCCAAACCCTAGAATGGAGAAATCAATCAAATATAATATAATAAACGATGAAATGAACTATAAACACAAATAAATCAAAGTTTAGAATAGTATGCAAACCGAAATCTTCGTCCTCGATTCAAAGTGCATAATACCAAAAAGATGAAAACAAAACCTAACAAAGAACATGCTAAATGGTCTTCAACTACAACAATAGTACAAAAAAATGATATACACAGGTAACATATCCTTCATTCAACGCCTTGTATAATTGAAGGGGGTGAGTATTTATTTTAAGGGAGCATGTGGTGGCCTATTTGCTGTATATTAATAATCTATCAAAAAAGAAAAAGAAATATTAGAAATGATAGAAATAATAGAAAATATATAATCTAAATGGACAATTGAATATCCTTATTCCAAGATAGATAGAAATAACCTAAGATAAATAAAATAACCTAAGATAGATAAAATCCTATAGATATAACTATGTAGATAGATATATAATAAAAAAAGGATAAAATCTAATCCTAATATAGATAGATAGAATATATACGATCAAATATATAAAATAGATGAATAGAAACTAAGCTAAAACCGAAAATATATAAATATAAAATAGGATAGAAAGATTCTCCCTTCCAGTGTTACCAAAAATCCGAAACCGTGTTCGTGAACAGTGGCGGCGGGCGCCGGTTGTAAAGAACGCCAACTCCGTCATTCAATCAAGCAAATTTTGCATACCAAAAGGTTCTAACACAAAACTGCTCCAATATACAGCAAATAGACTAGTCCTAATTTATTGAACTGAAAAACTAATGCGAATATGAAGCAATATTACCTAGTTTACTGAGATTTGAGAGGTGTTGAATGAAGGATATGTTACCTATGTATATCATTTTGATGTACTATTGTTGTAGCTAATGACCATTTAGCATGTTCTTTGTTAAGATAGGCTCTGAGCCTCCAACTCATGGGTACAAAAATCACATATGTTTCTGCATAAAAATGAAATTCTGAAAAAACGGCCATCTACATGGAAAAAGGAGAAATGGGCATTAATGAGATTTGAGAGGTACATGTGGTGGCATGGAGATTGGAGTTGCTGTCGTCTGTGACGTGCCTTCCTGTCCGGTCCGGGATCTTGTCCGCCAAGCTACTACTTGCAAGTTCTCTGCAAATCTTCCTATGTAAGTTTCTCTACCTCCACCTCTTCCCAAACAGAAAATAAATTTGCCCACCGGCAAAATTACTATTTAAGCATAATGAACATGTGCCTTTTGGTTATCGCCCTAATTATATTCTTCTGAGTAATCTCCTCTGTGATTCAAAAAATCGGTCCCCTTTTCTCTCTTTGTTCTATCTCGACATGGATCCTTCTAAGTCCTTTCTAGATGCTCTAAAAGACACTTAATCTCCCAACACTCCCCCCTTTGAACCTGAAGTGATCCCAACTGCTCCTACTGTCAATCCTCGCCCTATCAACCGGCCTACTGCTAGGGCTTCGCCTACTGCCCGGTTATCTGCTGAGGCCAAAGGGAAAGCCAAAGTTTCGGATGGGGAAGTCTTGCCCAAGCCGACGCCGACTCCTATTGTTGCTGATCAATCGACTTTCTTCGCCAGATTGGCGAATATCCACCAGAAAGCTCTCATGGCTAATCAACATATCCTTCTGGGCACTCTGTTTGGGGGAGGTATGGATTTTGAAACTCTCGTTCTTAAACTTCACAGTGAAAGGCGTTTTTGTGCAAAGACCTCGGTCATTGTTGATCGTTCTTGTGATTGGTTAGAAATCCGCTTCAATAACATTCTCGATCGCAATCGAGTTTGGGAAGGTCGCCCTTATCACATCAAAGGCCTGCTGATTGTGCTACTCCAATGGTTTCCTGCCTTTAGCCCCATGGCAACTGAGGTCACTCATCTTGATATCTGGGTCCGTATTCCTAATTTTCCTGTCGAGTTTATGTGCCGTGAGGCAATTATTGATATTTTGGAGCAGCATAATGTGGGCACCTTCATTCGCCTTGATAAGTTGTCCCATAAAAAAATATGTGTTAGCTACACCCGTTTCTGTGCAAATGTAAGCTTGACGGGGGTTGTGGGGGGTATTGTTGTCCATAATAATCATGGTCAGCCCCTTAGCCTTCGTCTGTTCTATGAGGACTTTCCTAAGGAGTGTGGCTTCTGTGGAAAGTTTGCTCACAGTTTTGATGATTGCACCAAGCGGGTGGTTCCTAAGTATGTGATGACGATTACGATCCTCCCTCCCCAGAAGGGCATGTGGTCTTCCTATGATGCGGATTGGTTCAAAGTAGGCCCTCAAGGATCAAAGGTAGATCCTGCTTTTTCGAAGAAGAGTTTGAAGCCTTATATGGTCGGCATAGAGACAGTGGTTGTCGTATTTGTCTCTCCGGTTGATCTTGCCTCTGTGACAATCGATGGTGGTGCTATTGCTGTCAATGGGTCGAATATGCCAGCTGAGGAAGACCTCCCTGCTTCTGATGATGAATCTTTGGGCCGGATAAGCAAGGAGGCCCCGTCGGTTGTGGTTGCTGCTCTCTCTCCGGGTGGGATGATAACCCTGACTGAGAACTCTCCCAACATGGACATTGAACCTAGTGGGGTGCCTGCTGGAGTGCTGCCTAGGAGCTCCTCCTCGGTGGAGTCTCTGCAGCCTTCTCCTTCCACATCGACCTCGCGTTCGGTGTCGTACAAGCTTGCTCGTATGGGCCTCAACTATTCGGGGGCTGCAACAAATCCGGACATGAGGAGTGCCAACAACTGTGGGGATGACTCGGGTTCCTTCCACCTGAAGAAGCACAAAGCTTAGTTTCCTATGATTGCACACCACTCGACTTTTTTGGGTTGTTTATTGGTGTTTTATAAGCCTTATGTAATGGTGGTCCTTACTTATGACACTTTCTGCGTTTTAACCGGGCTATCGCTTGTGGTATGCCTTAATGTCTCTCACCTGCCGGCCACTCGGGTGTATAGAGTTCTCTTACTCCTGCTGATGTGCTGTTCTCATTCTATTCCAGTTGTTAAGCCCACTTATGGGTCTTTTGATTACAATATCGCATTTTTTACACTACCTTGTCGATTTACTATCTTCATGCCTTTCATTTAATTGCTTTATATATGCATACTGCTTCTTTCCTTGTACTGCTGTCGCTTTTCTTCTTCTTTTACAGGAAATTAGTACTAGCTAGCATTGGCAACTAGTGGTTCTGTCGCTTCAAGGTCATGCTGCTGGTGTTGGAGTCATGGTGGTTCTGTCAGCAACACTTCAAGGGGATCTCGGGCTTGGGTGGTGTGGTTGGCTCCGGAGATTCATGGTATTGGTTTTCACTTGTTATGAACCAACTGAAATACTCGATTTATAGGCCTTACCAGGCAGGAACGATCGAACAACACCCTTATATTACAACCTATTTGACTCTTACGAGTCTTATTTAATGGCGTAATTGCCCATGTAACATGTATTACTTACTCAACATAATCATGTATCAAGCTGCATTTAGAAAGGTTTTCCGAAAAGTGTTGCTTTGCGCACCTACCTCGATTAACTTACAAGTACTTCATGTATTCATATTTAAATCAATGGAAACAATTACAAACTGATTGTTGCTTAGTAGGGTATTCAGCTTGCATCACCCTTTATGCCTTGAAGCCGAATGCCAGTCGTTTATGATAATTACCAACACTAACAAATACAACTCAAAAACAAAACTCCTTCATAAGGCTTATGAGTTACAAACAGTTACCAAATCAAAAGGTTTAAATGAATATATGTTCATGGAATTATAGGGGTATGAGTAGAAGGAATTTCTGGACTAACACGGAACTATTCTACCAAAACAATTACATAAATGTACTAGCTTTGCTTGAGACCAAGACTAATAAATTACCCCGGAAACGGTTTGGAAAAAATGTGGGTTTGCTCACATGGCTTTCGACCCATCTAGGGTTTTTTTCTGGGGGTATCTGTCTGCTATGGAAAGACCTTCCTGTGTCAGAGGGTAATATTACTCTCATCTCAGTCAATCATAGACTTATCCATATAAATTATCTTGACAAGACAGTCAATAAATTGATAGCAATTCTTGTGGTTTATGTACCACCGGACCGTCGTTCAAAGGACGAATTTCGGGAAAACCTTACCAATTACGCAACCAATCTAAACATCCCGTTTTACATTATTGGGGATCTCAATGAAATCTCAAAACCAGAAGACAAACTTGGGCACATCTACCCATCCCAAGCAGGATTCAAAAGACTTCATGACATCAAACAATCACTTCATTTAACAGAAGTACCTACCCATGGGGGTAGCTATACTTGGCAGAAAAGCTAAGATGGGCTACATGGCTGTCAAGCTATACATGGAAAAGGCTTATGACCGTGTAGAATGGCCCTTCCTTTTCTCGACTCTCACTAAATTCGGATTCGACCAAAAATTTGTTCTTTGGATCAAGGAATGTGTACATATGGTTTCGTGCTCGATGCTTATTAATGATAAACCATCTACTGGTTTCCTCCCATCAAGAGGCCTCAAACAGGGAGACCCCCTTACAGGGGGCCCCTGTCACCTTTCCTTTTTATCCTCACTGCAAAGGTTCTAGCTAGAACACTACATCAACGATCAAATATCTCCAGGGACTTAGGTTTCACCCTAGTTAGGGGTGGGGTGAAGATCCCCTTTCTTGCTTTTGCTGATGATATCATGCTATTTAGTAGAGCAAACCAATCTACATTGAATAACTGTAGACCGAAGAGGCTGAAAAGCAAGAGAACCTGGGGAGATCAAATATCTCCGTGAAGAGTGTCAAAAGGAGCATAAACAGGAGTGACAGAATTAGCAAACGGAAACCTAGAATGTTTCCCAAGTTAGCATGTAGGATACCTGGTAGGTTTCAGGTCTTTATCACATTGAATAACTATAGACCGAAGAGGCTGAAAAGCAGGAGAACCTGGGTGACCAAGACAGGAATGCCAAAGAGATACCTAACGAGCAACTACTGATAGATTAGTTGCTGTAGGAGAGGTGACATAATGTATGTTTTTGGTGATAGGATATATATTTGAGGTGACATGATAAAGTTCTCCAGCGCTACTACATCTCATGAGCGGGGCCCCAGTTGTGAAATCTTTGACAGCAAACTCAAAGTGGTCAAACTCAATGGAGATATTATTGTATGTGGTGAGGCGACGAATGGACACAAGGTTCTTTATTAAGCCGGGGGAGACGAGGATGTTGTTAAGGCTTAGGTGGGTGATAGGGGTCGGTAATGTGGTTTTCCAAAGACCAAAGGTAGGAATGCGTTCACCATTGCCGATAATAATGGATGTAGAAAGGCTCTTAGAAGCAGGGACAAAAATTATACCTGGGTTGTGCGACATGTGCGCAGTGGCTCCGCTATCCATGTACCAATTCGGATCGGCAGGTGACACACCCATATGTGTCATGATTGCTGGCTGCCTGTGTTGGGATGATGACGATGATCCCGCTGCTAAAGCCTGATCCAAACGGTGCGGAGAGGGCCCGAGGAGCCCCTGTTGGCTCGGGTCTGGCCTCAATGGAGAGGCGTATGGGGGAGGCGGAAGCTAATAGGCCGCGTAGCGTTGGAGGCTGACTCCAATGGGGGAATACCCCCTCTGTGAATGACTTGGAGGGGTGATAACCTCGACGAGAGGTTGTTGTTGATTGTAGAAAGTCATAAACGTCGCCGATCTGCTGGTGCGAGGTAGATTATCGTCACAAAGAGGGTGACGGGACAAAAAGGGAAGGGTGACATGACACAGTGCCAGTGGTGACAAGATACAGTGTCAGATCCACCGAATTAGGGTTTGGCAGAAAAAGGAGAGCAATTGAGTGAGGGAAAACAAAAAGATATACGACTAGTGAGAGATGTGGAGGCTAGAGCACTGCCAAGAGAGGGAGCGGTTGATAGTGGAGGAGGGAGGGTGGCCAACGAGTGGTGACCGGCGACGGAGAGGGTAGAGGAGAATCTGGGTAGTTGGCAAACTGTCAGGGGATGGAGAAACCAACGGAGGGAGGAGGAGGGAGGGTCGGCGACAGGGAGAGGAGTGGCCAACGACAGAGAGGGAGGAAAAAAGAATGAGAGGATCGATGGTAGACTAGGGTAAAATTTTGAAAAACCCTAGAGAAAGCCTGATATCATTTTAGAGTGAATAATCCCCATTGGGGTTGCCTTTGCTATCATTAGAATATATATAGGAGGTTTACATTATGACCTAATGACAATTGGGCCTATGAACCTATATTATATCTGACAGATATAACTTTCACAATTTACAATTTTTAGCTGTTTTAGAAGATAATGTTCATCTTCTGTTGGGAATGAAAAATAAAACATATAAATGAAATATTTTAAACAATGAATTTATCACTATACATAGAGATGCTATTCAGGAGCCGAGTAGGAACAAAGAGAGAGATGAAAAGAGAGAGAGAGCGAGCCCTAAACACCCCCACCGGAACCCTAAGCACCACTGAAACCCAGGAACCGCCGCCGCCGCCCGTAACCACCAACCTCCACCTCAATCTAGAACCCCGATCAAGCCGCTAAATTCCCAAATTCTCAGTAAGAAAGCCTCCATCTCAAGCCCTCTCAACCAAATCCCCTTCTGTAAAGAAAATCGATCCCGCAACCAACAAGAAAGGGATAACAAGCCACCCAAAAATGAATTTGGTACTCCCAATCTGCCTATCCTTGTGTCCGAGATGCCCATTTCCAAAATCTGGGGCTGGAAGAACTTCATTCGATACCAAACGAGAGGGATCTGTGAAAAAAGAAGTAAAAAGAAGAAAAGGATCAAAAGGGGCTGCTGGTGACGGTTGGCCCGGTCCTGGTGTGTTGTGGGTGGTTCTGGCATGGTTCTGTTTTGGCCTCGTTTCCTGACGAGCGTCAGGATTCGGCGAAATCTCTTTCCACGGTCTGCTTTCACTTATGGCGTTGCCATTTGGCGCTCCTTCCCCTCTACTGAAAGGTGTGTTTCCTTACCCTTTTCCCCTGTTGAATCGAGTTATGAGTGTTGTACCGAACCACCCCTTGGGTCCTTTGTCATGATAACACTTGACTTCATTTCAGCCTGTTATGTGATCTGTGTGTTCTTCATCTGTTTGACCCCCTTTGAGCTTTATGAATCAAGAATTGTGACTCAACTTAAATTACTGCTTATTCATAAAAATGTTTGCAGTAAACAAATTAAAGACAAAATCTCTGTGTTCCTGAACCTCAGAACTTCTGGAAATATAGTTATTTTCTCTCCATTTGTAGACGTTCATGACAAACGAATTTGGCTGAAGAAATGGCTTGTGATATTTGTTACGTTCTCTTTGCTCTAATTGAACGGGCTCATTGTACTATTGTAAATTTCGACTTCATGATGGGTAAGAATCTACCTAAAGATGAATTTGGATTTGAGAAGAGCTCTATTTCCGAATTGATCTTTAGTAAAAATGAAAAACAAACCATAGAACTCAAGGCCACAAAGGCTTTTGAAACCTCTGCTGGTAAAGAAACGACTTTCCTTTGGAAAGAATGGACCCAACTAGATCTCATGACCACATTACAATGGCTTCATTTGAGGCCTAAGACCAATTTTGCTAAAACGTTCTATTGCTTGGAGTGGTCTTTGCTTTTTGTTCTCTGTCCTACTCTAAATTCATGTGTTGTTGTCTATGCTTTTCTCCTTTGTGGTTTCCATTTTGACAAAACAGATAAAATATGGCACTTTGGACAACCATTGTTGAGTGCCTATCTTTCCCCAAGGAACTCGTGTAGGAACCATGACCCCATTACGAACCCATGAAAAAAATCTAACACGGAAAAGCCTAAACTCTCGAACCCATGCTATATTAATATAAAGATTGTGACCAAGTCCGCAATTTCTTTTGCTTTCCTTTGGACTGGGGTGATCTCCTTTGGGACTCTTGGTACAAAGATTCAAAGCAGCTCATGTATCATCGACTACAGTGACAATATCAGATTACAGGGGCTGTGAAAGATTGGAAAATGACTATTCAACTACTCAAAAACCAAAAGAAAAAAGAAAAGAGAGAGTACATGTGTAGACATAGGCACACTGTAGATAGGATGGGAAATTCTAGTGGACTTGGCAGGAGTACTAGACCCTTAAAATTTTTACAGTTACAAAGGTCTTTCAAACCCTATGACCTACTCCAAAACAAATGTAGAAAAAAGGACAATGGATATGAAAATATGACAACAAAAAACACAAGTAAGCCAGGATGAAAATTTGCACGTGCAATTGTTGTGGTATTGGGAGACGGAACCTATGGACTGAGATTGAAACTTTCTGTAAGTTAGAAAACATACAAATAATGATTCTCATGGAAACAAAAACAGAAAACCAGCCTCCTGAAGATTTTTGGAAAAAAGCGGGTTTCGATTCGTTATGTTGGATCCCGGCGCGGGGAAGATCGGGTGGGATCTGCGCTCTTTGGAAAAACTATCAACTTGCCGGTGAAAGCATTTCCACTATGACACTTGACGATCGATTCATTACATTGAAAATTGAAGATAAAAACAAAGGTTCAAAATTTGCGTGTTGTTTTGTCTATGCTCCTTCTCAAGAGGGTGAAAAAACTCATTTTTGGTCTAGGCTTACTGACCATATTCTAGCGCTTGACATCCCTGTAATTGTTATGGGGGATTTAAATGAAATTCAATGCTCTATTGACAAACTAGGAGGCGCTCCTCCCATCCCGAACAGATTTCAAAGACTTCTATCTTTTAAAGACCAATGTCATCTCCTAGATATTCCTACCCTTGGAAACAACTTCACATGGAGAAGAAACAGAATCGACATAAATAACACCTACGAGAAACTAGATGGAACTCTAGTTCAAGATCAAATTCTTATATGGTATCCACATTTAGCAACTAGAAACTACGCCTTTTCCTCCTCAGACCACTGTCCAATTTCGATTGAAATCAAAGCATCTGAACTCAGAAAAGCCCGACCATTCAAATTTGAGAAAATGTGGCTTCAAAGGAAAGACTACCAAAACATTGTTGCTCGGGCTTGGAGAACGCCCTATATTGGATCTCATATGTTTCAAGTTGTTAAAAAAACCCAACTGCTAAAAAGACTAACTAAAGAGTGGAACAAAACATCCTTTGGAAATATTTTCCGCCAACTGAAAGACATTGAGGAAAAACTGATAGAATTACAAATGAATCCGATCCAAATCACGTAAAGCGAAAATAGTAACAAGCAACGCCGACTCATTAATAAAGAGAGTAAAATCTTACAATATCATAAAATGTATTGGAGCCAAAGGGCTAAAACAAAACATTTAAAATTATCAGATACAAACTCGGGGTACCATCATAAAGTAGCAACAGGACGCAGGAATAGGAAAATTATTAGAGAAATACGAACCCAGGAAGGAACTACAGTAATTGGCGAAAAAAACATTAGCGATGCAATTCGGGCAAACATTGAACAACGATTAAGGAAAGAACAGATTAACAACCGGCTATTAGAAGAATACATGGTATTGATCAACACAGAGATCACAGCCGAGGACAATGACCTCCTTACAAAACCAATCACTAACCAAGAAATAAAAACCGCTGTCTTTTCGATTGGAAAGGATAAGTCCCTGGGCCTGGACGGAATGACAGCTGAATTTTACCAACAGTACTGGGATATTGTAGGATCTTCGATCACTAAAGCTATCAAAGGTTTCTTCCATGCTGGAAGGATGTTGAAACAAATAAACCAAACATTTATCATATTAATTCCGAAATGTGACAACCCGATAACTACAAACAACTATAGACCAATAAGCCTTTGTACAACCATATACAAGGTAATTGCGAAAAATCTGGCTGACCGAATGAAACCTATGTTGCAAAAAATTATCCACCCACTACAAGGAGCCTTTATATCTGATAGAGCAATTCAAGACAACTCACTAATCGCACACGAAATCTTCCATTCATTTCGCAACAAGAAAGGTCGACAAGGTTGGATCGCTATTAAGTTAGACATGGAAAAAGCATACGATAGAATGGACTGGGATTTTCTCCTTGCCGTCATGAAAAAATTTGGATTTTGCCAAAAAAAATTTGGCTGGATTAATGAATGTGTACAAACTGTTTCCTTCTCGGTTTTGGTCAATGATGAACCGACGAACACCTTCCTCCCTCACATGGGCTTGAGATAGGGTGACCCATTATCCTCGTATCCATTTCTCATAGGTGCTGAAATCCTAGCGAGGAAACTCCAAATAGAAGTTGGATTCAAGCTATCTAGAAGTGGAACATGTATCCCATTTCTCTCTTTTGCTGACGATATTATGATCTTTGCCAAATCGACTCAAGAGGCATGCATGACGATTAAAAAGGTACTAGACGAATATTGCGCAGTATCTGGCCAAAAAATAAACTTCTAAAAATCTGCATTCCAGGCTACAAAAGGGATAACAAATGACCAAAAACAACGAATCCAAACGTGGCTGCAAATAATGAACCAAACTGCCCTAGAAAAATACCTTGGTTGTCCAATTATAAATGGCAGAGTGAATAGAAGAACCTTCGAAGATGTTTTAGGGAAAGCGACGAACCAACTAACAAAGAGGAGAGCTAACGAACTAACCCAATAAGGAAGAGCCATTCTCGTCAAGGAAAACTTGGCTGCCAAACCTAACTATGTGATGCAAAACTTCATGCTCCCGACAAGTATACATACAGAACTTGATAGGATCGACAGATGTTTCCTCTAGAATAAGAACTCTAAATACAAACCTTTAATTGGTTGGGACAAAGTTTGTAGACCAAAAAATAATGGCGGATTAGGACTACATAAGACCAAAGACATGAACAAAGCATTACAAATGAAACTGCTATGGAAACTTATGGCGGAACCTCATAATGTGTGGGTAAAAATCATCAGAGAGAAATACCTAAAAGAGCATAATATTTAGGACTACATTAGGAAAAGAAACACATCATGGCAATGGGCGAAACTGATGGAGATTAAGGACGAGTTCTGCTCAGGACTAATCTGGCAAATTGGAAATGGAAGAACAATAAGATTTTGGAAGGATAAATGGCTGAACGGTGACATCAACTTGCATGAGAACCGCTTGATTGACCAAATAGAAGAACACGAAACGATTGACAAATTCCTAAAACCAAACACAAGCTGGAATGTGGAAAGGTTAAAGGAATATCTCCCCATGAACATTGTGGAGGAGATTCTTGACATCCACGTCCCAATTAATGAAACTGAGGATAGACTATACTGGACGAGTAAAAACAGATGGTTTTCGAAGGCAAGTGCCTTGGACCACATCACTAAAGCAAGAATGACTAACTCTGAACCACTGGACTGGCTGTGGAGAATCGACTGCCCTCCTAAAATTAAAAATTTCCTATGAAAAAACATTCTCAACGGAACACCGACGAAAGGCAGACTACGAAACAAAGAAGTTGATGTCCCATTGGAGTGCCCTCTTTGTAGTCATGGAGAGGAAGATGCAACACACTTATTCATAGAATGCCAGATAACCTTAGCATTGATCGAAAAAATGGACTCAAGAATTATAAGAACAATACAGAGTACAGACAAAACGAACAAGGAATACACTGAAACTCTTTCAGAAATCTTCTCTAAACTTTCAGCTAATCTGAAATCAGAACTAGCTTTCGCCCTTTGGGGTGTTTGGTCTCTAAGGAACAAAATCGTTTTTGAAAATTATGATACACGGAATATGGAACAATGGATAAAGCAAATAAAACAATATAGGACAAACTGGAAGAAGGCACAAGTTGAGGAAACAGAAGAGGAAAATGTTACAATGCGACCAAAAAATCATCAAAATAAAACCAGACGTAAAAAAATAGTTAAATGGGAAAAAACAAATGTAGGATTCTTCAAACTTAATTTTGACGGTGCCATGGTTGCCTCCGGTCAGGCCGGGTCTGGATTTGTCATCCGCGATCACCTTGGTCGTATGGTGTCCTGTGATGCGCGTAGGCTTGGCAGGGTTTCTGCGATCCAAGCGGAGAGCTTCGGACTCCTTGTCGGCCTCCTGGAAGCTGTTAAGTTGGGGATCCCTC
Organism: Persicaria maculosa; assembly: GCA_963922045.1. Lineage (NCBI taxonomy): Eukaryota > Viridiplantae > Streptophyta > Magnoliopsida > Caryophyllales > Polygonaceae > Persicaria > Persicaria maculosa. The sequence goes on along the minus strand of OY998251.1, from coordinate 57,890,686 downwards.
GCCTTGTGGTGGAAGGTGATTGTTTGAAAATTAGTTGCGCTCTCAAAGGGTCCCGTTCGTGCCCCTGGGTTGTTGAGATGGTGATCTCTGATGCGCTCGATCTGTGCAAGAGTTTCGAGGTGGTCTCATTTTCTCACTCCTTCCGTGAAGGTAACCAGGTGGCGGATAGGCTGGCGCATCTTGGGTTGAATTCGTCATTTATTGGGGTCCGTTGTCCTGTGGAGCTTGAAGACTACGTTCGTAAGGATGCTCTTGGGTGGTGGTTCAACCGCGGTTGACCACCCCCAAATTCTCGCCTTGTATCAAAAAAAAAGAGATGCTATTCAATCATTCTTCGGTTTGGGATAGTGATTCTTTTGTTCAATGTTTCGGGGATGAGATGGGTCTGCTTATCTAGTTCGAAAGATGTAAAAAAATAATCAACACTTAACAGTTGAAATTGATTCATATCCAATCCAAGATATATATGGGTCGATTATATAATCGAAGATAATCAACATATAGACACAAGAACAAAAGCATGTTTACTGCCTTTACCAACAAAAACCTATAATTACTACGTATATCTAATTAGGAGAGTGTCAAATATTTGAAAAAATTGGTGGAGTATCCATCCCCTTTGTCCCCCCCAGCCCCCACTTTAGTGCCCCCCAGGCCCCCCCTCGAGTATCCATTTTTTTTTCGGTTTTTTTTTATAAAAATTTTCTCGTCAGCACTTTCTGTTGTGCAAATATAACCTGCTGTTGTGCACATATAATATTATGTTGTGCAAATATAACTTTATGTTGTGCAAGCTTAAACAACCGTATGGAAAGGATATGCACATGCATTTGTATTTTAAAATTGGATTAATATATCTTATTTGCACATAAACACATCACTCTACCATTGACCTAAGAGGCTTTTAAAATTACATTAATGTCGACGTCGATGTTGCAGACACAAACATTGCGAACACCACTAACATTTTTCGTGTCAGAGTTGACGCTGATGTCGGTTGACGCCGACATCGGAGATGCTGACGCTGATGTCGGCTGACGCCGACATCAAAGATGCTGACGCCGACGTCGAAGATGCTTTTTTCCGTGTCAGCAGCACTGATGTTGACATTGTTGATGCCGACATCGGAGATGCTGACACAGACGCTGACGTTGCTGACGTCAGGATCGGAGATGCTGACACTGCTGACGCTGACATCAAAGATTCTGACACTGACATTGATGTTGCTGATGTCAACATCGGAGATGTTGACGCTGCTGACGCTGATATCGGAGATGTCGGCTGACGCCGACATCGATGTTGCTGATGCCGACGTCGAAGATGCTTTTTTTCGTGTCAACACTTCTTTTTTTTCGTGTTAGCACTAATGCTGACATTGCTGACGCCGACATCCAAGATGCTGACACTGCTGACGCTGACATCGGAGATGTTGGCGTCAACCGACATCGATGATGCCGACGCTGCTGACGCTGACGTCGAAGATGCTTTTTTTTCTTGTCAACGCTTTTTTTTTTCGTGTTAGCACTGACACTGACATTGCTGACACCGAAATCCTAGATGCTGACGCCAATTTCGGAGATGCTGACACTAACGTTGATGTTGCTGACGTCGACATCGAAGATGCTGACGCCGACGTCAAAGATGCTTTTTTTATGTCAGCACTTTTTTTTTTGTCAGCACTGACATTGACCTAGCTAACGCTGTCATCGAAAATGAAGATACCTATACGTTGACGTTGCTGACCCCAACATCGAAGAATCTGACGCTGTTAAAACGCTGACGTCGGGGATATTGTTTTTCGTGTCATGTCTTTTTTTTTCCGTGTTAGCACTTTTATTTTTCATGTCGACACTGACGCCGACATCGACGCTACTGACGCCGACGTTGACATTGCTGACGTTGTCGTCAGAGATGCTGATATTGCTGACGCTGTCATCGAGGATGCGATGCTGCTGATGCCAACGTCGGGGATGCTTTTTTCATGTCATCACTTTTTTTTTCATGTTAGCATTTTTATTTTTCGTGTCAACATAGACGCCGACATCGGAGATGTCGGCTAACGTATACATCAATGCTGCTGACGCCGACATTGAGAACGAATACTTGTAATATATCCTATAACATTAAAAAAATGTGCAAAAATATGGTATATTAGTAAGAAAAATAATTAATCTGCAGGTTAGCAGCTTTGTTTTTCCCTCTTAATTATTAGTAAGTAATATAATTAATTTGTATGTCATGGTGAGTTACTCAATGTCATGAAACATTGCATAATATAGTAAAGCCACTCCACCTTGTAACTAAAGAAGACATTAAATATGCAAAAGTATATAGGTGTCATCGAATGATGGGAATACAAAAGAGAGATGGAACTAGTGCAAGAAAATGTCGTGAATATACGATATTAAGGGATTTTATCTTCCCTTGTATTAGATATGTGGTAGACAATGACAGATTGAAGCAGGTAGGAAAATGGAGCTAGTACTTTTTGGTGGGCGTCAACATTTTTTTTTCGTGTCAGCACTCAACATTTCAGCACTTTCTGTTGTCCAAATATAACCTGATGTTGTGCACATATAATATGATGTTGTGCAAATATAACTTTATGTTGTGCAAATATGATATTTATATTATATTTGGTTAAACAACCTTATAAAAAGGATATGCACATGCATTTATATTTTAAAATTGCACTAATATATCTTATTATTGAACATTTATTAGAAAATTTTGTAAATTACTAGAATTATTATAAACTTTAGCCTATGCGGGATTCGAACCCACATATTTGCGCATAAGCAGATCACTCTACCATTGAGCTAAAATGCTTTTAATTATATTATAACATAACATTCAGATAAACAATACAACCCTACAACAAACTGATATCATATTACATGAGATGTCAATATTTAATGAATTTCTAAAGTTTCCAGAAGATGTGAGCATTTAATAAAAGATACAGTAAAAAAAAAGTTTACAAATAAGATCATTCTCAAAATTGATATCATATTAGATGATATGAGAAGCTCAAACTTCTACAATCCTCTAATAAAAGATACTGCAAAAGATAAAGCTTTTGCCCATCAACAGTTAGATGTCAACATTTAATGAATTTCTAAATTTTCCAGAAGATGTCAGCATTTAATAAAAGATATAGTAAAAGATAAAGTTTACAAATAAGATCATTCTCAAAATTGATATCATATTACATGAGATAGAAAGCTCTGGTAGACAATGACAGATTGAAGCAGGTAGGAAAATGGAGCTAGTACTTTTTGGTGGGCGTCAACATTTTTTTTTCGTGTCAGCACTCAACATTTCAGCACTTTCTGTTGTGCAAATATAATCTGATGTTGTTCACATATAATATGATGTTGTGCAAATATAACTTTATGTTGTGCAAATATAATATTTATATTATATTTGCTTAAACAACCTTATAAAAAGGATATGCACATGCATTTATATTCTAAAATTGCACTAATATATCTTATTATTGAACATTTATTAGAAAATTTTGTAAATTACTAGAATTATTATAAACTTTAGCCTATGCGGGATTCGAACCCACATATTGGCGCATAAGTAGATCACTCTACCATTGAGCTAAAATGCTTTTAATTATATTATAATATAACATTTAGATAAACAATACAACCCTACAACAAACTGATATCATATGACATGAGATGTCAATATTTAATGAATTTCTAAAGTTTCCACAAGATGTGAGCATTTCATAAAAGATACAGTAAAAAAAGTTTACAAATAAGATCATTCTCAAAATTGATATCATATTAGATGAGATGAGAAGCTCAAACTTCTACAATCCTCTAATAAAAGATACTGCAAAAGATAAAGCTTTTACCCATCAATAGTTAGATGTCAACATTTAACGAATTTCTAAAGTTTCCAGAAGATGTCAGCATTTAACAAAAGATATAGTAAAAGATAAAGTTTACAAATAAGATCATTCTCAAAATTGATATCATATTACATGAGATAGGAAGCTCAAACTTCTACAATTCTCTAATAAAAGATATTGTAAAAGATAAAGTTTTTGCCCATGAATAGCTAGATGTCAACATTTAATAAATTTCTAAAGTTTCCAGAAGATGAGTGCTTCTGAGAACTTTAATAACATCAACTGAAACTTTAGAGTCATATACATTAAGCTTGCACTAGAATGGCATATAAAAAAGACAAATAATTGAATGCTGAATTACAACCCACTAAAAAATATTGTAACCTATGATGTGCACAAATAACAATCTGTTTTGCAATTATAACTTTATGATGTGCACAAATAACATTCTGTTGTGCAAGTTATTAGGAGTGTCAGCAACATTAGCCCTGAAAACCAAAGTAGGTTTCAGATTTCATATAAATTCATAAAACCAGAGTAGGTTCCAGATTTCGTATAAATCAACATCAAAATCATATCCAATACTCAAATTTCTTTAGAATCCGATGTATTATTATCCAACCTAAGGTGCTGACATGATAAGCAACAAGGGCACTTGAAATTCAAAAGCAAAACAACCTCAAAAATCCAGAAACAAGAAGTAACAACACTCACAACAAGCGAAATCAACAGAGAGCAAGCGAAATCAGCAGAAGAAACATCACTCGATAACAAGAAGCAGAAATCGAGCAAAACAATGAAATAATTCGCAAATATCATGGATGAAAATAACCTTGCAAAGAAGTTCCAAAAATTTAGGCAAAATTTGATCCTGATTCAAAGCCTCTGCAGTATGTAAAACTCTTGCTGACACGGTGTATATCTGGGCAATGTGCAAAATAATACAAGTCCTAGCAGTAAAGGTCACACTTGTTGACACAGTGTATATCTGGGCAAAACCTAAGAGTGAGCAATCACAAAAAGTAACCAAAAAAGTAGTCATTGTATTTCCTATCTCACCTTCATTAAAGGATACATCAAGAAGTTTGACATCAGGATTAAAATTGGCATAAACAAGAATTAGTGAATCGATTTCGACCAATTTAGTGCGTAGGAGCCAACGACAGGTAGATAGATAAACAAAGGAGAGATAAGGGATGAGAACCTACTTGAGAGCGTTGAAAACAGATTCAAAAGTGAAAAAAAAAAAATTCAAAACCAAGCAATCCGAAGTAAAAAAAAAGTGAAAAAATTAGAAGTTTATGTTGTTCAGATGTGTAAATATAACATTATGATGTGCACAAATAACAATCTGTTGTGCAAATTGTTACTGCTGACACCCGATGTCAACAACATTGTTTTTCCCTCATAATTTTAAGCAAATAATATGGCAAATCGTATTCCTCCTGCTGTAAGTCTAATAAAGAGATATGCAAGTGTAAATCTCAAAAAGATGACTTGTCTATCAAGAATATTACGAAAAATGACAAGGAAAAATAAAGAAAGCACACTTTAAAGTACTAAATGAATTTTATACAAATGGCAAATCAAGTTAATTACACATTGGAATTGAGCATGTTATATTTGCACAAGAGATCATGTCAGCACACAATTAGAAATAAAAAAAACCTATAAATCTACTTGAATTGCACAAAAAGAGATAATGTCAACACACAATTAGAAATAAAAAAACTTATACATTCTGACAAAAAAAACATATACATCAACTTGAATTGCACAAAAAGAGACCATGTCAGCACACAATTAGAAATAAAAAAGAAACATGTCAGCACAAAATTAGAAATAAAAAGAAACATGTCAGCACACAATTAAACTTTGTAGAGCTACTAGCTAATATCTCCATATAAGTCAGAAATCATAAGGCACTTCAATGTAAATATACAAACACGTTATTAAATAGGAAAAGTGGAAACAAACCCTAGTTGTTAAGCGATAAAAATAAAATAACAAAAATTGTTGATATTGTCAAAAAATGTATCATAATAGAGAATCCGACACCGGATGCTTGATATCACTTCTACCGAGACCGCATACTAGGCAAGCATCTCTAGTTTCAAATTAAGCTTGATGACATGGTTTTTAATAATTTAAAAACTCATGTCAGCACAAAACCTATTCATTTAGTGTACAAAACCTTGCTATATTATCACATAATAAAAAAAAAGAGTTCGGCTTTCCACCTCAAATATGCTAAGATGTCAGAATTTATTTCCAGAAGATGTCAGCATTTACAAGTTTCTAGTCAGCCTTTACAAGTTTGATGAATCATACAGTTTACAAAGAAGATCATGCTCAAACTTCTACAGTCCTCTAATATGCAGATTAAATTCAGAAAAAGCTTGTAGAAAGAAGCAGTAACAACAATGGCTTCTTTTACATCTTTTCAATTAAAATCCAAATTCAGATCTAAATATGCAGACTTCAGATTCGAGCAAAGGCCTATATTCAGATCCCTAAATTCAGATTCCAGCAAATTGCAAGTCCATCGACTTCCGATTCGAGCAAATCCCTAAATTCAGATCTAAATATGCAGATTCGAGCACAAAAAGAGAACATGTTAGCACAATGAAAAGGAAGTTTGAGGAATATATCAGCCAGAAGAAACTAACATAGGTTGTAAACATTTTGTCACAAATACGCCCATACCTCATGCAACCTGACTATGTAAGGATGCCGAACAAACTTCATTATCGATATTTCCCGCTTAATCTGGAGATAAAAATAACATTATAATTAAAGCAAAACAAATGCATTTAGGCATGAATTATAGCGTTTAGTGAAATCATGCTAAATCTAAAAGCAATTTAATTTCAGTAGTATACCATCAACCCGGTATTCACGATAAAGAAATCAGATTCTGAAATCAGATTCTAGGCATGAATTATTGCGTTCAGTGAAACCGTGAAACTTATCATCATTAACCCGATTTAGAATTTTGAATTTCAAAAGATTCAATTACAACTTACTAAAATTCACACAACATTAGAAACCTATCAGAATTCAGAACACAAAAATCACAGCTTACAAAAACTCAAAAATTACAGCTTACTAAAACTGTTAAAAACACAAAAATTACAGCTTACAAAAATTACAGATTACAAAAACACAAAAATCACAGAATTCAGAACACAAAAATTACAACTTACTAAAACCACAACTTACAAAAACTCAAGAAAAATGTAGGACTTTCTAAAATCCACAAAACATCAGAAACCTACTAGAATTCAGAACACAAAAACTATCAAGCCTCTGAAAATGCCCTAATTTCTGTTATGTAGAGCACAAACAGATTGAACTGAAAACGCCTAATTTCACACAGCCTCTGATAACCTATTTATTGATGTTGAACTGAAAACGCCTAATACACAAACAAATTGGTGGTCTGCACTCCCATGGAAGCAGAAATTCCGAATTTCACAAACAGAAAAATAAACCCCTAGAATGTAATATAGACTCACCTCTCTGGGAAATTGAAAAATCTCTCGACACACTTGATAGAACCTCGCTGGCACTTCTCCGAACTCGAGCCCGATCGGTGCCTTCCACGCCTATCCAAGCCCAGATCCCGCCCGTTCAGGTCCCCTTTCTGGACAGCGCAGAAGGAGATGCGTCAATGGCGATTGAAGATCCACCTAGGAAACAAATTAGGGTTGAAATCGACGGCGACTGCGGGCTTCTACGACGGCGGAGCGGTGGTGGAGGTGGTGGTGAGGGAGGCGGTGACGGAGGTGAGAGACAGAAGGATGAGTATAAGGTAACCATGGAGGGTTTGAGCTCTGAGATCTCACGATGAAAGGCGGCGATTTGTTTAGGGATAGTTTAATTGAAAAAAGAGAAAATTTATGCTGACATCTTCTTTTCTTATTTTAGGAAGTATGATACTCCACAATTATTACAAAAACTAGGACACTCCTCCAGTTAAAGCGAAAATTTGTATCTTCAGCACAAATTTTCTCTATTTATAATCAACAACATGGAGAACATGTGAATTATATAGTCAATTAATATAGCCAACTTATTCGGAAATAGAAAATAATCACATAAATAGATAAAGGATAAAGCTTTTGGGGGGCATCTAGATATAGAGATTTGAAAGATCAACTTTCAATCATGCTTTTCAAGTTCAACGAAGCAAAACATATGAATCATGAGATGAATAATAAAATAAAGAAAACAGACTGTTTTGAAGCAAGGAGAGAGAAAAGGATATGATTTTAAAAAGGTACCACCTTATGCTAATCATGTTGGCAATTACTTGTCTTAAATTAATACAATTTGAAGTAACTAATTAAAACCCAATGAGTAACGCAGTTTTAACGGGGGAATAGAGGCATGAGTTCTTACTGCAACACGGAGTTACGTTCGCTAAAGCAAATACATTGTCCTCTTGTCCACAAAAGGATGCAGAAGAATGCTCGAGCCAACTCAGCCAAGGCCATTGAAGGTGACCCTAGGGAAGAGTGCAATTCACGAGTGATATCCCGGATCAAGACACCGACCAATTACCCGGCCAGGTGCTATGATTCGGCGTGATATGCTCGCACCAACAGCAACAGGGGTGTCTCGGCCATCGGTTAGGTTGAATTGCCTCAGACTGGTTCTACGTCGATCCATTGGGGTTCATCGACTTACCCATCGGATTCGGATCTTGAGGGAGTTAGTCCGATGACAGGGGTCGATCTGGATAGCAAGTTATGGAGGTCATTAGCGAGAGACAGAGGGGAGTTCGATGGTGGCGGTGGAATTAAAAGCAATCAATTTAGGTTTAATTTTGTTGGATAGAGGCTTCGTGCTGATGACGTGATACAAAAACCATGTATTGTCTGTTTCACGTACAAGACGTAGTTTTGGAAAATGAGAAAGCAATTGTTTCAACTAAGATATCACATCCTATAGAATCTACTAGGGTGGGCGTGGGACGGGATAGAACGGGACGGGGCCAGGATTAGGCCCGTCTCGCTTAATTTTTTCGGGACGTGATCGGGACATGATTCACCTCATTTTTTTCGAATCCCATACCTGCCTTATCCCAAATGGGACGGGTCTTGTCCCTCAAATAAAAAATAATAAAATATTATAACAACTTGAAAAATAAAAAAATATTTTCATAGTTCATGCTTCATAAAATGATATCACCATAATGTTAATACTCCTAGCAACACAATTTCATACAAAAAAAAAACACATTGCCAGTAGCGCAAGCCTCCTGTAGGCTGTAGCCCTAACCGATTAGAATTGAACAGAGATTTCAAAATGGAGAAGAAATTATTTTGTTTGCCTCCTATAGGCCTAATCCCCCAAGCCCATAGTAATTTTTTATTTTCAGATTGCTTACAAGCCTTACAGTATGATTGTAACTTGTATTTAAAATAACTAAGTATATAATTATAACTCACTAAAATTGTAAAATTTTACTACTACCAAAATTAAAACTCTCGTCCCGCATATTAAATATAAATATAAACATAAGATAAACATAAAGATAAACATAAATATAAACATAAACACAAACATAAACATAAACATAAATATAAACATATAAATATAAAGATAAAGATAAAGATAAATATAAAGATAAAGATAAAGATAAAGATAAAGATAAAGATAAATATAAATATATAATTATATTATATAAATGCGGGACAGGACTGGGATTTGCGGGATCTCACAGTCTTGTCCCGCATAATTTTTGCGGGACGGGACCATGACATGATTCATTTTTTTCTTTAAATCCTACCGGGACGGAGTTGGGAAGCGACCGGGACGGAACTGGGATATTATGCGGGATGGGATCGGGACGGAATTCATTGTTTTTTCCCTTAAAATCCCACGGGACCGGGATAGGACCGGAATGGGACCGGAATTTGTGGGATTTGTGCCCACCGCTAGAATCTACAATTATTTGTGAAATCCTTGTTATTTGCCTTAAAGAAGATCCACTAGAGAAATTGTGCATCAACCTGGTTAGCTAATCGATGATCGATCTAGCTAAGCTAGATCGATTATGTAATTACATGTACGTAATACAGTATATTCTTCATAGCCTTGTGGCCCTTGTGAAATCCTTCCAGGCCAGGTTGTTCACTCTCGTCATTTCACATTCAATTCAGACCTTATTTCTTTAATCTTTTCTCTTTTTGATGAAAATTCTTTTCTCTTAATTAATTAAGCCATGCATATAATATAAGCTATTAGGTATGTATGAATCAGAAGCTACAAGTGTTAAAATTAATTAATTATAGATGGTGTAACAAAAGTTAGAAGTAAAAAAAAATGAGACTAAATGAAAAGTGCTATGTAAGAGGTGAAGTCTAAGTCTAATCTGATGCAGTGCAATTGTCGATGACTCCTGGTGACATTGAGGACAACATAAAGGTTCTATTCGATAGACCTATCACTCGTGCAAGGGCCAAGAGAATTTAAGATGCAACTAAAACCTTCTTATCCGTTACCAAGGAACTATGGAGCAAGGGTTCAGGCCACCCTGGATCACTTTGCTCAAGACTACACCACCTGCACAGGAGATGAGCTTCCGTCCACAGACAGAGCTCATGAAGACTCGTCAACACCCGCCATGACAAGCCTTCCCTTGGCTCGGTGCACACTCGGTACAAGCACATGTCAAGTGGAGCAACACACATGCCGAGTGGGCCTAGGGTCCATGGCCGAGTACCTCTTGTGTTGGGCTGAGTTGTCTAGTTTTCCAATTACTTAATTAATTCTATTATTTCATGTATTTAGGATTAATAAGGTGGAATTAATTATATCTTCTCTAGATGTAATTCTTGTTCACTAAGTTTTATCTTCTAGGTTTACTTTATCTTTAGGATTAAAATTCTATCTTTAAGAAACCAAACCTCCATTATTGCAAGGTGGAATTGGGTCATAGCTTTTCTATTTAAACATTGTAGTTCTCTTGAATTAATTAGATTGAATAGAATTGAGGAACCCCTTTAATGATTAAAGGGTTCTTCGATTTCAATCCCAAAAGCTTCAAGTGCTCTTGAGATCAAGTTACATTCGGCAATCACACAATCACATTCCAAACCATTCTATCAAACCATCAACCCAAACACAAACCCTAACCAGATTATGCCGCAATAAGGAGAAGAGAAGCTCGGACCGGCTCCGCAGGCCTCGGCGCTTGGCGCCTGGGCTCTCGTGTCCTCACGCTCGCTCCCGCGGCATTGCTTGCGCTACCAGCGAGTGGCGTCCCTGATCTCGCGAGCGCTCTCGTCTTCGACTTCACTCCTGCACCGTCTCCACGCCCTGAGGAGCCGAAGCTCCTGCACTCGACGCCCTCGCATTCGCTTCCATCGAACATGGCTCCGCGCTCGCGCGCTCTCTCTCCCTCGCTTCCCTTGTCTTCTCTTCCGTCGCTTTTGTTTTGTTTAAATTGTTCCAAGTCTAGTTCGTCGCTATAATTAGTTTATTAATTAAGTTGATTAATTATTCAATCAGGAGATATCGAAAGAGCATTGCAAGATCGGGCAAATATACGGCGTGGTTCTTGATCCTACAGCCACAGGTAAAGGATCGGGGTATCCCAAACGTATCATAACCTCCCAAAGACCACTCCCAGAAGCAGCGACCCACTACAGTTGTCTACCCTTGTATCAGTTAGAAATCCCCCACAAGTCAAAGGCTCCAGCCCACCCGAAGAGAAACCAAAATGAACCGGCCCATTATACTAGGTCCAACACCGACCCACCCTTATTAGAGTGTAAATTTGATTGAATTGTAAGGGTAGTTTGGTCTTTCACAATGTTTGGTCCTAGCTCTATAAATAGGGCCACAATGTGTACAGTTGCTACTCTTCTTCATCTTCAATAAATCGGAAATCAAATTTCTGTTCTAATAGAATCACTCTCTTTCTTTGTTTGCTATGTACGGCTATTATCTTAGCCGAACAGTTCGGGCTCCGCTCGTTAAAGCTCGAGTTCGGCTCTTTCGTAAAGGTTAAATAAGCTGAGCTTGAACACTGTTTTGGGGTCAAACCGAGCCCGAGCCGAGCCCAAAAGCTCGATTAAGATAGGGAAATTACAAGTTTACCCCTAGGTTTACTTGTGATTTTAATTGTCTTGAGCCGTCTGCCCCTCCCACTTCCACAAGTCCAGCCGTCTAGGCTTCCTCTTTGACTCCCTTCCCCAAGATTTTAGATCTTTCTCCGTTTAGACTCGATGTTTGCTCTCCAAGGTCTCTCTCGATTGAGATATCTGATCTCCCGGCATATCTGAGTTCCGCAATTCAGCCGTTCAGACTTCCTTTATCACTCTCTTCCCCACGGAGACTCGGCGTTTGAGATCTGAGATCTCTCTCCCCGCATATCTGAGTTCGGCGATTCAGCCGTTCAGGCTTCCTCTTTCACTCTTCCCCGCAGATCTGAGATCTTTCTTCAAGAGCTCTCGGCGGCTCTCGACTCTTGGCGAATCTGACCTCTCTCTCCTTAGCGTCAGTTGTGAAAGTTGTTGTGAAGGGTATGCCTGTCCTTCGAACCCTTTTATTGAAATTGATTTCTATGTTCTCAAATCCTGATTTTGATGGATTCTTTTGTCTAAAATTTGGTAAAATTAATCACAAATCTCCCATCTCTCGACTTCGCCACTTGGCTTCAGTCTCCCCGTTTGCAACTGGATAGACAAGTCTACAAATACAATGATTCAATAGTTTGATATATTTTACTGTTTGAAGTGTATATTGTAGATTTCAGAATGTAATTTGTATGTTTTACACTTAATTATAGATTTCAGTATGTAATTTGTATATTGTAGATTTCAGTATGTAATTGTATGTTTTACACTTAATTTTAGTATGTATATTGTAGATTTCAGTTTAGGTGTATATTATTGGACTGTTTGATGAATGATAATTTGGAAATTGGTATGTGTACACCGTCATTTGTAGGTGAACAACTTAAACGAGCTTATCGAGCTCGAACGAACGAGTTTGGGCAACAAGCTTGAACGAGCCTGTCAAACCAAGCTCGAGTTTAGGATAGGGTTCGCGAGCCGAGCTTGAGCGCTAAAAAAAGCTCGTATAAATTTTGGGCTCAAGCTCGGCTCGACTCGTATCCCATTCGAGCCAAGCTTCAACATGTCAAGCTCGGTTCGTTCGGCTCGAAGAACACCCCTATTGCCATGGATCCAAACATATTATCAGAGCTCTTGATCTATGGCGTTTGAGATCGATTTTGTTCGCTTATTCCATTCTCCTTCCGATCATCTGTACTCTGTTTTCGGGTGATCGCTCTTGATCGTTTTTTTTTCTCTTCACCAACGATGCCGCCGTAATAGACAAATGCTTGGTTTCCAGGTTCTTTTGTTGATTCTTCATATCCTTTGTATATTCATGCTTCTGATTGACCTGGTATGGTGTTAGTTTCTAAGGTTTTCAATGGAACCAATTTTTTCTCATGGAAACGAGCCGACTTTTTGCTAAGAACAAGATAGGGTTTGTTAATGGTTATGTCTCTAAACCTGCCAGAGATTCTCCAGATTTTAGGAAATGGCAACGATGTGATGATATGGTCACTTCTTGGTTATTGAATGCCATGTCTCCTGAATTAGTTGACAATTTTCTGCTTTATACTTCCGCTGTTGAGATCTGGTTTGGATTGTGCACTCGCTTTGCTCAAACGAATCTTGCTTAACTTTACACAATTGAAAAGGCCATTGCTACTATCACTCAAGATCTCGATGGTATTTCTGCTTACTTCACTCGCATCAAGCGTCTTTGGGATGAATGAGATTCTTTGAGGAATCTTCCCCCCATGCACTTGTGGCCTTTCCGATCAGTTACGATCATTTGATCAACAACAACATCTGATTCACCTGCTTATGGGATTAAATGAATATTTTTCTGTTATACGAGGAAACATCTTGATTATGTCTCCTCTCCCAGATCTAGATCGTGTATATCGGATGCTAATTCAAGAAGAATGGCAGCGTGAAACTCATAACAACCATCGTTATTTGATTGAGTCTTCTTCGTCGCTTAGTGCTTCTTTTCAGAAATCCAATTCTTTCTCTCAATCTTCAAAGTCTCAGTCCAATTCTTCAGGTTCTAAAGATGGTTCCCAGCTAGCACAAGAATCCTGAATATGTGTGTTCTCATTGTAAAAGGCAAGGGCACTTGATTGATCGGTGCTACAAATTACATGGATTTCCTACTGATGGTTCTAAGCAAGTCCTAAAGATGGTAAATCAAAACCATCTCACAAGTTTGCTGCTCAAGCATTAGGAGATGATGGTTCTTCAGGGGATATGACTGTTGACGATGCTATGAAATTAGGGCTAACTATTTAACATACAGATTCAACCAGAAGAATATTATACGATCTTAATGGATATTCAAATGGGGGTTTCCCGCTATATAAATTAAACCCTAGGAGAAAGTTATGTAAGAATGGAATCATATTGAGCCATAATGTACCGCGTATACGAACTAAACCAGAAGTCATTTCAGGGCCCGATACATATATATATATACCTACACACCATGTCGGTAAAGAAAGCAATATATACATCCATAAATTTACATGCACAGACGAATCAACTAAAGCCACATATATATAGTTACATATACATAACCCAATCAAAGCAAGTAAAGTCTTGCCCACATCGATTAGGAAAGGAAGGCAATATATATTGGCAAATACAAGCAGCTCATAATCCTCTCCCACATCGAGAGTAAGGACCAAAGCAAGGAGGAGACTCCTTCTATAAATAAAGGCCAAAGGAAAACGTAATAAGGACCGGTTCGGAAGTGTTGGGATCGACATAGGCTGGTCCCGATCAAGCTTTTTGGTCTTTCTCGGAGCGGGATTAGCACCGAACTACATGTACCGAACCATGGAGAGCCGGTAATCGATCGAGGGTGGACCGTAAGAAGGCCGGAAATCTTCAACTGTCACTGCTCCATTGATCTCCCCTGATCAGTATGCTCAGCTTCTAGCTCTGTTGCAGAAAGTTGATGTTGCTTGTTCTTCAAATGGGACAATTGGATACAACAACTTTGCTAGTATTGATTCCTCTACTTTCGTTGGTTATGTTTCCTCTTTCTCTGCATCATTCTCTAATATTCCTTGCATTTGGATTGTTGATTCGGGGGCAACGGATCATATGTGTCATGATATTGATCGGTTCCATGATATGGTTCCTTTACAATCTCCTTTTCATGTTAAATTTCCTACTAGAGATTCAGTTCTTGTTAAGTTTAAAGGAAAAATCCGATTCTGTGATGATATAACGCTTCTTGATGTGATGTTCATACTACAGTTCCAGTTCAATCTTTTGTTAGTTCAGAAGTTGATAACCCAACTTGATTGTATGATATGTTTCACTATGGATTCATTCTTTTTGCAGGGCCTTTCTCTGAGGAGGCATGTGGTCCTTGGTAGCTATTTGAAAGGTTTATATATGCTTTGATTATATTCGAAAGGTTTATATGTTTCCTCTAATAAGAACACTCTATTGTGGCACTGATGGTGGACGAACGCCGTTGGCACTTTCGCCCCTCGTCAAATAGTAATAATATCCAAACTCAAACACAAAACCAATAGATTAGGCAATCAATCACTTGATAAAAAAAATAACTACTAGTATAGCGATGAAGTCCGATGTCGAACCCATAGGGAGAAGCGATTTCCTATTCAATAACTCTAAGCAAAAACTCTCATGACAAAGCAATTATAGTAACACCAGTTTCAGATAATGTATTGTACATGGGATAGTAAACACCAGTTTCAGATAATTTACCTTTACCAAAATATCCTCAACAACTCCTCTAGCTTAATACTAGAATGATCAGCGAGTTGTATAGTAACATCAGTTTCAGATAATGTATTGAGACCCAAAAACATGTACAAGTTATAAGACATAACATTGATTGAAGCACCTAGGTCTAACATAGCTTTGGTGAAGCTAGCATTACCTATTGCACATGGGATAGTAAACATACTTGAATCTCCGCATTTTTCAGGCAATCGTTTCCGAAGTAAAGCATAAACATTCTCACTTAAACTTACCTTTTCTTTCTTTCGCATCCTTTGCTTGCGTTTCATCATGCATAGCTCTTTAAGAAATTTCGCATAGCGAGGCACAATTTTAATCAAATTGGAAAGTGGAACATTTACCTCACAATGAGCAAATGTGTGATAAAGAATTTGTTCATCTTCCCACTTAAGATCGGATCTTAAGGCATGAGGAAAGGGTGGTGTAGGTCTTGAAACCTCAGAAGATCACTCTTTAGAAGATTTCTTCGGGGATTGAACAACGTCAGAAGTTGGATCCCTAACTAGAGGAGGCGGTGGGCGCCGTCTATGCAGTGTGTCTCCAATTCCGTCTCATCCTCTTTATTTCCCAAATTAACTTCTTCCCTAGGCCTCTTTTCAACATTCCTAGTGGCACATTCACTTGTTTACCTCCTCTAAGGATCATGGCGCTAACATTCTCCTTTGGATTCACTACCACCTGAGATGGTAACTTTTCCGAATCTTTCGCTTTCAATTCACCAATCTCCTTAGCCATCTGACTCAGCAACTTTTCTTGAACACTCATCTTGTCCAATAACAACCTCAATGTCTCATCTCTATCTTCTTGTTGAGTGTTTTTAGGACGATTCTCAAATTGTCCTCTCTGAAAAGGAACTTGTTGCTGCTGGCCTCTGTCGTTGAATCCACTTTGATAGTTTGAATTAATTGTAGCCCTGATTGTAATTGTTACCAAAGTTGCGGTGAGGTCCATAATCCATCGCATTCACTTCAGCGGTGTCCTCCTGAATCAAGGGACACTTATCATTCGGATGATTTGGATCTCCACAAACACCACAAGGTCTAGGGTGATGGGGTTGAGTCATTTGTATAGCCATCTTGTTTACTAACTCCATAAGCCTATCGATATCATCCTTGTGTCCATCTCTCGAACTATCCAACTTATGTACTCCTCTAACTCCTTGGTGTCTCCCATATTGTTGAGATGCATTAGCCAACCCTTCAAAAATCTGCATTGCTTCATGAGGTGTTTTATCCAAAATATCTCCTCCACTAGTAGCATTGATGAAACTCCTATCGGTGCCAAGCAAGCCTTCATAAAGATATAGCACTAGATCATCCTCGGGTATACCATGTTGTAGACAACTACCCTTAAGCTTCTTGAGCCGCTCAACATACTCATAAAGACTCTCCGTAGGTGATTGATCAATGCTGGATAACTCCTTCTTAAGTTTGTTGAGGCGAATCGCAGGAAAGTACTTTTGCAGGAAAGCTTTCTTCAATTGCACCCAAGTAGTAATGCTTTCTGGGGTTAGGTAATAAAGCCAATCGCTTGCAGAATCTTTCAAGGTAAAGGGGAACACTCTCAACACCAATTGGTCATCGTTCAAGCCTTGGGGTCTAACTCTATTACATACGCTAACAAAGGTAGCAAGGTGCTTGTTTGGTTCCTCCCAGGCAATCCATCAAAGTAGGGCAAAATAGAAGACTAATTCGACTTATACTCAAATATTGAACCCTCGGAGAGATCAGGAAGACTAATTGCAAGTGGTTGAGCACTCAAATTAGGGTCCTTTAGGTTTCTCAGGGTCTTTCTTGGCGGATCAACAACTCCGTCTTATGCCATCTCCTTGTTTATCTCAAATTCAAGCTTCCTTTTCAACCTAAGAGATGTTTCAATCTCAAAATCAAAAGACAAAGAGAATGAATTAGAATATCTAGTTTGAACCATACAAGGACACAAAAGACTCAAAGTAAAGAGTATTTGAAAGAGATAAACAAAAGCAAACTTCTTTCTTCTCCCCGGCAACGTCACCAAGAATTTGATGGTGGACGAACGTCGTTGGCACTTTCTCCCCTCGTCAAATAGTAATAATATCCAAACTCAAACACAAAACCAATAGCGTAGGCAATCAATCACTTGATAAACCAAATAACTACCAGTATAGCGATGAAGTCCGATGCCGAACCCACATGAAGAAGCGATTTCCTATTCAATAACTCTAAGCAAAGACTCTTATGACAAAGCAATGAGTTGTAGCAAGTAAAAAAGATGTAAAAGTAACCAGATTTATGATTGCAAAGTAAATTGATATCAAAGTAGAAAGAACATTTCACCTGCAATTCTCTGACAATGATTGGAATTCATGTTCCTTGGATTGATATATTAATTATTCATATTCATAGATCCACTTGACTAAAGTTGAGAGATCCGTAGAGATTCACTCATCTTATTCAATATCACTAAAGAATAACAGTAAGGACTCAAGTAATCAAGACCAATTGACACATTGACTCAACGTAATTAAGACTAATAGGCGCATACCGAACTCAGCCCTAATCGAATATCCTCAGCATAGATCACTTGAAATCATCCACTACAAAGACAAAGAAACATCACTATCTCAATACCTTTGTTTGCTATCGAGAAAACAACAACGAATTCATAGCTAAGATGCAATTCCTAACATGGTGATCAAGCATAGAAAGGAACACAAATATGATAATTAAGCACAAGATGATAACTAAGAATATGAATAACTAAATAGAATCAGATCCTCACAATCTAAACAACCATGTCTTCGAATCACACGCGAAACTATGAGTTTAGCAACTCATAGGCCAATTCTCTCTCTCTCTCTCTCTCTCATTGTGTTCATAGTCTCACAATCATCAACCACCAACTGAATAGAACTGAAATAGTCTAATAAAGCATCTCAAATAGTCGGCCAAAACCCTAGTAGGAATAGAATATAATAATAGGAAATAATAGTTTCGGATCAAAAATTGCAATGTTGGAAATAGGCCCACGGTGGGCGCCGCCTATGGCGTGTCCGACTTTCCTCAATTGTCTTCAATAAACTCCGATGTCGTGCTTCTTTGCTCATCTTTAGCTTCCTCATTTGCCTCCATATGCTCCAAAGTATGTCTCTTAAGCTCTTCCAAAGTCCATTCAAGTGTCGGAATGTAATTCTGCATAAAAAATACTAAAAAGGCGTAGATTCCGAACTCGAATACTTCACAAGCAATATACGAAACTAGACTCAAACAATAGCAAAACCACTACCTAATTACGATTAGAAATACCTATAATGCCTATATGAAATATGCATTATCAGGCACTCTCGATTAGGCCATCTACCTTTTAATAGACTCAAAGAGATTGTTTCTATTGATTCTTCTGTTGATTTAAAGTCATATACTGTCTGTACTCAGGCTAAACAGACTCGCTTACCTTTTTAATCAAGTTCAATTTCTAGTACTTCTGCTCTTGAATTGCTTCATGTAGATACACGAGGTCCGTATCACAAGAAACTTATGATGGATTCAAGTATTTTTTGATGATTGTATATGATTTCACAAGAGTTACATACACTCACCTCATGCTTTCAAAAAGTTATGCTTTTAGCGTTCTTGATCAAGGCTTTGTTTAGTTGGTAGCTACTCAGTTTCATAAGTTTGTCAAAATTATTCGTAGTGATAATACTCTTGAGCTCGGTTCTAGCAAAGCTGGCATTGATTTTTTTCACAAGCAGAGACATTATTAATCAGACCACATTTGCTCACACCCCTCAGCAGAACGGGGTTGTTGAGCGCAAGCATCGACATTTGCTTGAAGTTTGTCGGGCATTAATGTTTGAATCTAAATGTCCTGTTCATTTTTGGAGAGATAGCTTGCTTACTACTACCTATTTAATCAACATGCTTCCCAC
The DNA here is from genome assembly GCA_963922045.1 of Persicaria maculosa. NCBI lineage: Eukaryota > Viridiplantae > Streptophyta > Magnoliopsida > Caryophyllales > Polygonaceae > Persicaria > Persicaria maculosa. Next base: position 57,871,056 of record OY998251.1, on the reverse strand, counting down.
TTCTATCTTACAAGGGGTGTCTCCTCATCAAAAGTTGTTTGGTGGGTGTTTGGATGCTTGGTTTTTGCATCAACACCAAAGCCTGACAGAGATAAGCTTCAGCCTTGTGCTACTCCATGTGTTTTTATTGGGATACCCTTTCCATAAGAAGGCTTACAAACTATTCTATTTGGACACTCATAAGATCATCATCTCTCGCGATGCGGTCTTTCATGAACATGTTTTCCTATTCAAAACTCAGTCATCTCCTAGTTCCAATTGCTTTCCTTTACCTCTTCCTGTGACAGATCATAGTTCTTCTCTTGATTCTCCTTCTGCTTCAGCTCACACAAATAATTTGGTCTCTGATGTTGCTCTAAGGAGGTCTGAAAGGGTGTCTCGTCCTCCATCTCATCTAGTCCTGCATCTCACAAATAATGTGGTAATTCTCAATTCTCTGGTCTTGTACCTTCTACACATTTTTGTTTCTCAGCATCCACAAACTCTCTCATCATGGATACAAGGAAACCTCTTTATTATAAAGAGGCTGTTCAGTTTATTGATTGGAGAGTTGCCATGGATAGTGAATTGCAGGATCTTCAAGCCAACAATACATGGTCTGTTGTTGATTTACCCAAAAGCCAACAATACATGATGGGTCCGTTACCAAGTAACGATGGAGCAAGGGTTCATGCCACCCTGGATCACTTGGCTCAAAGCTACTACACCGACACAAGAGATGAGCTTCAATCCTCAAACAAAGCTCATGCAAACTCGACAACATCTGCCATGAAGACAATATTGCTCGACATACACATGGGCCACTCAAGACCACACTATGTCGAGTGGGCCAAGCAATGTCGAGTACCCCCAAGGCCCATGTCGAGTACATCATGTGTTGGGCCGAGTTAGTTTATGTATTTAATTAAATTAGTTGATTCTATTATTTTATGTAAGTAGAATTAATAAGTTACAAGGATTATATCTCTTCTAGATTAATTCTTGTACACCAAGTTATTCAATTTCTATCTTTAATAGGAATTACTTATCTTAGGATTGTTTTAATTATCTTTAGATAGTTATTCAAACCCCTTTCCTTTGCAAGGAAGGATTGGTTAAGATCCTCCATAGCTTTTCTATTTAAACATACACATGTACTTTGAATTTCCCAGATTGAATAGAATTGAGGAACCCCTTTATGGATTAAAGGGTTCTTCGATTTCAATCCCAAAAGCCTAATTGCTCTTGTGTTCTTATGTTCTTTAGCAATCAACCATCACCATCACCCTTGTTCATCAATACCGAAACCAAACACACATCTAAACCCTAAACCGTCACTGCAAGGAAGGTTTGTGCTTGGCTCGGTGTCACCCCAGTCCCGATGCTAGGCGCTTGCGCGCTCCTGCGCTCGTGTGCACCCTCGCTCGTGTCTTCGCTCACCAGCAACCTCGCCATCAGCGAACGGTGTCGCAGTTTCGGCTGCTAGTCCTCGTTCGCGGATCACCCTCGCCCCAGCGAGCGCTCGCCTCCAGTGCGCGGATCACCTGGCTCGCCCCAGCGTCTGGCTTTCGTTCCCAGCGAGCGCTGCCCCTGAGACGCCCTTGCTCCCGCGCACCTGCTCGCGCTCGTCTCTTCCCTGATCCTTTTCCGCTTTTCCTTTTCTTTTCGTCGCTTTTGTTTAGTTCAAATTTAATTAAGTTATTTCCGTCGCTATAATTAGTTACTTAATTAGTTTACTTAATTGAGTGATTGCAAGATCGGGCAAATATACGGTGTGGTTCTTGATCTTGAGCCCACAGGTGAAGGATCGGGTATCTCAAACGTATCAAGTGGTATCAGAGCTCAGGTGTATGCAAGCTCTTTACTCTTTTGATTCTTTAATTGAGTGATTTATTTTCGTGCCATATTTTTCACCATCCCGCTGCATAAAAGTTAAATCTTTATCATTCACCCTAAAAATTGGCACTTTATTTAGTTCTTTCTTGTTTGGATCTTTAATTTGGAAGATATTTAGTTCTTGATTGCAAGTTTTAATATTTTATTCCTTGTTGCTACATATCATGTCTATGAATGTGATTCTTGGATTGAAGCATTATATGAACTTGCACCACTAAAGAACCCTAATTTTCTCCAGTTTCTAGCCTTTTCCCCTTATTTCTTTATTTTTGCATACTTTTAGATCATCGTAGCTTTGTTATTTTATTTTTTTCTCTTTTGCTCTTTATTTCTATCGCATTACAGCCTATTACAGCAGCTATTTCGTAGCAAAAAAAATGGAAAAAGCCAAGAGCAATTAAAAAAAAAAGAATAGCATATCTTTCTTTGTTTGAGTTAGTAACTCATTGCATCTTGTTATTTCTTTTCTTTGCTACTTGTTAGATGATCTATTTGGTTTCAAGCATTACAAAAGAACCCTACTTTGTGTGATTTTGCTGTGCCGACACAGGAGCCTTGGTCACACCCCTCTTTTTCTGAACCGTGTTGCAACCGTCAGATAATAGTTGACAGAGTGTGTGCACTTGCTTACCCTTGTGATTGCTTTGTGTCGATTGCTACATATTCCTATATTTCGAGCATCACATTGTATATTTTATTCTATCCACACTAGCCCCTTTTTTATACTTGCTATCCTTGATATCCGACTTGTGGCTGATTTAATTTTCAATTTTGATTTGTACTTGTTGTCTTCAATATTGCAAAATTCCGTGTCCGGGGGAATTGCTTGAATTTAGTGCCTTGTTTTCTCGCCTCTTTGATTTCTAAAGCTGAATCACTCTTAGGAATCAATAGGGCTTGCATTACTTGGTTTCTGGTCTTTGCTTCGTTTACTTGTTGCTCTTATGATATTGTAGGAACATGACGAACGATAGCGACCCCAACCCTTCCCCTACCCCACATACTGGCCTTTCTACATCTGATATGCAGTACATCATTAACTCTGCCTCCCAATCGGTTACTCTGGCTATGCGCAAGGAGCTGGCAGAGGCTGACAATCGTCGAGCCATCGAACGTTCTGAGGATCGTGCGCATTTATCCGTCTTGATCAACCAGGCAGTTGCTCGACGAATTGAGGAGTCCAAACAGACGGAGGCTTCTGGATCTACACCCCCTTCAGGTGGTAAGCCGCCTCCCTCAGGTAATACACCTCCTCCAGGTAACACACCACCTACAGGTAATAACCCCCATATAGGTAATACTCCCCCTTCTGGAGAACCACCCCCTTCTGGTCAATTGCATTTTAAGCTTAAGTCTGCTACTCCTAACCCTTTCAATGGAGAGAATGATAACGATCATCTAGCGTGCTTCAGTGGCAACCAAGATCGCCAAGAGCACACTCCCCCTCGGCATTACCAGCAGGGCCGGCCACACCAGTAGCATCAACAGCACACGAATCTGCTGTTTATCAGATCTAACTGGGATGACAACCGCAACAACGCTGATCTGTGCGACATTCCCCATTTGGAGGACGCATACCAAGAGGTAGATCCTAACTTTGATGATTTACCTCCTCCTAATTTTAGTCGTCCTAGATTTGATAATGCACAAGCTATACAAAGGCGTGATGTTAAGATTAAGTTAGAAACTTTCGATAGAACTAGTGATCTTGAATCTTATCTTGTTTGGGAAAATCATACTGACTATTTGCTGGAACATCTGCGCTATGAGGAAACAGAGAAGTTGGAAGTTGTTATATTACATTTGACAGGTAAGGCTCGTATCTGGTGGTTCCGCACTCGTGAGATGCGTCGTCGTCAGGACAAGCAACCCGTTGAGACTTGGCCACAACTTCGCTATCTTCTAAAGAAACGACATGTGTCTGAGGAGTACACGGAGACCATGAGGATGCACCTATGTTGTAGGAGGAAATCGAGACTTGCAATAAAATATAAATAAAGTACAGCAAACCAGATTTCGTCCCTTGCAAATGATTACAAGACCTCCTCCCTATGCAGTAGTGGGAAGTCAGGATCGATCCTCGAGGAAGCGTGTCAGCGGATCTCAGGTAGCTGTAAATCTCACAGAATAGCAGAAAGACAAAAAGAAAGAAAGAAATAACAAACGAAAGCAGAAAATAAAGCAAACACAGAAACTTTAAATTGCAAACCTTCGAAGACAGAACTCAGATTTCCAACGAAATAAATCAATATACTAAAAGGCTTCCAAAGCCAGGGTATCAACACCACAACGATAACCATGCAAATTAACACATAAAGGCATAAAAGATCATGCTTTCCATCAAATAACTTTCGTTATTAACAAATAGGAAGATAGAGGCTTTCACATAAACCCTAATTGTCACTAACCCTTTTTCACATAATTAATCCAAGTTGCATTAAGATCACTTTCGCTTCAATAACACAAACAAGGATCACCTTCAACTGTCGCAAAAGAATCATGCTCATAGGGATAGAAGAAGAATTGCATAAAAAGATTGTACCTTTACCGCATCACCTTACATGGCCACCATCGGGCTCACCCCAGCCCTAGAAGTGGGTGGACTACTCGCTCTTCATCGCAATAGCAGACATCTTTGATGAAAAAGAACTAACTTGCATTAATAAACTCAAACTTACAACCTCTTCTCCTTCTCTCTCTATGTAACTAATTGTCTCTGAAATTGAATTAATAAAATCCAGCCCATAAGGCTTTGTTTATAGGCTTCATTCCCTAGCTATTCTAGGTAAGAAAGTCTATCTATATCTATATCTAGTTTATCTTATAACATAAAGATAAAACATGGAATAAAAGAATTAAATCAACTACGATTATATCTAAAGTGGATAAATCTTCCTTGGACTTGATAGATCTTGATAGATGTGGATAGAATTTGGTCTCGAAAATATCTCCATTGGATTCGGGATAGAAACTTAACAAGAAGTCGGTTAAGCTCGGTATCCGCCGCCGTGGGTCCAGTCGATATTGACTTGGTTAAGTCGATATTGACCTAGTTAAGTCGATATTGACCTAGTTAAGTCGATATTGACCTGTGCTTCCTCGGTTTCTCTTCAACTGCTTGCATTGGGCCGACTTCTAGAATATTGACTCGATTTGGGTACTCGATATCGACTTTGGGTAGTCAATATCGACCTCTTCCTTTCTTCCTTAGTCGATTCTAGCCAACTTTGAGTCGATTTGGAGAATTTCTACCTAAATCTGGTCGATATTGAGTGTGCTTGGTCGATATCGACCAGTCTTCTCAGCATCCTGCTCTGTTCTGGAAACGCACTTTCCCGAGTCATCGTTTGTCGGATTGACGCATATGACCATGCGTTGGAAAGCTCTTTCCGAGGGCTACAATTCTCATGAAGATATCAAAGCTTGATTCAGAATGATGAATGGTGAAAAATGCCCTTTTCTCCAGCTGCATCATTCTTAGCTTCTTCATGACTTTCCTTTAAGCGCCAAAGTGCCTCCGATTTCTGCGAAATATAACAAAAACTTGTGTAGACTCCATAATTTGGTAAATAAGTGTAAACTACATAGATTCTGTATTATTCTAACCCAAATGCATGCAATGTATGCAGAAAATGATATAAAAGTTACTGTAAAACATGGCAGATTAGGCTCACAACAACCTAGCTTCTTGTCGCCAAGGAGCTCGCTCACCCATGGATTACACAGACGAGCTTCAACGGCACGCTCATTGTTTGTTACTCGAGGATGGTCAAGTATGAAAATAAATATAAAATATAAAATCAAACCGACTCCCTGTCTCAGCAAATAAATACAAGATATCCTCCCGTTGTAGTAGAAGGTAGTCAAAATTGATCCACAAGGAAGCGTGTCAGTGCCTGCCTTTTCAGTTCCAGAAAACCTCTCGATCTTGACCAGAAGAGTACTCGATATCGACCTATCTAGTCGATATCGACCACACTGTCGACAGAAACTGCAGAACAGAAATAAACAAAAATGGAAACAAAAACAGACCGGTCGATATCGACCAATACCACTCGATATCGACTAACTTAACCGATATCGACCAACTGTCTTGTCGAATTTGAGTGCTCTGTAGTGTAAAATCGCAACCTTTGCAATGACGGAAAACAGAAATAGCACGGAATATGTGGGAATTAATTCAATAAACTAAAAGCTCCTAGAATCAGGGTTTCAACGCCACAACGATAACCATGTAAAATAATGCATAAGGGTCTAAAAGATCATGCCTTTTCATCAAATAACTTTCGTTATTAACAAGTAGGAAGATAGAGGCTTTCACATAAACCCTAATTGTTACTAACCCTTTTTCACATAATTAATTCAAGTTGTGTTAAGATCACTTTCGCTTCAATAACACAAAAAAGGATCACCTTCAACTTTCGCAAAAGAATCATGCTCGTAGGGATAGAAGACGAATTCGCATCAAAAGATTGTACCTTCACCCCGACCCTAGAAGTTGGGTGACTACTCGCTCTTCATCATCAAGAAATTCATCAATAACAAAAAGGAACTAAATTACATTAAATAAAATCAAAGAAAGCTTACAACCGATCGAAGCCAATTCCGCTCTCGCTTCACAACTCCACTCGGCCCCACTTTCTCTCTCTCTCTCTCTCTCTCTCTCTCTCTCTCTCTCTCTCTCTCTCTCTCTCTCTCTATGACTTGAATTGGAACTAAAATTGAATGCCTAGAAAATAGCCCCTAAGGCTTTATTTATAGTGTTCTTTCCCTAGCTAATCTAGGAAAGAATAATCTATCTGTATCTAAACTTTCTATCTAAAACATTAAGATAAAACTTGGAAATGAAATAATTATATCTAAAAGAAAATAAAGCTCATGTGGATAAATCTTCCTTCTCTTGATAGATCTTGATGTCTCTTGATAGAATATCTCGAATCTTGGCTTGCAAGTAACCACAATCACTCGGATTTCTCCTCGTACTCGACTCGGACTGTTTCTGGAATGTCCTCGACGTCGACCAACTTCCTCAACGTCAAGTAGAATTCTTCTCCAAGGGTTGCACTCGAGCTCGGGCAGCTTCTGAGCTTGTCGATGTTACTTGATATCGAGTTGTTTACTCGACATCGACCAAGCTTGGCACCTCGAGTTCTCCTGCTCGACTTTGATAGATTTCGAATGGGCTCGGGTTACTCGATGTCGACCAAAGTGGTCGATATCGACCAAACTTGTCGAGTTGCTTCTTCCTCGTTCTTTGCTCGATTGTCCTGGTTTCGCTACTCCTTGACCTTGGACTTTCTGTAGTTGACTTCGAGCTTTTCCTCCTTTCTCCGAATTGCTGTAAAATGCCTCGATTTCTGCGAAATTAAATGAAAACTAGTGTAGACTCCATAATTAGGCAAATAAGTGTAAACTACATCAAATATGTACTATTCTAGCTCAAACGTATGAAATGCATGCAGAAATCGATATAAAAGTCAATGTAAAACATGGCGAATTAGGCTCACAACAAACACCCCATACTTAAGCTTGCTTCCTCAAGCAATACTTTAAATGGTCATTCAGGGGAAGAAATCAAAACTCTCAACATCATAGATTCATCTTTATATAACCCTGCAATCAATTACCATCCTCGAAAAGGTACTAATTCCACAAATCCATGCACGTGCATAAAAGCAACTTCGCACATAAAAGGAGGGTTACGCAAAAACATTCATTCGTGATAAAGCATTAATAATTAAGAGGACTTTAATTTAAGCTCAATAAGGAATAGATTGGTAAAAGGGTAAAGGTGGGCAATTTTTTGCCATGTGGTGCTAATGATCCGGGGAAATGGAGTATTTTCCAAACTTTCATGCCACATTCCTTCTTCCTTTGATTTCTCACCTTTCGCTCATTCGATCAATGCTTTTTTCAATAATATGCTTTTACCTCTCTAACCTCAGCACTGCCTTCTCGCGAGTCGCAAACATGGGTGTCATGAATGGCCCCGGATACTTAGTGCTTCAGACTCCTCAAATGTGTGTCTCATCTCGCCGAACTATTATCTCAGCGAGCAGGGTCGATCTACCTTTATCTCCTGAGGTGATCGGATTTTCTTTCACTCATTAAATTTTCCATAAAATTTCAAACTATCCTGCCAAACTCCAATAATGATAATAACAATACAACAACCATATGAAAATCTCCATAATGTGACATCATTCTCAACATAATCCCCGGATGGAAATAAGGTAAAGAATGTGCAATATTTAGATCATGTGGAGCATAATATGAAATAAGGCTCAATATGGCTTTTGTGATGCATAAGCATAGGTAAAGGCTAGGATATAACAATATGAGGATATATGGAAAATATAAAGTCCTCCATCCTCTTATCATGCAACATGTCAAAAGCAATTTCAAATTTTACCTCTTTTCATGGTTTTTATAAAAATATGCACTTCATTGTGGCATCCCTTTACTAGGCAATTTCATGTTATATCTCTAATGAATCCAATTTTGCATCGTCGAGTTCAACTTAAACTTCCATGACACTAATAAAAAAAATTCAATGTGGGTGATTTTTCAAACTTTGGAAAACATGCATATAAGCACATAAATAAATAATGAATTCCAAAGTAGCCATGCATTATCAATTCGATAAATAACATAAGAGTATGCACACATAATGTCAAATATGGTCAAATATGCATAAAGTAAGCCCTTCCCCCACCCCATACTTAAACATTACAGTGTGCTCACTTTATAAAAACAAGGGTAAAGAAAGAAACTCACTAGACAGGTGTGGTGATCGTCGGCATCGAGTGTGAATGTTACTGCAGAAGTGGTCGACATCGAAGAGGAGTGGTCGATATCGAGGACTGTGGTTGACTTAGACCAGGGCAACTCGACATCGAGTAAGGTGATGCCTCCAGGGTGGTTTTCCTCGACCACAGGCTCCGTTTGCTCGAGATGTGTGGTCGACGTCGAGTAGGTCTGCTCGACGTCGAGTACTCCTGCAGCTTCTTTGTACCTGCAAAACTTGTTAGACGGAAAATATCCACAATAGAAAAACTTAAAAACAATGTCCAAAACCAAAAGCAACAATGTCCAAATATCCCAAAAACTAATTGTCTATTTACAAGCTCTAGACTTTATAGTCGCTAGACCGACTTTCTCCATTAAGCTCAAGGCGGCATCTGCAGGGGCCATGTAGGGCTTCAAACATGACTCCATTCTTGTCCATCAGCTGCAGTCCTCCTGAATGGATCTTGTTCACCGTGAAGGGCTCCATCTTCTTCTTGTTGAATTTGTTGGGAAACCAATGATCCTTTGATTTGGCGACATAGACTTTGTCTCCAACTTCATATTCCTTAGGCTCATCATTGGAAATCCTGTATAATCGCACATACCAAGGCAAACCTCTCCCACGTATAGATAAATCATTAATGGAAATAGAAGAAGAGATGTTCGTACCTTGGCTTGCCTTCGCATAATCGGATTTCGGGACCTCGGGCTCTACTCGACTTCGAGTAAGGTTACTCGACATCGAGGAGATTGTCTCGTCTGGTGGACTGTTGGTCGAGGAAGGCGGAGTCGAGGAAGAAGGATTTTGGTCGACATCGAGTAGCTTACTCGACGTCGAGGAGTGCTCGGCTTCGGGTGGGTTGCTCGACGCTATTGCTATTGGTGGAGGGCTTTGAGTCTGGTCGACGTCGACTAGAGTACTCGGCGTTGAGTACATTTGGTCGACTTCGACCCGATACTTGAATCATGTCAAGGCATCCGAAAAGAAGTTAGTCGACGTCGACTTACCTTGGTCGATGTCGAGCAGGTCCTTTGTGTCGTCGTTCAGGATGGCCATGATCTTCTCCACCTGGGCTTCCATATCCCTCTTTTCCAGCTCCTCGGGAGTCATATTTCTTACCTTAGGCTCTCCGCAGGTGATGTACCTAGCTGATATAGACTTGACCTCTTCCATGGGACCTGTGTGCCTTTCAGTTTTATTAAAGGAATACTCAATTACCTCATCGGTGATGTTGAAAGTGAGCACCCCCTTCCTTACACTTATGTTGGCATCCACCGTCGCCAAGAAGGGTCTTCCTAGAATGACCGGACAAGCAGGGTCCTATGCCATATCAATAACTAAGAAATCAGCAGGGACAAAGAACTTACCTACCTGCACTGGTACATTGTCCACCATGCTTGTTGGGATGACCACCGTGTTGTTCACCATGTATAGCTTAGCATCCACAGGCTCTAGAGCACGTATCTTAATCTTGGACCAGATTGATAAAGGCATTATACTCACAATGGCTCCCAAATCACATAAAGCATTGAATTTATATTGACCAAATCCAATGGTTATAGCAAACTTACCTGGATCTGGCCTTTTCTCAAGAACGTCCATCTGGTTGCACTCCTTTGCGATCTCAGCCATTGATCGCTTTTTGCTTAAGATCTCCTTGAGGAACTTGACGTAGGATGGAATTTCATTGAGAGCTTCTGTGAAGGGTATTGTGATGTTGAGCCTTTGAAGCATCTTTATTAAATGCTGGAACTTCTTTTCTGCTGGATCCTTTGGAGATTTTGTTGGGAAAGGCAGCTTCTTCTTCGTCGGAGGTGCTGAAGGGTGGTCGACAGGGACAGAAGGGTGGTTGACGTTGACTAGGGTTTCCTCGACGTCGAGGAGGGTGGTCGACTTCGGCGCTGAGTTATGGTTCTGGTCGATGTCGAGTAGAGGTTCCTCGACGTCGAGGACAGTATCGACTTCGAGGCAGGTGCAACGATGTGGTCGATATTGACCAAGGGCTCCTCAATATCGACCAGATTCTGGTCGACGTCGACTAGTCTGGTCGATGTCGAGGAGTCCTCTGCAGCTTTCTCTTTCGTGCTTTGATCGGGCATCTGTGTCCGTCGCCCACTCCTTAGATTCATGGCAGCCACCTGTCCTCTAAATTTACTCTTGGGATTAGGTTCAGAGGATCCAGGGAGCGTACATGATTGTTTGGGGACGGATGTCGCCAGTTGACCAATCTGGGTATCAACCGATTTCCGCCATATATCAATTTCCACAAGCCTAGAGTTGACACCATGTAGCTGAGTGTGGATGGAATTGATAGATTGCTTGGTGTCTGAATGATTCCTCCGCATCTCCTCAAGAATGGTCTGCAGGTCATCTTTCTTACCTTCTCTGTCAGGGTGACCAGGAGCTCTGTAGGGAGGGGGATTCTGATGTTGGGGCTGGCGATAATAGCTCCAGTTCTGGTTCTGATGTGGTTCTGAGTAGTGTCCCCCTGTATGCCTTACCTCTTCGTGTGTTTCCGCTTGAGGTATTTGATCGACGTGTGGGCACGCAGTAGTATTGTGCCTCACAGACCCACATTCCAAACAAGGTTTATCTTTAGAGAGGAATTTAACCTGTTTGGTAAGGCGACGTACCTGATCGTTCTGAAACTGGTCCCTGACATCCGGATCAACCTCCTTTGGTGGCACATACAATGGAATAGATGGAGCAGGCCTTTCATACCTTTCGTCAGAAGAGGCCGCAGAAGTCCCATATGTGTTGTCGTAGTTGGCTAGCGTCTCAAATACTTCCCAAGCACGGCGTGGAATGTACTCGAGATACCCATAGGCGTGGAACGTACTCGAGATACCCATAGGCGGTGTAGTTGTTGATCCGGTCCTTAGTACTCGACATACTCTAAAGGACATTCATTGATTCTTCCCCTAAATTGACTCCTCCTAATTTCAGTAATAAAAAAAGGAGGAATTTCAAAATTAATAGCGGGAAGAACGATCGACGATTCTGGAACTTCCAGAGTAGGATGCAGATACTCCTTTGCGTTGGCTGGGATATGCCCAATCTGCTCCTCAAGTTCCCTCCTAGCATTGATCTCGGGATCTACCATTGCCTCCCACCGCTGCTGGTTCTGTTTATATTCCGCCTCTCGTCGGGCATGTTCTGCTTCTCTGGTGGTAAATTCCTCAATCCATAGGCGGAGTTGCTCAAGCTCCTGTGCTGGTGTGAGCGGGCCCGAATTCTCGTTATTGGGTGGAGTCGTCATAAGTCTCCTCCTAAACCTAGGGGTGGCCACGGGTTACGGGTCGACCCGTGACCCGACGGGTCGTACGGGTCAGTGACCCGGCGGGTCCATGTCAACGGGTCAATAGGTGGGGGCGGGTTGCGGGTTAGGGTTAGGGTCAAGGGTTTTGAACCCGCTGACCCGCCGGGTCAAATCCGGCAGGTCGACCCGGCGGGTCAACCCACCAACCCAATTTTTTTTTTAAATTATTATTTTTTATGTTTATAATAATTATTATGTATATTATTCTTAGATTAATTCATAATATATAAACATAAACTATTTTGCAATATGCAATGCGGGTCAAAAGCACTATCACCCTTGCCTTTTTATAGCTTTGGAAGACTTCCCCTATTCTCTCATTTCCAATGTGGGACAAGAGCCTTGTCCCACATTGAAAGTCGAGAGTTAGAATGAGAAGGGATGGAGGTATATATATGTGTACCCCATCTTCCCTTAACTCTCACTCTTCACTTTAAGCTTTATTTCTTATATTGAAATGAAGTAAAGTTTGAGAAGTTTTATATCACTACATTTATATTGTAGTGGATGAAGGAAGTTTTATAGAGATATAAAATTTCTCATGTTTTTTTCCACTTCATATTAAAATGAAATGGATATAAAAAATGATATGTAGAAAAAGTCTTTACATATCATTTTTTTTAAAAATTAATTAGTAAAAAATATTATAAAAAAATATTTTGTTTTAATATGGGAATTCGTCGGGTTAACGGGTCGACCCAATGGGTCAACGGGTCGACCCGAACCCGTCAACCCGTGAATTTCCGGGTTAGGGTTCGGGTTGACCAATCCTGACCCTTGACACGACGGGTTGAACCCGTGGCCACGCCTACCTAAACCTTTGCTGAAGATGGAAGAAACATTCTGGTTCGAGAAGAGGGTCGATGGGTGTGCGATCAGTTCTTCGCATGCACCTGAAAAACAAGAACAAAAAGAAACAAGTAAAAAGAAACTAAAAGGCAAAAAGAACAGTAAAAGGAACTAAAAAGGGTGCGGTTGATTGCTTCCCCGGCAGCGGCACCAATTTGTTGTCGCAGAAGGATGGTTAAGAATGAAAATAAATATAAAATATAAAATCAAACTGACTCCCTGTCTCAGCAAATAAATACAAGACTCCCTTTTCAGTTCCCAAAAACCTCTCGATCTCGACCAGAAGAGTACTCGATATCGACCTATCTAGTCGATATCGATCACACTGTCGACAGAAACTACATAACAGAAATAAACAGAAACGGAAATGAAAATAGACCGATCGATATCGACCAATACCACTCTATATCGACTAACTTACCCGATATCGATCAATTGTCTTGACGAAGTCAAGTGCTGTGCAGTGTAAAATCGCAACCTTTGCAATGACGGAAAACAGAAATAGCACGGAATATGTGGGAATTGATTCAATAAACTAAAAGCTCCTAGAATCAGGGTTTGAACGCCACAATGATAACTATGTAAAATAATGCATAAGGGTATAACAGATCATGCATGCCTTTTCATCAAATTACTTTCGTTATTAACAAGTAGGAAGATAGAGGCTTTCGTATAAACCCTAATTGTTACTAACCCTTTTTCACATAATTAATCCAAGTTGTGTTAAGATCACTTTCGCTTCAATAACACAAATAAGGATCACCTTCAACTTTCGCAAAAGAATCATGCTCGTAGGGATAGAAGACGAATTCGCATCAAAAGATTGTACCTTTATCGCATCACCTTACATGGCTACCGTCGGGCTCACCCCGACCCTAGAAGTTGGGTGACTACTCACTCTTCATCATCAAGAAACTCATCAATAACAAAAAGGAACTAAATTGCATTAAATAAAATCAAAGAAAGCTTACAACCGATCAAAGCCAATTCCGCTCTTGCTTCACAACTCCACTCGGCCACACTTTCTCTCTCTCTCTCTCTCTCTCTCTATGACTTGAATTGGAACTAAAATTGAATACCTAGAAAATAAAGCTCATGTGGATAAATCTTCCTTCTCTTGATAGATCTTGATGTCTCTTGATAGAATATCTCGAATCTTGGCTTGCAAGTAACCACAATCACTCGGATTTCTCCTCGTACTCGACTCAGACTGCTTTTGGAATGTCCTCGACGTTGACCAACTTCCTCGACATCGAGTAGAATTATTCTCCAAGGGTTGCACTCGAGCTCGGGCAGCTTCTGGGCTCGTCGATGTTACTCGACATAGAGTTGTTTACTCGACATCGACCAAGCTTGGCACCTCGAGTGGTCCTGCTCGACTTTGTTGGATTTGGACTGGGCTCGGGTTACTCGATGTCGACCAAAGTGGTCGATATTGACCAAACTTGTCGAGTTGCTTTTTCCTCGTTCTTTGCTCGATTTGTCCTGGTTCCGCTGCTCCTTGACCTTGGACTTTCTCTGAATTGCTGTAAAATGCCTCGATTTCTGCGAAATTGAACAGAAACTAGTGTAGACTCTATAATTTGGCAAATAAGTGTAAACTACATCGAATCTGTACTATTCTAGCTCAAACGTATGAGATGCATGCATAAATCGATATATAAGTCAATGTAAAACATGGCGAATTAGGCTCACAACACTCATCAGGCTAATGTTTATCTTACTGAACGTGCTTTGTGTACCCAATTTCTTGCTAGTCTTAATGTCTCTATTAAAAATCCTTTAGTTATTCATTCAATTAGAGATACTAACACTTTGTCTCATAAAGCACAACTTCTGTATGAGCAGCAGCAACAGCTACTATAGAGAACCAGATTCAACCAGACCTCCCAAGGTCGCAAGTTTGTCCCTTTTAACTCTTCTGGTCAATCTAGATCTACTTCTAACCCTACTATGCAGCAAAAGGGAGTTTCCAACTCACCACAACAGGGTTATCAGGTTGAAACTAGAAGGGTTGGTGCACCATCTAAGGAGCGCACAAAAGACATCCGCTGCTTCACTTGTTGTGGTTCTAGGCATGTCTCTCACGAATGCCCTCAGAAAAGGAAGGTCCTTCTCAATGATTTGGGAGACCACTACTATGAGGAGGAGACTGTCGAGGACCATGTAATTTCAAGCGAAGTGGAGGAGGACCAGCCGTTTGAGCCTAATGGAGAGATCGACACCATAGAGTTCGACGACGTGCTCTGCCTTGTCAATCGACGGGTCCTACACATTCAGGAATCTCCCATGGCTGATCAAAGGGAGAACATCTTCCACACCAAGTGTGTGGTTCACGAGGCTACCTTAAGCGTCATCATCGACAGTGGGAGTTGCTGCAATCTCATCAATGAAAAGGTAGTGGATTTCCTCCATTTAACTACTACTCCTAGAGCTACTCACTATGCTTTAAATGGCATAACTGATGATGGATCTGATATAATGGCCACCAAACAGTGTTTAGTTTTATTTTCTATTGGATCATATCATGATAAAGTATTCATATCTTGCTAGGTCGTACTTGGTTATATGATCGTTCTGTTATTCATGATGGTCGTGCGAATACATATGCCTTCACCTTTGATGGGAGGAGAGTTACTCTCCTACCCCTTTCGCCTCAAGCTGTTTTGAAGGAACAGGTTCGCAAGAAACAACAACAGGACGCTCAAAAGGAGGCCCAAGGGAAGGAAAAGCACCAAGAGAGCTCGGCACAGCAGACCGCCCCCGTGGCCCTGACAGCCGCGCCCGCGGCCTCCCCACCCGCACCCGCAGCCCCCTCGGCGCCAAAACCCTTCCCTTCAACATCAACTCAGCCCTCTTCTTCTTCGCTAGAGGGCTCTATTGAACGCCGCTCATTGGTCTCTCAACCACAGAAAGAGACCATCACCTGGAATGCACATCTACCTCACATCCTATTGGTAATGAAAGAGGTATTGCTAAATGTTGTGGATTTGAGTCATATTCCTACATCTATTTCTACTCTGTTGCATGATTATCTAGATGTCCTTCCAGCTGATCTACCACAAGGTTTGCCGCCTGTTCGAGGGATTGAACACCAGATTGACTTCGTCCCTGACGCAGCCTTGCCTAATCGCACCGCTTATAGAGCTAGTCCTGAGGAAACAAATGAGCTGCAACGCCAAGTCACTGGACTGATGGATAAGGACTTTGTTTGCGAAAGCCTTTCACCCTGTGTCGTGCCTGTCATCTTGGTTCCAAAGAAGGATGGCTCCTGGCGCATGTGTGTTGATTGCCGTGCAATCAACCAAATAACGGTTAAGTATCGTCACCCTATTCCTCGTTTAGATGATATGCTTGATGAACTTCATGGTGCTTGTATTTTCTCTAAAATTGACCTTAGAAGTGAAAAACAACTTTTAAAACTAAGTATGGCTTATATGAATGGTTAGTAATGCCTTTTGGGTTAACAAACGCTCCTTCTACTTTTATGAGGCTTATGAACCATGTCCTTAGGAGATACTTAGGAAAATTTGTCGTTGTACACTTTGACAATATTTTAATCTATAGCAATAACCTGCATGATCACCTTAGCCATTTAAAATTGGTATTTGATTGTCTTAGGAAAGAAAAATTATATGCCAATTTGAAGAAATGGTCTTTTTCTTCCGAGTCTACCATTTTCCTTGGTTTTGTAGTGTCTGCATCTGGATTAAAGGTGGATGAGGAGAAGGTTCACGCTATTCAGGAGTTGTCCCAGCCCCAGACTCCTACACATGTCTGCTCGTTTCTGGGCCTTGCTGGCTTCTATCGACGCTTTGTCAAGGACTTCAGCACTGTTGCCGCCCCCCTCCATGAGCTGACCAAGAAGGATGTGACGTTTCGCTGGACTGACGTACATCAGAGGGCATTTGGCGCTCTCAAGGATCGCCTCACCTATGCCCCTGTGCTGCAACTACCCGACTTCCAACAACCGTTCAAGCTCGAGTGTGATGCTTTTGGCACTGGCATTGGTGGAGTTCTTCTTCAATATAGGTGCCCCATTGCCTATTTCAGCGAGAAGTTGGGCCCCGCAGAGCTCAACTATTCTACCTACGACAAGGAGATGTTCGCGCTGGTTCGCTGCTTATAGACATAACAACACTACCTCTGGCCTAAGGAGTTTGTGATTCATTCGGATCATGAAGCTCTAAAATACCTCAAAGGACAAGCAGTGCTCAGCAGGTGACTTTCTCGATGGGTGGAGTTTCTAGAGACCTTTTCCTATGTGGTTCACCACAAGAAGGGAAAGGATAATGTGGTAGCAGACGCGCTATCACGCTGGTATGTCCTACTAAACCATATGGATGCATATGTTTTGGGTTTTGCTTTAATAAAAGAACTGTATGTTTCTGATAGTTTCTTTAAACATATATATATATATGCTCAATGTGTGTCCAAAGGTGAAGTTGATTCATATTTTCTTGATACTGGTTATTTGTATAAGATGGGCAAGCTTTGTATCCCATCTTCTTCTATTCGACGATTGCTAACTCAAGAAATTCATGAATCTAGGGAACATGGGGTTTTCGAAAAAACCATATCTGGACTTAAGGAACATTACTTTTGGCCTAAAATGTCTAAATATGTGCTTAGATTTGTCAAAAGTTGTGTCTCTTTTGCCAAGGCCAAATCGAAATCCAACTCTAATGGTCTATATCAACCTTTGCCTATTGCTAATGCACTCTGGGAAGATGTTTCTATGGATTTTATTATAGGATTGCCTAGAACTTCTAAGGGTCATGATTCTATCTTTTTTGTTGTAGACAGATTTTCAAAAATGGCTCATTTCATCCCATGTCACAAAACTAATGACGCTATTCATGTTGCACACTTATTCTTTAAAGATGTTGTTCGCTTATATGGATTGTCTTTATCTATAGTTTTTTATCGTGACTCTAAATTCTTAAGCTGTTTTTGGAAAACTTTATGGTCTAAGTTGGGTACAAAATTGCTATTTTCTACTTCTTATCACCCACAAACTAATGGCCAAACTGAGGTTACAAATAGAACTCTTGAGGCTCTCCCTACACTCATGCTGCGAACTAACCTCCGGAGGTGGGAAGAATGCCTACCATTTGTGAAATTTGCATATAACAGGTCTCGACACTCTGCAACAAAGGAAACCCCCTTCGAAGTTGTTTATGGTCGAAACCGACTAACTCCAGTGGACATGATGCCTCGGCCACTCAAGGAAAAGGAGAGCATGGGTGCAGCTAAGCAAGTGGACTTCATCCAGCGCTTGCATGAGCGTACCAAGACGCAGCTAGAAAGGAAGACTGCGCAATACAAGGCTGCGAAGGACAAGCATCGCAAGGATGTGCAGTTCAACGTTGGTGATCTGGTATGGCTGCATCTCATGAAGGAAAGGTTTCCGCAACAACGGAAATCTAAGCTGGACCCCAGGGGAGATGGACCATTCAGAGTGGTTCAGAAGATGGGTCCTAATGCATACAAGCTGGATCTCCCTGCCGATAAGTACAGCATTCATTCTACATTCAACGTCGCCGACCTATCCTTGTTCGTGCCTGATGATGACTCTGACGACGATTTGAGGACAAATCGAAGTCAAGTGGAGGAGAATGATGCAGTGCAATTATCGATAACTCTTGGTGATATTGAGGACAATATGAAGGTTTCATTCGATGGCCCTATCACTCATGCAAGGGCCAAGAAGATACAAGATGCAACCAAAGCCCTTCTTGTCTGTTACCAAGGAACGATGGAGCAAGGGTTCAGGCCACCCTGGATCACTTGGCTCAAAGCTACTCTACTGACACAAGAGATGAGCTTCTATCCTCAAACAAAGCTCATACAAACTCGACAACATCTGCCATGAAGACAATAATGCTCGACATACACATGGGCCACTCGAGACCACACTATGTCGAGTGGGCCAAGCAATGTCGAGTACCCCCAAGGCCCATGTCGAGTACATCATGTGTTGGGCCGAGTTAGTTTATGTCTTTAATTAAATTAGTTGATACTATTATTTTATGTAAGTAGAATTAATAATTTACAAGGATTATATCTCTTCTAGATTAATTCTTGTACACCAAGTTATTCAATTTCTATCTTTAATAGGAATTACTTATCTTAGGATTGTTTTAATTATCTTTAGATAGTTATTCAAACCCCTTTCCTTTGCAAGGAAGGATTGGTTAAGATCCTCCATAGCTTTTCTATTTAAATATACACATGTACTTTGAATTTCTCAGATTGAATAGAATTGAGGAACCCCTTTATGGATTAAAAGGTTATTCGATTTCAATCCCAAAAGCCTAATTGCTCTTGTGTTCTTATGTTCTTTGGCACTCAACCATCACCATCACCATTGTTCATCAATAACGAAACCAAACACACATCTAAACCTTAAACCGTCACTACAAGGAAGGTTTGTTCTTGGCTCGGCGTCACCCCAGTCCCTGCGCTAGGCGCTCGCGCGCTCCTGCGCTCGTGTGCACACTCGCTCGTGTCTTTGCTTGCCAGCAACCTCGCCATCAGCGAACGGTGCCGCGGTTTCGCTCCCTCGCTCTCGCTCGCTAGGCCTCGCTCGCGGATCACCCTTGCCCCAGCGAGCGCTCGCCTCTAGTGCTCGGATCACCCGACTCGCCCCAGTGTCTGGCTTTCGCTCTCAGCGAGCGCTGCCCCTGAGACGCCCTTGCTCCCGCGCACCTGCTCGCGCTCGTCCCTTCCCTGATCCTTTTCCGCTTTTCCTTTTCTTTTCATCGCTTTTGTTTAGTTCAAATTTAATCAAGTTATTTCCGTCGCTATAATTAGTTACTTAATTAGTTTACTTAATTGTTCAATCAGGAGATATTGGAAGAGCATTGCAAGATCGGGCAAATATACGGCGTGGTTATTGATCTTGAGCCCACAGGCAAAGGATCGGGTATCCCAAACGTATCAGAAGGTGTGTCAACTGAACAAGTCCCTCTATAGACTCAAGCAAGCCTCTAGGCAGTGGTACACCAAGCTGTCTGATTTACTTGTTTCTTAAGGCTACATTCATTCACCAAATGATCATTCTCTCTTCTTCAAAAAGAGAGGTGCCAACATTGTCTTCCTTGCAATTTATGTTGATGACATTTTGGTGGTTGGTAATTACATTGATGAGATCACCTCTTTGAAACAGTTTCTGCACTCCACATTCAAAATCAAAGATCTTGGTGTCTTGAATTTCTCAAAGAAATTTTATATCTGAGTTACTCCAGGATTATGATCTTCCAAGTCACAGAGTCACTACTTCACCTTTGGATCCTTCACTCAAGCTTAAGCCATATATAGGTTTTGTTTGATCAGATCCTACTGACAAGACGATAACCTGTCGTTGTTCTTGCCAAAGAATTCTCAAACTCACAACTAGTATGGCGTATAAGCAAGAGGTCGATCCACAGGGAAATCTATTCAATTCAAGTGTCAATTCAAATTGCTAAGAGGAGAAATTGGGGGGTTTGGTGTGAAAAAGGTCAGCCTTTTATCAAAGCGGAAGTAAGCAAACAAAGTAAGTTGGTTTAGAATGCAGTGGAGAGAAATAGGTTCACCTACAATTTATCACTTCGATTAATGAATTCGATCCTTGTTTCAGCCTCTAGTTCTTGTCTCTTCCTATCAATGTCCTTGTCCAAATCTTAGGTAAATTACTAGTCCTACGAGTCCTAGCAACCCTTATCTCTAAATAACCCTAACACGGTTAAGATTCAACCTAGAGATAGCATTAAGATTATGAATTAACCAAGGTACACATAATAGCAAGCTACGAGTCGATATTCAACATGTATTCAACTTCCTACACATCCAATTAGTCCTACGAGTCCTAAAGGGATATGATTGCCACTTGGGTTAAGGTTCGCTAAGAGAAATCTACAAAACCCTAGCAATTGAATGAATCTACTCTAACTAGTCGGCAAGGCCAGAGAGAATAAAACACATTCAAGCAATTAAGCACAAAGAAGTCAAAACATTGGAATAGGAATTAGAACTAGATTAAGAAACTCACAATTCAACAATCAAAGATCCAAATCGTAGGCAAAACCTTGAGAGTTTAGTTGCTCATCCTCAACGGCGCTCTCAACAATGGAATAATGTGCATAAGATCAGTGAAAGAATAAACTAGAAAAGTCTTAAATAGCTTCTAACAAGTCGGCCAAAACATAAACAAAAAACCCTAATAAAAGTCTGGAACTGTACGGCACGTTTCTGCGAGGGCCGCGGGGCAGCCAACCCTGGCCGCGGGGCGGCCGGCGATTGCGAAGTCGCTCGCCAGAGGTTCGGGCCGCGGAGCGGCTAGATTGGCCGCGGGGCAGCTTTTACTGTTCACAGCGATTTTTCTGTTTGGAATTTGGTCTCGATGTCAACATGAAAATTGTAGATCTCGAAGAGAGCTTTCAAACGCATGGTTATAATAGTCAACCGGACCACCAAGGCCTCCAGAAAGTGCGAAACAAGTTCAGCATGTCTGGCGACAACATTTAATGACTTGTTATTCACTTAGGCTCTCGAAATTCGACTCCGCTCCCGTGCTCTTCACTTTTCTTCCTCAACTTGAATCTTCCTTCATCTAAGAGTCTCCTCATTCCTCGTCGGATCCACCTTTACCTGAAATTAACCATAAAATTGCATAGATTCCGACTCTTCCAACATCACCGGTAAACATGTAATTGTAACTAAAATATGCATTATTCACAACTAAACTATGCTAAATGTAATCTATAATGCAATACTAAACATGCTTTGTCAAATTCCCCCATACTTGAACCTATGCTTGTCCTCAAGCAATAGAAAAACTCAACTCTGCAGCCCCATAGATTAGCAATTCATGTATCCACCTCGATAATCTTTAAGTGCATTAAAAACTAGCAAACACAATAGATTAACAACATCATAGCACATAATTGCAATAATCAATGAAATCAGGCAACCATATCCATTCTAGACCTCACAGGGAATATGTGTTTCACTCTCGCTCAAGTGTTTAGGGTTAAATGTTTACGCTCAAAACTCAATCTTCAAAAACATAGCTACAATAGTCTTGCACCAGTGTTCTAGCTCTCCACCGCTGGTGACTCTACACACAATAAAAATCATGAGGTCTTTCAATTGGATTGTAATTGGGACAAGGTAGAAAATATAAGGTATGGAACAATTTAGGCCATGTGGTGCTCATAATCCGGGAACTAAGAAAGCAACCAAATCATAAATCCACTCATAAACTCATCATACCAAAGCTCTACAATGTCAAACAACGCCAACCTCAAGCATAAAACTTTACAAACCATATCAACTCATTCCTTTATTTTTTTCTCTTTTTTTTTCTTTCTTTTTTTTCATTTTTTTTCATGCTATATCAAATGATTTTCCTTGACTTTTGCCCCTAAGTGAATTTTATTCTCCTTAGGTCCCAAGTAATGAATGTACTAGCGAGAATCAAACATCTGATAAATACACGTCAATCATACAATCCACCACTAAAAACCATCATCCACAATATAGATATTCACCAACTATTCCTAAATTCCCGGATAGGGTCAAACTATCATTGGCTATGGAAAAATCTTGTGGAGCTATAAAAGAATAGGCAATTAGGCTCAAACTGGCTTCAAGCAGAGGATAATATGTAAGGTGGGAAATAGAGTCAAATAGGGCTAATAAAGGTGCCTCAATCATGTTTAAGTTATGTGCAGAAATCATAATATGCAGCCTTGAAAAAGATATCTCAATGCAAGCCAAAGAGGAAGCAATTGAAGAGAGTACACACAACAAGCAAGAGGACTAAATAAAGTGTAGTCCTAAATAGGCCAAAATAAGCTCACTAGGTCATGTCTAGAACTTCAAGATCACCCAAAAATTCAAGATTTTATGTGCTCAATCATTAATTAATCATGCCCACCAAATAGTATAGAAAACATATATCGAAGGCTTCAACAATCCAAGCACATCATGGGGCATAAATCTCAATAGATAGATTAGAGGACAAACGGCATCCATATGGGGAAATAAGACCTAATCCTAACAATGAAATATATAAATAACTAATTTTTATTTTATTTTTTTGGGATTTTTTTTAAAGACTAACATGCTGATATGCAATATAAACGAAAAACAAAAATAAAAGTGGAAACTAAAAATAAACATGCAATCCTATCATACCATGCGATTCCCCCTCCCCCCCCCCCCCCCAACACTTAAATCAGGCATTGTCCTCAATGACATAAAAGACAACAAAAGATAAAAATATGAAGGAAAGAAAGAAAAACTAACTTGTTCACTGCGGTGGTGAAAAGTGAGGAAAGGGAACATTTTAGACTTGTCAGAGGTCGCGGGGCGGCTGAGGACGCAACCTAGTCGCAGGGCGGCTTTTCTCCCTGCGGTGTTAGCTTCCTACAACCAAACAGAACCAAAACTAGTCTGATAAAACAAAAGACACAGAGGAAAATAGAAAACTTCCCTTGGGTTGCCTCCCAAGCAGCGCCTTTGTTTATTGTCATTGGCTCGACAGTTTCTTTAAGCTTAAAACACTCATTAATCAGACATAGTCAAAACCCTCAGTAACCTATCAAACTCTTGTGCACAACTACCAAACAAGCATGCACTACATACAAATAAATTGAAACGAAATAATAAAGAATGTAAGAGTTGTTTCGACTTATCGTATGCCTGAGCTTGACTACCCACAGAGGGTATATAATACCACCAATTCAGTTCTATTGGTGGCTTGTCAAAGTAGCAGCCAAATGGATCAACGTATTCATCAATATTCTCTCCAGTGAAGAAGGTAACTTTTACTGGCTCTGTAGCCTCAGCAATAGGCTCTAGATCTGATTCATCAATAAGCGAGCTAGGGATGATCTCGTCAGATGGATTGTTTTCTATCTTCTCAGTGGGATTTTCCACAATGGCCTCAAGAAGTGCAATAGAGGTCTCAACGATTTGAGATACAGTAGGAAGTGACTCATTCTGCGCACATTGATAATTCATGTAGCAGAAAAAATCCCACATCTCCAAGAGTCCCATGTCTAATAAACCTCCATCACTCATTTTCTCAGCAAGGCTCCGTGTGTCAGCAGTCATACCATCAAAGATGCATAGAAGCACTTCCCTTGTACTAGCTTGATAACCCCATGAACAAAGATTGTTAATGTACTACTGCAGTCTGATGAAGTATTGATGAAAACTCTCTCCATGTAACTGCAATAACCTCACCTTCAACATATGATAGTAGCAAGAGTGCAGACCATCTATGTGGTCCACACTAAGGTTAGCGAATAAACAACACAGGAATTTAATAAGATTTCCCCGGCAACGGCGCCAAATTTGACAAGAGGAAAACCTGTCGTTGTTCTTGCCAAAGAATTCTCAAACTCACAACTAGTATGGCGTGTAAGCAAGAGGTCGATCCACAGGGAAATCTATTCAATTCAAGTGTCAATTCTAATTGTTAAGAGGAGAAATTGGGGGGTTTGGTGTGAAAAAGGTCCGCCTTTTATCAAAGCGGAAGTAAGCAAACAAAGTAAGTTGGTTTTAGAATGCAGTGGAGAGAAATAGGTTCACCTACAATTTATCACTTCGATTGATGAATTCGATCCTTGTTTCAGCCACTAGTTCTTGTCTTTTCCTATCAATGTCCTTGTCCAGATCTTAGGTAAATTACTAGTCCTACGAGTCCTAGCAACCCTTATCTCTAAATAACACTAACACGGTTAAGATTCAACCTAGAGGTAGCATTAAGATTATGAATTAACCAAGGTACACATAATATCAAGCTACGAGTCGATATTCAACATGTATTCAACTTTCTACACATCCAATTAGTCCTACGAGTTCTAAAGGGATATGATTGCCACTTGGGTTAAGGTTCGCTACGAGGAATATACAAAACCCTAGCAATTGAATGAATCTACTCTAACTAGTCGGCCAGGCCCAAGAGAATAAAACACATTCAAGCAATTAAGCACAAAGAAGTCAAAACATTGGAATAGGAATAAGAACTAGATTAAGTAACTCAGAATTCAACAATCAAAGATCCAAATCGTAGGCAAAACCTTGAGATTTTAGTTGCTCATGCTCAACGACGCTCTTAACAATGGAAATGTGCATAAGGTCAGTGAAAGAATAAACTAGAAAAGTCTTAAATAGCTTCTAACAAGTCGGCCAAAACATAAACAAAAAACCCTAATTAAAGTCTGGAACTGAACGGCGCGTTTCTGCGAGGGCCGCGGGGCAACCAACCCAGGCCGTGGGGCGGCCGGCGATTGCGAAGTCGCTCGTCAGAGGTTCGGGCCGCGGGGCGGCCTTTACTGTTCACAGCAATTTTTCTGTTTGGAATTTGGTCTTGATGTCAGCACGAAAGTTGTAGATCTCGAAGAGAGCTTTCCAACGCATGGTTATAATAGTCAATCGGACCACCGAGGCCTCCAGAAATTGCGAAACAAGTTCAGCATGTCTGGCGACAACTTTTGCTGACTTGTTATTCACTTAGGCTCTCGAAATTCGACTCCGCTCCCGTGCTCTTCACTTTTCTTCCTCAATTTGAATCTTCCTTCATCCAAGAGTCTCCTCATTCCTCGTCGAATCCACCTTTACCTGAAATTAACCATAAAATTGCATAGATTCCGACTCTTCCAACATCACCGATAAACATGTAATTGTAACTAAAATATGCACTATTCACAACTAAACTATGCTAAATGTAATCTATAATGCAATACTAAACATGCTCTATCACCTACTGCATACTATCATCTTGTTGGTAAATTGAACTTTCTTACCAATACAAGGCCCAATCTTTCATTCTCCATACAACATCTTTCCCAGTTTATGCAACATCCAACTTCAGTACATTGGGATGCTGCTTTGCACGTTATCAGATACCTCAAAGGTACTCCTCATCTTGGTCCGTTTCTTTCCTCTTCATCGGACTTTAAGCTTGAGGGTTTATTACAATTCGGATTGGGCTGCGTGCCCTTGTTCTAGAAGATCAATCAATGGTTATTATATCTCTCTGGTTCGTCTCCTATTTCTTGGAAATCCAAGAAACAAGTCAAACTCTCTTTATCCTCTGCAGAAGCAGAGTATCATTCAATGCATCATCTTACAATAGAGTTAGCTTGGCTCACTCGTCTCCTTACTGAGCTTGATGTCCCTAGTTTGACTCCGGTGCCAGTTCATTCTGACAGTCAAGCAGCGAATCACATCACTCATAGTCCTTTTTTTCACGAACAAACTAAGCACATCGACATTGACTGTCATTTTGTTCGCGAAAAGCTCTTGGATGGGTTCATTTCCCTCGGCTTCATCCCTACACCAACCCAATTGGCTGATGTGTTCACTAAGCCGCAATCTGGACTCAAACATCTCTCTACCATCTCCAAGTTGAGTCTGCTCTCTCAACCTTCAACTTGAGGGAGAGGGGGGTGATTGAGTGTAAATTTGATTGTATTTTAAGGGTAGTTTGGTCTTTCATAATGTTTGGTCCTAAATCTATAAATAGGACCACAATGTACAACTGCTACTCTTCTTCCTCTTCAATCAATCGGAAATCAAATTTCTGTTGTAACATAATCGTACAACAGAAATCACTCTCTTTCTTTATTTGAAATGGATCCAAGCACACCCACCCATCTACCCACCCACCCAATGGTCTCTAATAAAGAGAGATTAAGTAGGTCGAAGGCTTATACCTGCTTTAGAAGGTGGTGATGGCGATGGCATATTTTCCCTAATTCCTTGTCGGAATCTTGCCAAAATATACGCCGTCGTCACTCCTCCTAAAGTTGGGCTTCGCCTTCGAAAGAAGGGTTCAATTCATCATAACTTTTTCTTTGAGGTACGTACAACTCCTGTTTTGTGTATATATTAGTACGTTGTTGTTTTTAGAACTGCATTGCAACCAACCTTAAAAAGTTAATTACTCCACACACACACACACACACACACACACACACACACACACACACACACACACGGTTACTATAAATATATTTCTATCAAAAAAATGTTACTATAAATATATGTTAAAACCTATGTCGAAAGCCCTCTATCATGCCTATAGTCCGGAGAAGAGAGATTCGTTGATCGTGTGTCAAAATCAATTGAATGCTTAAGGATGAATGTTTGCTAGCATCGGATGAGATGGTGGAAGAGGAGTCCGAACTCGTCTCTGGCTGCTTTCTCCTTCACCTGGGTCGCTTCCCCCATGGCGTTCTCGTTTGGGGCGTTTGACGTTGCTTGCACGGTTGGCATTCAACGTCCTCCATCTGCTACGATAACTTGGAAGAACGACGCAACTACACAGTAAGTACAAAGCGAACTACTCTTTCGTCTTTTACTAAAACAAACCTGGAAGAACGAATTTATGGAAGTCCGTGCTAGGGTATGGGCTCTTGTCCCTCCGCTCTCGCCCTTCACCTTGACTTTCGAACAAAGGTATGTCCTACAAATCCCCCTCCTTAATATTGAACTTATTGCATATCGAGACATTAACAGCGCATTTTTTTCCCTCTGCGGAGACAATGGCCTTTCAAAAGATTGCACTCTAGGTTATTATCCCCTTGAAAACCTTGCATATGATTTTTGTTTGTTGATTAGTGCTTCAAAGATCCATTTGTGGATCTTAGTTCTGGCCAATATCAATGAAAAAACAATTGGAAGATTAAAAATGCCTCTTGTGCTAATGATAAGAGGAACAAACCAATCATGAAGGATCAAAATGATGAAATTTCTGATCCCATGACAAACAAATATGTCTACCCTATGAACAAGGAACATAAACCGAAAATGGAGAAAATTACTAACACTAGAAGCCGAAATGGAAGGAGAAAAAGATGCAAATGAGGCACTTTTTTTTCTTGAATTCACTTATGCTTCCCTATTGCAACACTAGAAGCCGAAAATGGAAGGAGAAAATGAATGAACCACTGCTTTGATGACTTTTGTATAAAATGCTTCAGAACTGCAGGAAAAAAAATCTTAATAGAAACAATGACAAGGAACCAAATATAGCTACAATGATTGACAAAAATAATAGGATCATTCTTACTGGAGCACTATGCAAGGAGGAATGCTCGAACAAGAAGGCGGAAACAAGTGACAAGAAGAGAACAAATAATAGAAAGTGTAAGAAAAAATTGAAAAACATTGAAATGAGAATGTTTGATGCTTGTTTCATGATGCAAAAATGAATTTTTTTTTATGTCCTTTGGATTATTTTCATAATGAAGTATTGGTTTTCCCCTAGGATCCCTATAATGTTTGTTGTTTTTGGATGTAGGTCCTCAAAAGGGTAGGTGTCCTTTCTGGTGGCAATAGTTGACTCTCCTCACACCTCCCATTACACCGAATGCATACAAAAAGATTAAGGAAATACAATATCTTTGTACAAAAAAACACAACTTCGAACCCCAGCACATGGTACCAATATGTATACAAGCTAAGAACAAATTAGAGTCAAGGACAGAAAACCATACCTATTTTTGAATAGAAGTACCTATTATATGTTTATATTTGGATTTTCGTTGTTCTGACTTGGTTATTTGGAGTTGCAAGGAAATTGAAGAACAATGTTATGAAAGTGTGGTGAGTTAAGGATGTTATTTCCTTATCCAAGCTTTGAATGAGGATATGTTCCAATCACATGATAGGAGAAAACTAAAGAAACTGATCACCCGAGCAAAATAAAACAAACGAACAAGAAATATGAGAACCATATCCAGAAACATTATAGACCCATGATCGCACCCAGTAATCGAACCCATGGATATGGGAAACCAAAAGAAAACCAAGGAAAGGTTACCAAAGGAGAAAACTTTTTGTAATTGTCGAAAAAATTCTAAACGTAAACAGGAAAACAAATGATATTAAAGATAAAATAAGCAAAGAGATGAACAACCAGGATGAAAATCTATACGTGTAATTGGTGCGGAATTGAAAACAAAAACTTATGGTTTGAAATCAAAACCTTTTGCAAAATTGAAAATATTCAAATTATGGTCCTGATGAAAAAAAAAAAACAGAAAACCAACCCAAGGAAGCAGTTTGGTAAAAGGTGGGATTTGACTCAGTTTGCTGGTTTTCGACTCGGGGTATGTCGAGGGGGGGGGGTATGGTGGATTTGTGTGCTATCTTCTATTGCCAGATCGTTGGGGGAAAAATTAAGATTATGAAAAAGGATGATCGATTCATTACCATGATAATACAAGATAACAATAAAGGAGTGAAATTTGCATGTTGCTTTGTTTATGCACCCACTCAAGAGAGTGACAAAATTGAATTTTGGTCAAGACTTAAGGACCATATTCAGAATATAGATATACCATTCTTATTAACGGGGGATCTAAATGAGATTCAATGTCCCTCCGAAAAGTTAGGGGGAGGGGGGGTGCTCAACCAAACCCTAACATATATAACATTCTACTATACTTTAAGGACTAGTATAACCTATAGGATATTCAAAGACTAAAAAATGATTTCCCCTGGAGAAAAAAAACAAAATAAACTTAAATAATATATGAAAAACTTGATAGAACGCTAGTGCAAGACCAACTCCTACAATGGTATCAAAATATTGCAACCGGAAACTATGCATTCTCCTTCTCAAACCACTGCCCAATCTCGATAGATTTTAACTCATCTTTGGAAAAAAGGATAGGTCATTCAAATTTGAAAAAATGTGGACCCAAAGAAAAGATTGTCGAAATATTGTTGCATAAGTGTGGAGGATGTCTTGTACAGAATCCCATGTGTTCCAAGTAACTAAACAAAAATCCATTACTTAAAAGGCTAACAAAGGAGTGGAACAAAAAAGCATTTGGAAACATATTCTGATAACTAAAGGAGATCGAAGAAAAATTGACAAACGTACAAAAAAAAAACAATAACCAAAGTCAACAAAGCAACAATAATAATAGACATATCCGATTGATAAGCAAAAAGAATAAAATTACACAGCACCATAAAATGTAAATGTACTAGAGGCAAAGGGCAAAAACTAAATACTTAAAATTATATGACACAAATTCGGGGTACCACCAGAAAGTGGCAACTGGATGCAGAAACAAGAAAATCATACAAGAAATCATAACCCAAGAAGGTGTAACTCCCCCGTCCCACATTGGATATCATAAGGATGTTAGGAGTGATTTATAAGTGATTCAAACCATACTCATGTCAGAAGAGCTCTTCCTTTTAAGGCTCCAAGTGAGGACAATGGACTTGAGAGGGCTAGGTGGCATGCGCTTGCACCTCTAACAACCTCGATTGTAATACCCCCGTCCCGCATCGGATATCATAAGGATGTTGGGAGTGATTTATAAGTAATTCAAACCTTACCTATGTCACAAGGACTTTTTATTTTCAGGCTCCAAGTGAGGACAATGGACCTGAGAGGGATAGATGGCATGAATTGGTGCTTCTAAAGACCTCGGGTCTTATAGAATGAACAACAATTATAGGTGGAAAAACATCCAAAAAGAAATCTGGGAATATTTTGAAAAAAGAGCAAATAAATAACCGATTACTAGAAGAATATCTAGACTTAATTAACATAGAAATCACAGATGAGGAGAATAACTTTCTTACAAAACCAATTACTAACCAAGAAGTAAATAAGGCCTTCTTTTCGATTGAAAAAGATAAATCCCCAAGACTAGACGGAATGACAACAGAATTTTACCAACGATACTTGGATATAGTAGGTCCATCGATTATTAAAGAAACCAAAAAATTCTTTCAATATGGAAGATTGCTACAACAAAATGTGATAACCCGAAAACAACAAATAACTATAGACCAATTAGTCTATGCTTGACAATTTTTAAAACGATTATGAAAATTCTGGTGGACATATTGAAAATAGTACTAGGAAAAATTATTCACTCATTACAAGGAGCCTTTATATCTAATAGAGCAATACAAGACAATGTACTCATTGCACATGAAACCTTTCGGTTCTTTTGTAGTAGGAAAGGTCAATATAGATGGATTGCAGCAAAACTTGACATGAAAAAAACCTATGATAGAATGGACTGAGATCTCCTATTTTTTGTAATGGCAAAGTTCGGTTTCTGTCAAAGATTTTGTGGATGGATTGGCTAACCAACCAAAACATTCCACCCACACAGGGGCCTGAGACAAGGCAACCCAATATCACCCTTCCTGTTTATCATATGTGTTGAGATACTCGCAAGAAAACTTGAACGACAAAGCGAACAATCTAGGAACCTTTCATGATTACATAATGATATTTGCCAAATTAAGCAACCCCGGAAGCATGTCAAATTGTGAAATTTATACTAGCAGATAAGGTTGATTAGTTTCACATACCAGTAAATGAAATTGAAGACAAACTTTATTGGAAACCTAGAAGATATGGTTGATTAGTTTCAACAACTAGTGCTTTCGACCATATCACGAGAGCTAGAAGAACAATCACGGACCCACTTGACTGGATATGAAAACTTGACTGCCCGCCAAAAATCAGAAACTTCTTATGGAAAAATCTACTAATGTAGGGTTGTTATATGAACACAAGCTGCTCGGATTCGGCTCGAAAAACCTGGCTTGAGCTCATTCACATTCACAAAATGAGCCGAGTTCGAGCTGTTTCCCGAGCTTGAGGCGAGCCCGAGCCGAGCTCGAGTAGCTCGTATTACTCGAACTATTTTGCCCTTATATTTCCCCCTTTAGTTTTAGGGTTTCCTTAGCCTCAATTAGTCTACATGTCCGCCTCCTCCAGTCGTTCAGAGAATCAGACTTTGCCACTCCAGTTCATTTTTATCTCCTCCGCACTCCTCTTGGCCCCGTCTCCGGTCTCGATCTGTCTCCTCGTCGGCTTCTCTTCAGACTTAAGTCGGAGGCTGACGTCCAACATCTGGCTATCTCCATGCCAAATCCTTGATGAGATTAGCCCAGATTCCATAGAGATTGTTTTCGGTTTTGTACCTCATATTCTATCTTGAATTGTCGATCTTGAATTTGATTTTTGTGTGAAATTGAGGCGTACGCCACTGAATAAAAATGGTGGTATGTAAATTCCATAAGGTAAATCCTTCATCTCTTCCCTCTTTGTGAAATTCAGTGGCTCTTTGCTTAGGTTTTTATCTACTTCCTCTCGTATTCAACTTATTTAGGTTATTTCATGTCTTCAGATCTCATGATTAAGTATGATAATGCCCGAGTTTGTTCCGAATTCTTCATAATCCGTCTTCTGTGATTTATCTTGTTCAATACTTCTTGATCGAGCCCAAAAGAGCTCGAACGAGCTCACGCGCTCGAGCTCGAGCTCGGCTCGAGCAAAACAAGCTCGAGTTCGAGCTTCCTCTACAGCTCGCGAGCCAAATTTGAGCAGTGTTTTGTTGTGGAGGGGAATCAAGTTATAAAATAAATATGAAATATGAATGACAAAACAACTCCCTGTCCAACCAAATAAATTACAAGAATCCCTCCCGTTGTAGTGGTAGGGTATTTAGGATCGTATCCACGAGGAAGCATGTTAGCGCTCGCCTTTCTTGTTCCAAGATGCTCTCGAAATCGACCAGAAGAGTACTCGGTGTCGAGTAGAGTACTCGATATCAACTAAACTTGTCGACCTAACCTGCAGCTGCACAACAAAAGACAGAAAACAAGCCGATGTTGAGTAGGGGGTACTCGACGTTGACTGATAGTACTCGACGTCGACTAGTCTGTAGTCGATCTCGAGTGTCCGCCAGTGCAGAAAAAACATAACTTTTGAATAAAATAAAACAAAACACAAAAGCAAACACGAAATTGATGATTTTAATTCAATAAACTTAAAGCTTCCAAGGTCAGGGTTTCAATACCACAACGATAACCATATAAGAATCATGCTAAAGGTATAAAAGATCATGCCTTTTCATCAAATAACTTTCGTCATTAAAAAATAGGAAGATAAAGGCTTTCGCATAAACCCTAATTGTTACTAACCTTTTTCACATAATTAATCCAAGTTTGCATTAAGATCACTTTCGCTTCAATAACACAAATAAGGATCACCTTCGACTGTCGGAGAAGAATCATGTAAATCAGGGATATAAGATGAAATCGCAATAAAGATGGTACCTTTGATGCATACCTTACATGGCTACCGTCGAGCTCACCCCGACCCTAGAAGTTGGGTGACTACTCGCTCTTCATCATCAAAACACACATCAATAACATAAAAAGAACTACTTGCATTAAATTAAAACAAAGCTTACAGATGAACAAAGCCAATTCCGCTCTCGCCTCTTCAACTCCACTCGGCCAAAAGCTCTCTAAAACTCTATCTCTACTCGCTATTATCTTGTGTAAATTGGAATGAATAAAAACTAGCCCCTAGGGCTTTATTTATAGTGTTCAAGTCCTTTCTAATCAAGGAAAGAACAATTCTATCTCTATCTATATCTAACTATCTTCTTCCTAAGAGAAAACTGTGGTAAATATAACAAA
Source organism: Persicaria maculosa (assembly GCA_963922045.1). NCBI lineage: Eukaryota > Viridiplantae > Streptophyta > Magnoliopsida > Caryophyllales > Polygonaceae > Persicaria > Persicaria maculosa. Next base: position 57,837,745 of record OY998251.1, on the reverse strand, counting down.
TAAAATAATTAAAATTCCCTAAAGTAAATATGGGAATTACTAAAGTGGATAAATCAGCTCTCAACTTGATAGATCTTCGTGCCTTGGTAGGTAAGAAACCTTACATCCGAATCTTCACTTGACTTTGACTCAGACTGGCGCCAGGATGTACTCTACATCGAGTAAAGTACTCGACGTCGAGTAGAATTCGCCTGCTCCTCGGATTGTGATCGATCTCGGATCGGATTATACTCGACAGGTACTCGACATCGAGTAGAGGACTCGACTTCAAGTAGTTTTGTGCTCTCAAGTGATCTTTTACTCGACTTGTCCTCCAGGAGTGAATTTCGACCAGAGTTTACTCGACATCGACCAGTCTGGTCGACGTCGACTAGTTCTGTCGAGTGCCTTCTTCCTTGTCTTCTGCTCGACATGTTCTGGCTCAGCTCCTGTTTGACCTTAGATTCTCTATAGTTGACCTCGAGCTCTTCCATGGTTTTCTTCCTTCTCCGAATTGCTTGTAAAGTGTATTGATTTCTGCGAAATTAAACAGAAAATAGTGTAGACCTCCATAATTGGTAAATAAGCATAAACTACATAGATTTTGTATTATTGTAACCCAATGATATGAAATACATACAGAAATCAATATAAAAGTTAATGCAAAACATGGCAAAATAGGCGCACATCAAACCCTCCATACTTAAGCTTGCTTGTCCTCAAGCAATACTTGTAATGGTCATACAGGGGAAGAAACTAAACTATCAACATCTTAGATCCATTCTTATATGTCGCTGCAATCAATTACCATCTTCGAAAAGGTACTTGTGCCATAAATTCATGCCTGTGAATAAAAGCAACTTCACACACAAAAGGAGGGTTATGCAAAAACATTTCATAAGTGACAAAGAAAGAATAATCAAGAGAACCTTAACTAAGCTCAATAAGGAGTAGATTGGTAAAAGGCTAAAGGTGAGCAATTTTTGGCCATGTGGTGCTAATAATCCAGGGAAATGGAGTACTTTCCAAACTTTCATACCACATTCCTTCTTCATTTGATTTCTCACCTTTCGCTCATTCGCTCAACGTTTTTTTTCAATATTATGCTTTTACCTCTCTAACCTCAACACTGTCTTCTCGCAAGTCACAAACATGGGTGTCATGAATGACCCCGGATACTTAGTGTTTCGGACTCCTCACCTTGGTGTCCCATCATGTGGAACTATTATCTCAACGTAGGCAGGGTCGATCTACCTTTATCTCCTGAGGTGACCGGATTTTCTTTCACTCATTAAATTTTCCATAATATGAATCATTCTCCTGCCAAACTCCATTAATGATAATAACAACACAAAAACCATATAATAATCTCCATAAAGTAACTTTCATTCTCAACATAATCCTCAGATAAGGAAGAAGCAAGCTAAGAAGAGCTTATTGTTGAATCGACGTTTTCCGGACAATTCCTGCTTGGCGACATCTCAGTAAAATGAGTCTTTTGCACTCCAGAAAATTCAGATACAAACGTTCTATAGCTTGTTGTAAAGCTGATTTAAAGACCTACAACTTTTATGTTTAATACTTTTGCGAATTCGGCCTATAATATGAAGAAATCGAGCCAAAAATCTGATGCTGAGTCAAAGTATCGACTCAGATCCCATAGATATCGAGTCGGAACCCTAACCTTCCGAGTCGATACAAGGGTCAGAACAGAAATCACGACATATCGAGTCGATACTTGAAACTATCGAATCGATACCATCACATTCCGAGCCAGAATTCTTTACAGTAGCCGAGTATCGAGTCGATATCCTTATGTATTGAGTCGATACTTGTCTTTCCACGGTACTTCTTCGGGATTTTTTATTCGATTCTGTCTTATATGGGACGTGATGAATGATTTTTAGTCGCATAACCCGTATCAAAATAAAACTCAAACCTACAAACTAGTATAGCAAGCAAGTAAGAGGTCGATCCCAATAAGAATCAAGTATTCATTTGCAAAGTGTATTTACCAATTAGTGAAATGGGGTTTTATGATGATTGAAACAAGAAAGAAAACAAAATAAACTATAAATAGATTGATGCAAAAACAATTTAGAGAAGATCGATCTACCTAAAACTATCCACTTTATTTGGTTGAATTGATATTGTAACTTCCTCTTGTCTTTTTAGTCTTCCTATGAATGCCCTTGTCCCGACCTAATATAGTTACTAGTCCAATCAGCCTAGAAACCCTTATCAATCGAACAGTCCCTAAAGAAGGATTTAACCCAACTGATAACTTTAAGTCCAGAGATTAACCAAGGTATTTGCAGTCCCTAAAGAGGGATTTAACAACACATCCAACTTCCTACTCGTCCAATTAGTTCAATCAGCCCTAAAGGGACAAGTTTGCTACTTGGGTTAAGGTTCGCAATCAGGAATCTACAAAACCATAGCAATTGAATTGATCTAACTAGTTGACCAGACAAGATAGAACAAAACAATAAACAATCAAGCACAAAGAAGTTGAAGCATTCAAATATAGGAAACAAGGAACGAGAATTAGAAACTCGCAATCAATCCAAATAAAGCTTCAAATTGCAAGTAGAACGAAGAGAGTTTAGTCGCCCATGGCGAACATCGCTCTCTCTCTAATTGTTTGATAGAACGTGGAATAGAATAAAAGTTGTGAGAAATAACATAATATTCGGGCTTAAAAGAAGAGTCTAGTCAGCCATACAAACCAAACAAAGAAAACTAGGGTTTTCGTAAATAAAACGACGCGCAGACGTCAAATGCTGCGGCCGCGGCTTCTTCCAAACCCGCTGCAAATTGATTGGCCGCGACCGCGGCATAGTTGCTGCGGCCGCGACTTCTTATCAACAGGAAAGTTGTAGTTCTCTGAAAGAGCTTTCCAATGGATGGTCATAATAGTCAATCGAACAACCGATGCCTGCAGAAAGTGCGAAACAAGTTCAGCATGTCTGACGACAACTTCTGCAGACTTGTTCTTCGTTTAGGTTCGCTTCTTCTTCTCAGGACCTCTTGAGATCTTCATGTAAGCTTCTTCGATCAACTAGACATTCTCATCTAATGCGTTATCAACCCATTTCTCCTTCTGGGATCCACAGTTACCTGAAATAATCAATAAAAGCGTGTAGATTCCGACTCCACAAACATATAGAGCAAATATGCAAATTCTACTTAAATCATGGATGATATGCATCTTAACTAAGTTAAATGCAACCTATTATGCCTACCTATATGCATGCTATTAGGACGACTTGTTGGTATATTTAATTATTACTTTAGGATTATTTTCAGATCTTTTTTTAGGAATATAGATGGAGAATTAGGGTTGGCTCTAGAGACGTCATATTTTCATTTCACAAACCCTAGTTGCAGACATTGAGAGTTTAGGTTTTTCGGAGATTTCTTCTTGAAGGTTTGTTTGGCTGGATTCAAGATAAGTTCTTTCAATCTAGTTTTATATTCTTTCATCATGATTTCTTTGATTGTGTCTGTATTCATGTTTGGCTAATTTCCTTATTCTAGGGTTGGGGTGATCCCGACGATGCTGAGATAGACATGTGCGTAAAGATTGGCTGAACGAGTTTTGTTGTTTGTTTTATTTTATCCATGAGTGCTTAATCCAATTAATGCTCTGATTGATTGGAATCCTTTTGATTTTCAACATGCGTCAGCTGCGAATTAAGATTGGATATATAGATAAAGTATACTTTATTGGAAAACATGGATTAAACTTGATAATTGTTTATGAGCAATCTATTTAATTCTCTTGAGGATAATAAACTATCGTAGACAACCTAGGTTTGAATTGATTATGCATATCGTGCTTGCGATTGTTTGATCGATTTGCTCGCTAGGGTATAAGTGCTTAAAGAGTCCAATCTGATTGATTAATCTGCAACATGCACAAGCTGAGTGGTAATTGATTGAATTAGACATAGTTATTACGACATGCGTAGGCTGAGTGATAATGAATTTAGATAGTTTACCTTCAAATATCTCTTTTCATTTTGCTCTCATGTGTTTAGGCTTTAAAGTCCAACTCTCAACTCAATCCAAAATGCTCTATACACCGCGAAAGTCATCACTTGCAAACGACATCATGAGGACTTTTATAGGGTTGTAATGGGGCTTTGGTAGGAACATAAGGCATGAGAAATATTTAGGCTTGTGGTGCTAAAAATCCGGGAAAAAGGAACAACAACCAACCAGAACAACACCAAAACTTCCATACTTCGCTAACCATACCAATAACATAAACTCCAATACACATCAATAAGCACTCTTCGATTTCAATAGTCATACAACTCATGCAATTTTTTTTCATTATGATGACTTCTTTTCTTTTCTTTTATGCTTACTTTTGCCCCTTAGGTGAATTTTATCTTCCCTAGGTCCAAGCTTACTAGACTGTTACTCCTAAGTGAATTTTATCCTCCTTAGGCCCCTAGTAATAAGTCATCTCTATTATGCAAGAAGGGTTACCTTATTTCGGCTATGTCTCTCACAATGCACAACCATACATACATCATCTCCACTCAAAGCAACTCCAACATATAGATTTTTCACCAATTCTCCTCCTAATTCCTGGATGGGGTCAGGCTAATCATTGGCTGTGATATATTTTTGTGGAGCTATAAAAAAATAGGCTTTAAGACTAAGATGGGCTTCAAGCAAAGGATAATGCAAAGGGTAGATAAGGTATAATACGGCTAAAGAAAACATGCCTCAATCATTTGAAATTCACAAGCAACAAACATGTGCAATACGGTCATGAAAAACAAGCATATGAAGAGTATAATCACACAATAAAAGCAAAAGGGAATAATAATTAAAGTCCCTATATGGCCAAAACAAACCCACAAAGGTTTATGTTTTTGCTAGATTTCAATTAAACCTCAACTATGAACCATACTTGTTCAATTATATTCTCAAATCCTGCTCCAAAAATCATTTTCAAGCAATTCAATCAATTCATGGGATTTATGCAATAAGATCATAAAAATAAATTAGAGGACAAACTAAACCAAGACGGGTATCTTTAATAACACCTAAATGCAATGCATGATATTTTTGTGATTTTTTTAATGTGATATATGAGTAAAAATAAATTTGAAAACATAAATAAACATGATAACATAAGTAAACATGATATGCAAATTCTATCTATATGCAATGCAATCCCCCCCCCCCCCCCCCCACACACACACACACTTAAACCTTTCATTGTCCTCAATGAAACATAAAAGACAACAAAAAATAAAAACATAGAGGAAGAGATGAATGAAATACTCACAATGTGGTGGATGGGTCTCTATAGGTCGAATCTGAGCATTGCGGCGGGTTAAAGGCGGCGACCTTTCCTGAAAGGTTAGTCTATCCAAAAACTAAAAACAACTATCTAATGCCTAATGGAAAACCTAATTTATTGAAAAGAAAACTAGCTAACTAGGAATTGAAATAACTAAAACTTACCTCGGGTTGCCTCCTGAGAAGCGTCTTTCTTTAATGTCATTGACTTGACTTATTCTCAATCTCAAGACCTTATCTCTCAGACATCGTCAAGGCCCTCAGTAGCATATCATATTCCTGTGCACACATCTTACAAGGCACATCATAGCACAATAAATTGAAAGCATAAAATGTGGAACTCAAGAAACCTTTCAATCTATCAAAGAGTCTAGCATGACTCTCTACAGAAGGAATATGATACCACCAGCACAGTTCCGCTGGTGACTTTTCAGAATAGCAATCAAAAGGATCAACATATACACCATTAACTTCAAAATTGCAAAAGTTTACCTTTATTCCCTCTTGCACCTCAGCTGATGGCTCTAGACTTGGTTCAACAATGGACAAGCTCAGAATGGATGTTGCAGATGGAGTAGGAGACACATCACATGTAACCTCATGTATCGACTCATGAGATTCCAAGTCAGGAAGCACTAGACCATCTCCTCCATCATCATATCTAAGAAACTATCGTTGTCTGCAACCAATTCCTCCTCATTCAGCATGTCATTGTCATATTGAAACCACATAGGAGGGAATGAACTAAGTGTAATGACTTCGATAGGATCTTCAATATTTGCATCCTTTAAAGGCTCAAGGGGTAGTGGGGTGGGCTTCTCAAAATCAAGGGAAGAAGACGTCGATGGGGGCTCATTAGTAGCAGTGTGGCGGTCGCCGCCCTCCTGCGGCGGTTGCCGCTCCTTAGAATTTTCACCCTCCGTTACGACTTCAACTCCTTCTTCTAAGCCCCTTTCCTTCTCACCTTTTGCACTTAAAATTTGAATGAGTTTGTTCATCTGATTCTCCAAGTTCTTACTGCTCTCAGCTTGCTCTTGCAACACTTGTGTAAGGCTATGGAATGGATCCTCCAGGTATGTGACAGAGTTCTCCATTGGCGGAGGAGACGTGGTGAGCAATTCTTCTTGTGCAACATGGTAATCCATATAACAGAAAAAATCCCACAATCCCGACAATCCTCCTAACCGCTTCAAGCCTCCGTTACTCAGGTGCTCAGCAAGCACTCGTGTCTCAACAGCCATCCCATCAATTATGCACAAAATCATATCTCGGATGCTGAATTGATAACCCCATGAACTAAGGTCGTCAACATACTTATGCAATCTACTGAAGTATTGGTGAAAGTTCTCACCTTCAAACTGCGCTAATCTCAACATCTTGAAAAAGTTGGTAGCAAGGCTGTTGTGAACCGTAAGATAGGTTCACAACAAAGTTAGATATATAAACAAAAATTAATACATACACCAAACAAAGAAATAAACTTGATTCCCCGGCAACGACGCCAATTTGATGAACGATTTTTAGTCGCATAAACCGTATCAAAATAAAACTCAAACCTACAAACTAGTATAGCAAGCAAGTAAGAGGTTGATCCCACAGAGAATCAAGTATTTCTTTGCAAAGTGTATTTACCAATTAGTGAAAGGGGGTTTTTGGATGATTGAAACAAGAAAGAAAACAAAATAAATTATAAACAGATTGATGCAAAAACAATTTAGAGGAGATCGATCTACCTACAACTATCCACTTTATTTGGTTGAATTGATATTGTAACTTCCTCTTGTCCTTTTAGTCTTCATATGAATGCCCTTGTCCCGACCTGATATAGTTACTAGTCCAATCAGTCCTAGAAACCTTTATCAATCGAACAGTCCCTAAAGAAGGATTTAACCCAATTGATAGCTTTAAGTCCAGAGATTAACCAAGGTATTTGCAGTCCCTAAAGAGGGATTTAACAACACATCCAACTTCCTACTCGTCCAATTAGTTCAATAAGCCTTAAAGGGACAAGTTTGCTACTTGGGTTAAGGTTCGCAATCAGGAATATACAAAACCATAGCAATTGAATTGATCTAACTAGTTGGCCAGACAAGATAGAACAAAACAATAAACAATCAAGCACAAAGAAGTTGAAGCATTCAAATATAGGAAACAAGGAACAAGAATTAGAAACTCACAATCAATCCAAATAAAGCTTCAAATTGCAAGTAGAACAAAGAGCATTTAGTCGCCCATGGCGAACATCGCTCTCTCTCTAATTGTCTGATAGAACGTGGAATAGAATAGAAGTTGTGAGAAATAACATAATATTCGGCCTTAAAAGAAGAGTTTAGTCGGCCATAAAAACCAAACAAAGAAAACTAGGGTTTTCGTAAACAAAACGACGTGCAGACGTCAAATGTTGCGGCTTCTTCCAAACCCGCTGCAAATTGATTGCCGCGGCCGCGGCATGGTTAATGCGGCCGCAGCCAGGGGCCTTTCACGGAAAATCTATCCCAAATTTGCTCTTTTTGTCAACAGGAAAGTTGTAGTTCTCTGAAATTGCTTTCCAACGCATGGTCATAATAGTCAATCAAACAACCGAGGCCTCCAGAAAGTGCAAAAAAAGTTCAGCATGTCTGGCGACAACTTCTGCAGACTTGTTCTTCGTTTAGGTTTGCTTCTTCATCTCAGGACCTCTTGAGATCTTCATGTAAGATTCTTCGATCAACTAGACATTCTCATCTAATGCGTTATCAACCCATTTCTCCTTCTGGGATCCACAGTTACCTGAAATAATTAATAAAAACGTGTAGATTCCGACTCCACTAACATAGAGAGCAAATATGCAAATTCTACTTGAATCATGCATGATATGCATCTTAACTAAGCTAAATGCAACCTATTATGCCTACCTAAATGCATGCTATCAGGACGACTTGTTGGTATATTTTATTATTACTTTAGGATTATTTTCAGATCTTTTTTTAGGAATATAGATGGAGAATTAGGGTTGGCTCTAGAGACGTCCTATTTTCATTCCACAAACCCTAGTTGCAGACATTGAGAGTTTAGGTTTTTTAGAGATTTCTTCTTGAAGGTTTGTTTGGCTTGATTCAAGATAAGTTCTTTCAATCTAGTTTTATATTCTTTCATCATGATTTCTTTGATTATTTCTGTATTCATGTCTGGCTAATTTCCTTATTCTAGGGTTGGGGTGATCTCGACGATGCTGAGATAGACATGTGCGTAAAGATTGGCTGAACGAATTTTGTTGTTTGTTTGATTTTATCCATGAGTGCTTAATCCAATTAATGCTCTGATTGATTGGAATCCTTTTGATTTTCAACATGTGTCAGCTGCGAATTAAGATTGGATATATAGATAAAGTATACTTTATTGGAAAACATGGATTAAAATTGAGAATTGTTTATGAGCAATCTATTTAATTCTCTTGAGGATAATAAACTATCGTAGACAACCTTGGTTTGAATTGATTATGCATATCGTGCTTGCGATTGTTTGATCGATTTGCTCGCTAGGGTCTAAGTGCTTAAACAGTCCAATTTGATTGAGTAATCTGCAACATGCACAAGTTGAGTGGTAATTGATTGAATTGGACATAGTTATTACGACATGCGTAGGCTGAGTGATAATGAATTTAGATAGTTTACCTTCAAATATCTCTTTTCATTTTGTTCGGGCATGAAAATTTATTGGTTTATCGAAGATGTATTGTTGTGGTGAACCCTGACCCTGAAATGTTTCTCATCATATATTCACAAAAACTTGCAATTTATCATTTTTCTTCTTCTTATTTCCTTATTCCTACAAAAATGACTTCTTCTATTTGGCTTAGTAAACTAGTTGAGGTTTTGGAATTGATATTCACACAGTCCCTGAGATTCGACACTCGATTACTACAACTGACATTGTACGCTTGCGGGGTGTTGGTTTAGACCGATCATATATATAGCCCTAAAATGACATCTTGCTGCCTTATATTTCATGTTGGTTTATTAAGTAGGTTCAAGTTTTTTTCATGGTCTATTGCCTCCATTTAAAGTAGGTTCAAGATTTTAAATCTTGAACCCATAGTTATATATAGCTCTAAAGTGACATCTTGTTGCCTTACGTACATTTCATGTTGTATTATTGAGTAGGTTCAAGTTTTTTTTTCCATAGTGTATTGTCTCACTTTAAAGTAGGTTCAATAGTTTTAAATCTTGAACATATAGTTATATATAGCCCTAAAGTGACATCTTTCTGTCTTACATTTCATGTTGGTTTATTAAGTAGGTTCAAGTATTTTTCATGGTGTATTGCCTCCATTTAAAGTAGGTTCAATTTTTTAAAATCTTAACCCATAGTTGCATAGCCCTAAAGTGATATCTTTATGTCTTACATTTCAGATTGATTGGTTTAAGGTTCAAGTTTTTTTTCATAGTGTATTGTCTCCATATAAAGTAGACTCAAGATTTTTAAATCTTGAACTCATAGTTATAGCCCTAAATTGACATCTTGATGCCTTCCGTACATTTCATGTTGGTTATTAAGTATGTTCAAGTTTTTTTCATGGTGTATTCATGCATTGCCTCCATTTAAAGTAGGTTCAAGATATTTAAATCTTGAACTCATAGTTATATATTGTCCTAAGGTAACATTTTGATGTCTTACGTACATTTCATGTTGGTGTATTGAGTAGGTTCAAGTTTTTTTCATAGTGTATTGTCTCTATTAAAAGTATGTTCAAGATTTTTAAATCTTGAACCCATAGTTATATATATAATTATGGTTAGAAATTTTATTAAGTATGTAAAAGATTTTAAAATCTTGAAATACAATTTGAACAAGAAATAGAAGGAGAAGAATAAGAAGCTACACACCCACTGTATCTTGGTGGCTTCCACCCTTTCCAATAAGCCAGCAATCCCAACCTACTTAATAAAAATATTTAGCCAATTTTTTTTTATTGTGGGTTAAGATTTTAAAATCTTAAACATGCTTGATAAAAACTTTAACCTTTTTTCCCTTTATAATTGTGAGGTAAAGATTTTAAAATCTTGAACCTGCTTAATAAAAACTTTAACCTAAGCTATTTTTTTAAACAATTGTGGGTTGAAGATTTTTTTAACTAAGTTAAAATTTTGAACATATTATTTTTTTATTAGGTAAAAATTCGAGTTCATGTAACATGAAACTCGATGTCCGACCAGGTCAGCAGACGGTAAACCGTCAATACAAACAATACATAATAGCACAAGCCATCAGAGACGAAAGAAAAACCCTATCAACCTATACAAAACATCAACCAACAGGGAGGTCGATGGAGAGCCAAGACGCACCACGAGTGCCAATAAAGATATAAGCTTACTATTTTATAGTTAAGATATAAGCTTAGCAATATTATATCTTTTTGTTTTATTTCAATAAATTATAATTGATTATAAAGCAAGCCTAGACAAAGATGTTTTTAAATTTGTGGGTTCAAGATTTTTTTATAACCACGAGTTTAAGGTTTTATAATTGCAGGTTGCTGATCAGCGCAAATTTTATTTGTGTTTCATGGTTGAGATAAAAACATATAAAAAGAATAGTAGACGATTTCGAGTAGGAAATAAAAAAAAATACTATAAATATTGGATTTTAGCTATCATCACACTTCCAAGCTAATCCTACAATGATCAAGTATAACCCAAATCCGATTTTAGATATCACCACACTAAAGCAAATCCTACGATGATCAAGTGTAACTCAAATCTGGTGAAACCCAAATCTTGTACGAATTCAACAATGCAAAGCATAAAAAATTGCAATTGTGGTCTGATTGTTTAAGATCCTAATCTGCTGCAAACTATACCATTCCCACCAAGAGCCAACAATGGTTAGTTCTCCCCCATTGATGCTTCATATCAAGATTTAGTTTCTTTGGTTCAGATCTAGGTTTTTAATTTTGGTAAAGAATTTTTAATCTAGAGATTCAATTTTGGTAAAATCAGCTCTTACACGGGTCGAAGAGGTTAGGGTTTTCGATTTTCGAAGCGCTTCTTCGTGTTTTAATCTCTTAGTTTGTAAATTGAATGAGGTGTTTGATTTGATTGGCAGAACACACTGAAAAATCTGAAGTACATATGCTCTCTCGATGCCTCCAACTACGGTTGGTAATCTTATATTCTAGAAATCATTTATTCTCTGAGAACGTGGAATCAATGATTTTAGAAAAAGTTGTGTTTGATTGATTGTTTTGAGATGCTCACTCCAACTACTATTGATGATCGTATAGAGTATTCGTCCTCAAAGCCAAACGATAATGTGGAATGAAAGAGCATTGCGGTGACTAAATATCAGCCTCCTCCCGAAACCATAATAGAGAAGAAGAAGCCGCAGCATAGTCTTGGGCATGCTCCTAGGTATATCACTTTGCTTTACTTTTGTATGATTTTAGTCTTGGTCGTTACTTATATTCACTGATCAGTTTGTTTTTGCTGCTTTTAAATTGGTCTTATTCTCACTAGTATTTTCTTTTTAACTGCAACATACCTCCACAAACAATTCGACATCACTGAGATCTAGCCTTGCAAAAGTTCAACGAGATTTGTGATGAAGTTAGTTGTTTAAATTGACCCTTTAGTTTGTTACACGGAATTCTCTTCCATTAAATTTTTTTTCTATTCATTTGTTACCTTCAAAACCTCTGGTTTTATATGTGATTTTTTTTTAGTTTGTTACACTGTCAATTTTTCCATTAATACTTAACAAATTAATGGCTTCATTCCACCTTCAAACAATTTTTAGTTTAAAAAAATACGTAAATGAAAATAACTAGATAAATATGAAAGATATTATTGAAATGCAATCTTTGATATGGTTACAAAAGGATTTAGACCTTAATCTGTTTGACTACACGTTTAGGTAGGCATTCACTCCCATAACTGAAAAGCCCCTGAATTCAAACTTTTCCACTTGTCAAATAGAATCCAAATTCATGGAGTATACAAAAAGACCCCCTCACGGCCCAACACATAACAAATTTGGCAACCTAATAGGGAGTAGTAACAATCCATAAATACACCCGTAGCACGTAAAATGGTGTAATAATCAGCAAAGATAAAAATCAGCAGTAACACCACAATAGTTTACTAGTTAGTATCCTTGAATATAAACAAAATAAACATACGCATTACCAACTTCTTAGTAGTTACTACATACCATAGTCAAGCCCAGCTTCTTCGTAGTTACTTATGCTCAGATCTAAATTGTGCGCTAAGAGAGAGACTTTTTCATGGCATGAAAGACAAGCAACGTACCATCACAGAAGCAAAATTAGAAGGGCTTCAAGTTGCGGTATGATTTATTGGAATTAGTCGTTCATTTCGCTACTTGATTAAGTGCAGAGCTCGGTGCTCTTTCTTCTAAAGTAATGACAAGAACCAAACTTTAAAGCCATTATTGCTATATATTGTAGATGTAAGCAATTTTGTATTGATCTTCAAGATGCATTTCAATTTTGTATTAATCTTCTCCACAAAAGCACTGAACATAGAGATACTTGATCAAGGGACCGCAACACTGACCTGTTGCTAATCTAGGCTTTCATTACCATGGAAAGAACCTTAAAAATGAAAGATTTTTAATGACTGTAATTATGCTTTACAGCGAGTCGAAGCTCAGACGTTAGCTAATGTTTATCTGGCTTTAGAGAACAACCTTGAAATTATTCCAGTAAGTTGTTTTTACAGTCATTTCTGTTGCCTTGTGAATTTATTGTATATGGGTTTTGGAGCATATTTCTGATGCCAAAGATTGGCTTGTTCTACTTTTATTTCTTTCATGATTTACTTTGAATAATTGTATTTGTATTTAAAAATCAGAACTAAATAAATATATGTCTGATGGCTACAATACTTAACCTTTTGTTTGGGAAGTAATATTTGATTTGCATCTTCCCCTTTCCTTGTGTAGTATTGTGTTTTTGAATATGAATTAAATCATATTTGAATGAATCTGAATGTGAATTGTAAACAACTGTGCTTTATTGCAGTTTCTGAACAAAACAGATCTTCCAGGTGCTGATCCAGAGCGTGTTGCCAAGGAGATTGAGTAGGTTACTTGACGGTAATGATAGATTTTTTAGTTCCTGAGAAATCTTGTAATGAATCTCCTGACAATGTTCATAAAATCTTCACGAGTCGTGGCAGGGCCAGCCTTTCATATTTCTTGGTATTTATTTAATTTGTTTTTGGATTATTTTAAAGGGGGTTAAATACCGAGAATTGAGTCTGAACAAGGGGTTTCGTTGTGCACGAAGGGACTGAAAACTCAGGTTGGTTTTTTTTTTCCGGGAAAAATGGCTTATCAGTTGAATGATAAGGGATTGCAATTAGAAGCTTTGATAACTTAGCTTTTACTACATTGACTAATATAACTTTTTATTGTGCTAGACAAAGCAAAACAACAAAGTGAAGCCTTCTGCAGATATAGTATCGCTTGTGGAGCACAAAAATAAAAATTCTAAAGGCAAGCTTCAATGGGCTGATTCTAGTTCCAAAGAAATATATGTAATATTTCATACTATTTTAATCATGGACACATTTCATACTTAAGAGGTCATCTTTGTCCATGTCAATTTACTTGGCTTTTTTAATCTAGAGAATGAAGTTTTCACTTTAATTATAATTTTTTTTGGCTCTTTTGCAGGATTCGAAAAAACGAGCAAGGATAATGGATGCAAGTTTTTGTGGGTTAGTTTGCATATGAAAAAAATTTATATATACATTTTGCCTTAGAAATGAATTTTGATATATATAGCTTGTCTAGCTAGAAAAAGGATTCGGAAATATATTTTGCTAGTTAGTTTGACGATGGAAGTACATGTTTATATTTTGTATGTGGAGTTAAGAATTATGATATGATTATTAGGAATGAAATGAAAGGTTGATATGATTAGTATGGATGAAGTTATGTGTAGGAAACATATACATTTTGTAAGGTCTTTGGACAGTCTATGTATATGGTTGATTTGAAGGATGACATGTGTATTTGCTTACAATGTTATGAATGAATGTGTTTTGATGAAACTGCAAGACTACTTGTAAAACAGGAAATTGCGAAAAAAGTGACAAAGTCGTTGTGAGATATCTTATTTATTGCAAAATACACCTCTATTGCAACGACATGTCGTTGCAAAAGATTTCATTTTATTGTAATATAACCTTTCGCAACAACAAAAGTCGTTGCCAAAGACAGAGTCTATAGCAATGACTTTTGTCGTTGCAAAAGGTAGTATATATAGCAACGACTATGATCATTGCAATACATACCCAGAAATTTTATACACTTTTAGCAACAACATTTTCGTTGCAAAAGGTAGTATATATAACAACGACAAATGTCGTTGCAAAAGAATTATACCTATTGCAACGACATTTTTGTTGCTAAAACATGTCATTGTTTTCCTAGATATAAGTGTTTAGCAACGACAGATGTATTGCAACAACATTTGTCGTTGCAAAAGGTCTATTTTTCGCAACGACCAATGTCGTTTCAATAGCCTTTCGCTACGCCTTGACCCGCAACGACCCAGCAACGACATGTCGTTGCAATAGCTCTTTATGGCAATGACAATGGGCTTTTCGCAAGGACTTTTGCCGTTGCCAAAACCTGTTTTTTTTGTAGTGATGTGATGCTTAATTGGATTTATATAGTACTTCAAAACAAAACATGATCCTCTCCTAATGGAATTTTCCTAATAACCTCTTAATAAACCAATCTCAACCATTCAATCAAATCGATGGCTAGGATTAATTCCCATAAATTCCACAAATTAATTAACCATTAACCCATAAAACTAAACATATGTCATTCTCTCTTGAAATAGCTTTCGCCCAAGATTGGACTATGGAGTCTGTATATACACCCTTCCTCTCCGTCAATCGTCTCCCTCCTATAAGGTCCTACATTCCATGTCGATCCTCTCCTATCCGACTCTTTTTCTCTCGATTTTCATTTTTAAAGTGTTTTTAAAAGAGGGGAAAAAAGGGATTCAAGTAATGCAGATTCAATTAATTTTAATCAAACTCACAAATGGAGAACAAAAGAACTTCTATTCAATTTCGCAATGACAAATTCAATGGGGATTTACTGAAATCCGTTGGGACTCGGGATCGAGGGTCGTGTGCACACGTCCGCCCATGCCCTAATAGCCTAGCACATAAGCCGAGCGGGACGTTCCATCCTAAAACCAATTGGCAATAGGAGGAGTAACCCACTAGCTTATATATTAAGGCTTCTTTGTTCATATTATCAATGTGGGACTCTGTTTGGTCTCCTCACATTTCATTCTATGAACATGTTGGGATAAAAAGACTTCCCACATCGGTGGTAAAGTGAAAAACCAAACCAAAATATAAGGGAGGGAGAAGCCCCTACACAATGGCTTAAGCTTTTGTGTAAAGTGGTGGATCCCGACCTTATAAACAAAAACAAAATAAACCCAACACGACTCTAGCTCGATTTGATACGACCCGAACAGGTTTCTCAGAATCTATCATAGTATCAGAGCAGGTCCGAGTCGGGTCGGTTTTCTTGGCTTCGGGATAGGCTAAAAAGGGAATGAGATGCCGAATCCTGTCGTAAAAAACCGAGTGAGCTATAAAGAGATTGAGAGTCTCAACCCGGGAGAAGAAGAAGAAAAAAGAATAAGAGGATTTTAAGTGTCGACCCGATCCAGACGGGTTGCACTTGAGGGGGCGTGTTGGGATAAAAAGACTTCCCACATCGGTGGTGAAGTGAAAAACCAAACCAAAATATAAGAGAGGGAGAAGTCCCTACACAATGACTTAAGCTTTTGTGTAAAGTGGTGGATCCCGACCTTATAACCAAAAGTAAAATAAACCCGACACGACTCTCGATTTGATACGACCCGACCGGGTTTCTCGGAATCTAACAGGATTTGAATCTAACCAAAACCCAGTCACAAAATCAAACCAACATGGTTAAGTATTTGAGATTTAGATATGACAATAATAGATTTAATAATTGATGAAAGAAGAAGAAAGCAGTAGTTGTGTTGAAATGGCCGATTCAACGCCACCGTCAGATTCGATGAAGGAAACCAATGGCTCCTATCGCCACCGCAGCCACCATTCTCGATGGGACTCTTTCCTTCTTCGACGAGAATGAACAGAAGCGAGACATCTCCGTACACTCCCTCTCCGCCGACAAGAAGGTCATTCTCTTCCCCGTCCTTGCAGCCTTCACTCCAACTTAGCTCGGTGTCGATGCATGTCGGGAGGTCACAAATGCGCTAGAGGATGTAGTAGGTGAAAGGAGAAGGTTGGTGGGGGTGTTAGCGTAGAGGAGGAAGGGGAAGGCGGTGCCACCGAGGGGTTCCGACGATTGAAGAGTAATTGAAAATCAGATAATGTTCAGACTAATGGGATTTTAGAAATTAAGAAATTAAGTTAAGTATTAGCTAGGAGACTAAATCTTAACCATTCATTTTAATCTAATGTCCATTATCTGTTTATTATGAAACTATTAGGAAACCTTCAATATAGGAGAGGATCCTAATCCCTTGAAAACCAGTAAAATTTTATGTTAGAATGTCACATAAATTGCACTTATTTACAAATATAACAAATAACAACAACATAAATGAAGTATATCCCTCGAGAGCCCCTCTCAAAGAAAGTTAAATGAAGGCATGTCTTTGCAAGGTGCAATGGCACTCTTCGAACACGAATCGGACTCCAAATTAGACTCAACAACTTACCGGCACGGGCGCTTGATCATCCTTTCAAACACGAACTGGACTCAAATTAGGGGAACTTCTCCTATGCCTTGGTTTCTCACCGAAGTTCAACATTGTAAGGATCTATGAAGATAAGGGAGTCGAATGCGGGGAATTACATTGCAAATCTTGCTATATTACTTCAAAAACACACGTAAAAGCAGACAGCAACCAACAAAATAAGGTTTTAATCATCACCAATATAACTTGAGTCAGTTGTTATACATGCGGTGGGGGCGTTGACCGTATACGAACCCATCGTCAGGTACGGCGGTGGGCTTGAGCAGAACGGGGTCCGTTATGCTCAAGCCCACCGTCAGGTACGGTGGTGGGCTTGAGAGAATGGGGTACCCCACGGGTTGCCCCATCCTTTAGTGGTTTTTTTGTTCTTTTGTTCGGTTTTTTTTTAATTTCCCGACGTGATAACTCCGGCAACATGCCAATGCCCGGGGATTCCTATACGCAGATAAAAATCCCTGAACATGACATTTTGCTAGTGTTATCAACACTTGTCCGCAAAGACTGCGATCTTGACACGCTGCTTTTCCCCATTAGAAAAAAGAGGACCGGGCGCCTATTATATATAGGCAACTACACCGCAGTGACATACGGTGAACCCACTGCATACACATGTGGTGGAAGTCACTGCATTAGTATGCGGTGGAAGCCACCGTATTAGTATGCGGTGGGTTCGGGGGCTCCCAAAGAGTGGGAAGCCCATGGGCTGTCCCATTCTTTGGGAATTTTTATTTGTTTTTATTTGTTTTTGTTTTTGTTTTAATTTCACTGAGGCATAATTCTACCAATATGTCAACGACCAACGATTTCATTTCGAAGACGCAAATCGTTGGATGTGACACGTTGCCTGTGTTATCACCGCTTTATCCGAAAAAAGTGCTCCTACGAACTATGACCCGAGCCACATGTCAACGCCCTTACGCATGCGGTGAACCGACGACAAGCACCGTAAGACCACGACATGTCGCTCGTGTAATAATTCGTAGACATGTGGTGTCAAATGGGTTGTTGGGGGACTTCTATTTATAGAATGGAACCCACCGCACCTATATGTGGTGAACCCACCGCATACGGCTGCGGTGGCCATGACGACGGACGAACGATGATGACGACGACTCACAATCAACTCAAGCTGTTATACATGCGGTGGGGGCGAACGACAATTCTAATCGAGCCATTTCAACGGCGGACGACGTGTTGCGCGACACTCCATCGGTGGGAGCAGCGCAGTCACCCGCTCCAATGGACGACGACTCTCAACACACTCCTCTTTCGGTATGTACTTTATCTTTCCCGTATAGGTGTAGTTATATTCTCGTACTAGTAATGACGTCATCACGTAGGTTTAGAATCAGCACGAATAGAAACCATAATATAGGTACCGCAATGTAGGTAGTGCAATGTAGTCCGACATGCAATGATAACGTCATATAGGTAGGGTAACGTAGTTAATATACCGTAGTCTAAATACATGTATGTCATTGCCATAACAACCATTAGAGGAGCAGGCTGATCCGATGTCGGACGAGTGTGACCACGTGGAACCCCGTAACCGGGTGTTCCATGATTACACGACCGATTTCGCCACAGCGTAGAAGTGAACAAATCGCGAGGACTTATTACAGCACTGTTGTGGCATCGCCTTACCGCTAAATATGATTATGACAATCAAACGGTCTTGGGGGAGCACTCCTGCAAGGCATGGCAGTGTGTTGCTCGCATGTGAGAAGTACGTCGTGTACACTCCCCGCAAGAGGCCGAGAGTTGCCGGAGATGTGGGAAGTGGGAACAATCGCAGAGCCATTTCGAGGATAGAGGGGTGTCCGTTTGCGTTGTCGGACATGGAGTTCAAACGTGGCGAATGAGGTTGGACGTTGTTCACGACATGCACAACCATGACCTTCCGGTTCGTTGGACGGTCACCCATACGTCGGTCGGATGGATACAGATGAGCAGGACGCCACAGTGGCCCTTACCGTGGTTGGTACCCCACCGAAGCCGATTTTAGCCACCTTGAAGAAGACATCTAAGACACGGAAGAAGTTGAACTTCACATTGCGCCGACAAGTTTACAATGCTAGGGCAAAATTTAAAGTAGAAGCGAGAGGAGATGCATGTCCTCCGCAGATGCGAAGAAGCTGCTTTCCAGAAGTCGAAGAATCTTGATGTTGCAGGGTGTTTCAAGAACGCCTGTTATGGCCTGTTCGAATCTAGATCAATTAAAACTTTAAATGCCAGAAGGAGGGGTATGCATGCAGAGTGAGGCCACATCGAAGGTTTGATGTCATATTTGGAAGCGACGTGGTTGCGAGATTACTCGGAGAATATAGTTCGTGCATGGATAGATTCAATCCAACATTTTAATACGACCACGACGAACAGGTGCACCTCATTTTTTCTTGCAAATTTTATGTCACGAATAATTTGTTCACAATATATAGGGATATTTACCTTCAAATGCCACTTCTCTTGTAGGGCTGAGTCCGCTTATTCGGTGCTCAAGAAGAGCTTAAACTCTGCAGTCGGTGATTTTACTCACGTGATAAAAGTAATCGATTTGACGATGGTGGACCAAATCAGCGAGGTGAAGAATACAATGGGACGAGCGAACAACACCTGGCCGATAGACTCGCACGACCTATGGATATTCGATCGGATTCGACATATTGTGTCGAAGGAATGTTTCAACTTGCTGTTCGACATATACACGAAGATGGAAGCCGATCCGCCGTCGCATCCATGCAGAGATAGATACTGGAGGGACTTCTACGGTCTCCCCTGCACACATGAGATGCAAGCTTGTCGGAACGCGCAGATACCGATCAGATCGTCCCAGATTCACATTTTTTGGAAGAAATTGGATTGGGATCGTCCACATGTTGACAGTGTCCATGATAACACTCCGCTCACAAGAGCTGATGTCGACATGTCGCGCATTATCACGTTGTTTAAGAGTGGAACTATGGACGAGGATTCTCGTTGGAAGATCGCCTCAGCATTCAACGATGGGGATTGTTCCTCTCATACATCGTTGACTCCACCTAACCCCGAGGACCGTAGACCGAACGGGAGACCGAGGACTCGCCGCCCCTGTCAGACGAACCCTTTGTCTTGGAAACGTGAGAGTGTTCGAGCCCAACGTCGGAGCCTATAGGTGCCATTCCACCGACAGCACCTACGACGCTTCTACCTTATAATCTTCCTCACATAG
This sequence comes from Persicaria maculosa, assembly GCA_963922045.1. Classification (NCBI taxonomy): domain Eukaryota; kingdom Viridiplantae; phylum Streptophyta; class Magnoliopsida; order Caryophyllales; family Polygonaceae; genus Persicaria; species Persicaria maculosa. Next base: position 57,817,442 of record OY998251.1, on the reverse strand, counting down.
ATTTCAATTGGGGTACTGATAACATCGACGAATTCATGATTACTTTCATGCGAGCCGTCACGAATGTTGCAGGTGATGATCATTGTGGGTATAGATCTTTTGCTTGTCTTCTTATCTTGGGGCAAGACGCATGTCACGAGTTAGATGGGGAGTTGGCCGTTGAGTTGCAGATGGATGCAGATCGGTGCCATTACTATCCTACCTTAGATGAGCTCATCATGAGGGTCAACTATTTCGACACGTGTCATGATGCTACTTATTGGATGGAGATTCCGATCATGGGCGAGGTGTTTGCCACGCTGCACCAGCGTCCTTTGGTGATATTGTCGCAGATGATGCCTATGTTGTGCCTACCTCTGTACGCCACTGGGGGCCCGTCAGTACCGGCCTACGAAGAGTTAGATGGGATAGCTTTAGTCGGCAACAGCAACCACTTCGTGCCGATACGTTTCGTATTTCAGAGTCCTTCATGTCTTAACGTTTCACCTGTTCTCTTCTATTGTCAACGGTCCCATGTTATCCACAGATTTGGTTGTTGTCTGGGTTGCCTCTACCGCCAGTATACACTACCTGGACACGGCATCAGGATCCCACAGTCAACGGGTTGGACGAGCCGTTTGTGGCGAGGATTGCGCGATACAGAGCCTACCGCCGTCGAGATGGTGGTCGTCCTCTGCGCTATTAGCACTTTTCATTTTCCCGTGTCATTTTTCCGAACTACATATGTTGACTTCTTTGGTTACTAGATATTTGTCTATGTCATTTCCTGAACTGCGTTCTATGACGTATGACATTTTTCAATGGACGTTTTTAGTATGACACGTTCCTTATTATATTATACACTCTCTCTTCTAACCAAAACATATCATTTACAATTTATTAAATGTACGTGCGTTTTCATGATAATGACAATTAGATAACACATGAATTTTTTTCATTCCAATTTCTAATAATATATATTTACACGATAACTATTGTGTGGGGTGAACCGACTCACCGCCTATGTTGGCAGTGTGTGACGTGTCCGGTTTGGTCCGGTCCACATGACACCCCAAATACGAGTTATCACAGGCCCACCGCCAACTTATGCGGTGAGTTTCAAACGGAACAGGTTGGGCCACCGTTACGTACAACGGTGGGCCTGTGTACTCCTCATCCCACTGCTAAGTATGGCGGTGTCCATCGTCACTGTATGTGGTGGTCTCATTGACCGTCATTAAATCCACCGCCAATGTATGCGGTGATTAGCGGTGAAAATATTAAAACTTAGCGAATCACCCCTTAGAAACCAATTGGCATTGCAGTCGGCCACCACATTTGCACTCCTCGTGATCGCACATAACCCCACTTGCCCGCATGCAGTCCCAACTAATCGGCATATCCGTCACTACTCTAATTACAGCCGCTTTCTCCTCACCACCAGGGGCGGATCTACATGTATGAATGGGGATGCTCAAGCATCCCAAAAAAAAAATATTTTTATTTTTAGTGTTAATTTCTTCCTTTTTTTCGTCAAGCATTCCCAACCCGGGAAAAAAAATTATAAAAGAAATTTTTTTTTTACCCTTAAACATTCTCGGAATGATGAAAATTTTACGTTCAAATATCCCCGGAATGACGGTCTAGGATCCGCCCCCGCTCACCACTTCTTCTTCTCCTTTCTCTTCCTTCGTCTCTGTCATCGTGCTTGTGCTTCTTCATCTCCTTGTTTGCTTTTCGATTTCGATTTCTTGTTCTCCTCTTCATCTCTTTCTACTTCGTGTTTCTCACCGCTTCTGCTTCATTCTTCTCCATCTCTCTGTCATCACGATGCTCCTCATGTCTCGATTTCTCCGACGACCGGTACCTCTCAATTCAATTCTCAAAAGTGGAATCCTATCCAGGTTAGTATTTATCACTTTGCGGATATCTCCCTCTTCACACTTCCTTATTCATCGGTCTTGATCTTTGGATAGGGTTTTGTTTGTCAATTATTACCCACTGTGTCCACCCCCATTTGTCGGGATCTTCACCTTCATATTCAGTGGCCATCCCATGAAATTGGTGATTTTTGGCGGCAGATTGACCCCGAGGCGAACAGTGCCAGTCGAGTCTTGATCTCCAATTCGACCTATTCTCTCCAGTTGAGATAGTTAGCTTTACATTTCTGGGCATTTGGTTTTTAATTGGAGTTGCCTTTTGCATTTGGTGTTAACATATTTTTTTGGAAAGGCAGCATCATTGTTATTGTTGCTGCTAATTAACTCTCTTCTAGAACATTGATATTTGACTACTAAGTTTATGTCGTGATCTAATCTGAATTGCATCTTTATCTATCATTTTTTATTTAGATATAATATTGTAGGTAGGGATGGTGGTTTGAGTAAGTAGACTTCATTATTCTTTTTTTATGAATTTGTTTCTGTAATTGCAAATTCATGGTACTAATTTGGAGACAGTAAAAAAATGCCCAAATGGAGCTCTCATGAAGTAAGAGACGAATCTTATAGTTGAGTAATAACCTCGCTTATCGAAATTATAAAAATAGCTTAATGCAAAATATTCTCTCCTAATTTTACTCCTATTATGGATGGACTTATGGAGATCCAGGCTGCATGCAAACTGTTGCATTTGATTTTGCTATGGGTATTAGTAATCGTTTTCTTTTGATCTCTTCAATGAAATGCCAGAACATTCTTTGATATTTTTTGAGTTGCTATTATACCATTTGTTTTGAATTTTCAAGAGTGTTGTGATTTAGACTTCGACTCTTTCCTTCTTAGAGAAGCAGCTCATTTGGTAGACAGCACTAAAAGCGTTGGACAAAAAATATATGTTTTCTCAAGTGTAGTTGACATTAGAGTATGACATGTGACAATGTGAGCATTAACCAAGCCAATTTTCACAGGTCCTCATTGCCATTGGGAACTTATGTGTTTGCTCCATGACTATTGGGGGATGACTATTGAATTCATTGTCATGTACCCAATCCACCACTAATCGTACAAAAGAGGAATCATCACCATTATGGTATGATTTTTTACAAGTTTTTTTTCCCAAGCCTGTGATAGTATTTATAGTCTATTTAACTATTGATCAACTTTTGGAATATAGAACATATGAATTGCTAAAAAGATTTTTTATTTAGTGACAAGTACATAATGGTAGATAACTAAATTTGTATGGATCACCTTGAGTCATCAGATTTTTACTCCAGGTTGGTCACCAATGCCTACGAAGGGATGATCAGAAACTGGAAAGGTAAATTTTCTCTGTTAAAGTCAAGTTAATACAAGCAAGACTCATGTCTTCTTTCGGAGCTACGCTCCTCTACACTTGAGGTATGTTCCTTTAAGAAATTCTCTGATTTAAAACCCAACTTTAGAGAAAATTATAGATGTGTCCTGCTTTTTTTTTTCCCCTCTTGTGAACTAAAATCCTTGAACTTCATAGAAAATTAAGAAAGGGTCCTTGAAATTCTCCATTATATGATTTTTTGTTTTTGACAAAAAGGACTATATTGACATCAAATTTGATAAAGGACTTTGAATTGACCAAAAAAAAATTCAAGGACCTGTTAATGACTTTCTCTAAAGTTCAATGAGTTTAATGGACCAAACAAAAGTTCAAGGATTCGTTTGTAACTTGTATAAAGTCTATGGACTATTGATTTCCCTATCTATATAATCTACTTGAAAAAGTACACTGAACATATAAGATATAACTAAGAACTTTTATCTCTTGCATTAAGACAAGATATACTCAAGAAATCAACAACTCATTAGAGGATATATATTTAATCTGTGACCCTGAATTTGCATATTAGGGGTTTGTTTGATTTCATCTCGTATATGTTCTTCAATTGAAATCTCGAGTTCTTGTTGCAATTTATCCAATTGTGGTTCTTATTCATCTGCCACCCTGGATTTGCATATTAGGGTTTCGTTTGATTTCGTCTTCTTTGTCATACCTTTGATTGCAGGGCTAGCCTATGTGAGTTTGTAATTCCTTTGGCCAAGTACCTCATTGAAGAGGTATCTTTATCAAATTCCAAGTTCTTCATATTTTCACGATTTTTCATTTTTCATTGTTCTTAGAAAAATGTTATTAGGGCAGTACATGCTGTTCTTTCTTTCCTCCTGGTGACCATAAAGAATGCTAAAGTTACCAAAGCATTCAGGGAGCCTATTTTGCTTACCCTTATCCTTGGTTTGATGATATTTTTATTGTGGGTCAATGGTATGTGTTTGTCATCATTCAACACCATTAGTTACGCTGACATATATTTTCAATAAGACGGGGATTCAGTGGTTGAATGTCCCTTTTTTAGTATTTGTGATCTTTTGTCATTTCATAATGCAACCGTTTCAGCTCAGTTTCATTACAAAATCATTGTCTGAAGTTTGAACTGGCATTTAAGTGTCAGCTAGGTCAAATTACTTGTTTACCAATTACATATTCCTTTTTCGTCAAGAACCCCATTTATCTGATTGGTGATTTCCATAAGATTGCGTTTATGTTTTGAGAGTGCAGGGAGGTGCTGGACATTTTCCACCATTGCTGCAGTTGAAGGGATAAACAAGATAGTGACTGGTGAGTTAATATCACTCTCAGAGCAGGAGTTGGTTGTGATAATTCTTACAATGTCGGCTGCAATGGAGGTCTCATGGACTATGCCTTTGAGTTCATCATCAACAATGGTGGTATTGACAGTGAAGAAGATTAACCATACAAGGGTGTTGATGGAAGATGTGACCAATGCAAGTTAATTTCCATATTATTTACTGTTTATTTTTTAACTTTTCTGAAACTTATTTTAATTACCATGACATTTAATTAGCGGTTACCATTAAACACCAACGAGAAAAACCTTATAATTTTTCCTATTGGGATAATGGCAGAAAAATGCCAAGGTAGTTAGCATCGATGGATATGAGGATGTTCCTACCAATGATGAGAAGGCCTTGCAAAAGGTTGTTGCAAATCAACCAATCAGTGTTGCCATTGAAGCTGATGGCAGGCATTTCCAGCTTTATGAGTTTATCTGGTTGAAGATTGTGTGCTATTGCAAATCACCATTATTTGGAGTGCATAAAAGGTCCTTGAACCTAATTCGCACGTCATGCATTTATAACTTTATAAATATTTGAAGTAGCTTGTTTGGAACTTAAGAGCATGTACAGCAGAGGGCCCGAGTCTCGGGCCCTTAACTTAATTTTCACTTGCCACATCAGCTTAAGGGCCCTATTCTATCTTTTTATTATTTGCATCCATATCCGAGAGCCCGACTCTCGGGCCCTTAACTTATTATTATTATTAGTCATAATAATAATAATAATTATAATACTTAATAATCTTCTATATCTATATAATACTTTAATTTAGAAGACTTTGATTAGGTGTTGGATTCTTCTTAAACCTCTCCTTTCCTCAAATTAAGTTTTTTTTTCCTTTTTAATTATTTATTTCCTTTAATTTTTTTTATTCTTCCCTTTATCTCTATGCTTAACATATTTAGTAACTATTGGGCTTAATTCAAAATATTGTTCTCACTCAAATACGAATATTGGTCTTAACTCAAATTTATTTACTAACTATATACTCTTAAGTTAGAACACTTAATATTTTTGTGTTATTTGCTCCTTAATCCTCTCCTTTTCACCAATTATTTTTTTTTCCTTTTTTAATTATTTATTTCCTGTAATTTTTTTATTCTTCCCTTTATCTCTTTAAATCAATCACATTTTTTTTCTTCTAATCTTAACATATCTACTAACTATTGGGCTTAATTCAAAATATTGAATTCAATCTAATTCTAATATAACTATCTATATATCTATATCTATATACTACTTTCATTTAGAAGACTTTGCTTATATGAATTTTATCTTGACCTTTATTAATATTTTATAATTTTTTTATATTATTAAGATTTTAGTTTAAAAATCGCGTCATGGCGCGGGAATCGTACTAGTATTATTATTAAGTTATAAAACGGGAGAAAAATGAACAAAACATAGCATATGGGTATTGTAAGCAAAATTTTTTTTTACAAAAAACATATGCAAATGGGTGTCCACGAATAGATCAAATTAATTCACACTTAAATATAATTTTATTTTATTTTTTTTAATTACAAAACATGTGTAAAATTCAATTTTCAAGGGGTGAATTAACACCGGCCTCGTACTACGTGCTTAGAGCCTCTCCAATCCGGGCTCCATCTTAAGGGCCTTTTCCCTTGGGCCCTTACCTCTTTTGCATATTTTTTTAGCTGATTTGACAATGGTAAGGGCCTTTGAACCCTCCAATGCACATGTTCTTGATCTTTTATTTGCTTCCTAAGATGAAGTTGCATTCGAAGGCGAAACTGGCAAGCTATTCAGGGCAAAGTTTCATGATCACCTGGGAAGACCGGTGCTTATCATGAGGTCAGGGAAGCAGGTAGCCTTCCTCGGCTCTTGCTTTCTAAATGATGATCACGCCTTTGTCGTAAAGCTAACTCGTTCTCTTCATTCCTCGGTCAGAATTCGACATCCTATGAAGGAAATATCCGACAGCTTGTGTATATGTTAAAGAACGAGATCCTCAATCTTCCGGAAGGACGGAAGCAGATGGTGTGGTTGATAGACTTTTCAGGCTGGTCAGTGGCGCATAGCACGCCTATGGAGACATCCTGGGAGATGAGCTTGCTGCAGAGGTGGCCTTGTATTCTAACGGGCACTCGAAAACCGCAGAGGTGGCTTCGGAGCCAGATTCCATTCCCTTGCCTAGCAGTTGATCATAAGGTACCAAACGCTGGCAAAAGGCAAAAACTCTTTAAGACTTTAACAAAGGGGAGAATAAAGGAAAGCAATAAAGGAAAGCGAAATCGCCAGAGCTACTTTTGAACTTGATGGATCTTTCCATCTCTTGGATTAGTTCGGTTCAGTTTTTGCATTAAGTGCCAAGAAAATTCAGTTTTGTCTTACGAAAATTCAGTTTTGTATCGGGTCGATCGGATTCGGGTTGTTTTGGGTTCGGTTACTTCGGTTGTGCCAACATCCCGTGCCGGCTAGGTTTTACTTGGGATGTTGGCACAACCGAAGTAACCGAACCCAAAACAACCCAAATCCGATCGACCCGATACAAAAATGAATTTTCGTAAGACAAAACTGAATTTTCTTGGCACTTAATGCAAAAACTGAACCGAACTAATCCAAGAGACGGAAAGATCCATCAAGTTCAAAAGTAGCTCTGGCGATTTCGCGTTCCTTTATTGCTTTCCTTTATTCTCCCCTTTGTTAAAGTCTCAAAGAGTTTTTGCCTTTTGCCAGCGTTTGGTACCTTATGATCAACTGCTAGGCAAGGGAATGGAATCTGGCTCCGGAGCCACCTCTGCGGTTTTCGAGTGCCCGTTAGAATACAAGGCCACCTCTGCAGCAAGCTCATCTCCCAGGATGTCTCCATAGGCGTGCTATGCGCCACTGACCAGCCTGAAAAGTCTATCAACCACACCATCTGCTTCCGTCCTTCCGGAAGATTGAGGATCTCGTTCTCTAACATATACACAAGCTGCCGGATATTTCCTTCATAGGATGTCGAATTCTGACCGAGGAATGAAGAGAACGAGTTAGCTTTACGACAAAGGCGTGATCATCATATAGAAAGCAAGAGCCGAGGAAGGCTACCTGCTTCCCCGACCTCATGATAAGCACCAGTCTTCCCAGGTGATCATGAAACTTTGCCCTGAATAGCTTGCCAGTTTCGCCTTCGAATGCAACTTCATCTTAGGAAGCAAATAAAAGATCAAGAGCATGTGCATTGGAGGGTTCAAAGGCCCTTACCATTGTCAAATCAGCTAAAAAAAATATGCAAAAGAGGTAAGGGCCCAAGGGAGAAGGCCCTTAAGATGGAGCCCGGATTGGAGAGGCTCTAAGCACGTAGTACGAGGCCGGTGTTAATTCACCCCTTGAAAACTGAATTTTACACATGTTTTGTAATTAAAAAAAATAAAATAAAATTATATTTAAGTGTGAATTAATTTGATCTATCAGTGGACACCCATTTGCATATGTTTTTTGTAAAAAAATATTTTGCTTACAATACCCATATGCTATGTTTTGTTCATTTTTCTCCCGTTTTATAACTTAATAATAATAATAGTACGATTCCCGCGCCATGACGCGGTTTTTAAACTAAAATCTTAATAATATAAAAAAATTATAAAATATTAATAAAGGTCAAGATAAAATTCAAATAAGCAAAGTCTTCTAAATGAAAGTAGTATATAGATATAGATATATAGATAGTTATATTAGAATTAGATTGAATTCAATATTTTGAATTAAGCCCAATAGTTAGTAGATATGTTAAGATTAGAAGAAAAAAAATGTGATTGATTTAAAGAGATAAAGGGAAGAATAAAAAAATTACAGGAAATAAATAATTAAAAAAGGAAAAAAAATTAATTGGTGAAAAGGAGAGGATTAAGGAGCAAATAACACAAAAATATTAAGTTTCCCTTCAACTCCACCGGAACGGGACCGACCCACCATTTACCATTACAATTACTAATTTGACAATATAATATTAAAATTGAAAAAATAACGCTCCAAATTAATAAAAAATTATTTCATAAAATATGATATTTTGATCAACAAATTTACTATACAGGCAATCCAAATTAGAATTGAACCATTTTTTTGGGTTTGTATACCGTTTAAGATGACGATATTAACGGATCACATTGATAGATACACATTTTTTTTTTTACAAAAGTTAAATTTATCAATATATTTCTTACAAAATTTCACATATTTAATACCACCTTATACTAAACAAGTCGTAGTTTTTTTTTTTCTTTTTTTATGCCCACTATTGACTTTGGCAGATAAGACATTGATTTTTTTCCCCTTGTTTTAATTTTAGAAATTAATACTCCACCTATCTTAAAATAGTTTTATTTTCCTTCTGATACATTTTTTAATAAGCTACAAATTCTATAAATTATTATTTTTCCTATTAGTTTTTTAAAAATATTTCCATATAATGTGAGCTAAGATGATATGCACAATTTTTTCAAGGGCCAATTTGCGAAATGTCCATAAAATAGGTACTAATTGGTAAAATGTTCACGTTTTGGAACAAATTGGTGAAATGTCATAAATATAAACCCCCTCCCTTCACCCACGCACCTTTCTCTCTCCTCCGCGCTCTCCCTCTTCGCACGCTCTCTCTCGCACTGCTCAACGGCGATCTCCTCGCTCAGATCTGGTCTCCCGTCGTGGCTTCTCATGCACCATCCGATCTGGTCTCCCGAAGCTTCTCAAATCTACTCTCCCGTCGCAGCTCCTCGTCCTCGTCGCGGCTCAGATCTAGTCTGTCTCCATAGACTATCTCGTCCGTCTCGATCAGATCTGTCCACCAGCTCGCAGCCCTCGCCTCCTCAGGTCTGGCTCGCCCTCGGCATCCTTCCATCGCCCCTTGCGTCGTCCTAATTTTGGTAATCTTCCCTTTGCTCCCTTCTTATTGATTGAATCCACCTGCTTCCCTCCGGCTTCATTATCAATCGATCGAAGATCGAAGATTTATTGATTTCCTTATCCATTGATCGAAGATAGATTGCTTCCCTCCTGACTCCCTCCGGCTTCCATCGATTGATTTCCTTATCAATCGATCGAAGATCGATTGCTTCCCTCCTGGCATCCGTCTGATTTTCATTTCTCTTATCTGAATTTTAAGATTAGATCGGCAATCTTATGCTAAAATCAATCGGTTGATTGTTGCTTTAATTTAACTTCCTTGTGGTATGCTCAATTTGCCATTGCTAGTTTCTGGATGAGCTTTTATGTTTTACTTATCAATCGATCTTTGCTTCAGACTGTTTTCCTTATGAATCGATCAAAGATCGATTGATAAGGAACTTGATTTTGTTTGTGATGGCTGCAATTGCTGAACGAAATCTGAAATCTTGTCCTTGTTGTTTTATGTTTGTGATTGATATGTTGTTTTATGTTTTGCACATAACATGTTTGATGAAATGCCCCAATAGGCCGAGTGACTGTATTTTTACGAGCCGAGGTTTCCTTATCAATCGATCTTCGATCGATTGATAAGGAACTCGATTTTTGCTTCTGACTATTTTACTTATCAATCGATCTTTGCTTCCGACTGCTTTTCTTATCAATCGATCGAAGATCGATTGATAAGGAACTCGATTTTGTTTCTTGATGATCCTCTATATGCTATATATGAGTTTCTTGATTTGTAGACTTGGTTGTTTGGTCTATTAGAAGTATATCATGTTTCTTGGCTTGTATTCTTATCATCTGAGTATATAGTGTCCATTTTCCGTGTTCACTATATATACTGACTTCCTTTCTTGATCTATGGCACTCAATCAAGCCCCTAAGCGCTACTGAACGTGGGCCATCAACAAACGTTGCTACATGGATACTCTTTTTTCGTTTACATTTAGCACTTCTTTTCTATCAGAAGTAATTGAAGATGTAAACCTGTTTAAATATTTGCTTACTTTCTTCTTTTCCAGGCTAACATGTGGCTTGGCACCTTGTTTATGGAATGTAGCGAAGACATATATAAAATGAAGGGTCTTTTGTGTGTTAACGGTATGGAGGAGAGATATGTCTTCTATGTAGGTTAAAGAAAGAGTCTTGTGGTTCCCAATAACTCATGTTGAATAACAATGCTTAAAATTTCGGAAGCCATATATGACATTTCTTATGCTCACATTAAACATGACATATTGCCTTGCAATTCTGAAGTTGGAATGCTAATTGCAGGGTGTGCATGATATATTCTGAATTCGTTTGCAGTATCTGTTTCTCTAATCTTCTCGCGTTGTGGTGTGGGCAGGGATGGGATTCATTTAGCAGCAGAAGGGAGCAAGATAATGGTGAAGGAGATACTGAAGGTGGTCAAGGAATCGAAATGGGAGCCGAGCTTGCACTGGGAGTCGTTGCCCACCGAGTTCTCCGAAGACTCTCCATACGACATCGTCGCCGCTGATGGGAAAACTACCATCAACCCTTCTAAATAGTTCCCCTACTTTTGGGAAACCCAGTGGAAGTAAACACCAACCCATCAGCACCAGCTGATTATTGTTTTGTTATGTTCAGTTGGTTGAACTCAAGAAGCACCCATGAATCATAAATGGCTTCATTTCGTGATTTGTTCCCAGACTTTGTTTCATGTGTATAAATGCTATGAGATAAATTTTAATACCAAAAAATAAGGTTCAAAGTATTTTAGTTATTGAACATGTTTAAAATCTTTGAGGATTTGCTTTGTATCAAGAACCTCATCATATGGGTAGAAATCAGAATCCCTGTTTGGCCTTCGAAGCCTCAACCTCACATGTACACCAGATCCTACATTCAATCCAAGTAGACGCGGATTCGTTGGAGTGCAAAACTGAAATTCCCTCTTGTATTTGCACATTTCCCTCTTGTATTTGCATATTCACTATTCTTGTATTTGAACTGTTGATGCTGTCATCACTGGTATTTCCTTCTCTGTGCAGAGGCAAGTTAATTCTGTTTGGTCTTTGAAACTAAAATTCATACTTGATAGCTTATTAGTATGTCTGACACCCCTATTTTAGTTCATTCATTTTCTTCATTTGCCTTGATTTCCAATGGTATAATTGGATTTCTTCTTTGCTCGAAAGAGGGACCGCCTACTGATTTTCGAGAGCATGAAGACCACCCTGCAATAGAAAGATTTCAATAGGAGAGTTCAAGAGAAGGATAAAACATTCAAAATAAGGATGTCAGCACAATTATGTCATCGGTACTATATAAAAGTACTACTAGGAAAGATTATATCTTAGACATTTATGTTCCATATTAAACATTAATTCAATATTTTAGAATAATATTTTAGGTTTTATCATGTAATAAGACAAGTTTGTATATTCTTTTTTATCTGTCATCACAATTCTGTCAACGGTACTCATCAAATTTTAGATTTTATCATTATTGTTTACTTATAAAAACAATACCATGTTGAGAAACAACATGGTATTGTTTCTCAACATGATATTCCTAACATGGTATTTCTCAACATGTTGAGCAAATTTTCACCACTAATTGTAACTAATATCAGTGTCAGCACTAATTGTAACTAATATCAGTGTCAACACTAATTGTAACTAATATCAGTGTCAGCACTAATTTTCACCACTAGTTGTGCAAAAATAAAGTATTGATGAGCAAAAATAAGAGCATGTTGTGTAATAATTTATTGAGAAAGTATGAAATTATATTGAGAGAAAATAAGATCATTTTGAGAACAAATTCACATGTCTCGATTGTTGTGCAAAAATAACATATAGTTGAGCAAAAACAAGACGATGTTGAGCAAAATTTCACCAATACCCCATGTTGTGCAATTATTGTCTATTGATGAGCAAAAATAAGATCATGTTGTGCAATAATCTATTAAAAAAGTAGAAAATTATATTTACAAAAAGTAAGATCATGTTGAGACACAATTTCACAAGTCTCAAATGTTGTGCAAAAATAAATTATTGATGAGCAAAAATAAGAGCATGTTGTGCAATAATTTATTGAGAAAGTATGAAATTATATTGAGAGAAAATAAAATCATGTTGAGAACAAATTCACAAGTCTCGATTGTTGTGCAAAAATAACCTATTGTTGAGCAAAAATAAGATGATTTTGTGCAATAATTTATTGAGAAAGTATGAAATTATATTGAGAGAAAATAAAATCATGTTGAGAACAATTTCACAAGTATCGATTGTTGTGCAAAAATAACCTATTGTTGAGCAAAAATAAGATAATGTTGAGCAAAATTTCACCAATCTCCCATGTTGTGCAATTTTACTCTATTGATGAGCAAAAATAAGACCGTGTTGTGCAATAATCTATTAAAAAAGTATAAAATTATATTTACAAAAAATAAGATTATCTGGAGACACAATTTCACAAGTCTCAAATGTTGTGCAAAAATAAAGAATTGTTGAGCAAAAATAAGAGCATGTTGTGTAATAATTTATTGAGAAAGTATGAAAACATATTGAGAGAAAATAAAATCATGTTGAGAACAATTTCACAAGTCTCGATTGTTGTGCAAAAATAATCTATTATTGAGCAAAAATAAGATCATGTTGAGCAAATTTCCACCAATCCCCCATGTTGTGCAAAAATAATATATTCTTTGATTTTTGATGTATCGGATACAATTTTGAAGTATCCATTCGAATATGTGACTGTTTATGCCTGTTTTTGCAATATCTTTGACTGTCTAGCTTGTCTAATATAATGAATTTAAGCACTCGAATAGGGGGGAATAGATCTCTGATGTTTGGGAGTATTGCTGACAGAAGTGTTTCTTTAGTATATTTTGCTAAAGAATTGTTTATAATGAACTTGGTGTTCTCCTGGCAGTATGCTTCAAAATATACTAAAGAAGTGTGATTTCCGCTTAAATAACTTTGCCCAGAACTACCAAAGAGTAGTTCCTGAAATGAGTTAGTAAATTATCAGACATTTTGGGTTTCCCTTTTCTTGACTATTAACGTGCAGGGGCAGATCTGATGTCATTGGACTGCATACTGGCTCAAAATCAATCTAACAAATTTAAGAATTGTTCAGAATGCAAAGAGCGAGAAACAAACGTCATAGTGCACATTTAAACAAACTTAAATGCAAAGTCAAGGTTGATGAGAATGTGACAATGGGATACTATCTCTGCTCATGAAATCGACCGTTTCATATTCGATTTTTACATAAAAGAGTTCTTCTCCCCAAACTGACAGGCCCTTGTACACCATAATGTTATTGCTGATCGAGAGGAATTGTCATTTCAGGGCATTGCTCGACTGCTGCGATGAGGCATATTCTTCCATGGATGAATCTTAGTCGACGGTCTAGCTTTGCTCAACAACCTCACACACCCTTCTATTGTATTCACGCTTCTTCTCACTGAACAACTGAGCAGCTTCTGAGTTGCCAGGAGAGTTTGGGTTTGGATCACATAGAAGTGGCTGCAAAAATGAAATCGGTTTAAGGTACCACCAAATGAATTAGCAGATGACAGTATACACTGCTTCTATAGCAGAAGCATGCGACAGTACGAATTAAGTACCTGAATTGAGGTAAGTATAGCAGCCATATCATAAATAGGGCTCCATTGATTTTGTAGGATGTCCAAGCAAATGCTTCCATCAGCATAGACTAACACAGGGGAAAAAAAGCACCAAAAAAAAACAATTCATCAAAATTCAATCCAACATACTCTACAGAGGAAACATAAGAGCATTTCTAAGAACGGTTCTAGAAACAAAGAGTGAAAACAGCTCAACTAAACCAAAGGGGACTAAGGCTATGTTTGGCAAAACTTATTAGCTATATCCACATAATCACTTAATATAATAGATAGATGGTAAATCATATATATTATATGCCAGAATATTAGAGCTACTCTAACTAATAATGATTCTCATATTCTATATATTCCTAATTCTTTCTAGCAATAAAATGTATAACCAAATGCTCCAACGGAGACAGGAGAGAGAATGATTGGACCAAATGCCCAAAGCAACGAATCGCAAAACAGAAGTCCCAAGGATGTCTGATAGATAATTCTTTTTATTCAAGAGCTTTGCTTCTCTTTTACAAAATATGCTTCTAGGAAACGGAATTCAAGACATCAATTATTCATCTGCATCTGTAATTAAAATTTGAAAACTGGAGAATGGCTATTGATAGTTGACAAAAGGATATAACTTGTAAGAAGAGTGCAGTCCTTTATTCAAACTTACTATTGGGATGGAACATCCGAGAAACAAAGCGAACTGTGGGTGGCTTATTTGGGTAGTCCTCGCTGAATTGCAGAGTCAATTTAAAGGTGCCTGACAAAAGCAAAATAAACAATTGTCTATAGATGCAAGGGAGAAGATTTCAGTTTACAAGTGTAATACTAACAGAAATCACTGAAACATCTTGCCCGTCTTAGTAGCATGTGATGATATTGATCAACAAGGCGATGACTAGCCTAAATTCTTTTAGTCATACTAGATGCAGATGTCAAAACTCAATATGTCTATCAAGGATGGAGATCAACAGCCATTTGGGCAGGATACACTAGGTAGTTGTTGTATTCCTCTTTGGGGATTTTAAAATGCTTTCAATAAATCCTAAATTATTATGTGACTCAAGGTGTGTTTGGATTCCATTTATAATGCAATTATTTTACCTTGGTTTATGTGAATGTTTGGCTTCATTACTATATAATCTCAATTTTTGCGAGTTTTTTAGTTGAGCAACCAAACATCACATAAACCAAGATAAAATAATTGAATTATATAATTAATGCATTTTGGAGTCCAAACACACCTAAATAAGATGGAGCTCGGAGAAGTGATAGAAATACCATCTCCCAACCTATAGGAATTGACAAGCACATGCTGCAGAAAGGGAAGAAAGCTAATAATCTACAATTTCCAAGTAATAAATCACCTGGATCACAACCACACTACCAGAAAGCTTAACAATTCTTTCACTGAGCTTTTCCTTCTCAAGCTCTCGTTCAGCAGCCTATAAGAAAACATAACAACAATATCAAAATTAATATCGTCAATAGAATCAGCAACTACTAATGCAATGCACAAGTCTCTCTTAACTATGCACATTGGCTATCTAATACTGCACTTAAATTAGGAGCAAGTTTCTGTGGAAGCGGAGATTTGAATCGATTTCCAATAGATTTGAGGAAAGTAGGAGCTGGTCTCGACCTAGGAGTTGCAGGCAAACTGTGCACCACATACCTCAAGAATAAACTGCAAACAAAACAAGCAACAAGATGTGAGAAACCGATGAAAGACAACATATCAGCACAATGCCAAACATTTTCAAGGTTCATCAAGCCCCCAAACTTAATCCTTATAGAAACCACCTCAATCCCGGATACATTGACATAAAACCAATAAGATGCAAGAAACTTAACATGATAATCAATTAAGATAGAGAAAACTCATAATTTGGTAATACACAAAGAAGAAGTTTGAAGCCATTGGAAGTGATAGGTTGCTTCCACCCAGAATCACAAATACATTCAAAAGGGATGATATAACACTTTGTAATTATGATAGTTCTCATTACACAAGCGAAAATATCAACAAAAAGCCCATATGTCCTGCCAACAACCACCATTGTTTTCTACACACTCGTTAGTCTCAAGATCCGAAAGTGGTAGACATCCATAAGTTAATTTGTGTTATAAACAAGGAACTGAATAATATTTAAGTAGGCAAGGCATGATTGCAAATTAACCAACCTGAACTCAAGCAAACAGGAGGATCAGTTGTTTCCTTGAATCCAGCACATATAGCCTTCAATACAACACTACTCTCAAGTTTCCCTACAAATATACAATATATAATCTCAAACTTAATGGCAACTGAAAACAGTCATCACTTGAAATCTGGCACAAACCTGAAGAGGAAGACTTGCTCCAGACCACTGAGTTAAGCTAGGGCTTCTGAATTCGTAGATCTCAAATCTGGCAGCCATGGCAAATATGAGAGAACATAGGAGCATGAGGAAGCGAAAGCCATTGATCAAATCAAGTTAATTGCCCACAATTTTCATAACACAGATAAACCGATCACAAACCGATGAACTAACAAATCTAAATTCATACCAACTTTGAATCAATGCACAATTTTTGTATTCAGATCACAAACCGATCGCAATCCACCAAAAAGATAGGCTGCGAGAATGAGCAATTGGAAACTCGAAAAAAAGGTGCTTAAATGCATAAAGAATAGAGCTGAGTGTAACGATGAATAGACAGACCTTGAGATTGAGCAATTGGAACTCCGGCGATTGCAATTGGGATCTGAACGCCGATTGCGAGCCAAACTCCAGTCCTTGCTGGTCCACATATCCCGACGAGCGGCGCCTGGAGAGGACGACTTAGAGGTGATTTGGTAATTAGGCTTCGAAGTTGATTTGGTAAAATTGGATGCTAATTCGGCCAATTTTGTAGCAGAGGTTAAGCTTTGCCAACATCCGGACGGTGTACGATGGAGAGAAGACCACCGATTCGCTTCTTCATCTTCTTCTCCGATCGCAAGCAGGTCAATTTCAAAAACGCCGCCGAGATCCGCTCCTTCATCTTCTTCTCCGTCGTCCTCACCGAGGAAGAACGTGGTGTCCGAGATCACCGTCTCTGCTACGCCGATTTTGCAATTGACGCCGATCGAAAGGGCCTTTCAGAGCCTTGCCTCCTCTAGATCTGGCGTCGATTTTGCAAAATTCCAGATCCGGCATCGAGAGAGCAGGAGAGACGAAATTGAGAGAGCAAGAGAGACCGATACAGCGAAGCAGAAGAGATCGAGAGAGCAGAGAATTAGTATATATAGCGGACATTTTGTTAATTTGTCCAAAAAGGTGGACATTTCACTAATTTGTCCAAAAAAAGTGTTTGTTTGGCAAATTTTTTCTTTCTTCAAACAATTCATATGGCATAAAAATGTATATATATTTCATAAAAATTGTTTATTTCATCCAAAATAGCGCAACGAAATTAAATATCTAAAATATATCATTTGAACCTAATTGTTCAAAAATAATGCACATTTATTAAAAGTAATGTCCATTTCATTTTTTTTTATTAGGAAAGAATTCGGGCGAGCGAGCTCTACCCGATGGCATCCTTACGGATGAGGTCTAGAAGACCAGAATCATTGTTAATATCGACACCCCGGACCAAGTGGCAAAGGTATGCAACCTTATCAGCCACTCTATTGCCTAATCGGAGAACATGAAAGAAGGAAACTTTTTTCAAAGTCGATAGTAGAAATTTAACATCTGATAAAATCAGTTCCATTTCCCAAGGACAGGTAGATGTTTTATTTAGGTGGTTTATGATTATCATGGAGTCACCTTCAATGTGTAGTTTATTGATACGGAGTTGTAGAGCATTTTGGATTCCCAGTTTAAGAGCAAGCGCTTCCGCTTTCAAAGGACTTTGTTTGCCAAGTTTTTTTATAACATATGTGTATCGGATGTCCTTCCCAGTCCCGGATTATGGCTCCAACCGAGCTATCATTGTTTGAAATTGTGGATCCATCAAATTTTAACTTGAAAGTTCCCCTAGGGGGTTTTCGCCAAGTGATATTAACATGCTTTCTTTTCGCCCTTGGATGCTTGGAGATTCGTGTGCGTAAGGGGAAATCCTCATCCAAGCTATATTCAAAGTGAGCTATTTTACTCCAATTTTCCTTATGGGTTTTAATGATACGTAATGAACTTTCTCTATGAGGTATGGGGACTTGTCTAAAAACCAATTGGTTTCGAATGTACCAAGCCGTCCACCAAGAAAAAGCAAGCTCCACCTTGGCAACGGATGTAAGCTTGTTACCGATGAATGAAAAGATAGGTTTTATCTCCCGTGAATGATTTATCATACTGGAGATAGTTGGGTTTAAGTGTGTAGGTAAGCGAAGGAGAGGGCGCACATATTGGCATTCTAGTAAGAAGTGAACGTCATCTTCAACTGCACAATTGCACAGTTGATGGGTGGAAGGTACAAAAGTCCCACGTTGAGCTAGCCTAGAGGTAGTAGGGAGGCCATTCTGACACACTTTCTATAGAAAAATTTTGATCTTAGGCGGAATATCCAAACTCCATATCATGCTTAGTGAGGATTGAGCTGTGATTAGCTTATATGCACTTGACGTGGTGAACCAACCAGCCCTATCAGGCCACCAGTATAAGCGATCCTCAAAGGGGGAAATGGGGAGTGGAATGTCCAGGATTTCTTTGACTACGTCATTTGGTAATGTATTGCTAAGTTTTTCCGTCCACCATCTACCACCTAAAATATAGTCACTTACAGTTTCTTCTATGTTGTTTATTCGGGGGCAATCATCCCTAGATAGCAAAGAGCTTGTTGTAATCCAATTATCCGTCCAAAATTTGATAGATGAACCATTTCCTACTGACCAAACAAGTCCAGTCTTAAATTTATCTATAAGAGTTGTCAGTTTGGTCCATTGCCATGAAGAATCTCCACTTTTCACGTATTCAAGGATGTTAGTTGAACAAAGATGCTTGTGTTCAATGAGAGACACCCAGACATTTTCTGGTTCAGCCAATATTTTCCAAAGTAGTTTCATTTGAAGGGCTTCATTCATCTCTTTCGATTTCCTAAGCCCAATTCCCCCATATTTTTTTCGGTCTGCAAATCCTATCCCAGCTAATAAGTGGGCGGTGTTGCAGATCCTTATTCCAAAAGAACATTCTATTAATCTGGTCAAGCTCTTTATGTATTGATGAAGGTAACAAAAAGTTCTGCATTGTATACAACGGTTTGGCTAATAAGTTTGTATTAATGAGAATCGCACGTCCCTATTGTGATAGAGCATTAGCTCGCCATTTACTTAGTTGCTCTTTAGATTTACATATGATGTCTTCAAAAGTGTGTTTGTTTACTATGCCATTAATAATCGGACATCCAAGGTATTTTTCTAATGAGTTTTCATGTGTAATGCTTAAGCAACTGCTAAGTTCTGAGATCCTAGAGTTCGAAATGCCTTTTGTGGCTTGGAAGCTAGATTTATGATAATTGACTTTTTGTCCAGAAATTTTACAGTATGAATCAATTATATCCATAACTTTCTGTCCCGCGGCAGCACTGCCTCTTGTAAAAATAATTATGTCATCGGCAAAAGATAGGAAGGGGACCCTAGGTCCTCTCCTACCGAAGGAAAATCCAATTGAACTGTTTTCCACATTTGTTTCTGCTGAGAGTTTTCGAGCTAAAATATCTGCCCCTAAGATAAACAAGAAAGAAGATAGAGGATCCCCTTGACGGAGGCCACGAGAGGGGAAGAACATATCAGTAGGACCGTTGTTGACTAGTACAGAGAAGGACACATTCGTCACGCATTCCATAATCCACGTGATGAAAGTAGGGTGAAACCCAAATTTTTCTAAAACCTTTCTTATGAAGTTTCAATCAACTCTATCGTACGCTTTCTCCATGTCAAGTTTTATTGCCAACCATCCCTCCCGACCCTTGCGCGAACTAAAGGAGTGGAAGATTTCGTGCGCTATTAGGACATTGTCTTGGATGGCCCTGTCCGACACAAAGGCACCTTGTAGTGGGTGAATTAGTTTACCAATAATTGTTTTGATTCTTTCGTTCAAAATTTTTGAAATGATTTTGTATAAAATAGAACATAAACTGATTGGGTGGTAGTGACCGGTATTGGTAGGGTTATCCCGCTTTGGCAGTAGTGATATGAATGTATGGTTTATTTGTTTGAGAATTTTTCCAAAGTGGAAAAAACTTTTTACAGCTCTAATGATAGATAAGCCAACAATGTCCCAGTATTTCTTATAGAATTCGGCTGTAAAACCATCTAGGCCTGGCGATTTGTTGTTGCCAAGGCTGAAAACAGCAGCCTTGATTTCATTATTAGATGGGTGTCGAATAAGGTAATTATTTTCGTCAGGGGTAATTGAATGATGGATTAGATTTAACATTTCCTGTAGTAGTCTATCATCAATCGGTTCATTTTTGAATCTTTTTTCAAAATCACTCTTAATTTCATTTCTAATGTTTTCTTCTCTTATTATCAAGGTTCCTTCAGCAGAAGTTATATTGCGGATTTGTTTCCTATGTCTCCGACCCGAAGCAACCCGGTGAAAATAAGTTGTGTTCGAATCAAAAAGTTTAAGATGCTTTGTCTTGGCTCTTTGGTTCCAAAAAGTTTTTTGGTAAAGAAGTAGTTTTTCCTTTTTTGTAATGAGAAGCTTTTCTCTATTGTTAGTTAACATGTTGTTATCTCCCGAAGCTAAAGCTTGAATCTTGAGAAGTTCAGTTTCCACCTCATTTAATTGGCGGAAGATATTTCCGAATGTTCGTTTATTCCATTCCTTAGCTTTTTTCTTTAGAATTCTATGTTTGAACATCAGTTGAAACATAGTCGAGCCCAAACAATTTGCTCGCCAAGATTGTTTAACTATGTTTCTGAAATTCTTCCGTTGAAGCCAAGCATTCTCAAACTTGAACGGAGGCACTTTGAAAACCGAGCCACACTCAATAGATATTGAAATGGGGCAGTGGTCAGATGATGAGAAGGCTCCGTTATGAGTGATAAGGTTAGGGAATTTCTGAATGATCTGGTGATGAACAAGCACACGGTCAAGTTTTTCGCGAATGGTGTTTTTGTCATCTGGGTTCTTTCTCCAAGTGAATGGGTTCCCGAAAGTAGGTAAATCCAGTAGAGCACAATCATTTTTAAATTGTAGGAGTCTAGTGAATCGAGCGGAATGAAGGTTAGCACCACCCAGTTTGTCTTCACTACATTGAATTTCATTCAAGTCACCTAAAACAATGCAAGGAATGGGCGAATCCCTCACGATGGATGTTAAGGTTTCCTAAAACGAGTTTTTCTCTCGAGGGCCCGGCGGCGCGTATACAAACAACAGTAGAGTCATGAATCTATCATTAATATTTTCGTATTTAAGCCATATAATTCGGGGAAGTTGAATTTCTACCGTAATGATTTCATTTGTTAATTGGAAGGACTTCCAAAGTATACCGAGACCACCCGATCGATCGGAAGCAGGTGACCAAATAGCCTCGTCAAAACCAGTTGTTTTCCAAATTTTGTCTTCATGGATGGTTTCCGATTTAGTTTCCACTAATGCCGTTATTTGAATATGTTCGTTTTTGCACTTGCTATCAATTTCCGTCCAAAAAGTTGTTTTCTTAATACCTGTGCAATTCCAGTAAGTGATTTTCATATATAACTATCAGGAGTGTGAGGCCAAGGTTTAAGGGACCTCACACCAAGAACTATCAGGAGTGTGAGGGTAGGGTTTAAGGGACCTCACACCAAGAAGAGAGTGTTGCGAAAAACTTATTTGGAGATAATTTTTGTGAGGGGGCATGATATCCGACATCAAAGTAGTTTTGTTTTGTGTTTTAATATGCCAAGTGCAACTAAAGAGTGCTTTGTATAGATGACTTTGACAAGTAAATGGGGATTTAGCAGTGTGAATCTTATAGTATAAATGGATGTCCTTAAAGCAAGGGGAGCACAAAAACAACCATTCGACATCGTGGATACAATGAATACACAGAGAACTAACACCATTGTACATATTCATAGTTACATTCGGAAGCTGTTTATCCGATCTGAGATATACAGGGCTGAAGCAAGTACAATTGCACCAGCCACCCCAAAGAGTATAAGCATAGCAAGAAGCCCAGATTACACCAGAAGCCAAGGAGGATGTGCCATCCTTCTTGCAAGGTTTCCACCACACCATTTTCTCACAGAAACCGATTGGCTGAAAATGAATGCACTTACATAATTTGGCAAACAGAGAAAACCCAATAAAGTTGGTACATATATAAGCAAGGGCCATTGTTTTGAATTTTTTTCCATTTCCCTTCAGCAGGGGCAATGTAATTCATTCACGGGAATCAAGTTTGCAAAACCCGGGGGCAGAAGGATTGAGGTCGTATACACCTAGCTGCTCAAACCCATGAATTTTAGCAAAGGAGACACGAGGAGCAACAGTAGGTGCAAAGAACGATTCAGCGAGAACAATTTGAACAAAATTATTTAATACTATATAGAGGATTTTACCTAATAGCTTAACAAAGCCACTGATCATTCGTCTAGCATCACAATCAGGCCAGAATCCTTCCGCCCTGGAATTACTAAAGATGAAACTCATGAATCTAAACATTGTTAACCCTTGAAAAACATCATCAGGGATATGATCCTGGTAGAGATGTGTTCTAGCTAATAAACACCAGCAATTAGAGCAAGGCCATAGGACAACCGAAGCAAGACTAAGATTTTCAGTAACATGATTTAACAAGGAAACTTCTTCATCAGAACTAAGGAAAGGAGCAAGAAAAGCCCCAAAAACCACGGTTTGTTCAAGGCCCAAAAATCAGGGGGTAGGGGGAGAAGAGGAGACCTCTAACACCAGGTTTTGTAGGCCCCAATGTTTGGTGAATAAAGAAGCAATATGCAGCACAATTAATTTATTCCACACATACCTAGTTTTCTTTCTGATTTCTTTACCTTCAATGATTTCACCAATGATAATTGCCAATAGAGAAGTAAAAATTAGAGCTGGAAAGCATATCTGACCTCTGCTTTGTAGAGCTTTGAGTTTCTCCCTGTCGATGGTCTTCCTTCTAGATTTCCTGCCATCTTTTCCTCTCATTTTCTCCATAACTGCATCAATTGGAAACTGGAGCCCCTTAGGTGGAGAGCCATCGGAGCATGGTTTGTAGCCCTTTCGGGATTTGGTCTTATAGGGAGCTGACAAGTCAGCCCCCAAGATTGTCATCAGGCCCTTTCGGGGGGTGGGTTGTGTAAAGGCGAAAGCATCCTCCATACAGATTTTCTTTTCTAAATCTCTCATTATCGGAATTGTACAAAAAAAGGATGAAAGAATGCAATTAGGGATCCCACAATTGCAAACATGGATATAGAAAACCCATGAGATCCGGTACAGGATGAGGCAAGAGAGAAGAGCCCCATCCCGACCTAAAAGAGAAAAGGAGAAGGCAGACCTGTAAGAGAAGCCCCATGGATCCGGATTCATACCCAGATTGAACCTCCCGACTGAGCGAACAAGTGACAACCACCCAGATTGAACTTCCTTCGTTTTATAAATTTTCTACGCATCGGGTCAGCTTTCCTCCCACCGCTTTTTAACACCATGATATACAAGCCATCAGCCCACCAAAACCAGAAGAACCACAACCGGAAGACATTTAGGAAGAAGGGCAGCAAGGCAAGGGAACCGACGGGAACGAGATTACAAGCCAATCTCGCACCAAACGCCAAAAATTGATAGAAAAGGCTCCACAAGCCGCGAGCGAGAGTCGCCAGGGTGCTCGGAGGGGGATTAGTTAAGAGAGATTGGTTCCCAACGGCGCGGACCAAACCGATTTCACCGAAGAGAGGTTGATTAAAGGGTGAGCTATGGGCGGCGATTACAAAGAATAGGGATTTGGGAGGCATGTTAGATAGGGGAGATGGGGGCGCGTGGGTGCGCGTACTCCAGCCCTCGGGAGGGATTTTTTTCCATTTCATATTTTTTTTCCGCATCATTTAGAACAAAAACGGATATGGCCCGCATGCCATTTCAAATGGATATAACTATAATTTATGTTTTATAATTTGTATTCATTTTAACTATTATTTTTAATTTCTTATTTATATATTGTATTATCTTATATTTTTTCTAATTTTATCAGTTTCATAATGTAAGCTCATATATTTATACGTAATCAGGACAACACCTTCACTTCCTATCTAATGAGTGTGAGTGTGTGTGAGTGTGTGGGTGTACTCAAGTTTTAACGTGTATCATGTACACAAATCTTGAGCGTTGATTAATTAGAATGGATGGATGTGATTATTAGACATTTTTTCCGTTTGTTTTAATCCAAAACGGTGGGACCCACCAATATTTTTGGCAAACTTGCCCATGTACACGCGTGCGTGTTTGGGTGAATTGAAATAGATGGGGTTTTGTGGGGGCCGGTTGTAATTTTTTTGGTTTAATTATTTGAAAACCTTGTATATTTTTTTTATTGTTTGAAACCCTAGTAGATATATGTTGAATTGTAATAATTATTTGATTGTATAGCTAGATTATACGATGGTAACACTAGATTATACGATGATATCGCTTACTTATGTCATTTTAACAAATAACTAAAAATTATTTGATGGTATCGCTGGATTATTCGATGGTATTAATTGATTATTTTGATGGTATCGATGAATTATTTGATGGTGTTACGATATTATTCGATTACTTATGTCATTTTAACAA
Organism: Persicaria maculosa; assembly: GCA_963922045.1. Lineage (NCBI taxonomy): Eukaryota > Viridiplantae > Streptophyta > Magnoliopsida > Caryophyllales > Polygonaceae > Persicaria > Persicaria maculosa. The sequence goes on along the minus strand of OY998251.1, from coordinate 57,792,603 downwards.
ATAACTAAAATTTCTTCGGTGTTATCGCTGGATTACTCAATCGTATTGACGAATTATGCAATGAAATCGATGGATTATTATAATCGGCTAGCACCCTGAAAACACCCTTAACTTTTAACTAAAAATTATTCGATGGTATCGATTGATTATTCGATTTTATAGCTTGATTATTCGACGGTGTTACAGGATTATTCGGTTACTTTTGTCGTTTTAACAACTAACTAAAAATTATTCAATGATATCTTTGGATTATTCGATGGTATCATAGGATTATTCGATGGTATAGTTTAATTATTCGATCATATCTTAAGGCCTCTACTTTTTAGAATAAGGTAGAATTCTTTTCAGAGCAAGACCAAAATACCCTCGTAATTAAATAAATTAAATTAATGCAACCAGAATCAATTTTCCCATTGACAAACAAAATAAGCAAATCAAGAGCGAAATCCAGAATCAATTTTCTTCAGACACATAATTACATAAATCAATGGAACCAAGTGAATCAAGACTGCAATTCCTCCGAGCCATGAAAAATAGAATCTAATTACCATAAAATTAATGCCTAAAGCGCAACTAGCTCAAGGCTACAGATATATTAATATTATCTTCTTCACTATAATGTACTTTAATGAAACAAACATATTCTACCAATTTAAAGTCGGTTTGAGGAATTGGCTTCAAAACACTTGAAACAACCACCAAATGTCATGAATTGGTTCGGCATTTCCCAACTCGATTCCTCAAACCAGCCAACTAAAGGCACTTTAGCAAATTAGTAGCCAAGAAATGATCATCTAGTCATCAGTTAGAGGCACAAATATTGCAATTTCACTTGGGAATTGAACTATTTTGCTGCCATTCAAAATGCAATCCAAATGAGTAAATTAACCATTTACGATTTCCCTTGTAGTTTGGAAAGGGTGAATCTTGAATGTTTCATAACCAAATTGGACTACTGAACAGAAGCAAACAAAATTAAACCATTCAAATTGGACTACTGAACAGAAGCAAACAAAATTAGCCTCATAATAAGCTTGAGATTTTTTTCACCAAGTGAAAATGCATTGACATGTGAGGAGAATCTGACGTTCCTCTTGCTCCTCTGTTGCTGGGAACCCTACAAATTCCCCAAAACAACCCAAATCGCAACCATAAAAACCCAATCCAAATTGCAAAACAAGATGTGGGTAAACACTAAAAAAGACTCAATCTTTACATACCAGGAGAAGGAAACCTGAGCCTGCAACTTGAACTTGTGCGTTAATAGGGGGAAAAGCAATATTATGCATAAGTATGGGTCATTGTGTTGATAATTTTGTTTAGGGTTTTGTAGAATTGGGTGTGCTGAGAGATAGATTGGGAGTGTTCTGATGGGATTAATGGGTTATTCGGGTGTAAACCCAACTTATGAAGAGGTATGTGGAGGTTGCCTTGAAATTATGCAGAGGTATGTGTGGATTTGTTTATATGAGGGGTAGATTTTGTGGGTTGTCATATGACACAAGGGTTATTCGGTCGAAATTCCGAATTATGCAAAGGTATGAGTGGCTTTCCTAAGAATTTAGAGTTAGGATTGTGAAATTGGGTGAGATGAGAGGTTGGTTGTGAGTGTTTTCATGGGATTTATTGGTTATTCGGAGGAAAATCGAAATTATGCAGAGGTATGTGTGGTTTTCATGGGATTCATCCCCTACAACGTGAATAATGTATAATTTTGATTTGTATGATATGTAAACGTGAATAATATATGGATCAATTAATGTTATGAAGTGTGCGCTTACTATTATGATTTTCCTCCATAATCTAAAAAGTAGTAGCTACAACTTTTCGCAAGGCCGCTTTTAGCCAATGGGCTCTTGGATCCTCTTTTCATCCCAACTGACCCCTTTACTCTGACTAAACACACATGCATTATTTTGTAGTATTCAATACTGATAGGATCTTGATCTGACACTATGTTCTTATATTTGTTATTCATCTTATTATCTCTATATATTTTGCAGGAAATGCCTTTAAGACCTAAAAGAAGCAATATCCAGTGTATGTTTTGCTGCTCCAAGATGTGCTGATTTGCCTGAGTTGCTGCAAGTTCAATTGGCATTCAGTTCTAAATATGGAAAATAATTTCTAGTAGATGCTACTGAGCTCATGCGCGGAGTTAATCATCAGGTTACACTTGCTAGGATTATTTAGTTATTGTTGAAACTAGAGAAAAAATTCCATTGTGTTCATATGTATAAAATTACTCCATTTGCTAATTTTTTGATGTATTACTGTCTCGCATTGCAGTTGATAGAAATGCTTTCTGTCCGTGCTCCTCCAGCTAATCTGAAATTAAAACTTTTGATATGTGGATTAAGTTTGTGCTTTTGATAGTTGTTTTTGTATCCAGTTATATGATTTAGTTGTTGTCATATGGCATGCAAATAGTTAATGGAATACCCTGCTTGGTTTCGAAGGATGACAAGATACTCGAAGATAATGAAGCATCAAACGTTCACCACGCAGCTGACTCATCTGCCACAAAAGATCGAGGACTAGTAATGATCGATCTAACATTCAAAGCTGTATTTTTGTCCTCTCAAAACTTTGGGCAATACAAGATCCGGTCAGTAGGATTGCTTACGCTCAATCTTATGAGCTCAATTGTTTTCAATTCTTCCTTTCCACCCTTGAAGATATTGTAGCCTATCTGTAAAGACTCAGATTTTTAAATCCTAATTTTTTAGAAAAAGGAAATTAAAAATGTATTTAAATCGAATTAAAAACCTCGTTTAGCGGATTCCGACCGGAATATAAAATTTGACGAACGATTTCTTTCATTTTACCTCAAAAATTCAAAATAATTATCGCATGGCAATATCCTTTACGATTTTAAAAATCTAATTGATCAAGAGGGTGAGAGTCGAGGAAAATAACGTTCGATAACTAATTTCGGGATTCGAAATTCGCAGATTCGGGATTTATTTTTGGGTATTTGTTTATCTAATTCAACACACAATGTTCACCAACTCCACCTCACCATGCCTCTTCAAAGGCCATCCCTCTCCCCGTCACTCTTCATTCACATCACCCTCATCACCATCACTTTCACCAACTCCCTCTCCCTCCATACCTTTGATGATCAATACCACCAGTCACCTCCTCCTTCCTCACTCATGCCCCACCAATTATGATCACCATCCCTATCACAAAGTCCTCCTTTGCTCTCCCGCTCTCTTCTCGGCTACACCATCAGCGTCACCATCTTCAATCATCATCTACAGGCACGGAATCAGGATTACAACGCTACTAGAATTATCTTCATAGATGTCGGTTAAAAACCAATGTAAAACAAAAAAAAAATCGACGTGTTAGTGGGTGCCGTTAAAGATCCAAACTTTACCACATCGTTTTTTACCCGATGTCTATAATAATTTATAACATTGTTTTTATCTTTGCTAACGATTTAATTACGTTGATAAAATTATGTTTTGGTTGATGAACCTAATGTTCGACCATTGTTATATTGCATTTCTAGATGTTTCAAATAATGTAGGGTGATAAAAAAATTGACATTAACATCACTAAATTTTTAAAAAGAGATGTTTTATGTCGATACACACATCGGTTATTCATTATTCATTTTGTGTGCACTCTTTATTCATTTATAAGTTTATGATATTAATTTATATAAATATAATGTATCCTATTGAATATTTTGAAGTCGATGTTATTGGTGTATTTTGAAATCGCTTTTTAGTTTGAAAACGATGTTTTTATGTTCTAAGATATCGTTTTATAATGGGTTAATGATGTAAGTGTTTTTATTGACATCAGGTAGCATTGTCATTTTGATATATTCCAGGCTTCTGAAATCATTTAGTTTATGATATTAATTTATATGAATATAATGTATCCTGATGGAAGGAAAAGTCGTTGATTTACCTCGCCAAAAATAATTCCCAAACGAACAAACTAGTATAGTATGCAAGTAAGGGGTCGAACCCTAGAGAATCAAGTATTTCTAAATATTGTGTATTTATCAATATAAAAGAAATGATTTTTATGAATGAAAATAAAAGAAAATAATATTGACAAAAGCAAATAAAAGATAGAAGAAAAGCGTTTCCACCTACAAGATCTCGACTTTGGTTGGTTTTATTGATCATCGAATCCTTTTTAAGTTATTATCTTTTCCTACGAATTCCTCCCGTCTTGGTTTAAATAGATTAAAAGTCCTACGAGTCCAATTAATCCCTTACACCTCAATGCAACCTTAACACGGTCAAGATTTAACAAAGAGATAGCAAATAGTCCCAAGAACTTGAGCATATAAATAACACCAATTAAACACGGTAAATCAATATTTAAGATATATGTCAACTCCCTACATAATCATGCTTCAAACACGGAATCCACAATCTTATGCGTGCTACTACGGAAATAACACAAATACGAAAGTATTAAATCCTAGCATGAAATCAATATTATCAAGGTAGCTAATCAAGACAACATCAATAACACAATCAATATCACATAAAGAATTTGAAAGAATTATAGAGGAAAAGTAATTTATATTAGAAACTCACAAACCACCAACCAAGTCTCGAAAGTGTAGGCGAAAACTACAAAATTAGCCAAACATGGCTTACATAAGCTTTCTTCTCTTAAATGGTGATTTCTATACTTCAATCCATCCATAACTAATCCTAAAACATCCTATTTATAAGCCTAAAGTCTTGTATAAACAAGGTAAAAGATAGACAAATATGATAGAAACTTCCTAAACATACTAGATAAAAGATAGACTTTCCATATACAATCCGGAGTCATTTTCGCTGGCAACGAATAGAATTCCGCTAGCAGCGAATGGCCTTAATTAAGCTACTGTTGGATTTTCGCTACCACCTCGCTACCACACTCGCTGACAGCGAATGTCCATGCCTTAGAATATTTTCAAGCTTCTTCAGCTCCCTTGTTTCCGCATCCGCGAATCCACCTTTCCGCTTCCGCGAGTCCACCTTTCCGCTGCCGCGAGAGTGCCCATTTGCTGCAGCGAGTCAAGTCGTCCGCTGAAGCGACTCCAATCACTGGCAGCGAGTTTCCTTTCGCTGACAGCGAGTTGTGCTGCTCCTGGACATGCTCCCGCTGACTCCACTCGCTGGTAGCGAGTTCCTATTCGCTGGCAGCGAAATATGCTGTTTCTGGACATGCTCCCGCTGACTCCACTCGCTGGCAGCGAGATCCCATTCGCTGGAAGCGACTCATGCTCAAACACTTGCTCAGACTTTATTCGATGACTTGATCCGCTGCAGCGGAAATCCATTCGCTGTCAGCGAAATCCAGCAGAACACCATCAGGTAGATCTTCGAAAGAGCTTTCCAAAGCATGCTCATATGCGTCGATCGGACATCCGAGGCCTCCGGAAAGTGCGTTACAAGTTCAGCTCGCCGGGCGGACAGCTTTCGCGACTCGTCCTTGTTTTCGCTCTTAGACATCGATTTCGTGCTCCGTTGTTCCTTAGCTTGTTCCATGCTTTTTGGGACTTCTTTGTTAAGCTCTCTAAAGTCTCGCTTAGCCTTACTTAGCTCCGTTCCTCGTGTTCTTTGCCTCGGATCTATGAATCTACATAAAACCATCGAAATAGCGTAGATTCCGAACTTTCCCACAAAATGAATGCTAATCTAATTAACACTAAAACATGAATATATAACAATGAAATGCACCTAAACTAATCTATAATGCCTATTGGAATATGCACTACTAGAATTGTGTTCATAGACATCGGATGATTAACTTCAGATAGAAAAACGCATGACGTTAAAAATAAATTTAACAACAGTTTGTAAATTTCTTTGATGTTGAAAACAAAACAGACATCGCCCTATTTTGTTGACCGATGTGAAAAGTGGTTTTCTGGAAAAAAAAAAGAAGACGCGGAAATGAAATCTGAATCAAGTAAAATCCCGCTCACTTCGAATACGGGCGGGTGGATCCCAATTCTCCCAACACTTACTCATAAAAACACAATCCCAATATAATTATACTTAGAAAAAAAATTTCCTAGAAATTGAAGTTGCTTCTTAAATTCATAAAAACACAATCCCAATATCTCCCACACATAGAAAAAAAATTGATTTTTTTGCCAAAAAAAAAAAGAAGCAGCATATAATTATACTTAGAAAAATAGGACATCTTCACCAACACCACTCCCGACTCTTTCCTTTTCACATCCCACATCTCGACTCCTTCCTGTTCACTGCGATAGATGTTCCTCATTCACTCCTCCTGCCTTCCGACCGTGTAGGCTCTGCGACTGTCGAACTCGAGGGGGATGCGGTGGCACTCTTCGTGGTCAGTCCCATCGATCTCTTCAGGCTTTCTTCACAATGTTGAACCAGACCCGTGAAAACCCTCTTTCATTGTCGTCCTCTTCTCTCCGGCCATCAAACCCGAGATCGGCTTCTATTCGTGGTAGGGTGCTCCTCTTCGTGGTAGGGTGCTTCTCTGTCGAACAAGGAATTCCGCCTTCTCTTCTTGGTAGGGCACTTCTCCGCCTCCATTTTTCAATATGTATGATTTAGGGTTTATGTGAATTGGTTTGATTCAGAGTATGTAGGTGAAATTGATATTCATTTTTGATTTAGGGTTTATTTAGGATTTGAATTAATCTCTAATATAGCTAATGAAAATAATTTGGGGCTTTTTCTATAGAGAGGGGCTCTGCCCCCTCTCTAGAATCCGGCCCCAAACCCCCACCGCCACACCCATCGCACCACCGCCACCGCACCACCGCCGCCACCCCACCACAGCACCACAGCACCACCCTCTCCCTAAAAAACCCGAACCCAAAAATCCCTCAATCCCTCCACCCCGCCTACCCAACGCCACCGCCGCCACTTCACATGCCACCACCGTCAACCGCGCCATCCCCCTTTCTTAACCCAAACGGCTTGATCCTCGGGCGTTTCAGGCCACCCTTCCTCCGTTTCGGTCGGCTGGGGTGTTTTTTCCCCTCGGCGACTCGAGGCCGCCGCTGCGTTGTTCGCCCGGCGTTGTCTCCTCTTCGACCTCCGGTGGTTGGGCCGTGGTGTGTGTCAGTCGGTGCTTGGATGTCGGCGTTGGTCCGACTGTCCTCTCCGATGTCGACGCGGTCGCCCCTCCTCTGGCCATGACGAGATCCCCCTACTCCTCCTTGGTCCTTGGGGCCCAAGCTTCGGGTCCTTGGGGCCCAAGCTTCGGGTCCTTTGGGCCCAAGTTTGGTTCCTCCGGGCCCAAGCTTCGGGTCCTTCGGGCCCAAGGCTTCAGGGGAAAAAAATAAATAAATAAAAAAGATAAATAAATAAATACCCGAAAGGGTTGAAACCTTCCCGAAAGGGCCTAAATCCCGTAAGGGCTTGAAAATCCCGTTAGGGTTGAATAAATTCTCTTTCGTATGAAAGAGATTAAAGGTGCGCGTCTTGAAATTGGTTCTTGGTTGTCATCCCTGTTGCTTGGCATTCCTCTTCCGTGCTGGAGCTCTGGCAACCGGTGTCGGGATTGACTTGGGTCGTGGTGGTGTGTATCGAGGCGACTCCGCGTCAGGCTATTCCTTGGAGGATCGTCTTCACTGCCCACAGGAATGGCTCCTGATTTACCGCTGGCCAACGGTGTCGCCGCCTAGGGATGCTTGGCACCGGATTTTAGTCTACGTTGTCTCCAGCGGGTACGGGTTTGGCGCACTTGCTCGTCCGGGATTACGCCTCCCAATTTGTAGTTGTTGCACCTTTTTATATATGTATAGACGGTTTCACCGTCTGCCGACTTCGTCGGCCTCTCGAGTTGTCAGATATGCCTGGCTCTCGAATTATTTCCTAATCAAAAAAAAAATTGGGGCTTTATCAGGTGTTCTCTGATTTTGGGCTTTCATACTGAAGACAAGGGTTCTCCGTTTCTAGGTATGAAATTCCTCCTTCTATTTGCTTCTACCTCATGTCCAATCTTATTTAATATCCATATTGCAAAGTTGAGTTGAATCTCCTATTCTCCTCTCTGTCACATGTGTCTGGTTCTGAAAGCTCCAAGGATTTATCCGGCCTATAGGACATTTCAACCAAAATTTGAATAGAAAATTTAAGCTTTTGCTTCTATATGATAAATGTCACATGCCTCTCATTTTGATATGTTCCTGTTCTATTTTGTGTGGGAAATTTCAACATTGAAAGTTCAAAACAAAAACTATAATGAATTTCACTGTTTTAATGCAACATCACACACCTGGATACTGAACTAAAGCCTGAACTCCTCTATTCTTGTCGAACATAGCAATCGGGTCCAAAGGCTGAAAAGGCCTTTTTTTTGGGGGGGGGGGGGGTTCAAAATCTGCCTTAGCAACATAAAAATATGCAATTGACTATTTAAACAACTAAGTTGCTAGTACCGTGTGTAAGACATCCAAAGTCACATGATACTGCATGTTCTCAATGGAGGCTAAGAGGACATTACTCTTAGGTTCCAGCTTTTTCCCATCCAAGCCCACACTAAACTGCCATGTCTAGGAAGCCATTGATCAAAGCACTATAAACTTAAGAAAAAGTAATGCATAGTAGAGAAGAAATATAATGAAAAATCACCATACACTAGAATAAATTGTATATGACATTCACAACGTTGTAAGCACAAGCAAAAATAAATAAATATGAAATAATATTTTCTCTAATTTAGTTCCCTTTCTTACACAACTTTCCCAGTGCTGTCTGTGCCTATGTGTGTGTAATTGTGCAGGCATTCAAATTAGCAAAAACTTAATATACAAAATAGAGTATCAAAGTGATTTACCTGACCAGCATCAATGGCAGATGGAGCAACAAGTAGATATGGGTTGGTATAATCCATGAAGTATACAAAGAGAGAAAATCAACTAGTGGCAAGAGATGAATTAGTTGCCAAAGAAATGGAATCTAACCTAGCCCATAGGTAATAAACATATAACAATTACGTTTATCGAGGCATGTAGACCCATTTACAAGGCAATCAAGGACTATTCCAGTATTCCTTATGTTTGTTGCCGATTCAAATAAAAATGAAAATACAAACTGCCAATTCAAATAAACATGACCCCCCCCCCCCAAAAAAAACACACACACGGGAAGAAAATGGAAGTTGTTTCTAACTTAGACAATGACTCTAGGGGGAGGGCTACCCCCGGCTTGTTCATATTTAGGCCATTAGTTTTTTAATACATTGAGAGCTTGCTCTCACTTTCTCACAAAAAAAAATAAAAATGGAAAAGATAAAAAAAAAAAAGAACAAACTCCATCGCAATTTGCAAACATTGCTTTAGACAATCATCCTTTCCCAATAAAAATAATCACCATCATAAAGACCTTTTTTTGGCAAGTCAAAATGATGCAAAGGTCATCGCAGATTCAGAGATGTAAAAATAGATAAAAGTACTTGACATATAAATTGGCTTTGCAACAAGGAAAGGCAAATAAGCTTCACCATTGGGTATTTAAAAAATTACTTGAGATGTAAAAATAAATAAAAGTAGGGGATTGATAAATACACCGTTAATTTTTACTAGAACCACCGCTAATCTCCGCAACTCCTTGCGGAGTTAAGTCCGCACCCTGTTGCGGAATACTTTTGTCGTTGTACCAAACAACCTATACTCCGCTAATCTCCGCAGCTCCTTGCGGAGGAGTTAAGTCCGCATCCGATTGCGGAATACTTTGAATATTTTTTTAAAAAAAATAAACAAAAAAAGAGAGAAAAGGTTCGCATCAAGATGCGGACCTCTTTCACTCCCCCACCGCCTCTTGCTCTCTCCCTGCCGCCCAATTCGATCGCGAACCAAACTTTCGGTGAGTCGTTCTCCTTTGTTTTCGATCCAAACCACCCTCGGACTTCACCACCCTCCTCACCCATGTGCCACGCAGGTCCGACGAGCCATCACGAGCCTCCGACGATGCCCAGACCTCCAATCGAGAGCTCCGAAGTCCACTTGTTCAAAGTTGGAATCTTTGTGAAAGCCCGATTCGATCGCGAACCAAACTTTCGGTGAGTTGTTCTCCTTCGTTTTCGATTCAAACCACCCTCGGACTTCACCACCCTCCTCACCCATGTGCCACGCAGGTCCGACGAGCCATCGCGAGCCTCCGACGACGCCCAGACCTCCGATCGAAAGCTCCGAAGTCCACTTGTTCAAAGTTGGAACCTTTGTGAAAGAGGGGTTTTCAATTTCGCTAATTAAGCAGCAAAATTGAATGATGCCTCTCTCATCAGCTTAATTGAACACGAGGAGGTACAATTTTCGATTTTCTGAATCATTGCACTCATTCATTGATACAGAAAATCAATCAATTCAATTAACTTGTTCAAAGTTAATAGGTAACACAATATCAGCAAAGAAAAAAGAGGTCTGGACCTACCTGCGGAGCTTTTTTTAGAGGTTTTTTTTTCCATATAGGTTAGAAAACTCCGCATCCTAATACGGACCTCTCTCCGCAACGTCTTGTGGATGTTTTGTCGATGGCCTTTTAGGACGTGTTTGGCCCAATGCCCAGTGAGGTCCGCAAGGGGTAGCGGAGTTCATTCCGCAGGGGGTTGCGAAGCTTAGCGGTGTATCTAGTAAAAATTAGCGATGTATTTAGCTTTTCCGTAAAAGTACTTGAGATGTGAGATTCCTAAGCTGCTTGATTTAGAAAATGTGAGATATCTTGAGATTGATCTTTTCAAAGGAAAAATAAGACAATGAAGCATTTTAATGCTAAGCTTCAAGATAGAAAAGGCCAAAAGGGTATTTAAAAAAGACTGATATTTCTTTTAGTGGGCAAAAAGATGCATTTTAATTCTCTAAGCATTTCGATGCTAAGCATTTTAGTGGGCAAAAAGCTATGTCTACATCTGAAATAATTTAAATTATTCGTTGCTACTCATTTATTGCTTCCCTTTCTCTACTTTCACTTTGTGATAAAAATGTATCCTTGTATGCTACGTCATTATGTTAATTCATTTCTCATATGGCATTTTGGGCTTCTCTTGTTGATGTTTTATGCTGGAAATATCTACCCTCTTACATATGGATGTTGAGAATTATGTTCTTGTACAAGGGTGAGACAAACTACAAATATTATTTAGTTTGTCATTCAGCTGATTAAAATATGTTCATATATGAATTTTGGATTATGTTTTAATTTCTAGTTGACTTTCCAGGTACTTTGCTACAATATTGGAAATCCCTGGTCTCTTGATTAGCAACCACTCACCTTTTTCAAGAGGTTAGTTGAAATAGTATGCACCTAGTCTCTTGTGTATGTGTATTAGTTACTAATTAGTTGTTAGTTAAGAAAGATTGTTATTTACTCGTCATGATAATACTCTATTTTATTGGTTAGTGGGCTGTGCGAAGGAATCGCAAAACCTATACTCAAGAGGAGGTTGATCAAGGGCGGATCGAACTTGTTAACTTCATTTGGAGCTTGATATAGACATGTTAACTCCCAGCTGCCGATGGTCATGTTTCGAGGTACATGGACCTTATTTTGTGAACCCTAGGTATATATAGCTAGTTAGAAACAAAATCTATCAATTTAGTCACAAACAACCGAACATATTTGACTTGGTGGTTTTTTGCAACCTACTTGCTAGCTCTGTAATTATGGTAATGCAGGTGTATACTTATGGTCTAACTTTTGCAAGCTACGAGGCCCATTAAACGCCTTAGCTAGCTATGGTATGTGTTGGGGGTCCTCGATAATTTTTTGAATGATATTAGTCATGTGGGTGGTTGCATTTTGTAGCCTAACAGTTGTGGTGAATGTATGTTGGTGGATGATGTATTGAATGTGGTTAATACATGGTGTTGGATGATAGTTTGGTTATAATTAACAGGTGTGTTTTAACGTGTGAAATATATAGCTAACAACTGAAAGACATCGAACATCCTAACAAAAAAAACGATGTCTATTTATTTACATATGTCGACCGCAAAGACACAAAACGATTTCAGAAGTCTCGAATATATCAAAATGACAATGGTACCTGATGTCAATAGGAAACAGTTACATCATTAAACCAGTATAAAATGATATCTTACAACATAAAAACATCGTTTTCCAACTGAAAAAATGATTTCAAAATATACTAATAACATCGGCTTCAAAATATTCAATAGGATATGATAAGGCATATTCCAATAGGCATTATAGATTAGTTTAGGTTCATTTCATTGTTATATATTCATGTTTTAGTGTTAATTAGATTAGCATTCATTTTGTGGAAAAGTTCGGAATCTACGCTATTTCGATGGTTTTATGTAGATTCGTAGATCCGAGGCAAAGAACACAAGGAACGGAGCTAAGTAAGGCTAAGCGAGACTTTAGAGAGCTTAACAAAGAAGTCCCAAAAAGCATGGAACAAGCTAAGGAACAACGGAGCACGAAATCGATGTCTAAGAGCGAAAACAAGGACGAGTCGCGAAAGCTGCCCGTCCGGCGAGCTGAACTTGCAACACACTTTCCGGAGGCCTCGGATGTCCGATCGACACATATGAGCATGCGTTGGAAAGCTCTTTCGAAGATCTACCTGATGGTGTTCTACTGGATTTTCGCTGACAGCGAATGCATTTCCGCTGCAGCGGATCAAGTCATCGAATCAAGTCTGAGCAAGTGTTTGAGCATGAGTCGCTGCCAGCGAATGGGATCTCGCTGCCAGCGAGTGGAGTCAGCGGGAGCATGTCCAGAAACAGCACATTTCGCTGCCAGCGAATAGGAACTCGCTACCAGTGAGTGGAGTCAGCGGGAGCATGTCCAGGAGCAGCACAACTTGCTGTCAGCGAAAGGAAACTCACTGCCAGCGATTGGAGTCGCTTCAGCGGACGACTTGACTCGCTGCAGCGAATGGGCACTCTCGCGGCAGCGGAAAGGTGGACTCGGGGAAGTGGAAAGGTGGATTCGCAGATGCGGAAACAAGGGAGCCGAAGAAGCTTGAAAATATTCTAAGGCATGGACATTCGCTGTCAGCGAGTGTGGTAGCGAGGTGGTAGCGAAAATCCAACAGTAGCTTAATTAAGGCCATTTGCTGCTAGCGGAATTCTATTCGTTGCCAGCGAAAATGACTCCGGATTGTATATGGAAAGTCTATCTTTTATCTAGTATGTTTAGGAAGTTTCTATCATATTTGTCTATCTTTTACCTTGTTTATACAAGACTTTAGGCTTATAAATAGGATGTTTTAGGATTAGTTATGGATGGATTGAAGTATAGAAATCACCATTGAAGAGAAGAAAGCTTATGTAAGCCATGTTTGGCTAATTTTGTAGTTTTCGCCTACACTTTCGAGACTTGGTTGGTGGTTTGTGAGTTTCTAATATAAGTTATTTTTCCTCTATAATTCTTTCAACTTCTTTATGTGATATTGATTGTGTTATTGATGTTGTCTTGATTAGCTACCTTGATAATATTGATTTCATGCTAGGATTTAATACTTTCGCATTTGTGTTATTTCCGTAGTAGCACGCATAAGATTGTGGATTCCGTGTTTGAAGCATGATTATGTAGGGAGTTCACATATATCTTAAACATTGATTTACCGTGTTTAATTAGTGTTATTTATATGCTCAAGTTCTTGGGACTATTTGCTATCTCTTTGTTAAATCTTGACCGTGTTAAGGTTGCATTGAGGTGTAAGGGATTAATTGGACTCGTAGGACTTTTAATCTATTTAAACCAAGATGGGAGGAATTCGTAGGAAAAGAGAATAACTTAAAAAGGATTCGATGACTAATAAAACCAACCAAAGTCGAGATCTTGTAGGTGGAAACGCTTTTCTTCTATCTTTTATTTGCTTTTGTCAATATTATTTTCTTTTATTTTCTTTCATAAAAATCATTTCTTTTATATTGATAAATACTCAATATTTAGTAATACTTAATTCTCTAGGGTTCGACCCCTTACTTGCATACTATACTAGTTTGTTCATTTGGGAATTATTTTTGGCGAGGTAAATCAACGACTTTTCCTTCCGTCAAATTGGCGCCGTTGCCGGGGAATCAAGTTTATTTCTTTGTTTTGTGTAATTATTAATATTTGTATATATATCTATCCCCGTCGTGGACCTATCTTACGGTTCATGACACCTCGTTACTAATTATTTGCAATGGAGTTGGAGTTATGGCAACACCAGGGAGAATACTTTCACCATTACCTCTCAAGAGTGCAAGATTTAGTGGACGACCGTGCTTCGCGGGGTATCCAAGATGATTTGAAAGAACGAGTACTTTGCGTTCAAGATGGCATGCTTCCCGAGATACGAGAATTCGCCCAATCTTTGAAAGAGGAAGGCTTTTACGGTTTGGATTGGTCGGAATTGTGGGATCTTTTCCTTTGCGTGGGTGACATGGCAAAGGTGGAAGAAGACTACAAGTTGGCATCCATACCTTTACCTTTTAAACCAATGGTGGGCGAAATACATGAGGGAAGCCAAGACGCAAGCACCAATGGTTCAATCGAAGATGGAAAAGGGAGCCCGATGCCCCTTGACATGGAGTCTCATGAGTGCACGCGTGAGGAACCATGTATTTTGGCACCTACTCCACCTAAAGAAATCATCCCCAACACATCTATTGAGGAACCTAGTCCGGAGCCAATTACTATGGCCCCCGAGCAAGGTAATGATATTTTTGACACTTTTGTGGATTTTGGTGAATATGTAGATCCTTGGGAGCATTACTTCAACAAACCACCAGCGGAACTGTGTTGGTGGTACTACATACCCTCGGCGGGAAGTCACGCTCGAGCATATGAAGAGTTGGAGACCTTCTTCAAAATCACATCATTTGACTTCGGCTTCTTCATATGTGATGCTCACCTACCTAGATGGTGTGCACCAGAGTTTGATTTGTTAAAGAGGGCGTTGGCAATGTCCGAGTGAGTCTTGAACACATGAACGAATAAACCGTCGAGTCTATGATGATAAACAAGGACGCTTCTCGGGAGGCAACCCGATGTAAGTTTTCCTAAATTAGTTATTTCAATTCCTAGTTATTTAATTAGTTTTGTTGTTTAATAAATTAGAAATTTCCTAATTATTCTATATGGTAGATAGATGCTTTGGAATATTTTGAGATAACCATGCAGAAAAAAAAAAGAAAAAAGAAAAGATCGAAGAATAGAGATTCTGGGCTTAATTCGCTGCCAGCGAATCATGATTCGCTACCAGCAAGTCCAGCAGCCCAGATGACATAAGAGCCGATTTCATTCGCTGACAGTGAACCAAAACTCGCTGACAGCGAATCCAGCAACTCATGCCCAATCTTCACTCGTTGTTGTCGCAACCCATTTTATTCATTAATCTTCATTCATCCATGCTCGTGGTTCGTCAATCTTCGTCGTTGTCGTTCTTCATTGTTCTTCTTCCAAGCTTCTTCATCTTCGCCATTGAAATTTTTCCACAATGTGAGTTATTCTTTGCCCTCTTTCTCTCATATTTTTTTTTTTATGATTTGTTGTCTTTGATTTTCATTGAAGACAATGAAGAGTTTAAGTGTGGGGGAGGGTTGCATTCATAGATTCATGCATCCATTCATATTTATTTTTCCGTTATGCATTCATGTTTATTTTTCCGCTATTTTATTGCATTAGAAAATGGAAAAAAAAATCCAAAAACATCATGCATTGCATATATGTGTCATTCAAATACCCATCTTGGCTTAGTTTGTCCTCTATTTTATTTTTATGAGTTTGACCATATATGTTCCATAATATAATTGAATTGCCTAGCCTTGTCACATACTTGAAATGATTTTTATGGGAGCATAACTTGTTAGTTCAATTGAGCAAGTATGATTCTTAGTCTTGGGCATTATTGAAATCCAACAAAACTTATCCTAGTGAGAAATTTTGGCCTTATATGGATTTCCATCAAATTTTTTCCCTTTTGCTTTCTTGTGTGACATTATACTCTCCTTATTCAATTACCTCTTAAGATTGACATTGTTATCTATATTTGAGGCCGAATTTATATGCCTATTGCTTATGAGTTTCAAATGATAGAGGCATGATTTTCTTAGCCATATTATTATCCATATCCACCCTACATATGTGTCCTTTGCTTGTATCCAAATTTGAGCATTAGTCTTTTCTTTGAAGCTCCACAAAATTTATCCTTAGTCGATGATAAGCCTTACCCTATCCGGGAATTGGGATTAGAGTTGGTGAATGATTGATCTAGTACGTTGAGTGAAAAAAGAAAATATTGTTAGAAGAGTTACAAGTTTTGGATGATTATGTAATTTTAGTTTTATTCCTCACATTGTACATTATTGTATTTTTGGCTCTAGAAAAAAAAAGAAAAAAAAAGAAGAAAAACTGAAAGAAAAAAAGAGAAAAAGGAAAAAATATGAATAAGAGCCTTTTACCTTTATTATGTATGTGAGAGTTGAAAAAAAAATGTATGGTGGAGAGAAAGTTCTTTGGTTGAGTGTTTTGAGAGTGAAAGTTTGAGTTATTTTGGTTTTGGAAGTATTTGGTTTTTAGTGTTCTTCCGGTTGTTCTTAGGGATCCCTTTTTCCCGGATTTTTAGCACCACAAGCCTAAATATTTTCCTATCTTAATTTCTTACCAAGCCCCATTACAACCTTGACAAAAGACCTCTTGATGTTTCTTATAAGGGATGACATCCACGGTGGAGAATATGTGATATATGTGTCAATTTCTATGTAGTTTTTTGCATTTTGGATTGAGTTGAGAGATACATTGTTAAGCCTAAACACATAAGAGTGAGAGCAAACACATGATCTCGGTGAGGTTGGACTAGATGTGCCTTTGACTTTGAATCGCTCATATACTTTCTAGGATGTTGGCTTTCATGTTCATGTCTCCTACCCTTTGATGTTGCTTTTGACGAGGTTAGTGCTTGAATATCATATTTGTGGAATGATGGTTTTTTCTCTTATTTTTCCATTGCTTGAGGACAAGCAAAAGGTTAACTGTGGGGGAGTTTGATAAGGCATATATAATGAAAAACTAACACAGAAGAATAGAGAAAACGTTTTAAAAACAGATATGTTTTGAAAACGGGTGTGGTACGTCGGACGGGAGAGGAACAACGCCTGACCGTGGATACTTTATATGGCCTGCCCAATGTCCACGCCCCCAGATCTATTTTCCGCCTCTACAAAGACGAGAGAAAGGAATAAATGGGACACTCAAGCTCTAATACCACTTTGTTAAAACCAGATTTTGAATCTAAACCCTACAACAGATATAATGGAGAGCTAAACACAAATAAATGAAAGCAAGAGATAACACAAGGATTGGTGACGCAGTTCGGTTACCCTACTCTGTGGAGCCTCAAGAGGGAGAGACTCAAACCCATGAATCTACTAAGTATGATCGAATACAAGTCATGGATACAAATAGACAGATAAACTAGAAACGATTATAGATCTAGCGGCTCAAGCAACAGGTAATCAAGGTGAAACACGAAATAGGAACAGATACTCCCTTCACTCTATCTGAAGACGAAGATGAACAGAAGCTGGTGAAGAGCCGGGGTTGAGCACCAAAGCATCGTCTCCTTCCTAAGTCGAGCAAGGAGTCCTTGGATCACATCAAGAGCTTGAGATTCAAGCTCATCGGAGTGAGGAACCGGTATCGTCGCTGAATCGCCTCTAGGGTTTCCAACTCTCTCTCTCTTTCTTGTGGAAGCGGAAGCGATTAACTGGAGCTCTCAATCCACTGGGATTTCTGAACGCTTTGGCTTTACACCCGAGCCCTTACTAAAGGAAACGCAGCGTTTCAACTAGCAAGGACACAAGAGATCCGTTGGAGCGTCTTCAGAGATGTGTGGGCCGAGAGAGCAGAGAGTTGGGCCAATCGACAGAAATGGGCCGAGGACTTAAGCTCAGATTTTTGCCTCAACTCATTCAAATAGATCTGGTGCCATGGAGCCCTTGAGCCATGTTCCACCCCTCTTGACCACATCTCGAACCACCTACGATCTGGACATGGATCCTAGCTTAACCATCTAAGTATCCAAAGACCCTAATACATATGCATCTAGATTATATAAGGCATAACAAAAACATCTTTTTTTGACATAGCAAGCCAAAATCTCAAAGAGAAAGTCATTTCCCATCTTGTTGTGCAATGAAAGCTTTTTCCATTGTAGCTAGTTAGTTGTTGCAACTGATAACACTAAAACCAACTCGATGAGATCAACGATATAGCAAATCAAAAGCTTTATGCGTCTCTACCGCTACCATCTTTTTAGAAACATCACCTATATCTTGCAAAGTAGAAAATCTAGCATTTTTCCTCATTTAAACTTTCATAGCTTCTTATTTAGTCGTCGAAATGAGTAATATATAACTTCTTGTTTTGAAGCTCTCAAAATAAGTTATAGTATGTGAATGTCAATCTAAATAGAATATAAAAGCATTATATGTTATTAAAATAAGATTAAAGTCATTAATATACCTTCCATTTTCAAACATTTATAACTTTTTTACTCATATATCGTATTAAAACGTATTATATATCATTTGAATATAGGATTTTCATTTCATTTTCTGGTTGTAACAATAAGAATACCATAAAAAAGCAGTAGAGAAAAATCATTGAACATTTTCAAATATATTACAAGTTTGATTGAATATGAAGCTAATTAGCCTCATTGTACATGAAGAAAGAAAAGAAAATTTCATCTCACACAACCTTTGATCACGGAGTGAGACATGATTCTAATTAAGACCCATAAAAAGGGTTTTATAATATTAATTATTGCCAAGCTAGAACGTACTATCACTGAAAACAAATCGAATCCAATATAATCGATCCCAGGGACAGCCATCCTACGATATACACTCTTGGAAATATAGTAGAGGAGATAGAGGACAATGAAGCCTTCGCTTCACAAGTTCACATGGACGGGGTTTATCTCAGTAGAGAGAGTTGTAGGTGCTGAAAGTCGCGACGATTGAGGCTATGCAGATTAGGAGAGAAGGGATGAGGGTCAAGTTTAGGAGCTTGCTCTCTCCCAAGTAACCGATCAACGTTATGGTCGTGTCGGCTACAACTCGGGCTAGCGTCCCTGCCTCAGTCGAGAGGAGGCCTCCGTTGTAGGTGCCTCGCGATAGCCTCGATGACATCACCCGAGAGAGGAGTGACAGGTTCACTCCTGTGTTTAACATATGTAGTGTATGGAAAAAGTTAGACACCATTTATACAGGCTGTGTACATTTGATCTATTGTCTATATATATATTACCTTCGAGAACTTCAGCTGACACGAACATGACGAGTCCGGAGATGACATACTGTGGAATGGAGTATGGAATTATAATGTTGAAACTGAATATGATTCCAATGCACACTGCGATCTGTGATGCCAGTAAAATTTGCCTGCAATAACAACAGAGAAAGAGTCGAGTTTGAGTCGACCATGGATTGGAGTGATCAATCATGGTTTTGAGGTGATACGAAAACTAGTCACCTCTCTTGAAACATGTTACTGATGTAGCTCCCAACGAGAATGTTCACCGGGAGCACGGTAAGGCCTATACACGCTAGGAAAATGGCCACGGAGCTTGTCGACCAGCTGAAATAGTATGCTGTGACGACACTGGATTCCGCTAGTAAGATTTCTATTGAGTACTTGAGCATAAAATAGATCAACAATTGTACCTGATCGATCACATTGCGTGAAATGTCGTTATTACTCTCACAAACCAAACGATCAACACATGTCGCTGTATATGGTCTTACGTACGTACCTTGATCGAAGGAGTAAGCAGTCGATATGCTGCGACGATTGAAGTAGCAGGCTTCCGGGATCCATCAGGATCAGCTTCTTCCTTATCATCATCCTCCATGTTAGCATCATCATTTTCATGGTTATGTGAGGCACTAGAAAGCAACGGTTGTTTGGTTCCCTTTTCAATCTCGTCACTCGGGGTGGCTATTCCTTGAACAGGTTCATGATCGCGTTTAGGTTCTTTGAAGGCGATTAACAACCATACCAAATACAACAGCCAGGCAACCGCCATCACCCATCCGGGCAAAGTATCCTCATCGAAAGTGAATATGGATATGGTGAAATCCATCTGGAGTACGCCAGCAAGAGCAGGACCACATGCCATTCCCAGAGCACTCGCACTCACAAACGCAGCCGATGCTTGCATCCGGTATCTTAGTGGTACACAGTCACTGATATAGCGACGATTAACAGCTCGGGCAGATCCCAACCCACATAACAAACGGCCAAGCAGGAGAATCCAGATGGAGCTGAAATCGTAAGCCATGGCGTACAAGGTGTTTCCGATGAAAAGGACAATGCTGCTAAAGATGAGGGGCTTAAAGTAGGAGTGGTTGGACCAGGCACTGAAGTAGACAGAAGAGAACACCTGTGCAATAGCCATGGCTCCGATGATCACACCACAGACTGTCGCGGCAGCTCCAAGGCTGAGGGCGTAATCATCCGCAGTTGGAACAATGATGTATGTATTGACCATATACAGAAACGTATTCACCAAGTTGAGAAGGAGTGACATTAAATGATATCTTTGATCATCAGCAGCACCCTCCTCGGTTCCACTCGGTAATGGCAACTCCTCTTGCATTATAAGGGCATGTTGTGCCAGGAAGTTTAGAAAGTTTGTCGAGTGGGTTAGCCTGTCTATTGCCGCTTTTATTGAATCCACCACAGGTTCCTGTCAAAATCAATTGGCAATAAGAGGAATAACCCATTAGCTTATATACTAAGACTCGTGGGACTCTTTTTGGTCTCTTCACATTCTCTCAACAAAGAATACCTGCAGTGGCAGAGCAGGCTGGTCGTAAATGGACAAATAACTTCCTTGGCGCTCTTGAAGATCCCCAAGATTGCGACTGATGGCCCCAACAACCGCCCCAAGTCCCTGCAAGCAAATTTCGGTAGCAGTCAGTGTTAAATTTAATAACGACACCAATCCGCCAAGTCTGAAGTGATTAAGATAAATATATGGTATCTTACTTACCACATGCTTGAAGACTTGCTGCAGCTGGGAATACGGGTGATTGGCTCGAGTCTTGACATAGTAATCGGTGAATCTATAGCCAAACCGTTTATCAAACTTCTTGAGGATCTTGCGTAGGCCTATAGCATTCACTTCAACAAAAATGAGAAGCCTTAAAAGCTCGATACCAGCTGCTCGGTAAGCCTCCCGCATTAGCGCTAACTCCACTATACTTGGCTCTTGATCTGGAGAATTCTGCTCCTCACCGAGCTTCAATAGCCTCCTCGCAAGCTCTCCCTGTTGTTCCAGAAGAAAAAGTACGATCTTTTCTATCTGAAAACACACAGATCCACAAATTCAATAATACATGGTTACATTACATGTTCAAACTTGGAAACGAAATGAACGGAAATGCACCTGGTTGTCTAGCATTCTGGAGAAGCCCTTAAGAACAAGGCGCCGCTCTATTGTTCCTTGTTGAATCTGCTCACTGTATTGTTTAACTTTCTTCTTCATCATTTTATAGTCGATGTAATACCTAGAAATAGAATCCCCCAAAAAAAACCAGGATGAGCTATTGGCTCGATAATAGGTGTTAGGATTAAACAAAATTCCAGGCCTTTGCATCATTTTGCACTTGTACATATATAGTCAAATTAATTTGACATACCCTTTCCATTCTTGGATCTGCCTCTCCTTCAACCTTTTCCCGAACGCCACCATTTTCGAACGATCTGCACAAAGGCAGCAACACGTACGACTATAAAATGAACAACAACGAAAATAACAAGATCCACATTTATGAGAAATGGTATCGAATGACGAGTTATTAACAAGGAATGTTAATGAGCAATGTCGATATATACCTCTTTTAAGTCACTAACTAAATTAGGCACATATATAGGAAAGCTGTAGCAACAATGGCTGTCATATAGTAGAAGAAGAAAACGAAGAAGAAAACTGCAGGCACTCTTATAAATTAACTAGCTACAAAGAAGTTAGTTGCGAACCACAAAGTTTAAAAGGGAATATATAGGCACATGCTTTCCAAGATGCCTTTTTTCTTTGACAAGATCGTCCATAAGTCCTTCGATCTTCAATGTAGATTTAAACCCTATTTTAAAAGCTCCATTTGCCAATACATGGAATGGAATGCAACTCATGCTCCTATTATATTATTGCTTCACATACTCTATCCATATGCCAACTAAAGCCCCACCTCCTATTTTTTTATTTCCTTAAGTCATCTACTGTCCTTCCACTTTGAAGAATAGTTTGTTGCAAACGGATCTTTAACCATTTCTGTGGTCAACCAAAAACTCTAAAATTTGTTGTTAATGTAGTTCAAAGTAATATTGCCAAAATGCCTCATATTTCAAGGAATGTCAAGGACTTGTTTGTAAGATTTTGCAACAGTTTAGGGACCTTAATTGAATGAAAAAAAACAATTCATGGTCTCATTTTTAATTTTAGGAAAACGGTTTTTCTATTTTATGCCCCAAGGGTATGATTCTCGGCGATGCTTGCCTTTACAGATCGAAAGTCAAGATTGGGGTTAAGAGAATAGAAAAACAAACAAGTCAGAAATGTGGTTCGGCTGGAGCCTAAGTCCACGGAGCCTAGCCAAATGGCTCGAGGTCAGAAATCCACTAAGAGGTAAAATCGGTTGCAGAATAGGTTTTCTTAGACAACACTCGAGGCAAAAGAAAAGTAAGAAAACACATATCTATGCATGCATGCATGTACAAAAAGTAAAGCAAAGCAAGATAAAGGAAAAAAATCCCTAGATCTGGAGAACATAACCAGATAGTCGTCAGAGAACACTAGAGAAGAAGATCTTCGTCGAACCTATAGACGAAACAACTTCCTCTTCCTCTCAAAGGTTGAATCTAGAGGCTCAGGACGAGGTTCGCTGATCAGACCACCAAGAGCTTCGCCGGAGCTAGGAGATGAAACACTCTCTCTCTCTCTCTCTCTCTCTCTCTCCTTTTTTAGTTTTCAGAAAAGTGAGAAGCCGAAGTAGCAAACCCTAAATCCAGCTTCATTTATATAGACGAGAATAAGTCGAAACACTGCGTTTGAAGAACGACGCTTCAAGTTGTCAACCTGAAGCGAATACAAAGCTCAGTTGGGTTGGGCCTTCTATATGGGTCAAGCCCAATATAAAATAACAAGCTGCAAGCATACCTCACACACATATACTATACATACTTATATAACCTTAGTATATATGAGCATAAAGTAATCCACACTTCTAATATATACTTAATTGTTCATAAGTATATGACATATGTATTTGTATACTATTTCAATGCCAATGCTCTACCATTCAACTAAGTTTAAGACCATCTAATGTTCCTAGAACTAATACTTAGATTGAATAGACATTACAATACACCCTTCTAATATAAGTATTAGGTCTATTAAAACTCAGTTAGACCCTATAGTGGGTTTTTTAACCCGGATCATTCTTCTTCATTATTGGCTCAATAACTGTAACCTAAGGTGGTTCTCCAAGGTGGAAAAAATCCATGCAGAACACAAATTTGTTAGCATGAACAACCTTTGTCCCAAAATCAGCTCGATTGATGTCACCTTTTTATCTATTTTCACATCAAGCTCTCTAGCAACAACCATATTACGAATAAAGTGATATACGAGGTTTTTGCACAAGTAAAATGTGCTTTTGCTATCCGTATGAATTACGGGTTTAAGTGGCCTTTTAAGGATTTCTTAAGAATTCTTTTGAGCCAAATAGCCTCTTTAACTGCTTCTGTAGCAACCATATACTCATCTTTAGTTAAAGACAATATAACAACTGATTGTTGCTGAGATTTCCATGATATACAATTGCCTACCCATGTGAAGTAGTAGGCAGTAGTGGACTTGCAATTATCTTTATTTCTAGCATAATCAACATCAACATAGCCATTCAATTTATGAATAGATTCATGCAGACCATAATGTAGACATAGATTCTTAGTACCAGCAATGTAATGAAACAAGTATTTCATGGCAGTCCAATGATTGTTTCTAGGATTGGACATAAAACGACTAAGCACAAAGATGGCAAAGGCAAGGTCTGGGCAGGTACACAACATAGCATCCATAACCGATCTTATTGCCTATGTACATCATAGGCGGGACCTTACCCATTTCTTTCACCTATTCTGGTTTGGTTGGACAACTTTCTTGGTAAGCTCTAAGTGCCCTCTTAAGGGTATGGATGTTGGCTTAGAGGAAGTCATATAAAACCTTTTTAACCTTAATAATATAGTCATCCTAATCCAACTATATTTTCTTAATGGTTGGTCTCTATTGATATTTACACCAAGGATTTTCATGGCATTCCCAAAGTCTTTCATGCCAAAGTATTTTTTAAGTCGTTTTTCACAGTGCTAATAGGAATCATAGAGCTGCAAACAACCAATATATCATCTACATATAAGAGCACATATATCATAGACTGTTTAAAAATATGCTTGAAATAAATACATGAGTCATGAAATAAATACATAAATCATAACTACTTCCCATGAAACCTAACTTTCTATTCACAACATCAAATTTAAGATTCCATTGCCTAGAGGACCGCTTAATTCCATTACATGGATCTTTTAAGATGGGAAACATGATCAGGATATACTGGGTTTACAAACCCTTTAGGTTGTTTCATGTAGCAAGCATCAATCTGAAAGATCCATGTAATGGACTCCATCAAAGACAACACACATAGCAAGCATCAATCTGAAAGTTTTGTACTTAGCTAGCTACTATAGAAAAGATGTCGCTATAATCTATAACTTATCTTTTGGGAGAACCCTTTGGCAACAAGCTAATGTTTAGTTTTAAGAAAACGGTTTTTCTATCCTATGCTCCAAGGGTGTTATTCTCGGCGATGCTTGCCCTTATAGATCGAAAGTCAAGATCGGGGTTAAGAGAATCGAAAAACAAATAATTCAGAAATGTGGTGCGGCCGGAGCCTACGTCCACGGAGCCTCAGCCAAATGGCTCGATGTAAAAAATCTACTAAGAGGTAAAACCGGTTACAGAACAAGTTTTCTTAGACAAGACTCGAGGCATAAGAAAATCAAGAACACATATCTATGCATGCATGTACAAAAATTAAAACAAAACAAGATAAAAGAAAAAATCCCTAGATCTGGAGAACAGAGCCAGATCGTCGTTGGAGAACACTAGAGAAGAAAATCTTTTTCGAAAATGTGGACGAAACAACTTCCTCTTCCTCCCAAAGACTGGACCTAGAGTCTCAGAACGATATTCGCTCTAGATCGGACCACCAAGAGCTTCGCCGTAGCTAGTAGATAAAACCCTCTCTCTCTCTCTCTCTCTCTCTTCCTTCTTTTTGGTTTTTAGAAAAGTGAGCAGCCGAAGTAGTGAACCCTAGATCCAGCTTCGTTTCTATAGACGAGCATAAGTCGAAACGCTGCGTTTAAAGAACGACATTTCATTTATACGAATAATTAATGACTCATTTTCTTTCATTTGTAAACACCTACTAAAAATGAAAAACAAAATTATCTAAATATTTTTAAAATTTTTATTTTTCCAAGCTTAAATTTTTTATTTATTAAAAGTATATTTTTAAATTTTTCTTAAATTTTTAAATAAATTCAATAATATTCCACATTTAGAACCTCTGTCCTCTAAATAAATATAGAATTAATTTTGGTAACTA
Organism: Persicaria maculosa; assembly: GCA_963922045.1. Lineage (NCBI taxonomy): Eukaryota > Viridiplantae > Streptophyta > Magnoliopsida > Caryophyllales > Polygonaceae > Persicaria > Persicaria maculosa. The sequence continues at coordinate 57,766,946 of OY998251.1, read as the reverse complement.
GTACCCCTTATATAATTTAATTAGGTAACTAACATCATTCAACGCGTTCCCTATATACACCGCAAATACTTCATCGGATTAAACGTTGTAGCAACGTTGGATTAGACGTTGCTACAACATCCAATCCGACGTTGTTAATTGTGTGCTAATTTCACTTATCGGATGTTATAACAACGTTGAATTTTACATTATTACAACGTCAAATTGAACGTTGTTAATATGGGTCAGATCGGGCCTAATATAAGATATTAAAAAAAACAAATTTTTTTTATTTACAACGTCCAAAAAGACGTTGTGTGTGTGTGTGTGTTTTTTTTTTGTGAGTGTGGGTAGGTGGGTGTGAATTAATTTTTTTTACCCTAGCAACGTCGGATCCGAAGTTGTTAGCTCGGTTCGGCCCGATCCAATCATTCAGTTCACATATTACAACGTTAGATCCGACGTTGTAATATAATTAATGTTACAACGTCGAATCCGACGTTGATTAGCAGCGCTAATCCGCGGATTTGCGAATATAGGGACACCCTCATTCAATTATTTTCGGTAAAGTTGCAGGAAATATCCCCAACTTTGGGGGTAGCTGTGCTAAACACCCTGAACTTTCAAATTTTGTGTAATATCCTATACTTTTTGGGTAAGTTGCTTTCTGTATCCTCACATCCCCCATCGATGAAAAAAATCTGGCTATAGAGGATGTCATGGCATATTTGAGGATGACATGGCATATTTGGTGTAATTAGGGGTGGGCGTGGGACAGGACGGGATTGGGGTAATCCCGCGTCCCGTACTGCGTATTTTTTGTGTGACGGGATTGATTTTTTTTTTTTACGTAATTTTGCTTGGTACCCCTAAGGTAAGGTTAAATTCGCCGGGTGTAAAAAAGTTTTACATAATTCGCGAAATGCCCCTGAGGTTTGTAAATTTTTCGCGTCGTGCCCCTCCATCCATAGTATAACATTTTCGTTTTAAAAAAATGAAATTAAGAGAATGCAGGTCGCACGCGAGAGAGAAGACGAAGGGCGAAAAAACGAAGAGTGAAGAGGGAGGTCGCGAGAGAGGGAGAGAGTGAGGGGAGGGGTCCGATATGACGCCGACCAGATTGAAACTGGTGGAGATCAGTTGGTTCCGAAGGTGGAGGTGAGTAAATCTCTCTCGCAAAAGTTCTGATTCTTCCCAGATGAGAGTAAATCTCTCCCGGCGACTGTTAGTTAGAACGAGTAGGTATTTTTCGCTTTAATCTTCCAAAATTTAGGATTTAGGGATTTGGGGATTTTGTGAGTTGATTGGGGGATTTAATTTGATTAAAATTTTGAAATTAGGGTTAGAGATTAGAATTTCAGATTTAGGATTTGATGTCCTATTTCTATTGATTATACTTTCGGATTTAGGGTTAGAGATTATACTTTAGTTTTGATGGCATGTATGTATGTTTACAGAAAAAATAGACACAACACTTCTTCTTTTTCTCTGTTGCTTTCTTTATCATATGGATTCAGAAGCTTGAAGTGTCAAGATATAGAACACTTCTTTGGTTTGCATTTTGTGGATAATTTGATATGATTAAAATTTAATATTTGCGATAGATAGCAACTGAATGTGAGATAAAAAGATAGTAGTAGCTTAAACATATGTCGTTTGAAGATTAATTTAAATCTAGGACAATAAGTGTGTTCTTTTTAGCCTATTAGCTCAAACGGAAGAGCATTGTGCTCGTGCACAAGGACGTGGGTTCAAATCCCACATAGGCTTATTGAATTCTTTAACCATTTAAGTAATTTGTTCACTTAATTTGAGAAAATAATTTGAGTGGGGAGGAGAGTGATTGGACCACCTCAGTTTTGCTCTTCCTCCTGTGTGGCAAACTTGGCATCATAGTTCTTTGGTCTAGTTTGTTTATATTTTTCCTCCATTCTTTTTTTTTATCAAAGCAAACAAACATAGTGATGTTTTGTGTTTGAATAACAAACTTGATCATTTCTGAAATTATGATTTTTTTGCTGTCATTTGGGTTGCCAGACTCTGCTGATTTTTTGTTGCCATTTGGGCTGTCAGAACAACAAAAAACAGCAATAATAACAATACTTGGCTTGCTGATTTTTGGGTCTGTTTCGATTTCTAGGTGTGTTTTGTTGCTGTCATTTGGGTTGTCAGAACTATGTTGATTGTTTGCTGTCATTGAGGCTGTCAGAACAACAAAAAATAGAAATAACAACAAACCTTGGCTTGCTGATTTTTTGTGACAATTTAAAACACCAACAACAACAAACATTGGGTGGGTCTTTTTCGATTTCTATGTAATTTTTTTTCCCCTGAAATTTATACTTTAGCTGCCAAGGACATAGAAACCATACAACAGAAGGGCTGGAAGACAACCATGTAACATCAAAAAATGAGGTTCTGAAATTTTGACAGTTTCTGAAATTTGGATAGCTTCTAAATACAAGCATGGTTATGAATTCAGCTTCAAAGTACTAACTTAATAGATGCTAGAATTGAGGTTTTGATGCCCCTAGCCATGCTATTACTCCCCAACTGGTTTGTAAAATTCTTTTTTTGAAATCTATTTCTAAAATTCTTTTGGTATAAGTTTGTGAAATTCTTTTTATGAGTTCTGTTATTTTAGATTTTGTAATGTCAATCTTTGTTTATGAAATTATTTATCTAAATTCTATTTCAATTGGTCACAAAAGACTAAAAGCTAAGCAACATATTAACTACACATAACCATAGATAGACTATTTCAATTTGCCTTATTATCTAATTTCTATTTCTTGTAAATAGATTTACCGCAGGCAAGTTATATGTATAGCCTATGCGGGAGTCGAACCCACATCTTATACATAAGCACATGCTCTACCGTTTGAGCTAATAGGCTTCAAAACAAGTTTCAAGGTAATTGTCATGCTCGTCCATGACAATTTTTAACTAACAGGTACATCTAAAAGCTATAGAGATACAAATCCCCTTTACAATTAATTCAGAGTTGGAAACAAGCCAATTTCAATTAATTCACAGCAAAGGAGCAATGGTTTGTTATGCACCAAAGTTGGAAAGAGGCCCTGGACTCAACAAAGGGAAAGAAAACCTGTTAGAAGATACTTGTTGATAAGTTGAGAATGGCATCTGATCCATACAATTGATAACTTATAGATACTATTGTACGAGTGAAATTTCTTTTTTCTTGCAAACTGATGTGTGAAAAAGGTCTTGAAAGACCTGCTGGACGTAAGAACATGAAGCAAATAGAGATCAAGTTCTCATCTAGTTTTTAATTAGAACCAAATGTCACCTTTATTGAATACTAAACATGTAATTTAATTAACACTTGAAATATCAGAGCACAAAGTCTAAAATGAATATAATCTAAACTAATATGATTTATCAAGCTACTAATCTATATTCTTTAAAAACATACACTAGCATTAAGCTTTCAGTTGTTGCTGAGCAAAGAGACACCAAAAATCAGTAAGACCATGATGCATAATGTGAATATTGTAGCCCATGCTTCAAACTGCTTAAAAGATGGATCTTTATGACTTGTTTAGATTCATAAAAAAGGAATCACACAAAAATAGAGATGACCATGCTACATACATTAATCCTTTTGATGATACAGTGGATTCCTATGAGAAGTCATATGGATCTGCTCTAAATTTGAACATTAGTTGACAACATATTACAAATCCACCGAAGCAGCAAAGGCCCTCAAAAATTCCAAATCGACCGCCAAACAAACTCTAATTCCTCAAGTTGTAAACCAATCAACCAACATATTGCTATAAAATTAGATGCATTCTATTCCATAGAACCAATCAAACTCCAATTCCAAGATTCTAGAATGATAGTCCCCCCAAAAATCCCAAATCGAAAAACCTAAATCCCTAAAGTTGAATTTGATAGTAGAGACTTACCGCCAAGTCATTGGATGGTGCCCCTCGCCTCCTACCTCCCAACGTAGGGAAATCTCAGCCTCTTAGGTGGTGAGTCGAGCCTGGCTCTAGACTCCAAGTTCTCTCCTCTTGGTGTCGATGGTCGGTCTTTCCTTTCTTTCCGTCGATGGAGGCGTCTCCTTTCTTTCTTTCAACAACTAAACTCTGTTATAACGTTTTTCCATAAAAAAAACAGGTGAGGGGCATTTCGCGATAAAAAATAAAAACCTCAGGGGTATTTGGCGAATTATACCGAACTTTTATACACCTCACGAATTTAGCTATATCTCGAGGGCACCTGGCGAAAAATCCATTTTTGTTAAATCCCACCGGGTCTTATCCCTCACGGAATGGGATTTGTCCCTCGTAAAGAAAATAAAAAATAACTCAATTAACTTAGGAAGGTGGAAATTACTAATCTCATTACAAATTAAAGTATATATTACATACAGTAGACTAGCAAGTTCTTCGGGCAATTAAAGTATGTATATTACATGCAGTAACCACTCCCAAGTATATATTACATACAGTATATATTACATACAGTAACCACTGTCAAGTAAGTGCAACGGTAAGTCTATTTTTATTTCTTATATGTTTTTAATGTTTTATTATTATTTAAATTTTAGATTTAAATAAATGTTAAGGTACGCATAATATAAATATATTCTTATATGTTTTTATTAATTTTAATTATATATATATAAATATATATAATTTTATATATGTGTGGAACGGGACGGGATCGGAATGGGATTGAAATTTTTTTTCCATCAATTCCACCGAAATCGGGACGGGATGTGTGATGATGAAGCGCCTACAAGGAAGCCAAGCTTCAAAACTACTGATGAGGTTGATGCCACTACTAACAAGTATTAAATTATATAAAAAAAATAATTAAAAAAATATTTTATAGAGTTTTTCGCTCATTAAAAAACATGCCGAAAAGTAAAAGCCCATGTATTTTGGAATGGAGATAGTATCAAACAACCCTTAAATCCCCCCTCCCCCCATTTATATATGTGCGGGACGGGACGGGATCGGAACGGGATTGAAATTTTTTTCCATCAATTCCACCGAAATCGGGACGGGATGTGTGATGATGAAGCGCCTACAAGGAAGCCAAGCTTCAAAACTATTGATGAGGTTGATGCCAGTACTAACAAGTATTAAATTATATAAAAAATTAATTAAAAAAATATTTTATAGAGTTTTTCGCTCATTAAAAAACGTGCCGAAAAATAAAAGCCCATGTATTTTGAAACAGAGATAGTATCAAACAGCCATTAAATCCCCCCTCCCCCATTTGTGTATTATGTGTTAAACTGAACATGTCATGTCATCTTCAAATATGCCATGTCATCCTCTATGACCAGATTTTTTTCATCGATGGGGATACCGAAAGCAACTTACCCTAAAGTATAAGATATTACACGAAATTTAAAAAGTTCAGGGTGTTTAGCGCAACTACCCCCAAAGTTGGGGATATTTACTGCAATTTTACCATTATTTTGTAGTCGTGCTAGCATCCTTCCAAAGTTAATTAGGTTTCTGTGCCCCAATCCCTTTCCCTTTCCTTCAGATCGGAGAGCGCTCATCCATGTATTCTCCATCTCCCGTCTCTCTCAACCATCACTCCGCCACCGACCACTAACGCAGGATTCTCACTGGTCGGCGCACCCTGCAAGCCCAAGATAGAGTCGAGATTTTAGCCTTATGCGACCCACAACAGGCCGGAAACCCCACCAGCGAGACCCATTGGATTTTGTGTGTCATTCTGGACTCCTAGCCCTCGTTCTTTTTTATTTTTCTTCAGATCCGGTATGAAATCTCACTCTTAATCTATTTGCTTTGGTTGTTCTTTTTTGATTTGGAATTTCGAGTTGGATTGGAACTACTAGGGTTATTAGGTGCGAATATTTGTGGAAAATTTGGGGCTTTTCGCCTAGAGTCGATAATGGTGGGATTTGGTATTCTAAATGGAATCTCAACTGGACTGTTGAATCTTGATTGTATGCTGTCAAATATAGGGGTCTAAGATTAGGAGAATCAGAATGGACTGGTGGTGCAGTAAGAGATGATTTCTCTTGAATTGCTGATTTTTTATGAGAATTTGCCTTATGTGCTTGAAATTTGTTGTTGTCGTTGTATTAATCTGATGCGATCTTCTCTCGTTGTTGTTGTTGCATTTTCTGTCATCAATGGAGTTGATGTGCTTTCTCGTTGCCATCTTGAATGGAATGCTTTCTTTCGGGTGTTTGAGAAATCTATCAAGGAGGAACTAAGACGCAAGATGAGGGTCCTAGTTATGAACCAATTCCATTTCCTTCTACATGTTAGAATTTCCAGTAACTAGTGCGAAAAAAAAAACTTCAAGTGCAGCATATTTTTGATCACATATCAAACATATATAGAATTGATAGTTTTATTGTGATGAAATTGAGAGTCTGATGGTATTTGTTTACATGGTTGAATTTGTTATCAAACATCTAAAGAAATGGTAATTTAGGGTTACATTTATGTTCAGGGATTTCGCAAGATTGACAGTGATCTAGGGCTTCCTTCTTAAGGTTAATTTATATAGAAAAGTAATTAACTTGGAAGCGAGGTTGCTTACTTGAATCCATTTTCTTGATGGCATGCAGATGTAGAATTATAGAATAACTATATAAGATTAAGAGAAATAAATCCATGTTGATCATTGATTTGCTGTAATTTTGTTGTGATTTGATGCATTACCCTTTTAGAGTCCTTGTACACTCGGTCTATTACAAACTCGTTGACAGTTTCCTTTTAGAGTCCATATTGATCTCTTTAATGGTTTCTTATTTCCTGTTTTGTGATTGTGGTTGTTGGCTAAGGATGGTATGTTTGAGATCTTTACTGAGACTATAATTTGTTTTTGGAATTTTGAAGTGTTTTAAGATTTAATATGATATCCTCAAGTCCCTTAAATTTGAGATGGGGAATCCAACATTAAAGCCTTTTTTTTAGGTATATGAGCTATCGGCTACACTAACATAATATGCCTTAATTATTCAGATTGCAGTTTAAAAAGTTTGGGTGAATGCTTATAGTTCTTCCTTTCTATTTTAATACAATTTCAGGAAATTCACAAGAAGTGGACAACAAAATCTCAGAGTAAGTTGCTACTAATTTGCAGTTTGTGCTTTGGATTTTGTAGATAATCTTCAAATCAACTTCTAATTTTGATGTTGCATATGCAAAGTGGAAATTTCAAGTTGGAGTTTCTTGGGTACTACCTGGCTGAGCTAAGTTTGCTAGATTATGGGTGAGTCAAGTTCCTACCTTCCTTGGTTGCAGTAGCAGTAATTTTCCTTGCAAAATTCACAATGAATCCAAAGAAGCATCCCTGGGTAAGCATTTACCTTTTGTCATCTTCGGCAGCATTTATATATTTTGGAATTTAAAATAGCCGTATAAATATTGTAGGATTCTTCCTTACGAAAGTACTTTGGATACTCACCATCTGTCTTAGGGCAATGTGTTTGATTAATACACGATTTGCAATTGAAACGAAAGGGTGGAAACTTGGTGGCAATAGGAGATAAGTACAAGAGTCATAAGGTAAAAAAATTTCCCATAAAAAATTGAATTTATTAATGTTATCTATGTCTGTTAATCATTCCATCTAATTTGAAACTTTATTTGTTTAAATAGGTCATTTGTGGGTGATGAATTAGTACGGGGTCGATCCATGAGTCTTGGACATTGCTGTTTACTAATGACACGTCGAGGATAAGTATCGAGCTGTCGTCAAGGGTAAGTACCGATCCCTATGCTTACCTCCACCGTCGCATACAACCCTATACACTTTTTGAGTGTGAAGACGGCAAAATACTCGTGTTGCTTGTGTGTCACCGCTTCGGAACACTCTATTGGTATGATATCGACAATCACCAAGTGATTGCCATCCCTAAGCGTACTTGGTTGAGGTATGTTAGAGGTCAAGTTGTTCACGCAACAGAAGATTCAACCGAGATAGCTTAGCTTGGATATTCGATATTCGATATGTAGCATGAATCCCTCAACTTCTTATATATTTTGCTTATTGTTACCGTGTGTGCAATTTGCAAAAGGTTGAAGACAATTGCAATTTCGGATTGAGCAAGTCAATATGTTAGTCAAAGTTAATTAGAAATTAAAGATTGGGCTTTAGCCTATTTCATGTACATACATCAATCTATAAATAGGCTCACTTTATAGTCAAATAACTCAGTCGAATAACTCTGTTTCTCTTTCCTCAAAGTTCGTCTCCAAGCTCTCCGTCAATGGAGTCCTTTCTCTTTTCCTAAATTATGTTTTGTCATTCAACAAATCAAGAATTCACACCAAATCAACACTTAGCGAATTTAATACTTAGATAAATTGTATAAAAAATTAAAAATGTTATCAATAGAAATGTCATCCCCCATAATATCATAAATGATTGAGATCAATAAAGTGTAATCACATATGTTATCAATGGAAAAAAGTCATCAATAAAAGATGTCATCAATGAAGTCATCAATAAAATGTAATAAAAATGTCACCACAAATGATTGCATCAATGACGTGTAATCACAAATGTGTCATCAGTGAATAAAAGTAAAATCAATAGAAATATATCGATATACAATTGATTAATTAAAAAAGTGGCATCACACGATTTTGATTAAAAAAGTGACATCAAATAATTACATTAGAACAATGGCATCAAAACACTACTTTAAAAAAGTGGCATCACATTAAAGAAAAAAATGTCATCAAAATACTACTTTGAAAAATATGACATCACGGTAAAAAAAATATCATCAAAAAATTGACATAAAAAAATGTGTCAATAGTAAAAAAAATGGCATCAATGGTCAACGTGACATCACAATAAACAAACAATGTTATAAACGTTTGAAAAAAGTGGCATTAAAAAAGTGTCATCAAACTATTTCATCAGAAAAGTGGCATCAAAGCGAAAATAAAATGTAATAAAAAAAATGGCATCAAATAATTACATTAGAAGATCAAATCACTACTTTAAAAAGTGACATCACATTAAAGAAAACAATGTAAATAAAAATTTGGCATCAAAACACTACTTTGAAAAATGGCATCAAAACATTTCAGGAAAAAATGGCACCATAGTAAAAAAAATGACATCGAAAAAATGACATCACGGTAAAAAATGAAATAAAAAAATGGCATCAAAAAAGTGGGATCAGTGATAAAAAAAGGCCGGTCAACGGTCAACTGTTGATCGATTGATAGTCAAACAGGTGGACCGTTGACCTTATATACTCCATTTGGAAATGGTGCTAGCTTACCTAATTAAATTAGTTTGGGTGCTAATCACCTAATTAAATGTTCAAAATAGACTAGTTAGCAAAATCACCCTTAAAATTTTCACATATTTTTTACCCCTAATATATTAATATTTTTTTATCCTTACCATAAATATAATTTAACTAGTAGAATTCCCGCGCCATGGCGCGTTTGTAGGAATTTGATTGGGGTTGACTCGGTAACAATGATTTTCTTCGGATGACCGATGAACTTTAATACACATATGTTTGCAATTAGACTGAAGTTTGTCATTGTAATGGTTGTAATTTCTCTCACATGAACATCCCTACATTGGAAATTAACAAATAAAATAGATGTGTATTTAAAATAAAGGACAAATATTAAGAACATCACAATTAATAAAAAAAAAAAAACATAACATAAAGCAATTGTAAACTCTACATACCATTTCGTCAATACAAACCAACTGCAATGGTGATTATGTTTTTCTCTCGGGATACCATACAATCTTCTTGAATATCCTTTAGTCTAGTGAACTCAATAATCGAACCCGCAATCGCAACAAAGAATTAAAATGTAGTGTGAGTTTGATGTGTGAGGAGATCGCGATAAGAGGTTAGTATTTATAATAGAGTATGACAAAAGGATAAATCCCAAATCATAATAGATGGCAGTAGGTAATTGGCTTAAAAAAAATGACATGAAACCAAAAATCAATTGATAGTTGGGATTGAGTGGGAGGGTATGATATAAGTAATTATAAGTAATTAAAGTAAAAAAATAATAATAGGTTAGGAAAGAATATGAGACTTCGGATTTGTAATTTAGATTATAGATTTTAAATATTGTAAACTATCAATTAGAAATTTGATCAGTAGGTACTCAGTAGTAGTAGTAGTAGTAGTAATAATAATAATAATAACGGCGATTGGTTTTTTGAAGCGGGTTCAGTTGGTTACGAGAAGTCATGGTACGGGGTTTGTTAACGACGATTTTGTTTTTCATAGAGTTGGTTTCACTATTCAAAAAGGCGTTGGAGCTCAATTTGTTACGAGGCTTCCAACCAACTTTATGTAAGCCATCTTTATAATAATAATAATATTTTATTATTAAATAATAATAATAATAATAATAATAATAATAATAATAATAATAATAATAATAATAATAATAATAATAATCTATATCTATATCTATATAAACTCTTAATTTATAAGAGTTTAGGATTAAGTGTCGAACTTATAGGCGCTTTAGGAGTCCTAATTTAATTTAACGTACAAAGGAAAAGAAAGGAGGATTAAAAATTAATGGAAAAAAAAAGAGAAAAAGGAGAAATATAAAATTGAAGGAAAAAAATGGTCAATATTCCTAAAACTCATATAAGGTTGACATGTAAGCAATGTCTTCTAAATTAAAGCTATATATATAGATTATATTTAAGTTTAACTTTAAGTTTTAACTATAAAATATTAAAATATACTATATTCCTTGGAATTCTAATGGAAATATGTGGTGGGTGATGATTTGTTAATAAAAAAAACATTTAATGAGTGATTTTTTTATAATTTTGTATTTAATGGGTCGTTAAGGGTAAAAGATTATGTTAATATTTAATGAGTGAGGCTAATGGCAAGATGTCGAAATGACTATTGACAAGATAATTTCAGCAAAATTGCACAAATCCTTTTTTATTCTAGAAAATATTTAAAAGTTAGACCGAGAGCAAAAATAAACGATATGCGTGTTCATCCAAATACTCAATTGATTCAACCTTAATCCTGAAAAAAAACGATTAGATTACACGTTGCACGATATTCAATTAGTGGTAAGTGCTGACAATATACTCGTATCGTATGAACTTGGTTTTGCAGTCAATCATCAATCGATTTTAGGGGTTCGTGATTTTAGGGAGAACGTGGAGTCGTGCTCTGTGGCTCCGAGCCAATCGAAGTCGCCGTCTCTGCGGCCTCCTCCCAACGCGCTCAGTGGCTCCGAGCCGCGGTGCTGGGCCAACAACGGCCTCCTCTCCACTGCGTTTCTCATGATTGGCGTCGACGCCGTGAAGAAAGACTCTTCCCAACGCGCTCAGTGGCTCCGAGCCGCGGTGCTGGGCCAACAACGGCCTCCTCTCCACTGCGTTTCTCATGATTGGCGTCGACGCCGTGAAGAAATAATCCGGTATTACTGGCCTTCTCATTGACGTTAATTGCACCCTACAAGCAAAGTTAATGCTTCGGGCCCGGCGTTAATTAATCCATGATTAAATTCAACCCTACAAGCAAAGTTAATCCTCATCGATTGATTTCAATTTATCCCCAAAATCATGAATCAATTTCAAAGTTCCAATTCAATCCTAAAATATCACCCAATTTTAATTTAACCTTAAATGTACAAACCAATTTGAATTTGACCCTAACATTTCCTTGTTGATTATAAATAAAGCAATTAGAAAATAATGGAGGAAGGGTAGAAGATGGAGTCATAAACACTTGCAGAGGCGGTCGATGTCTTCAATGTGTCCATGAAGTTTCTCTCGCATTGCCCGCTTCCAACATGCCCACTTTCTAAAGGATTTGAAGTTGCAGTTTTACTAAAATTATCTTGTCAATAGTCGTTTCAGTGTCTTGTCTATAGCCCTTATGATATTGAATGAGTGAAATATTTTGTTTATGTAAATTACACATAACCACCCGTAAATTATGGTACTTTTCACACCACCCATAAAAACTTAAATTACAGTAAACCACCCATAAATTTGATTTGTTTTCATATGACCACCCACACATTAAACCTCTATTTGTTTTGTTTAAAACGACTAAAATACCCCTAATCCAAGCTTATTTGTTTTTACTTTGTAAAGGAAAGATGTTGCATATATATAAGTACGTGTTTGGATTACAATTGTATTATGTTTATAATGTAAAATAGACATGGTCGTCTTTGGTAAACAAAAAATTTAAGATAAATTAAGGGTGTTTGGATTCCATAATTTATTAATTATATATAATGTAATAAATTTATCCTGATGTATGTGATTATTTGGTTAAATTGCTAAATCAATGTATGAGATTTTCAGTTATACAACCAACTGCTCACTGCTCACCTAAACCGAAGTAAATAACTGAATTATAATTAAAATGAAATGAAATTCAAACTCACCCTAAATACTCCAATCAATATATATCTAAATTGGATTTGCAATGTGAAGAATCGAGACTTGCAATAGCTCCTAACAGTCTCCTCTCCTTCAAATGTTGAATAAGATAGGGATAGACTCTAAAATAAAACAAGATTGTTGTTTTAAAAGAAGGGTTAATTAGCTCATATCTTAAATTACAAAGCATATCATTTAAAAAATAAGATAAACTTATACATATCATTTGACAAATTAGCCAAATGTGAATAATTTTATTATAATTTATTCTTTTTTAAAATGGTAAAAGCTAGTAATACCGGATTATTTAACAAATGAGAAGTCTTATGAAAGCAAATCATTGCATTAAATACAAATAAGTTTGAATTAAGGGTCTTTTAATATTTTAAAACAAAACAAAGAGAGGTTTAATGGGTGGGTGCTCTTATGAAAAGATAACTAATTTATGGGTGATTTAATGTAATTTAAGTTTTTATGGGTGATTATGTGAAAAGTACCATAATTTACGGGTGATTATGTGTAATTTACCCTTTTGTTTATGGTACACTATCTTATATTTTGGGCCTATTGTTGTGAAGTAACTGAACTAAAAGCCCAGTTGACCATGATCTCCGGAGTCTGTGCTGGACCCATCCTGAAAGAGAGGGAGCGGAGAAGGGTAACATCGAGAAACTGCGATTCATTCACCCTCATTGTTTGAGCTATCCAGTGGAGGCCAAGTGGGAAAGACTTGGTACAGCACTTCCATGGTGAGTATCTCTCTTTTGGAACTTCAATCACTTCGCTACTGATCACCTTTATATAGTTTTAGGTATTGAATTCCGAAATTAGATGAGGAACTGTCCTTGTTTCGAGATCCGATCTACAATCCCTAACTGTGCTTATTTAATTTATTTAATCTGAACTCGTATTCGACTGGTTTCTGTTTGATTTTGGAATTCAGAGAGGTCAATTAGCACGATCAACTTGTTTTCTTATTCCCAGCTGACAGCTTTTATACTGAAAACCCTAGATTTGGTAAGTTGACTTGAGTTTGCTGTTGTTTTTTCTGACAATCTTTCACTGTTCCTACTTGCGAAAGCTTTCAGAGTAGATTTGCTCGTGTTGACAGAATAGTTGGTTTAAGTCCAAAGAGGGAATTGGACTTGGATTTAAATCAGTATACAGTAATATGAATATTTTAGAGAAACTTTTCTGTATCTGTTGGCCAAATCCTCGTGATCCAACTGCGCTCGTACGATAAACTGTTAACCCAAGACAAAAACAATCAATTCTAAACTGTAGCTTCATCCAGTTTCCCCTGCTTCCTCACCGCACTGCAAGTCTTTCAGTTCCTCAAAATCTTTTACTCATCCCTCCAGTTGGACTTGATCATGTTATACTTATGTGAACAATGGGGAGTCCGGAGTTGTGTAGAACAAAATATGCTAATGTTTTGCCAATCTTAATCATGTATAGAGAGAACTCACACAATTATTTATGGCATTCTTCTTGCTGCACACCTGTTACATTGGTGCCTTAAATTTCGATTCCACTTCTCTTAGCTCTCAAGCCTTAAAAGACTGTTGATAGTCAATTTCATGGCTGCTCTTCAACTTTAAAAACAGGATGTATCCTTATTTTCTCCTTCTATATTGGCTTCACAGGCACATGTGCAGTTTGATGATTTGCAAAAGTATCATCACACGCAACAGAATGGAATCTGTTGCTGTTTGATGAAGATACATGTTAGGCTGTTACGTACATACTCTCCTTCGTGATCATGTAGGTAGAATTTTCTCTTGCTTAGCCTACATATTCCTCTCTTGATATTTCATCCTGGCTAGTTGTGGAATATGGATTGTGCAGAGCCTTCTAAAATGTTCAATATATGTGTATCAAAATTTTTTCACGCCCTCGTTGCTGAGTGTTTCTCGAGAGTGCTCTATGATCAATCTATATTTATATTAAATTAAAAAACCTTTCTGTTCACATATTTTACATGTAAAAGAGTATGTAAGTATGTAACTAATGAATAATATTTGTACAGCAGAAGCACAGGGTCTTGTACATGCATCACGGTGTCGTAATCAACTTGATGGATCTACAGAAGAATATCTTTATGTATTAGCTGCAGCTACAGACATTGTGCATGGGTAAAAAACTACACAGGATCTGGATGAAGATAGAATTAAAAAATAGCTAAACCCTTTCCTTTACCTACACTGTTTTGATGCAACCCCACAAAAACAGGAATCACATAAAACATCAATACCCTGCCTCCTTTTATATAGAATAACTCCATAGTGACACCTCCGACTCACTCTCCATATCGTCCCACCCGAAACCCTCATCCGTAGTAGTATGATGAGGTGGCGGCATCAGCATTCCTTCTGCCATGTGGATCAGCAGCTTCGGCATCTGGAATGTTGCCTCCTCGTCCATATAAGCAACAACTTCACACTTCTCCTCTATTAGCTCCTCGCATTCTTGTCTCCTAGCCTCAGATTTCCGCTTTGGTCGAAACTCTTCAGCAGCCTCAGCTGCAGCCCTCTGGATATCCTTGATGTCACCGGAGACTGGAACACGAAGCCCTGTTGCCGAGTCCGCAAAGTTGAGGCATGCCATCCTGCCTCTGAGAGCCAAAGCTGCGACGTCATGTGCCCTTGCCGCCATCTCAGCAGTTGGGTAACTCCCCAGCCATATCCTGGCGGTCTTGTTGTTGGGCGCCCGTAGCTCACACACCCACCTGCTGTTGTTCCTCCTCCGTACCCCACGGTACACCGGGTGCCTCGTCTCCTTGAACTTCTTCCTTCCTGCTCGTTTCTTTGGGCAGCTCGAAGCCAATATGATCACCTCCTCATCCGAACGGGGACTCGACAATGAAAACGACTTCTGCTCCCAGCTATGGCTGTAAATCTCCATTGGGTATGTGTGTTTATATATTATGTGTGTGTGTGTGTGTTTGATGAAGTGTTTGATGCTGTTGTGTTTAGTAGAAAAGAAAGATGGAAGGTAATTGGAACGAAGACAGGAGAGTACTATATATAGATGAAGCATGAGTAACGGTAAACAGATAACAGTTTGTTGGATTTTGGACGCGTGTTGAGAGGAGAGGACGCCACCAAAACACGGATTTTCATTTTCGGGGGTGGGGTTTTGGGTTTTGTCTTGTTCGGTGGGGTATTTCCTTCCACCTGACGTACGAGTTATTTTGATCGTGATGGGTGATACGTGTCTGCCCTGGATGAGTCAACAGCTTTACACGTCACTGTTTGGGATTCAGATATTCAGTTATTTTCGTTCGCACTTTCTTTTCTTCCGAAATTACCCTTTTGTTCGCCGATGTGGTTAAAAACTTGAAATCAGGCGGCCGTGCTTGTTTCGGTTTGGATTTCTTTCTTTCTTTTTTTATTTGAGAAAGTAAGCATTCGAGATCATACAACATATAAGATGTAGTACAACAGCCATCTTGCACATAACGAAAGACAAATAAAAGCATACCTAAAATTAGACATGAGTACGGGTCAGACCCGTCGGATCGACATGTTCGACCTGCCGGATCAAGGGTCGGGATATCCCTGACTCTAATCCAGACCCTTCCAAGCCACTGGTCGTGGTGATTTGTCGGGTTAAGTTTTGACCCTTTGACCTGACCATGACATGTCATTTAATTTAAAATAAAGGTTTTTAAGTTTAAAAAAATATTAATAAAAAGAAAAGGGTAGAAGGGCTTGGATCGTCTTCTCGTTGTCTACGTATCCTCTCGGAGAAGAGGAATAAAAGCTCACATAATTCTTTACATTCGTTCTGATCCCTACTTACCTTATCCCATGTTGGGACTCTTCGCCTTGCTCTGCATCTGAGCTCCCTAACATTGTGTCATCGTCGAATTTTTCATCCGAGTCTGACTTGATTAAGTGATCATTCTTTTAAATCCTCATCTCCGTCATTTTCCAATCGTTTAGGCAAACTTGACCTTCTAGTGTCTCAAGTAAGAGTCTTGATCTCTTTTCGCTTAATATTTGACCACATTGGCTAAAACGTTGCTCCACTGCTATAGTTGAGCAAAGAGCGACAAGTATTTGACGAGCAATTGCCTATAGAGTAGGAAATTGGGTTCTTTCCAAATGGCTCCACTGTTCTATAATGTTGAATTCCTTTTCACCTCGATTTTTTTGGAAAAAAATGACGACCTGTCGGGTCCATGGGTCAAAATCAGCACGATCTTAATCCTAACCCTTAACCCGCCTAGACCCGACCCTTGTCAACCCTAACTTGCCGGGTCGTCGACCCTTTGGGTTTTCGCTGGGTCAAAACTCGTCAGGTCCGGGTCGACCCTTCACTCTTGCTTATGTTTACCTAAAACTAGCAAGTTAAGGACGTAGGCTAAGGACGAAGCCAACCACCAATATGAAATAGCACCGCTGACTAGAAATACATGAAGGAATACACGTGGGCAGTGAAGACGAACCACCAAGAAAGTTTTTCATACACGTAGTCACTCCATAGAAACTACCACGATCTCAGCCAGTCCCGAGTTCGAACTCCAGAACCCCAACGAAAAAGTAGATCGCCAAGACAAACAAAGCGAAGCCGCACACCGCCCGAGCAAAACGCACCAAAAAGAACCAGTCGAAATGGACACGGATTTTGGTCAAGTCCTTTGAGGATTTAATTCAAGTTCTTTCGAGCGAGATTATTCTACCATCAGTATTAAGAATATTTTCCAGGCCCACTCAGGATTTTGGTCATATCCTTTGAGGATCACACACACATGCACACACACACATACAAATCTTGTTTGGGTTTATTTATTTATTTATTTATTTTTCTGGATACTTGGCGTGCAAAGGCAATGGAGCACCTTGCACGCCAAGGGTATTACAGTGTGATGTGATCGTAGTTGCCCATGAGCTTGACTCTTTTTCCCTACAAAGGTTTGTCTTCGGAGCTGAACATCAACTTCCATTTGTGAAAATGGTTTGGCGACACCTCGGTACTTTGGCTCATTCTGGCTGTATAAAATTCTGATTGAAGCTGAATAAGTACTTATTTGAAAGATATTTTTAGTTGCTACAACTTTATTGAAGAACGCAATCATCAATTCAGCTTGGAAAATGGCCGAAATCTGGGATCTTTGAAGCAGACCAAAAATCTGGCAGCTTGTCAGAAATGCAATAAATGAAGACGGAATGCATTCAGTAAAGTTAGATTAAATGAAGGGGCTTTACAGATTCTTCCGAACGTCCATATCTTTGATGGAAGCCAAGACCATTTGTTTTCCCCCATTATGGATGTTCATCTCTCCGTCATAAATCTCGAAAACCCTTTCGTATTATTCGTCATTAGTTTATCGATTTATTTTAATTTATTTTATTTTTCTTAGCAAAAATATTTTCCTATATAAAGGGATGTAAGAACTTTTGAGACAAGTTGAATTTGAGAAAACTAAGCACTGTGCTTCCTTCGTTTCGGGCTAAGAAACAAAATCTATCTTGGTGAGATGCCGGATAAAACCTCTTGGTGAGATGCTAAGAGCGATTCCCTAGCGAGAGATGATAGAATCAAAGGGTTGGAAACACTCGGAGTGCGAGACCGAGAGTGTGGAAGATCGAGTGTTGGAGAGAGCTCGGAGTGCGAGGACGAAAGCGATCTTGCATCACATATTCCTCAACCCCCCATCACCTACCTTACCATCATTCTAATGCCTTCCACAACCCCATCATCACCCTTAAACCCCAAAAACGTTACTCTAAAACAGCCCCTCAATCCCTCTCAAAAGAGTCCCATTTAGAATCGTCTCTACTTAGGCGACATATCGGTAAAACGTTGTTTCCCACTTCATCTGATCGACCTTCGATTGACGAGATTTTCCCCAACACAACCGCGACTTCAAGATCTACAAAAGTAGTACTCGCACACCTCTAGGAGCCAATCCAATCGACGAGAAATCAACATTCTTTGATGACTGATCTGCTGCTTCAGAAACTGTCAACAACTTCCCGACTTCTCGAAACTCTCGCCGCCGATCCTTTTGCTCGAGCCCGGGCACAATCAAGTCAAGTGGTATCAGAGCAACGAGAAGGGTTCCTCAAGCTTCCAGGTCAAAATGTTCAAGAAAATGAGTTCCAAGCCTTTGTCCGAAGAGTACATCCTATGGGATATTCGAGCCTATGATGATAGGTATCTTCGTTGAAATGATATGGATAGTGCTACATATGATGTAGTTGATCAAGAGCTCCGGAGGAGATATCGAAAGAGGAGGGCTTGGGAGGATGAGGCTCGACATAAGAAGAATGTTGAACCACCTTGGCAAGAGATCCGCAAGCTCGTGGAAGATTCAATGCAACAAGTAAAGGAAATTCGAACACTCATCAACTCATTGGGGTCGACGCTATCGAAGCCCACAACAGCCCCACCTCCCTCTTCAAAGACGACATCCTCTAAGGCCAAGGGTGAGACACTTGAGATTAAAGAAAGCAAGTCCAAGGATGTTCCTATTGAGATTGCGAAGGTCAACCCCGAGCTTTAAAAAGATGTGGAAATCATCCAAGTTCCCAAGGTTGCGCTTTCCATGAAAGAGAAACAATTGCCAACCGACATGCCTAGCTTTCTGAATTCCATGTCAAGTAAGTGGTTGGATGCAACCTCTTTCATTCCATCTTACTTGCCTTTAATGATTGAAGAAGAAGAGAAGATTCAACATCATTTCAAAGACGTTACCACATGTCCAAAGAAGTCGCTCATTTCCATCACGGATTCTAGGACGAATCCTTTTCAAGGGGAGGAGGATCATGTGATCGTAGTCGCCCATGAGCTTGACTCTTTTCTCCTACAAAGGTTTGTCTTCAGAGCTGAACAACAACTTCCATTTGTGAAAACTGTTTGGCGACACCTCGGTATTTTTTCTCGTGCTACCTGTATAAAATTCTGATTGAAGCCAATAAGTACTTGTTAGAAAGATATTTTAAGTGACTACAACTTTATTGAAGGATGTAAGCGTCAATTAAGCTTGGAAGATGGCCGAAATCTAGGAGTTTTGAAGCAGTCCGAAAATCTGAAAGCTTGTCGGAAATGCAATAAATAAAGACGGAATACATTCAGTAAAGTCGGACTAAATGACAGGGCTTTAGAGATTCTTCCAAACTTCCATCTCTTTGATGGCAGCCAAGACCATTCGCTTTGCCCCATTATGGTTGTCCATCTCTCCGTCATAAATCTCGAAAACCCTTTCGTATTATCCGTCATTAGTTTATCGATTTATTTTAATTTCTTTTATTTTTCATAGAAATAATATTTCCCTATATAAAGGGATGTAAGAACTTCTTTTGAGACAAGTTGAATTTGAGAAAATTAAGCATTGTGCTTCCTTCGTTCCGAGTTAAGAAATAAAATCTATCTTGGTGAGATGCCAGATAAAACCTCTTGGTGAGATGCTAAGAGCGATTCCCTAGTGAGAGATGATGGAATCAAAGGTTCAGAAACACTCGGAGTGCGAGGCCAAGAGTGTGGAAGATCGAGTGTTGGAGAGAGCTCGAAGTGCGAGGCCAAGAGCGATCTTACATCACATGTCCTTCAACCCCCTATCCCCTACCTTACCATCATTCTAAGGCCTTCCACAAATGCATCATCTCCCCCAAATCACCCCCAAAACGTCACTCCAAAACAGCCCCTCAATCCCTCTCAAAAGAGCCCTATTCAAAATCGTCTCTCCTCAGGCGACGTGTCGGCAAAACGTTGTTTCCTACTTCGTCTGACCTCCGATTGACGCGATCTTCCTCAATACACAACTGTGACTTCAAGATCTACAAAATTAATACTCGTACGCTTCTAGGAGCCAATTCAATTGATGGAAAATCGGCATTCTTTGATGAGTGATCTACTGCTTCAGAAACTGTCAACAACTTCTCGACTTTTATGAACTCTCATCCCCGATCCTTTTTCTCGAGCCTGGGCACAAGCACGTCACAGTGCCTTCGCAAAAAGTAGCCCATCGGTGACCAAGCGAAGATTGGAGCCATGCCGGCAGCACCGAAAGCAACCATCGAAACTAGAACCACACCAAGGAACCGAAGAAGCCCATACCGTTGAAAACCAACAAAGGAAGCAACCCTGACTGAGGAAACGGTGAAGGAAAACAGCACAACCTGGAATGACTAGGTCGAGGATAGCCGTGAAGGGAGGCGACGTCGAACGTACAAGCAGACTTTAGATCTGGCGATGAAGAATGAATCGGGCTCAACAAAAAGATTGAAACCAACTAAAACGAAGCTGAAATAAACCAAAATCACGACAGCAGCTTGGAATCCAAGGGGATGTAAGCACTGAATCCAAACAAAAAATGCCAAAAGACATTGGATTGAAGAGGTTTGGATGGGAAATTATTAGGATTCAAATCAAGAATGTGGGTGGGAGATTTGAGGGCGCATTGCCAGAAGAGCTGGCGCATTTTTTTTTAAAATTATTTGATAGAGATAAACCATCCTTCACAAAACTAAGAAAAATAGGGATAGCCAAGGAGTAAAACCTTGCAAGTTCCGAGAAACCCATCTAGAGAGAAGGGATCTCCCTTCTATCTAGATTTGCTTAACAATTAGCCCCAAATGTATCCTCGAAATCCCTAATTTCTATTTGTAAGTTGTCATTCTTCCCAAATCAATCCATCATTTTGTCTAATCAGCACCTCCCAGTACAATTTTTGAAATTGTCTCCTCCCTTTGGCCTTCCCTTTGTGTATTGGGGCTGATCTATGCTATGATCGGGGCTTCGTTCATCCGGTTGGCGGGGTTTCATCTTTCCTGTTGGGCTTCTCTTTGGCCACCTTGGTCATCTTTTTCCTCTTTCATAGTCCCTTCCTCAACCCACTTGCAGGTTCTTCCTCTCAGTGCACCTATCCCGTCCCCGATGTCTCTCATCTTCGACTAGTAATCCTTCTCTGTTATACTCTGCCCTTGGATTGGGCTTTCTTCTCCTCTCCTTGGTGAATCAAAATCTGTCTATCCCCCTCGGAGTCTGGGCTCGCTGCCGACGGTGGAGCCTCTCTCGTTATTGTCGGTGCTTCAGTCTCCGATTATAGTCTCGTCTTCCGACCTCTGATGTCCTCTCTTCCTTAGTCGGTTTGTTGTGTTTGGTTTCCGTCTGTTTTCTCCTCACATTCGCCCTTGGTCCTTTTAGCCCAAGTTTGGGTTCTTCGGACCCAAGGTTGCGGATTTTTCAAAGAAAAAAAAAGCCCGAAAGGGCCTTATCTCAATCCCGAAAGGGTTTGACAATATTCCCGAAAGGGTTAGCAAAATTACCGAGAGGGCCTTTTGTTATTCTGAAAGGGTGTGATAAAAATCCCGAAAGGGTTGAATAAAAATCCCTAAAGGGTCTTGTTAAACTCACGTTAGGGCTTTCAGGTGCGCTCTCTGCAAGGGTGGTTCTGGACGGTGTTCTGGTTGTTCTTGGCGATTCTAGTCTAAGTTGGGGCTTTGACATCTGCTGTCGGGTCTGGCTGGGGTCGTGGCGGTGTGCATCAAGGCGACTTCGTATTCCAGAAATTTCCTTGGAGGTTCGTCTTCATCGCCCACAGGAACTTCTGGCCAACGGTGTTATCGTCTGAAGCCGCTTGGCTCTGATTTTTTTGAATTAAGCGCGTCTGTTCTTCTAGCACTGCTTGTTTGCTGTTTTTGTAGTGCACCGTTTTATTTTATGATTGTATGTTTGACGGTTTGCCGTCTGCAAACTCTGTCGGCCTCTCGATGAGTCAGGTATGTCTAGCCTTCGAATTATTACCTCATCAGAAAAAAAAATCCTTCACAAAAATAATATTATTGTGGTTAATGGGTGTTTGAGAAAAGGAGGTAGGAACAATAGTTAAAAACATTTTCAACTTCATTCATAGAGTTTTTTAATATAATTTTACGAGATCCAAAATGTTGTCACAACGTACAACTGATATTATATTATATTATATATAAACACAAGGAGGGGGAGGGGCCTCCGCTGTACCCATCCCTTATCATGTATTTGTAAATTATTCGCCTATTTGTTCATGATTATTCGTCTATAATTATATAATTATTTGCTCGTACAAAGAGTGTAAAAAATGTAAATTTTATTCTAACGAATAACCACTCAATACCACCGAATAAGTTCATTCCAACAAATAATCTCCCAATACCAACGAATAATCATATTACTTTTAATCTCATTCGTTGATCTTCTTAATTGAATGACCTAGATTTGTTAACATGATACACAATATAGGTTGTGTACATATGATCTATTGTAGAGAGAGAGAAAGTGAGAGTAGTGAATTGTGAATTTCTCATTTTTAAATTCTTCATCTAATATTCTTCATTGTTTCATGCTTGTGCGAATTCAATGTGTTCTTACGGACGTTTACGTGTTATTAGTAGAAATCTTCAATAGCAGTTTATTTGACCATTTGGAATTTTTGGACCGATGAACTGAATTTGCAAATTTAGGGCTATTTGCTTGAATTTTTCTATTTTTGCATAGTGTTGAGGAATAGGGGTTGTTTTAACTTTGAAGGTCAAAGTAGCTAATGTATGCATGGAAATTGCCATGGAATGGAAATTTTGTTTCTTGGTTTGGAATTTAGAACTAATTGCAACCTTTGGATGGTGTTATGAATTTTTTTCTAAAGCCCTGAAGCTGCTGGAGCTACTTAGGATGGCTAAGAAGAAGAGAAGATATGTCTAAGAACGAGTTACCAGGAAGCCAAGGTGAGGAATCAAGTGAAGACACGGTAGGCAAGCGGAGAGATTCGAGGAACAGAGGGTTAGCGCCGACGAACACTGAGTGGTGCTCGACCTTGGACATACAGAAGATCGGCGCCCGCCACTAGGTGGATAAGTCCGGATCTGCGTAATCTTCCGAAATCCTTTAAAGATTTATTTCCTTTTTTTGAGATATTATTCTATCCATTTTGAATTGGCCAACATTTCTAGGGTTTCTAGGTCAACCCTAACACTATAAATAGGTTAGTTTCCTAGGGTTTTAATCATCCATCAACACAACAATTCAACCTATCTTTCATAGCATTTCAATTCATTTGTTTCGAGGTAAGTCATGCTCGGCTAATCTCATTGTTAGTTTTGCTTGCATTTCAAGACATGGTTCATGGAATGTGAGGGCATATTTAAGGTTTATTCTATTAAGTTATTTCAATTCTCTTTGTTCCGATATTGCATATGTTGTTGATTTGTCTTAATTGACCACTAAGATAGATTTGCATCGCGCTAAGAGTTATAGCTTCCCTCCTCAATTGCGAGCCTTTATCTATATAATAGCTAGGATCTCTTGTAGAAACAGTTCCAGAATCTTGATACTGTAGAAGCTTGACATGTAAAGATTATCTTATTTAGTGGAAGCGATGGTTGGCTTGACAACCAGGTGAGAAGTCGGCAATATAGGAGAGATGATGTTTGGATTGCTTAACCTTGTCGTGTACTTTTTTTTTTTGTGAAGCATGATTAGGTGAAGATAATTGGCATGTATGATCTATATCCTAGGCATGACTGAAATTCAACAAAACATTGTCCTGGTGAGAAATTTTGGTCTTATAGAAATATATCTATATTCCTTTTTGCTTTCTTGTGTGATTATACTTTCCATATGTTTCTACCTCTTGGGATTAACGATTTGTTTCTATTTTCAAGACTATACTGTACATGTTTTTTGCTTGTGAATTTCAAATGATTGAGGCATATATTTCTTAACCACATTATAACCCAATCTACCTTACATATTATCATTTCCTTGAAGTTAGTCTAAGCATTATAAAAGCCTATATTTTAACAGTTCCACAAAAATATATCCTAGCCAATGTTAAGCCTGATCCTATCTGAGAATTAGGAAGAGAGTTGGTGAAAAATATTTGAATGTTAGAGTTGCATTGAGTAGAGATGATGATGTATGTATGATTGTATTATTTGAGCTTCATAGAGATGACTATATACAAGGAGCCTAAGGAGGATAAAATTCATTTAGGAGTAAAAGTCTAGACGCTTGGGACCTAGGGAGGATAAAATTCAGTTAAAAGTAAAAGTTAAGCAAAAGAAAAAGAGAAAGAAAGAATAAAGTCATCAGTATCGAAAGAAAGAAATGAAAAAGTTGCATTTGTCTATTGAAATCAGAAAGAGTGCATTTGAATTGGAGTTGATGTTATTGGACTGGTTTGCAAAGTATGAAAGTTTTGGTGTTATCTGGTTGTGTAATACTAACCCTTTTTCCTATATTTTGAGCACCAAAGACCAAAATATTTTCCATGTTTTATGTTCCTATCAAAGCCTCGTTACAACCTTTATAAAAGACCTCGTGATGTTTTTTGCAAGTGATAACTCTCATGGTGGAGATTGTTTTTCAATTCCTATGTAGCATAGAGCATTTTGAATTGAGTCGAGAGTTGCATTTAAAGCCTAAACACATTGAGAGCGAGAGAAACACATTTTTCCTATGAGGTTGGATGGATATCTACTTATAACTTGATCATTCAAATATATGCTATGACATTTGTTTGCCTTATTAGTGTTTGCACTTGCTCTGATTTTGCTTTTGATGAGGCGACTGCATGAAGGATTGTATTTGTAAGATGAATGATTTAATGTTATGCTCTATTTTGCTCGAGGACTAGCAAAAGTTAAGTGCGGGGAGTTTCATAATGCATATTTTTATAGGCATTCCAGATGGTGTTAGGCTAGTTTTAGGTTGTATTTCATATGTTTTCTAGTTAATTTGCACCTGTATCATTTTTTCTTCGAAGTTCAGAATCTACGCTTTTTATAGGTAAATGTGCAGACTCGTAGATCTGGACTCGAATGATGGTTCGAGAAGGCGATGTTGGAGTCCTGAAGCTATTGGAGCTACTTATAATGGTTGAGAAGAAGAGAAGACATGTCCAATAAGCTACAAGGAAGCCAAGACGAGGACTCAAGTGAAGACACAAAAGACAAGTTAAGAGATCCAAGGAATAGGGGGTCGGTGCTCGCAGACACTAAGCGGCGCCCACCCTTGGACATACAGATGATCGGCACCAACTAATGGGAGTCGACGCCCGTCGCTGGGTGGATAACTCTGAATCCGAGTAATCTTCCGAGAGCTTATCCTTTAAAGATTTATTTTCATTTTTTGACATATTATTCTATCCATTTTGGCCGGCATTTCTAGGGTTTTAATCATCCGTCAATACAACAATTCAACCCATCTTTAATAGCATTTAAATTAATTTGTTTTGAGTTAAGCCATGCTCGACTAATCTCATTGTTAATTTTACTTGCATTTCAAGACATGGTTTATGGAATGTGAGGGCCTATCTAAGGTTTATTCTATTAAGTTATTTCAATTCTCTTTGTTTTGATATCGCATATATTGTGGATTTTTCTTAATTGGCCACTAAGATAGATTCGCATCGCGCTAAGGATGTTGTCATGATGAGGCAACAAATGGAAACCAAGTTCTTTATGAGTTTGGTGGCAACGAGGATGTTATCAAGGTTAAGCGAGGATGTAATGGTGCATATTGAGATTTTCCCTAGACCCAAACACGGGTTTGCATCGGTCTAAAACCTGACTGAACCGGGCCAAACCGAACCGAACCAAAAATCTCAAAATTTTAAACCGAAAGCCGAACCGAAAGCATTAGGTTCGGTTCGATTATTTACCGGTTTGGTTTGTGTTAGGTTCGGCTTTAACCTAATTAAACTGAATTTTCATAATTCTCGTCCTTTTCTTTCATTTTGATAGGAATAGTGCTCGTTTACCGATTTAGCAACAAGCCTAGAATGTAACGATAATGGCTTGATCTCAACAACAAGCCCAATGGGCCCAACTTGGCAAACTCCCTTCGTCAAAACACTAACTATGCTTCTTTTTCTATCGGAAAAGCTTGACCAATATTCTTCTTCTTCTTCTTCTAATAATAATAATAATAATAATAATAATAATAATAAATGTTAAAAAAGTGTAATCAATGCCATGTGATTCTATTAGATGCTAAAAAAATCGGTTTAACACAAATCGAACCGAAACCGAACACAAACCAAACCAAAACCGAAAAATGAAAATTTCGAACCGAAAAACTTCGGTTAGGTTCAGTTTGTGTTGGTTCGGCCCAAAAATTCAGTTTGGATCAAATCATGCACAACCTTAGACCCAAAGTAGGAATACTTGCACCATTCCCAACGATGATGGATGAGAAAGATTCTTAGATGTAGGGTAAGACAATATACCTGAATTATGCAACATGTGCGCAGTGTCTCCGCTATCCATGTACCAGTTCGAATCGATAAGTGATACGCTCATAGCTGTCAGGATGTCTGACTACCTGTGTCAGGATGATGTCGACGACCCCTCTGCCATGGCATGCTCCAGATGGTGTGAAGAAGGGCCAAGAAGTCCTTATTGGCTCGGGCGTGGCCTCGGTGGAGAGGCGTGCAGAGGAGGAGGAAGGGCGTAAGCCGGGTAGCCTTGGGGACGAACGTCGACCGACGAATACCCTCTCTATGAATTACTTGGAGGGGGAGTAACAACGACGGGAGATTGTTGCTGATTGTAGAAAGTCATAGTCGTTTTCTGTTGGTGCTTGATAGAGTATCGTTACAAGAAGAATGACAAGACAGAGTGTCAATGATGACAGGATACAGTGTCAACAATGACAGGACACAGTGTTAACGTTGACAGGACATAGTGTCAACGGTGATAGGACATAGTGTAAACAACGAGAGGTAGTGATAGATCTGCCAAATTAGGGTTTATCAAAAGAAGAGAGCAGCCGATAGAGGATCGGCGGACGGAGACGGGGAATGTGCAATGAGAGGAAGAGCAGTTTGCACGAGAGAGATGTGTGAAAGAGGGGTTCAATTGAGGATCTTTGAGAGAAGAAGGAGAGATAGATGGGTTGGGATTGGAGGAAGAGAAAGTTGACTGTGGGAAGAGAAAGACAATCGAGAGAGGTGGCCGGTGATGGGAGGACAAGAGAAAATGAATAGAGGATAGATGGTAGACTAGGGCAAATTTCGGAAAACCCTAGATAAAGCCTTATACCATGTCAGAGTGAATAATCCTCTAATGGGGTTGTTGTCGCTATCATTAGAATATATATATATATATATATATATATATATATATATATATATATATATATATATATATATATATATGTATATATATATAGGTTTACAGAATAACCTTTTTTTTATACAAGGCGATATTTGGGCGTGTCAACCACGGTTGTACCACCATCCAAGAGCGTCCTTATACACGAGAGCTTGAAACTCTAGGTTGGACCTCCAAGAGGACGGGTCGGAAGCAAAAGCCAGATATGCTAGACGATCGATCACCCTATTGGCCTCCATAAAGATGTGGGAAATGGAGACCGCCTCAAATGAACCAAGTAGAAGGATTGCGCCTGTAATAAGCATTTTGATCTCCCATGAGGTCATACAGGCTCCTTTGATTACATTAACGATTGCGAGAGAATACCCTTCCACTGCATGTCTTCGAATACCCCTCTTCTGAGCTTCTACCAGTCCGAGCTACAGTCCAACAACCTCAACTTGTTGCACCAATATCTTCCTTTGTAGATAAATCCATGGAGGAAGACGTTATCCACCTTCTGATGGAATGTGCGACGTACAACCTTAAGAATTACATGAATATTGGACAAAACCATCAAGAGACTAATTAGAAATACAAACAAAAGCAATAAAAATATAAAGACAATAGAATTTTTTCGACAACTAAATTCTGGACAAAAAGTAACTCTATCTTTCTCTTGGTGGCCATTTGGACTAAGAGAAACAAAATCATATTTGAAAACCAAAGTATAAGAACAAAAGATGAATTAATAGCAATGATCAATCACCACATGAAAAAGTGAAAAAAATTAAAAAAACAAGAAACAAATAAACAACAAGACCTAGATAAAGAAGACGTAAAAACAAGAACAATCAAACCAAAGAGTAAGCCTCGCCAAAGGAATATCATTAAGTGGCGAAAACCCGAGGAAGGAGTTTTCAAACTCATTTTTGATGGTGCTAAAATTTCTTCCAGATGTACTTCTGCAGATTTCTTGATTAGAGACAACGATGGTGTACATAATAACCTATTTACAGTTGAGCCCTTAAACTTATCTATATTTACATCTAGAAAAATATACTGACAATAGAAAAAAATCGTTTACTAACTTATATATTATGCTTATATTTGTTTATAATATAGACACTTTTCAATTCTTTCACATATCAATTTTATAGGTGACGTTGTTAGAGGGGCATTGAATTTGAAAGACAAAGTAAATGAGTATGTCGTGGGTGTGATGGTTATATACGGATTACGGAGGGTGTGGGACTGGTGTTCCGCAGGATGTACCGTACGTGTGTATTCGCCCAAACATGGAGGGAAGGTTCCTCTTGTTTGTGTCGTGGGTCTCCACTTCCACCGACCCTTTCATCCCCTAAAGTTGAAAGAGACAAAAAGTTTACTAGGACCGCCTTAATTTTAATTTTGTTTACGTTGCCCAGTCAGAAATAAACATATTTCGTTGACACATTGATATGCATAATTAGACCTGTCAAACAGGTCGGACAGGTCGGGTTGTCTCGGGTTCGGGTCCATTATGAGTCGGGTCATTTCGGATTACGGATCATGAAATGCTCAATCCAGACTCATATTTAACGGGTTCGGGTCGATCCAACGGGTCAAAAGCGTTACTCATCTATAATTTTTTAAATGTCATTTACTATTCAAATACATTATTTAAAGATTCTAAAAATATGTAAAATATCATTTTTTTTGCTATTTGTTACAATTTCATTCTTTTTAGTTTAAAGTATGAAATTATACATATAAATTTATATTTATATAACTTTATCATTCTTAAACCATACATGAATAGTAAATGACATTTAAAAATAAAAAGATGGAGTATTTTTAATGACTATTTACATAGTTCTAAACATAAAATTGTTATATTACCCTAATAATAGTTATATTAATGAAAAGAAGTAATTAATGTTGGTGCAATAGTAATATGTATTTTTATATACATAATAATTTAAAATGTTAAATTATAAAGTAAAATTGATGATAAAAAGATAATATTCAATCCTAATTATTATTAGTCATAAATTTCAATATTAGGTTAAATTGTAATTTATTTATGTTTTTATTATCTTAGAGCTTGATCCAACGGGTGACCTATGGATTGACCCAATCCGACCCAGAAATTTGTGGGTTGAATGAGTTCGGGTTACTTCGGGTTTCAGGTTGAAATATTTGCGCCAAAACCTACATTTTACGGGTCGGGTTTAGTTGGATCCTCGGATCGGATCACGTTTTGACAGGTCTATACATAATCTAATAATACTCCTTCCTTCGATTTTTTTTTTGTCTACGTAGCCCAGTCAGAAATAAACTTATTTCCTTGAGAAATTGATATACACGATCTAATAATACTCCATCCGTTCCAAAATAACAATGCCGTTTATTATTTATTTATGCTTTTTTAGGATGATAAAATTTATATAAAATATTCTTTCTTATAAATTTTTCAATAATTTTATACTTATTAATAGTAGTTACGAAATTATTAAAAAAAAATTATAAAAATTTAATATTTTATATAATTTTTATTATCCTACCTATTTTGTCGAACGAATAGAGTAATAATTAAACGGACGTTTGAGCATTCTCCCGATAGGTCTAACCGAAACCAATGAATTTTATAATTTAAAACAGCCGGAAATTGAAATGATTAAAAAATTATACAAATGTACTTCTAACTTCAACTAGCAGATAAATTCCCACTAGTAGGCTTGTGCGTACGGGTGGGCGTGGAATGGAACGGGATGGGATGGGGTCGTCCTACGTCTCTTCCCACATAATTATTGTGGGACGGGATGAGACGAGCCTTGTCCTTCAAATAAAACAATTAAAAATAATAAATAAATAATTTCTTGTATATTTTACGATTTTCAAAGACATAACATATATAAATCTATATTTTTCTTATATTTTACGGGTTCTCCTATATATATACAGACATATCATATCAACGTGTATATATATATGTGTGTGTGTGTGTTACAATGTGTGCATTATAGTGTATATTCTGTAACATATAGTGTGCTTGTAGTTGCCTAGTTGGAGCTAAAATCTTCCCCTTGCATTAATGTGTATCACTGTACCAGTGTATATATTACTGTATATTATACACACTGTTTTTTTATTAGTTAAAAATTCGAGCTCAGACAAGTCTGAAGCTCGAGAAGCCGACGAATCGACAGACGCACTAACCATCAACATACAATATACAAACACAATTAAAACAGATGAGAGAAACAACCTTAAAAACCCATATAAACCGTCATCCAGCGGAGGAGTCGAGGGAGATCCAAGGCGAGACACGAATGCCGAGAATACGGGAGAGTGCGGCGACTCACACGGCGTCTCAACGCCGAGAAGGTGGATAACAGTAACCCACCACCAGAAAAGGCGAAACATGGGAAAGTGAGGACCACCGACGTTGCCCCCACCTAGCTAGATGAGGGATCTTCGAATACCACGAACACCACCATGATCCTCTCGATCATACAGGACGCCCGATACTGCAATCCAACTCGGAAGTAAACATACCAACGCCAAAGCAGCAACCTGACACCAAAAGAGGGAACAAATACAGGCCAAAAAGGGAAGATCTAAACATCGGTAAAAAATATGTGTGCAAACTCCCGAAACCAAATTGAATGTCTGGGAAGAAATTATACACAAATAATTTTTCTACACCCTTTCGGGATTTTTGTCGAACCCTTTCAAAAATTCTATCAAACCCTTTAGGGAATTAAATAAGGCCCTTTCGAAAAATTTATCTGATAAATATATATATAAAAAAAAGCAATTACATATATTTATACATATTTAGAAAAACAACTTCTCAATTTTTTGTTTTGTTTGGGATGTACTTGGCGTGCAAGACGAAATTAGATCCTTGCACGCCAAGGGGTAAACAGTGTCAGCACAAGACTTACCCAGGCGTGTACGCCAAGGAGGAGACTCCCGCCTGCAGAGGCGCACGCAGGTCGCCAGAAAAGGCAGCCAACCGTCGGTGAGAGGCGGGAAAGGACACACCAGTGTCCGAACCATCAGTATTTTAAATAAAAATTAATTTAATTTTTCCATATCACCCACCAACACCGTACCCAAAGGGATAGGAGGGAGAAAAGCTTCCCAGAGGCAGAGGCCCGAGAACCGCCAACCAAACAAGATGGACCAAGGTGGAGACCACCAAACCACAATAGCCCCAAATCAATTGGACAATAGTAAAGGAAACCTGACATGTCCTCCCCGAACCGAAGAAACCCTTGATCGGACGGAAAGAGGCCACCAGAAATCCCAACCGGACCATGGCTTGGCGCCATGGGAAAAGAGAAGCGGAGAGAAGCCTTAATCTAGAGCTGCAATGGCATATCTAAGACTCCCAAAGCCCGAGTCGGGTATGGGAACAAATAGGGGTTTCGAAAAAGAGAAGTGAGGAGAAGCCTTTGGAGGACACAAAGGCAAAAGGCGCAATCTGGCCAAGAGGCCAGGTGGAGGCAACCAAACATGAGCAGAGACCGGTAGATGGCAGCCAGAAAAGCCCGGGAACGCTGAGGAAGGTGAGGAAGGCGACCAATTGGGGCGAAAAAAGGGTGCGTGGGAAGACCCAAGTGCAACCCCATACCACAAGGATGGGATTGCCAGCCTAGAGACAAGGGTGGTGTGATGGGAGCGTTTTGAAAAGGCCGGAGACGACTGAGGAGGAGTGGCGAAGCATGGCAGCCGATCGGCGGGGATGAGAACCCAAAAACAAGGGTTAGTTCTCCCCTCTCTCTAGAATAGAGAGAGGAGAGAGTTTACACGCTGATTTGTATATTATACACCTGTAAATGTAATATAATATATATAGTATAACATATTATTATTATTATTATTATTATTATTATTATTTTATAAAACTCCAAATAGTATAGAAATCAAACAACCGAATGTTTACAAGAAGTTAGCGGGCAGCCGAGAAACAAGCTGCGCGCCAACTCCCTTTGCAATGGAAAAACAAACTCTGGTAAAAATATGAGCAGCTAGACGAGAACTAGAATCTAAAGCTAAAGAGAAGGAGCGGATCCGTCCCAGAAGCGCAATCGCATCCCCATCCAGCTCACCAAAGGAGGAGAAAGAAAAAGGCAAAACCCATAACCAGCAACAGAGCACACCTCCCGATACTTGGTGCACTTACGCCGCGCAGCGTCGAGAACACATCGCCCAGGAGCGAAGGAAGCCAAGCAAGTCTGAGTGAGGGAGGAGGAACCAGTGATATCAACACACACATCTCGACCCCGATCCCAGGAGTAAAGAAGAATGTCAGCGGGCCTAAGAGGTCCGCCAAGACTGTCAACAACACCAATATCCACCTCCTTTCCAGGGGAGATCCCAGCACGGAAGCAAATGTCAAAGAGGGTATCACGAACAAGATTATGCCGATGTTTGAGTCCAACAGAACTTGAACACGACACAGCATGATCCCCAAAAGTGTCACCCTCAAAAACCCGACCACGTGCAGAGCAAGGGAGACCAGCACGAAAAAGAGGGATACCCAAACGATAACAGAGGACAGACCTGTAAGTCCTACCATTCATGGTCTGACCGAGCCCAGAAATAGGAACTGCTTTGAGCCAATCAGATGAGTGGGGCCCATGCTGAGACCTCCACAACGCCACCTGCCGCGGGGAAAATGAAAAAACCGACTCCGAAGAAGCCACAATCCGGGCGAAGTACACATCTGCCAATTTCTTCATAAGTTTGGGGGCAGCGAACTCGCAAGAATCACGACTAAAGTCCGAACCAGTAAGACCATTGAAATCACATAGCGCAGCGTCGAAAGAGGCCCCCTCACCCAGGGGCAGCCCAACAAGGCGAAGGAGCGAGGACTGCAACCCAGAAGACTGCAGGCGCGAGGCCAAAAAAGAATAATGCATGACGTCACCAACAGCATAAACCCCAAGCCCACCGTACTGAAACGGAAGAGTAGCCAACCTCCACTGCCAATCACCAAACCCGGGTACAGAAGCAGCCACAATACGCTCTAGACAGCCACGAAGGGCACTGTCAAAAGTAGACTGAGCTGGAACAACGGCACCCGGCGGACAAGTACGCAAGATGAAGTAGAGTCTAGAGATACCTGAACAAGCCCAAATCAAAAGCAGCTCACTCTGCGGATCCTCAAGTTTGGCAACAAGACCCATAAGCTCGACGGTCTTGGCCACCCGAGTCGCAACAATCTCAGCACTGTAAACAGGGCAAGTACTGACAGGACCACCCAAAACCGTAACGCCGGAAACAGGCCGAGCAATGCAGGCAGGGAAAGCACCAGGCACCAAGCCCCTAGGATCCACGACCGGCCAAAAGACCTCAGTCTTATCCACGTTAAGGTGCAACCCCAACGTCGGCCCCTCAGACGCAATCAAGTCAAGAACTTGGCTAACCACAAGAGTGTCCCCTACAATAGAGCCGTCATCCAAATACCAAGCCTGGAAGCATAAATCGAACGTATCCCGAATCTTGCATATCAGAGGATGTAAGACCAAAGCAAAGAGCAACGGACCAAGGGGATCACCCTGTTGGACCCCCTGGCAAGACCAAAGGCAGTGCTCCCCGTAGTAGAGACGAGCAGGGCTAGAGTAACAAAACTCGACCCAACGCGAGAGGCCAGGGCACTGACGACGGACCTCCAAAAGCAGAGTAGTACGATCAACCAAGTTGAAAGCATTTTGGAAGTCCACCAACAGCATAGAAAGACCCATCTCAGAACCCCGAGACTCTACAAGCCTATTCAAGGCATGCAGAATGGCCTCACCACCTCCAGAAACACCAACTCCGAACTGCAGGTCCCTAAAATACCCAGATAACTGAGGCCCAACCAAGAAAGCACCCACCTTAGACACAAGGCGTCTCCAGATCGTACCGACAGCAATAGGGCGGATACCACCCCCCGGTTTGACCAAGAGAGTAAGAGAGGCACTAGCAACATATTCTCCAAGAGCAGACGGACACCGGCCCTCCAAAAAGATGTTCACCACACCCGTAATAGCAACAAGAAGCTCATCAGAAATAGAAACGGCCGCACCACTCAAACAGTCTAACAGATGCTAGGCCCTAAGCCCGTCCCTACCACAAGAAGTACCACGCGGGAAACTCCTAATGGAATCCAAAACAATGGGCGGGAAAGCAATAATAGAAGGTTGAGGGGCAAAACCACCAGGCAAAGCAGGGGGAGGGGCAACAGGGTGCTTGTCACGAAGCGCAATCAAAGTAGAATTAGAGTAAGGAGCAACACCGGACGAAGAGAGAACCCACATAGCAGCGGTGAAATGCCCATCAGAAATCTTCTTACGACATTGACGGAGGTTAAGCTCCGGTGTGTGGGGCTCATCATCATCCCCAACACCCTCGCTGAAAGACACAGGTGCTGCCTTCAAGGCGGCCCCAAGCAACATAGTGTCACCCCCCGAAGCGCTCCAATCAACAAGAGCACTGGCAATCATCTCCTCCTGGCGCGTACGTCGAACACCCGATCGACGATCACTACTACTCCTAGGTACAAAAGCACGCAAAACACAGATGGGCATAGCAAGTAGCCGAATCCAAGCAGCAATATCAGTAGGGGCGGCAATAACACGGTCAAGCACCTCCTTAAGGGCCCGAGCAAAACCAAGACGACAACGTGGCGGTATGGACTTAACCGTACGTAGTCCCTTGCCCAAAAGACGATCAAAAGTAACCAAATCCCGTCCCAAGTCCACCTGTGCTACCCCACTATCACGTGGCACACTATCATCTAAAGGGATAGGGGATGACAAGACAGATCCTAGCGTAGGCAAAGTAGGTGGCAGAACAGGGCAATCAATTTTGAAAATGAAAAACAGAGCATTACCGTCACCGTCGTCTGGCGGGGAAACAACAACTCCATCGGGATGACGGCAAGGAGAACGCAACGTATGAAGAGAACAACAAACACCACATAACCATACGTTCAACTTTCTGAAAGTAGCCTCAGCATCGGCATAGACGGCCGGAGAAGACGACAGAAGTGAACAAGTATCAGCGGCAGCGATACCAGAACCATGCCTATCCTTGAAATGACGCAAGAAGGCGGTTCTGACAAGGCCGCGCCCACCACCATGGGGGCAATTATGGAGGCTAACAAAGGGACACAGAAAGCGGTCCTTAGGGACCTGCATGACAGCGAAACGAAGGCGCAAGATCGAAAGCAAACCCGAAACCCACGGAAACAAGTGCCACCAACAGGGCTAGGGTTTGGATTTTGGGATCAAGGAAATTGGGACAAAGGGAGGGCTCGGGAAGGTGCGGCATGCCGAGTGGGTCTTGCTGTCGGCAACGGCGAAGCCATCGGAGGCCGGAGGCGGCGGAATCGCGCCGGAGAAGGAAGGGGCAGTAGGAGGTCGGGGCACAGCAGGGAGGGAGAGAGGGAAGTTGGCAGGGGTTAGGAGCAGCGCCGCCGGGAGGGGAGAACGCCGGGAGGGGACTTGTCGCCAGCGGCGCCCATGGGCGGTGGCGAAACGGCCGACGAAGACCCGCCTGTTACTCGCCAATCGCCATCGCCGATCGCCTGGAGAACGAAGACCCGCCTATTATTATTATTATTATTATTATTATTATTATTATTATTATTATTATTATTATTATTATTATTATTATTATTATTATTATATATGCGGGACGAGACGGGATTGGGACAGGTCGTCCCGCGTCCCGTCACGCATGATGTTTGCGGGACATAACCGGGATGGAATTCACTATTTTTTTCCGAAATCCCACCGGGACCAGGTGATGGACGGTTTTTAGTCGCGTAAACCGTATCAAAATAAATTCGAACTTACGTAACTAATGTAGTGTGATAAGTACGAGTCGATCCCACAGAGAATCAAGTTATTCCTAAGCTAAGTTTATTTACCAATTAAGAGAAAATATGGGGTTTTTGAGTGATGAGATTAAGAAAGAAAATAACTAAATATATGAACAAGTTAACGGAGATAACAATTAAGTGAATAGTTTCATCTACAAATATCCACTTTAGTTTGACTAGTTGATCCTTGATTCTTCTTCAAGTTCTCTTTTCATCCTATTATTGTTCCTGTCCTGATCTTGTGTAAATTACTAGTCCTACGAGTCCTAGTAACCCTTACTAATTAGATAACCCTAACACGGTCAAGATTCAACCTAATAGTAGCATTAAGATTAAGGATTAACCAAGATACATGCAACACCAAGCTACGAGTCAGCATTCAACATGTAATTGAATCTCTACACACCAGTTTAGTCCTACGAGTCCTAAAAAGGCATGATTGCTACTATGGATTAAGGTTCGCTACGAGGAATCTACAAAATCCTAGCAATAATCTCAACTAGTTGTACGGACTAGAAGAAATCAACAATATTCGCAAAAGAATCAATACGAATCAATAGGAATAGAACAAGAATAGAAATCTCACAACTTTATCAAACCAAAGCTTCAATCCATAGACGAAACGGGAGAGTTTAGATCTCCATAAAAATAAGACAAAACACAATTAGGGTTTAGGGTGGAATGTTAGTCGGCCACTTACGTCTCTAAGTCGGCTACGGTATGTTTCTTTCGTATGAATATATAGTATGAACTATAATCTATCCTAATCTATCTATCGTAATATCTATAATATAAAAATATATAAGACTACTAACATAACTAATTTAATCTAATCATAATTTTAATTTCTAATAAATGGTTGCAGGCTTGCAGTGGGCCGCCGACCTTGGAAGCGCATATCCCTCTTTCAATGAAATTCGATCATCAGCCCAATTAACCAGTTGAGTCTCGCTCCCATCTCGTTTAATTTGCCAAAAATACCTGAAATTAAATAAAATAAAGGTGTAGACTCCATAAACTAAATAATACTAAATTAACTATAAAATATGTAAAATATGCATGAAAATGACCTAATATAATATGCAATTACATGACTAAAATAGACCCTATCACCAGGACGGGACCGGGATTTGCGGGATTTGTGTCCACCCCTGCCTGCGCGCCTCCTTGAGCTGTTTGAAACTTTGATTTGTTTTACTCGGATTCGTATGAATTTGGGAAGATTTTGACATATTTTAAGAACATATGATATTTGGAATTTAAGTGAAATTGAAGTTCAAACAAATTGACACTAGTGGGTTATTTTGGTCTTATTATGACTACACATCTAATATCATCTTGCTTTGTTGTGTGTAAATTTTCTCCTTGATTACTTCCTTTTTAAATTGCATTTCGATATCTTTATTAAGGCTGCATTTACATAATTATTGTGTGTGACCTTAAAATGATTGAAGCACGATTTTCTTTTAGCAATATTATACTTTATCTACCTATACATATTTTCCTCTGAATCCAATTTAAGCCTTATAAACCTGTTCTTTATAGCTCTACAAAATCTTCCTTATCCAATTGTTAGCCTAACCCCTTCAGGAACGAGGAGAAGAGTTGGTGAATATATATTTGTAGATATTGGAGTTGCTTTGAGCTTGGAGAATGCGTTTGATGTTTCATTTGCTCTTATTGAGATGATTTTATATGCTTATTACTTGGGACTTAAGGCGGATTAAATTTACTTATGGGTAAAAGTCAAGAAAAGAAAAAAAAATGAAAAAAAATTCATCATCAAAAGAAAAAAAATCAATAGTTTGTGTGGTTATTTAAGAAATATGCTTATATTGTATTGTAAGGGAGTAGATGTTATTGGAATGATTTGTGAAGTACTTTGGGTAGTGTTGTTCTGGTTGTTTATTAATCTTTTTCCTCGAACTTTTAGCACTACATTGCCTAAATATTTTATATACCTTATGTTTCTACAATGGCCCCATTACAACCCATTCAAAAGATCTCATGATTTCGGTTGCATATGAAGTCTCTAGAGGTTGAGATTTAGACAATCGATGCACTTTTATTGTAGCTAAGTATTAATGATTGAGTTTGAGCATAGATATTTACTGAAACGGATGGGCAAGAGTGAAACACATTTTCCTTGTGAGGTTGAATGAAGACGCTTTATTAACTCGTTTGATTGCATCTATACATGTGATGATGTTATTTGTTGATCTTTGTTCTCTATTTTTGAGCTTGAGTATTTTACAAAGTGATTACATGAATTGTTTGTTCGTAGATAATTGATTTGGCTTTCATTTTCATTGCTTGAGGACAAGCAAAGACTCAATTGTAAAGAAATTAGATAGCGCGCATTTAGTTAGGCATAATAGGTTGAATTTAGCTTAGTTTGATGTATATATTGCATAAATTAGTGTGCATTTTGCATTTATAGTTTTACACTCATTATGTTGATGGAGTCAAAATATACATATTTTTATTAATTATTTCAGGTAAATATGGATTCGACGAGGAATGAGGAGGACCATGGATGAATGAAGGGTCAAAAAAGGAAGACAATTGAAGAGCCAGGGACCGGAGTCGAAGTTCGAGAGCCTAAATGAAGAACAAATCAGCAGACAATTGTCGCTCGACAAGATGAACTTGTATCACACTTTCTAGAAGCGTTGGCGGTCTGATTAACTATTATGCTCTTTCTGATAGCTACAACTTTTGTATTGACATCGAAACCAAAATCAAAGATTTTTTGTGAGTGAATAGTAGCCACACCCGCGACCCTAGAGTTGTTGAATTTTTCCCGTGTTTAGCCATGCTTGCGGCCTCCGGCGTGTTAGAAATGTGATATATTGACATTTCTATCTTATTTTTTGCCGACCTTTTGAGACATATTCAAGGATGTACGTCAATGGGTTTATTTTTAAGGGCATCTAATTCAAAATTTTGAACTAATTCACATATTTTTAATTAACCCCGGGAGAGCCTCCATGATTATAGAGAGATAAACTCTCTCATGTTTGGTTGATTGATTGAAGCTTTTAACTTCCAAATTCTGTGAGATTTTTGTTATCTTCATTTGTTCTTAATTAATTTCAATTTTCTATGCTTAATACTTATGATTGATCTTGAGTTTTATTGGATTAGCTACCTAATAGTTGTTTAAATTTAATCTATTGCTAGATCTATAGGAATTCTGGTTAGCAATTTGTGATCTTATAGGGCCGGGCTTAGTTGATTGCATGAGAACTGAAATACAATTGATTTATGACTAGTTGCTTAAATTCAGTTGTTCCTATTGAATTTCCTTGATGTTCTTTGCTATTGTCTGGTTAAATTTAGATAGTTTCTAGGTTATTCATTTATAATGGTTTTTTGAGTCTGATTGACCTAATTACTATTTAAAAGGAAGAAATTAAGAATTATATTACCAATATCAATTTCCATGATAGGTTGTTGGTGGAAGGTTAATGTCGTGATTCAATTCCCCAAAAGTAAATCTCAAACTCAAACAACAAGTATTAGTGGAGCGTAGAGGTCGATCCCACAGGGAGTGCGTGCTATTTTATAAATGTGATTGCAATCAGTAAGTAAGTAACAAAAGCGATGGTATGAACGCAATAAAGAGTTGTAGCAATGGTTGATTATTGTAGAAAGTAGAGCTGGCAAAATCTGACCCGACCCGAAAACCCGACCTGACTCACCCGAACCAACCCGACCGAAACCCAAAAATCTGGAGTCATCCGTAACCCGAACCCGAGACCGACTCGACCCGAACTTGACCCGACTCGAAACAAACCCGAACATAGACAAACCCGACCCGACTCTAAACCCGACCCGACTTTGAACCCGACCCGACTATGAACCCAACCCGACTCTATATTATTATATTTTGATATAATTAATTATTTATATCTAGATTTGTTAAAAACTAATAATAATAATGAAAAAAAAAGTTAATGGGCCAAAAATTAGAAATGAAATGGGTCAATGATATAGTCAAACCACAAATAAACCTATTTGCAACTTGATAGTTAAAATAAGGTTAAATCCTAAATGTACAATTAATTTGATTTAATTATAGCACCGATCAATTGGTTTAAATGGTTAAAAAGGATGATGTTGTCGAATACCGAATTTTCGATTATGACTTTTTTGAAAATCGGTCGACAACCAATGAGTCAATGACAATGACTGTATTCATTCGAGTCAAAATTACATATTCAAGTATTCAACCGATTCAAAATCATTTATTTTATGTAAATTACATATTTAAGTATTCAACCGAGTCAAAATCAACATAATTATCCAAACGGGTCGAATATGATTCGACCGAAAACTCAAACAAACTATACCCACTTTGATTCGAAACTCAAATAAGACCGGCCCGCCTCTTGACCTGAAACCCGAACGAGCCCGACCCGCTTTGACCCGAACCCAAATGGGCATGACTCAATTTAACCCGAAACCCGACCAATCAAAAATTCATTATGACCGAACCCGACCCAAACCCGACTCGACCAGTACCCGACCATAACTTTTACCCGAACTGACCCGACCCGTCAGTGACCCGACCCGAGCAAGCCTGACCCGAACCCGACCCGAACTACCGACTTGCTAGCTCTAGTAGAAAGCAATCTTAATGGAATATAGTTTCACTCATATTCGCAATAATGGTAATTTCATGATCCTTGGAATGTATTCTATGTAAATTGGTTTATACTAATTACTCTATGGTTTGGTTTTTGTACATAATTAGATAGGTTGTTGATGTCCATTTTTTTACCGTATTTTTGTGCATATTTTCACTTCAATTCTGTCTATTTTATATATTCTGGGTTGGGAATATGAAGAATTTGTGTAGCTGTGGCTTATTTGTAAGATATAAAGGTCTACACAAGTTTTGGTTTAATTTTGCAGAATTTGGAGCCATTTTGGAGCAAAGCCAAGAAGAGAGGATGATTGTAGAAGAGCACTCGATGTCGATTGGACTGGTCGACATCGACCTGAAACTTTGAAGAAATAAACTAAGTGTTGAAGAGGCAACCTACTGGAACCGAGCTCTGAGTGGCCAAAATTCAACCTGGACGTCGACAACTACTCGACATCGACATGCCTAGAGAAGCACTCGACATCGATTGGACTGCTCGATGTAGACTGGACCTGAAGCAACACTTAGAAGTAGAGA
Source organism: Persicaria maculosa (assembly GCA_963922045.1). NCBI lineage: Eukaryota > Viridiplantae > Streptophyta > Magnoliopsida > Caryophyllales > Polygonaceae > Persicaria > Persicaria maculosa. Next base: position 57,725,431 of record OY998251.1, on the reverse strand, counting down.
GAAGAGCCCTACATCGACTACCTTACCTGAAGTCGACCAAGCTTAGAAGTGGTTAATGTCGACCACTCTGGTCGACGTCGACAGAAAATCATGTTTGTTGCGGACGCGCTTTGAAGAGTTTGAGTTGAATATAAATTACTTAGCTAGCCACATTTTTTTATAGATTTCTTTATATTTAGATAGACACTTGCCTTATTGGTAATTCTCTATTTATCTTACGAATTTTTAATTTAGATAGATTTTAGATAGATTACTTTGATTAGGATTAGAATTACTTTCCTTGGAGAGCAAGAATTAGTCTACTATAAATAAAGCCCTAGGGTTATGCTTTTATTCATTCAATTACACAACAACGATCAATAGTAATAAAGAGTTTAGGGTTTTGAAGCTTTAGAGTTTTGGCGTTCTTGCGAGAGTTTGAGCGCTACGATTGTGAAGACTTCAAGGTTTTATTTAAGGCACGTTAGTTTCTTTATTATTTGGAAAATTTACAGAAAACCACCCCTTAAATATGGGTGTTTTCACTTAACCACCCATTAAATTCAAAATTACAGAAAACCACCATTTAAATGGCATTTGCTTACAACTCACCACCCCTTCATCTATTTTAGTTCATTTATCATTAAAGATATTATATTTTAATATTTTTGAACTCAAATTTGATTATAAATATATTCAAATTTTGAATTTAAGCGCTCGATTACATTTTAGGGATTATTTTATTTATTTTAAAAAATAATAATAAAATAGCCTAGAATTATTATCGATCCCTTAAATTCAAATTTTGAATATATTTGCATTCAAATTTGAGTTAAAAATATTAAAATATAGGGTCTTGGTAGATACACCGCAAATGGCACTTAAGGATTTGCACGTCAAAATTAACGTGCATGCACGTCGTTATTAACGTGTAAATATAGTGGGTGGGGAAAAATGCACGTCGGCCTGCACGTCATTAACAACGTGCAACCGTGCACGTCTTCAGTGACGTGCAAACCCTACTTAGGGTTAAGGTTTAGGGTTTAGGGTTTACCGAGGGTTTTTTAAGGTTAATGGAAAAAAATTGAAGGGTTTAAGTCATTTCGAGCATTGGTGAGTTTAATTGGCAACTGAAAATTAAATAGTTAGCAATAATTGTTAAGATTTTCATTCGGATAATATGCGAATAATGTTACAAGGCACGGAAAAGAAAAGGTTTACATCCATAATTGTAAAAGACTGGTGGAATAAAATCTAGACAAAGTATAAAGGGCGATCGAACTTGATGTCCACTAAAGTAACCATGTTTTTATGCACATTTTAGCTCCTTATTCTAAATTCATTGCATATTTCGGTTTGAGAATATGTTGAATTTGTGTAGTATAAACTTATTTGGCAGAAATAGAGGTCTACACGAGTTTTGGTTTAATATTGCAAAATTTGGAGCCATTCCGGGATGAAACCAAAAGGAAGAGACAAAGACAAGATTCTACTCGAGTAGATTTACGGCGCCAATTTGTTGTAGGAGGAAATCGAGTTTAATAAATATAAATATAAATCAAACCAGACTGTACCCACGCAAATAAAGTTCAAGACTTCCTCCCGATGTAGCAAAAGAAAGTCAGGATCGATCCTCGAGGATGCTGGTCAACAGATCTCAAATAGCAGGCGAATCTCACGAACGGTGATTGACCACAGAAGTACTCAACCTCGACTAGGTTGTATTCGACAGGGGTCAGTACAGTCGATTTCGAGCAGTAGAAAGCATTGGGGAGTAGTCGACGTCGACTAGGTCTCCTCAACGTCAAGTAGGTCTGGTCGAAGTTGAGTGGTCTTATCATAGTCGAGTACCTGCAGAAACACAAACGGCAGCGATCTTGCAGATTTTGAAATAAACAATTTAAAAGAAAACTTCCAAGACTAGGGTTTGCAACAACGATAACCAAACATGCATAAGAGAGATAATCATGCAATCACATCAAAGGATCAAGCTTTCGCTTTTTCCAACAATTAGACAACTCTTTCAAGAAACCCTAATTGTATCTACCAATTTGATGTTTATTATCCAAGTTGTTAACATGAATCTCTATTAATTAGGTAATAAACATATAAAAGATAGTGGATGATCAAAACATAATAAAAGTCGAATCTTTACCTCAAGCATGCATGGCTATAGTTGGCCTCACCCCGACCCTAGAAGTAGGTGGACTACTCGCTCTTCATCATAGAGAAACACATCAATAATAAAAGAAAACTAAATTGCATTAATAAAATAAAACAAAGCTTACAACCGATCGAAGCCAATTCCGCTCTCGTCAAATACAACTTCTCTCAACTCCAAGCTCTCTCTCTCTCCTAACTCTCCTACTTTTGTGTTCTCTCTGAATTAGAATGAATGAAAAACTAGCCCCATGGGCTTTATTTATAGGATTTAATCCTTGCTAGTCAAGGTAAGCAAACTCTATCTAATCCTAAAGATATAAATTTGGATAAAAGAAACATTAATCTAAAAAGGTAACAACTAAATCTTCATGGGGTGGATAAATCTTCTCTTCTATAGATAGATCTTGATAAAAACGTGATAGAACTGGTCTTGCTTCGTGCCCAAGTAGTCCACACATCCTCGGATTGGCCCAACAGACTCGCGGCCCAAAAACGGTGTAGCCGACATCGACCAGTTCTAGTCGACGTCGAGTAGATGTACTCGATCTTGGGTGATCTTCAGCGTCTCGAGTGGTCTTCTCCTCTTTGAGCTCGGGTAGGGTTTCAGGGCTAGTCGACGTCGAGTAAGTGTACTCGACGTCGAGTACACCTCGTGCTCAAGTGGTGTCCGTCTTCAGTCCTCGACTTATTTTGCTCCCAGCTGTAGTAGACTTCGAGTAGAATCCTGTCTTTGTCTCTTCCTTTTGGTTTCGTCCCGGAATGGCTCCAAATTCTGCAATATTAAACCAAAACTCGTGTAGGCCTCTATTTCTGGCAAATAAGCTTATACTACACAAATTCAACATATTCACAAACCGAAATATGCAATGTACTTAGAATAAGGAGCTAAAATGTGCATAAAAACATGGTTACTTTAGTGGACATCAAATCACCCTATACTTAAGCTTGCTTGTCCCCAAGCAATAACTTGGATGGTCATTCAGGGGAAACCTGCAAAAACTCTCAACATAATGGATTCATTGCTATATTACCTAACACTCAATTCCCATCCTTGAAAAGATACTTAGTGTCTTCAAGTCTGTGCCTGTGAATGAAAAGCAATTTCCGCGCACAAAAGGAGGTTATGCAAAACAATTTTCCCGTGACAAAGCAACAATAATCAAGAGGACTTTATTTAAGCTCAAAAGGGAGTATGTAGGTAAAAGGCTAAATGTGGGCAATTTTTGGCCATGTGATGTTAAATCCGGCGAAATGAATTATTTCCAAACTTTCTTTACCACATTCCTACCTTTATCTCCTGAGGTGATCGGATTTTCTTTCTCTCACTAAATTTTCCATAAATTTGATGATTCTCCTGCCAAACTCCAATAATGACATAACAAAAAAACCATATAATATCTCCATGAAATGATTTCATTCTCAACATAATCCTCGGATAGGGTATAAGGTAAAAATGGACAATATAAGGCATATGTAGAGCAATAATGATATAAAGACAAGTAAGGTTCATAATATGGCTTTTTGTGATGCAATTAGGCATAGGTATGGCTAGGAATAAGAAAATGAGCATGTATGGAAAATATAAAGTCCTCCAGCCTCTTACTGTGCAAAATGTCAAAAGCAACATCAATTTACCTCACTTTTGTGGTTTTACCTAAAAAATCGCACGTCATTGAGACTCCCTTTTTCTAGGCAATCTTGTGCAATCTTTCAAACAAATCCATTCTTGTATCGTCGAGTCTTGCCTTGGCTTCCATGACACTATTCTTTGAACAATTTACAAGCTTTGGGAGATGTCTCATAAATTTTGGGTTTAGCAATTAAGAATAAAAATAAAAAATTTACACAAAATTCACCATGTATAACCAAAATGAAGAATATAAGATGTAAAATATGATAATGAGCTTTTCCCCCACCCCATACTTAGAATATACAGTGTCCCCACTGTATAAATCAATATAAAACACAGGTAAATGAGGGAGCTCGCCAAATAATGCGTCGAGAAGTCAAAACAGAGACTGCCGAGTAAAATGAGGTAGTCGACGTCGAGTAGATGTACTCGACGTGGAGTACAGTTGCAGCGTCGAGTAGATTCTTATTTATTGAACTCGACACGTAAGGCTCGAAATCTGTCAACCTGAGCTTCAAAAGGAGCATCCCATCCTTCGACGCTCGGTTGATGATGTGCAACCCATTCTGGCGCAGGCGGCGGAATAGGAGCGTTAGGACGCAACCATATCTATGAGAACGGAAAATTAGAGTTAGAGTATTGACATATAGATGAAAATTAAGAATAGGTAATATAAGACATTTGAAGTCATACCGCGGCAAAATGGTCTTGGTTTCCGATGCAGGCTAAACCAAGGGTTGCTGATTGGGGGTTGTTACCAGGTGTCGGCGAGGACATGGGGAAACATGTGAACGGATGATGCCAAGCTAGGACGACGAGAGGAATCCGATATACCGTTGCAAATACTAAGCCCATGATGGGTAGCTCTATCCAACGTCTCCTATCACCATGCACAGGTCCCGCCCATCTCTGGTTGTCGACGAACTGCTGGAATGAGTACCCTCTCATATAACAACCGACGTAGAGATCGGCGTGATCCTCCAAGTGATTGCATAATAACGTTTTCAGTTCCGGGAAAGCAGACTCGCTGATCGGTGATGTCAATGACGCCAAAGCACGGTAGCCATAATGACCATCTCCAATAGTGTCCCTCACACCCTCAATATGTCCGAGCATGAAGGGATCAACATTGTTTCGACCCCAGTTGAACCCTCCGAACACATCATCACGTCCACGTCGAGTTGAGGTCGCTTGTGGACGTTGTCGAGCAGCACGTGCTTCTTCTCTCTCAAAATTTGCCCTAAACTCCTCGTATGGAAACAGGTTGGTTTTGCAGGCATTCCTCGACCCCCGAGGCCTCCCTTTCTATCGGACGCTTGCAGATGAGGGTGGGTGGAGTTCTTCATCGAATAAATCGTTGGAAACCATGTATGAAGATGACAGCTCATACGGGAGTGGGGTATCGTCGATGTCAGTCCATGACAAATCCATCCAGAATGGGTGGATGTCCTCCGCTGGTATCGGAGTACCAGAACTAACGTACGCTTGAATCTCATGGACACAAGGAATCCCGTAACAAACCCTCCAATGTCGGTCCGTGCATTCCAGAGGAATGTTATGGTTTACGACATCCTCTCATAACTTGTACAGATAGTCGAAGCACTTTTTGGAGATTAAAGTCTTTATTTACCTCATCAAAAAGGTTGACTTTATACGCCCTTGTTGGCCATTTGAAGCGGTCGATCTCCAAAGCAGTTTGCAGCTCATGCAGCTGCCAATCATTGACTCTATGGATTGTATCTATCACGATGCAGAAGTCACCAGTTGATGAATGAAGTGCCTATTTGAGAACCTTGTGTTGACTATATGCACGTCGTTAACGACATGCAGCTGGCAATCATTGACTCTATGGATTGCATCTTTTGAACGTGCATTATATGCACGTCGTTAGCGACGTAACCATAAACCCTAACCCCACCCCTAACCCTCCCGAACCCGAGACCTACCCCTTAGCCCTAACCGAAACCTAGATATCCAAACCGTTCAATAGATAGAAGTACATAATTAATTATTATTCCAGCACTCTACTCACTCTGCTTAATTTCTCAACTGCAAACAATCTCTAATTATTGTTGATAACTCCCTCCCTTGATGAAAATCGGAATAAATGTTTCAAAGGCCTTGACAGGATGTTTGTGTCAAAGGTCTTGGAACATTAACAGTTGATGAAATCCAAAACCTGTTCTATATGTCCGAATATTATTTAATTTTATTATATACTTCCTTTATATTATATATATGCTTGACTAATCTTTCAGGAAGTTTTTCGAATTATTTCCTTCCTTGTGACAAGTGTTGAGAAGGTTCAAATTGGAAAGATTATGGCTTCATTTGTTTCCAAGTTTAGAAGATCTTAAAGATGGCCATGATCTGGAATAGCCATTGGAGAAGATTCTTGGCGCCGATTTGTCTCAATAAATAGAGAAGGAAGATGAAGACAGAATACACAAGTATTACACGAGCTTTCATTCATTCAAGCGAGATCTGTCTTCCAAGTGTACTCTCTGCTAGTGCTCAAGAGTTTGTTGTACTAGATAGCTGAGAGAGATGGGGCTCTTCTAGATTGGTCTAGAACTCCAAGGGAACGTGAGTTGACTAGATTGCAATTGTATAGGAGAGAGGCTTCTCGGTGAGCTATTAGGATCCTAAGCTAAGCGAATCAATAAAGCCTTTTGAATCCTAGGGTTGTGGAAGAACCCTAGGCGGGGACGTAGGCCAAGTTCGTGCCGAACCTCGTAAACAATTACTCGTGTCCTTTATCTATTGCTTTACCTTATTTCCGCACTTGGTTCGATTGTCTAACTTTGTGATTCAGGTTTAATCTCAAAGGGTTTTATACGAGCTCCAAAAGTCTTGAAACTTTCTGCGAAAAACAGGCATACTCTATTCAACCCCCCTTCTAGAGTATTTCTTATTACATTGTTTTACATTATCGAACCTTCAATTGTTACTTTTTACCTGTAACTTGAGAATAAATTAAACATGACTGGAAAAGATAACATAAAAATATAATATCAAAAGGTGAATATAATATAAAAGTATAATGTAAAAGCTACTACAAAAGCTGTATCAGATATAAAACCAACAACATCTACAAGATACCACTGGTCCGTACAGCATCACCCAATGTGTCCATAATCTCGTTGCACAGAGTGTCGAACCGAGGGTCCGCCGTCAGGGTCCGTAGATAGCCCTCAATCTCTCGAATCCGCTCCTCTTGGTGAGGAGGGATAGCTGCAGCCTGAGGCAGGTCCACCCATGGATCCAGGGTGATCGGGTGGACAGGCGCTGGAGGGTCCAGATGGGGTGGCGTGATGGCCGGCACATACGGCCAGCTATGAGATGCGTACCAGGCCATGTAGTCAACAGTGACACCGGCCTGATAGTCCTCGCTAGTTCGTCTGTGATCACCCAACCGGTAAAAGCGACCGTCGTCATGGCTCTGCCACCTGTCGTGCTCGACGGCAAACGTGGCATAAGTGACATTTACGAAAGGGCATCCAGCCGGTACTCGCCGTCGAAGTCAAGATCACGCTCAAAGGGCATCCGCTCCACCTGTAAATAAAACAACCAGGCGTAAGTGACATTTACGAAATATATGTCATATATTTAAAACCTCGATGACATACATCGGCGACGATAAGGCGGTCAACCTCGTCCCGCATCCTCATCACCTCCTAGAGCTTGCCCGCAACGTTCTTGCGGGTAGGCGCCTTCAGAGTGATGAACTTCGCATACCAGCGGCGATCCTCCTTTCTAGCCGGATCGCTGGACAGATCGCCACGGAAGCGAGGGAATTACGCCCATATCCAAGCCTTGACACAAAACACATTTTGGTTAGAATGAGAATAAAATATTATTAAACTATAAAACAAATTTTGCGGTCTCGTACCTGCAGTAGCGGCGTACATCCATCTAAACTCTTCGCCTCTGCTCGGGAAGCCTCTCCTAGTCCCCTGTACAGACAGGCAAGGGCAGCTGCGCCCCATGCAATGTCGGTCGTCCGGGGGATGTCCCAAGCAAGGCCGAACATCTTCCATGGAACCCGGCTCTGCGACTTGTCCACAAACAGAGTCGCGGCGAGAGCGGTGGATAGGTACCCAAGGTGCAAAAATCGGCGCTGGGCAGGATCATCTTCTGGCTGCCTCCCTTCTATATGCGTGCGGAGACGCAGCTGATCAGGATCGTCCGTGGCCTCGGGGTCATCAACGGGCGTGGGGTCGACGAGCGGCTCGTGTCTCTCGATCCACTGGTCCGTTAGCACCCCAACGGGGAGGCCGCCGGCTAGTCTGTATGTTTTAAGTTCCTGTGAGGTCACCTGGTAGTACTCGACGACCGTGGGGATCTGCTCCGCCTCGTGTAGGTGTGACAAACACGCTAGACCCTCAATCCGAACCCCCAGCAAGCAGGCTACGTCGTGCAGCGTGATGGTCATCTCGCCCCACGCAAAATGAAAGGAGTTGGTCTCCGGATGCCAATGCTCCAAGAACACTGTGACCAGGAACCCGTCCACACCCTCCCAATGGAGGGCCCGCAGCTGCGGGATGCCTGAGGGAATCAGCTCCTGCCACCAGGTCCCCAGGCCCTCGAAGACATACGGGTCAAACGCCGCCAGGTGACTCGCCCGATGGTGGAGCTTCAGCAGCGGCAGAACCATAGTCGCATCCCTCCAAACCTAGTAGGCTCGGTGGTGCCTGTAAAACACCAGCAGATCGCCCAGAGGCAAGTATGGGTCGACCTGCGCAGCCGATCCAACAGCCTGCGCATGGGATAGGTGTCGGCTCCTCCTACCTCCTACCCCTTCATGCCCCCCCCCCCTTGCCCCCTGCCCATGCCTCTCCTTCCCGTCGTCCACCCCCTATACGACGTCAGGGATGGTGTCATCCGCAGAAGCCAACGATATCAGCCTGTTATTATGAAATGTTTAAGAATATGTTACTTCATGTATTATTGATGCTGATTCATTAGATGTCATTGGCTTTTAATGTCTTTTAATGTATTTTATTGGCTTTTAATGACTTTTAATTTATTTTAATGACTTTTAATTGCTTTTAATGTCTTGTAATTGCTTTTAATGTCTTGTAATAGCTTTTAATGTCTTTTATTGACTTTTAATGTCTTGTAATGACTTTTAATGTCTTTTCATGTCTTTTAATAGCTTTTAATGTCTTGTAATGACTTTTAATGTCTTTTCATGTCTTTTAATGCTTTTCAATGACTTTTAATGGCTTTCAATGGATTTTAATGACTTTCAATGGCTTTTAATGCCTTTTAATGGCTTTTAATGGCTTTTCAATGTCTTTTTAATACTCCCTCCGATCCAAAAAGGATGTCGTTTGACTTTTTAACACGTATTTTAATGAGCTAAAAACTATATAAAATATCAACTTTTTTTAAATTATTTTTTTACAACTTAATATTTGTTGGTAATAAGTATTCGATTATAAAAAATAATAATAAAAAAATTAATATATTATATAGTTTTTAGCTCCTAAAAATACGTGTTAAAAAGTCAAACGACATTCTTTTTGGATCGGAGGTAGTATCTTTTAATGTATTTTTAATGTCTTTGAATGTCCTTGAATGTATTTTAATGGTTTTTAATGCCTTTTAATGTCTTTTACATATTGTAAAAACTATATACTATAAACATATAATATAAACTATATTATAAAACTATGAAACTATAAAGATACAACAAATATTTCAATGCACGTCGAACTATATTATACAAACTACATTAAAAACTATATTATAAAACAATAATCTAAACTATACAACTACATTATCAAACTATATTATAAAACTATATATTATACACTATAAAATTATAAAGATATAACAAATAATAAAAACTATCAACTATATAACTATATTATAAAACTATATTCTCCAACTATATTATAAAACTATATATTATAAACCATAAAATTATAAACATATAACAAATCATAACAACTATAAACTACAAAATTATAAACTATATTATAAAACTCTATAACATAACAACTATAAAACTATATAACATAAAAACTATATAAAATAAAATAATTAAATAAAACATACCGGTGGGGTCGGGACAGGAGACACCTCCATATTACGCCGCTTACGCGGCGGTAATAGGGGATGCGTTGCCACCTCCAGCACCACCACCTCTGCATGATCTCCGGCCGTCACCTCCATCGCCACCGCCTCCGGCGCCTCCTCCACCACCTTCGTCTGCGCCTCCTCCACCACCTCCGCCACCACCCCACCACCACCACCACCCTCCACCGTCTCCATCTCCGCCGCCACCCCACCACCACCACCAACCTCCACTGTCGGAGCCGCCACAACCTCCACCGTATCCATCTCTGTGTCTCTCTCCATGGACTCCATCTCCTATGTCGGCACCACCACCTCCGTCTCCATCTCCGGCTCCATCTCTCTCTGTCTCGATCTTGGAATCTCTCTCTCTCTCTCTCTCTCTCTCTCTCTCTCATCGCCGTCGTCGGGAATCCCTCTCTCTCTCTCTCGATCTGGATGTGGGAAATGTGGACGAAGGGCCACGTTTTCGTCATTTTTAGAAAACGTGTTTGCACGTCGATTTTGTCGTGCAGTTTTGCACGTCATTTTCGACGTGCATCATTGCACGACATTTTTTACGTGCATCATTGCACGGCATTTTTTACGTGCATCATTGCACGGCATTTTCGACATGCAAACACGTTTTTTTTATAAAAAAAACGTGCCTGCACGCTGGGTTGCAATCCCACCTGCACGTTAATTTGGATGTGCATGCACGTCGGTTTTAACGTGCATGCACGTCATAATTAACGTGAGGATTTACGGTGTATATTATATTTAATGATAAAATAATAAAAATAGAGGAATGGGTGGTGAGTTGTAAACAAAGACCATTTAAAGGGTGGTTTTCTGTAATTTTGAATTTAAGGGGTGGTTAAGTGAAAACACTCATATTTAAAGGGTGGTTTTTTGTAAATTTCCCTTATTATTTTCATCATGTTTTCTTCTACCATGAGCGAAGAGTCATCTTTTCTTCTAAGGTCAGGGTGAGCCCGGCAATATCCATGTTTGTGTGATTGATAACTATGGAAAAAGTTATGTTTTATCTTGTTTTACCTTGTGCTTAATCTTTGAATGCGAATTTGAAGAACTCGTGTTGTGAAATTTGGGTAGTAATTAGGGTTTCTATTCCAAAGTTTATTAACTCTATTTATAAAAAGGTAGGCGCAATTTAGGTTAATTTGTCGTGATATATATTGATTTATTTGCTAGATTAGATGAAAGTCTTTTCCTTTATGATAAAGCATGCTTCTTTGATGATTTGTTTATTATACTTACATGGTTGTTCTCATGGTAAACCTAGGCTTTGGAAGATCTTTTCTCATATTGTTTACATCGATCTTTGAGCCGTTCGTTGTGTTTTCGTGAAACCCAACACCCTTGAGGTTTTCTAGACCATTGCATCTTAGCCATTCTTTTATTCTTCGGTCGTTCTTTGTCGACTCACTGTTTTCTGTCCGTGTTTACTCGGTATCGAATGACCTTAATCGATATCGACTGCTGTGATTGTGCCTTATTATCAGTCGACGGTCTTCTGTGTCGACTGTGTTTGGGACTTAGTCGATATCAACTACTCGTTTTTGTGATTGCAGGATACCACATGAGATCAACTGTCCCTAGTCGACATCGACTGCTTTCGGTCGATATCGAGGACTTTTGGTCGACAAAAGAACGTGATTTGGAGCCACTTTTAGATCCGCTGACACGCTTCCTTTTGGATCGAACCTGATTCCTCTACACTACAGCGGGGGAGTCTAGAATTTATTTGATAGGCTAGGAGTGATTGCTTGTGTTTATATTTGCATATTCAGTTCTCCCCTACATCAGTTGTCCTTGTCGGTCATCATCTAATTCAGGGGACAAGTAACAATAGGTCCCAAAACCTAGCACATAAACATCATCTCTCCCGTATTATCGACTTCTCACCTGATTGTCAAACCAGCCATCTCTTTCACTAAAAGAGACAATCATTACTTGGCAATCCTCCAACAACATCAAGATTCCCGAACAATTTCTGCAAGACGTGCTGGCTACTATATGGATTAAGGCCCGCAATAGCGGAATGAAGTTATAACCATTTCTTTCACTAAAAGGAGGATCATTAAGACAAATCAACAACATATGCAATATCGAAACAAATATAATTGAAATAATCAAACAGAATAAACCTTAAAACAACCCTCACATGTCTTCAACCCTCTTGAAATTCAAGCAAAACTATTACGAGGTTAGCCGAACATGGTGTTACGGGGAAAATCTGATACATTAATTGATGATAATCCAAGATCTCGATCCATCTTCCATGGTTTTATTCCTGCATAAAAGAAAGAGGGAAGAAGAAGAGGCGGAGCCGCTTCCCCTGAGGAAGTCTCCGACGCTCAAGTTAGAGTCTTTTCATCTTGTAAAAAAAAAAGGCTCCCAAAACCCTAGTATATATTAGGCTTATATAGTGAGAAATTATGGTTTGAAGGAGATTTTAGCACATGAAAGAAGATAGTGCCCCTAGAACCTAATATAATTACTTTTGTCATTTCAATTGCCCCTCGGGTTTCCTCTTCACGACCTACTCATGAGGGAAGCCGAATGTTTTGACTCTCTTTACTTCAAGAAATAGTGGTGCTTACCCATTAGCTATTGTGGTGTCATGTGTTCAATATGCTCTCATTCAAACATATTATAGGGCAATATAAGAACATCATTGCTTTTTCCACAACCGAGGATGTCTTGGTCGTAATCGATCTTTTGGCCGTAAGTGGGGATAATGTGGGCGTGAGTGGCGATAGTTGGCCATAAGTGACGATTTTTTGACATTAACTGGCGATTCATTAGCCGTAAGTGGAGATTATATGGCCGTAAGTGGCCATTCTTTGGTCATAAGTGGCGATAGTTGGCCGTAAGTGGCGATTCTTTGGCAGTAAGTGGCGATAGTTGGCCATAAGTGGCAATTATTTGGCCGAAAGTGGCGATAAGTTGTGATAGTCGGCCTCGTGAGTTGGCCGTAAGTTGCGATAGTTGGCCGTAAGTGGTGATTCTTTGGCCATAAGTGGCGATAGTAGTCGGTGAGGCTACGAATTGAGAGGTGAAGGGTTGTTCTTCTAAGTTGTATCTAGGACTCTAAGGGATCTGAGTTGACTAGATAGAAGCGGGTGAGGCTTCGAGTATTTAGAAGAAGGAGAGATCTTCTTGGTTGTATCTATGATCCACAAGAAGTGAAATAATAGTGCTTTTGAATCCTACTGGTTGGATAACCCCTAGGCGGGGACGTAGGCTAAGTTGTGTTGAACCTCGTTAATAATTCTCTCGTGCTATTTAAGTTTTACTTTCATTTTTAATTTCCGCATATTATATTAACGTTTTATTTTTGTACACTGAACAAGTTTCTGGAATCATTCTAAGACGTTGACATCCGGATCCAAGACCTTGAAGTTTCTTCTGCAGAAAGTTTACGAAAAATTTATATACCCTATTCATTCACCTTTCTAAAGTATCTTTTATCACATTGATTTAACTATTTAGAGACTTCAAACGCTATTGGGTGGAAGATCAGTAAGTGATGCCATCCTATTCGTATCTTGTTAAAAAAAAAAGATGTATGAAGTGCCACAAGCCCACACAACCTTACTGCCGGAGCTGGCTTCTACACACTCTCGTCTCCTCCCAAAACTAGACCATTAAAAAAACTGCCACATGGGCAAATGAAGGGATAAACCCTCGGCCCATTTTCCGACCATTCGCTTAGCCTCGTTGTCGTCGAGGAATGATCGACCTGATGGAGCCACTCTCCCTCTCCTCTACAATGTCGCCCTCGCCTACTTCATTTCTCTCCCCTATCTCCGTAACCCATCTCCCTTCTTTGAGAACAAGAACCATCTCTTTCAATCTCAGACGACCCAGAAAATTCGTGATTGCCGCTTGCCAAGATGACCCTAGGAACAAGCTCAGCGAGGCTGACCTCCTGGAATTCAAGTTCGGCCAGATGCTCGGTGAGGATCCCAAGCTCACCATCGCCAAGGTTGGTTTTTCTTACTGCTCTTTGATATTTGTGGGAAACCTTTTCCTCAATTTTGCAACTCTCAAAAGTAGGGGTGGGCGTGGGACGGGACGGGACAGGATAGGGGTTGTCCCGCGTCCCGTCACGCGTAATTTTTGCGGGACGGGACCAGGACGGGATTCACTATTTTTTTTTCAATCCCGTGCGGGCCTTATCCCTCACGGGACGGGCCCTGTCCCACAAATAAAAAAAGCATTATAAAAAATCTAAAATTCTTATATATATTTGCGGTTTTGAAAGATGTAACTAGACCTGTCAAACGAGTCATTCGGGTCGGGTCACTTCGGGTCTCGGGTAAAACGGATTCCGGGTATTTCTGATTTGACTCGAATTTGGGTTTAACCGGGTTTCGGGTTGATTTCGGGTTTGTCAATTTTGTTCTTTTTTAAATCAAAAAAATCATGATTTGATAATTTTGTGATAAATTTTAATTTTATATAAAAAAATTTAATTATACATAATTATAAATCAACCGGATCAATCGGGTCACCGGGTCAATCAGGTAAATCGGGTCAAAATTACTGGGTCAATCGGGTCACCGGGTCGAAACCCAGATTACCCGGAAAATTTTCGATTTTTCGGGTTCGTGTCAGAAAAAAATTTCTGGGTTTGGGTCAGAAATTTTCCAGGCGTTCGGGTCGGGTCGACCGGGTCGGATTGTGTTTTGACAAGTCTAGAGTAACATATATAGATTTATAATATTTTTTATTTTACAATTTTTCTTACATATATACATTAGACACATTATATATAATAACACACAATATAAAAAAAGGGTGGGGGGGGGGAATGGTAGAAAACCACCCCTTAAATATGACTCTTTGCAGAAAACCACCCCTTAAAATTGAAATTGCAAAAAACCATCCCTTAAACCCATTTTGTCTGTAAATCGCCACCACAACCTTTTTTTAAAAAAGATGAAAAGTCATTTTTACCCCTTCCTTTTAATGTTATTTTAATGAGAGAAAAATGTATGAATTGAAATAAATTAATAAAATCTATTTATCCATCCCGTTTAATGTTATTTTAATAGAATAACATACCCATTTTCGGAATTATTGTTATCACATAAACTTTTGAAAAACCTCGTGGGCAGCATGTGAAACCACGCGGAATTTTTTAAAACTTTGTATACCACGCGAAATTTGTAAAAGTTCGTAGGCACCACGCGGAATTTCCCATGCATTAAATTTGGTAAGGCCCATGCCCAAACCGAGCATAAAAGTCGGGGGTATGGATACTTCAAAGAGTGAATTAAATTTGTTAAGGCATGTACCGAAACAGGGCATAAAAGTTGGTGGTATGGATGATTCAAAGAGTGACCTAAATTTGTCGAGGTCTGTACCGAAACCGAGCATAAAAGTTGGGGGTATGGACGATTCAAAGGATGCATTTAATTTGGTAAGGCCTGGACCAAAATTGGTCATCAAATTTGGCAGTGTGGATTATAGTTCCGAGGAAACAAACCCAAATAAGGGGTGTTTGTAATTAAGGATAAAAAATAAATAGGGAACTGGGACATTAATTAAAGTCTTATGTTTATCCCTATGACGAAGTTGTAGAGTTTATTCTGTTATGGCCGGTAGTAGTCTATAAATAGACTTGTATGTGCCTTGAGGATGAGTATGACTAAAAATAAAATCATATCTTCCCTCGCAATTTCCTCTTTTGTGTTCTCTTCTTCTTCTTCTTCCTATCCTCACCTCCTCTATTTTTCTTCTTCTCACCTCATTCTTCTTTTCGTCTCACCTCATTCTTCTTTTTCTTCTCACCTCATTCTTCTTTTTCTTCTCACCTCAGTCTTCGTCTTTCCAACTGAATAGAGATCGAACTGTTAGGCCTCTTTCTCCGGACCATAATAGATTTGGTATCAAAGTCTTTTCCCGACCGGTAATGTGACGCGATGGCAGAAGGTACGATATTGAAGACACTCAAGATCCAGTTCCAGGAGTTGAAGGAGGACACCAAGGTTTTCATGGCTTCGATGCTGAAATTCATGGCAGATTCACATAAATACAAAGACGATCAAGCGACACAATTCGAAGAGTTCAATAAATTAAACGATCAAAGGATGGAACAATTGGCGTATTTCGTTCGTCATCCACCTGATTTTGGTGATCGTCAAGGCCAGAAATCGGAGTCGGGTAGAGGACTTAGCTCTTGAGGAGGCGCTACAGGGCCAAGAACTGATCAACGGAGAACATCCTTGATGGGGAACGGACCTGTAGATCAAGAAATACCGAGATTGAGGTGGCACCAGAGCTTTAATGGTGGCAACGTTCACTCGGGTATAGGAAGATCGGACAATCGATTCCATCGTCTTCCTAAACTAGATTTTCCGGGATTTTATGGAAAGAAACTGCGAAACTGGATTAGGAAATGTGAAAAGTATTTCGGTATTTTCCAGATTCCAGAGAGTCAACAGGTGAAAGTTGCTGCAATGTATCTCACTGACAAAGCAGATACGTGGTTGCATGGGTACTTGATGCAGAATCAGAGTGTCAATTTGAAGGAATTTTGTGATGCGATTTGTATGAGATTTGGGGATCGTCGAGAAGCGGAGATCATCGGCGAGTTCAACAAGTTAGTGGACTCACAGAATTGCGAGCATGCATGCTTTCGTTCAATCTGCAACTCACAGAATCTTATTTCGTGTCAAGTTATATTAGTGGACTCAAGAGTGAGATCCAATCCTTGGTGAAGTTGGGACGGCCAGTTTCAATGGAGGAAGTTCTTAATCAAGCTCGCCTCCATTATAAACTCGGTCTATGTTCAGTTTAATTGCACAAGAGGTGCAAGATCGTGAGCCAGTGTCAGAAGAGACAGCTTAGGAATGGGGACCAGAGAATGAGCAAGATGAGGAGGCCTATGTTCATGCTCTTATTGGGGAGGAATCTTGTAGCACCATCCGAGTAAAGGGTTCTGTAAAAGGGAAGGAGGTGACTATACTCATTGAAAGTGAGGCAACACACAGTTTTTTAGATTCAAGAGTTGCTAGAGAAGCTGGGTTTGAAGCTTGTAAAGCAGGGGTGATGCAAGTCAACACTATTAGTGGTACCATGTTCAACAACAAAGTCTGAAAAGCTTTTATTTGGGAAATGCATGGCAGCAGCTATGAGCATGACATCAGATTGTTGAAGATGGAGGGGTGTGACATGATCTTGGGTACGGATTGGTTGGTTGGTTACAACCCCGTGTTGTTTGATTTTATTGAAGTCCATATTTCTTTTATGAAATTGGGCAAACAGGTGGTGATTAAGGGATTCAAGGATGAGAAAGACTCTCAGACAGCTTGTGTTAAGATGTTGACAGGGAAGGAATTGAGTAACTTTGTCATATTAGCCACCCTTTAATTGTGGCACAGGTTGCTCAGGTCTACACCATCAAAAAGACACAGGACACGCTACCTCATGAGTTTGCAGTGGTGATTGCTGAGTTTGAAGACATTTTTCTTGAGCCTAAGGAACTGCCTCTTGTAAGGGACCATCTCCATTAAGATTAAGTCAAGAGCAACATCAGTGGCTACAAGACCTTATAGGTACCCATACTTTCAGAAAACTAAAATTGACAAACATGTTTCAGAGATGCTTGTTAATGGGGTAATTAGACCCAGTCATAGCCCTTTTTGCTTCTCCAACCTTGCTAGTTAAAAAGAAAGATGACACATGGAGATTTTGTATTGATTATAGGAAATTGAATGATATTACTGTTAGAGATAAATTTCATATACCTCACATAGAGGAATTATTGGATGAATTGAGTGGTGCTTGTGTGTTTTCTAAGTTAGATTTGTGTGCTGGGTACCATCAAGTCCGTATGGTTGAGGAAGACATTGCAAAGACTACTTTTTGTACACACCATGGCCACTATGAGTTCAGGGTTATGCCATTTGGGTTAACAAATGTTCCTGCATCTTTTCAAAGTTTGATGAATGATGTGTTTAGCAGTTTTTTGAGGAAGTTTGTGTTGGTATTCTTTGATAGTATTTTAGTCTATAGTAAGACTGTGATTGAGCATGCCAATCACCTCAGAGAAGTGCTAACTGTGATGAGAATTCACAAGATTTTTGCCAAGCAATCTAAGTGTGAATTTGCCTAGGAAAAGGTTGAGTATTTGGGGCATATAATTTCTTCTTCAGGTGTCTCTACTGATCCAAAAAATGTTGAAGCTATGTTGAGATGGCCTCCTCCCAGAAATATCAAAGTGCTAAGGGGTTTTTTGGGACTCACGGGTTATTATAGGAGATTCATTAGGGGATATGGTTGCATTGCTAAACCACTGACAGATTTGTTAACGAAGGATAACTTTGTGTGGTCAGATGGTGCTGAGAAAGCATTCAACAACCTTAAAGAGATTTTGAGTTCTCCTACAGTGCTAGCCATGCTTGATTTTTCTTCTCCATTTGTAGTGGAGACGGATGCATGTGATTCAAGTGTGGCAGCTGTGATAATGCAACATGGGAGGCCTATTGCATTTATCAGCCAAGCCTTACATGGGTGGCACTTGCTACTGCAGTTTATGAAAAGGAACTCTTAGCTATTTTGCTTGCAATTGACAAGCGGAGGCATTACTAAGAAGGGCATAAATTCATCATCAAAACTGATCACCAACCTAGGAAACATATGTTAGATTAGAGACTATCCACCCAGGTGCAGCAAAAGGTTGTAAGGAAGCTATTGGGGTTAGACTATGAGATTGCCTATAAGAAGGGAGTGGAGAATAAGGCTACAGATGCTCTGTCAATGGGGTTTGAGTACAATACGTGTCCTGCTTTGACAGTTTTACAACCTGCTTGGATTGCTGAATTTTTGGAGAGCTATAATCAGGACAAGATGGTGCAGGAGGTGATATTATAGGCTATGTCCAGTGGTCTGGGTCCTTTTGTTGTCACAAAAGGCTTGGTGAGATAGAAGGGCAGGTTACTCATTGGCAACAAATTTGTTTTGAGGGATAAGTTGTTGAGAACCTTACATGAAGAACCAGTAGGAGGGCACTCGGGAATCCATGCTACCTATCACAAGATGAAGAGTCTCTTTTACTGGCAAAGGTTGAAAGGGGATTTTACATCCTTTGTCAAGTCATGTGATGTTTGCCAGAGGAGCAAAGTCGAGAATGTGTCTACCCCGGGGTTATTGCAGCCATTACCCATACCTGAGCGGCCTTGGAGTCATATCAGTATGGATTTCATGGAGGGTTTATCTCGTACACAAGGCAAGGAAACAATTTTGGTGGTCGTGGATAGACTAACCAAATATGCCCATTTTCTTGCTCTTTGTCATCCCTTCACTGCAGCAAAGGTAGCTTCTTTGTTTATGGAAAACATTTATAAGCTCCATGGTACACCAGCAAGCATCGTTTCAGATAGGAACAAGGTGTTTGTAAGCCAATTTTGGCAACACTTGTTCAAATCATTACACACACGTTTGGACATGAGTACTGTCTATCATCCCCAATCTGATGGACAAACAGAGAGGGTGAATCGATGTCTTGAGACATATTTGAGATGTATGACATCCAACAATCCGAAGAAGTGGTGCCAATGGTTGTTCTTAGCAGAGTGGTGGTACAACACTAATGCACACTCGCCCATCAAAATCACTCCCTTTGAGGCGTTGTTTGGGTTCCCTCCATCTCAACTTGGCTTACCTACTCTGTTTGCAATAGGGTTGATCGTTCTAAAACCAACACCCCGCAAGCGTACGGTGTCAATTGTAGTAATCGAGTGTCGAATCTCAGGGACTGTGTGAATATCAATTGCAGAACCTCAACTAGTTTACTAAGCCAAATAATGGAAGTGATTTTTGAAGAACTAAGTAAATAAGAAGAGGAATTATAACAAATTGCAAGTTTTTGTAATTATATGATGTGAAACATTCTAGAGTCAGGGTTCACCACAACAATGCATCTTCGATAGACTATATAATTTTCATGCCTGAACAAATTAAAAGAGATATTTGAAGTTAAACTATCTAAATTCATTATCACTCAGCCTACGCATCTCGCAACAACTATGTCCGATTCAATCAATTACCACTCAGCTTGCGCATTGCAGATTAATCAATCAAATTGGACTCATTAAGCTTTTAGACCCTAGCGAGCAAATTGATCAAACAATCGCATGCGCGATCCGCATAATCAACTCAAACCTAGGTTGTCTACGATAGTTTATTATCCTCAAGAGAATTAAATAGATTGCTCATAAACAATTCTCAAGTTCAATCCAAATTTTCCAACAACTTTGTCTATGTATCCAATCTCAATTCGCAACCGGCGCATATTGAACATCAAAAGGATTCAAATCAATCATAGGATTAATCGGATTAAGCACTCATGGATCAAATCAAACAAACAATAGAATTCATTCAGGCAATCTTCACGCACATGTCTATCTCAGCATCGTTGGGATCACCCCAACCCTAGAACAAGAAAATTAGCCCGACATAGATTCAGACACAATCAAGGAATTCATCATGAAAGAATATAAGACTAGATTAACAAAACGTATTCTGAATCCAGCAAAACAAACCTTCAAGGACAAATCTCTGAAAAAGTCTCAAACTCCAATGTCTGCTACTAGTTTCTGACGTGAATAATTGGACGTCTCTAATCTAACCCTAATTCTCTATATATATTTCTAAAAAAGATCTGAAAATAATCCTAAAATAATAATAAAATATTCCAAAAAGTCGTCCAACAATAGATAAAAGCTGATAAAAAATCCCGAAGTAGTAACGCGGAAAGGAAAGTATCGAGTCGATACTTTAGAGTATCCAGTCGATATGTAGCTACTGTAAAGAAATCTGGCTCGAAATGTGAAGGTATCGAGTCGATACATGTAAGTATCGAGTCGATATGTGAAAGTTCCGGGTCGATACTTTGACTCAGCGTCAGCTTCTTGGCTCGATTTCTTCATTTTGTAGGCCGAATTTGCAAAAGTGCTCAACATGACGGTTGTAGGTCTCTGAATTATCTTTCCAAAAAGCTATAGAACATCTCGATCCGAATTTTGTGGAGCTCAAACGACTCATTTTACTGAGATGTCGCCAAACAGGATTTGTCCGAAATATGTCGGTTCAACAATGGGCTCTTCTTAGCTTGATTTCTAGCACTTGAGACAACTATGCAAGACTCTTTCGGCGTCCATGAACATCTCAAACTTGGCTTCAATGAATCTTATTCCATCATGATTCCAAATTGACATCGAACAAGCTCCAAATCCCCTGAAAACAAATGGAACACGAGTGTAGACATCTATTCTAGAAACTAAACCAAAAACCTATATAAAAGACATGCAAGCCATATAAAAATGATATAAAAATGACTATAAACTATTTCCTATAACACGTAGAACATGATGATATCAAGGGTCACCGGTTGATGATTGGCTAGTGTCATGCCAGCAAATGGTTAGGCAGTTGAAGGGCCATCTTCAACAAGATCAAGCGTGGATGAAGACGTTTGTTGATGCTTACAGAACTGACAGATCCTTCAATATAGGTGACTGGTGTTTGTCAAGCTGCAATCATACAGGCGGACATCAGTTGCAATCCAAAGAAATCTCAAGCTCAGTGCCAAATTCTATGGGCCATTTCATATCTTAGCAAAAATTGGTCCAGTACGTTGCTTACAAATTGCCACTAAATTCAAAGATTAACCCCGTTCTCCATGTTTCTCAATTAAAATTGAAGCGGGATGATGTGAGCACCTCCAATGATTCATTGCCTACGGCTACAATAGATGAGGATGGGAAAATCTTGAATGAGCCTGAATAGATCCTCGATACTAGAGTACACAGGCTTCGGAATGGGGATCCAGTGACCGAGTGGCTCATCAAGTGGAAGAACTTGTCGGATTCGGAAGCAACTTGGGAAGCAGCTTCTCACATTATCAATCAATTTCCATAGTTTCAAAAACATCCTTAGGTGATTGTACGCCTTGAGACAAGGCTAGCTCCATAGGTGTGAGGCACTGTTATGGTTAGTCATTTTAGGCCTTGAGACAAGACTTTATATGGGTGAGGCACTGTTATGGCCGATTGTAGTCTATAAATAGATTTGTATTTGCCTTGAGAATGGGTATGACTAAAAATAAAATCATATCTTTCCTCCCAATTTCCTCTTTTGTCTACTCTTCTTTTTCTTCTTATCCTCACCTCATCTCTTCTTCTTCTTCTCATCTCATTCTTTGTCTTTCCAATTGAATCGGGATCGAACGGTCAGGCCTCTCTCTTCGGGCCATAATAGATTCCTACATGTTTCATTGCGCATATTTTCTATTTTTACATGTTTGGGCGGTTTTCGTCGGCCAATTCATCGGCCTCTTGAGAATCAGGCTTCTCTGATCTCGAATATTTAGTTAATAAAAAAATACCATAAAATCAAAATCAACACATTATTTTTATTCACTATTAGTGATAATTTCAAATTAGTTCATATAACTATTTTAAAATTTCCTAAATTATAAGTAAAATGATTTGATAATATGTCATGGGAATGAAGAAGAAAATTAAAGGGCATTGTATTACAACATGTAGCAAAAAAAAATCCAAAATAATATATAACTTAGACAAAGGTAGACCTATGAAATGGTCATGTATTATTAAGTAAATTATAATTATAATAATCAAACAGAAAATCAAACAACTAACAACAACAATATAGGTTGGTTGTTCGAGTTTTTGGATCTAAAAGGATGGTGCATTTGGCTGTAACTTCTCTACATCTCAGTCGACACTGGGAGGGTCTGCATTCAGGGTCCGGGGCGCACCCATTCGGGATCGCCCCCATCACCATCTCCGTCACCATCCGACCATTAGGTCTCTGATCGTTCAAGCCATCAATCCCTATCATGAATCATTTCACAGCTTTAAATAACTGAACTCTTTTTATTTGATCGAGTAAATTGAAAATTGCAAGTGTTTGTGTTACCGTTGGAAGTGATCAGAAGAAACAGTGCAAGCACTAGGAGGGGAATGGGCGAGGTCTTCATCGATCGATCTATGGCTCTGAAAAGTGATTCGTAGGCTGTATTTCTAATTTCTTATCTGTTTTGTTTTCAAGTTTTGCGTGGTTTTTATAGAAGAAGATTGGATGAATTGGCTAAACGTACTGTCTTTAATTAATTTGGGGAAAGTGGTGATTTTGGAAAAATCATCGAGGTTTAGTAGGTATTGGTTAATATTGGTTAATGGTTAATTATGGAGGTTTTTTTTATTTTTTGCAATAAATAGGAATCATAGGATGAATCGATAGAATCATAGAAAAATACTAAAATAAGGTAAGAAATCAGTTTCGATCCTTACAAATTATAATAAAATTAATTTGAGTGCAAAAAAGAAGATTGCCATACGTACATTAGTTTGATAATGAGAATGTTAATTATCAGTTGCATCATATTTTTTTTTTTTGAATAATTCTTGTTGAAATTTAATTGATTTGGCAACACTTATTTATTTTCTAAATTAGTTGGCGCCGCACTTTGCGCGCGGATATTCACTCCTAATAAATCTGATTCATAGTTATAATGGACAACACTTGCATCAAATAAAGTTAGTTTCTACCAAAAAAAAATCAACCGGAGTTAGTATTGTAATTCTTATAAAATAAGTACAGATAAAAAGAAACATTCTCGTTACTTTTTTAAATAAGGGCTGATTATATATTATTTCTATAAATAAGAAGTTTTATATTAGTTAATTTTAGACATGTTAAAATATGAACCGACCCGAATATCTGATAATTTTTTCGGTTTGAACTCGGTGTTTTAGACTCGGGACCCGAAATCGCCCCGAACTCGAATGACCCAAGAATTTAAGGCTCGAGACTTGATGACCGGCCTGTTGGGTCAAAATGGACCCGTTTAATCAGCGTCATGTAAACGCCACACATGCACCACATAGACCTCACACAGATTCGTCATGCAATTGTGTTCGCTAAGATCATTCGTAAGTTAAATAACGTATATATTTTATAATTATAATATGATTAGAACACTTCTTTGAAAAATATTCATTCACATATATTGTGGCCATTTGGACCACGAATATTGGCCCAAGGGTAATTGAGCCTGTCAACCAATGTAAATTTGTCAAATAAAACATTTCTTATAAGGGTGGTGTACATTAGTAATTTGTCAAACATGTAGGGGCAAAAAATGGAAAAAATTGACAAAATGTAGGGGCAAAAAAAGAAAAAAGGACAAAATATAGGGGTAAAAAGGAAAAAGAAGGTTACAAATTTAAAAATTTTAAATTATTATATATAGGAAAATATTTCTCAAATATAAATTCTTAACTTATGTCATAATCGTCTAGTGCTTGCAAATCCATAGAACCGGGCAAATATGTCTAACACTGTATTTTCCTTACATAGGGAAAATACATGTTGACATACTCATCCCTAATGAATTTATAAAGTCGCAATCATCTATAAATTAGTTACCAAACTTTTGATAAAATGAGGTGCTTTGATGACTTTTTAAAAACTAGAAAAGAAAGTGTGTAAATGTGTGAGGACTCATAATCATTGATTCATATGATTCGAACCTTATCACCAAACCATATTCCCGGGGAAGGGTGAGCTTTTAAAGAGGGTCATATTCAATGGTCATATCTATCCATCTGATCTATAATGTGTTTTTTTTGGCTGATAATAATATCATTTGATCAATTATATATCTATTATATATTATACTCCATACGTCAAAAAATACATGGACTTTTACTATTCATGCACGCTTTTTTAGGAGTTAAAAACTATATAAAATATTAATTTTTTTTAATAATTACAAACTTATTATCAATAAGTTTGTAATTATTAAAAAAAATTAATAAAAAAGTTAATATTTTATATAGTTTTTACCTTCTTAAAAAAGCGTGTGTGAATAGTAAAGGCAATGTATTTTTGGACGGAGGTAATATATAATAAAGGAGAAGTCGGCTGAGACACATGCAGCTTCTCCTTAATCGTAGTCGTATGAAGCAATCACAATTTTTAAAAATAATGAATATATGCATAAGATAAAATTTTATTCTAACTTTATATAATAGATATATATCTATCTATGCATAAGATGAAATTTGACCCAATTTGATTAGATGTGGATATATTTTTAGAAGATATCAACCAAATTTAAATACTACGTGGTATTATTTAAGATAAGATTTAATAAACAATAAATGCATAGAATGTTTTTTTCCAAATAGCCAAAAATTGGAAATTTTTTATCGAAATAGCCAAAATCTGAAAATTATTCGGGAAATAGCCAGAGGAGGGCTAACTCGCTGTTTTAAACAGCGACCTAGTCTTCAGTATTAAAAAAAACTAATAATATTTTTTTAAATCTTTGGGTAAAATTTCTAATTATCAAAAGAAAGTAGGAGGTAAAAAAAAAGTAAAACAACGATTCTACTATTTCCCCAATCTCCCACTTTGATCTCTACCCTCTATCTTGTATTGTACGTACTCCTACTCCTAGGGCCCCACTTCCTCCTCTTATTTTGTCCTCTCTCTATACCTTTTTTCACTCCCTCTCTCATTCTGAAGCTGGGAAGCACATAAAGCTAATGACTTGCCGCTGATTTTAAAGGTTTTAGATATCGAAAATCAGTTACTTACATTTGCAGGTTCAAGAGAGCAAGCTATCCTACTCCTAAGTTCTTGGTGTCAAGGAGGAAAGTACAAAATAGATGCTGCATATGCCCATTTCAGAAGAAAGATGCCTAAACCTCCATGGGTCTCGGTGGTATGGGACTCTAATATCATCCCTAAACAGGGCTTCATCTTATGGCTAGCTGCAAGAAGCTGGAGGCTGGCCACGAAAGACAAAATCAAAACAAGGGAAATTGACCTTACTTGCAAACTCTGTAATCAAGCTCCTGAAACTCATGAACATATTTTTTTTGCTTGTAATTTCTCTTCACAAATTTGGTCACAGATTAAATCATGGCTAGGCATTTGGAGGGAGATGAACACCTTACAAGGAGCACTAAAGTGGATGAAAAAGGAGGCAAAAGGAAAGAGTTGGATATCAAAGGCAAAAAGAATAGGACTCGGAGCTACAGTTTACCACATTTGAAAAACAAGGAACGAGCAGATTTTTGAGAACATTACTAAGAGGTCGGATAAGATTGTGCACCTCGTAAAGCTTCATGTGTACAAAGCGTTGAGCTACACACACTCCTTTCTTTTCAACTCAGCCATCACCCCTCAAGAGGGTCTGTTAAAGGAAGATTTCAATGGCATAACCCAACAAGAGCATGAGGGCAATGCAGGCACAAGTTTATGAAGGAAACCTGCGTTTTAGATGCAATGCAGCATCATCATAGACTCGTGATTTACATGTCTAGGCAACCTTTTGTATCTTGTTGCCTAATATGAAAGGAGTGTAAGACTGTTTTTTGCTTTAGGGCTATTGGACTATATCATGGCATGTACAACATGGAAATGGGGTGCTCAGTGTAGTGTGATATAGCCTCATTGATGGCATAGCCGAAGGGAAGGGTATATTATGCTACACTCGAGGTGTGTGTCCGACTTCTGATGGTCGTGGCTTGAAGAGATAGGAACCACACAAGGACTTGGTCCTAAACACCCCTAATGTCACTTTAGGATGTAAGTCTTACTCACTACAAGGCTAACTTAGGAATCTACTAGTTAGGTCTATGGTCCAAATTCAGCTTGTAAATATTTTCTTCCCGTTTTAATATATTTACCTTTAAAATAAATAAAAAATCAATTTCAACTCTTTATATATATATATATATATATATATATATATATGCAGGTATTGGGGGGGAAAACAATAGGGATGAAAGTAGTAATGTTTCTCTCCCTCTTGGGAGCAAGAAGCCCCATCCCAACACCCCTATTTCGCTTTCGGTGAGCAAGGAAAAGAAAATCAGCCCTATTATACCCAATCAAATCCAAAATCAAGTTCATTAATCAAGCTTTCCTTCTCAAAATCAAGAATATGCCTCGTCAGATCTCAATATCTGGTCGCTTCATCGTCCTATTTGCCGGCCAGGTCCCCGTGCGGGTGTTGGTGTTCGATCTTTGGCCATGAAACCGCTTCGCCGCTGCCTATGGTGCTGGTTCTGCGGTACCCGATTCCAGTATTCGCCCAAGTAGCACAACCTCTCCAACTAGTGCTTGTCGGTGAGTTCTGCCCCTTCTCGGTGCCTGGTGCCGGCCTCTCTCCATCGCCTTCTTGCCGGGTTCCGGGGTCGTCGTTGTACTAGAAAACGTCTGTTTCCTTTGCTTAGCAAGGAGTAGATGGAAAAAAGGTTTGTAGTGCAGCACATTCCAAATCTCACGGTAGAAAAAAAGGAAAAAAAAAAGATTTCTTTGAAAACGCTCCTCTGGGAGTCCAATCCTCCTCCGGGAGTCCAATCCTCCTCCGGGAGCCCTAAATCTCATCCGGGAGCCTCAATCACCCTTCGGGGTCCATACCTGGTTCTTTTTCCCCCTTCCATTGGGCGGTTTGAGACCAATTTCTGATCTGTAGCAACCCCCATTCTTCTATTTGTGTGAATGGCCTCTCTCCATCTGACTTCCATCTGACTTCAATGGCGACCTTTGATGTCGGTTTATAATCGAGCCCTCACAATCTTCCTTCTCTCAAGCCAGGCTTCGGCTCCGCCTCCACACCTCCGCCTCCTCTGTTCCTCTCGGGCCGGGGTGGGCGAGTCATAACCTATCCTTTCTTTCAATTGGCTTGGGGCTTTTTGTCCGGGGTTGATCCTCTTCTCGGTTCCGTCTTCAGCCTCTCGTTCTGGCGTCGTCCTCCGATTTCCCTCCGCAGTGGTCCTGATCCGACGTTTCTCCCTTGATTGTTGCCTCTCGCTGATTTCCTTTGGCGTAGGCTTTGCCCCGAAAAATCTTGCTTTGGGCCCAAGGTCTATCCTTGGGCCGGAGGCAGCCCGCTATAAAAAAAAATGGGTTAACTAAATTAAAACTAAAATGTGAAATCTTAAAATATTATAAATGTTAAATCTGTACGGTGCTGCCCTGTTGATCAAGGACCCAAAAAAAAATTATATCAGTTTTATACTTTGAAAGAGTTTGGCTTAAGTGTGGTTTATTACAACATTTGCCTTGGGCTGAGCTTTTTCTTTGGGCCTTGGTTTTGGCTTAGACCACGTTGCCCTTGGATGGAAAAAATAAAAATAAATTATATATCTTTGTTTCCTTTAACACTTAAGAAAACTTTATATATTCGAAAATTGCAATAATTAGCTGTAAATAAATTCCGGAATCTTATCTCGCTCTTCGCTCTACTCGCAGTCGTACTTCATTTTCTTGTGTTGTTTGGGTATCCGTTTGTTGGTTCGTGGTTAGTTTCGGTTGAGGAGCAGTTATGCGGCCCTGGTTGATCGAAGTGATCGTGTTGGTGGTGTTTGTGGTCTCCGAATATCCCTCATCTAGGTGGGGGGAACGTCGTGTGATCCACACTTCCCCAGGAGTCGTCTTTGCCTTACCAGGAGTTCTGCTTTCCGTCTTTCCGGCGGCGAGACATCTTGTCAGCATGTGTTGTCCCATGCGCTCGCTATCCACTTCACCACGCGGGTTTCCTTCATCTCGTTGTTGTATCCGCTTGTTTGCTTAGGGTTTGGGGTTTTTCCGGGTTTGCTTTATGTGTTTCTCTTGATGTATTTTGTATTTGTATTTCTTTCATATCCTCGTGATCTCATCCTTCGGGATGCTCTCGGGTTGGCTAACCACCACCCGAATTTTTTCCTTATCAAAAATATATATATATATATATGCAAAGGTTTAAATGTAAAATTACCTTAGGGTGTAAAATTTGCTTAAGGTGTAAAATTCTCTAATGGGCCTAATTTTTGTAAGTAAATTGCTAATGGGCCTAATTTAATTAGTAAAATGTCAACTTCATGTGCCCCCTTGCCCCATGTGTGTGCCCCCCGCCCCTGTGCCCCCCCTTCTCGGGCCATTTTTTTTTTCCTTTTGTCCCAGGATTTTTTTTTCGTGTTAACACTTTCTGTTGTGCAAGTATAACTTGATGTTGTGCACATATAACTTTATGTTGTGCAGACATAATAATTCATTATGGGGTAAATAGGTAAATGTGCCTATTTCAATTATAAAATTTTATAATTGAAATATGCTTAATTTATGGGTAAATAAGCCTAATTTTATGGGTAAATAGGTAAATATGTCTAATTTTATGGGTAAATGCACTTTTTCCCGTTTTCGACACTTTTTGTTGTGCAAATATAAAGTGTATAAATAAAATGAAAAGTGCAAGAATAAAATGACAATGTGTATGAGTAATAATATGAAGTGCACAATTAAGATTATTGTTAATGTGTCTTGAATCATTTTTCACCGGCGTCGCATCGGGGGGTCCGGGGGGCGGAGCTCCCCGGCGGGGGCGGGGGGGGGGAGGGGGTTAGGGGAGGCAGCGTCACCCCGCCTTTACGGTATGCAATGTTTATTTTAAACGGACTTATCGTCTATTTGTTTTCAAGCATTTAACAATTTCAAATTAAAGTGCATAAATAAGATTAAAACGTGCAAATATAATATTATGTTGTGCAAATATAACATTATGGTGTGCATATATAATAGGCTTTTAAATTAAAGTGCATAAATAAGATTAAAATGTGCAAATATAATGTTATGTTGTGCAAATATAATGTTATGTTGTGCAATTATAACATTATGGTGTGCACCATCATCCTTAGGGATGATCCTGGTTGTTTGTTACGATTTTCGTAGCAAACTCCAACTGTTTGCATACTGTAAAAAAAAAACATTATGGTGTGCATATGTAATAGGCTTTTAAATTAAAGTGCATAAATAAGATTAAAATGTGCAAATATAATGTTATGATGTGCAAATATAACATTATGGTATGCATATATAATAGGCTGTTAAATTAAAGTGCATAAATAAGATTAAAATGTGCAAATATAATGCTATGTTGTGCAAATATAACATTATGGTGTGCATATATAATAGACTTTTAAATTAAAGTGCATAAATAAGATTAAAATGTGCAAATATAATGTTATGTTGTGCAAATATAACATTATGGTGTGCATACATAATAAGCTTTTAAAATTAAAGTGCATAAATAAGATTAAAATGTGCATAATTAAGGTTAAAAAGTGCATAACTAAGATTACGATGTGCATGATTAGCAATTTGCGATTGTTGCGCTCTTGTCTATTATGTAACCTATGTGGGATTTGAACCCACATCTTTGTGCAAATGCACATTGCTCTACCAATTGAGCTAATAGGCTAAATTATGATTTTAATGTTAAAATAGAAGAACATAATCGACCTAAAGGATATCGCAATAAAATTCTAAAATCCAATTAGCTCATTATTCACAAACAATTTGACAATGCTATGAACATGAAATTAGCTCCAAATCAACCCAACAACACAACCATATCATCAATTTCAATCAATTTGGATGTTGGAAAAAAAACCTTAAATTCTAAATCATATCGCAATAAAATTCTAAAATCCAATTAGATCATGATCCATAAACAATTTGACAATGCTATGAACATGAAATTAGCTCCAAATCAACCCAACAACACAACCATATCATCAATTTCAGTTAATTTGGCTTTTGGCAAAAAACCCCAAATTCTAAAGCATATCGCAATATAAAATTCTAAAATCCAATTAGCTCATGATCCATAAACAATTTGACAATGATATGAACATGAAATTAGCTCAAAATCAACCCAACAACACAACCATATCATCAATTTCAATCAATTTGGCTTTTGGCAAAAAAAAAAACAAATTCCGCTCCTAAATCAAACCCTAGGTTTTCAATCTCAATCTAAATTATTCAAATAATCTAAATAATTGTAATACACAAGTTTGGGGTTAGAAATCATACCAAATTCGAGTTGAAACAAGGATAAAAATCGGGATTTCGAATGGTTTCGAGCCAAAAATGTTGAACAACACTATTGGGGGAGATGGGCTCGGTGTGAGCTCGGATGGGCACGAACCAAGGGGGTTTCGGTCTCGGGTGGTGCGCCTGAGGGAGGTGGTTCGAGCGGGTGGTGGCTGGTGGCCGGAGGTGGCTCGTGGGTGGCGTGGAGAGCGACGAGAGAAGAAATGGATTGTGGGCTCGACTGGGCAGCAGGTGGCCCGGGGTGTGGCTAGGCGCTGGTGGCCGGAGGTGGCTCGTGGGTGGTGTGGGAGGCCGAGACAGTGGTGGCTCGAACAAGGGGGAAAAGGTTTGGTGATGGCGCAACTGGGCTCGAACCAAGCCAAGTCAGGGCTCGGGGGTGCGCCTAGGGATGGGCTCGAGCGCGGCTAGGCACTGGTGGTCGGAGGTGGCTCGAGGTGGTCAAGTGGGTGTGGGTGCGGGAGTCCGAGCATGACATTGCTGTTGGACGCGCGCGGGGATTTGAAAACGAGATATTGATTAAAAAATTAAATTTTACACCTTAAGCAATTTTACACCCTAATGATATTTTACATTTTAACTCTTCCATATATATATATATATATATATATATATATATATATATATATATATATATATATTGATTAGGAAAGAATTCGAGGTCAAACATACCTGAACCTCGAGGCCGACAAGTCGGCAGACGGTTACCCGTCTAAACAAACATAAAAATACAAAGATGGTGCAAAGTACATGCCAGAACTCTACAAAAGCGAAACAAAACACAACTAATCCGAACAAGACGAGGACGTAGACGAAAGACGAAGCCAAGCACAACCCTAAAGCAGCACCGTAGGCCAGCGGCACATCAGGAGTCACCTGTAAATAATTAGGTAGAGACTCTATCATTATTTTATTTTTATTTTTCCCACTTTCTTCTTTCAATTATGAATTTTACCCGAAAATTAAAAAAAAAGTACAAAGTCGTTGTTTTAACAACGACTTTGTTATTTTATTTTATTTTTTTAATACCGAAGACTAAGTCGTTGTTTAAAACAACGACTTAGCCCTACTTTGGCTATTTCCCTAATAATTTTCAGATTTTGGCTATTTCGATAAAAAAAAATCCAATTTTTGGCTATTTGGAAAAAAAAAATTCAAATGCATAAGATAAAATTTTAGAGGGAATTGCACAAACTAACCCTAAACCTGAAAAACTTTGCGTCCATAACCCATTATCCAATGCATTTGCAAAGGCTAACCCTCCCCCCTAAAAAATTGCAGGCCTAGGCAGTAAAAAAGGGAAATGCAACCGGGAAAAGAGGAGAGAGGAAGTTAATGCGGAGAGAGAGAGAGAGAGAGAGAGAGAGAGAGAGAGAGAGAGAGAGAGCGAGAGAGAGAGGAACCGGAAAAGTTAATGAGGAGAGAGAGGGAGAGAGAGAGTGTCGATAAGGAGTAGGGAGAGATGAAGACAAATTTGACAGTTTTATTAAAAATTGTCAACGCAACTGTCAATTTCACCGAGGCTTAGAAAAGGGGAAGAGAGAGGGCAACAATTGCTCATGAAACCCTGAGGAAAACAACAACAGAAGGAAGAAGAGGAAAAAGACGACACTGCAAAAGAGGAGAAGAAGAAGCCAACATTGAACAGGCCTTGGTCAACGCTTACAAGACGGGAACCTTCGGTTTCGAAGTAAGTAAACCCTAACTCGGGCGATTAATTACCTATTGCTTGGATTTGTAGGGGAATAACCGATTTGAAGAACCTAAAGTGTTTTTCATTGTGTGAAATGGGATTGAAGGGGTTGAATAGGTTGATAGTTCACAATTTCACCCCGTCATGTAGGAAGTAACCAGCGTCAAGTATTAAACAAGGGGTGGAATGTTTGGGAACGGGGGTGGTCGCGACGGGGAGAGAAGGGAATTTTGGGAATGGGGAAATTGGGGAACGTTTATGTCGATTCAAAATTTTCAGGAGTGGGGTGATTGTAGATACATTCAATTTATGGAGAAATTGGGCCGAAATGGGGTGAATTAGGGTTAGGGGAAATGTTAGAAAGGGTGAGTTTTCATATGTGTAGGTTGAAATTGGGCAGGGGAACTGAATATTTATGTCAATAGGTCGAAATTTCATATGAATATTTTCAAACTCGTGTGCAATTGGAGATGTACAGATTGAATAAGTCGTCTGTCATGTATGAATATACAGGTGTCATGTATAACTATCTTGGTGTCATGTAAAAAGGGAAATTGATGTGTTGGATATGTGGAAGGAAAACTACAGGGTTGAATATGGAACCTTTTGGTGCATTCAATATTCGAATGAATAGGTTTGACATCTGATATGCATAGGTTCTAAATAAGTCATTGTCATGTACATATTGACTGCTGGAATGTTTGTTGGACTGATATGAAGGGAACTGTGGGGTTGGGGACACGAATTGTTTTCAAGATTACTGATTTTTGGTCTCCCAACATGCAGGATATCTGGTGAACAACAAAAATGTCGAAGCGGAGTGGAAAGAAGCTTGTTGACCCTAAAAGCCAAACTTCCGGCGCAGTATGATGGGCTTTTGTTCGAGTAATGTACGTTGTGATTGTCGTGTAGCGTGGATAACATGTTGAAGTCTATGCAGGCTGAGTATGCTGTCGAGAAAGACAGACACTTTAAAGCACGATGTAACCAATACGCCCAGCCGCAGCTCCTAGTAATCATGGACGACCGCTTGAGCGAGTCCCCATGGAAGCGTCTGATGGACAGCCCGTTGGAGGGCATTACAAGACTGGGCACAAAGGTCTATTTCTCCGGGCAGCTTGTACACTACGTCCTCCAACGACAACTGAAGAGAAAGAAGGAGCATGAAACGTGGTACAAGATCCATGATGTGGTCGTGAGGTTTTCAATAGTTGAGTTCGCCCTTGTCACCAGCCTCAACTGCAGCTATGTCGATGAGTCTGAGGATGACTCGGTGTGCAAGACTGCAGTCTTTGATTTCTTCGGAGTTGATAAGTTGAGGATGTCCGAGTTCGAGGTGATGTTCCATGTGGCAATGAAATCTGAGTGATCGTCCACCAAAAAGTTTAAATTTGTCTAGCTGATGCTAGTTGAGGGCATGATGTTCGGGAAGGAACTCCGAAACTACATTCAGGGGTGGGTGGTCAACCTCTTCGTCGACGTTGAAAGGTTCCTGAGGTACCCGTGGGGTCGACTTTTCTACGAGCGAAACGCGAGTTTCTCAACAGTGCAATCGAGAGGAAGCTCCAATACAATGCCAGCTCCACTGCACCACGCCCGACCTACTACGTGCTGGCCTTCTCCCTCACCTTCCAGGTTCATACACAAACCTCACTGGACGCCCTATGAATTACTACTAGTCAGCCAATGATTGTATATTGGACAATAGTTGACTTTGTACTAGACAACCGATGTTTGAAGCTCTGGGTGTACGAAGCCCTCCCTCTAGTGGTCGTCCAATGCACGAACATCATAGACAAGGACCTGTACCCTAGGCATCTACGGTACGAGTCTAAAGAAGGGAACCTCGAGTATGACGTCATCGAAACCCGACTGCGGGAGGCTAAAGAGGAGTTCGGGTCGGATACTTCAATGACCCTAACGTTGTGAGGATTTTTCTCATTTCCGATGTAGTGGAAGAAGCTAACCTTGTGGCCCGCAATACCCGAAACTCTCACGATAAGTGGGACATCTTCTTCTTCGACGACATTTTTCAGGCGTTCGTAGCGGCAAAAGTGAAACCCCCACAACAACAACGAAGGGAAGCACCTGAGGCAACACAAGAATCCGGGGCGGATTCGTATACACAAGTTGATATCTTAGGGATCGAGTCAAGGTTACTGGCAAAGATGGAAGACATGGCGAGGAGTATAACCACGAAGTTGGGATCAAAGATTGCCACACTTGAGGAGTCGATCGAAGACTTGAAGATGACAGTGAGGGGGGAGGGGACTAGAGAGTCAAAGGAGCAAGGGGAGGTCCTATCGAAGAAAGAGGTAAGGTTATCTGTGTGTCATAACATCATATAAAGAGCGTCATGTAATTGAATATAAATGTCATGTTAAAAAATTATGTGTAGGGATAGGTTGATCATGCAGGGAAGGACAAGGAGAGACAGACCACCAAGCAGAGGGACCATGGGAAAGCCACGGAGGTATGAGCACTTTTCCTGTCATGTGAAGATTATTAGATGTCATGTAAATGTCATTACATGTCATGTAAATATCAATATCTGTCAATTTCATTAGCTTTCATATGGATAGGTTGATGGAGCAGTGAAAGACAAAGAGGAGAGACAGCCCACCAAGGAGGACAAGGAGGGGGTCAGTCGGAGGGTTTGGGTGGAACTTGAAAAGTTGCTTTCTATCTCTTTCTTGTGATCTATGATAGATATATTGTTTTTTATCTTCTCTTTTTCTTGCAATTTCAGCAATTTATAATATGTGTAGGAAGATAAAATAGATCTAGATAGATAGATAAAACAACATAGAAGATAGAAGATAAAACTTATGGTTGAATAGGGTTTTGCCGATTTGGAAAGTGCAACAAGGGAGATATGCACCAAGTAGGTAGGCTCGACAATGGTTGATGGTGGTTACGACTGGCTTGTGTTTGGGGTAGTCGCAATCAACAACGATCACAAACAAGAGGTTAGCAATAATCAAATAAAGAAATAGAGAATAAAAGATCAAAAATTGAATGCAAGACTCTATGGGATTCTTTCTTTGCAATTCTTTTTTTTTTTGTTTTTGTGTTTTTTGTGATGATGAATGAAGATTCAATTGCTTGATGTCAATAACCTATGCTCTGATGCCAATTTGATAGGGGGTCAGCCGTCGGATGTCCCGATCTTCGACAACAAGACTCAAATCAAGAAAAGAACAAGAAAGGATGCAAGAACTATGCAAGAAGAGGACAAGGTGCGACTGCAATGAAGAAGGAAGACTCGAAATTTAAAGAGGCAAGACACGATAAAGCGGTGAGATGATCTATATGGAACAAGACAGAGACCCTTGACTCAAAGGCCAAGAACCAAAACCAATGACCGTATAACCCAATCTCTACAACCTTACACAACCAAACGAACAACTTGGATGCACAAAGAGGGGGCTCGTGGGTACCTAGGATCACCAAGCTTCGCGAGATTGGCAAACACAAACCAAACCAAGCGAAAACAAAACCAATTTGCAATCGACAAGACTCAAGCTTGATCGATTGACTTTTGCTTGATCAATTTACTTTCTCTCAATTGTATTGCACACAAATTGATTTTTCATTCAATGGAAGAGATGTGTGTTCTACAATGTTGGAAGCCTTACTTATAATCCTAAAAGGCTGAAATTAAAAGAATAATAAATAAATAAAAGAGTTTTTAAAATAAATATCTAAAATACCTTTATTTAGCTTAAGTAGACTTGCTCTCCAAGGAGCTTACTAAAAATGGTCCAAAACATAACACATAAAACTGGCCAAAAATAGTAAAACCGGCTACACATAGAGCAAGGGTCGGTTTGGCATCGGTTTAGTGTCGGTTTGACTTGAACTTCAAGACCCTTCGATGTTAATCCACACAAATGCTCGCAAGGGCTCCTCTTGTAGTTGGGATGCGCTTAATGATAGAACATGGCTCACGAACATGAATGAATCTCTTTGAAGCTTCTTGGCACGAGCTCGAGTCATAGATCCATCATTAAGTATGATAGGTGTGTTCGGAGGTGTCTTGGATGGTCCCACATCAAGTGGCCTCAGAAATCTTCTCAAAACTTACTGAGTCCTAGAAAACCTCCCTAGCAACCTGGTGGTGGAGATTTGGACTATAAATAATAAAATAATGTTTGATGATCAAAGTTTTACGAACATACAAAAGCAAAAAGGATTCTTGAGACAACACTTGAAGAATTGAG
Source organism: Persicaria maculosa (assembly GCA_963922045.1). Taxonomy (NCBI): domain Eukaryota; kingdom Viridiplantae; phylum Streptophyta; class Magnoliopsida; order Caryophyllales; family Polygonaceae; genus Persicaria; species Persicaria maculosa. Next base: position 57,688,725 of record OY998251.1, on the reverse strand, counting down.
AACAATCAAAATAAATACATTATGAGGAAGAAGAAATAAAAGAACCAAGGACCAACTTCAACCTTAGAAGAAGAAAGAATATATGTTGAGTAAAACCCCCTCCGAAGGGGCTTTCAAGATCAAGTTTGATTGTTCGGTTTTGGCTTCTGGTGCAGCAGCGACAAGGTTTGTGATTCGTGACCAAGAAGAAAATGTTTGGGGTTGTGACGCCTTTGTGGATCTATTTATGCGTTGATGACAAAAGCATTGGCTCTTCATTCGAGACTGGTTGCAGTTGTCGAGATGGGGCTTATGAAGATCGCAAATGAGGGGGTAGCATGGCTATTATCAACTGAATCAAGGGAATGTGGACTTGCCTATGCGAAATCAAGATGGAGGATGTTTTGATCCTGATTCGAAGTTGGCGGACTAGGTTCTCGATGACTCGATGTATTATGCATCTATCATCACTCAACTAGAGCTATATTCTATCATCCATAATGATACTGTTGGATAACAGCTAGAGGTCCGAAGTCATCCAAATCCTTTCTTGTTAAAAAAAAAAAAAAACGGTGTATGAAGTGCCACAAGCCCACAACCTTACTGGCGGAGCTGGCTTCTACACACTCTCGTCTCCTCCGAAAACTAGACCAGTAAAAAACTACCACGTGGGCAGATGAACGGATAAACCCTCAGCCCATTTACCGACCATTCGCTTAGCCTCGTTGCCGTCGAGGAATGACCTGATGGAGCCACTCTCCCTCTCCTCTACAGTGTCGCCCTCGCCCACTTCATTTCTCTCCCCTATCTCCGTAACCCAACTCACTTCTTCAAGAACAAGAACCCTCTCTTTCAGTCTCAGACGACCCAGAAAATTCGCGATTGTCGCTTGCCAAGATGACCCCAGGAACAAGCTCAGCGAGGCCGACCTCATGGAATTCAAGTTCGGCCAGATGCTCGGTGAGGACCCCAAGCTCACCATCGCCAAGGTCGGTTTTTTCTTACTGCTCTTTGATATTTGTGGGAAACCTTTTCTTCAATTTTGCAACTCTCTCAGTGATGGTAATGGAAGAATAAAATGGGTGAAATCCATTTGCTAAAATTTCCCTAATTTTTTTTTTTTAAAAAAAAATGAGAACTATCAACTACTGACTGATCATCTGAAACTGCAGCAATTGCTTAGGATTTAGTGTTGGCCTGATGGGCATGGTAAGGTGAACTTGGTACTGTTTTTATTACAGTACTCATGCAGTGCTGCTATTCAAATATCATTCTCTAGTTGCTTTAGATAAACCTTGTCTTCACATAGAGTTGAATAAAGTTGTTCTATAACTTCTTTAGTATTTGATAATGCAGATAATGGGAAAGAAATTAAATCCAGATGCATCATATTTAGAAATTGAGAAGAATTTCTACAAAAACAATGGTAAAATGGTTGAAGTGAAGGAGCTTCCATTTGATGTGCCTAAGAGAAGAGGGGCACTGAATGAAAAGAATGAATTAAATTTGGTAAGGCCCGTGCCCAAACCAGGCGTAAAAGTTGGGGGTATGGATAATTCAAAGAGTGAATTAAATTTGTTAAGGCCTGTACCGAAACAGGGCATAAAAGTTGGCGGTATGGATGATTCAAAGAGTGAATTAAATTTGTTGAGGCCTGTACCGAAACCGAGCATAAAAGTTGGGGGTATGGATGATTCAAAGGATGCATTAAAGTTGGTAAGGCCTGGACCAAAATCGGGCATCAAATTTGGCAGTGTGGATGATAGTTCCGAGGAAACAAAGCCAAAGAGAAGTGAAGTTAGTACGAGTAGCAAGTCCAACGTTCCAAATATTATTTTAAGAAAACCAAGTGTGTATGATGAGACTAATGATCCAATGGAAGAGTCATTCAAGTTGAGGATCAAACCAAATTTGTCTTTAAAGATGAGAACTGATCAAGTTAAAGAGAAGTTTGGGGGCATGACATTGTTGAAAAGGCCTGAACCTATCAAACTTAACCCGGATGCTGATGGAAACCCAGGCGATGTTGAAGAAATCAGCTTACTAAAGAATGATGCTGGTCCAAGCAATGTGTTAATGGAAGGTGAAAAGTTGTTAGGGAATCAGGAACCTGAAATGCATGAAAGTTCTAGCAAGCTTCCAATCTTAGAGAAACCAAAGACTTTTGTTGAGAAGACTACTGAAACTACCAGTGTTGAGAGTCCATCTCCTCAATCATTTAATTTTGAAGGATCTCCCGAGTCTATTGTTGAGGACACTTCATCCTATCAACAGCAAGAAGGTTCTAAATTAGGTAATGCACCTAATTTGTTTCCAGTGGAGTAACTTCTGCTTTACTGCTTTGATGTGGAAGATTAGAACCTAATGGTGCCAGTTATGTGTTTTCAAGGAATGCAGCCACATAAGCCAACTGACGTGGCTTCGTCAGAAAATCAAAATGAAATGAGTAGTCCTGCAAAGGAAGCACTGAGTTCTTCTGTCTCCGCTGAAGTTGCTCTCAAAGGGAAACCACAGAGGTATGAATGTGGTATCTCTCTTATATCTTGACCTGTATCCTGCTCTCGTATTTTAGGTTTCCCTTTCTTACATTGTTTTAACGTAATAGATTAGACCAATCCATAAAGCTGACATCAAATCGTAGCAATGTGGACAATTTGGCAAATCGTGAGTCTATTATGGACGAGGTTGAGTGGATGAATTTCTCGCAGATAACAACTTTGGAGGTAGGGTATTTTCACTATCACCATATTACTTGAACTTTCATTGTTCTGAAAGTGAATACTATCATATTTTCAGGAGCATGAAGACTCTGATTGGGACAGAGCAGAAAAGCTTTCCAAAATTGGATATAGAGTTGAAGTGGAATTGATTAGCTGTAGCAACAAGGGCTATGCTGTAGGCACCAATTCTTCAATCTTTGTTAGTTACAATTTGCCACTATAATATTGTATTCGTTTCCTAATACTTTTCTTCTAATTTTTTTGAAACAAAATGTTAAAAAAAAAAACAGGTGTCATTTGGGTCATTGATAGGATTCTTGCCATACCGCAATCTTACAGATAGGTTCAAGTTCTTTGCTTTCCCTTCGTGGCTAAGAAAAAAGGGATTAGACCCAACTAAGTACAGGCAAAACATGGGAACAGTGAGAAGCTACGAGTTCCTAAGCAACAATAGTCATCTCAAGTCTTCAAACTCAGAAATTCATCAAAATTCTGCGGTAGAAACTGCAGCTGATATGGAGATCGAGGACCTCTTAAGGATATATGACCAAGAAAAGATCAGATTCTTGTCATCCTTTGTTGGTCAGGTTGAACATATCATCTCTAATGTGGAATCTCCTTTTTTTAGCTTATTTCTGACATGAGCATTGATAGGGTTTTCTTTTGTAGCGCATCAAAGTATATGTTTCCTTGGCTGACAAGAAGTCCAGAAGGCTCACTTTTTCTCTCAAGCCAAAGGAGAAAGTAGAGATGGTTGAGAAAAAACGAAATCTCATGGTGAGGTGTTAATTTGGCAATCTATGTTTCCTGACTTGATGAAAAATATCATATCTAACGGTATGTTCTATGAAGGACATAAAATGCTGATGGAACCCATTATAATAATTCAATCGAGGTTTCACTTATTGCATTAATTTGGTTGAATCTAACTTAGTGCTTATGCCTGTCATGTGAGGGAAATCATTTTGCCTTATCTTGACTCCTGTTCTTTTTATTCATTGGCTAAACAGCTGGTTTGGTCAAGTATTCAACTTAGTGTTTCTAGTATTCATTACATTGCATTACTTCTTTTTCTTTTTTGTTGTTGTTGCTTCTACTGATCTTTTCAAATATTTGTCATAGCTCTACTTATTATGCAGTTATACTTTGATATTGTAAAGCTTAATCCTACATGTTGCATTGAAATCACTATGAGATCCATTTGAATTTTGAAGAAATAACCCATTGATCTTAATGCAGGCAAGACTTAGCATTGGGGATGTAGTGAAATGCTCTATTACAAAGATAACCTTCTTTGGTATATTTGTTGAGGTAAAGGAATGTTTATTGATTATTCCAGTTTTGGAAAAAATCTTGGTAGTAGATAAAATTATCAAATAACCTATCTATCTTTCCAATCCTAGAAAAAAGAAATAAAGAGAAAACCCTTTTTTTTCTGGTATATATTTTAAGTTCTCTCCTACTCAAGTAAAAAGGTCATATCAAAGAGCTGAAGGAGTACTGGTTGATATTGTAGGTTGAAGGAATACCAGCTCTTATACACCAGACAGAAGTGTCCTGGGATTCAAGTGTGAATCCTGCATTAGACTTCAAAATTGGCCAGGTGAATGTCCTTATCAATCTCTGCTATATCCTATTTGCAGAAGGCAGGTTTCTTTGGCTCAAATTGTGATAGTTCTTAAACAAGCCTTTTTTTTTCTTTTTAAACAATTTATCAAGAAATCCTTGAATGAGATGGCTTCTCAGGGGCTATGATATTCTCAAAAGATTACTAAGCAGAATTTTAACCAAAACTTGCATGTACAGTTTCCTCTATGTACAACTGAAATAGTATCTGAAGATTTTGTTTGATTTCTCAGTTTAACCTTTTCAGACTTCCACACCGATTGTGTTATCTCCTCTTGATCTTACAGGGTTTTGTCTATTGGGTTACTCTATAGGTTATTATTAACTTGCTGAAAGCCTTGTCAACATGTCAGAAGCCATAGAATTTCGATTTTCTGACATCTATTTATCATTCATTCTCTTAACAGGTTTTGGAGGCAAAGGTTGTTGAACTTGATTATCCACTTGAGCGTATTTCCTTGTCTCTAAAGAACATCATGGTACCTCTACTTTAACCAGATATTTGACTTTCAGATAAGTTGCAGCAGACCTGTATTAAGCTATTGTTTTTTTATTGTTATTATTTTATTTTCACATGCTATGGCAGCCAGATCCAATGAGTGAAGCTTTGGAGTGCGTAGTTGGTGATACCGACACCCTACCTTCAAGATTGGAATCTTCAAAGATCAATGATGAGGTTTTCACCCTTCTCATTTGTCTTGCTGCTTTATAAGACTCCGTGAACTCTTTTTTTCTATGATTTTATGTTCCAATAAATAGGCGTTTTCAGTGTCGTTTGATTTATGAGCTTGTATTTTCTTTATGAGCCAACTTTAAGGGAATAAATTTGAACTGTCATAGCAGTGGGCTGAGGTGGATTCATTAATTAAAGAACTGGAATTAGTTGACGGAGTGCTAAGTGTATCAAAGGGCAGGTTTTTCTTGAGCCCTGCCTTAGCTCCAACTTTTCAGGTACAAACTTACTTGACCATCAACTCCGCTTTGTAGAAAATGTCAAAATGAATATAGATGTGGATTGTTTTTATTGCCTTGTTTCTCTTTGTGAATCATCTTGTGATAGGTATATATGGCGTCTGTCTTTGAAAGCCAATACAAGTTATTAGCCCGGGCAGGAAACAAAGGACAAGAGGTAAGCTTCTCCAACACCCGAGTTTCAGTTACATTAGTTGTGCGACAAGATTTTATTATGTTTAGTAAAATACTACTCATAACTCACAAGTCATACTAACAGGAGTTCCTTTTTTCTTTATCTTAATCTTCTTCTTAGAATCATATTGAGACTGAGGCTTGGTTACTACAGGATTCGTTATTCAATGTTACAGTATCAAAGCTTCTTCACTCTCACTTGAAAACCTACTTGAACTTGAGATTTCCTCGTAAAGTAGTTTTCAAGTCATTATTTTGCGTATTAGTAGCTTCTTCAAACGTGTTAAACAAATCTTGAAGCTGTGTTTAGTGTTTACCTATCTGTTTGTTTACTGAAGAATCAAACAACTTGACAATGATTCTTAGCTTGATCACTTTCTTGGGTAATTCTCATAGGTGATTGTGGAAGCTTCCCTGGGTAAAGAAGAGATGAAGGCTGCCATTCTGACTTGCACCAACAGAGTGGCTTAAAATATCAAAGGAGAAAGGTGTTTTAACGCATCACTTCAATTCCTCCTGCCTCTGTACATTCTAAAGTTGCTTCTGTTTCATTCATTCTTCACCATCGAGGCCGCCCTCATGTAATCATTCAGCAGGAATTCTAGAGAGCACGTGTTTTGTTGCACATACACACTCTTACACCAGTGAATAGCATCGGCATTTACTCATGTGCATATAATAATTTTTCGCAAGGGCTCTCCTAGGAGTTTCAATCACTTTGGTTTTACCAGCCGATGCCTGTTAAAAAGTTGCATTGTGTTCTGGATCATTGCAGTCTACTGATATGTGGCCAAAATGGCACTCTCGCAAAACAGCCCCTTGACAGACTGATTATCACGGATGCCCTCAGGAAGACAACTTGATATAAGCATGTTTACGCCAAGTGCTACAGGGACCACCGTGAATCTTTACTCCAAGTGCTACAGGGACCACAAGGCATGTGAGGAGCAAGCCGCTCTGGCCATGACCACCGTTGAGATTCAAGGTGAAAGAGGAGGAGCAAGCCCCTCCTCTTTTGCCATCCCCGATGTCTGTGGTGGAGGAGCCTTTAATTTTTGACTGTGCAGAGAAGGTTCGGAGGTTAAGGGAGGCCCTCCGACTATGAAGGTTGCAAAGCTAACAAGAAGATCACATGCAACGTCCACGACATCAGATCTATGTTGATGAGGGATGCAATGACAAAATTCTTGTCGACACCTTCGTCTTGCTTTCGGATATGTGATGAAGAGACTCATTGGACTAAGTCGGGGAATTTATATAGATAAGGTTCTGGACAGGTTTAACATGAAAGATTCCAAAAAGGGATTTTTGGCCATGCAACATGGTCTATATCTAAGCAAGAAGCAGTGTCCAATAACACCTGCTGAGCTAGATAGAATGAGTCGGATCCCTTATGCATCAACAATAGGATCCATTATGTATGTCATGATATATACTCGTCCAGATGTTGCATTCGCATCAAGTGTATGCAGCAGATACCAATCGAGTCCAAGTGAAGCACACTGGAGTGCAGCTAAGAACATCTCAAGTACTTGAGAAGAACTAAGGATGATATCTTTGTGTACGGAGGACATGATAAGTTGATCGTTGAAGGATACACTGATGCCAACTTCCAAACATATAGAGATGACTTCCGATCCCAATCCTGATACGTTTTTATTCTTAATGGAGGAGCTGTGAGCTGGAAGAGCTCAAAACAAGACACGGTAGTTGATTTTACAATAGAGGCTGAGTACATCGATGTAGTGGATGTTGTTAAGGAAGTTGTCTGGATAAGAAAGTTTTTAGCCGAGGTTGGTGTGGTTCCCAAAGGGGTTGAAGCTATTGACATTTATTGTGACAATAATGGTGTCATTGCTCAATCCAAAGAACCAAGCTCCAATTCCAAATCCAAGCATCTGCTCAGAAAGTATCACGTCATACGAGACTATGTTCAAAGGGGTGACGTGAGGCTATGCAATATACAGACGGATTACAACATTGCATATTTGTTGACTAAGCCTCTTCCCAAGCCCAGGCATAATAGTCACACTGAGCTAAGGGACTCAAAAGTCCATTGGTGAATGGCTTTGATTTATATGTTTAAATCATTATATATTGACCAAGATTGTTGAAACATATTTGCATCATGTTTGTTTGAAATAATATTTCATTATTATTAAATTATGGTTTAGAATTGAATAAAATGTCCTAATAATTTATATTGATCAAATAGGATCGTTGCGAAAGTCGTGGTGGTTTAGAATTGAATAAAATGTCCTATTAAGCGAACTGATATTGGTTTAGAATTGAATAATATGTTTCAACAATATGTTTAGAATTAAATAATATGTTTCAACAATCTTGGTCAATATATAATGCTTTAAACATAAATTATGCTTTGTCGTAGTCTAGAAATGAATAAAATATCAATTCTAGACTACGACAAAGCATAATTTATGTTTAAAGCATTATGTATTGACCAAGATTGTTGAAACATATTTGCATCATGTTTGTTTGAAATAATGTTTCATTATTATTCAATTATGGTTTAGAATTGAATAAAATGTCCTAATAATTTATATTGATCAAATAGGATCGTTGCGAAAGTCCTGGTGGTTGAAACCCTATTAAGTGAACTGATATTAATAATTATGCTTTGTCGTAGTCTGAATCATTAAGTGGGATAAACGATTTAATATAGATTAGACTATTATGCAAGTTAATTGATAGCGCCAAATTTCACGGGTTATAGGGACATCAATATGTCTAATCAATTGTATAGACAAGTATGGTGGATACTTGTTGCGCAGACCTGCCTTGAGATTTTTCAAATAAATTGAAGAATTTAAGGTTAAAATATTAGTAGATTCCTCAAACATGCGTGCGATATCCCTCTCACTTGATGATTGGTAGTCTTTGGCACTGTTAGCCGTTGATTCGTAAAAGACAACCCATAAAGGTAGTGGTTAGGGTTGCTAAAATTTACATGAGAGCTATAGTCGCACAAGATTGAAGAAGTCCTCTTTTTTTTGGATATATGGATATCTTAGTAGGAACAGTGTTCAGGGCACTCGAAGAGTAAGAGTTGTAAAATGCATGACCATGCTCAAATGGATTAATAAGTAATCATTTGTTTATTTGACAGCTCAAGCTTAGGATCGAGAAATAATTTGAATTGATATGGATAGCATGAGATGTTAGCTATCATATCGTCAAATTGAACCTCGCAACCACAACCGTATTGATTGTGCATAACTTGTATCGATTTATGAATGAGATCCCGAATTAGATGTTAGAAAATAGTTTTCTATAATTTTGTTGCGCATCTAATTTTCCTACATTCTAATGGTGCGGAGAAGGTTTAGGAGGTCAAGGGAGGCCCTCTGACTATGAAGGTTGTGAAGCTTTGCGGATCTTAACAAGAAGATCATATGCAACGTCCACGACATCATATTTGTGTTGACGAGGGATGCGATGATGAAATTATTGTCGGCACCTTCATCTTGCTTCCGAATATGTGTCGAAGAGACAACAAAACAGAGGCAACCATAGTCTATGAAGAAATTCTTGTCGATGTCTTCAGATTTGGGGGTTTGCTACTCTGATTTTTCTTCTCAAGAGTTACAAGAATGGGGCTTAGAGGACGATGCAGCGATGGTGCGCTAGAAATTGAAGTTGCTCCTACTGAGGATCTGTTTATGGTGTTGCTGAAGTTCCGGATGGAGCCACTACTCACTCTAAGGGTTTCTTCTGCCCTAGAAGAGCCAACATAAGCTCCTCGACAAGGTAGTGATCGACGATTAGAACCAGGGAGTTCATGACTATTTCTCCTTTCGAGAAAACAATTTGTCGTTGATATTGGACACCACTAATGTCAGCGATATTTGACACAACTATTACTGACTTTTAATGTCAGCGATAATGGACACCATTATCGTTGGCATTAAAAAAAAACAGCAATAGTAGTGTCCCTTATCATTGACATTAAAAGTCGGCAATAGTTGTGTCCAATATTGTTGACATTAGTGGTGTCTAATATCGCTAACATTAAAAGTCGACAGTATTGGTATCTAATATCGCTAATATTTAAAAGTCGGCAATAATGGTGTCGTCTATCACTGACATTAAAAATGTTTACCATAGTGATGTCCAATATCACTAACATTAAAAGTGAGCAATTGCGATGCTGAATATTCTTTACATTATTACAAGTCAACAATAGTAATGCTTAATATCGATGACATTAAAAATGACAACAATCATAGTGATTGTTCTCACATTGTATCCCTTTTTTTTACATAAGCAATCTCCAAGAATTTTGGACTTGGGCATTTTGTTTCTCCTTCCAATGAGTTAAGCATGAATTAGCCCCAATCAGAAGGAAAGATGGAGACAAAGCACATTCAAACCAGTCGTTTCACTTGTGTTTTGTCATTATTAAGAATTTGAGAAACCTTTTTCTCACCTTTCCATAGTGAAGACAAAACAGATTTGCTTCAGAGAGAAAAAGATTAACTTGACGTTACAAATTCTTTTTATCAAAAGGAAAGATGGAGCTCTTACACAAGTTTGTAACGTCAGAACCCTTGTAATGTTTGATGTAAGGGGTCTAACGTTACAAATTAAACAAATTTAATTTTCGGAAAGAAGCTCAAAAGCTTCATCATTTTGCACTTTCGTTTCTATGAATCTCTCTCCCAACTCACAGGCAACAACAACAGAATGAATGAAGCAGTGAGCACTAAAAGCATCCAAAGAATTCACCCTCACTCGAGATAAAACCTTTACATGTAAATGATTTGAATTGACAAATTATCCATGGCACATCGGCTTTGTTTCAGGGTTGCATAGCGAGTTACATACAAGGGAAAATGATGACATAGAAATATGACAGATCTCGGCCATATAAGTATGCCGATATCCATAAATGTTTATCTGTTACATGATCCAGTTCATAGCAGTAAGATGTACAAAACAGTCAACGATCGCAATCCAGTTCAAAATAGTAATACAGCACGTTTACAGTAGAAAAGCATGCCTCCCTTAATAAAGTAGTCCCAACAGGGATCTATAACATTTTTATTATGACACAGTTTGAAAGATATGACATGGTGATATAAGGGAAATCTGCATCAATTTCATGAAGGCTTTGGGATCAAATGACCATGGATTTGGACATCACTACTCGAAGAAGCAAACAGCAGCTAGCAGGAAAGTCCTCATTTTGAGAAGGCAAAGGCAGATGATACCATTTGACACTGTCCACCTTTCCTGGTTACTAGGATTTGAGATGCTGAAACAGCTCTGGAAGATGAACATTGGTAAGCTTGGTTCTTTTGGTAATCTCATGTTTTTTCTTCTTTGGTTTGGTCTTGGGAGCCATGATGCCCATCTGCGCTGCAGCCCTCCTCTGTGCGGTGTTTGTGGCAGGTTTCATCCCATTCTTCTGAAGATCCTTCTCGACATCAAGCATGTCACGTGGAAGCTCAATGCTTCTATATAGCTCTTTAAGCTCATCATCCACCTTGATGGTTATCCGGGGGTCGTTTGGGTAAGCAATATCTTCTTGGGAATCAAAGTTTGATAATAGCCAAATCTGTCCAGCAGCTTTCAAACCCTTTGGAAATGATAGCTAGTTAATGCTGGTAAACAAATTATAAAGTATTGTGATGAAAACGTTATGGACTCATGAGGACACTTTTAGCAATATGAACAAATGTTGAAATTGAATCTGATATTCCAAAAAACAGCAAGAACTTAGTTATCAGGGAAGGAAATAAAATAGTGATTCCGGAATCGATGTAAACAAGACAAAACTCACAGAAGAGAAAAAGGTAAAACTGCCTCCTTGATCCAAAAAGGTTGAAACCAAACCATGACAATGTTGAACGCGTTCATAACAGAATGAGGCCAAGTATACCTGCAAGTCCTCCATGACATTTGGGTATGCATCTTTGAGATCGATAACCGCTATTCCCTCTGCGCATTTTCGTATTAGATAAAGTAATCCATTCTTGTCCTTTACATCATGTTTTGCCTACGAAATAAGTGTGGCGGTGTTTCAACTCCGAATAAATCTAGGTTAAATGAGATATTAGCAAGGAGAGAAATGAGGATAATAATTCAATGATCCCTCAACTAATTTAGGAATTCACTTGCAGAAAATAACACTTGCAGTAGTAGAGAATGAAGCTTTACCTTGTACCTGAATTGCTTCCCATCGTAATGTACTTTCAGATTATTCTTTAGACTATCAAAGACTGCTTTGTTCCCTTTTACATCGACAAAACATGCTTCATTAATTTGCTCAGGAGTAAAAGATGCCCTTGTCTGCAAAAGACGAGGTATCAGAATGTATTCACGCTTATTTGCACACAAAAAAAGTTGCAAAAGAGAGTTTTATGGTCTCAAAAGACAGCACATGCAGTATCTTCAAAAGGAGCAGAGCAAACAATGTTTAGTCTAGACTACAAGCAATTACATCTGGCATAACACAAGGTATCCACAAGAAAGAAAGAGGGAACATAGTACAGATTAGGACAGTAATATGGGACAGTAGAGACTAGCCAGATCCCGTCTAGGTAACTCGAACTAAACATAGAAACCTTCTGAAAGCTATTTGTAGCTTCCTCTGAAAGAGAGTAACACATTTCCACAGGTTCTAGAAGTCAATATAGTCAGAGTGTTCACCCTAAAAGAGCTAACACATTTTCATTTTTATCAACCACAAATTTCAGCCTATGCCAAACAGAGGTTAGAGCACTACATTCTATGAATTTTATTCAGCGAAAATCTTATTTATAAATCATAAACTCTCTAAATGTAAAACCAAAGATAGCTCCAATATTTAGAACAAGCAGATTTTAGAAACAAGTATGTACTACAAATACAAACCTCATATAAAAGGTCAATAACACGTTTTATCTGAGCTCCAACTGGAGCTTTTCTTATGCTGTTGATGTGTTGAAGTCTGTCAGTGTCACTTGAGAACTTCACAGGAGGAGCAGGAGGTCGACTAGTGAATGCAGGAGCATTCAAGGTGTTTGCCCTTTGAGGAGGCGTAGTCGAAGTGTTTGCCCTATGAGAAAGCGCACTCCTTGAAGCTGGCTGTTTGGCAGCAATACTGGACAGAGTTGATTGGCATCTCTCTTGCTGCTTCTTGAACTTTTCTAAACTTTCTTTAAGATCCATCTAAGAAAAAGAAATGGTTTTTGAAAAAATAAAGGCCATCAATAATAGGTTTAATTACCCATTGTAAATCTTGTATCTTATATCTTATATATCTTATGTTATAAAATACTAAAATAACTTCTTTTTGGCCACATGTCGCAGCCTGGTTAAAACTTCTCTGGTCTGGTAAGAAAGAGTTCTACTCTTGGATCATATCTGAGAATCATCTTGGCAGCTATGAAGCTATTGTAGAATTGGAAATTGGAATTAACTTGGCAGCTAAAATTATGATTCCAAACTAGTGACCTAATTCCATCACTACTGACCCCTAACAAGAAAGAGGTATAATCTTGGATGAGTTGAATATCACTTCTCTATAACCAAAAACATAAGCAAACTTAAATGACACCAGGCCGAGGAATTAGTTACACCTTGATGATAGTTTAGCAGAGCCAACTATGAAGCTATTTTTAGAATATCCGAATTAGTGAAATAATATCATAAACTTCTCTGAAGTAGAGGTGAATTCAATTGCTTGGATCAAACAAGGAGACAGGATCAGCAATCATCTGGATGAAAATCAAAGATAAATTAAGCCGACATATTTTGCAATTTCCAGAAGATCCATCATAGCAACTGCAGTTCGGGGGAAAAAAAAAGGTTCTCTCCTCCTCCAAATAAGAATCCATTGATTATAATCGCGATTCCGTGGACAGAGAAACCAATTCAAAGGGAAGCAAAGCAGATTACGAAGCTTCGCATTTGCTACTAGGGCTTAAACGGTGAAAACACAGGGTATTTTAAGGCGAACTCAAAGAGAGCAAAGGGAGAAGATTGGGGAAGGACAACTCACCGGCAGGTTGGTTCAGTTTTCCGGCGATGAATTCAGCGGTGGATGATAATTTCAGTCTAAGGAATTTCGGCCGCGGGAGAGAGGACAATTGGGAAGTCGCGGCTGCGTTCGGCAATCGTCTGCTTAGTTCCGTCTTCTTTCTGGTTTGTGCCTTTCGCACCCCGCTCTCAAGCTTTAAGCACGGCCATATTAGGCAAATCAGCCTTTCTAACTTTTTAATTTTGATACTCCGTATTATACAGGTCATTAACCGCGGGCAACCGGGATGTCATCCTATATAATTCGGATACACTTTTAAACCATCTAAAATAACTTTATGAGTTTAAGAGGCAAATATATTATATATGTACAATAATTGAGGAATGATTATTATAAATTTCATTAAAAAAAAGAATGTAATTGCAGGTAATGACGTTTTAAAATATAGACTCTCTTGTAGACAATGAGTTCGATTAGTGAAAATCATACGAGCAAATTCAAGATAATCCACTCCTCGGAACTTGGGTGATCATACAACAATACACATATGACAAGATTGACAGCCGCTTATAAGTCTAAACAAAAGTCAGAGCAAGATGTTAAGCTGCAAGAATATGGAATAAATCAAAAGTAGGCCTAGCTAGAATGTGATATTAGTTAATATTTTGAGCAAGATGATAAGAAAATGGCAAGAGAAACACGAAACAACACAAATAAATATGTTTTGCTCTCTTTTTCAATCTCTCCTCATAAAAGAGATTATGAAAACAATTTTAAAGAATTTGGAATCTAAAGTAGTTCTCCATGTTTACATTTACAAACTTTTGAAAATGATTTTAGTTAAGCCACCCGTGTTAGATAATTTCTAAAGAATTACAAAGATGTTCATACTTCAAGAACACATATGTCTTAAGAAATAGACAAATGATGGGAATCACTTAAGTTGGAAAAAAATATGAGATGAGATGTCCCATCGTTCCCATCATTGTTTTAGAATCAACCATCATTCTTTGAAAGCTAAAGGGATAACAAAAAATCTATCATTGTGGCCAATTGAATTTTTAGTGTTTTCATGGTAACATGCTATATTCCAAGTGGATATTGGAACTTATTAATTGAGTAACATGTGCTTAAAATGACAACATGTAGTGGGTAACTTGTGCTATAATAGAAGGATTGAATGACACTCACATCACGGCATGAATGTTGTATAGTTTTTTTTAGAATAGAGAATAATATTAATTCATGAATTGAAGTAGCTACCATCTATAAAATGATAGAATTGTTTGGAACAAAAGGAAAGAGGGTAACTTAGATCCTAAACAATACTAAAGCAGAAGCTGGCTTGCCACATGTCAGCTTCTGATTAATTTTTTTCTCGCCAAAAAATGTACTCCGTATTCAATTGAAATTTGCCACATATTTACTTTTTATTTCTACATTTTAATATTTGTGTACACATATCGTATACATTTGGTAACTTTTTTCACATAATTTTGAAATGAGCAATTAGTATATCAAATACCACTCATTTTATTTTATTTTATTCACATATTACACGTAATTGTTTTTTTAAAAAAAAAATTAATATTTCAATGCATAAGGGTATTTGTTTATACAAATGTTTTATAATTGGTAATTTTTTTGACATAATTTTAAAAGAAGAAATTAATTAGTATATTATAATATACTCATTTTTTGATTATCCATTTACTGTATGTAATTTTTTTGTTAATATAAGATTTCATTTAAAATATGTAATTTTAAAAAATATTCAATACGATAAAAAGTGTATGTTTTTTTTTTGAAGTATCCTATATTGTCACATATTAAACTTTTATTTCTCTATTTCAATATTTGTATATACATGTATATCTTTCATAATTGGTAACTTTTTTGATAGAATTTTGAAATAAGAAATTAATACATTATAATCCACTCACTGGATTTGTTTCATTATTCATTTAACGTATTTATTTTTAAAAAAAAATTTAAGATTTCAATACTAGAACAATTTAAAAATAATAAATTATATCATAATGTAGCTAACATTTGTAAAGTCATTGTGTAGTTTTTTTTTTTTTTTTTTTTTTTCAAATCAAGTAGGTCTTATCCCACGCTTGATCAAGTTTAATTTTATGTTTTACTCCATTTTTCAATATAAAAATATATTTCAAATCAATATTTTTTTTATTTTATAAAAGTTCAATCATTTTTTATTCGTTGTAAATTATTTTATATACATGTTGATGCTTTATTTGATTCAATGTACTACATTTGTGAATAAATATACAATCAACATCAAAACTTTATTTTTCTAATATTTTTTATATATAGTAACAAAACAATCTAAAATAATTTTAATATTGAAATGAGAATTGTGATACATTTGTTTGTGTAACAACAACTTTTAGATTTTCATCCTTAAAATATCAAAATAAAATAGAGGTTTAGTTGAAGGAGTGTTCTTGGTAAGATAATTTGCGACCTAGGTCGATTTGAGATTTTGAGTCGAGATTTACTAATTTTGATATTGTAGGGTAGATAATTGGTTACATTATATTATTGCTATAGTGTGCAACCTGTTTTGACAACTTGATATATGGTATTTAGTGGATTCATAAATGTCGTCCTCTTACAAGGGGTGAACCACGAGTCATAAAGAGTCTTCAAGCATGGTGTTTATGAACTAAGTCGGAAATTCAATCGTCCAAAGAGGGTCACACATCATACATTGCCATGTCGGGGGAAAGTATTGTCAAATGACGCAAACCAATTAAAAGATTCATAAAATTCAATTGTTATGACTCGATTGACAAATATAATGAGTGTGATACTGAAAGTATTATTTAAGAAGTGGAGGGTCAAGGGTATATTAGTGGGGACGGTTGTGAGATCTATTCAAATGGATCCAATCTTACATCAGACGTGATAGAGGTGGAGGCAATTTCCAATTAGCATGAGATGATGTTTTGATATATATCTTTGTGGATTTTGATTGATAAATTGTTACATTCATTACATATAGAATAAAAACTCTTTTGAGAAATGTGTTGAGATTCATTTTGAATAATTTGGTGCCCAATGTTAGAGATTTTTGAGCTTGCACAAGTAATTTTAGGTTATGAGAGAGGACAATTTAATTAATTGCCTATTTTCTCTATCGAATTAGATATATTTATACTTTCTACTCATTTATATTTTCATAGTTTTTCTTTGCCTATTAAATTTATTTTGGATTTGTTTGAAATTGATGATTGTTAATTAATGACGGAGTTTTAATTTCATTTAAAAATAATCCAATAATTCAAATAATTTTGTTATTGTTAAAATATATAAAAATTATCATAAGATTTAGATTATCATTTTTGTTTGTAGATGAATATACTTTATTTATCTTTTTATTGTTAATATTTCTTTATAATTAAATAATAAATAAGTATTATAATTTTATAATCTATAATATTTTAAGTTAAATCCGTGCAAAGCACGGGGAATTCAGTTGATCTTATGTTTGGAGGGTAGACAATTCAGTTGATCTTATATTTGCATGCTAATGTTTGTTTCTACATTCTAAATATTTTTATAGTTCTTTCTTTATCTATTGAATTTATTTTGGTTTTATTAGAAATTGATGATTGTTAATTAATGAGGGAATTTTAATTTCATTTAAAAAATAATCCTCTAGCATTAATAATTTTTTATTAAACTATATAAAAATTAACATAAAATTTAAATTATTATTTTTAGTTGTAGACGATTATACTTTATTGATTTTTATGTTAATATTTTTTAACATTTAAATATAAAAAATATTATATTTTGACACTTCAAAATATTTTTACATTAAACCCAAACCCGTGCAAAGCACGGCGAATAGACTAGTTAATCCTAGTCAAGAAAAAACTCATTTGAAAAAATCGAAAGCAACTCTTATCCCAAATAGAAACCCAAAAAAGTTCATCTCAAATTGAAAATCCCATAAATTCTCATTCTCAACCAAAACCCAGAAAAAAAAAAACAATTCAAGTTGAAGCCCGGTAAACACGTAATCAAAACCCATCAACTTGAGTGTAGTAGGCATGGACACGAGTAAATTCTTATCGTTTGGAAGCTTGCAAGGCTGTCACAAAATTCAATCTTTGCTAAAATATCCGAAACTCCAAAGTTCTCATCAATAAAACACACACTATTTGACTACCATAACAATTCAAAATGGAGATGAAATTGAAGACTTGGTAAGCCAAAGTGGTGAAAGCAGAAAATAGAAGAAATTAAACCTTTTTACAACCAAATAACTCGCATCCATCTGTAACAAATTCATGGCGGCTGACAAATTTGGAATAAGAAACTGAAATAAAAACTGGAGGAGAATGATGACAATTGCCTGAAAAGTGAAAAGCTTGAAGATATTTTAATAAGCCATCAAAATTTCGGGTCTTACTCACGAGAAAAAGGGAAATTTAGATTCAAGAATTGGAAATTCCAAATAAACATACCCCTTTGAGACAGAAAATGGTGTAAACTACAAAAACAAACAAATAGAAATAAAAGAAGAAGAGAGATTACTCTTCAGCCACGCCGCAATACAACTTCAACCATTGATGTAAACATGACAAGTTAGCCACGACGAGAAGGAAAAGAGAGATTCGATAAAAAAAAAAGAAAAAAAAAAGAAAAGAAAAGAGAGAGGCATGAAAAGTTGAAAACTCTAAATCACACTAGAGCCGCCCCCAACCCACTCAAAATCCAAAATCGCTAGATCTGAATCGAATTCCATAACCTACAAATCCAAAATCGGAGAAGACTTACCGCTCATGTTCTTCAATGGATCAATAGAAAGATGGATTGAAGAGTGGAAGAAAATTGAATCCCATAACCCACAAACCCACTAGAGCCGCCCCCAACCCACTCAAAATCCAAAATCGCTAGATCTGAATCGAATCCGATAACCCACTTCCCGCTCATGCTCTCCAATGGATCAATAGAAAGGTGGATTGAAGAGTCTAAGCAAATCGAATCCCATAACCCACAAACTCAAATTCGAAGAAGACTTCCCGCTCCTGTTCTTCAATGGATCAATAGAAAGATGGATTGAAGAGTTGAAAAAAGCTTGAACGGAATCGGCGACGGAGAAGTGAAGTAGAAAAGATGGATTGAACGGATTCAAAGTCAGTGAAGAAGAAGTGAAGTAAGAAGTCGGAGAAGACTTAATGGAGTGTTGTACAAGATTTGAACAGAAAGAGAATAGAAGAGAGATGCGTGGATATATCACCACTCACTAGATCTGGATCTGATATTTGAGTTTGAGAGAGGAGAGTTGTTGGGTTGCAGTAGAGGCGTATGAGATTATTTTTAGGGTAGGGTTATATTGTAAAGGAAGAAAAATAATTTAAAAAAGGAAAAGTGAAGGTTATGAGTCTCCATCATGTGACCACATCACCATGGAAATTGACCAACTAAGCTACTACACACTCATGATTCAATATGAATTTGTCTAATAATACTCCATCCGTCTCGAAATTTAGGTCGTTTTAGGTTTTTAATCTTGTTCTCCCTCTATTCGCGAAAACATGTCGTTTTAGAGTCGAACACAAATTTTAAGATTTATTTGTACTACCTAATTTGCCTCTAATTAATTCGGTACAATTGAACTCTGCACTCAATTGATTGCAAAATACTCATAGTACTATATGACTATATAAATTCTTCATCATCCAATAACAAATCACAAAATTAAAATTGGAGCCAAAATTTAACATAGCTAAGCCAAAATTCAAAATACCTCATAATACTATATGTCGTTGCTACTGATGTACTTACAGAAGCGTAGTTCAATATCACTAAGGGTCAAATGGGAAATTAATGGGTAAAATATCTAAAACGAAATATTTTTTCGAACAAAAACAAAACTCTAAAACGACATGTTTTCGCGAACGGGGGGAGTATCAAAATAGATGTCATTTTAGGTTTTCTAGGTAGGGGATAGTAATGATTTGTATCGATTTGTGTGTTGTTGACTTTTTTAAAGATTTTGATTGTTTAAAAAATGTAGTGGGTATTAAAAACAATACTAAATGAGTGTTTTATTAAAACTTGTGCAACATCTTAAGAGCATCTTTAATAGTGGTACTTTGAGTACCATATAATTTTTTTCAAGGAAAATGAAAATAAATGTCAGAATTTTTGTGAGAACCAAGATAATTATTACAATTGAGTATCATGCAGTTGATACTTGGGCTGACACAATATCATACCATTTATCCAATTAGAAAAAAAAGATAGGTCACACATCTCTTTCCTAATTAATTAATATATTAAATACTTCCCTTTTAATTCCCCCTCCATATTGAATTCTCACCATATTGAATTCACCGTGTAATACCACTTGAATTCCCGGTATATATTGATTTGGTAGCTAGATAATATTTCCTACAAAATGTATACTTTATATGATCTTTTAAAATTATTAGCGATTTCAATGTAAACCCAATGTTATTTTTTTTTGGTAATCACCCAATGTTATTTTTAAATCCATTAATTGTAGTCCCATTTTCAATACCCAATTTAAATTGACCTCCCTGTAATTGATCTTTTGTTGTAAATATTTTATAGTTATCTATATTAATTTGTTAACTATAAAATATTTACAACAAAAGATATAAGATATAAACAAAAAGTTTATAATTTTGACAAAAAAAAAGATGAAAAAAAGTAAAATAAGATATTCATGTTGAGTACCATAATTGTAGAGTACCAAATCTTAAAATGAGGTGGAAGAGAGAGAAATAACAAAAAGTAAGTTATGATACTCAATATGGGTATGAAGATTAAAGATGCTCATGTCTCCCCTTTCCTTATTTTATATACTACGGAGTATATTTGTGAAACACTCTCTCCTCTCTCTAGATTTCTAGAGAGAGAGAGATAGTCCAACATCAGCTTCGGCCGCCCAACATCGGCTCCGGCCGCCCAACATCGGCTCCGGCCACCTCATCTCGGCTCCGGCCGCTTAACTCGACGCTCGTCTTCCCGTCCTCGTTAACTCCGGGTGCGTGAGTTTCTCTGTCTTTGGGGTGAGAAACTCTATACTCTGCCTTAATCCAGATTTTGGCCAATCAATCCATCAAAACGCTGTTTTCGGATTCGTATATGCAAATCGCCTCCCTCTGAGGCTTGTGTCCGGCCTCCCTGCTTCGGTGTGGTCCCCCTGGGCTCCCGATTTGGGGCTTTCATCGTCCCTCTGGGCTCCCGATTTGGGGCTTTCATTCGGCCTTTCTCGCCGTCGGCTTGGGTTACTCTCTCTTTGGTACTCCTTCTATGCCTGGTGTGCTGATCTGTTGCGAATTTCTAAGGGGCTCCGGGTTTCTCCCTCGTCCTGATTGATCTCCTTCGATCTGGATTGGGAGTCTCTATTCTCCCATCTCATGTAAAATAGGTTTGGGGCTTTGTGGGCTGGTGGTTTCCGCTCCCTCCAACGTTGTTCCCCTTCTACCCTCGTCACCCTCCGGCGGTTGGTGGTGTGGCGTTGGCCCGGTTGTGGTGCTCTCCGCTCCCTCTCGCCTGTTGCCTATTCCCATCTCGACTTTCTCTTCTTCTACCTTCATTGGCTTCATCGGCGTCGCCGCTCACTTCTTCCGGCGGGTTCGACGACGTCGATGGCCGTCTGATCCCTTCTGTTGGCTGGTGTATTGCCGGCGACCTAAAATCTCTTGTCCAACATGCGTGCTACCCTACCGGTTAATTCTTGGGCCCGTTTGGTGGCCCTGTGTTGTTTGGATTGAGCCCGAATCTTTTGCTTTGGGCCCAAGGACAACCCGAAAGAAAAAGGAAAAAACCGAGGAAAATATATTTATTTATATGTATATATATTTATTTTGGTTCGCCTTATGTTGTATTGTTTTCGACGATTAGTCCCTCTGCCGATTCGTCGGCCTTACTTTTTCATCCGCAATAATGCGGGTTTCTAGAGTTTATTAATACCACTTTATCACTTTATCTCTCCTTAAACACTCAAACTTACTTTTTCATCCACATCCATATGAGTTTCTAGAGTTTCTTAATTTGTTTTTCACCATAATAATAATAATAATAATAATAATAATAATAATAATAATAATAATAATAATAATAATAATCATAAAATGTTGTACATTATTTATATAGTTTTTTTATAACATATTCGATATTGATGTTTAATTGTTTATGATTAGATAAATAAAATTATTTACCTTTAAAACATAAAAAGTGTTTTTTTTTTCAAAAAATATACACGGTCAAAACATGCCAAAAAATAAATCGGAAATTTCGCGAGGTACCCCTGAGGTATTGCAATTTTCGCGGGGTGTACAACAGTTTGACAATATTCGTGTGGTACCCCTGACATTCAGTGATATTTCGCGTCGCGCCCTCGAATGGTTAATTTTAACAGCCCCGTTACTTTTGAATTATAAAAAAACAAAGAGAGAAAGGCAGAATGGAGTAACTTCTCAACTGGTGAACTGAGATGTGAACGACGAAGCGAACGATGAAGGACCTCCAAGGGAGACGATTGGGAACTGAGCGTCGGTGACTGAGAGAACGAAGGAAGACAGAACGAAGGAACTTATCCATCGGTAAACTCAGAAGCGAACGACAAAGGACCTCCTTGGAGTGGAGTCTGGTGATATGGAGAAGGACCGAACTGGAATTTGGTGACTGAGAAGCAAGCAAGTTTGAGAAGAGCGACTAAATAAGGTACTTCTGCCTCCTTTTCTTTATACAACCGAAAATTAGGGTTTGGAATTGGGGCTTCGAATTGGGCTTCTCAGTATTGGAATGTGGTTTGTAATTAGGGCTTCGAATTGGGGCTTATCAGTATTTTTTGAATTGTCAGTTGGGGCTTTGAAAATTAGTCACAGAAGGATAGAATTTTGTCTACAATGAAACTTGTGTGCAACATGAAAATTTGGGAACTCGGACTGTGGAAATGGAACTCAGTGCTGAAATAGAAGTCGACGTGCGTGTGACCATGATGGGTTATAATCAGTGAGGTCCCCTTACTAAATGTTGGTTTTAATTGCTTCTTCATTGGGTTAACCATTGCTAGTTTTTATTATTTCAGTAGGTGTACTCGACTTCTTGTACTGTAATGCTTCCTTAATTTTTTATGTTTATCATCATCATCATCTTCTTCTTTTAAATCGTCTTGCTTTTGGTTTAATCCTTTTAATTTCAATTTATTGGGTTGATGCTTTTAGATTCTATTAATTGTAGGTGTTAGTCTTCTATGCTGTTTTGGTTAATTTAATGGTTGATGCCTTATTTTCTTGAACATCTACTACTATGCTTCGAAACAATTGCCTTATTTTTCTTCAGTTTTTTGTTTATTTGAATTATTTTTTAGTCTATTAGCTCAACTGGGAGAGCATTGTGCTTGACACAAATATGTGGGTTCAAATCCCACATAGTCTATCTAATTTTAAATTAGCAGTGTAGACATGAATGATTTTTACAGATGGCTTATAGGATTGATGCATATTTCTGATCTGTTTTTTCATTGCCAAATTCTTTCAGCTTAGATTTTAGTTGGATACTTGGATCTGATGTTTTGCATGATTGTCACATTTGATGTTTATGTGCCAATTTCACCTTAAAAGAACTTTTTAGTTCTTATTGGTGGGAGTTTGGCTTAGAAAATCGTCAGTACCAGTACTTCTTTGTTAGATTGCTCCTGTCATTCCTGTGTTGATGCATTTTGTATTTTTTTTTGTCTTTTATGTGTGATTAAAGAATAAAATAATTCCCTATAAACTTCTTAGCATTCAATTTGTGTTTGCTTCTATGTTGTTGTTTTTTATTTTGTTTATTATTCTATGAACATTGTAGTTAAGAATGCTGATAAATTGTCAACATTGAAGACATGAGAGACCTTGACTTGATACTTGTAAAGTTAGATCCAAACCCTAATGGTTGTTATGAGATATTAGAAAAAGAGTCAACACTAGTAAGATTCCGAGGAAAACCTGAGTTCAAATGCTCATATCAGTAGTCAAAGTGGCACCAGTATACTTGACGAGGCACGGTCTTTTATTGACATTGCAAGTCCCTCTACCTCTCCTCTTTGTCTTGCACCTATGTGTCGACAATTTTGGAAATCAGTTATTTCAAAGGACATGATGCACCATTATCTCCATTCTCCATCAAGCAATGTCTCATTACTGTGATTGAGCAATTTTCTGCATTTCCATCTGAAGTTCCTTCACACCAATGCTACTTTTCATAAATGGGCATTTGGTTGTATCTTTGATTGAATAAATGGGCAAAATCATCCAAAGCTATGATGGCAAAAATAACTTGTAGCCTTGTGGGATTCGAACCCACATCAATGTGTGCAAACACATTGCTCCACCCTTTGAGCTAATAGGCTGATATAAAAAGTGTGTAACTAAACACTAGAGTACAACATTAATCTTCTCAATCTAAGGAAAAGACTTCTGATTTGATTCTTCACACCATACCAGAAAACATACGAGGCTAATTTTGTTTAGATTATGTTGGCCTATTTTCAACCATCTATTTGATACTTTAGGATTAAAGTTGATGGCAAGATAATAATGAGAATAAATATATTTGTAATGCAGTGTGATATCATGGTATAATATGATAAGATGAAGATAGGGATGAAACCCATAAAAAAAGCGACAGTAAATCCATCTAATCCCTTCAAAATATAATCAAACTTAAAATTCAATCTCAACTGACCCACAATTATTGGGTTTGTAAAAAATTTCAAGTGTTATGACATAACCAAATATGAAAGATAAATCACTAACAAAAGACAAGCTGAAAATTCATCCTCTAATACATAGTCCACATTGTAATTCATTCACTGTCATTGGCTAAATTGAAGTGAAAAGATTACAAAGTAAATTACTTAAGTGGACTAGAGTGGAAATCAATCTCACCTATATCTCATTTTGGTGTCCTATTAATTCATGTCTCACTCTCCTTATTTGGTTGAAATAGATTAAAAGTAAAAAACTTTTAGCTAATCAAGGAGAGTAAGCAACTAAACAGTACACCAAAATGTCAAAATGGGTCAAATGATCTCCACATATTTCCACCCTCATCCAACAAACATTTTTACTAGGAATTGGATGAAATGTAATAAATTTTGATTGATTTCTCTACCAATTAGAGTTTAAAGAATGGACCAGAGGCATCAATGAGCAACAATTGCACCCACAATTCACATTTATTTAACAGAATAAAGAGAGATAAAGATGACAGTTGAAGCAATTGCAGGACCTGGGAGTGAAAGAGCAAAACCCAAAGGGCATGTTTGGGATGTTGCATCTGATTGCACAACAACAAGGAGTTGGCAAGTAGTAACCTTTGGGTCCTCTACAGCAAGTGCAAGTTGCACAAATCTGGAAACTTCCAAGCTTCCTCCTTGTCTCATTCATCACCATCATCAATTCCCCTTTCTTGTCATCAATCAAGGGTTTCATTTCATACCCATCAGTTGTTGTGACATTTCTTGAACACCCATTTTCTTTTTTTTTTTCAAAAAGAAAGAATGGAAATCAATTGAATTTCGAAATCCCCAATTCGAAAATACCAAAAATCACACAACCCTAATTCGAAAATCCCCAATTTGAAAGAGTTCTCTCTAATTCAAAATCCTTAATTCAAAACCCTAATTCACAACATATCTTATTTGTGTTGGGGTCAGCTTTGATATAGAGTCTCCCTCGGTTGTAGACGGTGTCGAGCGGATGTGTCTTCATCTTCTCTCTTAGTCGAGTTTCGTAGGAGTTCTATGCCATCGCCTTTCCATCCATCAGGACTTTCTTTTTAATTAAAACCTAACGGAGAAACACAACTCTATTAATTTTAACATTGCAAGGGCGCGATGCGAAATATGTTAATATCACAGGGGTACCACGCGAATATTGTCAAACTGTTGTACACAGTGTTCTAAATATCAGATATATCGGCCGATATATCGGCGATATATCGGGGATATTTAGAATCCGATACGATATCGGCATATCGGGTGAAAATATCGGTCAACATGATATATCGGGTCAATATCGGCGATATATCGGGTCAACGCCGATATATCGGGTCAATATCGGGGATATTTAGAATTGCCAACTTTTATAAGGCAACTTTAGCCTTTATGACTCGATATATCGGGTCAATATCGGCGATATATCGGGGATATTTAGAATTACCAACTTTTATAAGGTAACTTTAGCCTTTTTGAATGAAGTTGTTTTTATTTTGTGAAGTTTATTTGGTAATTTTGTATTTTAAATATTCATTTTTCATGTGTGTTATTACATTTTGAAGTATAAATATAATATTTATAATAAAAATTAGCAAAATCGATAAATCTGATATATCCCGATATATCTCCGATATATCCCCGATATATCATTTTTACTCCTAACCGATACGACCCCGATATTCGATATTTAGAACCTTGGTTGTACACCCCGCAAAAATTGCAATACCTCAGGGGTACCTCGCAAAATTTCCGAAAATAAAATGAACCTTGAAATCACCATGAGCCACCACGTGTCATGCTAAGATTCGTCCATGTTGAGATAAGTAAAATTGAACAATGTCGTTTGATGTCATTTTTCTCCATTGCTGGGCTGTAATAAATGCATGGACCCCATGCTCTTCACTTTTAGCGTTTTTAAGCCAGTTTTCTTCCAAGCAACTGTCTACGTCATTTTTATTTTTCTCTCCTCTTAGTCTCTATTATAAAACTATTTTTTGTCCTTAAAAATCCTTAAGAATCCCCCGCTGTAGATGCTCTAAAACGATTTGTGTCGGGTATCCGGCAAGGGGATTTGCATGAACTGTATCCGAACCGTTTAACTTCGTGTTTTAGCGGTTCGTGTCATTTTCGTGTTGTGTCTTTTCGGCTTCGTATTTTTTCGTGTCATGTTTTAGTGTCGGATTTTCTGGACACCCCCAACGCAATCATTATTTTGGTCCGGTCCATACCATTGAAGCCTTGAAGTTGAGCGTAAAGGAGAGGAGACCGGAGAGT
This sequence comes from Persicaria maculosa, assembly GCA_963922045.1. Classification (NCBI taxonomy): domain Eukaryota; kingdom Viridiplantae; phylum Streptophyta; class Magnoliopsida; order Caryophyllales; family Polygonaceae; genus Persicaria; species Persicaria maculosa. The sequence goes on along the minus strand of OY998251.1, from coordinate 57,662,219 downwards.
GTTGTATTATTTGAGAAAAGTTATGGAACACTGAACAACTCCTCTAAAAAACTCTCTAACCTTTATCTAGGGGAAGAGCCAAAAAAACTCTCCCTATGGGAGATGCTAACCACCCCTCTAGGGCTTTGAAAAATCAACAGTCTTCTGGCTTTGTGCAATTAAAGGTCCTCCTGATTCTCTCTTCAGTGAAGGCTCTAAACCGACGGTCTTTCTGGTTTTCGCACACCACCATTCAGTTGGTGTAATCAACCTTCAATGGTCTAGCAATCGGGGGCGCTATGTCCTTTCTGGTTCGGTCCTCGTCTCGTCTCAACTTCATCTTAACATCGAACCCTCCTCCGCACCACTTGCTATCGGGTTGTCGCCGCCGTTGGCCCTGGCCTCCCAATCTCCAATCTTGGTCGCCGTTCGTCGGCCGCCGCGGAACCTCCTTCTTAAATATTTGATATGTTTAAAACCCCTTCGTCAAAACCCCTCTTCTTCCTTCGTCTCCTTGTCCTGGTTCTCCGAAGTTGGGTATCGTCTCCGGCGGACGTCCACCGTATTGGGCTCGATCCCCGCTTTCCCTCACAAACCACATAAACCGGTCAGAAAAGCCATTTTTTCTTGGGGTTTTCGCTGATTAAAGGACGTGGATCTCAAATCCATTATCTTGCTCATCCAATTCGAACTACAAACCTTTATATTTTTCAGATCTAGGCTTCGCCTTTATGAAATTCCGGCCTCTCTATTGATTTAGCCTATGAAATCAGATGTTGATATCTCACCGTTCAAATTCAATTCAAAGCTAGATTGATCGAGTCTCTAATTCTCCTTCCTGCTATCGTTTTCGTCCATCGCCGGCGTGCTTTGCTCTCCGCGGTCTTGGTGATGACGTTGTTTAGGTAGGATAGAAAAGAAAAAAAGGAAAATAATAATAATAAAAAAAAGATTCAACTCTTGCGCTGCAAGGATTGCTTGGGAAAAAATAATAAAAAATAAAAACTTAAAATAATAAAAAATAAAAACTTTCCTCTCATTGCGCTGCAAGGATGAAAAAAACATAATAAACCCTTGCACTCCTTGAATTGGTAAATAAAGAGCGGTCATTCCGGGGTTCAAACCGAGGACCTATGGGTACTACCCACAAGTCCTTTCCGGTAAGCCATTCCGGAATGGTTATAAACTCTTGCACTCCACGCTAAGTGTTCTGACACCACACACACAAAAAAGGGAAAAAATTTCTTTAATTTTTAATTACGGTTTTCGGAGTAATTATTAATTAAAAATAAAAAAATGTGATAATATCACTAGTTTATATATAAACTAGTACAATTCCCGCGCCATGGCGCGGTTTTTTAAAACTAAAATATTAATAATATATATAAATATATTATAAAATACTAATAAAAGTTAAGATAAAAATTTTTTTATCATAAATGTATCTTATAATTCTGAAATAATTTTTTTTATATCTCGTCTAAAGTATAATACATAATGTAGATATTTTAAATCACCCAGTAATAATAATATCAATATCATTGTAACTTTTTTAGAAATTTTGAAATCTGAATCATGCATTTAAATGTGATGTGTCACAACTAATAATTATATTCAATGTTTTGAATTACGCTCAATAGTTAGTACATAAATGTGAGTTAAACCTAATGGTTATATTAGATTGAATTCAATGTTTTGAATTAAGCCCAATTGTTAGTAAATACTAGGTAGGCATGCCCGTGCTACGCACGGGACATTATTTATCTAAAGTAAGCAAGAATAATCATAATGAGTTTATAAGTTGGCAAATAAATAATATGTGAGATTTAAAAGGGTGACAATCATAGATTACATAAAAGCCAGGTAACTATAGGTGAAGAAGACATTAATTTAAAAAGAAAAAAAGTGTGGCAAAAAGATCTTGTTGAACCTCGACAAAAAGTAACAAAAATTTAAAGGAAAGAGATTAAGTTATAGTCAACAATATGGTCATATACTCATATGAGTCATATCATACACCGAATGAATCAATTATTTAAAGGCGTTTGAGATGTTAACATGATTTTTAATGCGTTAAAACTCAAAAAAATTAATTTTCAATTATTTAAAACTAACTTAAAACTATTTAGTATTAAGCCTGAATTATTTTGAAAATATTATTTTTTTAATCAATATTTTTAATAATTGATTAAAAAAATAATATTCTATAGAGTTTTTACCTCATTAAAAAAGGTGAAGTAAAAAATAGACACTTGTTATGAAACGGAGGGTGTATTTTACAGATTTTTTACACATTAAAAAAATATGTTAAAAAGGTAAATGACTTAAATTATACGACAAAGGTAGTATAATATATAATATCTCTAAATGACTCATTAAATGAATAAGAAATTATATATATATAATATGTATACGATTTTTTTTTGCTGAGGGTAAATGGTGTTGTTCCCTTCACTGTGTTTCTCTTGAGAATATCTCTAAATGGAGTCATTAAATGAATAAAAAATTATATATATACACGATTTATTTTGTTTGTAGAGCCTAAATGGTTTTGCCCCACTTTATTGATTGTGTTAAAAAAAAAAAATTGGGCCAAATAGTGGGGTACATCCGTACAGCCCTATATCATACTGTATTTCATTATTTAGTTTTTGTTGGTGAACGTATTTTATTACTCCGTATTTAGTACGTTGCCCCCACTTCACTGTCTGTCACTCTTTCATACCGTATTTCATTTATATGGGCCAAATAGCAGGTATGAGTAGCAGACACCAGGTGGTTGCCCCAATTCGCTGTCTTTCTCTTGCCTCGCCTACTTCAATTCTTAAATTGGGGAACAATTCCAGCTTCAAATTGGGCAGAGGACGGTGTCCATCATTGTCCACCGATTTCGTCATCCAGGTTCTCCGATGGCAGATTCAGGCAATTTGTGTTTGATTGGAGTTCCTGGTAAGTGACACACTCTCTCTCTCTCTCTCTCTCTCTCTCTCTCTCTCTCTCTCTCTCTCTCGAAGATTTTTGGTTTAATAATAGTGTGAATCTGAAATGGGTTGATGTTATGAGGAGGTTTGAACTTGTGTAGCTGTGTATATGGGCGAATAAATTAGGGTTGGTGGTGTGATGAGAGTCTTGTCGAGTGGGGAGCTAGAATCAAATTTAGGGAATGTGATTTTGTTTGGTTGTGGAGTTGTTTTTGAGCAGATTTGGTCTCTAAAGCACATTTTTTGTAGAGATGGGGTGATAATATTTGAAATTTGTAATTCATGTGTAATGCATGTTAGAATTTGGGAATTTATACCCATTATCTCATCCTAATTTGTGATGTTTGATAATATCTCCATCTATTGTATAAGGGATCGTAAGGGATTCAAATTGAAGTGACTAATCTAGTAGGTTGCATAGGAGTACATACCAATTAGGTGGAAGAGTTGAGTGGTTTAGGGCAAATTACAACTGATTTGGACAGCTCTGAAATAATTAGGGTAAATGTTTCCATAAGCTCTGTTACAGAAAAATGAAATCGGGAATTTTAGGAAAATTGAGATTGTTAACAACTCATGCTTGAGCAAAATTAACCAAAAAAAAAGAGCATCTTTCCTCTTTTTTTTCTAATGTTTGGGCAATGGAAAAAGGTTTAAAGGGCCATAGCCTGGCTTATTATGCATTGAGATTTTTGTCCCATATAAGCTTTTCTCTTTGATCTCTTCATGTTTATGCTTCTTTTGCGCAATTACACCGTCTATATATATATGCACTGCTGTTATTGTTTTGGTTGTTTTGGCACTCAATATGAATCATAAGCACACTTCACTATCTTTTTATAGTTAAGACAGCTTTTAAAGAGCATATTGGAATATGTCAAGTGGTTTATTTAAGGGGTTGGTTTCTTCATATGTCTTGATCACAATATCATTTTCTGCAGGAAGATCCTGTACTACTAACCCCTGAAGATGCAAAGCAGAAGCCTTATGTGGCAATTATGAAGGTAAACTTCTTTGAATGTCTATACCTGTGAAATCTTTACAGTTTGTTTGCCATTATCGATTGCTCTGTAAGTTGGTAACTACTCATTGTTATTTTACCTTGTTATTGGCATTGCTAAAGAGTACGAACCTGTATTTCATCTTAATGTTGGTAGGACATTACTCAGAATGCCAAGGATGAAGGCATGGTGGTAAACGGACAGTGGTTTTACCGTCCTGAGGAGGCTGAGAATGAAAGAGGTGGCAGCTTTTGACCAAGGAAACGCACCGAGACAAATGGTTGGAGAAGCTTCTCCAATCTGTTGAGTATGTTTGTAGTCCTGATAGTATTCAAGAAGAGAAGGAAATCAGTGGACCTATTGATTCTAACATTTCGAATGGTGATGATAAGGTTGTACATTCCGACGATGCCCAAGGGAAAAGGGTGAAGGTATGTGTTTGATTATTGTTCCGTAGGCAACAATATTTGCACTATTGTTAGTAGTATTTTATATTCAATGTGGTTAACTGAGCCTCCGCCGTTTCTGTAGCTACTGCCCGTGAGAAGGCCTCCCATGAGGAACATTCAACAGATGGCAACGTTTACCGAAGGGTGCAAGTTAGTTGCTGCGGAAATGAACGCAATGGACCTCAGAAGAGGCATTACATTGGCAGTTGATTCTGTAGTGAAGAACATGAAGAGTAGGGCACGAAACATCAGTACATCAGAAGAGATTGCCCAAGTAAGTAGTTCCTTTTGGGTGTTAGAGAGTTAGTAATTTTATGTTGATTTAACTTAATTATGAGCGCCTTTTCTGATCTAGGATCTCTTGTTTGAGTGATATCTTCTCATCTGACCAATGCACTTCTTCTGTCTTTCTGTTCGTGTACATGTTCTTCTTTCTTCTCCTCCTTTCAGATTTAGGATTTGTGTTGTCTGAGGTTTTGTGTTCTTTGAGGCTTTGTGTTATTTGATTCAAATCTCGGCCTCCCCTCTTTGTTTTGATTTCTTCTCCTTTTTCCAAAGCTGTTGATCTCTCCTTATGTGATTTTCGATTTTTCTCGTGTAACCGTTACTTGATCCGGACTAAATATAGAAAAATGTAAACAAAGCAAAGAGAACAAACTCGTATATAAACTAAGGATCAATATATATTCAACACCATAAACAAACGAAAGGGAACAACTGCACCAAATAGGGAATTATAATTTAAACGATAAAAATGAGAAGACTGAGCTGACATGGAATCGAAGCAGAGAGTTGGTAGTTTTCCGGGCCCAAGAAAATGAGTTTTCGCCAACCTGCACCATATAGGGAATTATAATTTACGACTGTTGTATAAAAAAGAACGATGGTTTGAAAAACAAATATATTTAAAGACAAAATATCTACAGAATTGACAGAAGCACCCAAATGAACTGTTGAGTTAAGGTTTAAGGTCAGAAATAGCATTTCCCTTGAGCATATTCCCAGCCTATATATAATTATTGTTATTATTCTACCTGTCAAATATAGTGCAAGGACAAAATCAAAATATAGACTTGTTAGAAAACAAACATTCTAACTTTTGTGGTGTGATGATTATAATTCTTGTTCCTCTAGAATTCGGAATATTCCGTCCCACCAAAACCGTTATAGGAATCAAGATAGGTCCTTGTTTAGTTGTATGTTTGAGATGTTTACCTGATATGGAGTCCAAAGAGGAAGTTGAGAGTTGGAAGGGTTGTAGATCGAACAAAATAAGTTTCTGCAAAACCATTGGTGGATGTGCAGAAATTTCAATTAAGAGCTTGTAAAAAAAGGAGCATGGGCAAATTCTCAACATAGGACATCCCAAGTGTAACTACTAAGGTACATTTATCGCAATATATAAATGGTATGGTTGTTGGAGGTTGATTATTATAGGTCTTGTTCCCATCAATGCACAATCTCCCCTCCAACAAAAACCCTCATAGGAACCAAGATAGCTCCCTATTTAGTTGTAAGTTTGAGTTGTTTAGGCATGATAGGTATTGAAGAGAATATATGTATTTGTATTTAAATTTAGCTTAAATTTGGAATCGAAGTCTTAGAACAAAGTGAACAAACCTTGTGGGGTCTATGCTGTTGTTTCGATTGTTGTAGGAGCTACTTCATTTGCCATTCCTGTGTTTATGAAAAAGGATGCAACAATTGTTGAGAAATATTCAAGTAACTTGATGTTGCGTAATTCTAAATCAATGCTCTATAGATAAGTTGCTTACTTCACTGGTCAAGTTGTTGAAGGCTTCCTTGAAAACAATGTTCTTTGTATGACCCTGTAACGGGGAGCTATCTTCGACCATAACAATTTTAAGGCCTTTAGGATTTGTGACCCTTGATATTGCGACGTACAATTGGCCATGACTGAATACAGGTTTGGGTAAATAAATACCAACAATATCTAGCGATTGACCTTGGCTCTTGTTAATTGTCATGGCATAGCAGGGTTTTATGGGGAATTGTCGTCGCTTTAATATAAAAGGCCATTTTGTTTTTGTAGAAGTTAGCGTGATCCTTGGGATTAGGACCTTTTTGCCAACATTGGTTCCAGTAATGATTTTTGCTTCAATTACCCATTCAGCGAGATGTGTGATGATTAGCCGCGTTCCATTGCATAATCCTTGACTTGGATTTACATTTCTTAGAAGCATAACGGGTAAGCCCTCCTTTAGATTTAGAGAATGAGGCGGCATACCTGGGAATTGTAGAGCATTTAGGAACTCTAATGGGTACATATGTTCCTGGTCAACCATGTCTGTCGATGCTTTGCATATCTCATCTGAGCTTCTGTATGTTTGCATCGGTCCATGTAGCTTTTCAAACATATGGTCATTGATTGCATCTGCATCCCCATTCAATGGCGTGAGAATTGCCCTTTGCCGAAGATACCCTTCATTGTTTTGCTCCTGGATGAAATTAGGGAATATATGCTTGACGATTTCTTCAATAGGACACTCTCCTGGGTTGACAATGAACTCTTGAGGTATTTGAATCCAACTTGGGTGGTCTTCACCTTGTTTTGCTATAGCTTCTACCTCTCCATCCCCTACTTTTAATACCCACTTATTGAAGTGTTGTTTATGCAAATCTATATGACCGTCTGTGCCATATTCATTCACCCTCATGCTCCTTGTCAATCGCAGCACTTGACAATGACTCCACAACTGAGAATTGTTTATGCATGCTTGAATGATTTCTTGCCTTTTTCCTTTTGGAATTACGGGTAAAATCTGTCGGAAATCTCCCCCAAGCAAGACCGTAATCCCACCAAACAATCTATTTCTGTTTCTTTCATCTTGGGTGCCTAAGATGTCTCTCAATGTTCTGTCCAGTGCCTCAAAAGCAAATCTTTGTGTCATGGGTGCTTCATCCCATATTATTAGTTTTACCTCATGCATCAAACTTGCAAGATGTGTGTTTTGTCTTATGCCACATGTGCTGTTTTCCAACAACTCTAATGGAATGACAAATCTACTGTGTGCCGTTCTTCCTCCAGGTAGTAGAAGTGAAGCGATACCTATTTGATACCTTTCTTATTAGTAAAATGTATAAAAATAGGATATAATAAATTGCCATGCAATGTGGTAAATTAATTATATTAGTTGAAAGTTGGGTTATTAAGTATTTACCCGAAGATGCCACTGCTGCCACTATCTTTCGTTCTGATCTTATTCTAGTTATTAGAGCTCTGTATAGAAAAGTCTTGCCTGAACCACCAGGACCATACACAAAAAAGAACCTCCCTTCTCCATCTTGTACAGATGCGATGACTTTGTTATAGATGAGAGATTGGTCTGTGTTGAGAGACTCATAAAGAAGTTTCTGCTCCACTTCTAATCGTGCAAAATCGTAGTTCATTTCTTCTTGAATCAAACGATTATCAGAATTTGTTAAGAGAGCGGCATTGGGCATTGGCAAGCCATTGTAATCCGAGATAGATTTCCCATTCCGATTGAGAAGTTCTTGTATCTCGACCAAACAATAATTCTGAATTTGCTCCTCAGTAAGTTTCAAATCTGGGAATCTGTACTCTTTTCTCTTTCGGTACAAAACATCTTCTGATAAGGCCTCCCAGTTTTGCTCCCATAGTTGTTGAGGGTTGTTCACCTCGCAAAAAAGCAATATTGTAACGAATAATTCACGCAGCTGTGATGCTAGGGCCCATTGCCTTGCCTCTGTAATTGCATCTGTCCATTCTTTGTCATCATTGACCATTCCAAGGATATAGCAAGTTTCTTTAAACGTCTTGTACACCTTGCCATTGACTGTTCTGATTTCTTGAAATGATCTAGGGCCTTTCACCACATTTAGAAGCATTCTCAAGTAATACCGCTCACCAGACGTGGGGTGAGAATAAAATATTCTTCCAATGCATCTTCCTTGTTTCCGAGGTTGCCATGATTTCTCTTTAGCATTCCACACATAACTTTTGGGTATTTCGGCATATGTCAATTTTCGTGCCTCCCTATCAAGTGCGTTTAATGTGAACCATTCAGTGAACATTGTATCTCTAATCCCAGGTCGTTGAAGGACTCCTGGCAGGCTTTGTGAATCATGTAAAGTCACAATGTTCTGATCAGGGAGATGAAATGACAACCTGATTACTGATGGGTTGCAGTAATGAATATCAAAGCCAAAAATCCTCCAAGCCGCTTCACATGGTGATAAGTAGCGACAGTCCAAATACTGCTTGATCTCATCCGCATGTATAATCTCTTCACTGCTTGCATTATTTGTGTTCACCACATTCTCCTGAATTGCTATAGTAGCTCTATCCGGTCCCTTATTTAAATACTTGAACAAATATTTGATTGCCCTTGATCTATTACACCATTCAACGTTGATATGTGCCTGATATCTAAGCAAGAGATATCGGTTGTAGGGTGTAACAAATCTGTTATCTAGCTTTGAATTCCCCTTCTTTGCATGAACACCATTGTCCCTTCGTCGATACACCGGAAAGCCCTCATCATCAATGGTTGTTTCTGGATAAAATAGCTTTGGAAAATGTTTACTACATTGGCCATCTTTCATGCATGGAGACCTTGGGTTTGCATCACCACATGGACCATGTAACATGTAGTCTGTAACAGCCTTATAACATATAGGATCTTCCTCTTGAGTAGGAATTTCAGCACATATGATATCATCAATTTCAGTTGGCGTCTTGCATTTGGATTGTTCCTTTAGCCACACTAAAATATGTGCATGTGGTAGACCACGTTTTTGGAATTCAATAGTGTATACAGCTGCATCAAAGAGGAAATTATATTAATGTTAATGATTATGGGAATATTTATGGGTTTTGTGTAATAGAGCCAACATACTAAAACCTACCAGCATGTTGGGCACCAAAAATTTATTGTTTTTCAATATCTTTCATGAGTTGAGATAGCTTAAGCTTGAACAATCTTGTTTCCACATCAGGACGATCTGCTGCAGTCTGTCCCGGTAGTTGAGCAAGCATTTCACTGAATTCTGGCCATTTAGGATTAGCCGTGAAAGTTATGAATAGATCAGGATTCCCTAATGCTCGACAAAGTGCCATAGCATCTTGATAGTTTTGTATCATGTATCTCGGACTCCCCGTAAAAGAAGCTGGTAGTACTATCCTTTTACCAATAGCCGTTGCATGTGTATCTCCTCTTGTAACTGCATCACAAATATTCTGGTACAAATCAGCACGTAAGGTCTCTTGATTAAACCTAATCCACCTTAACCTCTGATCTTCGAGTGAAGTGTAGGCATCCACTAAATACATCTGTAATAATCTTCCTCCCCTGATTATGGTTGTTCCTTCATCAGTTCTCTGCTGAATTCTATAAGAATAATATTCTTTCATTGTGACAAATTCTCTTCTTGTCTTTCTTCTGCCACTGTTAGTATAATATGGAATACTTTCATGAAATCCATCTTCTCCATAAGGGAACAAAAGGGGGTACTGCAAGGCCATGTACAATGGATGTAGTTCAGATATTCTTTGGGGGCCATGTGCCTTGCTTTGGATTACAATATCTCTTGAATTGGTTGTTTGGCCAAAATCTCCCACAATTAGAGCAGCTACTTCAGATGTGCAGGGCATGGTGTATTGTTGGTTGCTTCTCTCCCTTTCCGCTAAGAGAAGAAGTTTCAATTCATATGTTTGAGCTTGACTGCACCAGTCTCTGGCCCTTCGGAATGCCTGTGCAACACAACTATGCGCATCTAACATGTCAGTGAGTTCTTTGACAATAGAATCATTAAGTTGTTCAGAGTTGTGTTGGGTTGACGCTAAGCGGTTAGCGATTTCATTTTCTGTGTCATAGAAGTATAACTGAGCATATTTAGGCCTTGCACCATCCTGTGGCAATAGAGAGCCCATTCGATGAAAGTTCTGACCACTGATTCGAAATGTATATGGACCTCCTCCCTTATTGATAGAATCATCAATCCGTGCCCCAAAGGAAGTGAAGGAAAATAGGCTATTGTAGATCCTTATTTGGCGCTTGAACTTGTTTCCTTCAGGGTGGGCATGGTTCTGGAGTAGTTCCTTCAGTGGCGTTGGTGCTTCTTGGAGTTTCTCCAACCGTACTTTCCCTTCTTGGCAACATAGTGAAAAAGTAGGATTTTGAATCATTCTTGTCTTGATATTTCTTTCTTCGTACCACATGGATGCATTACATTTAGGGCATTGACGTATTGGACCTTGAAGATTATTGTAGGAAATTTGGGTGGTTGCTGGAAAAAAGAAATCATTTTTCTATCAAGTGTTGACAATAGTAGGAACTTTTATATAAGAGAATTAATAAAAATATTATGTATAAGAATTATTACCGCATGATGTTGCAGCAATCGGAGGCTTTCTTGTTGACGATGATGGTGCCTGTGATACTGAAAAAGGTAAACTCGATAGGGTAAATATAATCTTCACATTTAGTTGGACCATTTTAATGAATGTTGTTAAACATAAAAATTGTAATCATGAAATAGGTGTACCTATTGGAAGATTTGTTGCACTCGTCATTTTCAATCCACAGTAGCTGTGCACTTTTCCATCGGTCAACATATGTGTTTTAGACTGTAGTAGCACTGACATTCTAGGTATTGGTGAAGGGGACAATGACGGGGCAAAATTGCGGAGCAAATCTGCAATGACATGCAACCGTTACTCAACTGAACATGATGCTTGATAATTTTCACTTATAAAACACACAAAACTCTAGGAATTTTGAAAGATAATATATGTAGTATGTATCCGTGTGTGTACATATATATACACTAATGCATAAAAGATCATAAGTGAAGCCATACTGACATGGGTTTGTTCTTCTTTTGATTTGTGACCATACCTGCTTCTCTGTTGTTCGTAGAACTCAATTGTATGACACAATATCTCTGTAGTTTTCCATCGATAAGCTTGGTAGTTTGTGATTGCAGGATTATGGAGGAAGGAGAGATGAATGAAGCCACGGATGATGACGGAAGGAATTTTCCCAATAAATCTGAAATGTTAATTTACCATTAGTATGAACAGGCAAGTGATTTAAATTTCCTTAAAATTGTTAAGAGCATACCTTCATTCATTTGTCTTCGTTGCTGGTTCATTGATACAGTTTGTAATATTCGTTCTCTTTGGAGTGTAATCCTTTGAATAGATCCTGAAGTTTTACCTTTAAAGAGATTGATACGGTGGAGGACTGCTAACTTCAATGGAGGATTATAATTTAACTGCTGGAAAAGAGAATGTAACATTAAATATAGTTTTGGCAGTTACTTTTGGAATGAAATCCAGTATTAATGACCTTCATAGAGAGATAATTTAATGACCAATTGAAACAATCAATATATGATGTAATCTGACTATTCATATATTGTTATGGAATATTTTCAACTTATGTTTCAGCTTATTTTTAGTCTAGACTATGCCAAAGTCTGTTTTTAACTTCTTTTTAGGGTAGAGTATGCCAAAATCTATTTTTTTTTCTTGTTTCACTTAAGTCAGTTTCACTTGTATCTTTCATATGATGATTGGTCAATCTGAAATACCAAAGGCATCATATCTGTCACTTATTATTTCTTGTAAAAAGACAATGCATCTAATTACCCTAGTTGGATTTCTTAATGCATTGCTCACACCCATACATATTGTTATTTCATTCATTTGTATGAAGTTCTTTAAAGGTCTTGTTCTTTCCATTTGCGTGTCAGCTTGTGGGCTACAGGGTTCTACCACCAACAGGAAAGCCTTTTTTGATCCTATCAAGCTGAAGCTCTAGGAGAATCAGAAGGTAGAGAAACCATCAGCGAGGTGAGGGATGAGGAAAGTAAAGCTGAAACTCCCGGGGAGTTGGAAACTGTAAGTGAAGCTAAAACTCCAAGGCCAACTATAGAACTTTCATCGTCTTTGTTTAAAGAGAGTAGGAGAAACAATGTTGATAGTGCAGATAATTCCTCTACTGGTGTGAAACATTCTCTTCAGCAAGGCTCTAATATGATGAGAGAGCAGAAAACAGAGGAACTTGCTGCTGGTGATGGCCGTCATATGCTTCCTGAAACACCTGCAGACACACACGGAGGGCCTAAAACTGAAACACCACAAACAAATGATACTATTATAAATACACAGGTTGACCAAAGATATCTCATAAGTATTGAATATTCTTTCTTTTTTTGTGTTTGGTTATTTGATGTGAGCACATTTTGCCACCTTTTTTCTGCATTTGTAGGCAAAGGCAGATGCCATTGGAAAGTTGATGAATGAAAATGAACACCTGAAATCTATAGTGGAAGATTTGCAGGTAAGTAACTGACCACTATGGATGTTTTCATTCTTTTGGAATTTGTTGATCTCTTATTTGATTGCTCGAGTATGATGTTCCTGCTTCTCTTCCTTACTTTATCCGAAAAGAAGTGAGATTACAATTTCAGAATGTTTTACAGCCTGAATTAGTGCCTATTGTCTACTCTTAATTCGGATTGTTTACCGAGTATCTCTAATCTGGGTTTGATGATAGAGGAAGTCCATTGAAACAGCATGAATGGAGTCCTTGAGAGAGGAATAACATCAAAGGGTTGCAACTCTTGAAAGAAAGGTCAATTTTCCGTGGTACTTGACTTGTTTCTGTTGATTTGGATTGATGACTTTGTTGCTCATATAGAAATGTAAATTTTCAGTTTATTTTTAGTCTAGACTGTTTTTTTTATGATGATTGGTCAATGGATACCTTAAGTTATATGATGATGGGTGAAAAGGTAGACATTGGAATTATCCTGGCAACGGATACCATAAGTTATATGACCTAATGGTCAATATTACATGAGCATTTAAAGACTAAAGTCATGAAATGGAAAGTGAACATAAGGACTAATGTCTTGAAATTGAAAGTAAATAGTGCGAAAGACTACGGAATTGTAGGAAAATAACATGAAGTCTCCTTAAGGAAGCCATTATTGGAATATAAAAGCGACATGGTGGTTTTAGGGGGCGATTCTTGCTTTTGCTGCTAGTTCACTTCTGGATTTGGGGTGTCGTGTGCTTCTGTAGAACACCTACAATGTAGAAGAAAGTAATTGTTACTTATTTATCAATATTCACCTAACACACTGAACCCATGCACCTCTACTCACATTGGGTTTTCTGTTTCAGTTTTAAGCATGGTAGGAGTTGCATCTTCCATTATCCCTTCATGTGTCTTCTTAGTATTTGTACTTGCATCTTGAAAAGACTTCTGACCAATGGACTATAATATATGACATTAGTAGCACTATTAAATAAGAGTTTTATTTGGAATTTATAGGGATAGTCTACACACCTGTGGGGCACACATTGGGAAGATGTCATTGCAGGTGAAGTTCTCAAAAATTCCGTGGTAGTACGTCTGTGTTTTGATTTCAACAACGTGGGTGCTGTTGATTAAGCACTTTAATGCTTTTGGCAATCCCGGTTCTTCACCTTCTCCATCCTTTTCCTGCAACTCAGTAGCATTACACCCTATCAACTTCTGGACTGTTTCATCAAACATGGTAATGACAGCTATGGCTGTTTCATCTTGCACATCCAACTCAAGCCTAAACCTGCAATCACATATTCACACACACATATATATGCACAGTTGCACACAACAGACATATTCATATATAATTTTTGATTGGTTGACAATATTGGACCTTGGTTCTGGGGTGTCTATCATGTTCTCACATGTTTCGCACCAGAATTGGTCCTCTATTTTTGAAACGCTTTTCTTGCACTTTCCACTACTACACGCAAGAAAGAACCAATTATTCTTGTTACGGATATTGGTAATCTGCACTGCACACCTAAAAGTCACCTGTTGAGAGAGTTGTTGAACACAAATCAGCGGAAAAATGGGTAGGAATTGATAAATATATGTAGTAGAAAGTATATTCATAAATTACTCTTTTTTTGGCCCTTGACATCTCCAGCAGTTCCAATAGTGTTCCTTCATGTAACTGAGTTTGTTTATCAATGGTATTGAGCAGGGCCTCACTGAAATGATTTGATAAAAGTTCATAGACGATAGATTTGAGTATTGTATGACCCTACTATTGTTTGGGTTAGATACTTACAATTTTTTTTTCTTGTCATCAGGGGTTGTAATATGGGAGCTTGGATCATCCCTCGAGCGTTTTGGAGAATGCTCTAACACTTCCTTAGCAATGTAAGCATCGTGTATAGCCTACACCGCAATCATATTTATTTAATGAAATATAGTTACGTACATGTATTGCATTAGGACTAACAACAACGCTGTTAAACTTGTAGGAGTGAATATAAACCTTTGCGGTAGGTGCTGGAAACACGTTATTGTAGGTAAAGCTCTCAAAACTTCCTTGTAAATAGTGTGTGTGAGTCTTGATTTCAATAACATGGCTAGTGTTGATGAGGTTTTCTAAGGAATATGGTAGCTTTGAATCATCACTCTCATCCTAAGGAAATAGATTTGATAATCAGCTTAAATAAGTCGATGAAGAGATAAGGTTCTCAAACAGTTAATAATAATAATAATAATAATAATAATAATAATAATAATAATAATAATAATAATAATAATAATAATAATAATAATAATAATAGCATAGGTATTAAGAACACACATCAGCTTTCTGCTGCAACAAATGAATGGCCTTTGTGGTGATTAGCTTCTCCACTATGTCATCAAACATGGTTACAATAGTGGTCCCTGTCATATCCTCAACATCTACTTGAAGTCTGAATCTGCAATCATGTAGTATCATGGTTAAGGAGTGCATTCATGTAGCAACATGGGAGCATTAAGAGTGTAAATCTTATTCAAGATGCCTCACCTTGGGTTTGGGTAGCTAATCATTGTCTCACAGGTTTCACACCAGAACTGACTATCTATTTTTGAGACACCCTTCTTGCATTTAGCATTAGTACATGAGTAATAATACCAACGGTCCTTGTTACGAATGTTGGTAATCTTGATGTGGCATCTAAAAGTCACCTGGGGAACCAACCGAAACACAAAATGAATGAATTGAAATTGGAATAAAAGCAGGGGAAAACATGCAGGGAGTATGGAAAAGGGTGTGCCTTTTTGTTGGCCCTAGATAGATCGAGTAACTCTGATATTGAGCCTTCAACCAATTGTGCACTGGGTTGAATGGGTGCTGCGGTGATGTTCCTGAAAATGGAGGGGATACTGGTGTAAAATGAAGTTAAACTAAAGTTATGTAAATTGAAGAAAGTGGTAGAATGATGCGGGGAAGATTACTT
The DNA here is from genome assembly GCA_963922045.1 of Persicaria maculosa. Classification (NCBI taxonomy): domain Eukaryota; kingdom Viridiplantae; phylum Streptophyta; class Magnoliopsida; order Caryophyllales; family Polygonaceae; genus Persicaria; species Persicaria maculosa. Next base: position 57,646,519 of record OY998251.1, on the reverse strand, counting down.
CACACTGGCAGCAAATTCAAACAAAAGCGGGATCTTAGGATCATCAAAAATGATTGTTGATGAGGTGCTTGATAGGCATAGATCCCCTAAACAAAACATCGATGAAGGGTGAGAGTAAAGTGTGAGAAAAATGTAGATTAGATGTAAATAGGGTAGGCAATTCATACCCTTGAATTCCTTAACATTCAATGAAGTTAGTATGAGGGCAGAAGGTGTTGGTCCTTGGGATATCTTGAGGAGGAGGTCTTCACCTAGTTTATCCCAAAAGGTTACACGTAGTCTTGTACCCCTAAAATAGATTAAAATTGTGTTATATAGACGAATAAATATCCTATAGTTGTGCAAAGAAAATACGGGGTGGTAACATCAAACATTTGGAACTCATTAGTACAAAATAGATTCAATAAACCTTTCATTGATTAGTTGGAAATCAAGTGTCTTGGAAGTTCTGGTTCTTTGCACCTGCTTCCCAACATTGGCAACATAACCGATTGCATCTGGAAGATAGTCATGTTTATATTGTTAGAAAGGTTTAGTAGCACTGACATTCGTACAAAACTGCGGAGCAAATCTGCAATGATAACTCAAAAGTATGTCTTACCAATTAAGTATTTTTGGTGAGTAGGCTTAAGGTGGTCGAAATCAACCAACTCAAAAGGGTAACGGGTGAAGCCATCAGTTTTTTCATCAATCTGTCTGAATTTTGTCAATCCATCAAGCTCAACCATATGAGCACTGTTTTTCAGGATTCGGAAAGTTTCTCGATTTGGGACAACGGTGATTTTCTGCATGGAATAGATGCTTCCTTCCTCCAATTTGGTGAAAGAGTGAGCAACACTACTTTTCGCCGTGCAATGAATAATGTTTCCCTAATCAAGCATGGTAGGAGTATATATATATATATATATCAGTGGTAAGACCGTACATATATTCATCAATATTTCCATAATCATTTATAGTTACAAAGAGCAGAAATATGTACCTTCGAGTCGGAGACAATGAAATCCGTGCTTATATATTTTCCAAAAACATTTTTCACATCCCATTTGCGACAAATGCTGACTTTCATTTCTTCAACAGGGCCTTCCGTGAGATCATTGATGAACAATGGTGATTTTTCATTTTTCTGAAGACTACAGGGACTGCCCATGCTGTGCAACTGGAGCTAAGTGGAAAACGGTGGAATCTTTGTTTTGAGTAATGTAAGGAATTTATATTGTTTATATTAATAGTTACAGATTTGTAACAGTTGAAAGGATGCCAATAATGATTTTTAATTAACCTTTATAATTCTTTACACATTAATGGTGGAATCTTTGTTTTGGATAATGTAAGGAATTTATATTGTTTATATTAACAGTTACAGATCTGTAACAGTTGAAAGGATGCCAATTATAACAGTTATAATGAATGCATATTCCCAATCAATTAGGAATATCAATTAGGGATGTGATTATAATAACAAATGCATATTCCTAATCAATTATAACAGTTACGATCCTTTACATATTCTTCACCGAGTAAGCCTCGTCATCATTATGGAGCTTCAATATTCCCACACGTTTGAATGGGTCATATATCCATTTTAGGGATGTCAATATTGAAGGGAAGTCTGAATTGGATCAATATTGCGTCATTTATTTAATTTATTCCTGCATGTTACAATAACCACAACCAACAAAGTGGGAAAATAAAATAAAAATAACATAACGTGGGGAAAAGCATAAAAAATAACGGGGTTCGAACTCTAGATCATGAGGCCCCCAAAAAATAAATCACAAAGTGAAGGAAAAAATAAAATAAATATGTAGAAAATGAGATTTCAACCCTAGATCATAAGACTCTCGTGAAAACTCTAATGAGTCGAAAAATAAAACAAAGTCGTAGTTGTTGTGATTTGAACCTTGGATGATAGGGTTTTCAACCACAACCATAACCATTGGGCTAAAGATGACATGTGAACCTAAATTGAATAGATAAGAAAAAATAGTGTAAATTTTCATGGATTTAATAGTAGCAATAAATTTCCCCTGAACACAAGTTTTAAGGTTTATATAGATGTTAAGAATAAAAGAGAATGGAGGATTTAAAAAAATTAATGGAAAAAAATAGAGAAAAGGAGAAATAAAAAAATCAAGGAAAAAAACATAATTGGTCAATATTCCTAAAACTCCTCTAAGATTGACACGTAAGCAAAGTCTTCTAAATTAAGGTTATATATAGATTGTTAGTAAATATGTTAAGAATAAAAGAGAATGGAGGATTTAAAAAAATTAATGGAAAAAAAGAGAGAAAAGGAGAAATAAAAAAATCAAGGAAAAAAACATAATTGGTCAATATTCCTAAAACTCCTCTAAAATTGACACGTAAGCAAAGTCTTCTAAATTAAGGTTATATATAGATATATAGATATATAGATATATAGATATATAAATTGTTAGTAAATATGTTAAGAATAAAAGAGAATGGAGGATTTAAAAAAATTAATGGAAAAAAAAGGAGAAATAAAAAAATCAAGGAAAAAAACATAATTGGTCAATATTCCTAAAACTCCTCTAAGATTGACACGTAAGCAAAGTCTTCTAAATTAAGATTATATATATAGATATATAGATATATAGATAGATAGTTAGTACATAAATGTGAGTTAAGCCTAATGGTTATATTAAATTGAATTCAATGTTTTGAATTAAGCCCAATTGTTAGTAAATATGTTAAGAATAAAAGAGAATGGAGGATTAAAAAAATTAATGGAAAAAAAGAGAAAAGGAGAAATAAAAAAATCAAGGAAAAAAACATAATTGGTCAATATTCCTAAAACTCCTATAAGATTGACACGTAAGCAAAATCTTCTAAATTAAAGTTATATATAGATATATAGATTGTTAGTAAATATGTTAAGAATAAAAGAGAATGGAGGATTAAAAAAATTAATGGAAAAAAAGAGAAAAGGAGAAATAAAAAAATCAAGGAAAAAAACATAATTGGTCAATATTCCTAAAACTCCTATAAGATTGACACGTAAGCAAAGTCTTCTAAATTAAAGTTATATATAGATTGTTAGTAAATATGTTAAGAATAAAAGAGAATGGAGGATTAAAAAAATTAATGGAAAAAAAGAGAAAAGGAGAAATAAAAAAATCAAGGAAAAAAACATAATTGGTCAATATTCCTAAAACTCCTATAAGATTGACACGTAAGCAAAGTCTTCTAAATTAAAGTTATATATAGATCCCGAAAGTGTTTGATAAAATTCCCGAAAAGGTTGGAACAAAATCCCGAAAGGGTTCTTAAGTGCGTTGTACTTGGGTGGTTCTCGGCTGCTCTTCTGGTTGCTCTCGGCGGTCCTTTTCTTTGTTGGGGCTCTGACGTCTTGTTGTCGGGTCTAGCTGGGGTCGAGGCGCTGTGTATTGAGGCATCTCCGTGATCCGGAAATTTCCTTGGAGGTTCGTCTTCACTACCCACAAGGTCTCTTGATGTACCGCTGACCAGCGGTGTCGCTGCTGGTGGCGCTTGGCTTCGATTCGTAGTCTATGTTGTCCCTAACTTTTAGGATTAGGTTTGTTTGGTCGTCCGGGATTGTTTGCTTGTTTCTACATAGTTTGCACTTTCTTTTATTGTCTTTGTATGTTTTGATGGTTTGCCGTCAGGTGTCAGGTCTGTATGATCCTCGAATTATTACCATATCAAAAAAAATACGGAGTAAAAATATTTTGGTCCGGTCCAAAAACCAGGCCGGGTTCGGTATATGTGCAGATTGTGTAATACTGAGAGAAGATCACGCCTCCATCGCTCGTATCTCTCGACTCTCTCTCCGTCTCGCGGGTGTGTTGCGTTGTGCTGTACTGCTCGCTTCATCACGAGGAATCGCTGAATCAGAGAATCACGCCTCCAGCCGCTGAACTCCCCAACCCCACCGACCTCTCTCTCATCTCTCACCTTCACCTTCTCGCTTCGCCGGTAGCCTCGCCGCCACCGCCACCTCTCGCTGTTCATCGCACACTGTCGCCCTCCAATCCACTCTCGCCTCTCTCCTATCTCTGCCTTCCCGGGTCTTTTCTCCACCGTCTAGGCATCCAGGTAAGGTTTTCGGTTGATGGTTTTGCGATTCTAGCTAGCTATTTAGGTATTTAGGGTTGTGAATTTGTCAATATTTGAGTTTTAAGGTTTGTGACTTTTTAGTTTTTAGGGTTTCGGATTCGTCGATTGTGATTGAAGTGTACAGTGTACTGTTGCTTTGGTCCGAATGTCGAAATTAGTTTGCTTGGTGGTTTTAGCTGGAGTGATCTTCATTTGTTTGATCGAGGTGTGATGGCTTGTTGAACCTGTTTTCTGAAATTAGGATATCTTGTTTATGAGTTTGCTCGGAAGATGAGCCCTTTCTCAATTACTCGGAAAAAGACGCCTTTTCAGAAACACAGAGAGGAGGAGGAGGCAAAGAAGAAGGTAAGACGAGGGGTGATTCTGTACTCGTTAGTTGGTTGGGTTTGAGAAGTGAATAATGATTGACTGGATATATATCTGACTATCTGTGTGTTTTGATTTTCTTGCAGCGAGAACAAGATGAGACAGCACGTCTTTATGAGGAGTTTCTTGAGTCTTTCCAAGGAGATGATGCTCCAGGCTCAAAGACTTTTGTGAGGGGAGGAACAATCAACCCCAATGAGAAAGCAAAGGCTGATTCTGAAGGTTAGATTGAGACATTCTTGAACTATTGATATCTTTATTGCTTTATGAGCTTCTAGTGCTATCTCGATATTGTCTATTTGTGCATCAACGATAGATGTCTTTCATTTCCATGAAGAAGCATTAATAAAAGTATGGGCCTTGTATTCATTCATAAATGGCAGGTGGAAACTCCAAAGATGGTGTATCTGGTACAAAGAAGGGAAGTAGGTAAATGAATGCATTTGATTATCCATGTTATGATGCTTCGTTGCAGGCGGAATTCTAATAGCTAATAGCAGACCTTCACTATGACGATTTTAAACTTGTAGTAGTAGTGTAGTATGCTTGTAGTTTTGCTAATATTAGGATTTAGGAAGATTGGTATGCTATGATAGTTAAGTGTATTTATAATTAGATTAGATATATCACAATGGAAGAAAGCCTTTCTTCATCGTTGAGGACGGGAATGACCCATTGTATTTACATTCTCCTGGTTGCGTGAACCTCGTTGGACAAATTATAGATTACCCTTTCTTTCCCAGCTTGCCAGTTTTGATTCAATCCCAATGATTTTTGAATAAATTCTCATTCCATGAACGGCTTGGTGTGTCCAATGTTCATATGTAAAGTTTAGGAAACCCTTTCTTACATTGAGATATTTTGGATGTAATGTACTCTGTTTCTTCTTGTGATTTTACATATATTTAATTTGTTTCATTTTAATGGCAGTAGATGCATTTTGAATTTTTTTTTTTTTTTTTTGGGGGGGGGGGGGGGGGGGTAGTCTTACATACGAGATGCATTTTTCAAAAACAAGAACTTGAAAGTAGACATTTTTATGTTGCTTGTGCTGTGTGTCATATATAGAGCTTTAGGCACATCCTTTATGAGATAGCTTTCAAGTTTCATGAGTTAAAATAAACAGAACTTGATGTTAAACAAAACTGACCTGTTTGGGTCAGGTTAAACATAACTCTCCTGTGAATTATTTGGATTACTACACCTGGACAAGCCCCCGCATCATTTCATATGTCAGTATAAGGCAAGCGACATGAAATGGAAAGCCAAGGGTAGGGAACCTAATATATTTGTACAAATCTCAAACTGGTTCGAAATTAATGGAAACAACTAGGAAACATTCGAGGTGTGTTTTGGAAATGCTTTTGATATGGATTTCACAAATGGACATTTCTCACTCTCTTTGAAAATCCATGTAAAAACCTCATTGACAACTACAGTCCTTGCCAATATAACTTCCTGTCAACTGTCCTCTTTAAATCTGTAAGAGACATTGGAATTAGGAACTCACTTGGAAGGTACTGGTGGGTTGACAAAGGTGCTCAATGATAAACACACACGAATGGAGTTCTAATCATGTGCTGCCCCTTGGAGCGTTGTGTGATACCAGTATTCTGGCAATGATAGCCAATTTCCCCAGAGTTGAGTTTGATGGGATCATGGGAAACAATGCATTGAAGATATACCTCCAAGCATCTGTTAAGACAGTTTCCTTGTCTGCCAATTGGTCTTTAGGGTGGCAGGCACTCCCATCTTGAAGATGGTGCCTTGTCTATTGGAAACATCCTGCCAAAAGCAGCCCAGAAGGACTGGGGTCTCTTCCAGTCTCCGCTGATCTAGATATTCCATGCAGTCTGATGATTATTTCACCAAAAGTTAAGTCACTGATTTTTCTGTTTACGGTGTGTTAAACCAAGAAATGGATAGCCTTGTCTAACACAACCAAAAGGCAATCATATCCCTGATATGGTCAACCCTTTGATCAAATCCATGGAGATATGAGCTACGGCTCACCCAGTGTAAGCTACGTACTTCTAAACTTGTTTGAGTATCCAATATGAGCTAGCAGAAATCACATTATATGTTATAAGTGCACCCATAGGGGTAGAGTGAAACTCCTGCTGACCCTTCCCTTGTTGTGTAACTGGCCATTTATCAGCTGATATGGGCCCTTACTTGCATTACTAATTTTCTGCTTTAGTTTGGGATCCAATTCCACCTTCATCGGAAGTTCATCCCAATCAACACAATATGGTCTGGAAACACAACAGGGAATCAACATCTTGTTTAAATTCCCTAATCTGTTTTCTATCTCAATGTCATAGCCTATTCGTTTAGCCACCCAGTTTTATTGAGGGGTGGCGGTGGGCTATTACAAAAGATGTCTTAGGATGCTATTGTCAGTCCTTGCAATGAATTTTCTTTCCCAATGGGTAAGGTCTCCAGTGCTGAATGGACATGGCCAATGCCATCATCTCCTTCTTGCAGGCTGATTTAGCAAGGTCACTAGAGGACGGCCCTGTACTATTAACATACCTAGGCCTTTTCTCCCTCATGAGTACAACCCCTACTCCTCACCTGATGCATCTCCCACTCAATTATAAGGTATTGTGGAAGTCTGGTAAGGCCAAAGCTAGACAGCAGTTATGGTCACTTGCAGTGTCTCAAAAGCTGCCTGAGCTTCACTCCAAACTAGTGTGGTGCCATGCTCCTTGATACCCCGTGAGTCCCGGTTGAACTTCCTGTGAATCCTAGGAATTCCCGCACGCCCTTTACTACTGAATTTGGTACTGGCCAAGACAGAATTGCAGCTACCTTAATTGGATTAATTAAGAACCCTTGTGCTGACACAATATGCCCCAGAGACTCAACTCAGCTCTGCCCGAATGTTCGATTCGTGTTTCAAATAAAATTGTTTATCATGCAAAATCTTCATAAGTGCCTCACAAGGCTCACATGCTCATGGACGTTCTTGCTGTCAATTGATACATCATTATAGAATTCAAGCACATACCTCCTCAGGAATGGAATGAAAGGCTCATTCGTCACTGCATGGTGCATTCATCAGGCCTAAAGGCATCATAACCTGGAAGGCTGGAAGTGATAATTACCAGAATGGTTCTAACGATTGAATGCTGTCTTATACACCACCACACCTATGGGGTTGTTTCATCGAAGTGCGAAAGCTCAATCATCTTAGCAGGCCTATCCATAGGGACATATTTCTCCCAATGACTGCACCAATCGGGGTATAACAGTATAAAACACTCGCTCTCAGTTGAATGTCCATGCATTCAACTTTACCAGGAGAACAACTCTCTCTGGTCAAACTCGGCCAAGTTAAGATCCAGAAAATTTGGTGAATTACTAATGCAGAATAATGTCTTCCCTAAATACTAGATATATTTCCTCAGGTTACCTACAAGTGACTAGCATTACTCTTAACAGCTTAACAAACTGTCAGATAGGAGATAACAGATAGAATAAATACATTATTCTAACTTCCCACACGGGTTTTAGGTCCCAGCTATCTACTCTTGATTTTCCATGCTTGCATTCATCCATTCATGAGCTTCTTTAGTCTTATGCACTATTATGGGCTTATAACTGCGACTTGAAATATGAAATAACTGAAATAAGAGTAAACTAAAACCCGAAATGAACATAGATCCAGTTCAACCTGACTGGTAATGGCCCAATCCTTGTACAGGCTCCACCCAAGATATGACACTCATATCCTATATATGATCCAACCTGATACCATTGATTGTAGCCATTCTCAATCTTAATTTATCAAATTTGGAAGATTAGTTGAAGTAGTTTGGTAATTATTTTAAAGTTTAATAATGGATTCTTGTCTTCTATTTCTCGACAATGGGAAATGCTTTTTTTTTGAACAACTGAAATGCATTCCTTTACGACATTTTCGCCTTTTCCCCAAATATTTTATACTTCTTTTTGTTCAAATTTATGCTACAGTCCTCAATAAACAAAAGTGATGGTATAAGCTTGTGTTGAACGCTACATTCATCAAATCCGTTATTGATGGAAAAACAGTCTCTGCCAATTTTCTGCATTTCTCACATTTCTTTTGTTTTAGGCTTTGAGCATGCACAATTGGATTTCTGCATTTTGTTTTCTTCTGGAAAGTTGCTGTTAGATGATTTTTTAAAATTATTCTTGTGTTAAATTTTTGATGTTGTTCCACAGGTATGTTCCATCTTTCCTGCCACCTCCAATGGCATCCAAGGGGAGGGAACCAGAGAGAAAGGTTAGTACCTACCTGTGGTTCAGGTGTTGATTCCAGTCAAATTCCCCCTGTTTTTTTTTATTCTTTGCTGAATTTCTTCATTTTCACCCTGCAGAAGGAAGAAGAGAAACCAAAGGAAAAAGACAAGGGAAAAGTTAGGAATATAGATAATTTTATGGAGGAGCTTAAACATGAGCAGGAGCTGAGAGAGAAGCGAAATCAGGAGCGTGAAAGATGGCGTGATGGGAATCATGATGACCAGTTAGCTGTAATTGTGTTCTCCTACTTTCAATTACTAGATTTTTATATCTCTAAGTCTCTAACACCACTGTATTTAAACATCCCATAGGTGACATAATTTATGCGGTGCATGTTAAGCTGAATTCTTCATTATTTTTTTGTGGCTTACAAATGACTTTCCTTTCTAGTGGATAAAAATTGATCTATTGAATTTGCATCCTGGTCATGCTCTGTTGTTTGAAACAATGTTCTACAATTAAGTTAGAAAAAATATTTCAATCTCACTTTGATGTATATTGTTGCATCTGTTCTGGTTTATGACCTGTTCTTTTAGTGTTATTTTGAGACCCTTATGATTTTGGTTTTGTATTTATGCCATCCTTTTTGTATTTTTTTTCAGCCATTGACCCGATTTGATGAGCTACCTGATGACTTTGATCCAAGTGGTAAAGGTTCTTTTGATGATGGTGACCCACAAACCACAAATCTCTATGTTGGGAATCTCGCCCCAAAGGTTTGATTAGGAAAGATTCTGTATAATCTAGCTTCTTAAAAGCTGCAGACATTTTTTTTTTCAAATTCGTCCTGTGCATATCTCACAAGTGTGGTGCTTTTACAAATTTATTTTCACTTGATGATTGTTCTAGGTGGATGAAAACTTTCTTTTGCGGACTTTTGGGAGATTTGGACCAATTGCTAGTGTAAAGATTATGTGGCCAAGAACAGAAGAAGAACGGAGAAGGCAAAGAAATTGTGGCTTTGTTGCTTTTATGAACAGGGCCGATGGACAGGCTGCCAAGGATGAAATGCAAGGTATTCTACATACCATACAAAATATTCTATATCATTAACTGGTCATTCATATTCATATTTGTGCGGAATGTTGGATGTGAAGAGATGTTTGATTTCAGATATTTATGATTTAAGAACATACCAGATATAGGAGTTTTCAACCTTGGCATGTGTAGTAATGTAATCAGTGGTGGGAAGGTGCTCCCCTCCTAAGAAATCTACAATGGGTCGCCCTGGTAGAATAAAATCAACCACTAATAAGAGGTTTAGAAAATTTTAGGTGCAAAATATCTCTATTTTGAATATGTTAGTTTTGTATTAGAAATTTGTAGTAAGCGCATTTTCTTTGAGCAAATGAATATCTGACAGTAGGTGCTCATCGTTGGGTATTATCGTAAGTGTAAATGCACTTATTCTTTCTATCCGTCTTTTTTTAATAGTTAATTTTCTTCTCCATGAGAGAATTGGTCTTCTTTTTCTGTTAAAAAGTGCATGTCACCACCTGCACAGAAGTTCTATTATTTTAACTTTTTTTTTAGAGCTCTCCTGTGAAGGCTAGTACAGAACAAATAATTACATTTTTTCCTTTGAGGTAAAAAGACGAGCAAATGATGCTACATGTTTTTGAAAAGTTAAAATTTTAACGACTTTTAGTATACCACAAATAGAAAGATGCTTATTCAATCATTTATGGTTTCCCAAATCGTTGCAGGATCTCTGCTTTGATGTGCACATTTAGGTTTAGCATTCACATAGAGAAGCCTTTTCCTGGACTTTTTATTGCACTTTTACTTCACAAATGGAAAACATAGAGGTTTAGAGTTCTCTTTAGCTGTTAAATCCTAGGTATTATGACTTAACAGTAAACAAATGGTTATAAGTTTCTCCTTTCTCCATCAAAGTAACAAATTGATGTGATATTATCAGGTGTTTTAGTCCTTGTTTGATGCATTTTTCCCGGTTGCTTCATTTGTTTCGTTAGCTTCTTCCATCTCTGTTTTCGACTTCCACATTTGAAGATTTCTATATAGTTTTCACTTTATGATACAACTGCGGTGAGTAAAATATAGGTATTAGTACTGTACATGATTCTACTGCTGGGAACTAAAAAAGTAAGGTGCGTTGATTAAATTGAGAAACCTGAGAAGCACTTCTCAGTGATTTGATAGCAAAGGACCTTTAGCATTACAATTTGGCTTGAATTCATTTTAGATTGTCATAATCCTTGCCTATGATGTATTTTAGATTGTCACAATCCTTGCGGCTTCTGTACCAGGTGTTGTTGTATATGAATATGAACTGAAAATTGGGTGGGGTAAGTCTGTTGCTCTTCCAGCACAAGCGCTACCTGCTCCACCACCAGGCCAGATGGCCATCAGAAGTAAGGAGGTTTGTGGTGCTCGTTCCATAGTAATATTGTAGTAATTAATCAAAATTTCCAGTAAGCTTCTTGTATTTAGTTACACCTTTTCAAAAGATAGTTGTGCAGTTCAGCTTGTTTTGGGCGAAATGCTAGTTATGACCTGCTTTGCATTTCCAGGGTGGCACCGTTATATTATCTGGACCATCTGGGCCTCCAATAACCGCTGTTCCGAGTCAGAACTCTGAGCTGGTATGTGTTCTGGTCTTTCAGCTGTGGTCTCTCACGAGTCACTGTCCAATGATGGAGTATTTTTCTACTACAATTTTTTTTTTCTACATTGTTAAAAAATTAATTGTATTGTTTTGGCTTATCAAATAACAAATTAGTTGATTAGTTGCTCTTCTGTTGTGGCCTCTGCCTAGGTTCTTACACCAAATGTTCCAGACATTAAGGTTCAGCCACCTGACGATGGTCACCTCCGCCATGTGATTGACACAATGGCATTATATGTGTTAGATGGAGGATGCCCGTTTGAGCAAGCAATAATGGAGAGAGGTCGTGGCAATCCTCTTTTCAATTTCTTGTTTGAGCTTGGGTCAAAGGTTCACACTTACTATGTTTGGAGGCTTTATTCTTTTGCTCAGGTATATCTAGTGGTGTTATTTTATTTTAAATCTTTGGTTTTTGTTTTTGTTCAATATCTTTGTGTGAAGTGAGGATATATGCAAATGAATTCGCTTCCACGATGATTTAAGGTCCTAATCTATATGCTTTGTTTTGCCACTTCATTATCATTGTTTATTAGCCTTGGGGGTGCCGGGGGGGGGGGGGGTGTTGAAATCGTGACACTGTGTGTTTGGGGGTTGGGGAGGTCTCTTTTGTGGAATTGTCATCAAGGCAACCCTTTTCTGGCTGAAATGTGTTTGAATACATACTTCTGTGCTTAAGTTAGTTTGGGGAAAATGAGGCAAACTGACCCTTTATATTCATTAGAACTGTTAAACTTCATACAGTTTCTTGGAAGAGGAATATCTTACAAATCTGTGGGTCATGTAGGGTGATACTCTACAGAGATGGCGAACAGAGCCGTTCATAATGATAACAGGTAGTGGAAGGTAAGATACAGACCTTCTGTTGTTTCTTTCGGTACCTGTAAATTGAAGGTTTCCCTTACCGCACTACGAAGTTTCTGGATCTGAGGGTGATTGAGTGTCTTCTTCCTTTGTGGAATGAAAAATGTGCTTTCCTTCCATCTATATAGGTGGATACCACCTCCTCTCCCTGTGGCAAAGAGCCCTGATCTTGAAAAGGAATCTGGGAGCACATATGCAGCAGGAAGAAGCAGAGTATATATCTTTCCCTTGCTCTGTTAATCCCTTATTTTGGGCATATACAAACAGCAGTGTCAATGGCTTATTCAACCACTTTAATTTATTCGCCTTTTCCATTCTCCAATAGCGCGTCGAGCCTGAAAGAACACTTACAGACCCACAAAGGGACCAATTCGAAGATATGCTTCGTGCACTGACATTGGAAAGGAGTCAGATCAAGGAAGCTATGGGATTTGCCTTGGATAATGCTGATGCTGCAGGCGAGGTACTGGTTCTGAATACTTGTCTATTTGTACTGGTGATCCAACTTATTGGAGTTTGAGTTTTCTTCTGAATATATTCGTGACGTGAAGATATTTTGAACGAAGCAGAGACTTGTGTTTCTGAATTCTTCAATGTTAAACATCCAAAATATGTGCATTAAACTTGTTAAGTTGATTTATCATTCATGTTCTGATTCTCTACAAGATGTCATATACTTGCCCTCATTTTAATGAATTCTTGAGCATTTATGTGGATTTGCACTTGATCTTTCTCGTAGTTTAGATGTAATCATCTTCAATCTTCACAAGCAAAGAAATTGAGTAACAGGATGTTGGTGTAGTTTCAGTTGAAGATTTTGTTCATATTCTTTTCCAGGTAGTTGAAGTTTTAACCGAGTCGTTGACTCTTAAGGAAACTTCTATTCCAACAAAAGTTGCAAGGCTGATGCTTGTATCAGACATTCTACACAACAGTAGTGCTCCCGTAAAGAATGCATCTGCTTACCGTACAAAATTCGAAGCCACATTACCTGACATCATGGAGAGTTTTAATGACTTGTATCGTAGCATTACTGGCAGAATTACTGCAGAAGCTCTCAAGGTAAGATGTATTGACCTCTTGTTTGCTTGTAATGCAACACTGCTCTTATTTTCCTTCTTTGTTTTCTTTCCTTGTCCTTTGTTGCATGTAATTTTTAAAAAATATTTCAGGAGCGAGTTTTGAAAGTACTCCAGGTTTGGTCAGACTGGTTCCTATTCTCAGATGCGTATGTAAACGGCTTACGAGCTACATTTCTTCGTTCTGGAAATTCTGGTGTTGTTCCTTTCCATTCAATATCTGGTGATGCACTGGATCTTGAAAAGAAATTTAGCTCAGAGGATACAGGCGAAGGGAGCAAGACTAACCAAGATTCTGCACTGGCCATGGGCAAAGGAGCTGCTACGAAAGAGCTATTAAGCCTTCCTCTTCCGGAGTTGGAAAGGCGGTGTAGACACAATGGTCTATCTCTTGTTGGAGGTAGAGAAATGATGGTGGCAAGATTGCTTTATCTGGAAGAAGCAGAAAAACAGAGGGGTTATGAATTAGTAAATGAGTTGAAAAGTGTACACGCACACTCAAATCTGGGTAGATTCTCAAGTACCCAACGAGACAATGTTGAAATGGAGCCCATGGGTTCATCAGCATGGAATGATTATGCTGAGGATGAAAGTAGGACAGAAGGAAAGGGGTTACCAGCTTTTGCGCAAATACTTCCTATTCCTCAGCCTGAACTACAGGTGTTCTCAAGGAAAGAGAAAGCTGAACCTGTTTTAACAGCATCAAAGTGGGCTCGGGAAGATGATGATAGTGATGATGACCGTAAGCAAAACTCAGAAGGTATAGGGTTGGGGTATTCGTCTTCAGGCAGTGAAAAGGCCACAGGTGGTGTGGGTCAGTCTGATGAGATGGAACCTTCTATGGATACCGGCTTTTCTTCACATCCAGAAAGTACAATAAATGAGGAGCAAAGGTAATGTCTAAATTCTGGTTATGGACTTCATATACATTTTATTCCTTCTCAAGCTTTTCACTCATTGATAACTGAAAAAACACTTGTACCTTCTGCCCTGTAATGTGCAATCTTTCATGAAGTAGCCCAAGTCCTTGTAAGCACTCCATGAATGAGAGTGAAAAAAAAGGTGTTTACTTGCATAAAGAATCAAAAGCCAAATAATTCATGCCATAAATTATTTGGCTTTTGATCCTTTATGCAAGTGAAGACTTTTTTTTCACACTCAGTCATCTGAGTGATAGCAGTGTTTAGTGATCAGATATATGTTAATCATGAATTATTTGGTTTTTGATCTTCCATGTAGAAAACATTCTTTTTTAAAGTTAATACTATGTACAGACAAGTTGTGACATATGATTCTGTTGTAGACAAAAATTGAGACGGCTAGAAGTTGCCCTGATGGAATACCGGGAATCTCTTGAAGAACGAGGAGTCAAAAGTTCAGAAGAGATCGAGAGGAAGGTAGCAGTTTACAGAAAGCGGCTCCAGTCTGAGTATGGATTGTTAGATTCTGGTGACGATATTTCATCGACCAGTAAGTGCTATTCCTGTACCAGCTTTTCATTGATTAGTTGACCTGTCCTGCACCCATATCTGTTTTAACCTCTGCATGTCATCTGGTTATAGGCATGCTTGTTTTCTTCATATGCATGCACTGAACACAATAAGTCCCTATTCCTGACAATGAGAAATTATTGGAAAAATCTGGAGTATGAATGATCTTGACCAAATAAAAACCAGATAAATTGGCTCTCAAATTTCCCTCAATTTGTGAAGATGATATGGTTGTTCTGTCAACATTAGTTTCTGTCAACTCATTTGCACCGTTCTGGTATCCTCAGTTTGTCTTCAGGCAGCATTTATATATTGTTTCCTTTTCATGTTTACATGTTTATGAATGTCTTATTGCATGTGCCAATCGGGCATTAGATCATACACACAATGGTTTGATAATTTCTCTCTGCATATCTTGGTTGTCATTTTTCTGGAGGTGAAACTCCTCTCCTCTGCATCTTGATATGTTGTTCTATGATGTGAAAATCTGAATTGAACTTTAGCTCATAGTGGATGTAGAAATGTGTATCAGCACATATGAAAACTCAATTTTGAAAGGATAGAAGAAAATAGCTCTAAAATGTGTCGGAAATATGCACGATCAAGACATTTCTTCTGAGATATGATTTTCATTTTTATTTTTATGTTTTATGTTAATTATTTTGTATGATGCAACCCTCTCCGTTGCAGAGAAAGCTTCCTCAGAGCGACAAGACAGAAAGGATGATTCACGGGATTCTTCTAGAAAGCGTAACCGTAGTGAGAGCAGGAGCAAGAGCCCACCATCCAGACCTTTGACAAGGGACAGGGAGAGGGGAGATACTAGCAGGGAAAAACACCGTGATAGTGAAAGGAGGGAGCGCGAGAAGAGCAGTAGCCGCGAGAGAGATGATTATTCACGTGACAAAGTTCGTGACAGGGAAAGAGAGAGAAGACGGCGGATCAATTAATTGTTGAAAGCGAATTGCTGCCTTTGTATTGATCGTGTTGAACTGAAGTTGAAGCCTAGTTAGGTGACTCTCATATCCGTTGCAGTTTTGTGGCTTGGCTTATGACTCTGGCCTGTGAAGTTGACAATGCTGTTGAAATTTGAAGATAATCGTTACATGAGAATGAAGGAAGCAAGATGGAATTAACTCAGTTATGTTCATTTATGAGTGGTGCTCAGTTAACCATTCAGTTCCATGTTGTAGTGGAGGGGTCATTTAGATGGAAACAGCACTGCCCTTAGCTTCTAGCACCGATGGAGGATGCCGAATTTCAGTGTACTATGATAGATTAGGTGGTGTAAAGGACCCTGTTTGATTTATCGTTGCTTTACGAATTTAAAGCTAAACCATCTCCAGCAGCTAGTTTTTTCATTGCTTACATCTTACAGCTAGTGTGTATTATGGGGTTTTCGACGTCGGATTTGTCAACGAGAGACAATTTTGCCTTGATATCTAATCTCCACAAAAACCATGGTACCCAGTTCCCACCAGCAGATCAACTTTCCCACCAGCACTTGGGCTTTACATAAACTTGAAAACCACCGGAGACCTCCTACTCTCTCTCAAACACCGTATGGATTGCTTGCCCAAATTCATACACAACTGTCCCCGAACAGCTATTTTCCCATGTTTGTTTTTTTTTTTTCCTGAACTTATTTCACCGATTCTTGTTCCATTTTGTACCATTTCTGAAGAAGTCCAGCAGTCAATCGGGGTTCAATCTTTTTAGTAAAAGTAGCCAAGGTTGAGGGTTTCTTTTGAGGTTTGTTTAAATGTTTCTATTTTGCGAAACCTAAATATACCGTTAATTTTTACTTAGTACCACGTTAATTTGGCGCAACCTGTTGCGCAACCGCACAAGAAGCCAGCCAAACAAGACCTTACGGATGCTAGCATGGAATCTGAGGGGACTTTGAAACTAGTTGTGAAATATGGAATATATTTTTATTTTGTTTTGTTCACATGTTAATATACTGTAAATGAAATGTAGGGAAATTCGAGACATGATTTCATAAAAAAAAAGTAGGGGTGGGCGGGAGATAAGACAAAACGGGATGAGGGTCGTTCTACGTCCTATCCCTCGTAATTTTTTCATGATGAAACTGAGACAAGATTCACTTGATGATACCATGAATGAAAATAGGTTAGCACGGGTATAAAAGAGGTTCCCGCTATACAAATAAAACCTCACAAGCACGATGCATGTAGGGAAAATAATAACAAGTATGCAAGCTCATTCGGGCTCATTAATAAGATACATGTGGCAACATGAAACGCTATGTTCGAGCCAAGCCGTCCGCGACTCTCTAAATATATATGGAAATAACTCGCTAGTGCGGAAGCCCTCATTAACACTCTTCGTACCTAGAAACCATCCGTGGTCTGTAAGCTCCCATAAAATGTGGGAAAAAACCACTAACCCAACATAATGGACACTTGTCTTGCCTCAATCGACACGTGTCGCCAATCCCATGACAAGTGTCATGCAAGTTACTTAATGAGTCGCCTATAAATATGGCTCGGAACCTCATTGCGTTAAGTCGGTTCTCAAAATCTCTAAAGAGAGAGGCTAGGATTCATGGATCTAAGAACCTTCTTGATTGGTATTCGTCTTGGTCAGCGGGAGTCGGCACTTGATGGAGTCTAGGGGAGTGATGGGGCTAAGGCGAAAACAGCTAGGCATGGAAAATTTCAGGCAATGTGGTGCTAAAATCCAGGAAAAAGAATCATGCGAGAACAACTGAAAAAACACCCATTTCAATGAATCAAACTCATACAAATCCACCAAACAAACTCCATCACAACAACTTTTTCATGATCACTTTTTTTAACCACATCAGAATTTTTCTTTTCTTTTTTCACTCTTTTTCTTACCTCTCTAGCCTCGACACCGTTTTACGCGAATATAAACATTTGTGATGAATGCACCCGGTTACTAAGTGTCTCAGCCTCCTCACTTTTCACTTCTTCCTACTTGTGTGAATTTTATTCTCCACAAACAGGATTGGTAACTAACCATATTTTTTCTTTCTTGATTTTTTCACAAGAGTGAATTTTATCATCCTCTTATTCCAAGACATTTTTTTTCCAATCACAATAAAGAGAAATCATCTCATACGTGAAGCACATCCACACAACAAAATACACTACTATGACCCAAAATCCCGGATTGGGGAAAGGCAAGTAGCGGATATGAAAATCTTGTGGAGCTACCTAAGAAATAGACTTCTAAAGCTTAGAAGACTTCAAGCAGATGATCAAATGCAAGGGTAGGCAAGGATAAATGGGTTGACAAAACTACCTCAATCATATTTCAATTTGTGCACACAAACCCACCAATGCGGTCTCAACCATAATATTATTGAATTGTTGGTTACACAAAAAACTCTTGCTTACAAGGTAAAAAAGTCGATCAACACCAAATTATTATAGAACAACTCGTGTTGATGGGAGCTGTAACTAAAAAATTCATGGTGCCATAGTCAGTGATTCAACTATATTTGAAATAAAGAAATACATTCAAGACTATACATGCCTAATTAAAAAAATCCAAAAAATTCATAAAAATTATAATTTTAATCCCAATAAATCATACACTAAATTCAAAAAATTCTAAAATACCTAAATAAATTCTAAAAATCCTAATCTAATCCCGATAAATCCTAATCTAATTCCCCTATCCTAAAAATTTCATAATAATCCTAATTTAATTGCAATAAATCACAAACTAATTACAAAAAATTATTATAGAACAACTTGTGTTGATGGGAGTTGCAACTGCAAAATTCATGATGCCATAGTCAGTGATTCAACTATATTTGAAATAAAGAAATACATTCAAGACCATACATGCCTAATTAAAAAAATCAAAAAACTTTCTTAAAAAATGTAATTTAATCCCAATAAATCATACACTAAATTCAAAAAATTATAAAATACCTAAATAAATTCTAAAAATCCTAATCTAATTCCGATAAATCCTAATCTAATTCCCCTATCCTAAAAAGTTCATAGTAATCCTAATTTAATTGCAATAAATCATAAACTAATTACAAAAAATTCTAATTACAACTCCATAAAACCTAAATAAATTCTGAAAATCCTAATTTAATTCAAATAAATTAAATTACTGAAAATAAATATTATGTACGTACCTTTGAAGACTCCTGACCTCATTTCGGGGCGTCAGGACTCCGATGTATCACTTCGGATGCATCACCAATGACGGAGCCGCCTGCAGGAATCGTTGGAATCGAAACCCCACCACCACCGTTGGAGCCGATTTTCGGAGTCATTGCCACCACCCCCGCACCACATTGCCACCACCCCAGCATCACCATTCCCACAACCTTGCCACCACAATCCCCACCACTGTCCCCGCCGCTCCCACTACTCCCTTGTGTGAACGCTCTCCATGGATGGAACCAGTCACCACCTAGCCTCCCGCCATGCCGACATCACCCACGTCGACCGCGCCCACGAGCTTTCCCGCCTCCTCCATCATGAGCTTCCATTGATGTATGAAATTGAAAGAGGGAAGAGAGAAGGAAAGAGATAAGAGAGTGAAAGAAAGATATAGGAAGAAGGAAGATGAAGGAGGTCAGAATTCCGAGTTTGTCGCCATCGTGCGAGTTAATTTTTTTATATTTAAATCGCACGTGCTTAGCATGAGTAAACTTAAAAAAACCACACGCATCCAATTACATTTTTTTTTTGAAAAAATGTTGTTGCATTGTCAAGTGCTTAGCATATGTCTTTTTTTTTTTCAAGCTTATTCCCCAAGGAAAACAATGAGAAAACACTTTCTCATCTCTCTAGATTTTCTAGAGAAAGGGAGCTCCATCTTCGGCTTCAACCACCCTAACCCGACTTCGGCCGCCTCGATACCGCAGCGACACCGCCAAGGCCTTATTCCGGTGTCCCTGATTATGAACAAGAACTAGAATATCCCCATATCCGAAAACCCTTTCTCGGATTTTAGTCAAAATCAAAAATCAAATTGGGGCTAGCTTCTGTGTTTTTGGGTTCTATGTCCCGTTTTCAACTTTCCCCATGCTCAATTCGGGCATCTAAACCCTTATCTCCTTCCAATGGATTCATTTCCCATAGTCTTCCCGGGGACTGCAACCATCGCCTAGTGGCTCTTGTGAGCCCCTTATCGTTGGTCCTTTCCTACGCCTCTCACATCCCTACTCTCTACCCGGTGGGGCTCGTTGTCGCTGACTATGCTAGCTCGGTGTTGGCATTGGTCTCCACCCTCTTTCTTGTCCAATCTCCCCGTAAACGTCTCGTTTTCGTACTTGGGGGTTGCGCCTTGATCCTCTTATCTCATTCGTCGTCTTCCCACGCCGGTGCTTGGCCCGAGCTTGCTTGGTGTGCTTGGGAGTCTGTTGGTGTTGGCTTTGATCGGTGTCGACGACAGTCTCCATCCTCTATCCCTCTCTATATCCCCCAATTTGTTCCGATCTCGTCTCCGGGGGCGGTGTACGACTCTTCCTATCTCCGTCGTCGTCTTCCCATGCTTGAGCTTGGCTTGGCCTTGCCTGGCGTGCTAGGGCGTCTGTCAATCTGTTTGATGATTGATGGTGTAACGACCCGGATATAAATACCCGGGTTACATTTCAAAGGTCGGATACCTTCGGTCGGATCTTGCAATCCAGGTCCAGGTCAAGGTTTCAAACCTCTTTAAGCATTAGTAATTAAAGCGAGGATTTTGGACCCCAAAACTATCGCAGGGCCGTTGGGTACCCTTAGCCTGTCATAAAGGCTAAGTTGTGGAAATTCGTTTAAAAAAGCGAAACGGAAAGCAAAAGTGAAGTACAACTTGCCACGGCAGAGCCGGGTCAAAACCAAAACCATAAAACATAATCAAATAATACTTAGCCAAATTAGTAGGTTAGACTGGTTCTTCGCTTTCGCCTAGGAGGTTTCCCTGTCATAGAAGCATGGAGCAAGCAAGGAGCAAGCACCTAACACTATCCACGAAGTCAGGCCCAAAGACGCATGCGGGCCCTAAAGACCGTGCTGAGGCCATATAATATGCCTATACCTAAAATGAAGAATGGTCAAATGCAGTACCGAACTTAAACACACAAAGCATGCTTTTATCAAGATATAATATAATGCAGAAAAACTGTAAAGGCCCCCAGACAATACCAAGTGGCATATCCCTCTCCTACTCCGCCTCTTTTTTCATGAGCGGACCTGGCGAGTACGGTACCCATTCCATCATACACGTGCACATAATCAACATAGCATGCTCATCATCATATCTCAACATAACAACATCATCTCAATTCATGCCCGGTGGTGCTGGGCTATCATATCATGCTCATATCGACGCTACTGACTGAGGGAAAACCCGATGAGGCTGGGCTACCCTAGAACCCCAACAAAGACTCTAGGACACAGATAACGACCGTTCTGTTCTCAAACAGACCAAGTAGCCAAATGCTCATTCACAAGTGCAATCCTAACATGATACTATATGGCATGCTTTTAACGTATGCAACACCTACACATTATATGACACATCAGGCATGAGGTCAGAGTTGTTGAGTAAGCTACCGTAGGATACTTACCTGAAAATGCCGAAAGATAACGCAAGCGAATATACAAAAGCAATAAACACCTATAATCACATAGATGCCATAAGCTACTATACTATATCCACACACACAAAAATCAAGTTCGCAAGTGTTTCCAAACCATTTCAAAACTCATTAAGTTCATCAACTCCAACCAAACCATTTGGTAAATCTTAGCAATACCCGTTTCAAATCCATTTCCAAACTCGTCGTAAAACTAATAAAAGAATCCTAACATTAAATAGGATATCCAAAACCGTTAAAATGCTAATTCCGAAAATCCGAGTTCAGTCAAATAAAAAATAATATTTCCCAAAACCCCATTTATGAAATTCGTCGTCGTCAAATAATTCCCGAAGGAATCGAACCAAAACCAACAAGAAGGTCCAAGGGGGGAAATGACTCGACCAAGTCACTGGGGGTGTGTCGCGGTTGCGAGAGGGCTGATCGCAGCCGCGACTCACTCCCAGGACCCCCCCCCCACGCGAGAAGACTCTCTTGCTAGTTGTGACTGACGGATCTCGCGGCTGCGAGAACCACGATCGTGGCCGCGGGTGGTCGTATTCAACCTCTTGTATGTGTGTTCTTGCTCGCCGCGGCGACCATGGTTTTGCCGCAGCGAGACTCGAACCCAACCTTGTTCGTTTTTGCTCGTTTTAAACTCATTTTTGTTCAAACTTGTTTTAAAACATTTCTTACTCAAAATACTACTCAAACAACAAAAAAACGACTCCAATCAGGACTAGAGGGGAGAGCGGAAGAGGGATTACTTAACCTCTTGGGGGCTCTTTGAAGATCTTGAGGGAGAGAGGTCCTTAAAGCTTAGATCCGACGATTTCTTGCTACGACAGTGCCTAGGAAGGTTGGATATGAGTTAAAAGAGCACCTTTATTGAGATTCAACCTTGAAATCGAGAGATTCAAGTGAATGGGAGGTTACCTTTGCTCAAAACTTAAAAACGAGGGAAAAGGAGCTCGAATCCATACCCACCCAATATGGATCTAGGATTTCTTGACCTTGGAAGGTAGAGGAGGAAGTAATTAACATATGACAACAAACGGATTCGAAAAAGGAAGAGAAACAAGGAAGAACGACTTGTTTTACTGAAGATTCGACGATTTTAGGCTCAGTATCGCGGCGGAGAGGAAAAACACCGCGGCCACGAGTATGAACTGCCGTTTCTGGGTTCGTTGTCGCGGCGGCGAGTGGAGCTAGTGGCGGCGGCGAGTTGCTTCAGAGTTGAGCTCTTTGCTTGGATTTTGCCTCCCGATCTTGGTTTTTGAGTCTTTTTTGTGGGAAGAGAACTTCTTGGAGGAGATTTGAGGGGTTTTATGTGTGGAGAAACACAAATGAGATGGGAGAAAGGAGGATTTTTGGATTCAAGAGAGTTAAAGGTGGAACTTTTGGTTTTTTTGGGGTTTGGAGGAGGGGTTGGATCCTTTAAGGAGGCTAGGGTTTTGGCTCAGATTTTTGTGATGGAATCCTCTTAGGGATTGATGCTTCTTTTATATAGATGGGACAAAATGGCTCCCTAGGGTTTCTTGAGCTACAAGACAAATTACCTAAGGAGGAGAGAGAGAGAGAGAGAGAGAGAGAGAGGTGTGAGGGAGAGTGTGAGTGAGGGTGATTCCGTCATCCCGACTTTAAATCCCGACATCATATCCCGAGACTCGACATTTAAAATCCGACCGAAACCAAATTCATTTCAAACGCTTCTCGAATTTTCAAAATAAATTCCTGCTAATCCGGGTTTAAAATCCGCCAATTTGGGAATTCAAAATGCGTCGGGATATTTATTTTCCAAGAATTTTTCGAATTTAGAAATCGCTCGAGGATGAGTTTTTCCCGAAAACTTCACCTTTTTAAAAATCCCAAAATCCGGTCTTTACAAATGGCATGTACCACTTGTCCGTGGTGTGCAATCCTTCCATGCCAAAGTTAAACCTCCCACAATAAAAATTATAAATAAAAAAATAATTATAGCTCAATTATTAAATTCCCGAAAGGGTATTTTTGAAATTCCACTCGAAAGGGCTTGTCTAACTCCTGAAAAGGCTTGACTAAATTCTTGTTGGCTAAATCCTTTTGGCGTCTTTGCACGAGCGGTATGTGGTTCTACTTCGGCGTTTCTAGGAGGTTCTGCTTGGTTGGGAGCCTGAAGTGTGGAGTTGGGACTAGTCGAGATCGTGGTGGTGCTTTCAGGACGAATTCGTATCAGGGAAGGAGCTTCGTTGCAGTTTCATCTACACTACCCACAGGAGATATAGTCCTGCTATACCGTTGGGTCGCGGTGCTACTATGCGATGGTACTTGGCATTGTTCTTCGCCGTCGTCCACAACTGTTCGGAGTAGTTCTTCTTAAGTCATCTTGTTTTAGAGTTATTTCTACTTATTTCTCAGCATCTGTTGTCTGTTCTTACTGTATGTTTAAGCGGTCTTTACCTACTGATTCGCCGACCTCTCGAGAATCAGGCAAGCTTGATCTCGAATTTTTACTTAATAAAAAAATGTTTCTTTCTTTAAAAATAAAATAAAATTCTACACTCATAAAAAAATTTCTACACGCATCCTAGATGCGTATAATTTACCTTTTTTTTTTTGAAAAAATGTCGACGTATGGTCATATTTTGAAAAAAAATATTCCACATGCATCCTGGACGCGTGTGGATTTTTTTTACAAAAACGTGAACACCACATAATATTTTTTAAAATAGAACTATCTACACGCATTCTGGATGTGTGTGGATTGTTCTCGTTTTCACAATGTTTTTCAATTCAGCTTCGTTATATAAACCTCTTTTTTTTATATTTAAAATAACACATGCATCCATGATGTGTGTTGGACTGTTAGCTGCCTTCTTTTTGGCGGAGTGCGCCTCACCCTTTTTTATAATCAAGTGGGGTCATTTCACTTTTGGATGAGAGAACTACATACTTTGGAATGAAATCCTCTGTCTTCAAAATTGTCCCACCGGAGTCCCCTAGCCCCTCTTCCTCACCATTCCTAATTAAAAAAAAAAACTAAAATAAAATAAATAAACAAAAATAGATTGAAAAGAAAAAAGAAAAAGAGTTTTTGTGAGGGGGACAGTGGAGGGGGACGTAACTGAGGACAAAGGATTTGGACCCACATATCAATATCAATATCAATCAATACTATAATACTAAAGGAGAAGTGACATACGACATGTGGCGGCTTCTTCTTTAATATATGATTGTTGGTTAACTGATTAAATATTTTGTAATAATTAAAGAAATTATTATTTATTATAAATTACTTCTAATTAATTAATTATTTTATTTTTTTAAATCTTAACCGATTCATTTTCTTTTTAAATTACTTTTTTAAATAAAAACATATAATCTTTTCATCTTTTGTAGTTTTGATTCATGTGATAATATATAAATAACGATTAGATCCATTTAATAAATTATTTTGTTATAATTTGATTATATATTTACTTTAATACATTATTCTCATTTAAATGATTACAATGAAGGTTATATATGTGTAGTATAATCTATAGGTAATAATAAGTCAGGTAATAAATTACTTTATTACATTTATGAATAAAAATAATTAGTTAATTTTAATTTAGTTGTAAAAGATAATAAATTTTGAAATTTATAATATATTATTGAATTAATGCAACTATAGTAAAAACAAATGTGCGGCCACTAATCTAGTTTTAGCCTACTATTGCAAACTATTACCTAATTTTCAGCCTACTAGTTTTAGCCTACTTTTGCAAACTATTACCTAATTTTCAGCCTACTTCATACAAAAACTGTTACCTAATTTTTTTTAATAAAAAATTGAATATTCAATATTTTTGAGCCATTATGGATATCTATATATGATGTTAAAAAACTGTAATTTAAGCCTACGTAGTTTTGCCAAAATCAAAGGATAACTAAGAGATTTTGACTAGATTAATTTTTTCGCCATTTTCTACTCCACATCATACTTACAAACTAGTGGCTTATTTTGAATCTTGGCTTACAACTAAGTTGCCGCATTAATCTCCTAATTCATCGCACAAGATCATTCATAGTTTCATACGGGTTTTTGATCGATTTAACCGATTTCGTTCTTAATCTTCAATTCCTCTCTCAATCGATCGGTACCAAATCAATCAAGCGTACACATCCACATTTGAAGTCCTTATAATCGCGATGATTTACGACGACAAAAACATATTGGTCACCGGAGGAGCTGGATTCATAGGCACTCACACTGTACTCGTTTTGCTCAAGGAAGGGTTTAGTGTTTGGATCATTGATAACCTTGACAATTCCTGCGAAGAAGCTGTTAATCGGGTTCGAGAGTTGGCCGGCCCTGAATTTTCCACCAAGCTTCATTTTTATCTGGTATATATATGTATATTGTATGTCGATCTGAATATATCGATCTACTTCATTAGTTTTTCATGATTAGGGTTTTGATTGGTTTTCATTTGGGGTTGGTTTTGCAGGGTGATTTGAGAAACAAGGATGACATTGATAAGTTGTTCTCTAATAACAAGTATGTTCAAGAACAAGCTCACTGTCTTTTTAGCTATTTTTAATTAAAAAATTGAATACAGACACATTAACTAGGTCATGGTAATTGATCGATCAGGTTTGGTGCTGTGATACATTTTGCTGGACTGAAGGCTGTGGGTGAGAGTGTTGCTCATCCTTTTCGATATTTCGATAACAATTTGATTGGCTCCATAAATCTGTATCAAATCATGGCCAAATACAACTGCAAGAAGGTTAGATTCTGATGTTAGAAGTTCAAACTGTGACTATATGTTTTATTCTTTACAGTTTACATTCTATTTATTTTAGTGCATGGGGCCTAAAACATTGGATCTTACCCTACCCTAGCTATTTGTGTTATTGTCTTCGATCTTGGTGGACTTGATCCGAGATTTAGCATTCTTGTAGTCCTAGGTAACTGCATACTAACACAAGCAGTATAATGTGATTGTTATATAGTTGGTTTTCTCATCATCTGCGACTGTATATGGGCAACCAGAGAAGATTCCATGTCTTGAGGACTTCAAACCTAAGGCTATGAATCCGTATGGCCGAACCAAGGTATACAAGGATGAAATTGAGCAGCCCAAATATATTGTGTCAAACTAGTTTGGCTATAACTGATTTTGTAAAAACCTCTCCAGCTTTTCCTCGAAGAGATTGCCGGTGACATTGCAAGGTCTGACCCCGAATGGAGAGTGATTTTGTTGAGGTACTTCAATCCGGTTGCAGCTCACGAGAGTGGGAGGCTTGGTGAAGATCCGAAAGGTATTCCAAACAATCTCATGCCTTACATTCAGCAAGTTGCTGTTGGCCGGTTGCCTGAACTTAATGTCTATGGTTCTGACTACCCGACAAAGGATGGTACAGCGGTATGTCAACCTTCCTTATCCATCCTACCTTCGACACACATTGTGTTGCTGACATGCTCAATGTCAGGTTAGAGACTACATCCATGTCATGGACCTCGCGGAAGGCCATGTTGCTGCTATAAGGAAGCTTTTCAAGACTGAAAACATAGGTGATCCGACACAATTTCCATTCTCTTCTATGTCGTCTATTAGCTTATTATGTTTCCGGAGTTGAATCATGGCCATGTTGGCTCGCATTGGATCTTAGGGTGCACCGCCTACAACTTGGGGACTGGGCGTGGTGTATCTGTCCTAGAAATGGTTGCTGCTTTCGAGAAGGCATCAGGAAAGGTAAACTTGTCTCATGCTCGATCAGTTTAACTATGTGTTTAAATTTGACAAATTAAGTTGTTAGAACTAGAAGAGATTCTTCTTCTTCTTATGTATCTCAGAAAATTCCGGTTAAGATGTCCCCAAGGAGGCTAGGAGATGCAACCGCTGTTTATGCTTCAACCGAGAAAGCTGAAAGAGAGCTTGGGTGGAAGTAAGTTCTCTTAATCCCCTTGGCAACTTCTACTACCACAACAATAGTTATGTTCGCTTAAACTTTTGTGTTAGAAGCTGGATCCTGTCCTACCATAAACAAAAATGATCATTAATTAATAAAAATGATAAGTTGAACTTGCGTTGCTGACAACCTAAGTTCCAATCCTTATATGTTCACCTAGACAAACTCAATTGATCGTCCTTACCTTTTGAAGTAAGCTTATGCTTGGGCCCTTAACTTTAGGAAGCAAGCGATCCCTAATCCGATGAGGACCAAACAAGTATATAGGATATGAAAATGTAAGTGTTTGCAGGGCAAAATATGGGATAGAGGAGATGTGCAGAGATCAATGGAAGTGGGCAGTCAACAATGAATGGGGTTACCAGGCTCCTCCGCAACCTCCATTGAAGCCCATCACGTTCAAGGCTCGCGAAAAGAATTCACCAACAACTCAAGCTTATGAGATCCTCAACAATGTTTGAGCTTCTTCAAGTTATAACACTTTGCCGGACCCCAACCTACTTCATTAAGAACATGATTTTATTTTAATTTCTAGCTATAAATTTAATTAATTTAATTAAATTATGCTTTTATAATTAGATTAGTTTTTAGTTATGAATTTGATACTATATTTCTTAGGCAAGTAAAGGAGTGGTTTTAATTGCATGCTGTCTACATGTTTCTAGCATGTCCATGACGATGGGAACCAATTTAATACTACATTTCTTTTATTGAAACTACCCAACTCACAAGTGTCAGAAGCCCGAAATATATAGCCACGATCATTAACGCCACTAATACAAAATAATGATCGATCGACATGGGAGATATTACTTCATCTACAGTGGACATGCATTTTGATCCATCAATTCATGACGAAAATGGTGGGTAATCCTGTTGCTACAATTCATGACGACATGGGAGATATTACTTCATCTACTGGGCTTAAGGCCCAAAGTCAAGTACAATGCATGTCATGGGCCTCATTACGCCCCCTCGAACCCAATCGAGTGAGCGAGAGTTGTGTTCGAATAAACTCGAACCTGGTAGTCGGCAATGCCTTGGTGAGAGCATCAGCGATTTGATCCTTTGAGGAGATAAATGTAATCTGATGGCGCCTACGTTGTCACAACACATCTTCGGAGCAGTGGCGGCCGCAGGAATTGCTGGAGGGGGGCGGAATTTTTCGTTGGAGAATTTTTTTTTTCTTGGTATATATAATAAAGAATTTTTTTTAAAATATATTAAAAGAAAACCATAAATATGGTATATTTAAACAAAAACCATAAATTATGGTATATAAATATGATATTTTATTATAAAAATTTATACAATAATTTAATAATTTATATATATGTGTATACTTGATTAAGATTTTTTTTAATATTGAAAGAAAATTATAATTTTTTTAACGAATTTGTCATTGGTAAATGAAAAAAAAATTGATAGGATTTGAAAAGTATGACAAAAAAACCTCATAAATTGTGGGTTAAATATGACATTAATAGTAAAAAAATTTCATATGAATAAAAATTTGAAGATTTTTTAAAAATATATGTGTGAAATAATGAATTATCTTATGAAAATATTAAAAGAAAAATATAAAAATTGATTTAAATATGACATTTATAGTAAGAAAATTTGGTAGGAATAAAAAATAGTGCAAAAAATGGAAGAAATGAGATTTGAACTCATGACCTCTTGGGAACCCAAATTTCCTTCCCTCCTTTTACCAACTAGGCTAGACAAGTTTTGTGTTCTATTTCACATTTTCGTACTAATACTACGGAGTAAATCTAAAATTGAATTTTTTTTTGGCTCTAGAGGGGGCGCCCCCCCCCCCTACGGTCGCCCCTGCTTCGGAGGAAGGTGATCTTTGTCATTTGTACCTAAAAAAGGGGAAAGCTCGTCGACATATATGATTTTCGTCATTCGTACCTAAAAAAACACTAGAAAACTGAATCAATACTAATACATGAAGAAGGTGATTTGAAATACATGAAAATAAGGGAAGCTCGTCGACATATATGTATGATGGAGCTTTAACAAGTGTCCGGACTCCCGCAGGAGACACTGACTACTTCCCAGTACAGGTAGGCTTACACCAAGGTTCGGCTCTAAGCCCTTTCCTCTTTACTTTAGTTATGGATGTGATCTCAAGACCTTGCCAAGGAGAGATTCCATGGTGTATGCTTTTCACGGACGATATTGTCTTGGTGGATGAAGCAAAGGAGGGTATTAGAAACAAGCCGGAACTTTGGAGGGAGTCGCTAGAAGCCTGAGGCTTTAGATTGAGCAGAACTAAAACAGAATATATGGATTTCAACTTCAGAGGGACGAATGTAGCGGATGAAGGGTCGATGCTTCAAGGGAATCAGATTCCTAGGAAGGATAATTTCAAGTACCTGGGATCGATGCTGCAAACTAATGGAGGAGTTGATCTAGATGTCAAGCACCGTATTCAGAGGGGATGGCAGAAATGGAGGGTAGCCTCAGGCGTGTTATCTGACAAGAAAGTGCCCTTGAAATTAAAAGGTAAATTCTATAAGGTTGTGGTGAGGCCGGCTATGCTGTATGGAGCAAAGTGTTGGGCGCCTACAAAGATCCAGGAACATAGCCTGATGGTAGCTGAGATGAGGATGCTCAGATGAATGTGCGGGCGCACCCGCTTGGACAGAATAAGAAACGAGATTATCCGTGGGAAATTTGGAGTTTGTTGTATTAAGGCCAAGTTGAGGGAATCTAGACTCAGATGGTTTGTCCATGTGCGTAGAAGATTACCGGATGCGCCAGTACGCAGATATGATACCCTCCCGATAAAGCGTTGCGGCGTAGCAGGGGGCGACCTAAGAAGTCCTGGAGGGAGGTCATCAGGCGCGACCTTACTTTGCTTCACATACCCGATGGCTTAACGAGAGATCGCAGACAGTGGAGAGAGGCTATCAGGGTCAACGAGGGATAGACTTATCCTTCCGATACAATACCCTTTTATGAGCTATACTCCTATATTTCTATTTCTCATATTAGTGTGTCTTGTATTGTTTGGCTTGGATAGTTTTGCAGGTATGGGTCATTCGGAAAGTGTCTCTCGACCTAGTCGGGGAAAGAGAGCGTACAATGAGACCCCCAGACCCTACTCTAAGCGGGATATACTAGGCTTGTTGTTGTTGTTGTTGTTTGATACCGAGAGGGTGCAAAAAAGGGAAAAGCAATGGAGATTGGCAACGATCATGAAACACCTAAATGTAAAACATTAGTAAGTAAAAGTGGGTTGAGAAGAAGTATAATTTTTTTTTGGGCAAAGAAAGAAGACTGAGAGAGAAGCCCTCATCTCGGAAAAGCCAAGTTGAGCTACATACAAGTGAGGCGGGGAGTAGCTCTTCCCCTAATGTCATCCTCAATAGTAACTAAAAGGCCCTCAGGCAGGCTAGACAACACATGTAAACTGCATGGAAAGGAAAATGCAAAAGCAGCGAGGGAGTCGGCGACCGAATTCGCTTCCCTAAAGACATGTCGAAGTTGAATGTCCCAACTCCGAGAGAGAAAGCCTTGACATTGGGATACCAGGCTGAAAAGAGGGTGTCCCAAACTGATCATTCCTTTAATGAGGGTTACCGCTAAAATCGAATCCGTCTCGACCAAGACTTTGTGGAACCCTTCCTCCCACGCAATCCGGATGCCATCAAGGATTCCCCAAAGCTCGGCCATGAGGACAGTGCAAATGCCGACATTGTGGGCGAATCCCGTGATCCAATCACCTTCCTTGCCACGGATGACGACTCCACCTACAGTTGCCATGCCTTCATTCTTGACAGCACCATCCGTATTTATTGGTCGTAAGTGGCGATTATTTAGTCGTAAGTGGCGATTTGTTGGCCGTAAGTGGCGAATATTCTGCCTTAACTAACATTTGCTTGGCCATGAGTGGTGAATCTTCTGCCTTAATTGGCATTTGTTTGACTATAAGTGGCAAATCTTGACTTTCTTAAATAATTGTTGTAGATTTGAACACATCGTTCCATGACATCTATAGTCGTTGGATCTGGTAAAAAAAAACGTTGTACTTCCACATAATTTAGAGCAATTAAGCAGTTAGAAGAGTGGTCTTGTAATGTGTGGCGTCCCTAGCATATTATATGACCCTGCACACGATTTATATATTTTTGTGCAGAAGTAGTAAGATAAAAATCTAACTCTTATATGGCGTTCTTTTTTGTCGTAGCTGACTATTGCTTGGCCATGAGTGGCGGTAATCTTGCTGCAGCCAACAGTTGCTTGACCATAAATGGCGATTCTTCTTATTGTTCTTGAATCGTTTTTGTAGTTCTAATGTCGTTCTTGACAATCTGACCTTAATGATCTGATATTTCCTGGTGCTCTATATTTTTTTTTGCTCTTGGTGCATAAACTCAGCGTTTGGTGCTTATACTTTTTTACCATCACCTATTCAAGACCGCAAAAAAAGTGGTGCACACCAAAACAAGTATAAGAGGCACAACCAATTCCCAAATAGGTAGCACATAGCTTAACTTAATCATGTATTAATATTTAATAGCGGGACCCCACTGGGCATGTGGAAACGAAACGCGTGAGCATGTATAGTTTGCAACATATACACATAATCAACCAAGGAAGTGGCGTGTATTACAAATCATCCACTGATTTGTGATAAATTGAAGTGAGAATCAACATTGTATCAACATTGTATGCATTGTTCCAAAAAAAAAGGCCTGGGCATCCGCCTAGACCCCGCCTAGACCCTTGAAGGTCCTCCACCTCTGAGTTTAGGCACCTAGACCCTTGAAGGTCACCCGCAAGGTCTTGGCGGCCTTGCGGGTTTAGCGAGTTAGGGAAAAAAACATTTTGAGGTTTTAACTCCTAAAATCCCCACATTTCGATCTCTCTCTTAGTTCTTAACCTCTATACTATCTCTTACTCTTGATCTCTCACTTCCATAGTCATCTAACTTGCGACCTAACTCCCGTTGTTAACACCTAGAATATTAATTAAAGTTTATTTGTTTATATATGCTATGAATTGAACTTTATTATTTTATATACATATTGAATATGGCCTAGGATTAAAAATACATCTCAAACTAGTAAATCCGCCTAGACCCCGCACAATCCGCCTAGACCCTTGACCCTATCTAGCCGCCGAGCATCCGCCAAACGTTTTTTGGAACATTGATTGTATGCTCACTAAATCGACACACATCAATGATACACATTGGTTAAATTAGTCAAAATTTTCAAAGGCTAAGTTAGTGTGTGTGAATAAACCAATTCGACATATTACTCAACGTGCAATCGGTGACAAATAGACCAATTGAGGCACATCGAACACAAACTCTGCATATGTAATCACTAACTAGCCTTGAGCACTATACGTGGATTAAGAAGAGTAATCAATGGACATCGTGACCACATGTACTAATCAATATAATGAAACATATACTTGTCAATTAGCTCATGCTTAATATAAAAAAAATGAGTTAGAATCAGTGAGAACATATAGTCTAGCAAATATGTATTAAGGCAATAACTTTGAGCCTTTGACTAGCAATTCAAGACAAGATTTCATAGCAAATTAGGTTACCACAACAAAGTTTTTTTTTTTGGAAGCAGGATAATAATTCAATTCTCTAGAAAAGCCTAGAGAAACTGAGAGACTAGACAAGCCGGTAGATGGACTAACCATCATGTACAACCAAAACAAATAATAGAAGCAAATGACAAAAGAAAAACCCGAAGCAAATAACAGAAATGAAAATGCGAAAATAAAATAAAAGATGATTTCACCTAGCAATGAGAATTATTATAACCAGGGACATCAAATCATCAAATCAAGCAAAGTTTTCAGAGAAGAATGAGTATATTACCCCATTCAATTCCATCGAAAACAATATGAGCAACTTGCAAATTCAACTCAAATAACAGAAAGCATGTGCGATATGGATCCATCGTAGTGTGTAAGAGTATATACCTGCATTCACCAATCTCAATTCGATGTCTGAATGGCCATTACGGCCAGCAATGGATGTGGATGCAATCACCCTCAATTGAGAGTGAGGGATTGTTTTCGGACCATATATATACTGGAATCTTCTCATTATGCCCCTTCTTAATTTGATTAGCTTCTTTTTCATGTCTGTGCTAATTGGGAGCATCTCATACCATTCATTGCATTGATCTTTCAAGAGTGGTGTACGTCATAGGTGACATATATCTATGCTTGTCTCAATGCCCTTCGTAGCATTGAATTCCTTGCGTTAGTGTCCTTCGTAACACTAGTTTTCATCCTTTCTGGAGTATAATTTCCAACCTTTTCAACTGAACTCTCACGTACGATTTCATTTCCCTGATAGTTATACCCGTCCACACTAGGAAGGAGAAACAAACAACGACAACAAGTAACACCTATATGATAGGGCCGATTCTAATTCAGTGGCAATATAGGCATACAAATAACAAGTATATCCCTTGGATCCCCGGATGGCATTAATGACACCCCTGATTGATAAAGCATCATACTACCATTCGTAGCACCAAATTTGGCGGGGGCAGTGGGGGTGTTGCGTATAACATCACATCGTGTTGGGATTGTTTATACCATCAATCTTTGCCCCGATGTTACTTGTAACACTAAGTCAATTGTGGTGATGTTTGTAACATCGATCCTGGAAAAGATATCACAGCAAATCTCACAGGCATATATTGAGGCAGATGATATTCGATAATCAATCTACACCAAGAGCCTAATATATCATTATGATCATAAAAAGAGAAAAATAGTTGGGGATTGAGAAACTTAGCGTGAGTTTGTTTTTCCCGCACATCCTCTTTGAACGTTGAGCAAGAAGCTTCACTTCTCAATCATAAGTGGCCACTAGGAAATGCCAAGCACTGGGTAGACACTAGATTTCTGATTTATGAGAACTTTGGCCCTTTTTTGAGATTATCATTAAAATATGGGCCAATCTACAATTTTTTAGAATGCTGGACTAACAGAAGGGAAACCAATAAACTAAACTAGCAACCTAGTATAGCGGATAAGTAAGGGGTCGAACCCACAGAGAAACACGTACTTCAATGCAATGTGTATCTACCAATTATGAGACTAACAATGGACTAGAAACACGAATGAGGAAAGACAACACAAATAAACTAAGACAAAGATATGGACAGAAACAAAGAGAAGACAAAAGGTAAGAGTGTGGTTTGCCTACAATTCACAACATTGGTTGATTTATTGATCCTTGAGATGATTGCAATATTATTCCTAAGCCTATGTCGACTTGACTAAAGTTGAAGGATCCTCAAAGATACAATCCCCTTATTCAATATCACTAAAGAATAGCATTAAGAACTCAAGTACTTAGACCAATTGGCACAATGATTCAATTCAATTAAGACAGATAGGCGCATACCGAACTCATCCTTAATCGAATCTACACAACATAGATCAATTGTTCTCATCCACTACAAACGCATAGAAATATCACTAAATCAATGACTTCGTTTGCTATCGAGAAACCAACAACGGATTCATAGCATAGATGCGAATTCTAACTAGATGCGCGGTCATAGAAAGAATCACAAATATAAACAATGAAGAACAAGATGATAAATAAACTCATGAATAATATAGAAATCAAGTCTCACAATCAATCAACCAAGTCTTGAATCATAGCAAAACCACAAGAATTCTAGGCAAGCATAACAAACCTTGAATCCCTAAACTTAAATCCTCTCATTGTTATGAGTTTATGGGGAATAGAACTTAATTAGTTGTGGTAGTTGATTGAATTGAATGAATGCTTGAAATATGTCTAATATAGGGCTCAAAGTCGTCATCCAAAACCCTAGGGAAGATAGATGAGAGTTTCTATAAAGATGGACTGTGCCGCGTATCGCAAATTCGGGATCTGACGAGGCGACGGGCGCCGTCCCTACAGTGCTGACAACTTCGGCAGGCTGAACTTGTAACGCATTTTCTGGAGTCATCCTTTGTTCGATTGACGCATATGAATATGCGTTGGAAATCTCTTTCGAAGCACTACGATTCTCATGAAGACCTCAAAAGCTAACTCCAACTTCTCAGAACATTAAAGATCGGATTTCTACATGTTCTCCATTTCCGCTCTTGTTCCTTAGCTCTTCTTTGTCCATTTGCTCCATTCCTTATCCACCTTTCGAGGCTGGATCTTATAACCTACAAATAAACACTAAAAATCGTAGATTTCGCATTTCGAATACCAAATGACCAAGAATATGAATAAGCTTATTAATCACGCAATACGACTCTCTAATGCACCTAAGACCACCTATAAATGCCTCTATAAAATATGTATTGTCAAACTCCCCCACACTTAAGCTTCGCTAGCAAACTAGATTATAGCATAGAGATGGAGACTTCTTCATGTCTAAATATTTTTTTTATACCATAACAAGCGCAAATTAAACATGAAGGGAGCAAAAAAATTGTCATAACTCCAACTCCCCCACACTTAAGCTTTTGCTTGTCCTAAAGCAATGAAGAACATAGCTATAACCAACCATACCACAAACATATTTATCATGCATTCGCCTCATCAAAAACAACTTCTCAAATGTGTGCAAACATGAACAAGGGAGACAAACATCATAGAATGTATATAAATGACCAAGTAGCCCGCATGCCTATTCTTCCAACCTCACAGGGATAAATGTGTTTCACTCATGCTCTCATGTGTTTAGGCTTTAAGAACAACTGTCAACTCATTCATTATACAAAAATCTACATAAGCATTTATATTTATATCACAAAGTCTCCACCAAATACGTCAAAGCAAATAAGCAACATCAAGAGGACTTTCGCTCAATGGAAATCTTCATAGAAGACTCTATTAGGCGGGGTTGTAATGAGGCTTTTGGTTGGAACATAAGGCATGAGAAACATTTATGCTTGTGGTGCTAAAAATCCGGAAAAAAGGGTTAGCAAACAACCAGAACAACACCTCAACCTCCCTACTTCGCAAACCATTCCAATGACAAAAACTCCAATACCTAACAATAAGCTCTCATAACATAAGTATCATTTCTCAAAATAAAATAAGACTCTCAAAACACTCAAAAGATGATAACTCCCAAAATAGAATAACCTCTCAAACAAACATTTATTCAACTCTCATATGTAATAAATAACAAGGCTCTTAATCTTTTTTTTTTCGAATGCTTTTTTTTTTCTTTTTCTCTTTCTTTTTTGGCATTTTTTTTTTCTTTTTTTTTCTTTTGATCCAAAATGCATGAAATACCATATGAGGAAAATAAGCACATAACATTCCATCTCTCTCAAAGCCTCTCAACATGAGCACAAACCATAGCTTTTCTCTCTCAACTCAAAATAACATCCATAACCAACTCAAATCCTAATTCTCGGATGGGTCATGCTTATCATAGGCTAGGAAACATGAATTTTGCGAAGCTTCAAAGGAAAAGGCTAAAGGCTCAAATTGGCTTCAAGCAAAGACATGTTGTAGGGTAGATATGGATAAAATGGGTAAAAGATGCCTCTATCACTTGAAACTTATAAGCAATGAACAATGTATATAATAGGTCTCAAAAATAGATAACCATGTCAATACTAAGAAGTAATTGCATAAGATGAGTAAATCACACAACAAAAGAAGAGGGAATATAGATGTGATCCCTATAAGGCCAAATATATCTCACTAGGGCAAATATTCGCTGGATTTCAATCATGCTTAGGAACTTAAATCATACATGCTCAATTATATCTACCTAACATGTTTCACATGAAAACCAATTTTTATAGGACAAGGCTAAACAATCCAAACATGCTATGGAATTTATATGATCATGCCAAAATATATAATCGAGGACAAACATTGAAAGATGGGTAGTTGAATAACACATATTTATGCAATGCATGATATTTTTGGGTTTTTGACATTTTTCATTTTTGACATTTTATATAACATAAAAGAAATAGCAAAAATTCAAACATGAACTAACCTAACCTAACTAATTGACTTCACTCCCCCCCCCCCCCCCTCTTAAACTTCTCAACATCTTTAAATGAAAATCAAATTAAGACAACAAAACGTAAAATAAAAGCACAAGTGGGGGGAAAAGGGACCTGCTTGATCATGGCAGTGGTGGCTATCATCGTCGGACAAACAAGATTTTTGGAACATTGGGGCAGCGGCGGGCGCCGGTCAGAGGGCGGCGGGCACCGTTTATGCAGAACCATGAATCCGAGTTGCAATGTCGATGTTTCGATGTCTAAACTCCTTCTAAATTGCTCTTTGAAGATCAGGACTTGGTTTCAAAGTCTTTCTTTCAGTGATAGGAATGGTGATGGTATGGAAATAATCGAATTTGATGGATGAAGGGTATTGATGGATGTGGATGATTGGGAAAAAAAGGCTTTTGATTGAAACACAAGCTTTAGGTTTTGGAATTTAGATTCAAGTGAAGAAATTAAGATTCTTACATTTTCTTGGACACAAAGGCTTGAATGATCAAATTTGTGAATTGGGATATGGTTAATTGGAAAGGGAAAGGATCATCTATCAAAAAGAAAAAGAAATATTAGAAATAGATAGAAATAATAAAATAAAATAAAATCTAGTCCTAAGAAAAATGGAAACTAATCCTAGGATAGAAAATAAATCTAACCTAAAAATGTATAAAAATAATCTATTCCTAAATAAAATATAAAGAAATAAATCTAATCATAAAGATAGATAGAATAAAATCTATTCCTAAAATAGAAAATAGAAAACATCTAATCCTAAATAAGATAAAAAGAAATAAATCTAATCCTAATAAGAAATAAAATAAAGAAACTAACCTAGTACGAAATTAACCAAAAATAAAAGATAGAATTACTTCCCTTCTAAGTTTACCAAAGATCTAGACGCGTGCCACTGACAACCACGGCGGGCGCCGTGTCTACAGAACACCAACTCCGTCATTCAATCAAGCAAATTTCATGGTTAACTCAAGACTCCTCCAAAAACACATATCTAAATGGAACTTTATCATTTCATTGAATTTGAAAGACTAAACACCTAACTAGGAATTGAAAAAACTTGCAAACTAGAAAACAAATCATGGGTTGCCTCCCAAGAAACGTCCTTGGTTAACATCATAGACTCGACGGTTTATTTTGTCCTTACCTTAAGACTCATTCAGACATTGTTAAAGCCCTTAAAAGCAAATCAAATTCTTGTGCCCGACCAAAATTTGAATGAACACCGAACATGAGAAAATAAGCAATTAAAGATACCTTGTAGTGAAGCTTTGAGACTTCTCTACTTACCCGAGGTTGATCTTTTCCAGAGGGAATGTAAGACCACCAACACAGTTCCGCTGGCGTCTTGTAGAAGTAATGCTCACAGGGATCAAAATATTCACCATAATCCACAAAAGTGTTAGAAAGTTCATTACCTTGCGCAGGAGCCACATAAATCGGCTTTGGAATTGGTTCGTCAATAGGTGCGATTGAGATGACTTCTTCAGATGAATCAGCAGCCAAAACATATGGATCCCCATGCGTGCACTCATGAGATTCCATTTCAATAGGCATTGGGCTTTCAACTTCACCGGATGATAAATAAAATGACATAATAGGAGATGACATAAAAGATAAGGGAGAAGAAGGCATAATAGATGAAACCTCACGCGTCGACTCATGAGACTCCGTTACAAGAAGTACTAGATCCTCTTCTTCATCCCAGTCATCATCAGAGAAGCCATGCGTCTCCCAATATTCTTGCTCAGTTAGGATCCTTACCAGCGAGCGTCGTGTGTGGGACGGCGGGCGCCGTGATGTGAAGTGGCGACTCCTCCTTAAGTAGCTCAGCCATTTTCTTGCATCCTTTCTCCCATGTTTCTTTGAACTCACAATCAAGGGCTATGTGTTGGATAATATCCCATATTCCTAATAGTCCTGGGCTACACTCTCCATCGTCAATACGTTTCCTTATTTTAGGAAGCACACCCTCCATAACACAAAGCACCTTATCTAACTCACTATCGTTGAAACCCTGTGATTTGCGCTTGCTCACTAATTCTTGCACTCTTTTGAAGTAATGATGAAAATATTCTCCCTGATTTTGATATAACCTCAACATTTTTTTAAAAAAAATTCTTTTTCGAAAGAAACAAAACAAAACAAAAGACACAAAAATCAATAAACACACAAAATAAAGAAATAAACTTGCTTCTCCGGCAACGGCGCCACTTTTGACGGAAGGGAAACGTCGTTTGATTTCACCTCGCCAAAGAAATAACCCAAACCAATAAACTAAACTAGCAACCTAGTATAGTGGATAAGTAAGGGGTCGAACCCACAGAGAAACAAGTACGTCAATGCAATGTGTATCTACCAATTATGACACTAACAATGGACTAGAAACACGAATGAGGAATGACAACACAAATAAACTAAGACAAAAATATAGACAGAAACAAAGAGAAGACAAAAGGTAAGAGTGTGGTTTGCCTACAATTCGCAACATTGGTTGATTTATTGATCCTTGAGATGATTGCAATATTATTCCTAAGCCTATGTCGACTTGACTAAAGTTGAAGGATCCGCAGAGATACAATCACCTTATTCAATATCACTAAAGAATAGCATTAAGAACTCAAGTACTTAGACCAATTGGCACATTGATTCAATTCAATTAAGACAGATAGGCGTATACCGAACTCAGCCCTAATCGAATCTACACAACATAGATCAATTGTTATCATCCACTACAAAGGCATAGAAATATCACTAAATCAACACTCCATGTTCTCCATTTCCGCTCTTGTTCCTTAGCTCTTCTTTGTCCATTTACTCCATTCTTTCTCCACCTTTCGAGGCCGGATCTTATAACTTACAAATAAACACTAAAAACCGTAGATTCCTCACTTCGAATACCAAATGACCAAGAATATGAATAAGCCTATTAATCATGCAATACGACTCTCTAATGCACCTAAGACCAAATGCCTCTATAAAATATGCATTATCATGGACCAGTTTCGTAGTTAACCCTAATTTGTCATCTTCTTTGTTTGAAGTTGCACAAAGCAGCGGCTACGACATACTAACTAACTTTGAGTGCGGGAAGACAAGTGACAACATCGATAGCGCATGGTGAGGTACCAGCGGTAACTAGCGGTGAAGGAAGGCGGTATCAAGGATAGCTCCCAATCCCCTCCCCTACATCCTGGCATCGATCGACGTCTCCCTCTTTAATTTTGACCTCGACGTCTGCGCAGAGGGGACAACAACCTAGAAAGGAGTCCGATTTTCCCATGGACCCTCGAAGAGAAAATCGGGTCGTAGTTGGGTTTTAGGCGTGATGTCGAATGGAGACCTCAATGGAGAGCCAGCGATAATGGTGAAGCCGTGATGGCGTTGGCAATGGCATGGGATGGGCGACGCCTGTGGAGACTAAATCTGCCTCCTCATGAATGTCTTGTCAAAGATCAGACTCGATCCGGTGGTCAATCTTCATTAATCTTTGCTAGGAAATTCGATCACATAGCCTTTTGATCGATTCCCACAAACGGCGCCAAATGTGATGTGTAAAATCTGCACCATAATTTCTTGAAGAAGATTCCTCATGTCGATTCATCTTCTCCAAACTTTCCTGCATAGGAGAAGAAAGAGGTGGGGCTCGCTCCCCCAGAAGAGCCTCCGACGCTCAAGTCAGAGTTTCGAGTGTTAGGTTAGCAAACATTCATTAAAAACAATTTCTACCATTTCTAGTTCTGCAATGTACTCACATCAATGTTCCTTGAGCTGACTCGCATATCTTACCGCAACTGCTGCACTACTTCAAATTGCAGAACGAAACAGATTTTGTAGATTGGGCGATTATTGCCATTTATACTTGTGTTGATTGATGTGAAGCCAACATTGACTACAAAGAGGAGTTCGATCTACTTAACAAAAAAGATTGCACTTTGAAGAGAATGGGCTAATAGACAGTGGCTTAGCCGAAGAGTATAAAATAACAAAGGTGCAAGAACTTTCCAGCATTAAAGTGGGTTTCTTTGTCTTTTTGGCAGACGTATTTAACATGGAAGATTAACGTGCAATGATAGCGTGATTCCAAATGATATGTCAAATGATCACGCGGCATACGTTTTATTCCGAGAACCACTCAGAATTCAGGGAATTCACACAAACTTCTTTGTGATCAACCACTGCAAAGAAGTAGAAGGAAAACAACAAGATTCGTAGAGAAGTTGAGTTTTGTTTTGAGATGATAATTTACAATAGTGAAATTTTAAAGTTGGTTAATGCAAGTTCATTGTAAATCAGGAAATGGCGTGTTTTATGTTGAAGACATTGTAATTTTATTAAATTCTAGATATGGTATGATAAAAATAAAGTCTAGTTTTTTCGTAAATAATATCATTATTTAATTTAAGGATATTTATTTTAAGTATATATGGGGGTATGTTAAGTGAATGACTGACACATGACACTTTCATCAACATGAGGCCGGCATGTGTATCTTTTGTACGCTTTAGTATTATTAATAGAATATATATATATATATATATATATATATATATATATATATATATATATATATATATATATATATATATATATATATATATATATATATATATAGGTAAAGGTTCAAGTGAAAATGGGGCTTAAGGTGAAAATTTTGCTTAAAGTGAAAATGGGCTTTTTTATAACATGGGCTGCTTGATCATTTAAGAAGGAATCCGTTTAATTTATTTACCTTTGGTTAGCTCATTTACTCAGCTTCTTCTCTCTCTCTCTCTCTCTTTCCGCGCTGTTCACTTTTCCTTCTCTCGAGAGATTTTCGTTCTGAATCTCGCGGTTTGAGCTCTGTTCTCCATGGATTCGACTTCGAAAGGTTAGGGTTTCGAACTAATATTTGTTATTGTTTGTTACATTACTTCGATTTTGGACATATTTGTTGTGTTCGTCTTCGATCGTGAGGTGTATTTTAGGGTTTATGTTCGTTAGTTTGCGATTATGTTTCTATTACGAGATTTTTAGGTTATTAGTTGAATCTGTAGCTCAGATGTTCTCTATTTATGTTAAGCATCGATTATTGTTTGTAAGACTGTGTGTGTTTTTGGTCTTCTATTATTCTCCGTTTTTTCTTAGGGTTTGTATGTGTTTTGGAGATTTGTGCTTACTGTCGTTTGTTGATTTTTGAGTTTCTTCTTTTCTTCTGTTGTTTATTGAGTACATTTTCCGTACTTTTGCACTTTAATGTGTTTTGTGCTGTAGTGTTTTGTTGTTTTTCGGTTTTATTCATATTTAATGCACTTTATTT
Source organism: Persicaria maculosa (assembly GCA_963922045.1). NCBI lineage: Eukaryota > Viridiplantae > Streptophyta > Magnoliopsida > Caryophyllales > Polygonaceae > Persicaria > Persicaria maculosa. Next base: position 57,603,870 of record OY998251.1, on the reverse strand, counting down.
GTTCTCTTTTGTGTTTGATGTTATAATTTTTAGCTTGCTTTTGTTATTTGTCAAGGTAAACGTCCACGTACGAGGTCCCAGTCCAATGCAATTACTGTTCCAACTACAACTCGGAAACGATTGAAAAAATCTGGTTCAAAGCTTCCTGTTGTTGATTTAGCAAATGATTCTGTAGATCTATTTGATTCCCAACTTGAAGATTCACTTGACTCTGAAGACACACATCCTCTTATTCGACGTTCTCGGAAGGATTCTGCTTCTCCCAATGTTGGTGGTGATGTTCTGTCGCCCCATGGAACTGTTAATGAATCTGCTTCTCAAGGGCGTACTCCTATTGGTGCATCCCCTGAGGTTTTATCCAGAAGGTCTTGCACACCAAATCTTCTGTGTGTTGGGGACACTAATGTTGGTGGAGTAACTCAAGAGGGTAATGGTGATGAAGTTCAATCTCTGGATGTGGAGCCTGATGATGCAGGCAATGGGAAGGATACTGATGCTCAGGTTGAGGAAGAAATTGTTGGGCTGGAAGGTGTTCGTCTTGAAGAGCCAGAGGTAGGGGATCAGAATACTGATGTGCTAACTCAAGAAGCTGATCATGGGGGTAGGGATTTGTTTGTCAAGAAGCCAAGGAAGACTAGAGCGAAACAGTTCCCAACATTGAAGTCAAGATCCAACATCCGTATGTTTGTATCTGCTCTTAGTAAATTGAATGAGAAGCAAAAAGAATGCATTAGGAGCATTGGATTTGGGTTTTTATTTGATCTGAATATAGAGTACATGCCCCTGTCTTTGGGATTCTGGCTTGTTGACAATTTCGACCCAAACAAGTGCTGTTTGCTTATGAATGATGGTGGGAAAGTTGAAATAAGTGATATTGATGTCCACATTACGTTAGGATTGCCGTTGGGAAAGAAAATGGTGCCTAAGAAGACTTGCAAAGAGAATTTTGATGATGTGAAGGATTGGAGGACATCTCTTGGGACTGTTGATCATATAACCCCTTCGGTTGTTATTGACAAGTTAGTAGGTGATGTTGAGTGTGGGGATAAATTTGTGACCAATTTCCTTGTGGTATTTCACTCTTTGCTTGTTGACAGTCCTGGGAATGGGCTTGCTAATCAGAACTTGGTTAGATCAGTAAGTGAGTTGGGTGATTTCAAAGATGTGAACTGGTGTGCCTTTTTATTAGAAAGTTTGGTTGATACGAAGAAAGTGTGGGAGAAGAACAAAGATGGCCACTTCCGAGGACCTCTGCTATTCTTGATTGTGAGTGCAGTTTATGTGTTTTGTTTTTTAATTTTGTTTCATATTGTTTTAATTCTTTTCACATATGTGTTGATATTGTTTTCATTGTCTACCTGTCTGTTTTTAGTTGCTTTATATCGATCGGGTCAAGTTATTTACAAGTGTTGCTTCTAGGAGGGCGTCCCGGTCGTTCCCTGTATTTGTGGGGTTGACTTCTGCTTTGCTGCGTCAACGTGAGACTGATGACATTCAAAGTGGTGGTTTTGGGCGTGGGTTGATTCAAGAACGTCAATCTCTCCCCTCTACCCAGGGCAATCCGGTGTCTGCTGAAACTGTTCCTTCTCCAGCGACTAATCCAGTCAACGCTCAACCTTCCGTTGACGACCCTTCAATTGGAAAGGCTACATCACCCCTTGAGGTTTCTTACATTTTTTCATATTATTTCTATCTTGATTCATATTTTCAGACATTGCTATGTGTATTGCTGTTTGGTTTCGCGTCCCTGATTTTGCGTTTATATTCATATTTTATTCAAATATAATATGCTTATTTGCAGCTAATCCTTTTTGTTTTGTTAATGTTTTATTGTAATCCCCTTTGTTTGTTTCTTTCATTCTGTCTTATATATATACATTTTGATGTTAATTTTCTATTTTTTTTCTATTTTTGTCCGCATTTAATTTGTGAATGTTGTAGTAATTGTGTGTTGTGTATTTTGTTTTTGTTTTTGTGCGTGTGTTTGTATTTTTAGGCTTGGATACAGTCTTTTGTTCAAAAGACATCAGTTCTTGCCAATGCTATTTCTGATTTTGCTGAGTTTTCTACCCAAATCCCTCTTGAGATTCAAGCTGATTCTATAGTGAAGACACTTCTTAGTGAGGGTAATAAGATGTTAGGGTTTGTGTGTTCATCAGATCATCCTAATCCCAATCATGCTGATAAGTCGTATACTGATGATTCTCCAGCTTACCAATTTTGGTCAAGTCCTGAGTTGATTGAGTGTCTTAATCAGATTGAGTTGGCTTATAAGAACAGAGTGAAAATGAAAACCAACTTTTTTGATGATTTAACTTCATTTGACATATTTGGGTCTGATCCTGCATTTAAGTCTGATGTTGACACACAAACTGGGTCTAAATTTGCAAAAAAAAACTGATAAAGATGCATCAAAGTCTTCTGCCGCCACTCAAGCGATGCCAGATGTGGTTGTCAACATTGCTAAAGAATATGTGAATGATATTCCTCTCCCCCATGATCATGTTGCTGCCCCTCCCCACCACCCTTCTGTTCCTGGCCCTTTAACCGGTGTCTCTGATGTAAGTGTCAATCCCACTGCGAAGCCGTTGGTGTATAAAAAGAAGATGAAGTCTCCTATTCCATTGCCACAACGTAAATCTTCTCGTGTTCGTAACTTAAGTTCAATAGCTGGGAAACAAGATGTGGGTAAGGAAGAAGATGTTGCTGGTAGAAGGTCTTCCAAACCTTCCGTAACCCTCCGGAGTCCTTATTTTTCAAGAGTTGTTGATATTACCGATGGTATCTCTGGCACTAAGCGTATTCTTTCTGCCTATTTATCTAAGAAGACAGCTTCTCCCATGTAAGTTTATGTTTTTGTTACTAATTATTTTAAGTTTTATTTTTTGCTTTATTATATTTATGTGTTTCATATTATGTCTAATATTTGTAGTGAGGTCCTGTTTAAATCCAAGTCTGTAGAAGTGCATAGGCATGAGGTGAAAAGTCTTGAAGATGATTTCCCCGTCTCCTATGATGTTATTGCTGGATGGTGTGCCGTTCTCAACCACAAAGAACAATTCAGAAGTGATGTTTCTCCACTAAGGTTTTTTGTGCCAGTTCATTCGGCTGTAAGTATTCTTTTTATTGGTGTCTTTTAGTTCTATGTCCATCTTACTCTTTCTTGTTTTGTGTTTTTTTTCCCTTACAATTTTTATTATTAATTTTATTTATGTTTGTTGCTCTGTTATGTAGGATTATCCCTCTAATGCATCTCTTGATAGCTCTGTTAACCAGTATCAAATGTTTTCTATCCGGCTTGAGTCTTCATTGGCAATGGGTCCTCATATTGCTTTAAAAGATGTTGACATGGTACCTTTATTGTTTTTTTTTTCTTTTTTTTTTTGTTTTATATATATATATATATATATATATATATATATATATAAATTACCTTCTTCTATCATTTTTTTTATTTTTCTTAGTTTTTTTAAATGTATGTTATTTTGTGCATTTTTGCAGTTTGTGTTTGTTGTTGAGCGTGAAGAAGAGTTTTTCATGGTAGTCTTCAATGTTAAGACCAAACTTACCCAAACTCTTGATGTTTGCCCTCCTGTCTCTCCTCCTACTGGCTCAATTTTATCAACAGCAGAATGTTTGGTGAGTTTTGTTATTTTTTATGTCATATATTTGAAATTAAAATATATTTCTAATTTATTCAACTTTGCTCTTTTTTTGATTATATAATTTTTTTATGTTTATAGGAAGATTTGCTTGATGACTTTTTGAGGAACAAAGGATTAAAGGCTAAGTCAGACTCAATCACAAAATCAACGCCCTCAAATGTTGCTCTTCCATGGGCTGGTGATGATAAGAGGATTCATTCAGGGGTTTGTCTTATGAGGCACATGGAAACCTTTATTGGAGTTAAGAAGGGATTCAAACCTGGATTTGATAAAGGGAGTGAGAAAAACATATCCAAGCTGCGACAGAAATATTTGGCTGATATTATATGTTCAGATCTTAATGTGGTGCGCACTCAAGTTATTGAAGCAGCCAAGTCTCACGCAAAACTGACATTAAAAAGAGTCCAGGGTCAGAAGCTGCAGTTTAACTGATATTCACTAACTACTATTAACATTTAGCCCCATCTATAAGTATATATCTGGTATATTGTAGGCTGTTTGGTTGTTGTGGACAGTTTAAACAATGTTTGGACAGTTGTTGTAGGGTATACCTATTTTGGGCTTTACTTGTTATGGGGGTATAACTCTAGTCCTATCCTATGGTGCTAATCTGGTACATTTTGTGAATTGTCTGGGAATTAACAACTTAGGTTTTTGGAAGATCTTCTGTTGAGGAATTTTATTCCTATTTAGTTATGTTGTTGCTTCTTTATGTTTAAGTATGTTTGTATATGCTTTGTTTGTGTTTCTGTGTTTCTGTCCTGTGTTTCAAATTTATAAATTCACTGATTGAACTTAAATCTGGCAGGTGTTGTGTTCTTTGAATTTGTAAATAAAGAGTGACCATTCCAAGGTTCGAATTGGGCACTTAACAGGTGTGGTGTTCCATAAGTCTCATATTGTGCAACAATAAATTCACGTTGTGCAAATATAAAGATACGTTGTGCATATGTATCAGTATATATAAATAAGAGTTGTGGTATTGTAAATTAATGTTGTGCAAATATATTGGTTTTTGTGCTAACACACAATCATGTTGTGCATGTGCAGTAATATAGTTTTAAAATATTTTATTTCCTTCTCCCTATTTTGTGATTCATTTCCACTTAATTTTTGTTTTTTCTATAAAACGTTTTTTTTATAGATAAACCTCATTTAATTCATTTTTCAGTTGTGATGGCCATATCCTCCCATTTGTACAAAGTAACTATTTGTTGTTCATATTTAAATTTGTATTGTGCACATTTATAATTATGTTGCGCTGTACACAGGGATCCCTGAATATGTAATATTTCGATGTTCAGTTATAAATTAATGTTGTTCATCTTTAACTATCTTTTGTTCAGATATAATTGAAAGTTGTTTTTATATGCGTTGGAGTTTCTGGGGTTCATATATGTCTCCAAGTTGTTGTTATATGTTTCATTTATAATTTTCTAGTAAATATTTATCTTTTTCAAGTGCATTCTTTGGAGTTTTTGTTGTTCAAATATAATTTGATTTTGTGCTAACAAAAAATCATATTATGCATGTGGAATAATATAGTTTTAAGTTTTTTTTATTTTCCCTCCACTTTTATTTATTTACTAATTATTAATGTTTTTTATATGTTTAAAAGTGGTTTTTGGAGTTGTATTGTGTTTTTAAATCTTGGAAAATGAATTAAAATAACTGTTTGTTGTTCACATTTAAGAGTGTTTTGTGCACATATATTAGTATGTTGTGCTGTTTCCCAGGGATTCATGAAAATGTAGGATTCTGATGTTCAATTATAAATGAATGTTGTTCAACTTTAATCGTCTCATGTTCAACTATAAATGAAAGTTATTTTTATAATATTTGAATTTTCTTGTGTTCATACATATCTCCAACTTGTGTTTTCTCTCCCATTTTACTGTTGTTCATCCATACTTTATGTTATTTTTTAATGCATACTTTTATAGCAGTAATTGCATATTTAAAATGCGTAATAAATAAAATAATACGATGAAATATTTTATATTAATATTAATACTGTAAACTTAAATGTGGCAATACTATAGAATAACAACTTGTTTCCTACCACATAAAATACATATTTTTGAAATAGAAATTATATTTGAAGGTGCAATTTTTTTTGTTGCCCTTCTACTTAATCTAGATCCCAAGATATTCATTAATCTTGGCCCTCCTAATATCTTCTGATTCAATCAGTCCTTTAACATGTGCAGTTATGAACCCTTCAACTATCTGCAATGTCTCCTCCAGCCTCTCTTGTTCTTCAACTAACTGCATACATTATTTTCAAGTTACCATTTATATTGAAAATATCAAAATATTATTTAAAAAAGAATTGAAATCTTACCCTGGCCTCCAGATCATTGTTATGTGTCCGTCGTGCTTCAGATATATGGTATTCATTCCCATTCATTTCCTGCCTGACTGCATCGTAATAGGTCTGATGAAATTCAGCAAATGCCATGTAATCTGCCCTTTCCCTTGTGGTGAACGTCTCCGCTGCTTCTTCCAGGATTTTCATGTTGTATCCTGGGTATTGGATTTCATCTAGTGCGTCCATCTCCTTGTAGTAGTTTTCTATGAACTCTACTGGCCTGATACCTGCCATTTTCGATTGACTGACTTTGGTGGTTTTTGAAATGGAGAGAGGGAGAGAGCACTGGTTATCAGTTTTTGCTGTTTAAATTGTGTCATTCTAATGGAGGGGTGTGTGTGTATATATAGGCAAATATTTTGCAGTTTCGGCCATTTTAACTTCCTCCTTTAAGAACTTTTAACTTTCTATTAACTGCTTTTTGTCTTACAAACCGAGAGGCCCAATGCATGTTTATCTTTTTCTTTACCCTATTATAGGGCCTAAAAACTGTGTGTTCCCAATGTAATTGTGATTTAACATGTCTAACTTTTTCTGTTTCACAGTTAAAAAGTTCTATTCTAATAACCAAAATTGCATTTATATCCTTGTGTTGTTCACATTTAATACAATTTTGTTCGCGGTAAATAGACCGTTATATTTTGTCCGTTTTTCTAACTGCTTTTTGCCTGAAAAAACCTGTTATCACCTATGCATGTCTTTCTGTTTTTTTTTTATTTTATTTTTTGGTGGAAAACTATATTTTCCTAATATTGCAATGCTTGTTGATACTCCCTACTAATAAGTAAATGTGTAAACACATATCATTGTTGTCCACTTATAATACTTAAAAGTCAAAACAATGGTAAATCATCAGAAAATAGTGCTTCCTTCACCAACAGTCGAAGACTGTTGGTTATCCTTGTTGTAAACTGTTAATAAGTAAAAGTGTAACTATAAATCCTTGATGTTCATAGATAACAGGTAAAAGTGCAAACAACGTAAAATCAAAACAAAAAATTGCTTCCTTTCTCAACAGTCAAGTGTGTTGCTTGGTGCTCTCACTTTCTCTTTTCTGGGAAAGTTCTGCTGTTGTGAGGAGCATATTGATTGCAGATAGAGCATAATCTTTTCCCCCTTTTTTGTGTTTCCATTGATATCTCCTTTCCACTTTTAAATCGCTTCCCACTCCCCTTTGTTTTTGCCTGTCTTGGATCATGAATGGTAACATTTTCAGTTCTGTGAACCCCAGCAAACTCATCGAATATACTTGTCTTTGAGTTGGACGACGATTCTGAATTTGTTGCTGATACCAGGAGCTCTTGTTTTTCCTTTCGCAAGGTTTCTGTGAAACGCTTTATCTGCTCTCTATTGCCCTTAATGATGTCTACACATGAATGAAATTCTGCTAGCATATTTGTGAGAATCAGTTTTTGTTCCTCCTTTTCCCTTGACTGTCTCACAACACCATTATCCAGCGTAAACACATTGCTTAGTGTTGCAGCCTTTGTCCACCGAGTCAGTATCAATGTGTCTGGCAACTTCTCCACTTGTAAATCTTTCAAAACTGCTAATATGTGCCTGCATGGGTATCCATTTCTGATGAACAAGTTGCAAGAACAGGAGCAGTGATGATTACCAATCTGGTGCTCAACAGTGTACAACTTTCTGTTTTGCTGCTTCAGAGTATACACTTCTATGTCTTCAATCTCTATCACATTTGTGACTCTGCAGTTATATAATGCAGTACTCAACTCTTCATGAAACTTTTTCCATATTCCCAGTGTATACAATGTTGATGCATGCTTCTCCAATGGAAGTGGCGAGATCAGTTTTGGTTTCAGAATTGCACAATCATAATTATTCTTCCCTTGCCTATGCCTTTGTGTTTAATTGCACTGTCATAGTACAAGACAAATTCTATTAAATTTGCTGAACAGTTTGAAAACTTACGGAAGAAGTGGTTCATGCTCTCTGAAATGGATGTTGTTCTCACTAATCCGCCAAGTTGGACATTTCTATAGTATGCGGGTATCCACTTTTCTCTGTTAAGAAACAAATCAGATAACCATGAGTGGTTTGCCATTCCAAACTCGTCCATCAACTTTCTCCATTCTGATTCAAACTCTTCAGGCATTATCTCCATGTTCCACACAATGTTCCTGAGCCTGGTTGTGAACGTGGAGTAGCCGGTCATTGTGTTGTCAATTTTCTGAGACAGCTTCTCCATGATGTGCCACATGCATAACCTGTGTCTTGTCTCAGGGAAGACCTTCTCTACAACTATCTTCATTGCTGGGTCTTTGTCCGTTGAGAAGATTGTTGGACAGTGACCCATTGCCTTCTTGAAATGTTCAAACAACCAAACATATGATTCCACATTCTCATTTCGCAAAAGTCCTGCCCCAAACAACACACACCCTTTGTGGTGGTCATATCCGGTGAATGGACTGAAAACCATCTTGTACCTTCCAGACAACAAATATACATGTTTCAGTGTAATTATAGTACTTATATATGATAATGTACTTTTAAAAAAGAGAAAATTTGCCCAACGGGCCTTTTTTTTGGACCTTATTTAGGGAGTGTCTCCCAAGTCCGGTAAATTAGGTTTTTGTCCACCTCTAATTTTTTGGACAAAATTGCCCCTGAAATCTTAACTAAATCTGAGAGATTTCTAGGGTTTCAGCAACCCTTCTCTCGCCCTTCATTCTTTATCGCTCTGGGGAAACGATGGAGGTGAACCGCCATCTTCTTCCCTCTCCAGTTCTCCATCCCCAATCTTCACCCTCTTAGCCCTCTCTCGCCGGCATTCAACGCCTCGTTCGAGATCCGGCGACCTCGACGGCTCAACGGCCTTGGATCTCGCCGGATTCAACCGCCTTGGATCTCGCCGGTAATTCCTCTCGCCGCCAGTTGGATTTTATACACTCACACAGATCTCGTCGCTGTGATTTGGCCGGCGACGACGCTTCCGCTGAGCCTCTACCCCCCTGGTTTCCTCCTCCCTTTTGCTCTTGCTGCTGCTGGTGGTGGTACTGGAACTGATTGTCGTGGTCCGGCGGCAGCGCATTGTAGGGAAGCGAAGAGAGCGATGAAGCCGATGATGATGTGTGAGGAGGATGCTGAAATCCTTGTCGGCGCCTCTGAATCGGCCTCTCGCAGCCATCGATTCCGATCCGAGGAGCGCTCCCCTGCTCGATTCGACAGATCTCGTCGCTGTAATTTGGCCGCCGCCGACGCTTCCGCTGAGCCTCCACCTCCCTGGCCTCCTCCTCCCTTCTGCTCTCTGCCTTGTTAAGGTAATTAATAAATCAAGGCAGCACCAATTCCCAGACGCCGCAGATCATCGTCACCTTCGTCAATGGCGTCGAGGAGTCTGCCGCACCAACTCCGGCCTCCGCCGCCACTCCGTCGAGAGAGCAGCAGTACACCGCCCTCTGTGTGCCAGATCTGGATCTAGATCGAGCGGGCTTCTATCGATTGGAAACTTCCACTGCCAAGGTTTCATGCTCCCTCCAATCTGATTTCAAGGACTTGGCTCTCAAGTGTGTTGATGCCACCAAGCTTGCTGGCTTGGCTCTTGCCACTTCTGCACTCGTCGTCTCGGTATGCTTTTCGTTAACCCTTTGCAAGATTTACATGCTGTTCTTGTCTGAATCCATTGCTGATATTTGTTCACTTAATAGGTGTGTGGATTTATCTACAACAGTTAAGGTTTTACATAGGTCTTGATTTGATCCTTAATTTAGTTATACAGCCTAAAATTGCACTGAAAGCTACCGACTATATAGTCTGTGATGATTTATTAATTACTATGAGAGGCATCTGTCATACATGATATATAGTTGAATGATCTATCGACCACCGCTTGTTATGGCCTCGTTCAGCATTTTTTTGTGATCTGAAATGCTGAAATTAATTCACTGTTGGGTCAAAGTCGGATATCAAATGTTGTTTATGCAATTTCAGCATTTTTTTGCCTTGCTGAAACTTTTAGATAGCTTATTTTTACTCTTTTGGTAAGAACTCTTAGTTTAGTCCTTCTTTTTGCTGAAATTGTTGTTGCTGAACTTGCTTTAAAACTAGAATTAGCTGAAATTGTTGTTGTTGAACTTGCTTTAAATCTCCTTTAAAAGCCTCTTAGCTCAATGGTAGAGCGATGTGCTATGCGCAAATACGTGGGTTCGAATCCCGCATAGGCTAAATTTTATATCCCGTAACACGATTTCAGCAACAATTTCAGCATCAATAACGTTGCTGAAATCGGGGTTTCAGCATCAACAACATTGCTGAAACCGTGGGTTTAGCATCAATAACGTTGCTGAAATCGGGGTTTCAGCAACTCCGGTTTCGGCAACGTGAAAAAAAAACAGTAATGCAAAAGGAAAAAAAACTGCTGAAACAGATGGGGGAACAGGTGTTTCAGCAACCCAAGAAACGTGGAAAAAACAAGGTAAGATGGAGAAAAAAAAACCTCAATTTCAGCAATTTCGGTTTCGGTAATTTCGGCAACGTGAAAAAAAAGAACTCAATTTCAGCAACTTCGGTTTCAGCAGTTTCAGGAACGCGGGAAAAAAAAAAACTAAATTTCGTGGAATTTTTTTTTTTTTTGCTGAAAACAAAAATTTCAGCATGATGAAAAATTCGGTGGACAAATCCCAAATATGGAGAGGGTGGGAGACGGATTCCTAATATAGCCCAATTTCGTGTCCTATATGGTAAATGCCCCTTTAAAAAATGCTTTATGATAAAAAATAATATAACAATCAGTGATTTGTGTTTTGTGTTTACCTGTTCGTATTGTAGGTTGAGTCAAATGATACAATATCTCCAAACAATGAGTAGTTCTTCCTAGAAATAGCGTCTGTCCAGAACAATCTGTTGAGCTTGTCCTCTTTATCCAAATCATATGCAAAATAAAATGCATTGCATGTTTCTTGTTTGTTAAAGAAGCGATCAATAACAACCTGAGCATCAGACCCTTTAAAATAAGCCAGCAGATCTCTTCTTTGATTTTTAAAATCAATTGCCAAAGGCCCAACATTGTTGTACCCTCCAACCATTTCTTGAAACAATCTGTAAGATCTCGCTGTCCCAACTCCTTGTTTTGCACAATCAAGGAGAAACTTTCTATGATGCGTACGCATCTGTCTATTTCTCTTCATGTACATTTTCCCAATTCATCCACTAAACTATGTGTGTGTTTTTCCTCAAGTTTTGTCACAACAAACCCCTGACCCTGAAAATACTTGATTATAATCCTAGCTGTACACCCAACTCTTCCAGACAACCGATTTCTCATATTTTTTGTGCCCTTGTAATTCTTGTATCCTGCCTTGTTGCAATACAAGTACTTTAGTTTAATTAACCCAGGCTCCTTAACTATCGCTCCATGTCTTACATCAAAACGAGCCCTATATGCATAATCCAAATAAGCTTTGATTGCTTCCTCCATTGTCTCATACACTTTTTTTTCTGATGGCCTTAATTCCTCACTGCATATTGGTATCCAGTACATTGTACTGTTTGGTGAGACAAACATTCTACAAGGCAGATGCTCTTCTTGTTGTGTTGGCTCAATATCACTTTTAGGAGGTAAAATAGCAAGAGTTAATGCAGTAGCAACACATTCAGTAGTAGATGCATCTGAACTTTGTCTATTTTCATTGTTTGTTTCCATATCAGACTCCATTTATAATGTGCAATCTGTGATGTAAAAAATGTATTTATCAATTAATATGTGCTCTTAAAATCACTGTCATTGTTTAACACATCTTAAAATAAAAAACTAGAGTGTTTATATTGTGTATAGTGAATATCAAATGCATTTAATCTAGCTAAAACAAGCACTGATGCAGTTAATGTAGTATGAACATGCTTTTATTGAACAATAAAAAGAATCATTACATATGCGTTTATTAATTGTTTTGGTAGGTTTTGAGGTTTGAAAACCCTAGGTTGTTCTTCAATTCCGATTTTCAAAAATTGATCTTAATTATGAATGTTTCTGTTCGAAATTCTAATTTACGTTGTAATTTAATAATGAAATGCAATGTTTATTCACCAATTCGAGAAATTAAGCATAGTTATCGAGTTTGTGATGAAGAAATTGGTTTGCGTACCTATTTGCCCTTTTTCAATCGATTTTTTTGTATCCTGCGATTGAATGTTCTCCCTCTGCTCGCTTTTGTGCCTTTGAATTGGAATGATGTCTTGTTTCGTGAGATTATGTGCTGTTTGCGCCCGATTTTGTTTGGAAAATCCTCCATTCCGCCATCGCCGAGCGGGATCTTTGAGGAACTTCTCTCTGTCGGCGAGGAAAGAACAGGGCGAATGTGTCCGGTCCACTTCTGTTTTTTTTTTTCTCTTTTTCCCGATCCACACCGGTTCAGTGGTTTTTTTCTTAAAAAAACTGGCGCGCGCGTGTTTTGGCTTCCATTTTCACTTTAAACCTATTTTTCATCTTAAGCCCCATTTTCACTTTAACCTCACCCTATATATATATATATATATATATATATATATATATATATATATATATAGACATGAGCACGGGTCACACTCGTCGAGTCGTTCGGGATATCCCTAACCCTGACCCTTCCATGCCCCAGATCGACGGGTTGTGGTGACCTGCCGGGTCAAGGGTCGTCCGTTTGACCCGTCGGTTCATGACATGTCATTTAATTAATTTTTTTTAAAAGTTTTTTTAGTTTAAAAAAATAAAAAAGGAAGAAGGGCTTGTACCGGTTTTTAAGTTGCCTACATATCATCTCGGGGAAGAGGAATCAATATTGATCTCTTCACGCTTAATATTTGACCACATTGGCTAAAAAGTTGCTACAACACTATAGTTGAGTAAGGAGCGGCGAGTATTTGATGAGCGATTGCCTGCAGAGTAGGAAATTGGGACCTCTTCGGACAACGCCACCATTCTAGAATGTCGAATTCCTCTTCTTCTTCACCTTGATTTTTTTTCTGAAAAAAAATTGATGACCCGAAGGGTTGACCTGCCTGGTCCACGGGTCAAACTCAGCACGATTTTAACTCTAACCCTTAACCCGCCTAGATCCTGACCCTTCTCAACCCTAACTTGCCGGATCGTCAACCCTTTGGGTTCTTACCGGGTCAAAACCCGTTGGGTCCGGGTTGACCCTTTACCCTTGCTCATGTCTAGATAGATTAGAGATATGATCGATAAATAGAAGTTGAGATTAGGTTATAGTATTTCTTGAGGTAGTGAAAGCTTGATTGACATTGTGAATGCTTTAAGACTAGTCGCCCCAATTTTTTCCCTCCAAAAATAAAAATCACACCACCCACTGCTGGACTCTCTCTCTCTCTCTCTCTGTGCCCTCACCGGTCTCTTCCGTGTTCTCCAATGGCGTCGTCATCAAGCAGTGGATACGAAGTGCCATGGGTGGAGAAGTTCAGACCCTCCAAGGTTTCCGACATCGTTGGTAACGAGGACGCCGTCGCCCGCCTCCAAGTCATCGCTCGCGACGGCAATATGCCCAATCTCATTTTATCGGTATGCCTCGCTCCTTCCCTCTCTCCGCCATTTCATTTTGTCAAATTATTCGGTCCAGTTGAAACTTATCAAGTGTTGAATTTCAGTTTACGCACTCTTACATGATTAGGGTTTGGTTTCCTGTTCTTTCTTCCAAAACAATTCATTCCGTGACTTCCGTCTTTAATTTGATTCATTTACGAGTTTAGGAGTTGTAGAGGAGTGTAATTTCAATGATTTATACCAGCGGTTCTGTATGTAGTTGTGTTGTTCTTAGTTTGTTCCAATCGGAGTCCTAATGGTGGTGATTTAGGACTCTAGAATTTGACCTACTCTCACCTAATTTCCAATTATCTAGCAGGGATATCTTTTGCATCTGATTATTGTGTCGTGGCTTATAAAAATCGAAAGTCCTTTCAATGCTTTTTGGGATGTTTCATTTCTAGTTTTTGATTTCAAACACTACGTCATGAATCTGTCTTTTTATGTGTTTGCTGTATGCACAAACAAGTTGTTGGCTGGCTTGGTGTGTACTCGTTTTGTCATGCAATTGTGCTAAATTCTTGCTGAGCGTTTTAGGGTCCTCCTGGAACTGGAAAGACTACTAGCATACTAGCTCTTGCACATGAGCTTCTGGGATCGAATTGCAAAGAAGCTGTTCTTGAGCTTAATGCATCAGATGATAGGTACTATGTGCTTGCTTGATTCTGCTAGTGTACGTGCAAGTGTTTATTTGTTTGTCTTTTACTACAAATGTTGATGATATCATCTTATTATTCAGGGGCATTGATGTTGTGAGGAACAAAATTAAGATGTTTGCACAGAAAAAAGTTACATTGCCCCCTGGACGCCATAAAGTCATTATACTTGATGAAGCTGATAGGTAAGTTTGAACCCTGTGACTTCAGTTTTTTATTATTATTTAATAATACTCCATTCACTGCCTTTTAAAACTACCAGAACTGAATTTTGGCCTTTGTATATTTCTTGGTTTTTTCACCTAAGAGCTTGGTGAATGGTAATGAAAGGCAACCCATTTCACAGACTTGTTATAACAGAGCTAAGCTTAACATAGCTGGAATCTGTTGTGCAATATGAAAATCTAACTAGTAATGAGTCCACCCTCCTTTACTTGATTATGTTTTGACATCCTTTTGGTGCTTGAATGTGACTTTCTTTTGCCTTTTGTTTGGTTCCCTTTGAACAGCATGACATCTGGAGCACAACAAGCATTGAGGCGAACAATGGAGATATACTCCAATACTACCCGCTTTGCCCTTGCATGCAACACCTCTGCTAAAATCATTGAGCCCATTCAGAGTAGATGTGCCTTGGTTCGATTTTCAAGACTGTCAGATGAAGAGATCCTTGGGCGATTGATGATTGTGATTGAAGCAGAAAAGGTAATTGTTTCATTCTTTAGCATTACAATTTGAGTATTTATAAACTTGCTGTTGTCATAAGTAGTCACTGCTTGCTTGGTTCACTTTGAATGTGCAAACACAAAAATCACCAGAGTGGCTGGTCATGGGACTAGATTACATCATGTGCTAGATATTTTTCCACTAATGAAATATTCCTCCTCATCACATAGTCATCATGACTAGTTCTGAACTGACTGTCAGTTGTTTTGGTGCCCGTTTGGCCAGCTTTTGTCTTTATTTCCAGCACCTTAAACCCCAAAACATGGCCAAGTTGATCAATTGAAGTTGGTCCTTTCCTTGATGTTCACTCTCCTTTTTGGGGTTTAAAGTTGATTCTCTTTTTATTGGGATCAATCTGTTGATGGGGAAGTTTTTTTTCTCGTTGACTATTTTGTTATAGTCAATTTTTGCCCAATATATTTTCTTATATGGAAAACTTAATTCCCAAAACCATTTCGTGTTGGGGCAGGTATTCTTAGGCAGCTTGGGAAATAACAACTGGAAAGTTGCTCTTAGTCACAAAACCACTCGCTTAAATAACAACTGAAAAGTTACTCTTCTCATTACTCCGTCCTTCAGCTGCCAAAAACTTGAACAGTTGAATATTATGGATTGATGATCATTAGAAAACTTGAACAGTTGAATATTGGCTAAGGATTTTTGCGAGTATTCAATGTTTTGTATGGTTTGGAGTTACAAATGACTACTTTCCTTGATTACTCATTTGGTAAAACAGGGTTTCTCTGTGGGAGGACCTTTTCTTTTACTTTTGAGGAAAGTAATCCTTTTCTTTTCTTTTACCCGCTTCTTAATACGTTTGATGCATGAGAAAGTTGTGCATTTTTCTTGAGAGTAAATTTTACTTTGACAGTTGATGTTTTTGAAGTTGAATTTTTTTATGTTTCAGAATACCACCTAATGTTATGAACTTGCTTAGTTGAAACATCTTATTTGTGATAATTAAGGTCCCATATGTGCCAGAAGGGTTAGAGGCCATAATCTTCACTGCTGATGGCGATATGAGGCAGGCGCTGAACAACCTGCAGGCTACTTATAGTGGCTTTCGATTCATCAACCAAGAGAATGTTTTCAAGGTCCCAAAAAATGTGACTGCTACATTGTCTCAACTTCAAGCTTCAGGTCTATATTTCTCACTTTGTACCTAAATTTCAGGTCTGCGACCAGCCGCATCCATTGCATGTGAAGAACATGATCAGAAACATACTAGAGGGGAAATTTGATGACTCCTGCTCAGGTTTGAAGCAACTTTATGATATGGGTTATTCCCCTACAGACATAATCACAACTGTTTTCCGTGTAATCAAGAATTACGACATGGCTGAGTATCTGAAATTGGAATTCATGAAGGTATATCTCTATCCACACTGGCTTCACCCCCAACTTGTTACGATTCATTGTGTATGTCAAGTGCATTTGGACACATCCTAAAAGGCTATTTTTTTTTTGGGTTTAAGGAAACTGGTTTTGCGCACATGAGAATCTGTGATGGTGTTGGCTCTTACCTCCAGCTGTCTGGACTGCTGGCCAAGCTTTTCCTAGTCCGGGAGACAGCAAAAGCTGCCTGATAATCTGTTCGGAAACCTCTGGAGAACTTCTCTCTTAGGTGATTCAAAGGGTGACGAGTGAATCCCCAAATGTCATGTGTTAGTTTTGCATCGTTGTCATCTAAGCACTCAGACGGGTATCATAAGTTATGTTAGAAGTAATCGGAACCATAAGAAAGTTTGGTGTTTTTGGCAAATTTCCCGATGCATGTTTGAACCACTTCTTGCTGTAGATTTTACTCTAGTTTGAAAATTAGCTCACATGTAACTTGTCGGTGCATTTTATCTCTTTATGGAATGGATCATTACGTGTTTTTAGTTAATCTATCAAGTAGGACGGTCACTCAAAAGGGTCGAGCTATCTCTCACTTATTCATAGTAAAAAGGTTTTCCATTTTAATTCTAACACACAGGAGTTGAGGAGTGCTCGACCTACTTCAAAATCACATTTGGATCAAATAAAGTGCAAATTCAAACACTGTCAACCTAATTTATATTTTGGGTAAACTGCAGAAAACCACCCTTAAAATGTGCTACATTGCTCAAAACCACCCCTTAGATGACTAATTACAGAAAACCACCCTTTATAATAGAACTGTTAGCAATAAGCCACCCCTGTGAGAATTCCGTCCACAAGCTGTTAAATCTGTAAAATTACTATTTTACCCCCATAATTTAGGTTTTAATGAAATTGAAAATTGTAATCTTTGAAGGAGAGCAAACCCAGAACAATGGGGCTGTGGGTGTTCATGCCCAGTAGTACGTCTTGCCTCTCACCCTTCAAAATTCAACAACAATCCATCATAACCACTCAATCTAACATCCAAATCGTTTCAATTCTACTCGATTTTAAGATTTTGCGGTTACAATTTCTTAAGAAGGGATATGATTTTAGGGTTTAAAATTCAAGAGTTATAATTTATGGAGAGGATATGGATTTTAGGTTTTAAATGTCAATTTGTCATTGTGTTTTGTAGCAAGTGAATTTTAGTATTGTCAGAGAGGAGGGGATATGGGTTTTGATTTCCAAATGGGGGCTGCTGTGGCACAGTCACAATCGAGGCTGTCATTGAGGGAGAAGCAGCGTTCGTCGCCGTTGGTGACGGAGAACAAAGCCGGAGTTACTGCAACACACCGAGATACCGGGCCGAGGAGACAGTCGAGATGGCCCTCCACCTTCCAAAGAAGTATTACAATACTCGGATATGGGTTCAAACTGCGGCACATCGACTTCAACGAGTCGAATCTATTGGTTCTCGACTTTGTGAAGCAAGTGATTCAAGATTATTGGGACAAATTGGGCCATGAATCTCTATGATGTTGTTCCTTCTTGTTCCTTTTCATTCTTCAATTTTCTTTTGTCGAATATTCAATTTCAATTTATTCCACAATGGGGGGAATTATGGGGGGAAATTTAAGTTTCTCAGATTTTAACAGAACTAGTTGACGGAAAGCTCATATGGGTGGCTCGTTGCTAACGGTTGTATTATAAAGGGTGGTTTTCGGTAATTAGGCATTTAAGGGGTGGTTTTGAGCAATGTAGCACATTTTAAGGGTGGTTTTCTGCAGTTTACCCTTATATTTTTATTCCATGGATACACTTAGATCGCAATAGAGGTTGTGGGACTTGAATTTCTAAACTAGTGATCACTATATGTTTTTTTTTTGCTGACGTGATCACTATAAGTTATTCTTACCAGCTAAATTATTATGATGTAAGTCAGCAATGTTTAACCGAAGATGATAAAGATATTAGGATTATTATTATTTTTAGTTTTTTTTTCTCTACTGCATCATTATAACATCTCATTCTTGTTTTTTTTTTTCACTTTATTATTAGGGTAAGGTGAAAATGACACATAGACAAAAATTGTTCTCTTTTAAGAATATTGTAATGCATATAATTCCCATACAGGCAAGCTAGGTAGGCTAATATTAGAATTGGCAACTCATATTAGGGAAATTGAAGGCTTGGGCAGTATAGCCCAACTTGAAGTCCGATCCAGCTCAGCTCGTCTTCGGATCCTTGTGTTTCAGCTAAGTGTGGAAGCTGAGACTTGTTTAGATGGAACGCCGTGTTTCATATGTACCTAGCTCTATATAATCTAACTTCCTAACCCTAGCTCTAAACACTCGGCGTTAGGGCTGTTATATGAGCTGAACAACTCGAGCTCGGCTCGAAAAAAGCTCGACTCGAGCTTATTCACTTACCTAAACAAGATGAGCTTGAACATTATTTTAAGCTCGACTCATTCAATTTAGGTTCGAATAGCTCGAATTTTATGGAATTTCTCATATTTCCTTTAATTTTATATGATATGACCAAGTAAAACTACTTATAGCTTGAAAAAACCTCGGCTCGGGCTCGTTCATTTACTAAAACAAGCCAAGCTTGAACAAAAAAGAAAGCTCATTTAGAAATTGGACTCGGCTCGGCTCGAGCTCGTTTAATAAATGAACCAAGCTTGAACATGTCAAGCTCGGCTCGTTCGGCTCGAATAACACCCCTACTCGGCGTATGACAACTAAAGGTAAACCCTAAAATCATAGAGAGATCGAGAAAGCAAAGAGGTGTTTCTGGAGAAATAGCCACTGAAGAGGTTGTTTCGATCTTCCTCCATTGGTGATCTGAAGACGAAGGTCCTGTTCAGAAGAAGGAAGAAGATGCAGTCAAAGCTTCATCTCTAAGCTTGACTCCATTCTCTTCATCAGCTCCATCTCAGATCCAAGATCTGAGATCCAAGGGGGGTTTCTGTTCCTTGCTTCGTGTTCCTTTGTTGTATCTTCCCGCATCTAAGTTGTTGCCTGTGTCTTGCTTGCCATTTGTCTTGGGCGTTTTGTTACCTCTGTACGAACTGCTTTGCTTAGTGAAATAGATCCCGGATCTCCCTTTCTTGGGCGTTTTGTTACCTCTGTATCTATGATTGATGATCAACATTGCCTAATTACAACTTTTGCAGGGAAGAAAGAAGTTAGTAAGAATGGTGTTCACCTTCTTACTGTTGTGAAAGTTGGTGGTCTTTATTATGTTACTAAACCTCCTGAATGCAATGTTACTAAGAAACTTGACTCCATGACTCTTGAAAACATTAAGATTTGGCATAATAGATTGGGCTACATTGGTAACAAAGGCCTCTATTACCTGTTTAAAAATGGTCTGCTTGATAAGTAACATGTTGATTTGAGTGCTTATGAAAATTGTATCCTTGGTAAAGCTAACAAATTACCTTTCTTTAGCTCCTCTTATGTTGCAAGGGCTCCTCTTGAGTATGCCCACTCAGAACTTTGGGGTCCAGCTCAGGTGGACACTCTTGGGGGTAGAAAGTACTTCATCTCTTTTGTTGATCACTGCTCCAGGAAGTTATGGGTAGGTCTACCTAAGTCCAAGGATGAAGACTTCCAGTCTTTCCAGGATTGGAAACTAAAGGTAGAAAGTCAGTCGGGCCACAAGTGAAGTGCCTTAGGACTGACAATGGCTTCAAGTTTGTTAATCATGCTTTTACTAACTTCTATAATGCTAATGGTATTAAAAGGTATTTGACAGTTCCAGCTACTCCTCAATAGAGTGACACAGCTGAACGAATGAATCGTACCTTACTTGAAAAAACTAGATGTATGCTCTTTTCTGTAGGCATTAAACCCTCTCTGTGGGGTGAGACTGTTATGACAGCTGCTTACCTTATTAACAGGTACCCATCCTCTGCTATAGGGTTTAAAACCCCTTAGGAGATGTGGACTGGGAGGAAGCCTAGCCTCACATACTTGAGGCCCTTTGGATGCACAGCTTATGCCCATGTTTCACAGGGCAAGTTGCATCCAAGGGCTCTCAAATGTGTTATGCTAGGGTACCCAGAGGGTGTGAAGGGTTATAAACTCCTTCTCATTCATACTGCAGGATACAAAGTTATTACTTCTAGAAATGTGACTTTTGAAGAGAGTATTTTTTTATTTTAAGGATAAGCTAACCTCTACTTCTTAAGTGCCACAAATTCTATGCCCACAGTGCCCTTTGCTCCTACACTTCCTCCCGAGCTCAATAGAAGAGGAGCATGAATTTGGTATTGGCCACCCTCTGCATCTGGATACTTTGCCTCAAGCAGATACGCTAGCAATCATCCCAACATCGTCCAAATTGGGGGGGGGGGGGGGGGGGGTGAAGGTCTGATTGAAGATAAAGATGTTGAAGACATAAGAAATGGCTTGCTCCCTCTGTCACTGTTAATGCTATGTCTGCTTCATCTTCTGCTTCTATTCCTTCTACTCTAACTATAAATGTGACCCTTGAGGGATCTGTGATTGCATATGTGAATGATTACACGCTTGTTAAAGATAGAAGTCCTAGGATGAAGATTCCTAATAAAAAGTACCTAATTTGGTTAAATATGCTATGATTGTTGCTGAAGTGGTTAAATTTCCTACACTTGAAGAGAGTATTTTTTTATTTTAAGGATAAGCTAACCTCTACTTCTTAAGTGCCACAAATTCTATGCCCACAGTGCCCTTTGCTCCTACACTTCCTCCCGAGCTCAATAGAAGAGGAGCATGAATTTGGTATTGGCCACCCTCTGCATCTGGATACTTTGCCTCAAGCAGATACGCTAGCAATCATCCCAACATCGTCCAAATTTGGGGGGGGGGGGGGGGGGTGAAGGTCTGATTGAAGATAAAGATGTTGAAGACATAAGAAATGGCTTGCTCCCTCTGTCTCTGTTAATGCTATGTCTGCTTCATCTTCTGCTTCTATTCCTTCTACTCTAACTATAAATGTGACCCTTGAGGGATCTGTGATTGCATATGTGAATGATTACACGCTTGTTAAAGATAGAAGTCCTAGGATGAAGATTCCTAATAAAAAGTACCTAATTTGGTTAAATATGCTATGATTGTTGCTGAAGTGGTTAAATTTCCTACACTTGATACTAATGAATCTGTTATACATAGCCAACAATATGTTAATTGGAAAAATGCTATGTCTGATGAGATTAAGTCTATGCATGATAATAAAACTTGGGTGCTATTTCCTAAACCTGCTAGGGCTAGAGTGATTGATTGTAAATGGGTGTTTAAGTTGGAAGATGGCTTGAATTCCTCTGATCCACCCAACGTGAAGGTCTTGATTATACTGATATCTTTGCTTCTGTTGTGAAGTATAAGACCTTGAGATTGCTGCTTGCCATTACTACTATGCATGTCCTTGAGCTTGAACAAATGGATGTTAAGACTGCATTCTTACATGGTGATTTAGATGAGACTATCTATATGAAGCAACCTAAGGGTTTTATAGATAAGAATCACCCCGATCATGCTTGTTTACTTAAGAAATCCATTTATGGACTCAAGCAGTCCCCTAAACAATGGAATAAGAAGTTTGATCTGTGCATGAGATCCCTTGGCTTCAAGAGAAGTAAATATGACACCTGTCTATATAAGAAATGATCTTCTCCCCATCGCATTTATATTTTGTTAAGTGAAAGTGTAAAATTAAGTGGTTTACACCGAGTGTAAACAAGGACTTTTCCTTATCATAATTCTATCTAGTGTGCGAAAAATATATGCAATGAGTACCAAGTAATTAAAATAATACTGTAGTTATATCCAGTAAGTTAAACAAAAGATTTATTCTTCAAATAAAGCAAAATTTAAATATGAAGGGAAAGATGTAAAGGCATGCTTACATACAGATATTCAGTAGTATTCAAATATAGTGAAGCAAGCCCAACAATCTACATAACCTAAAGGCTTTCAAATTTCGGACATTTGCTACAGCTAACTTTATAGTTGATAAAATTTATTGATAAAAAGACTCACAACCAAGCAAGATTAGCCAATGAAAGGCCAAGGTTAAAGACTGAATTCAATACACAGTGCTTATGCACTATAGTTATAATTCTCATATGAGTCTTGTTATACGCACGGTCAAATTATTGCCAAATGCATGATCATTTACTAGATTTGAGTGTCGGAAAACATTTTTTGGACTGGAAAAAGCTTGTCGACACGGGAAGTCAATATCAGCAAAATTGATAGTCATTTTGCTGACACCAGCTTCCCATATCAACGATTTTTTCAGGTAAAAAAAGTTTACCAACACCAAAAATCAGCGATCATACCGTGTGTTTGACGATACAAAACCGTGAGTATAGCAAGCCGTTCTCAGAATTAGTTCTTTAAAATTTGAGAGAATCCATTAAAGAATGCAAAAAGCTATCAATTATAAATAAAGAATAAAAAGCTCAAAGTGCATAGCGTCCCAAAGAACTTTAGTAGTTACTCAGTGGGATCTCAAACAAGCATCGGCTAATCTTGATCTTGCATTGAACTCAAAACTCGTGTAATTTCTGGGGACAATGTGTAATTGTGTATGACAACAAGGGTTACGCCTTACAAGCATTTTAACGATGATTTTCAACACCCAACAGCACAGAACAAGATCGTGTATTAGGAGGGCTAAGGTTCCCTGAGCTGAGCAGCCAGTTATCTTACCTATCCATGGTAATAGGCAAGATAACCAGGCTTTCACCTGTTTAGCTTCAATTCAAAGTGCCAAGTCACACAAGGTTGAGATCTGAAGGATGCTTGAGCACGTGCAGAACACTAGCTTGGTGCTTGGATGATACTCAGTGACTCCTGTTTGTAATGGGTACTGTATTTATAGTGTCACCCATTTTGTTCAGGGACATGATCTCCAGCCTCAAGTGCCAAGCTAGACGATTTGCAGCAGCTTTATTGGTGGCTAGAATGCTATTTCTTGAAGGACTTGGAGTGTCTTCTGATGTACCTGACAGGAAATTGACCGAGTAATTCCATGTCAGCAAAGCTAGTTATCATTGGGTCAGTTGACAATTGGTCAAGGGCAATCGATATCGTAAACGAATTCTCGTATGGGAATTAAGGACAAATGTGTACTGGTTGAAGCTCAGCTTAGGTTGTTATGTATCGGTTAAGAGCCAAGGAATAGCTTCAAGTAGTCTAGTATCTGAATAGTATCTTAAACATATTCTCATTGACATCCAGTTTTATATTTAAACAGATCCGAGCATAAACCAAGTGCAGAAGAACATTCTTCCAAAGAATGCCCCATTCATTTTTTTTTTTTGGGTAAGAAGAATGCCCCATTCATGGAAGCAGGTAAACTCAAATTGGGCAAATGAAATTTAAAGTAGGAAAAGATAAGGTGAAAAATGAAGAAGATAGCGAAGCAAGAATAGGAAATGCGTTTTACGTCATACCCATTCTAAATGTTGTGCTGTAATGCCAGGGACATCTCCAGAGTATATACCCCCCAACACCTAAAATTCAAGATAGATTTGGCAAGACATGATTAGAGACACGAGGAATGTAAAGGACAAAAAATCTAACAAAATTATCACATGCGTGGTTTTCTTATCCATCAATCCTTTTCTTGAAGAAAATTGAACCTGAGTACAAAAGCAAATAACTAACTGTACCTTGGACACGGTTTCAAGAAACATGCCAGGACGCACTGGGCGTGGTTTTCGTCCACTAAAACTTTCCTGTAAAGCAATAATGAACCTCGTTATAAGCTAGTTTAAGTTGTGTAAGAAACCCTCAAGGCCTTGGGCAACTCATTACTTTATTTGTCTTCCATCCAATGCCTAGTTTCAAAGTATTCATCAAATACTTACTTTTCCGAATACTCCACTGGCTTTATCCTTGTCACTACTTAAATCCTCTGCACCTTCATCTTTGCCTAGCATAACATTTTTAATCATCTGCTGCACAGTCTTTCCAGGTTTTAAAGCTACCAACTTTGTCAGGAAATTCACCTGCAGCGCAGAAACTACAGTTTCATCAGTAATAAATAATAATTGCATACAAAGATCAATTAGAAATTCGGATTACGGGGTGATTTGAAAAATTAAACTAGATCAACTAAGCTGACCTCAGATTGTGGAAGAGTGTTTAACCCATTATCATTTCTTTCATCAAGTATGCCTCCGCCCATCATATTTCGAGCTTCTTCTCTGATCAAAACCAGCCTTGCAAGCAGCTTCCGATCTGGAATAACTGGTCTAGACTCCATGGTCTGCCAAGTATAGATTATAGCGGTAATGTATGGACAAGGGAGATTAACAAACTGCATTGATTTACCAAAAGAAAACAGACCAAAACATGTGACCTATCAAAAACTAGTCGTAACTCACTTCTAAGAGGTCATCAGCCTGGTTAGCTATATCATTGAGATTGGCAGAAGGAAGGTGGACTTTTGTGCCATATTCACCTTTGAATTCACCACCGCCACCAGCAACTCGACGTAGCAATTCATGTCTGCTATCCTTTTCAGGCGTACGGCAAAGCAACCCAATAACTTGTACCTATAGTTAGAAAAATAAGGGTATGGGCTTCCGAAAATAGAAAACTGAATAATTTAAATTCAACAAGAACACATCTCACGTGTGGAGGACATTTCTTGGTAAGATGGGATAATATCGTCTCTTTGATCACCTCCAAGAGTGACTTCCTCTGAAAACCAACAATTGATCAAGCATTAATACTATGCTACATGAGTGCTTCATAAATTGAGCCAAATAAGTTCTTGATAGTAAGGTAGTAGCAGCAACTAGGGACTGAAGAAACCGATTATCATAAGGTTTGGGTACTAAAATGTAAAAAAAAAAAAAAAAAAACATGATGAGACACATGCTTCCATGGGCGAATGAAAAGATGCACTGGGAACACCAAATAGTAAAATTACCTTGTCATCCTGATCCCTATCGGCTAACATGATCATGTAATCCAAAGCCATCATAAACCCAGGCTCCATTTCATCAACCCTCTTGCCAATCACGCCTTGTGCAGCCAATGTCACAGCTGCTTCTTCAGATGCTTCATCCATCTTCATGTCCTCTAACTGGAAAACATGCACAAATACAAGTGACTTAACAAGCCTTGAGTGAACCAACCCGATACTTGCATTTGAATGGTTACAAGTTACAACGCTTGGAATGGCCATTGGAGTGAACCAACCTGATACCTGCATTTGAATCATTCCCAATCCCCAATTCATTCTTAACGGCAACCTTGAACCCAGCCTTGGAGGTGGATTTTAGTGATTCCCAAACACATCCACCCTCTCTGCCCTAATATAGGAATTTCATACTGATACCGCTTATACCCATAACTAATATGGGAAATTGCCCATAGAAACCACCCATATCCATCGTACCAATACAAGTACCAATTCTAACCAAACTACTTTCTTGCCCTGTTAGAGGACCAAATTGAGAACCTTGACTGTGAAAAACAATCTCCAACTACAGAACCTTGAACACAAACGCAGAAATATTTGAAGGTAATTCAAAGGGGAATGAAGAGATGAGGGGAAGAAAACTGACAAGGGTGATCATCTCCTGAAGAACAGAGGTGACCTGCTCTCCACCCTTGAGAATGGCTTCACACTGGGAGGTGTCCATCTTCTGATTCAACTGGTCTTGGATTTTAGCTGATGAGTCAATCGCTGCTGGTCTGTGTTCGTCGGCGAGCGGGAACCCACCACCCACCTCATAGCTGGTGCAACTAAGAGGCGGAAATGGCAGTGGGTTTCCCCTAACTTGGGGCAAATTCAGTCTCCATTCCTTAGGATTGGAGTAGGGGAGTGGGAAATTTGGAGGTGGAGAGGGGACTGACGAGGGTAGGGAGGGTTTAGGGTATGAGATTGATAGGTTTGTGGAGAGAATCATGTTTCATACCGTTCAGATTTGAGAATGGAAATGACTATTGTGATTTAACAGATAAGCAGCTCAGGCCCTCAGGGTAGACATGGCACGGGTACGACCCGTCGGGTCGACGGGTTAAGAGTCGGGAGGAGACCCGAACCTTAACCCGAAAATCTCACGGGTTAACGGGTTCGTTACCTGGCGGGTCGACGGATCGACGGGTCGACCCTATCGGGTAGGCAATTTTGCAGAAAGTGTCGACCCGACGGGTTGAGGTCGGGTTTGCACGGGTTTGGTTTTTCTTTTCTTTTTTTTTTTTTAAAAAAAAAGTCCTATTTGTATTTTTGATGAAAGACGTTGTTTTTAATTGAGAAGATGTTTTTCTGAATTCTCATATCTGCTTTCTTCTAACCGACGAGGCAGACTTGTGCTTCGAGGTTCTCGAGAAGCAATCTTGATCCCTTCTCGATTAGAATTTGTCCACCTCGGCTGAATAATTGGCCTTTCGCCAACTCGAGTTTCTCTGGATGCTTCGCTTTTATATGACGTCCGTACATAGTTCCCACATGCCCCTTCTTGTGCTTGTAGACCGTAGCGAAGAAGTTGCACTTGACAAAGAAAAAGTCGTCACCCCATATCGGCACGGGCGGACCCTTCGTGAACCAGTATTTAAACGTTGCGGCCTTAGATAAAACACTCGTTAGTGGTGGGTCTTCGTCTCACATGCCTTCGGCTCCGGGCGCGAGGTTGTCGGCCGTCAAACCGGACTCCTACGTCGGGATGGTGGAGGGAGTTCCCAAAACGGCAACTTCCTCCTCATCATCGAGTAGCGCTACGTCAAAGGCTAGGCTCCGGTTGACGACTCGATTCGATCCCCTTGTTCGAGAACGAGGCTCTGCTAACACTCTTTGGACATCGGGAAAACATTTTCAATAAAATTAGATTAGATATGTGTTAAAACAAATAAGAATATGTAAATAAGAGAAAAGACGGGATAATTAAGAATTTAAGAAGGAGATGAAGTAGGATTTGATGATGCAAAGCGTCGAATTCTCGGAATTCTTATCTTGTCAACCACCGACTTCCGGCTTTCTCGATTATTGAGCGATTAAAGAGCGATTAGAGATAGTGAGAAGAGATTAGGAGAGATGAGATGAGGTGTGAGGAAAATGGGAGGCAATGGGGTAGTATTTATAGGGAAATTGGGTAGGAAGTAATCAGCAAAATCGAGCCAAAGAGCAACGTTCGACCCGACGGATCAACCGTTGTGCATTTTAAAAAAAAATTAGGGAGGAGAGGGCCGAGGGGTGTCTATTTATAGCCTCGAACCTATTCTATAGCCTAGCAATGACTACATTTTAAAAAAAAATTACCGTTCAAGTGGGCCCCACCTCCAACGGCCGGATGTTAAAAATCATTTGACACCCGGGGTCAAATCGGCGGGTTGACAGGTTCACTTCCCCCCGACCCTAATCCTAACCCGCAACCCACTCCGACCCTTCGACCTGAACCCATCGGGTCACCGACCCGTCTGACCCGCCGGGTCACGGGTTGACCCGTGACCCGTGGTAATGTCTAACTTAGGGGCCAAATTGAAATTATATTTCACCGTTTTTTCATTCAAAAATTTCACTTGGTATCTTTGCGATAAGGGTGGGTCAAAATCCCGCATCTCGTCCCAATCCTAGCGGAATTGAGGAAAAAAATTCCAATCCCGTCCCATAAAAATTATGCGGGGTGTAGGGTTGTTATTTGAACTGAACAGCTCAAGCTTGGCTCAGGATCGGCTCGAAAATGCTCGATTCGAGCTCGTTCACTTATTTAAACGGGCCGAGCTTGAACAAAATTTTAAGCTTGGTTGAAAGCCTGGCTCGTTCGAATAAAGATCGAATAGCTAGAATTCTATGAAATTTCTAAATTTTCCTTTAAGTTAATAGGTTATAACCAAATAGAACTACTTAAAGCTCGAAAAAAGCTCGGCTCAAGCTCGTTCATTTCCTAAACAAGCCAAGCTTGAACAAAATAAAAAGCTCGTTTAAAAATTAGGCTCGGCTCGACTCGAGCTCGTTTAACAAACAAACCAAGCTTGAAAATGTCAAGCTCGACTCGTTCGACTCGAATAACACCCCTAGCGGGATGGCACGTGAGACTGAGAGTTCTCATCCCGTAAATCATGTCCCGTCAACCATACATACATACATACATATATAATTATAAATTTATATATAATTAAAATTAATAAAATATTAAAATACATAAAAAGATTAAAAACATATAAGACTTTTAATAAAAACTCGCTGCAAGCTAGAAGTAGTGTAGTGTGGTGGTTGTTCGTTCCTAATTTTAGGGATCCTACAACTGGACGGCGCTTTCGAATTTCTCGTTCAATCATATACTCTTCGACTCTCCTCCCGATCTACATATCTACGGAAATTCTTGGAGTTAATTGGATTGCTTTTGAATGTTTTTTTACGAGGGACAAGTCTCGTCCTGTTCCATCATGTGAGGGATAAGACTCGACGAGATTTGAAAAAAATATCAATTCCGTTTCGATCCCGTCCTGCAAAAATACTAGGGATCACCCCAATCCAGTCCTGTCTTGTCCCATGTCCACCCCTAAATTGTGATAAGTCATACTTTGATAGATATTTTTTATACAAAAATTTCAATAGGTACCTTAGCGATAAGACGTAGGTTGACACGTGTTCAAAAGTTTAGGATATGTCACTAGGTAACCTTGATTTTTATGTTAAATTCGCATCGTGCCCTCCAGAGTTTATAATTCACATAATTTATTCCTCCGGGTTGTTTTGTCTAAAGAAATAAAGTAAAATTAAAATTTAAAAAAAAAAGAACAAAAAAAAGAGAAGTGGTTGTTTTCTCCCTCGCAACAATGAGACACTGGACTTTCAAATAGATTGACATGTAAAATGCTTTTTTTTTTACAACATTCTCAAAGAGAATGTTTACAATGTTCAACCTTTTGGGATTGCGCATCCATGATTTATGTACTACTAGTGCAAACTTCACACGTCCCTCTGCGAAATATGCTAAGCCCCTCGAGCTTGGTTCGCCAAACTCTTTGACCTTCCACCCCTATAGGGCCGACTCATTCCTTTTCATTTATATCACACCAATTTCACTGCTTATATTATTGTTTATGTCGAGGACATCATTGTCATTACCTCCACTACTAGCTACCCAATTCACCACATCTCCGTCAAACTTCTTTCATGAGAAAGATTTGGGTGATCTCCCATTTTTCTCGAGAATACAAGTGCAACACACCTCCTCAAGCTTTTTTAATCACACATTCTAAATGAATACAATATCTCCTCGATTTCACAAACATGCAATCATCTAAACCGCAACTACCCCGATTGCCCTCAACATTGATTTGTATTACATCTCTTCTCTGTAACTAGATGATCCATATCCCATCACCAAAGCATTTTGAATGGTCTTCAATATCTAGCCTTCACTGATTGGATAACTTCGTAACTAGATGTTCACAAATCATATAATCAAATAATGTAGAATGAATAAAACAGTTGCTCTTGGGTTCACTAAAACCTAATTGTCCCCAAATAGTGTCATCAATTGTTTCCTAATTATCATTAAGAAAAAAAAATATCAAAAGCCTCTAAACCTCACAGAGTTATCTTTTTGTGAAACAATCTATCAAAGGCTTGCAAATAGCATTCTATGTCCACCGTTAAAAACTATGTGCACAACAAAAATCACGAGGATATGGTTTTAATGAGGTCAAGGAAGGAAGAGTAAGGTGTGGAATTTTAAAGGAACTGTGGTGCTAAAATTCAAGAAAAATTGTTATTATAAAATCAGAAGAGCACCCACTCGAATCCAAACTCATACCAAACAAACATGCAACTCCATCACAACAACTTCATTTTTTGTTCTCAACACTTATCCACCACATTCATATAATTTTATTTTCATTTCATTTTCTTGGTTTTTTTATATTTTTTTTTATCACATTGAATACATCTTCTAAAAATCCCACCACTCCTTTCTTAAAAAAAGTGGCTCATTCTAATAGTATTATTGAACATCATGCAAGAAATTCATCTTTTGGTAGAATAATAGCCTAGTTGACAACTCTATGCAAGAAGGTAGTTCAAAAAATCAACATACCAAAGAAGCCCCTTGTTTAAACGATTTTTGAGCTCTTAGTGACATAAAAGATGTTAAAGGTTGTAGCATTGAAAAAGTGATTATTCAAAAAAGAATCCTCAGTAAGCAATTTATACTTTTTCTTCTCAATTTGCCTTTAAAGAGAGCCTAGAAAGATGATTAGTAATAGAGTTCTTAGTCCCTTTCTTATATCTGACCTCCAAAACAAACTCTTCTAGTAAAATAATCCACCAAAAGAGGCAAGGTTTTGCATCTTTTTTTTCCGCAAAAAGTAAAAGAAAACAACATGGTTAGTGAAAACAATTACCTTAGAGCCCACGAGATATGATTGGAACTTCTCTCGAAAGAAAACACCACTACACAAAACTCATTTTCCGTGGTGGTGTAGTTTATCCGAGCCTCATCAAATATCTTGCTAGCTCGCATTGTATATAGTGTGAAGCTTTATGTCATCTCTTTTCCCAAGAACAACACCTACATCATAATCAGTTGCATTGCATCACACATCATCTCAAAATGGAGATCCTAGTATGGTGATTGCATGATGGGAGCTGAAAATAGTGAATGTTTTAGCCTACAAACAGACTCATGGCAATTTAGGGAATTTTAGAGGTTAGATTGTATAGTAATTGGTTAGTTAAGGGCTTAACAATATTAAAAAATCCTTAATAAACTTTCTATAAAAGCCATCATTTCCTAGAAAACTTCTAATTCCTTTAATTGAGAAGAAGAAAAGATCCTAAAAGAAGAACAAGTCTGCAGAAGTTGTAGCCTGACAACCTAAACTTGTTTTGCACTTTCTAAAGGCATCGCTTTCCCGATTGACTATTATAAGTATGCTTTGGAAAGGTCTTTCCGAGATCTACAACTTTCATGTTGATGAGAAGAGGAAATTTCTGCGATAAATAGTGCAGCGATTTCTGCAAAAGTGAGGCAACCGCCGCAAAGAGGTGGCCATAAAAGATGTGCGGCGACCGCCGCAATCTTGCGATGATCGCCGCAGTCGACTTCAACGCGGCGCGTTTAGATTTTATGTGGCTTCGTGTTAATCCATCCTAAACAAGTTTCATCTATCTTTTTTATCGACTTTTAATACTATTTAAGGACTCTTAGCCTACGATTTTAATCATCCAAGGCAATTTAGTTTAGTTTTGAGAGCTTTGTTCACGATGTGCAACTATACTCTCATTGTTTCGTCCACAATTTGAAGCTTTATTTGGATTGAATTGTGAGTTTATGAATCTTGTTCCTTATTTCCTATATTGAATGTTGATAATACATATTTCACATAGGCATTATAGGTATTTCTTATTGCATTTAGATAGGAGTTTTGCAAATGTCTGAGTCTAGTTTCATATATTGCTTGTGAAGTATTCGAGTTCGGAATCTACGCCTTTTAGTGTTTATTCTGCAGAGCTACATTCCGACCTTGGATGAGATCTTGGAAGAGCTTAAGAGAGATGTTTTGGAGCATATGAAGGTTGAGAAAGAGGCTAGAGAAGAGCAAGGAAGCACAACATTGAAGACAATCGAGGAAAAGACGAAATTTCGTCACTGAGACATCAGCGCTCGTCGTGCTTTAGCCGGCGCCCACCGTGGGCCGGTTTCCAGCGATTTTCATTTCGGATCTGAAGATTCTATTTCCTATTATTATATTATTATATTTCTAGGGTTCTGCCGACTCTTTATGAGGCTTTATTAGGTTATTCTCATTAGTTTTCAGAGTGTTAGAGGAGGTATTGTGAGACGATGAACACAATTATAGAGAGAGAGAGAGTTTTGGCCTATGAGTTGCTAAACTCATAGGTTTACTATGGAATTTGATGGTAGAAAGATTGAGTTTTCTATTTTTGAGCCTATTATTTCTTCTACTAATGATTTTGTAGATGTTCTTGACTCTAATGAAAGTGATCACATGAATGAATCAAATAGTTTGTTAGATGCTTTTATTGAAAATGAATCATTGCATATTGAATCTTCTAACAAAGAAAAATTTGATTTAGGGAAAGATGACTTTGAAAGGAAAATTGAGAATTTGTTTAGGTCACATGACAATGTGTCTAATTCAAATGATTCTATTGTTATTGCCTATGAGAAATCAATTCTTAACAATGTTGAGGTTTTTGCAATTTCAAGGCTACCTCTAAGAGTAACTGATAATGCATATTTCATATAGGTATTTCTTATTGCATTTAGATAGGATTTTTGCATATGTTTGAGTCTAGTTTCATATATTGCTTGTGAAGTATTCGAGTTCGGAATCTACGCCTTTTTAGTGTTTATTCTGTAGAGTTACATTCCGACCTTGGATGGGATCTTGGAAGAGCTTAAGAGACATGTTTTGGAGCATTTGAAGGCTGTGGAAGAGGCTAGAGAGGAGTAAGGAAGCACAACATTGAAGACAATCGAGGAAAAAGAGGGAAATTCCATCACTGAGATGGTGGCGCCCGCCGCCTCTTGCACGACGCCCGCCGTGGGCCGATTTCCAGCGATTGCGATTTCGGATCCGAAGATTCTATTTCCTATTATACTATTATATTATATTTCTAGGGTTTTGTCGACTACTTATGACTCTTTATTAGGTTATTTCCATTAGTTTTTAGAGTGTTAGATGAGGTATTGTGAGACTATGAACGCAATTAGAGAGAGAGAGAGAGGGAGATTTGGCCTATGAGCTGCTAAACTCTTAATTTCGCCTCTCATTCGAAGACATGGTTGTTTAGATTGTGAGGATTTGGCCTATGAGTTGTTAAAGGATGTATTCCTATTCATATTTATCATCTTGTCCTTATTGATTATATTTGTGTTCCTTTCTATGATTGATCACCATGTTAGGAATTGTATCTTAGCTATGAATCCATTGTTGTATTCTTGATAGCAAACGAAGGTATTGAAGTAGTGATATTTCTTTGTCTTTGTAGTAGATGATTTCAGTTGATCTATGTTGAGGAGTGTCGATCGCGATTAGGGCTGATCTAGGGTTGTTTCGGTTTGTCTTAATTGCATTGAATCAATATGGCAATTGGTCTAATTACTTGAATCCTTAATGCTATTCCTTAGTGATATTAAATAAGGTGATTGTATCCCTACGGATCCCTCAACTTTAGTCAAGTAGACATATGTTTATGAATAATTCATAGATCAATCCTAGGACCATAAATCTTAACCATTGTCAGAGAATTACAGGTGAAATATTTTATCTACCTTATTATCAATTTACTTTGCAATCATAAAGTTGGTTACTTTACATCATGGTTATGTGTCATAAATAATTGTTTGGTCATAAAAGAGTTCTTGTTAAGAGTTATTGGATAGTAAAGCGCTTCTCCCTGTGGGTTCGACTCCGCACTTAATTGCTATACAAGTAGTTATTGGTTTATCAAGTGATTGATTTGTTAATCTATTGGTTT
The DNA here is from genome assembly GCA_963922045.1 of Persicaria maculosa. Classification (NCBI taxonomy): domain Eukaryota; kingdom Viridiplantae; phylum Streptophyta; class Magnoliopsida; order Caryophyllales; family Polygonaceae; genus Persicaria; species Persicaria maculosa. The sequence continues at coordinate 57,570,114 of OY998251.1, read as the reverse complement.
TGTGTTTGAGTTTGGATTTTATTACTATTTGGTAAAGGGCGAAAGTGCCAACGAAGTTCGTCTCGCATCAAATTCTGGCGCCGTTACCGGGGAGAAGAAAGAAGTTTGCTTTTCTTTAATTCTTTCTTTTCATTAATTCTTTCTTTTTATTTTTGTTTTCATTCTTTTCTTTGAGTCTTTTGTGTCCTTGTATGATTCAAACTAGATCTTCTAATTCATCGCCTTTGCCTTTTGATTCTGAGATGGAAAGATCTCTTAGGTTGAAAAGGAGGCTCGAGTTTGACACAAATAAGAAGATGGGAGATGAAGTTGTTAATTCGTCAAGAAGGACCTTGAGAAACCTAAAAGAACCTGATTTGAGTGCTCAACCACTTGCAATTAGACTTCCTGATCTCCCTGAGGGTTCAAGATTTGAGTATAAGTCGAATTGGTCTACTATTTTACCATACTTTCTTGAATTGTTTGGGGAGGAACCAAACAAGCACCTTGCTACCTTTGTGAGTGTGTGTGATAGACGTACTTAGACCCTAAGGCCTTACCGATGACCAATTGATGTTTAGTGTGTTCCCATTTACCTTGAAAGATTCTGCAAGCGATTGGCTTTATTACCTACCCCCAAAAAGCATTACTACTTGGGTTGAATTGAAGAAAGCTTTCCTGCAAAAGTACTTTCCTGCGACTCGCCTCAACAAACTTAAGAAGCAACTATCTAGTATTGAGCAATCACCTACGGAGAGTCTTTATGAGTATGTTGAGTGGTTCAAGAAGCTTAAGGGTAGTTGTCCACAACAAGGTATACCCGAGGATGATCTAGTGCTATATCCTTATGAGGGCTTGCTTGACGCCGATAGGAGTTTCATCAATGCTACTAGTGGAGGAGACATTTTGGATAATGCATATTTCATATAGGCATTATAGGTATTTCTTATTGCATTTAGAAAGGAGTTTTGCATATGTTTGAGTCTAGTTTCATATACTGCTTGTGAAGATCCGAGTTCGGAATCTACGCCTTTTAGTGTTTATTCTGCAGAGTTACATTCCGACCTCGGATAGGATCTTGGAAGAGCTTAAGAGAGATGTTTTGGAGCATATGGAGGCTGAGGAAGAGGCTAGAGAAGATCAAGGAAGCACAACATTGAAGACAATCGAGGAAAAGAGGAAATTCCATCACTGAGATAGCGGCACCCGTCATGCTTCAGGCGGCGCCCGCCGTGGGCCGGTTTCCAGCGATTGTGATTTCGGATCTGAAGGTTCTATTTCCTATTATTATATTTCTAGGGTTCTGCCGACTCTTTATGAGGCTTTATTAGGTTATTTCCATTAGTTTTCAGAGTGTTAGAGGAGGTATTGTGAGAGGATGAACACAATTAGAGAGAGAGAGATTTTTGGCCTATGAGTTGCTAAACTCATAGTTTTGTCTGTGATTAGAAGACATGGTTGTTTAGATTTTGAGGATTTAATTCTATTTAGTTATTCATATTCATATTTATCATCTTGTGCTTATTGATTATATTTGTGTTCCTTTCTATGATTGATCACCATGTTAGGAATTGTATCTTAGCTATGAATCCGTTGTTGTATTCTTGATATCAAACGAAGGTATTGAAGAAGTGATATTTCTTTGTCTTTGTAGTAGATGATTCCAGTTGATCTATGTTGAGGAGTGTTGATTAGGGCTGATCTAGGGTTGTTCCGGTTTGTCTTAATTGCATTGAATCAATATGGAAGTTGGTCTAATTAGTTGAATCCTTAATGTTATTTTTTAGCGATATTGAATAAGGTGATTGTATCCTTGCGGATCTCTCAACTTTAGTCAAGTAGACATATGTTTATGAATAATTGATAGACTAATCCGAGAACCATGAATCTCAACCATTGTTAGAGAATTACAGGTGAAATATCATCTCTACCTTATTATCAATTTACTTTGCAATCATAAAGTTGGTTACTTTACATCTTGGTTATTTACCATAAATCATCGTTTGGTCATAAGAGTTCTTGTTAAGAGTTATTGAGTAGTAAATCGCTTCTCCCTGTGGGTTCGACTCTGGACTTCATCGCTATAATAGTAGTTATTTAGTTTATCAAGTCATTGATTTGATAATCTATTGGTTTTGTGTTTGAGTTTGGATTTTATTATTATTTGACAAAGGGCAAAAGTGCCAATGATGTTCGTCCCGCACCAAATGTTTCAACTTCTTTGCGCTTAAATGTTTGATTGTTTTATTCTATCAGGCCTGATCAACTAGTTAGAATTAATTCAATTGCTAAAATTTTTGTAGATTCTTGATTCCAAACTTTAACCCAAGTGGGAAACTTATCCCTTTTAGGGTTGATTGAACTAATTGGACAGGTAGGAAGTTGAATGTGTGTGAAATTCTTGTTTAGGGGTTGCATATACCTTGGTTAATATCTGAACTTAAAGCTGCCTGATTGGGTTAAATCCTCCTATAAGGAACCCAAGAAATAAGGGTTTCTAAGACTGATTTGACTAGTAACTAAATTAGGTTGGGACAAAGACATCGATAGAAAAACTAAAAGGACGAGTGAAAGTTACAAGGATCAATTTAACCGAATAAAGTGGATAATTGTAGGTGGAACTATTTTCTCTGAATTGTTTTGCATCAACTTATTTATATTTTATTTTGTTTTCTTTCTAATTAATCTCAATCATATTAAACCCCTCTTTTCTACTAATCTCAATCATATTTGCTCAATATCTGGGCTATATTATTAAAAGCGTCCGGGCTAAAAATCCTATTTTCTACTAGTGAATTGATTGGTAAATAGACATTACTTAGGAATAACTTTATTCTCTATGCATGGAATCGACTCGTGCTTACTACACTACATTAGTTAGTATGTTTGACTTTATTTTGATACGGTTTATGCGACTAAAAACCGTTCATCATGTATATAGTGAAGCTTATATGGAGTATTTTTTCCTAGAAAACTCTATGAGATGAGTAGTCCATCAAGCTTGTATGTTGCTTATAACATCTAATTTTCAATGTGACAACCATATTGCAACGGGTTGTGGCGACTCTAAAGACGGGGGTAGAAATTAGATGTTATAAAAATATGGTTGTCACACATTACATTAGTTAGTGGTGGAGTGCTTACTACACTACATTAGTTAGTGGTGTAGTGCAGCATTCGCCTACTCTTCGATACAACTCCGATCAACAATGGTTTCTCCATATTGTTATTTGGTTTTATGAGATATTTCTTTTAACAAAAATGTAGCTTGATTATGATGAAGGAATAAACCGTCTAGACAAACATAAAATACAAAGATGGTGCAAGAAACAAGCAAAGAACTCTACCATAGCGAAACTGACAACAACCAGACCAAACGGGATGAGGACGTAGACTACGGTCGAAGCCAAGCACTACCCGAAAGTCCAAGGAAACACTCTTTCAGAAAGAGGAGACGCCTCGATACACACTGCCATGACCCAGCTTGTCCCGACTCCCACTGCCAGAACCTCATCACCCGAAAAGAGAGCCCAGTCACGCCAAACGCAGAGCCCCACAACGCTTGAAACGACAGCATCGGAAACCCAAACGGGAAAAAACGCAAACCCGATTGAGGATTATTTATACATAGTTATTTATTAAATTCACATAGTTAATCAGAATTATTAAAAACACCAAAAATGGGCCAGCCATGGGTCCAGACAACACCAATCGGGCCACCCTTGGGGCTCAAGTCAAGCCCGAAAGAGGGATGAAACGGGGCAGAAACAGGGAAGAAGCCCCAACGCCGCGGGCAAGCAGGCCAAAGGGGGATCATTCAAGCAGCACCACCGGCGAATAGAGGAATGCTGGAGAGGGAAGACAAGGGTTTCAATAGAGACGGTCGATGGGGTCGGCGAAGGAGGAAGCGGGAATGCCAATCCGACCACCGATGGACCACCAATGCCGCGGGCAAGCAGGCCAAAAAGGGATCATCTAGGCAGCACCACCGACGAGCAGAGGACAACTGGAGAGGGAAGACAGGGGGTTTTAATAGGGACGACCGATGGGGTCGGTGAAGGAGGAAGCAGGAAGGCCAATAAGACCGCCGACGAACCACCAACGCCAAAACCCCCTAGGAAGACACCACCGAGCGCCGCCGACGGCAGACCACGAGGATAGCCGGCGACCGAGCAGCGATACAATGGAAGGGAAGCCAGTCAGGGGCAGAAACACCGAGCCAGGGCCGGATCAACAAGAGACAACCAGAAATGGTTTCGGTTACACACAAATTGAACACATAAAGGGAATTAAGAGGCTGAACATAAAAGCCAAACAATACCAACATTTGATTCGGCTTGCACAGAACGAGGAGGCATAACGAGATAGAGGTATACAGCCTAAACAGGGGTTGAGACATCGTCCACCCTGGAGGTGAGAAGAAGGAAGCAACACCAACCAATCGTCCAACAGGAAAGGAAACTGCATCCGAAGAGGGGATTAGGGACCTCCGACTAGGCGAATTTCAGACGAGAAGAAAAACCGGCCTCCGAAGAGGAACTGAGGGCCTCCGAAGAGGGGTTAAGGGCCATTGTCCATCCTGGAGGCGAGAGGAAGGGGGCAATTTTAGATTGGATTGAGATGAATTGAATCTAGAAAACTTTATGATTTACTCTATTAAATCCGATTCGAGCAAAACGGCCTTGATATGACCGGGTTTAGTGAGATCTTCGAGTGGGGGGAAAACTTGTTTGAGTTTGTTTTGATTCGAAATCTCTAAATTACTTTTGGATATCTCCATAAACACACGTGGGAATATATTATAAATGGTTTATTTGAGTTTTTGAGAGAAAATGGGGGGATGGTTTAGCTGAACCTGATTCAATAGTTTCTTTTACTAGCTCACCTAAAATAATTACATTTGGGTTCGATCTATTTATAAGGAAAACGTGTTAAATAAATATCCTTGGTTATAAATTTATTTACTTTGTTAGAAGTCAATCTATATCTATATAAACTCTTAATTTAGAAGAGTTTGGCTGATGTGTCATTGCTAGAGGAGTTTTAGGGGTGTTAGTTAACCAATTATACGGGTACCAAAAAAAAAAGTTAACCAATTATATATTTTTTTTCCTTTTTTTGTTTAATTTTTCTTTAATGTTTTAGTCGTCCGAACCGAAAGCCTTTCATCTCGCCTTTGCTCTTCGGACTATCGCTGCCCCTTTCATAATTTCATTCCCGTTCAGTGATCCCACAAGATAAGCAGTTCGCCATGGCTGCCGCACACTGGCCGCCACCCCCTTCCGATGCCCATCTCTTTCTATGAACATGATTCCTGTACTTTCCGGTCCTGTTAAATGTGGAATATGCTATTGTGATTAGTTGTTCATTAATTAGGAAGTTTAACAGAGTCCAATATATTTTGCAGATGGTCGCATAAATTCTCTGTGAGTTGGTTTTGTTGGCCAATTTAGCGATTATGACTTTTGAGAAGAAGGGCACCAAAGGAAGATTCCTCTACTTATTTGAATGGTATAATAAATCCCGTAAAAAGTTGTGTCCAAAATCATTCTCAAACATCAGGTATTGTTTGCATTTCCACCTGTAACTTCCAAGTTCATTAAATTTTTTTTTACCAGGAGTTTGTATTTTATTACTAGATTGGTGCATTTACATTGCAAATTTGTATTTGGCAGGTGCAAATGGAGGGAATGAAAATCTTGGTGATTCAGTATTTTCTCCGTCTCCTTTGGTGAGAGTCGATCCCTTCTTTTTGATATATATCCTCATCTAATTGTAATTGTAGTGATAAAGGCATTCACTTATCTGAGGTGCTCGATCACTTACTATGGATGAAAACTGCCCTGTTTATCTACTGAGAGTGATATATGATGCTTTAATATTTTCGTTAAGAGAGATTCATGTTTTAGCGAAGATGCACACCATCCTTTAATGGAGATGATGGTTATGGAAGTAAAGCACCTGATCTGGTGGCCAGACTCATGGGGTTGGAATCCTTTCCCACATCAAGTGAAACAAGTTCAATTTGCTCTTATCTCAAGCTACTTAATTATGAGTTACTCGCCATTTTTGTAAGTTCTTTTTGTAAGGTCTTTTGAGTTGCAATGTTCTTATCCCATGCTACTGATGAGTTGCTTGCCATTTCTGTAAGTTCTTATGAGTTGCAATAGGTTTGTTATTTTTTCTAATTCTTCCTATTTTCTGTCAGAATCTTAACATCTAATTGGATTTTTACTTTTTTTAATCTAACATTTGAAAATCATTCGGTTAAATCTGTCAAAATCTTATCATCTAATTAGATTTTTACTTTTTTAAATCTAACATTTGAAAATCAATATGTTGAGGTATATCTTATTTGTTAGATTGGAAAGAAAAGTATAAATAATGTTGAGGTATCTGATTTGTTAATTTTTTTAAATTTATTCATATTTTATGGAAAAATCTTAACTTCTGATCGATTTGTTGTTATCCATTTCCCTCCACAAGAGGAGATCGTTACTTGTGGTTGTTGGAGGAGTATAGCGTGTTGCGCGGATGGAAGCGCATGAAATGGTGGGAAGATTTTGCAGTTCAGATATGTTCCGTGTGCATTGCAAGCAGTGATGACGACGTTGAAATTGGGAAAGGAAACCTTCCATGTGAATGGATTTGAACCTTCATCTGTTTTATGCAAAAACTAAAAAAAATAAAATTTAAATGCTTATATATATTTTTTTAATATTTTGTTTCTCTCCTTTTCGGTCAAATTGGGAATGCCATAGCCATCGAAACGGATACTCCGTATAAATTGGGAAGAAAAGTATAAACAATGTGTAAACTGTAAAGCGATTTCATGATCATATATTCATTCATGAATTTTGTTCCACACTTACTTTGGACCTTAATTTTTAATTTTTAATTTTAAAATTTTCATTTTTTATTTTTCAATCTCTCGATATTGGAAACATCAAGAATCGAGAATTAAAAGTATAACTTACCTACTATCTATAATGATATTTATTTATTTTTATATAAACGCGCCATGGCGCGGGAATTATACTAGTTTTATTTAATTTAATCTAACTCATCGTGAAGCTACAACTCCTCGTGTTGCATCACCATAAGCTATGGGATATCACCGAATGTCTCGGTTTCCCTGCTAGTGATGTGAACGAGAGTCTCGATCCCAACTTTAGTGATAGTTTCAACCCCGATAATAATTTTCTCAATTTCACCGCGTCTTCCTCTTCTGTCAATGCATCGTCTGATGTACCAAAACACTAAGAGCTATTGGTCGGGTCTATAGAAACGTCTTCAACGGCCCATATAGATATTCTAAAGACATATATTTTATTTAATTTTTAAAATAATAAATTAGTTTGTTTAGTTTATATATTTAAGTGTATACGTTTTTTTAGCATTTTTTTATTTTTATTGAATTTTTAATAATATATTACTTTTAATGCTTTTATTAGTTAATATTTGAAAGAAAAATATTTAATAGTTTATATTTTTTTAATAGTTTATATTATGTTTGAATAATGAAAACAATTCATTATTCGAAAGATATATGTAAATAAAACATTACTTTTAAGATTTCAGAATAACTTTTTTTTAAATTATATATGTTATTATTTTCGTTAAATTATTTTACTATTTTTTTAACAAATGCTTTATTTTTTTAACAAATGCTTTATTTTTTTAACAAATGTTTTAACAATGCTCATTATATTGCCTCAATTGGAACAAGTTTCTGGATTTTTCTCAAGACTTCTAAATTTACTGATTCTTTTCAACAAATATCTGCTTCAGATAAGTATATTATTTACCGGGTTAAAATTGATAATTTTAGTTTTATTATTACTTTCGTTTATGCTCCTTCGAATCAAATAGATAAAAATAGGTTCTGGAATGAGTTATTCATTGTCATTCATAACCAATCTCTCTCATCTATGGTAATGGGAGATTTCAATGAAATCGAATCAGGTTCAGACAAAATTGGAGGGGTAAATCCGCATGCTAATAGATTTCTGCGAATTCAACAGATTGTGGAAGAATTAGATGTTCATATGATCCCTTGTACAGGAAGTTCAATTACGTGGAGGAAAAGTCAAAATCCTATTGATAATATCTACGAACGATTAGATAGAGTAATGGTTCATACGGATATCTTAACACAGTTCCCTAATTTATCAGTACACAATCATCCTTTACAAATTCTTATCATTCTTTAATGTCTATGTCAATAGGAAGCACGAAAATTAGGGCTGGTTCACCGTTCAAATTTGAAATGTTTTGGACTAGTAATGATAACTATAACAGATTAGTTAAGGCAACTTGGCAGAATAAGCTTCATGGGTCGTTTATGTTTACACTATTACAAAAACATAAACTTCTTAAAAAAAATACAAAGACCCATTGTAAGTCTCACCCAAATAATAATTTCCGACAGATAACCGATATTGAAGATCAGCTTCTATTACTTCAAACACAACAAATTGGTGGGATTTCAAACGATACCATAAACATTAAACGTAATAGATTGTTTTTTTTTTTTTACAGTAGGCAAAAAGTAGGCAGTCCTTACTAAGGTAAGGAGCTACCATGATCATCCCATCGGATGATGTTACATAATTCCCCATTCGCGGGGAGATTCGAGTATAAACAAGTATCCCTAGATCTAGAGATGAAATCAGCCGCTTTGTTCGCTTCCCTATAGCAGTGTCGGAAGTCTATGCTGATGAAGCTGGGCTTAAGTTTCCTGATGAATTCCACTTCTCTTGTTATTTCCCATTTGACATAAGAGCTATCGTTGATTGCTTTGACAGCTTCTAAACAATCACCTTCGATAATGACTCTTCTTAGTCCCTTAGATCGAGCTAATTCTACACCTGCACAGAAAGCTGAGATCTCCGTTTGAATGGGAGATTTTGCCGTCATTTCCAATTGGAAAATATCCACCACAGCACCATGGTGGTCCCTAATCAACCCCCCCCCCCCCACCTGGCTGTCGCCCGTTGTTTTGAAAGAATCGTCTACATTAATTTTATAGATCTCTTGAGGAGGCTTGGTCCATCTTGAGTTTCGATTTTGTTTTGAGATATTTTTGTTACACTTAGCTTTAACCGGGTTGAGGTTTAACCACTCTTTGAAATCGCCATCGATCCTGATGGCTAATTGGTGATGTTGGTTTGATTTTTTATTCCTAAATATTACATCATTTCTGGCTTCCCAAATTCTCTGCCAGATAAAGCAGAGTTCTTCAATTTTCTTCCTATCTTCATTAGGGTTGATAAAGTCAAGAATATTAGTATTTACCAAGGGTAACATAGGAGCATTCTTCTGAGTCAACTGCTCATAGGCTGCAATTATAGTTTTGGTAAAAGGACACTGCAAAAATAAGTGGTTATTGTCCTCCTTATTACAATCACAAAAACAACAACCAAAAGGAACTCTATTATAATATCTGTTGAGTCTATCCGTGGTTGGTAAGCTGTCATTGAATATTTTCCAGAGAAAATTTTTAGTTCTAGGCGGAATGTTGAGTTTCCATATCTAGTTTTGGTCCCTCGCACTATTATTGTTTTGATGATCCAAGTGCCTAGCCGATTGGGTTGAGAATCGACCATCCGAGTTGAGTTTCCATACTAATTTATCCGGAGTATCCCAGCTGGGGATTTTAACCTCGGAAATTTTTATGACAATGTGATTAGGGAAGATTTCTTTAAGAAGTGGGATATCCCAATGCTTATTAGAGTTAAAAAGCTGTTTGACTCTTAGATGGGGATCAAAAGAGGTTTGGAAGCTAGATAGATCAGTGTTTAATAGCCAAGGATCTTTCCAGACATTTATAGACTCACCATTTCCTAATACCCAATTAAGGCCTTTCAAAAAAATTGAAAATATTTTTCAAAAAGAGTAGTCTTTCAAAAAGATTCTCTTGTTGTAAATATTTTTCAAATTTAACTTTAACCCATATGTTGTCCGGTTCCATGCATATCTTCCAAAGGAGCTTCATCTGGAGGCTGATGTTCATCTCTTCTGCTAGTTTTAAGCCTAGACCACCTTGAATCTTTGGTTTGCAAATCTTATCCCAGCCAATCAGTGGAGTATATCTTTCGGAGTTGAGCTTATTCCAGAAAAAGTTTTTGTGAATTTGATCAATTTGGTTCAACACACCTTTTGGCAAAAGGAAATTCTGCATTAGGTAATTAGTTTTAGAACTTAGGTTTGCTTGAATTAAAGTCGTGCGGCCTGCTTGTGAGAGCGAAGATGCTTTCCACTTAGACAGTTGCTTTTTAATGCTAACGATGGCATCATCGAATACTTCATTTTTAACTCTTCCTCTAACCATGGGTATTCCCAAATATTTTTCTAGAGTTTTCGAAATAGGAATGTGCATCTCCTGAGCAAGAGAGTTGGCTAGGTCCGTCTTGACATTCTCCGAAAATTGAATAGAACTCTTATTAAAGTTGATCGTTAGACCAGAAAGATTTGAGAAATTGTTGAGAATATTACGTATTGTGTGGAGACTCTTGTGGGAAGCTTCAGAGAAGATAATTGTGTCGTCTGCAAATGTTAGGAATGGTATCATGGTACCCTTTTTTGTGAGTTGGTATCCTACTAGATTATCATCTAGCGAGGCTTCCTGGATGAGTTCTCTAGCTAAATTTCCCATGACAAGGATGAATATATAGGGGGAAAGGGGGTCACCCTGTCTTATGCCTCTCTCTGGTCTGAAAAGAGATCCCGGACGATTATTGACTAATACTGAAAAGGAGGTAGTAGTAATGCAATTCATAACCCATGAAATCCATTATTTTTCAAAACCAAATTTAGTGAGGGTAGCTCTGATGTAGTCCCAGCTGATCTTATCGTAGGCTTTTTCTAAGTCGAGTTTAATCGCCATCCACCCTTTTCTTCCCTTTTGTTTATGAAAATTGTGAAAAATTTCGTGTGCAATTAGAGTATTATCCTGAATTGATCTTCCTTCCATGAAGGCTCCTTGGAAAGGATTGATTAACTTATGTAGCAAAGGCTTGAGTTTATTGGCTATAATTTTTGTAATAAGTTTGTAAATGGTATTACAAAGGCTGATCGGTCTAAAATGGTTGATGTTCACCGGATTGTCAATTTTTGGAATCAACGCGATGAAAGTTTGGTTGATTTCAGAAAGTAAGGTACCCGAGTGAAAAAAGGCTTTAACCGTCTTACACAAAGATTTCCCAACTGTAGTCCAGTATTTTAAATAGAATTCCGGTGGGAATCCATCAGGACCCAGGGTTTTGTCTTCGGTCATGCTCTTTAGCACCTCTTTTATTTCATTATTAGAAGGGGGAACTAACAACTTAGCATTGTCCTCATGGGAGATTTGATTCTGTATGAATTTGAGATGTTCATGAGAAACCATGGGCCTCTGTTGCGCTGTAAATCTTTCCTTCATTTCCATGGTTATATGAGTCGAGATTTCATGATCGTCTGTCAACTGGATGCCATTCTTGGTGGTGAACGAGGAAGTCGAATTTCTGAAGTTTTTGATTTTAACGGTTGTTTGAAAGAATCTGGTATTCCGATCTCCTAACTGAAGGCGATTCAACTTAGATCTCTGCTTCCAGAAGAGATGATTATACTCTAGAAGCGCAGTTTTTTTCTGTTCTAATCTTCCTAACTTTTGAATTTCATTCGTAGTAAGAGTGCCCCACGGAAGCTGAGATTGCAGCTTCTGGATGCTATTGTTCATCATAGGCAGTTGTTTAAGGATGTTGTTTCCATTCAGTTTACACCAGTTCTTGATATTCTTTTTGCATAAGAACATAGCCAAATGACCCACACATTTTATTCTTCTAGACCTTGGAAACTAGGAGATCAATCTCAGATTTGGTCGACCAAGCCATTTCAAAACGAAAGGGAGTTCCTTTGATATTAATCTGTGATCCAAGTTGAAGAGTAATAGCACAGTGGTCAGACGAGGAAAAGGGAAGGTGATGAACATGTAATGTTTTGAAGTGAGTCAACAAATCTTGGTGAACAAGAGCTCTGTCTAATCGTTCATAGGTGGTGGCAGGATTGGTAGAGCTCTTTCTCCAGGTGAAAGGGGAGCCTGTGAAGGGTACAGTACATAGATTGAGCTCGTCTTTAATGAGTTTGATTCTACGAAATCTGGAAAGTGAAGGTCTTAATCCTCCAGCTTTCTCACTGGCATTCTCAATGTCGTTAAGATCACCAATAATGATGAATGGGAGATTGTGAGCTTTTACAGTTCTGATCAAATTGAACCAGAAATCATCTTTTTCTTCCTCCACAGAAGGGGCGTAAACAAAAAGAATTGCCATGACTACCTGATCGAGTCTAATCCTGATCATAATGTATCTAGTTGTTTGATCTAAGATTACCAAATTAGCTAAACAGCTGTTGATTCTAGAAAGTAACCAAATACCTCCTTTTGTCCCCGTAGAAGGGATTGTTAGCACCTTTTGGAAGCCTGAAGTCCTGATTTGATCATCCCTTGGAGGTTCTGTCGTCTTGGTTTCAGTTAAAGCTAGGATATCCAATTTGTTGTTGTGTCTTATTTGGCTAATCTCTTGCCAAAGCAATGGTCTTCTAGACCCCCTGATATTCCAGTATCCAATCGTAATCATAAAAGAATTTGGAAGCTATGCTACATAGTTGTGCACACAACATTCTATTTTTATTCAAGAGCATACAGAACACATTATAAGCTTGGATGAAGCCTGAACACTTAATTCTAGGAGTGAGACTTGAAATGTTCCTATAAGAGTTGACTGTGTAGCTGCAAATTTTAAAGGATATCATACCTGGGGATTCATCATTCAATAAAGTGTTCTTGATCCAATTGGAGTCCTTGTTCACCTTGAATTGTTGAGTTGCTTGTTGCATATAGTGCTGAGAGCAGATAGCTGAACTGCTTGAGTAATGGTTGAAGCAAAGTTTGTTTAATTGTTGTTGGTTTGAAGTTTTGGGGTGGCTCTCCACCATCAACCTATACAGAGATAAGTTGATGGGGATTACAGCCAAGTTTTGGAGAGTGTTGTTGAGAAGAAATTTACCTGGGATCTTCCAAGGAGTAGCAGCAACTTGCTGGTTGTATTTCAATATCTTCAAGCAAAACCTAAGCTTGAAGGAAGGAATCCCTATAATAATGTGGTCCTCATAGCAGAAAGTAGAACTAGCCATATAGTTGGAGAGCAGATGATTATAGATGTAACAGTAGATTTTACTAAAAAAACAACCAAACCATGTGACTCCCGCCAATTTTAAAAATTGGGTGAAGCCACCAAATCCTTGTCCAAACAGCAAAGACAGTAAATCCAGAAACATAGTTTAGCAGATGGAAATCAAAGCAAAAGATCAAGGAGCTATTAGCTTCATAAAGCTTAACATTATTTAAGTAAGATTGTTCCCTAGAGGGAATACCCCCAGCACCTTGATTGAAGTTGAGCTGCATCATTAGTTCTTCTTTTTCTTCGACTTCTTGGTAGCAGGTGAGGTTGTCTCATTCTGATCATCTTCATCCTTTCTCTTGCCTTGCTCCACAGTGATTTTCGTGTCCGTTTCTTCAGGAGATCAAATGATGATACCTCCCATTTTCTTCACCATTGAGCAGTCAGATTTGAGTGAGAGGTGTGATTCTTCATACTCAACACCAGTGTCAATCATTTTACCCTTCAGCTGGGCTCTGATGAGGTCCTCATAAGCATTGTCTGATATCATGTTGGGTATGGAGGGGAGAGGTAGAGCACCAGAGGCCATTATAGAGTGGAGGACAGAGGGTGCTATGACAAATGGAGAGGAAGAACTTTCAACTGCCAGCTTAGAGACATGAGCATTGTTGAGAGCTATGAGGTGACTGATGAGCTCATTGGGGTAGGATGGACTTGCAAGTTGATTCACATTGAGCCTGGAGGGGGTAGGGTGCTGAGTTGAGGTTGGAAGGAGACCAAAATCTCCCCTTCTAGGCTGCATAACCTGAGGCAAAGGGATGTCAGCTTCAGAATGGGGTGGAGCAGGGAGGGTACTAGGCATGTTGAACAACCTGGGATCATTTCTGGCAGGATTGAGAGTGGGTGGCAAGGCTAACAGATCAACATTCGGGTTTTCTTCTAGGACAAGATTAAGCTTTCGTGGTCTAGGAGCATTAAGAGGACAGTCATCATAAGAATGGTCATAACTACCACAACAACCACAACCATCCGAAAAATCCTCATACCAAATTCTCAGTTTGACAGTCTTATTCTCATTCTTCCTAATGTGAACAAAGGTAACTAGGTTGGAGAGGAGGGAAACATTAACACATGCTCTGGCAAATCTCAGTTTATTTCGGATATTAGAAACCTGATCAATCCTGATCAAGGATCCAACCCCACCCGAAGCAAGGATAAAAGCAATGGCTTCTGCAGTATAAAATTGATGTGGAAGGCCGGGAATTCTTACCCAAACATCAGCATTGGTAGTGTCTTCTTCCATTGGATTGAATGCATCCGACCAAGGGAAGATGGCCATAAGGGAGCCTTGGACATGGTAGGGCCGGTTGCTCCACACTACAGCTCTGTCTTCCCGGTTAGCAAATCGGAAGATAAACCAATCGTTTCCGATTGTGTCTATCCCCCAGCTTCCTTTGAGTGTTTTCCATTCAACCTTCATTTTGCCTTGCATCTGTTTGAGATCAACCGGGGATTGGACAAAATGCCCAACCAAGCTGAACTCCGAAAGCTTGTTGTGGAGATCCTTGACACCAGGGACAGTGTAAGGGTTTGTGATGTGAGTAACAGCTTGATGACTTGCATCCATAGGGGGAGCAGAGTTCAGAGGGATAGCATGAATGGGATGGGATTGCTCATTTTGAGTGATAATAGCTTGGCTATCAGGGGATATGGAGAGAGTGGGCTCAGGCATTTGGGAAGCGATGGGCATGGAGAGCAACTGAGAAAGGATAGACATGTTTTCCATAGGAACCCCATGCCTAACATTATTGATCAGTGCTTCCATGTAGGATTGCTGAGCATCCATGGGAAAAGATGATTGCTGGAACATAAACTGAAGTGAAGGAGGGTGAAGAGAGCGAGTGAGAATGATTGAATCACAGGGTCTATTTATACAGGGAAGGCATGCAAGTGATCTTGTAAAATCTTCACAAACTAAGTATTCATAGTGGGGGGATACTAACACATAGCCAGGATCAAATATTATAGAGGTAATCATACCTGATTTCAAATGGTTATTTTTCCAATCCATGGAGTTGTATCTAACTCGGACTAGATTCATCTCATCACCTCCCGGTTGCTTGTTGGGAAGGAGAACCAAATTGCTTTCTTCTATGGGTATTGTGGCTATTGGGACTACCCAGGAGTAATTGATGGCCTGAGGTTCACTGAGCCGCTCAACCGCCTCCAGATGACCAATGTTTGAGCCTGCAATGTAATAATTACTAGCTAAAGTAGGATTAGTAATATGATTAGTGCAAGTAATGCATAAAGCTAATGGGAACTCGGACATATTAATCTTTGTAGAGTGAATTGTTTTGATAAAGTTTTGGGATAAAAGTTTTGGTTGCCGAAGGGCCTGAATCACTAGGATTTGGCACCATGCAATTAATCCTTGGTTTTGATTATTGCTTCGGACTTTATGTTTGTGTTTCTCATGTTCCAAAGTCTCCAAGGAGCCTAGGAGCCAAAAAGAAACAGATAGGTATTTTGTATGAGGCTTGCTGAAAGTTGTGGTTCTGGGGTAGTGTTTGTTGAAGGGATTTGGGTAGTTTAGATCAGTAGTTGCAATGGGCAGCCAGCGACCACCATAGCAGCTACGATCCCCTGAAACACTCAAGCTGAAGAACACTATGAAGAACACAAGATGAAGGGAAAAAAAAACAGAGCGTTTCTCCACCTAGTAGCGTATCAAACGTAATAGATTGTTAAGTAAGCGTGAAGCTCTCATGGACTTTAATAATACTTTTTGGAAACAACGAGCTAAATCAAATTTTCTAAGGTTTGGAGATAGAAATACCAAATACTACCAATCAATATCTAAAATAAGAAATTCAAAAAATATTACTCGTAATTTTACAAATAAAAATGGTTTAGTAATTGAGGATGAGGATCAAATTAGAGATGAAATTACAACTGAATTAGCTGAAAGATTCATTTCAAATAATACCCCGATTAGTATTAATCCATATTTTCTAAATTTAATAGATCATACCATTACGGATTCTGAAAATTTAGCTTTAACACAACCTTTCTCAGATAATGAAATCAAAGATACCCTATTTTCAATGACAGATGACAAGTCTCCAGGCCCTGATAGATTTCCACCAGAGTTTTATAAAAAATATTGGAACATTGTGCTTATCCCAAAAATGACAGATGACAAGCAGTTAAATCATTTTTTCATTCTGGTGTTCTTCTCAGTGAAGTAAATACCACTTTCATTGCGCTTATCCCAAAAATTGATATACCTATTAACATTAACCATTACCGTCCGATAAGTCTGTGTAATACTATTTACAAGGTTATTTCGAAATTATTGGCTAATCATTTAAAACCTATTTTACCACGTATTATTAATCCATATTAATTGCTCATGAAGTTTTCCACTCTTTTGATAACAAAAAGGGCAAATTTGGATGGATGACATTAAAGTTAGATATGGAGAAAGCGTATGACAAAATTAGTTGGAATTTTATACGCATTATACTAAACAAATTTGGTTTTGACTCTAAATGGATTAATTGGGTTATGACCTGTCTGACTAAAACGAGTTTCTCAGTCTTAGTTAATAACTCGCATGGTCGTACATTCTAAACTTTTAGGGGAATTCGACAAGGAGATCCTCTTGCACCATATATTTTTGTATTGGTTATAGAGCTATTAGGAAGAATGTTGCAACAAGAATCATTGGAATGTGACCCTTTGGTTGGAATCAAACTTACAAACAACAGTGCTCCTATTCCATTCCTATCCTTTGCAGATGATACACTCATTTTTGGACGTGCTGATGAGTTAAGTCTTCATACGATTAAAAATCTCTTGAGTACTTTTTCCAATATGTCTGGGCTATCTATAAATTACAATAAAAGTTCGTTACAAGTTTCTAAAAATATTCCTTTCAGTAAAGCACAATCTCTTGCTCAATAGTTAAATATTCCAGTTACTAAAACAATGGAAAAATACCTTGGTATACCACTTATTAGTGGTAAAGTTTGTAATGTCTTGTTTGATGAGGCGATCATAAGCCTTAAAAAACAGCTGTCAAAGTGGAAATTCAATACTCTCTCTCAGGCTGGTAGGTCGGTTCTTATTCAGGTAAACCTAAATTCTAAAACAAATTATCTAATGCAATCATTTCTTCTTCCAAAAGGAATTCTTCAAAAAATTGATTAGATAAACAAAAATTTCTTTTGGAACAAAATTCAATCTGATAATTATCATCCTTTAATCAGTTGGGAACATTAGTGTACTCCTAAGAAAGATGGGGGATTAGGCTTTAAAACAGTCGAGGATATTAATATTGGTATGCAAATGAAGTTACTTTGGAGAATTATCGCAAATCCTGATAATATTTGGTCAAAGGTGATCACGGATAAATATCTCTCGAAAGAATCATTAATGGAAAGGGGAAAATTCAAAACTTCTTGGCAATTTGGTAGGCTTCTAAATATCAGATCTATTTTCTAAAGGATTGTTATGGCTAGTTGGTAATGAAAACTATCAATGTATGGTCTGATATTTGGGTAAATTCACAATACCTAGAGAGCTTTAGGAATGATTGTGACCCTAATTTAAAGGTGGGTGATTTATTTACAAATTGGAATTCTTGGGATATTGAAAAATTAAACAATATTTTTCCCTCTCATATTGTTCATATGATTACTAATATCCATATTCCAGTAACTGATATTCCCGACAAGTTAATTTGGATTTATAGTAATAATGGGAACTTTTCTGTTAAATCCACATCTTCTCTCTTTAATACAAGGAATATAAAAAAATCTCAGGAGACTGGATTTGGAAACTTGATATTGCTCCGAGTATAAAAAATTTCATTTGGAAAATTGTTTTAGATATCTTACCTACTACTGTTCGTCTAAATAGATATATAAATAGAGTACCAAGTACATGTTCTCTTTGTAATTCTGATATAGAAGATACAAATCATTTATTGTTTAATTGTCAGGTTACCAGATCCCTTATTCAAAATTTGGGTGTTAAATTGAAAAAATGTTTTACTATACCAAATTTAACAAAGGATATCTCATAAAATATTCTAAATACTAGGGCTCTTAATATAAATTTTACAGATCTGTGCCATTTATGACATTCTATTTGGGAGCTGCGGAATAGAATTATTTTTTGCAATGGTTTTGATAAGAGTATTAGCAATGTTTTAATTCAAACTATTGATAAGATTTCTTGCTGGAGTAAGGAACATGTGAAAACCAAATTACCCAAACGTATTAGGCCTCCCGATAAAATGATTTGGAATCGGCCACCAATTAATGTCGCTAAAATTAATGTAGATGCTTCGGTCAAAATTGGTTTGCAACATCAGATTGGGTGCATTCTGAGGAATAATTATGGTCAAGTTATTCGGATACATAAATGTAATGTTAGGATGAGTTCTGTCATTGTAGCAGAAGCTTTTACTGTATATGCAGGTATAAGAGTGGCATCGGAGCTTGGAATACGGAAAGTCATTGTTGAGAGTGATTGATCGATTGTTATCAATGCAATTAATCAGGGGGAAAATATACCATGGGAGGTGGTGCAAATAGTTCAATAAATCTGTTCATTAAGCGAAGATTTCGAGACCATCACATTCCAGCATTGCTATAGAGAGGCGAATTGTGCAGCTGACTTTCTTGCGAAATCTCAGTTGAGCTGTAATTTTATTTTGTGTTCTTGTTGCGAGTTCCAGAATATCATCCTGTTAGATTATCAAGGATGTCGGTAGTACATCTTACTTTTTGCCCACTGTAAATTAAAAAAAAAGGCCCAACCCATTTGAGCGTTGCGCTTCTACATGCATCCTAGATGGGTTTAGGATTTTATTTGGCTATAATGACCCACCCATCATCAATGACTCAACCTGAACAAACTAGACTTGATGAGTTCAGTTACCACATCTAGTTCTACATACGCTCTAGGTTAGAGGTCTTTTTTTTGTGGGGGGGTGGGGGCTAGCACCACGTTGATATGAACGTGGTACCCTAAACTCTAATTTACCTTCAATTTCTAGTATCCACCTACACATCAATAAGAACGTGACACCACGTCAATAAGAACGTACATTTACCTTTCTAGATTTGCGGTGTATCTAACAACACCCTTTTTTTATATAAATAAATGTTTAAATTTTTTTGGGAAAAAACATATAGTATTATTATTTAGATAAGTTTAAAAAGTTGATAGGAAAAAATAATACTAAGTTAAAGATTCATTGTGTTTATTAACTCTTTTTTTTAATATTTTTAATATTATTTTTTTAAAAGATTTAATTTATAACACTGAGCGATCGCGGTGGAGATGAAAAAAAAAACTTCTAAAGAAAGGTCTTTTTACCAATAACGACAAAATTTAATCATTATTTACCACTATCAAGGTGTCAACACTATTATAACGGTGTTGAGGATCGGCACTATTATAATGTTGTCAACCCATTATAACATATTTAGGGTCAGAACGGTTAGATAGAATATATGTATATGCCCAATTACCCAATTGTAATTAGGGTTAACTATATTGTACTCTTATATATATTCCAATAATAGCGAAGGCAACCCCAACGGGGATTATTCACTCTGACATGGTATAGGTCTTTCTCCAGGGTTTCCCAATTTTTTGCCCTAGCCTACCATCGACCCTCTCATCCGTTGGCTTCTACGTTCCCAGACGATCTGCCATCTACCCAGATTTCCCACCTATCTTCTTCCTTATCTCTCTATCCGTCCCCTCCACCGTCTCTTTCGCCGGCCACCACGCGTTGCCCACCCTCCTTCCTCCTCTATTAGTCACTCCTTCTCCCGGCGATGCTCTAGTAGCCTCCACCTCTCTCAATAATCGCATCTCTTTCTGTTCCCCTCTCTCAATTGCTCTCCCTTTTTCTCCAAACCCTAATTCGTCGGATCTGACACTGTGTCATGTCACCATTGGCACTATGTCCTGTCACCCTTGCCACTGTGTCTTGTCACCCTCTTTGTGATGGTAATCTACCTCCCACCAGCAAATCGACGACGATTATGGCTTTCTAAAATCAACAACAGTCTCTCGTCGGGGTTATCGCCCCTCCAAGTCATTTACAGAGGGGGCATTCCCCCATTGGAGCCCATCCCCAGAGATACCCGGCCTATGCCCTTCTGCCTCCCCCGTACGCCTCTCTAACCAGACCATGCCCGAGCCAACAGGGGCTCATCGGGCCTTCGCAGCGGGATCATTGCCATCATCCCGACACATGCAGCGAGCCACCCTAACACCTATGGACGTGTCACCTGCCGATCTAAATTGGTACATGGATAGCGGAGCTATTGTGCACATGTCGCACAACCCAGGTATAATTTATGCCCATGTTTCTAAGAGCCTTTCTACATCCATTATTGTCGGAAATGGTGAACGCATTCCTACCTTAGGTCTTGGGAAAACTACATTACCGACCCCTACCACCCACCTAATCCTTAACAACATCCTCGTCTCCCTTGGCTTAATAAAAAATATCGTGTCCATCCGTCACCTCACCACAGATAATAATATCTCCAATGAGTTTGATCGTTTTGGGTTTGCTGTCAAAGATTTCACAACTGGGGCCCCGCTTATGAGATGTAATAGCGTTGGAGACCTTTATGCTGTCACCAAAAATATATGTCCTGTCACCAAAAACACCTATCATGTCACCTCTTCTGCAGCTACCAATCTATCAGCAGTTGCTCGTTCGACATCTCTTTGGCATGCCCGTATTGGTCACCCGGGTTCTCTTGCTTTTGAGTCTCTTCGGTCTAGAGCTATTCACTATGATAAAGGGCCAAAATCTACTAGTTGTCCTGCATACCAACTTGGCAAACATTCTAGGTTGCAGTTTGCTAATTCCGTCACTTCTGTTTTTGCCTCTTTTGACATCCTTCACAGTAATCTATGGACATCTCCTGTTGTTACTCATGATGGATTCGTTATGTGCTTGTGCTTCTTGATGCTTTTTCTCATTATCTGTAGATCTTCCACCTCAAGTACAAATCCGAAGTTGTCTCTCACTTCATTGCCTTTCATACATATGTTCGCAATGCCCCTCAATTTAACCTCTCCATCAAATCCTTTCAATGTGACATGGGCGGCGAATTTAACAACAATGCCATCAAATCTTTCTTCTGCACTCATGACATTAGTCCATATTCTCTTGTCCACACACTTCATATCAAAATGGGAAGGCCGAACAAATAATCTGCTCCCTCACCAACTCTACGAGAACCCTTCTTATTCATGGCCAGATCCCTTTGACATATTGACCTTACATAGCCGAGACGGCATGCTATCTTCTCAACATCACCCCTTCCACAGCTATCCAAAATTGGTGCCCAGCTGAAGTCTTATATCGCGTCACTCCAAAATATGACCACCTCCGTGTCTTTGGGTGCTTATGCTATCCCAATCAAGCATCTGTCGCTCCTCATAAGCTCACACCACGTTCACTTCCTTGTGCCTTCTTGGGCTACCCATCTCTTCATAGGGGGTATAGATGCTTTGACCTAATTTTCAAACGTCTCATCTCTCGTCATGTCACGTTCGATGAGACTAGTTTCCCTTTTTCCAATCTCCCTACATCCCCAAACACATCCTCCTCCTTTGATGACTATCCTACCCTACCCCTTCTCCACCAACTATATCCCTCTTCCTCTCTGAATGCTATTACATTCCGACCCGGGCACCCAACCCTCCCTTACCGCAACCTGCAACATATATCTTGCCACAAGCTGCTCATATCCTACCGCCTGTAGCACCTATCCTGCCACCTCCAACCCCCTGCCGCCCCCGTCCTGTCACCTCAAGCCTCTGTCCCGTAACCTGCAACCCCTTCCCTGCCACCTAACCCCACCCAGCCAGTCAACTAGATCCAAACTCGGAGCATGAGTGGCATCTTTCACCCTAAACAGATTTTTGACCTCTCTATTTATCATATATCGCCCATCCCTGCCTCCCATAAAACAGCCGCCTTAGGTTGTGTTTGGCAACAACGGTGTTTTTTGGGAGGTAGAGGTTTTTTTTAAAGTGGAGTTTATTTTATAGATTATGGAGATGTGGAAGGTGGAGATTTTTTTTGTAAAAAATCTGAATAATGTTTGGTGTTTATAAGGTTTGGAAGGTGTTTTTGTGGTAAAAATGACAAAATTGCCCTCACTAAAATGTCCCTCATCTCTCCCCTTCTCTCTCCATCCAAAAAAAACCTCCCAAACCTTTCCCCCCAAGGTTCCATTTCTCTGGAAAAAAACCCCACATGCACCTCCTGCACCCCCTCTTACACCTCCCACTAAACACCACGCTTCTAGGTTTTTTTTCTTTAAACCCCTCAAACCTCACAAACCCCCACCTACACCCCCCACCAAACACAACCTTAGACCCGAATTTGAATGCTGCCATGCTCGATGAGTACAAGGCTCTTATTAGCAGCAATACTTGGGTTTTGGTTCCTCGGCCCCCTGGGGCAACATTTTGTAGTGTATGCGGCTCTTTTGGCACAAGTTTCGCTATGACGGATCTCTTGAGCGCTATAAGGCGCGACTGGTTGCCAATGACAACTCTTAGCAGGCGGGGGTCAATTGTGATGGCACTTTTAGTCCAGTTGTCAAACCGGCTACCATCCATACTGTCTTGCAGCGTGCTGTCTCCAGGAATTGGCCTATTCATCAGTTGGATGTGAAGAAAGTGTTTCTACATGGGCATTTGAATGAAACCGTGTACATGTTCCAGCCACTTGGGTTTGCTGACAGGACTAAACCAGGCCATGTCTGTCTCTTGCAGAAGTCTCTATATGGCCTCAAGCAGGCACCTCGGGCATGGTGCCTTTGCTTTGCTACTTATCTAGATATGCTAGGTTTTGTTAGTAGCAAGAGTTACTCCTCTCTATTTGTGTTTTGTCGGGGTAATCAGATTGCATATCTCCTTCTATATGTTGATGATATCATCCTTACGCAATCTTCAGAGTCTTTTCGATCTTCTATTATTACACAGCTCAGTAAGGAGTTCGCTATGACTGATCTCAGGCCACTTAATTTCTTTTTGGGAGTCTTTGCATCTCGTTCTACGTCCGGCTTGTTTCTCTCCCAGGAAAAATATGCAAAGGAGATTGTTGCCAAGTCAAATATGACTAACTGCAAGCCTGTTGCGACTCCTGTTGAGACCACCGCTAAACTGTCTCAAGAAGAAAGTCCACATGTGTCCGATCCCACATTGTATCGCAGCCTCGCAGGTGCTTTGCAGTATTTGACGTTTATCCACCCGGATATTAGCTATGTCGTTCAGCGAGTCTGTTTGTTTATGCATGACCGTAGAGAGTCTCACTTTGCAGCTCTTAAGCGCATCATCGGGTACATTTAGGGTACAACATCTCTTGGCACCACTATCACCCCTTCTGTTTCTCCTCCATCCGTGGTTGCTTATACAGATGCCGATTGAGTTGGGTGTCCAGACACCAGACGATCTACATCCGGATACTGCGTGTTCCTCAATGGCTCTCTTGTATCTTGGTCTTCTAAGAGCCAACAAATGGTTTCCCACTCTAGTGCTGAAGCGGAATATTGCAGTGTTGCCAATGTTGTCGTTGAGTGCGCCTGGCTTCACAACCTATTGCTTGAGCTTTATTGTCCTCTGAGTCAGGCGTCTATTGTGTATACGGACAATGTTAGTGCTGCATACCTTGCTCACAACCCGGTTCACCATCAGAGAACCAAACATATGGAGATTGACATCCACTTTGTTCGTGAGAAGGTAGCTAATGAACATGTACGTGTCCTACATATCCCCTCCCCGTATCAGTATGCAAACATATTCACCAAGGGATTACCTCACCATTTATTTCTTGATTTTAGATCCAGTCTCACTATTTGATGTCCTCCTGTTTCGATTGAGGAGGTATGTTAGATAGAATATATGTATAAGCTCAATTACCCAATTGTAATTAGGGTTAACTATCTTTTACTCCTATATACTACCTCCGTTCCGAAATACATGAGATTTTACTTTTCGGCACGTTTTTTAAGGAGCGAAAAATTCTATAAAATATAATTTTTTAATTAATTTTTTTACATAATTTGATACTTATTAGTAATAAGTATCAAATTATGTAAAAAAAATAATTAAAAAAATAATATTTTATATAGTTTTTCGTTCTTTAAAAAACATGTCAAAAAGTAATGCCATGTATTTTGGAACGGATGGAGTATATTCCAATAATAGCGAAGGCAACCCCTAGATTATTTACCCCGACAAGAACCATTATAATACCATTGAAGATAAGTACGATAAAAAAAATATTAATTAATTTATGTTCAATGTAATCGACGGTAATGCTTAGCACATCTGAACACTAAATTTCTCATATGATCTCAACGGATTTTTCATATAATCTCAACGGTGAGAGAGATGGCGGCGTGGAGAATGAGAGAGATGAAGAAGATGAAGCCACTGTTCTGTGAGGTTATGTTGGGTAAAGGTGAGAGAGATGGCAGCATGGAGATTGGAAAGCAAGAAGGATGAAGAAGATGAAACCACTGTTGAACCCTGCTAGTGGTAATTACTAATTAGCCCTGGTAGTGGTAAAAAAGATATCATCCTTGTCGATGGTAATTAGGGTCTAAAAA
The DNA here is from genome assembly GCA_963922045.1 of Persicaria maculosa. Classification (NCBI taxonomy): domain Eukaryota; kingdom Viridiplantae; phylum Streptophyta; class Magnoliopsida; order Caryophyllales; family Polygonaceae; genus Persicaria; species Persicaria maculosa. The sequence goes on along the minus strand of OY998251.1, from coordinate 57,545,303 downwards.
ATATAGTTCGTGGTAATTTTGTAAAAAGAAAATGGAAATGAGAAAGAATTATTGAAGTTACAACTTACAAGTTTATACAAGATGAAACGCAATAAAAGTCAAGAAAATCCTTTCAGAGCTGTAACAGAAAAGAATAAAACCAAACAAATGAGGTCTTAGCTCAACATCAAATTCGTCATGCATTCTTGGGCTGCTCTGGCTGATTGTGTGGAGGAATCTCACTGCATTCCGTGTGAGATCTAGAAGGGAGTGATTCCATTAAGCTTGCAGAAATTGCAGCCTTTAAATCCTCATCTTCCACGGCAGAAATCTCTTCTTTACTATAAGATTCAAATTGATCCATCTGATGTGTTTCGCGCCCAGAAGACAGGTTCCGCCCCTTCGAGCTGTTGCAAGTTTTTAGAATTCTGGAAGCATCTTCCGGGGTCAGCCACTGACCGTATCCATTGGATGCCTCTGAGGAGAGGAGAGGGCACTCTTTCGGAAAATTGCCTCTCACCAGGAAGATACTCCAACCGGAACCCCTGAGGGTGTCCAGATATGCAGAGAGATAGAACTTGGAGAGGTGCTCTGGTGCAGCGTAGAGACTATCAAAGTTGTACCATTCTCCATTTACCTTCCTTATGCAGAACCAGTGATCCTGCAGGTGGCAGATGAATGCATTCTCCAGCTCTGGGTCAATTTGGGCAGGCTCTGCCACAGGGGAGTCAAGAGGAATGACCTGCAAATCCCAGACCTCCAAAGCCTTCTGCAGAACCTGAAACGTATAAACAAAGATGTATGTGGTATTAAAGTGGAGAAAATAGCAAGACTATGTGGTCAATTAACATAGCAGGATATAATATGTATGACAACCATCTCTTTGCTTGTCAAAGTACAGGGAATAACTTACCCTTGCAGGTTAAAAAAGAAAAGTACCCTAGAGAATGCGAATCCATTTCTAATTTGCTAACTGTCAAAATTAATAAGCAAAAGTGTATGCGCTATATCAGAGGACAGTATTGGTAAGATCAAAATAATCACTTTCTCATCTGTCAAACAGATGTAGGAACTAGAACCTTCAGAAGGTTGGATGTCCTTGCTCTCAGGTGAAGAGCTCTAAGGAGAGTAGCCGATAGAGAACCTAGAGATCAGTTGTGAGGTGCAAAGTGAATGTGTATGGCTGACTAATATGAGTCTCAAAAGATGGTAGTGATATAGATAATACACCATAACTCATCAAACTATATAAATTACACAACCTTATGGAGCATACTTTCATGTATTAGAATACTTATTGGGAATAATAAAGAGACAGATCACAATAGAGATGACACAGAGGATGAGAAAGAGAGAATATAAATCTATGGTTGATAACAGGAAAGAGATAGCACAAGAAAGAGAGACAAAGATCTGTCATCCGTGAAGGTATGCCCGTGAGAAACAGATGGGGACAAAGCAAAAAGAAGGGTCACACAAGAATGCCTCCATGCGCCATTTCATTTCAAGAGACCTTGGAAAAAATACCGCAACCAGATCCTGGAAAAAATACCTCAAACAGATCCAGCAAAACATTTGGACTTTTGTCCCTTAGTCCTTGACTGCCCGCTCCTACGGTTTACTGTATTAAGCATTGGGTGACATTTCTAACAAGTAAATATAAGACAAGAATGAATTATTCATTACTCTAAAAATCTGGCACACACAGAAGCCTTACAAATAACATAAAAAATAGGATTACATAATCCATAGTTGCTAACATCTCAAGTATAAACCGCAGTTTCAACAAGAAAAATAGGGCTAAATGGTGAGGGTCATTTTTTATACCCTGGTGTACCCATATATTTTATAAAAATCAAATTGTCTATATGAGGTATTTTATGAAAGCTATTTGTCTTTTTAGCCTATCATAATTGTAAATCATCTAGCATGACAGATCAATAAATATCTAAATATTTGGCATTCAGCAAGCCTTCTTTGGATCTGTTTGATCAGTCTAACTAACAATCCTCTATCATCACAGACTTCACAAACCGAAATCACAGTTTTCAATTTTCACAGGGTATCACCAGCCACCAGATAAAGGCATAGTTTATCAGATGCTTCAAATAAGATTGATACATGGCTGCCTGGTGAGAAAACAAAGTGCTTAACTGTAAGTAAGAGTCAGATCCATAATCCCATTATAGGTCAGTGCAATCTCACATCCTAATGTTTCCATTAACAACGATATCATTGATATGAATAGAAATCACTATAGCCTACTGCAGAACTCTTGCAGTGCTAAAACATATAGGACATTATTAATAGAAATTTGATTTCCAAATAGGAGACGAATATCATAGGTCTACTTTAAATCAAGACATCACTCATTCGGTTGCCTTGCAGTCGTGGCCAGAACAATGAACACCCCTGAATGAAAACCAATACTGGAATCAAAGAAGCAACTCTCCAATAGTAAAAGCCATGGATAGAGCATGAATAGTAGAAAGTATAAAAAGATTACAGGAGAAAAATCACTCGCCTGAATGCTAAAATCTCCAACCATGGAAACGTTATGAGACTCTTGGGGGTCAAAGGTGTCATCGGAAACTACGGCACCGTCATTGGAGCCACCAACGCCACCGGGGCCTTCCATCAGCATTTGACGCTCGGTACGATCAAGATCGGCCGCAAGTGCCGCTAAATCGAATTCGGAAAAGAAGGGACCTTGGAGAACAGTGTTAACAGAGTGCACGGCACAGAGCTTTGACTCCTGAACCTCGTGGTATAGCAATCCGACATTGATGGGTCCATCCATTGCTTATTCTGATCCCTTCTCAGACTTCCAAACAATCCCCAGAGTATTCCAAGAATGTGTAGGATTGAAGAAACCCTAGAGGATGAAAGGACGGAATTTCAGTTCCAAACCGTACGCGACTCCAGGGCTTATATTAGAAGAATAATGCTTCGTTATAAGTTTATAACTTATAAGTAATGATGGACTTATGTAAGGTGGGCACACCTTATAGTTTATAACTTATAGTTTAGTTTTAATAAGAAAAATTGATTAGGTTTGCGGGTACCCGCGGACTATGTAACGGCCCAGAATTATGATTTCCGGGTTACGTTTCAAGGGATAAAACCCCTTGTTCGGATCTTGCAATCCAGGTACAGGTCGAGGTTTCAAACTCATTCTAAGATTAGTAGAAAGAAGGATTTCGAACCCTAAAACCTCGTAGGGCCGTTGGGTACCCTTAACCTGTCCTAAGATTAGGTCGCGAAACCCAATTCAAACGAAAGTAAAACGAAAGCAAAGTTAAGATATAAGTGCCACGGCAAAGCCGGGTCAAAACCAAATCATAAGTGAGTGATTATCATTTTACCAACTTAGAATGTTAGCCAGATTCTCAGATTCGCCAAAAGGGAACCCCGTCACATAGACATCGAGCACTCAAAATCTGCAGAAAATACCTTTAAAAGAAGAACGGGGAAAGGAGTCAGATCGAGCCACTCATGCGGGACCGGCAGTCCTCGCTGAGGCCACATAGTATGTGCTATACCTAATAAAGATGCTCTAATGCAGTACGAAAGTCAAACACACTAGCATGCTCCTAGTCATAATAATGTGCAGAAATACTGTAAAGGGCCCAAGACAATGCCAAGTGGCATATCCCTCTCCTACCTCCACCCCCTTCCGATAGGGCGGAGACTGGCCAGCTCGTGAATGCATTCCATCATAATCGGGCGGCACGCATGCCTAACCCGCTCCACAATAAAGCCCGCAGGCATATCATACTATAAGGAAGTTCATGACTCGATTGACTCAGGGTACCCGATGAGGCTGGGCTACCCTATGACCCTAGCAAAGACTCTAGGACTATCACAGATAACGGCCGTTCTGTTTCAAACGCATAAAGTAAGCAGATGCTCATTCAATCAGTGCAACCTAAACAGGATACTACATGGCATGCTTTTATGCATATGCAACACCTAACATAAAATGCAACAACAGGCATGAATGTCCAACCTGAGTAAGCCCCCTAAGGAACTTACCTGAAGATGCAGAACAGCAAAATAACGCAAGCAAGGGCCCAAATGCAAGTCCAAAACAATCCAAAAGCATTACACCTATCATCAAGCCATTTCCATAAGCTATCGGTTCATCATTCATACACACATAGCCCAAGTGCTCAACATCCTCAAACCAATCGATAGTAAAACCATTTTCCAAAACCTTTCCGATACGATCAACATTAACCAAAATCATTTACTTCCAATCAATCCCATTGATAAAGTCGCACCAACCATATTTTCCAAACTTTTATAAATCCCAATTTAAGTCAACTCATATTTAAAATAATTGCTCAAATCGTACTTGGTCAAATTCCGACATTAATCATTTAAATCCTTAACCAATTTCCCAAAGTCATATTATAGAGATAGTTCCGACATTTTGGTTTTCCAACCACAGATCTTTAAAAGATATTTACAAAACTTGAAAACTTCTTTTAAATCATTTCTCATCAAAATAAACATCGACCATTTTTATTAATAGCTCATGCCAAAAACCCCAAAATCATATATTTATATCATCACAAAATGCATATTCCAAATAATACTATTTGAACAATTTATTATTTTTTTTAAAACTCAGAAAATATATTTATCCAAAATCAGAAATAAAATATAATAATAATTTAATAAACTAACAATAATCAAATATAACTCACAACATATAAATATAACTTATAACAACTTAACAAAGTATCACAACAACAATAACACCCAAATCCCCAAGGCCCAACTGAAGAAAGCCCGGACCCAAATGAAAGCCCAACCCGAATCCTCACAACATAACCCGGACCCAAAACTGAAACCCGGCCCAACTCAACTCTCCCAGCCCAAACCCGGTTCACTAAAACAAAATAAAAGAAAGAAGGAGAACCCGGTTGAGATAAACCGGATCCGAGCCCACACCCGGGAGATTAGGTCCAACGCTTGTCTCCTTCCCCAATTCAGAAGAACGGCGCTCTCGGTCACAGAAGAAGGAAAACGGAGGAGGAAGAAGAGGAGGAGGAGTCCTTGCCGGCGGTTTCCTCACCCGACCACTCACTCGCGCCCTCCCGACCCCGAACAAGACAGAGGCACAACAAAATAACACAGAAAGGAGGGAGAGGACGAAGCTCACCGAGGAGGGCTTGAGTCTCGGCGGAAAACGTCGGAGGAGGCCTGTCAGGGGTTCTTCAAGCTCGTCGGGGACGGTTCTGCACTTAATCGGCCCTGGGTCGAAGGTAAAAGTCATAAAGGAGGAGCTTTACTTGGCTTAGATCGAAAAAGGGAAAGGAATCGCTACCGGGGCTTTTGGATCGGAAACTGGGCAAGCGGGGGAAGGAGCTCAGCTTCGAGGCTCAGGCTGGCTTCTCCGGAGGTCTGAAAAGGTGGAACCGCTCTCAGGCAGCAGCTGGTTTAGCCGGAAAGGGAGGGAGGAGGAAGTGAGCTTCTCGGCCCTTCGTCGGAAAACAGAGGAGGCCGTTTCTGGGCGTCACAGCGAGGAGAGGGTTGCGGCGGCTTCTGGATGACGACGATGAAGAACAAGGCTGCTGGTGGCTGGAACCAAGCAGGAACGGAGGGGAAGGTAAGGAGGAGTAGTGGTGGTGACTTGGTGGCTGCGAAACAACCGAGGAGATGGTGGTGTTGTTTGGGCTTAAACGGCAACAATGGAGGGGTTTTGTCTGGTGGTTCTTGGTACTGCAGAGAAGGAAAAGGAGGGAGAGAGAGAAGAATGGGTCTGGTTCTCTTGGTGTGTGTGTGTGAGGGTAAAAGAGTGTTACTCTATAATGGGGATGAAGACAAAATCCTGTGAGCTGGGTAAGGAAATTGGTGCAGGTGAGGGAGTGTAACAGCCTGCCTCTAGCGGCCTAAACGCCCGAGGGAGAGAGTAGAAAAGGAAAAAGGGAAACATAAATCTAGGAATGGTCCCAGTCGCGAGAGAATTCAAAATAGCGGAATAGAGTCGAAATCCGCTAACCCCGCTTTTAACGAAATAAATTAAAACTTCAATAAACTTTTACAATTTATTTACAATGATCAAATAAAATTAAATTCTCAATTTCGAAGCTCAAAGGCGGAATTAAAATCCGTCAAAATCCAAGTTCTAAAACGATGCCGGAATGATTATAAATCACTATTTTAATAATTTAATATTATAAAATCTCCCGGTCTTTACAGACCACCCGCACCCGCATTCGCGGACGGCCTTGGACACGACTTCCAACCCGTTAAACGGGCTTAGCCTGGCTCGCGCCCGCAACAACGGTACAAGGTCCGTCCCGTTTGATATAAAAAATTAATCATATATATTTATTACGTCTTTAAGAATCACAATATATACATGAAAAATTTGAGTTTTTTTATAATTTTTTTATTTGAGGGACAAGGCCCGTCCCGTCCCGGTCCCGGTCCTGTCCCGTAAAAATTACGCGGATGACCATTGTCCCGGCCCGTCCTGTCCCGCGCCCACCCCTAGACTTGTGGTTGTGTGGTTTAGTTTGGTAATGGTAACAAATGGATAACTAAAACTAGGGGTGAGTACAAATCCCGTAAATCACGGGCCCGTCCCGATTCCGGTAAAATTTGGAAAAAAAAATATTATATCCCGTTCTATTTCCGTCCCGTAAAAATTATGCGGGACGGAGTGGAGGACGATGATTTCTTATCCTGCAAAATATATAGAAATTTTAGATTTTTTTATAAGTTTTATTATTTGAGGGACATGGTCGTCTGTCCGGTGAGGGACAAGGCCCGCGTGGGATTGAAAAAAAGGTAGTGAATCCCATCCCGTAAAAATTACGCGGGACGGGACGCGGGACGAACCCCATCCCATTCCGTCCCGTCCCGTCCCGCGCCCACCCCTAACTAAAACTGATGGATTAAGTAATATATATATATATATATATATATATATATATATATATATATATATATATATATATATATATATATATATATATATATATATATATTACTTAATCCATCAGTTTTAGTTAGGGGTGGGCGCGGGACGGGATGGGACGGAATGGGATGGGGTTATATATATATATATAAATTGTGAATAGAAAAAAAGTGCAAAAAACTTGACTTAAATAGTTGTTGAAATTCTAATTTTAAAAACTAATTAAATTGAAATCTTATAGTATATACATTGTTGAAAACTGTAATATTAAAACCAGAAGTTCTGAAAAATGGAGCTTAAGTATAATCTATCAAATTGATAATCTGACGGATTTAGGTTAGTGGATTTACGATTATGCTAGGTTGATGGGGTCGAATTGAGGGGTTTAATTTTTACATAAATTTTCTTTTAATATATATATATATATATATATATATATATATATATATATATATATATTCATATGCAATGTGGGAGAAAACAATAAAGCAAATCATCTCACATATTCACCTTTTTTTAATTATATTAATGTTTCTCCGTCTTTTAATTATCAAGGCAAATTTGCAAAACTATACCAATTTTTTTTTTACCTTTGCAAAAATAGCAATGACATGTGAAAAATAGCAAGCAAAGGAGAAGGTGCTACTTTTGAAAAATAGTTGGTGACTTGTAGCACCGGTGGAAGGTAAGTCATGAGAGACATTAGGAGAGGCAGGGTAAAAAAAAATTAAATCATGAAAAGTGGAAAAAGGTGGAGGGAGAGAGAGGAATTCGTTCATTTTAAACTAATTTTCACCAATTTTTATTTGTTAAAATTAAAAAATAAATTTATTTTTAAACTTAATTTAATTTTATCTATCTATAGACACCCACTTTATATATGTTTATGGAAAAAAATATTTCGAAGTGAGATTATTTTCTGGACAGAGAGAAAAACAAGACTTACGTGCCAGCCAATATGTTCTTGCCACTAACGCCTATTTATATCCCAATATAGGTATATCCCGTGCCAACTCTCACGAATCCGACGGAGACACATAGTACAAATAGAACAAGCAAGGGCAGATCTGTACGAGTCCTAAAATCAACTAAAGACAACATACTCTTGCAGTTATAAAACAACAATAAGGGGTTTCTTACGTGTCCTAAAATCATAAAAAAAAACAAGCAAGTGTACAAGTCCTAACACAACTAAAAGAATGTAGTCCTAAAACAAACAACAAACAAGCACATTCCTCCTAAGGGGGCTATTCAGGAGCCTCTTTCAATTTGCAGCGACAAGTATGTAGTCCATATGGCGAAGGAGCCCCGTCTTGGAGAAATGATTCTGTCTTCTGAAATTTATGATAATTTATTATGTGCCAGTTTCGACATTATTTGTGCCAATAACTTGTATTTACTTGCCAGTAAAGGTGTATACTTTGCCAACACATAGGAATCGGACAGATAAAACCAAGTTTTACAATAACAATAAACCCAGGAAGTAAATGTATATAACAAAATCAACCAAAGGTATGAGTCTTACAACCATAAAAAAACGACCAAATGTACGAGTTCTACAGCGACAAAAGCAATCAAATGTACGAGTCTTATATTAATCTTAAAAAGAGAGCAACTTTTGGTGGCAGCCACGAGAAGGCAGAAGCATCTTCCAATCTGCAGCAGCAGCAAGGATGTCGTCCATATGGCGAAGGAGTCCCATCTTTGAGAACTGGTTGGCCCTCTCGATCTTGGATAAATGGCTGGCCCTTCCAATCTTGCTCGATGGCGTCGGTATGACCTTCCCTCCTTTAGTTCTAACCATGACTCGCTTATTTTTAAACCTGAGATACAAGTGTGTACATTAAAACTTACAGGTTGCTAAAAACAAGTGTCAGCAATTACAAAATTCGTGCCAGTAAAGAAAAAAATCGTGCCAATAAAGAAAAAATGTGTGACAGAAAAAATGTATGACAGTAAAAAAATCAGCTCAAGAAATCAATAGCAAGATCAATTTGAGGATTCAATTTCAATCAGAAACACAAAAACCCTAGGATCTAGTGAAAAATTAGGATCAATTCCGAGGCTTCAATTTCAATCTACAAACCCTAAACAACAACACCAAAAGAAAGGATGAAACTTGAACAATAATAATAAAAATTCAGAAGACGATTACCTGAGTGGGATCGTTGGGATTGGACCGGGCGAGAATGACCTTCCCATCGCGAATCGCGAGCATGGAGTTCGTTTCAGCCTTGGTAAAAGCCCTAACAGAGGGCCTATTAGCAAACTCAGGGATAGGCCCGCCCTCGGATTGGTGTCCATGGTGGTTGTGGATGTGATCGGCGATGAAACCAGGAATATGAGGGCAGTGGAAACTGTGGTGTTGCTCCCCTCCGACGCCACCAGATCCGACAACGTGGGCCTCGTGATGGGTGTAGGCAGCGGCCGACGGCGGAAGGTATGGATGGGAGTCAACCGGCGGAGGGTGTGGATGGGCGTAGGCAGCCATCGGCAAAGATCGGCCTCGTGATGTCCCGTCCTCCTCTCCTTTGAGTTTCCATTGCCTTCTATAACAATTTGAGAAACCTGTTAGTTTTGCTAATTTTTTATCCCAATTGCTACTTTTGCAAATTTTATTGGAGGGGAGTTACTTTTGCAAAAGGGCCAAGCTTTTGGTATATTTGCTATCATTTACTCAATTATCAAATAGATATAAGCCTTTTTATTTGTTTAATTGTCATCTTTAATAGATGAATCATGTTCTAATGTTCATACTTCTGCTAGATATTTTGTTAGAAAGTGTTTTTTTTCAGAAGGGGAAAAATTAGTTTTTACCTAGTAAAGATCAACCATGATCATCCATAAGAATGATGTTACAAAGCTCCATAAACAACATGATTATTTTGAGATCCTACAATTTCCAATAGCTTTAGCAAATGAGATAAGTAGTAGCATTTAATCTCTTTTTTTTTGGTCCTGAGCATTTAATCTCTATAGCAATGCTTGAAATGAATGTTCCTAGATGTTATGAATCTCTTTTATTGTTTTGAGAATTTCTTATGGCGATTTTACCGCTATTAAGTGCATTGATTACTCCTAGGTTGTCACCTTCAACGATGAGGATTTTGATGTCCTTTCTTATTGCAACATTAATACGAGTGTAGAAAGTTGTTGCTTCTTTTTGTAATATTGATCCAAACGGGATCCCAAAATGAAAGATATCAACAACCTGACCATTATATTTCCTTGAAATTTCACCAACGCTGTAGTCAGAGTGTTTGACAAAGTCATCTAAATTTAGTTTGTAATAACCTCTAGGTGAGTTGTGATGTTATCAATAGTGTCGTTGGACAAGTGAAAAAAGCGTCTTCGTCATCTAGATTACATACGTAGCATTGTGAAGATACTGTATTGAAATATTTATTCAATTGTGATTTATTGGATAAGGCATTGACGACTACTTTCCATATAAAGTTCTTGACCCTGAAGGGAATATTAAGCTTCCAAATACAATTGTAATTAAGTTCGCTAGTTGGATGCTGGTTAATGAGTTTGTTTTTTGACTTTGTTGTGAAAGATCCATCTGTCTTTGGTTCTCCGATTAATCTATCGGGTGTGTCCCATGCAAGAATTTAATGCTAATTATCTTGTGAGTTATATATGGAAGAAAAAGTTTTTGGATTGAAGTAAAATTTCATTCCAGTTTCTCTTGGGGTCCATGAGGACCACCTGAGGTTTCTGTTCAAATTCTCTTGGAAGCACCAAGTGAAAAATCAACTAGCCACCCCAAACATTTAAGGATTTACCGTTGCCAATGATCCACAAAATGCCTTGGTGAAAATAATATCTCATGTTAATAAAGGCACGTTTGCAAGGGGGTTAATTTAGGTTGTTAGGTTTTTTTTAAACTACAACACACAAGCATATGTTTGGCAAGGCGTGGCGGCCTATGGGAGATGAGGGTTGTTGAGGTTATCCGAGCGAGGTTATTGGAGCCTGATAATCCCACCCTAGCTGGTGAATGAAGATTGTCGAGATTATCGCTCCTAACAACCTCAAGTTTGTCCGGCTTGCCCTTCTTTGCAACTCCACTACTTTTTCGTCGTCAACAAACCAAGGCAAACGCCGTGCTGCTAAGGAATTTATAGGTGCCGAGGAGGGAGCCCGAGAAGGGTCCGAAGGTGCAATCAACCCAGATGATGAACTCGTCGTCGTCGGGTTAGGCGGTGGAGAGCTTCGCAATGGTAAGACCTAGAAAGGTACGCAATTTCAAGGTGCCGAGGAGGGAGCCCTAGAAGGGTCCGAAGGCACAATCAACCCAGATGATGAACTCGCCGTTCATAATGCATATTTTGATAGGCATTATAGGTAGGCATGTCCACGGGTGGAAACCGTCGGGTCAACGGGTCGGACCCGACTAGTCACGGGTTAGGAACTTATGACCCTCACCCGAACCTGTGGGGAGGCGGGTCGAAGGGTTCAGGTGACCCAACGGGTCACGGGTCGACCCGTATTTTTAAAAAATCAATTTTTTTAAAAAATCTACCCCAAAAATAGCCTTTTTAAAAATTTGTCGACCCGGCAGGTGATTTTCAAAAAATCCTCGACCCTAACTCGAACCCGTGACCCGCCACGACCCTTGACCCATCTGATACGGACCCGCCGTATCTATGACCCGTAAAACCCGCCGGGTCACGAGTTGACCCGTGACCCGTGGACATGCCTAATTATAGGATAGTTTTAGTAATCTATCAAGTTTGTTTGGGTGCTTGCATGCACCGTAGTATTGGTTGTTGTGTTGTACTTTTCTAGATGCTTGCATGCCTTGACTATCGGTTCAGTCAGTACTTGTGGTTTGCAACCTTAAGTAGGACCTATTGTCGGGCCCCCTAGTTATGTCATCGGGCAGAACTAGGAGTGACCCCTCCTTTTATTTATTGCATTTTTACTTCCTAGTATTAATACAATTTTTGCCCTTAAAATAAAAAAAAAAGAGTTTAAAATTCATCGATTCTATTTGATTAGCTCAATCTCATCTTTCATAAAAAAATATTATTTTTTTAAAAAGTAGAATTTATCATTTTTACATGAATTTTATTTTAAATAAATTATATATATATAAATTCATATGCAATGTATGTTAAATTTCACATTTGGTTAATCACTTATCCTCTCCTTTATAACGTAGGACAAAAAAAATAAAGCAAATCATCTCACATATTCATCTTTTTTTTTAAATTATATTAATGTTCCTCCGTCTTTCAATTATCAAATAGATACTAACCTTTTTATGTGTTTAGTTAGACATGGCCACGAGTCCGACTCGGCTGATTAACGGGTTCGACCAATCGGGTCAAGGGTAGGGAGGGGGCGATCCGAACTCTATCTATGGAATCTCACGGGTTGACGGGTTCGGGTTATCGACCTTCCGAGTCATGACACTTTGTAGAAAGTTTGAACCTGGCGGGTTAGGGTCGGGTTTGCAAGGGTTTGGTTTTGTTTTTGAAAAAAAAAAGTCAGACTTGTATTTGTAATGAAAGATATTGCTTTTAATTGTCTTAATTTAGTTGGGAAAAAAGGGGGAGAAGTGCTTGATTTGGTTTCCCAATTGCCTACATATCCTCCCAAAGGAGATGAATCAAAGCCCACGTAGTTCCTTTACCTATATTCTGAACCATGCTTTCCTATTAACCTATTCGTCGGCGTCGGGTTGGCCTCCGGTGACTCCACCACTATCCACGAAGCTCCCTAGCGATTTAGAGTTAAATCCATCATCAGCCTCTATGTCGGTGGACAAGATGTTCCTCTGAATTCTTATCTTTGCCTTCTTCCAATCGGCGAGGCAGACTTGTACTTCGAGGTGCTGATGTGCATGGTTTTAGTCGTATTTTTCCATGTGTTATAGTGTCAATTTGAGTCATTTTCATAGGATTTTGCATTGGGTTTAGTGTCTTTTGCATGTGTTTTCATATTTCATGAGAAATAGATGTCTTCACTAGCTTTTGTGTGTTTTACAGAATTTTGGGAGCTGTTTTTGGAGAAACTTTCAACATTGAAAAGAAGCGGAAGAGAATTTGAAGCGCATAGGAAAAAGAACGGAAGCAATCAGAGTTATAACGAAGGAGATACGGGCGTTTCCCTAAGTCCGAGATGGATTACCGTCATACCGACCCCATAACGACCCTAAGGGGGTCGGTACCGAGGCTCAATCTGGAAGTGCGAAGCAAGAAAAAGCAACAGTGCTCATACCGACCCTAAGGGGGGTCGGTACCGAGGTCTGGCGCTTCGGTATGGGTCCCAGCGGAGCTTATTTACCCGGATTTAATTATTTTTACCCTTTTCCTTAGATAGACTTTAGATAAAATTCATATATTTGTTATTTCCTAATTTAGTTTATGGGCTATGAAGTATAAATAGGATTTTTAGGGTTTGGAGGATTTTCTTCTTCCTCCCATCACTTTTTCAGCACTTTTAGAATTTTGAACACCCGTTTAGAGCGTTTGTGAGCGGATTTGAGAGCTTTTTGAAGCAATTTCTTCGGCGAAAGTTGGAGAACGTTTTGTGAGGCTTTTGGGACGCTTTGTTGACATTATTCTCAGGTTTTTATGCAATTTAATTTTCTGATTTTTATTTATTTCATTAATTTTGCAATGTCTACCATGTTTATGCGTTAGTAGTCGCCTTTTCTAGGGTTGGGGTGATCCCAACGATAGTTATGCTTGCAATTTTGCTATGAATTGATGAATTGATTGGTTTTATCTATTTTATGTGCTTCGGTAGTCAATGAAAATTGGGGAAATTCCCTTTTGCAATTGAATTGAAAGATTGAATTGTGAATTGGATAGTAATTAGAATTTTGAACGAAAGTTTGGTAACCTAATTAAGATTGTTAGTAAAGTTTATTAATTTGTGAAAATAAATTGATTGCTTTGCTAGGGTTGATGCAAGTTGACCTATTTAATAGATAAAAACATGATTTTTACTTGATTCATTGCAATGCATGCATGATTATCGTTGTGGTGGTCTCTATGCCCTAGATCCTTCATATTATTGATTTTATTCTAAAAATTCAGCAACTTTAAAACCCAAAAAAAATCTCTATATTTTCCATCTCTTCTTGCTATTTCTTGCTCTTTGGTAACTAGAATTGAGTCACCACTACTAGAAAAATGCAATTAGACAACTGTTGTCAACAGATGTCTTTCAAAAAAAATTCCGATCTCTATGTGCGTGTAGTAAAAGATCAAAACTTTTCACACCGGTTTTAAGTAGATGTCTTTTCTTAGATAAAAAATCTGTTTTATTTTTAATATAGATATAAATCAACCCCTCAATTTTGTTTATTACATGTTCAACTGTTATTAAACCCTCGTTATTTTTCATTTATAAGTTTTTGAAGATGTCCATACCAAGCCTAAATTTTACATTTACATCATTTTTTTCAAAATAACCAATGTATTAAAATAAAATAGACATCTTTTTATTATATTGATTACGTTTATATTAATTTCATATACATAATTTGTGATTTTATATTGTTTTCAAGCAATATACCACATGAAATATGTGCACATCCGATGTATTAACATAATATAGACATCATTTTAGATTTTTATAAAGATGTTGTTGTTAGAAATATATATCAATTTATATTAACATTGTGATGTAAAAATATATGTTACACATTAATTTAGATCATTTAGACGATGTCTATAACAATACTGGCATCCGTTTTTATGTAGTGGTTCGATTTCACATCTATAATTAGATGTTAATTCGTTTGATACACAACATCCTTTTCTCGTAAAATAAGATTTTGCAAATGATGAGTAGTTTAATGAACATGTAGATAAACACGAAATCAACATTTACAAATGTTTTACAAAGGACAGGTACTCGAAACATACAATTTTACGAATGAAGAGGACTTTTAAATCATAATTGAAGCAAGAGTTGCATATTAAGTAACACTAAGTTTCAAACTAGATGATCTAAAGATCAAAATACAACCTTTGACAACTAGGTTCTAGCATCAAGAGCAAAGCATGTTGTCATTACTAGCGCTCAAAGGAGTGTTGGAACTACTTTTGCTTAACTTGTCACAACTTTGGCTGTAACAATAAATATTGGCACTATAAGTGCTATTATTATTTCCTTGTTGTCCACAAACATAGATTCTCTACGTTTCTCTTACCTGCTCTTTTTCTATTTTTTCAGATGAAACTTCATCCAACAGCTCAAAATTTTTATTCTTCAGCAGCTTCCAGAATAACTTGCTGGCAGATGGTCTAGGCACAGTTGATGAAGATCACTTGAAATCTTACTGTAATTCATGTCAACCAAGTACTGTCAAAGTCCCAATTTCATCAATGTGATACTAGAAAAACTAGTTTTGGTTTTGTAGTATGTAAAGGTAGCCATTCTTCCTGTTATTAAAAATGGACAATTGAAAGAACTAGAGAGGGTGCAAACCACAACGCACACGAAACATAACCTGTCGATAGCAGGAATTGAACACAATCTTTTGACGGAAAATGACTATTGAATCATGGAATAGCATGTCACATACACCAGCTTTTCTTCCTATTAAATCAGGAGAAATTATAGAAACTACTCACTATATCACCCATTTTTCTTCCTATTCTTACAAAATGCAACAACAATTTTCGTTAAAGTGTAGCTATCTACATGTTGAAAGGAGAGCAGTGGACGAAGAAAAAATTACCTCTTTAGCAATCTATTTCAGAATCTCTGTGATCTCGGAGGAGTCAGGTCCTACTGTTGGATCTTTCTGCTAGCATCTTTCGAGCAGGTGAGGAACCTTTGGAAAAGTACCCTTTGGAATAGGTGGGCGCAGATTTTACTTTATACAACAAAAGCTCACATAGGACAAGTACTAGGATATGATCAATACAACAAAAGCTCACATAGGACAAGTACTAGGATACTTCGTTCCGAGGTTAAAACGAAAGCTCATTGTGGATGGGTAGGCTTTGTCTTAAAATCTGCTCCTCTATGGCTGAATTTGACACCATAATCTCCAATCATGTTCAAAATAAACTAATTCACATTTCATCTCAGTTTCAAAGGCACATAAAAGATCATGGGTGCCCTTTTCATTATCAAGCTCCCAAATCAGAAAGGATAAGAGAGAGCCAACCTGTGGGAAGGAGTCGATGAGGATCACCAATTGATGAAGACAAACACGCATTTGAAGAGCCTGCACCAACTGCACACCTGCAGAATGATCATTCATAAGACATGGTAAAGTTAAGTATATTACTCTTTATTCTCTTCTATTTTTTTTGATATTTATGACCCAGAATATCACAATTAGATAACAACCAAGAAAATCCTAGAATTCGTGCTTTAGCTGGCAGAAGCACCAAAAGATATCAATAAAAAAAAGCAAGAAAGAAATAAAAGAGACACAAACTGAACTTCTCAAGGATTATCAGTTACCGTATGAAAAATTGGTAACGGACGATGAAGCCTTTGATTCCTAGGGATAAATCAAACACTTGCTGTAGCAGTTCGCCAACAAAAATTCGAGAAATCAAGTGCCGACACTCTTGAGATATGTTGATATTCTCAACCATGGAATACTAGACGGTTAAGATTCTCTGCAGAGAAGAAAAAAGAATATACATGTGACACTTGGGAAAAAAGCAAGATTGCCGGACATCAGGAAGATTAAATACAGTATATATAGATAGAAGCATCTGAATCATCTTCCTGAAGTCCTTCGGTTCCTCCGGGTCCTCAAAGGGATATCCTCTTACCAACATGAGGTATAAGGTCACACCGTATGACATATGCAATCTATAGGTCTCTAATGGAGCATTATATTAGCTAACATATCTCCTAAGTTAATACAAACAAAATGTCACAATAATCAAAAATCAAAATCAAAATAAAGTGATGAAACACCATCAATCATCCCAAAGCCATTCAAGGCTGCAATTAACTTTGTTACATGCAAAAGTCCTATCCGATACTCGTAATTATACTTTGCAAAGAAAAAAAGTATAGTTAATAGAAAAATCTACAAGGACAGAACAAGTCTCTTGGGATTAAGAGACAAAGATCCCTCCCATTGTAAATGAATTATCTAGTAAAAATATATACAATGGTGCAAGAAGATTGTTAAAGAGAAGTTGCAGAGGTCTGGGAGCCAAATAATTTAAAGACTCAAGTAATTAACGGATAGCTCTATAACTATGAGAGTAAGAGTCGTCCTCGGGAAAAGCAAGTTAAAGTGACAAGAGCATCAACTGCTTGAATGTTATTAGTCAAATGCACAGACCTCTTAGCAAGGCACAACACAACTAACATATAAAGAAAAATTGTAGACAGTCACCAGACCTCTTAGCAATAGTTTTTAGAGGCCTCTGGGTGAAAGCATAAGGAAAGTAGGATGAACACCAGACAATCAAATAAAGGGGATGGTTTGTGTAATATAAAAACATTCCAAACTTAACTGACTAGTGAGGGAGAGATGTTCAACAGTTGATGAAACACAGTAGCTCTAGCAGTAACAACAATAAGTGAGTGCCTAGAGTACAAACTTGAATCCCATCAAAAATATTTCCCAATATTCCAGGTCTCCGATCGACTCACAAGGACTGAATATGGCAAACAATGCAAGCAGTATATATGACAATTGGAAACAAGTCTAAAATTTCATACCACCACCAAAAAAAATAATCAAATAACAATAGCTTGAAAAGATAATCACCTTGTGAGTTCGGAGGGCAGGATCATAGACCAGCAGTTTCCTCATAAACTGGAAGTGGCATGCATCACAATTTATAAACAAAATGCTTAAGATGTCTTGAACATAATAGAAAAAGATACCAAAAGCCATGATACATGAACTATGATCCAACTAAACCGCACATAACAGGATGAAAAAGGAAAGGAGCGTAACAAGGACTCTTAACAAGAAAATTTTTAAAGCTAGTTTAAGTAACTTGAATGGTTGTAGAGTCGCCTTCTAGATGAATAATTTCACCTATATAATTGTCATTGCCAACACGAACCAAGTCATACATAGCAGCCCCGACCATTCCATCAGCAACAACCACTATCCAGCATCACAAAAAGGATGTCATATAATACATTAAAGTAACTAAACCATTTAGGATACTAGTTTTCCTAATGTATAAGATATTCAATTGAAAGATCAATCAATAAACAAAAGTATACAACAAATAACCACTATCAACAATGAATCAACTCCATAACAGGTTCAGGTCATAATTCATGGATTTATTATAGTACCATAAAGCAAATAACAACGATATCTCCTCCCCTAAAAGTTCAAGTGCTCGAATGATTTGCAAGACAGAACAATCCAGTCCAAACAACTATCCCAAAATCAGAATTTTCATCTATTTATCATTGAGAAGTTAAGAACTTGCTCCCAATGCCCTGTAATGAACACAAAATTGGTGGAATCTCACAGGAAAAAGTTTATATATCCCACAATGAAACCCTAAATTGAAGCCCTAATCTCAATCATGCAAGAACAAGTCCAGATTTCAAAATGACAAACCCCAAACAAATTGAAATCAACGAACTGGGAAAACTAAGAAGAATAGAACTCAAAAATTCGAACAAATCAAACGAGTAAACAACTCAATGAAGTTGAACAAAGTAAGAGGAGGAGAGTAGCGTCCTACCCTAAAGGCAGTCGGTGATGAAGTGGTGATCCTGATGGCGGTCGGTGATGCATCGTTGTTTGGGAGGTTGCGCCGCAGAGAGAGATCGTTGAGAGAGTAAGAGAGGCAACAGAGGAAGATCGAGAGAGGGAGAGAGAGAGGGAGAGAGGGGGGGGGGGAGAGATCTCATCTCGAGTGTGAGAGATAGATCTCAGATCTGGGGAGAGAGGAGGAGAAGCCGAGGATGAAAGCTGGAAGAAAGAGGAGAGATGGTGGTGGCGGCGGTGGCGACAGCAGCGGCGAGGGTGGTAGTGGCGACTTTGGCGGTAGTGGTGGTGACATCAAGTATGAGGAGAGATGGTGAGACAGAGAGCTCGGAGAAAGGAGACATTTTGTTAACTTCAATCTGTTCACACAAGTACGAGGGAGCTCTTCTTTTGACCAAGTATGGACGGGTGTTTAAAAAAATTTCTAAGTATGGGCGGGCGTTCAAACACTTGCAAAATTTCATATAGCGCGCGTTTTAAGCTTTTTCAAAATTACTATTTAACATCTGTCAAAAAATTCAACTGTTGTTTTAAGTTTTTTTAACATCACAAATTTATTATTTAATGTAATAGACTAAATTAACATCGGTTGCTTTTTTGACAGACTTAAATTACATGATGTCTAATTGCAGTATTGTAGTAGTGCACTGACTTTCTCCCTGCGGTTGAACTTGACCCTACTATACTATAGCGGGGTTTCGATCTTATAAATTTATTTGTTTGAAAATACACCCTTCATCAGGTGCTCGGGGAGCAATCTTGATCTCTTCTTGGTTAGAATTTGTCCATCTTGCCTGAATAATTACTCCATTGTGACAGTGGGGACAAGGGGCTCCAAGTATTTGTCGGGTGATCGCTTGTAAAGTTGAAAATTGCTGTCTTTCGACTCAACTCCACCATTCTATAATATCGAAATCTTTATCTTCATCACTGCTAAATTCAAAGTTAGTAGACAAATATTCATCGACCTCCGAGTGGGGCTCGATGAGGACCTTGATCTCTTTGTGCCAAAGATATCGTTGGCAAGGGTCTTAGTTCGCGCGGTGATACTAATGCAGGAGGAGCCGATCGAGTTGGAAAGCGCATGAGGAGGGTAGAGCGCTTGTAGAAAAATGATCATATAATTGTTCAAGTATACTCTTAACTCTAGTAATTATAATTGAAACATTGCAGTCGGGATCATCCTTGACATCCAGCGTAAGAAAATAGTTTTCTAAAAACTTTTGAAGCCTACTTGATTTATATCAACGATCGAAGCAACAAGATACGAGAAAAATATCAGGTATAACTTTGTAATAAGCCAACCATTTCTCCCGCATGGTGAAAAAGGCGTCGGAGATGCATTGCACTTTCAGCCTGTCCTAAAGGGCTATGTCGATGTTCATAGCGACAAAACAAAAAAACGCTAGATGCAGGAATATAGGCATGACTAAAAGTTAGGGTTGAGTCATGGAAAACTTTTAAAACCTCAACTACATCTCGAGCAACCATCCAAACAACCCCAAAAATGTTTAAACCTTCGATGTGTTGGGTGGCAAAAGAAGAAAGAAGTTCTCTGTATTGAAAAGAATCATAAATCATTTTGTATGTGGAGTTCCACTGAGTTCTAACATCTATGGGGAAATTCTTCGGGCGCACGTTGTTTGCTCGGCAAAACTAGTGCCATTGGCGGCAAAACTAGTGCCACAATGCCGGCAAAAGATATCGAATAGGTTCAATAAACATTTGTAAATAATCTAAACCATCTTGAACTCATACGTTTAAAATATGAGGTGCGCAACGAATATGAAAAAATCTTCCCCCTATCCCGGACTGACAATATTAGGTTAACTCTGGGATAGAGGCGGTGTTGGCGGATGCATTGTCAAAACCGATTGAAAACACTCTTTGAGTCCATCTATACTTGTAAAACGTTTAAAAGGACCCGTGCTATATTACGTGACGTGTGCGCTTCGTCAAAAACCTAAAAAACCCAAAACTCGTTTGTGTAAAACGAACCGTTCATCCACCCAATGGCATGTGACAACCATATATGAGTGGTGTTGCTAGTGGTCAGTCTAAATGTCACTGCAAATCGATACATATACATTGCTAAAATTTTGAAAATATTCAACTAATTCGGCTTTACAGGTGTTATACCTTTTTGATCATTTTCCTCTAACCGTGTTTCGACTCATGGATTGCCAAGCGGGCTGAAAATTTTTCGTAATAAACTCGTTGAAACATAAACATTGTGTAAAGTTATAAGCTAAACCTTCAGTCGCTATCATTTCAGCAAAGTTATCACTACAACTAGCGTAATCATAACTCCATAAACCAGGGAGTTGAGAGGAAGTAGTTGCGTACCCAGATAGTTGAGTTTTGTCTTTCGCCAAGCCGAGTTTCTCTGGATGCTTTGATTGGATATGGATTTCGTAGTTTTCGTATTCATTGCCCTTATTGTGCTTGTAAACCGTGGAGCAAAAGGTGCACTTGACACAGAATAAGTCTTCATCCCATTCCGACGCCCTAGGACCCTTCGTGAGCCAGAATTTAAATGTTGCGGCCTTACATTGAGCACTCGTCAGTGGTGGCTCGTCCCCCGTGTCTCTGGCTCCAGACGCGAGGTCGTTGGCCTCCAAACCGGACTCCTACGTCAGGATGGTGGAGGGAGTTCTTTGAACAACAACTTCCTCTTCCTTTATACCCAACTGCTCATCGTTTAGCGCCTAATCCCGATGTCTCCGGGATCCACTCCCACCTCTGAAAATGGAGGCGCTATGTCAAAGGCTAGGCTCTGGTTGACGACTAAATCCGCTCCCCTTGCTCGAGGATGGGGCTCCGCTAACACTCCTTCGACCTTGGGAAAACATTTTCAATAAAATTGGATTCGATATTTGCAAAAATAAATATGAATGTGTAAATAAGAGAAAAGACGGAATAATTAAGAATTTAAGAAGGAGGAGGTAGGATTTGGTGATGCAAAGCGCCGACTTCTCGGAATTCTTGACTAGTCAACCACTGACTTTCGACTATCTCGATTATCGAGCCTAGGGGGAGTCAATTGGCAAACCGATCCAAAAAGTAACGTTCGACCCAGTGGGTCGACCGTTGGGGCCTAGGGGGAGTGGGGGATTTCTTTGTTTTTTTTTATGGCTTTTGGCAATGGGTTGGGCTTGCCGGCTTGGGCTCCGAAAGTCCAAGTGTTGGGTTTTTTATTTTGTTTTGCCAACACAAAGCTCTTGGACATTTTTCTTAATTTTAATTTTTTTCACACTTCAGGATATTTTTTTACATTATTTCTTGGTCATACTTAATAGGAAGAAAATTTTTGAGGTTTGAAATAAAATAATAACACACACATAAAACACAAGTTTATTTCAAATCGAACAACAATCACAAACCCACCAGATTCATTGCCTCGGAGGGGATTACGCTCGGCGCACTACTACAAATCAAGGCCTAATGTATCACCAAACAATGTTACATTATCCTATATATAAATATGTTACATTAGGGAGAAGGTAACACTTTTTGTAGATTACATTTGTGGCCATTGCATTTGACCTAATGTAACAATTTCTACTAGCTAATGTAACATTGGTTGATTATTGAGACTAAATGTTACATTTTATACCACAACTATTACATTTACATGAAATGTTACATTTTTAAAGTAAATTTTACCTTAATAGAGTGTATTACATTTAGGGCTTGTTTGGTATCCATTTCCGGAAATCAAAGCTTGGAACCGAAATGGATGATTCTCTATTTAAGTGTTTGGTATGATTAAAACTTGGAATCGTAATGATTCCCGGGAATCATCCATTCCCAATTTTGTAGCCCATTTCATTCCCATCAAAATACTAGGTATGCTCCATCAGAATTGATGATTGTAGATAAGTGATCACCATCAACGTACACCGATGTAAAATAATCAAGAAACATCTTACAGCATTCTATTTTAACTGTTCTTCCTTGTTGTGCACACAACTTATAAAGGTTTCTCACTAGAGGAGGTTGATATGTTTCCAAGGTTATGATAGGCTCCAACAATGCTAACAAAACCTAATGATAATCATTAATTGTATTGCATAACATGAAAAAAGAATAATTTGCATATTTAATGTAAAAATAGTAACGTACCCAAGATTTTTTAAAGAACAATTCACCAGAATCAAGATAGATGGCCCCAACAACAGATTCCACTATATCAATGAGTACATTGGGTGGTGTAAGTGATCCGTCATCCTATAAGATCGAGTCATCGACATTTATGCCTGAAATATAGGTAATTATACCCTAGGTACATGAATAGTAGTACAAATAGAGTTAATTATTTGAGATGAACACAATGTGCGAATTGTTAAAACATAACTAAATGAAAACAGTAAAAAAAAACCTGCATACAATCCGGACTACTGATGAGTTTTTCATGTAAATTGTGTTTAACCACAGCTCGAGCAAGTTTTTTTGGACAAAAATTATTCGTCATTAGTTGAGACATGAGTTCATAACTCAAATTTTGATGCGTGTCGTATAAATGACGACAAACCACCAATCGAAAAGCATATTTTCCAATGCCTAATAAACTATCATAAGAATTATCACCATCAACACTGCGATGGGTCAAAGCTTTTTTGAATAGGTCTTCCTTACTAAAATGATATCCATTCACACCTCCCATCATCAAAGAAGAATACTTCACCATAATATTAAGTAACCTGCACTGTTAAAACATTTTAAAAATCAATATATAACAAACTAAATACAAACATGGAGGCTTTGATTAACGACACGATGGAGATACCTTTGCCTTTGAGTAACACGTACACCAAACGTGGAGGCTTATGATATATATAGATGATGTATGAGGATCAACCTAGATTAAATTATATTATATTTGATTTGGTAGGATTCTTGGGTAAATGAGATAAACACGTACAATGAATCTTATGTTCGATAGGATATGGTTTTTTTTTTGGTACTTTGATAAAATTTGGTTGATTTGGATCAATGAGATAAAAACGTATATATATTTCACATAATTTTGAGTTGTTATTTTGATAAAAAAATTGTTTTGATAAGATTTGGATCAGAGGATTAGTTTTTTTATTTATATATTTTGAAAAGATTTGGTTAATTTTGATCGGTAAACATATTTGTAATATATAGATTTAGTAACCTACTTTCAATTCTTAAAATTGTATCTAGATCGAAGGAATTAAGTAATCCAATTGTATCTAGATCGGTAAACAACTGTAATTTGATTTCATTTTAGCCAATTTCGCTTGGGAGCTCTTCAATAAAAGATTAGATTAACAATAGATCGAGCTTGAACATTAACAATAACATATTTCAGTTGGGAGCTTCTTTGATTTTTTTTTTATGACCAATTTGTATTTTTATTTCTTTTGATTATGACATTTTAGCCAATTTCGTTTGGGAGCTCTTCAATAAAAGATTAGCTTAAAACATTAACAATAACATATTTCAGTTGGGAGCTTCTTTGATTTTTTTTACAACCAATTTGTATTTTTATTTCTTTTGATTATGATGTAACGTATCCGTTGCCATATACCACGTGGAACTGTCTTTTATAGAAGTTGCAATTGACCATTTACAAACAAAATTTGGAGACTTTATTTCAACTTCGGTGACTATAGTCACGGAAAGTCCTAGACTACGAAATCGAAATATATTAAATTCACGCGAAAATTTATTAAAATTGGATGGTGACTATCTTCAAGATCATTGTGAGATTCTTCCATGCCATCTTCATTGTATGTGAGATTCTTATATGCCATCTTCATTGTCTGTAAAATTCTATTCTATGCAATCTTCATTGTCCTGTATATTCATGGGAAAATATCTGCAACAAAACATATAAACGCTTAAATATTCATTAGTTTAGGTGAATAGATTAATAAATATATATTGCATGTTCATGACAATGTATAAAGCAACTAACCCATGAATGAATGAATCTATCTCCATTATATTTGGATCCACAAAAATTCGTGTACTATAATCATTATTCATCAAAATTACAGTACATGTAATCAAATGTATGGAAAAATAATATCATCCGGCTATACAACAATGATATTAAAAAAAAGAACTATTTATAAACACTAACCATCCTGGTGGGTCAAAATTTGTGCAAATTGGATGATCAACGTGGTTTCACCTGGTTTGATAATAGTCTCAAAAGGTATACTGAACTCATCTCCAAAGAGCGTACACTTAATAATCGAGTTACTGTAATATCCATCGAAATATAAATTAAAATTAAAAAAACTAAATGTCGACGAAATGAAAATCACCGTTCATATGTTTTAGAACCACGTACTTGCCGATCAAATGAAACGTAACCTCATTGAGAGTAAAATTATCCGTCACGGTATCACCGTCAAACACTTAACGCTGGATGTCATAATCACGAATAACACCAACATCATCTGAATGAAACAACTACTGATAATTAATAAATAAAATAAATGTATGCGTGTATAATATTAATATTCAATAACAATATTTACATACCTACTAAATGCTTGTTATTGAAACGGCCTTCGAGGATTTCATCGAAATATATAAAATTGAAACCGAACATGGGGATTTCAACGATTGCGTGACATGTCGTCACAACTGTGTGGTATATAAATTCCATAATGTAATCCAAATTTCCAATGCGTTTCACCGAATGAATTGGCATAGCAAAGACGTTTGAAATACATATTATGTCAAATTCTCTTAAATTTGAGGTTGATCGGGTATACGTATCTCCTCTCACAATTGCTTGTATCTTGTGACCCTTTGATGAGCTGATGATGATTCGGTTCAATGGAACAGTGACCTAGCATCAATTCATCAGCTAGTAGAATGGGAAAATGAAATTGATAGAGACAGATGAATAATTGGGAAAGCAATCAAGCCTTTACCCTAAAGGGGGTCTCTTGCATTTTTCTCAAAGAGCAACAAAGTTCAGGAAGGGTATTTATACCCGATTATTACAAGGGAAAGAAAAAGGAAAAGAGTAAGACTTATTCCCCAAGAAAAGGCATAAGAGGGTTAAGTTAAAAACAAGATTAACTAACATAACAAACTTCACTAATCACATCAATCCCCCTCAAGCTTGGCGTTACAAAATTGGTTTATCACTCCAAGCTTGGATAGAAGTTTGCTGGCTTGATCAAGACTGAGCACTTTGGTGAATACATCAACTGGCTGGTCTCTGGTGCTGATGTACTTTGCTTCAATCTCTTTGCTTAGAATCTTATCTCTGAAGAGATGACAGTCAGCTTCAATGTGTTTTGCTCTCTCGTGGAAGACGGGATTTTTTGCAATGTGAAGTGCTGCCTGGTTGTCACAGTAGAGTTCCACGGCACCTTCATTGCTTGCATTCATATAAGTCAACAACCTGACAAGCCATGTTATCTCACAACAGGTTACAACCATTCCTCTATATTCAGATTCAGTAGTGGACATGGCTACAAATGATTGATTTTTGGTCCTCCAAGAGATCAAAGAAGGTCATAGGAAGATGCAGAACCCGGTTATAGACCTTCTAGTCATTGGACAAGATTGCCAGTCAGCATCACAATATGCTCTCAATTTGAGATCAGACTTGCTAGATAACAAGATTCTCTGGCCTGGAGAATGCTTCAAATACCTTAGAAGATGCTTAGCTGCTTGCCAGTGTTCAACACAAGGTGTCTGCACAAATTGGCTAAGAACCTGAACACTGTAAGTGATGTATGGTCTGGTAACCGTCAAGTATATCAGTTTTCCAATCAACCTTCTGAACATATGAGGGTTCTTCATTTGCTCCCCCTCTACTGATAATTTGACACGAGAGTCTAAAGGAGTCTATAAAGGTTTGGCATTGCTCATGCCAGTTTCCTCTAGGATTTCCAGAGCATATTTTCTTTGGTTGAGGTAGATTCCTTCCGGATTTCTGTCAACCTCAATCCCTAGAAAGTACCTCATTTCTCCCAGATCTTTAATCTGAAATTGGCTCTTCAAGTGCTTCTTCAGTTTAGCAATCTCTCCTTGATCATTTCCTGTGAGAATCATGTCATCAACATATACCAAGAGAGTTGTGAACAACTTCCCATTCCTCTTGGTGAACAAGGAGTAATCAGATTTGGATTGAGTGTATCCTCCTAAGTGCATCACACTGGAGAATTTTGCAAACCACTTCCTGGGAGCTTGCTTAAGGCCATATAGGGACTTGTTCAGTTGGCACACACATCTAGAATTATTGGACTCACCATATATCTCCCCCTGAGTCCAATGATGGTCAGAAGTGCTCATCCCTTTAGACTGCAGTTCTTTGAGAATAGAATAGGCAGGAGGTAGAGACATATATACCTCTTCTTCAAGGTCACCATTGAGGAAGGCATTGGTGACATCTAATTGAGCCACTGGCCAATTGTAAGCTGCAGCAACAGCTAAAAGGGTCCTTACTGAGATCATATGAGCAACTAGAGCAAAATGTCTCAGAGTAATCCACCCCTTCAAGTTGAGTGAAGCCTCTAGCAACAAGCCGAGCTTTGTGTCTGTCAATGGAGCCATCACTATTCAGTTTTAGCTTGTACATCCATTTACAAGTCACTAGGGATTGATCATCAGGGAGAGCTTGTATGGACCACGTCCCATTTCTCTCTAAAGCATCTAACTCAGCCAGCATGGCATCACACCAAGCAGGGTTCCTCAAAGCCTCATGCACAGATTTGGGCTCAGTATGAGAGGTGGCATTAGCTATGAAGGTTTGGTAAGAGGGAGAACAAGATTGCTAATGACAAGCATAAGATAAGGGATAGAGATGCTTAGCTGTGGACACAGATGGTGCTGATGGAGATTCTGATATGGCCATGTGCACATAGTCTTGCAACCAATGTGGAGGTCTGTGATCCCTGCCTGAGCGTCTGACAGGTTGAGGGTTATTGTCATCAAACTAAGCAGACACTGGAGAGGGAGAGTAGACTGTTATGGAGATTGGATCAGTAGTTTCATGACTGGTGTCATTTGAAGAAGAAGATGGTGAAGAATCATGACTGCTGTCAAGTGAAGAAGTTTGAAACACAGGAGGGTGGTCAAAAGAAGGATAGTCTAAAGGAAAATTCAGATCAATGAATTCAGGGAATGAGAGGGTTGGTGGAGGATGGGTAGATGGGTCTGTGTAAAGTATGTAGGGAAAGATATGCTCATAAAAGTTTACATCCCTGCTAATCAATATTTTATGAGACTTTAGATTGTAGAGTTTGTATCCTTTCTTTCCGTGAGGATATCCTAGACAGACACAAGGGTCTGATCTTGGGGAAAATTTGGTTTTAGAGGGATTGAAGTTAGTGGCAAAGCAGAGGCTGCCAAAAACTTTGAGGTTATCATAAGATGGTGGTTGAGAAAAGAGGATTTCATAAGGAGATTTGTTGTGAAGGATTGGGTTTGGAAGTCTGTTTATGATGTAGGTTGCTGTGAGTATACTGTCACCCCAGAAATGTGTGGGCAGGCAAGATTGTATCATAAGAGATCTAGCAATCTCAAGGATATATCTGTGCCGTCTCTCAACTCTCCCATTTTGTTTTGGTGTATACACACATGAGGTTTGGTGAATGATACCCAGAGAATCAGTTAGGCTATGAACCTCAGAGTTAAGAAACTTTGTCCCTTGATCAGACCTTATAACCTTGACTGTCACATTGAATTGAGTGTGAATCAATTGAATGACGGATTTAAGGTGAGCAACAACTTCACTCTTGTGTTTCATTAGGAATGCCCACACACTTCTACTTCTATCATCCACAATAGTAAGGAAAAACTTGTGACCAGAAGATGTGGCAACATCATAAGGTCCCCAAACATCACAATGTATAGTCTCAAAGATATTATCAGCAGTAGATAAACTTAGAGGAAATGAGCATCTTGTTTGTTTGGCTAAATGACATATAGTGCAGTCATGATAAAAAACAGACAAAATATTATCTTTAATAGAGTCAATATGTTTGAGCTTGACAAGATGGGCATGCCCTAGACACAAGTGCCATAAGGATGTATTGTTTAGAACACTTTCTGTGTTTTTAGGTAAGAACAAAGGTAAAGTGAGAGCAGAAGAATAGTGAGGAGAGGTAGCTGACAATGAGGAAGCACTTGGGAGACATCCAGAGGTTGCAGGATCCAAGTAGAACAAGCCATCCAAGTATCTACCATGAGCAATCATCTTCATCCTTGTTGGGTCCTGAATGGAACAAAAATCATATGTAAGATTGATCTGAAATTTGTGTTCTCTAACAAGCTTGGTCAGGGACAGAAGGTTGTACTGAAATGATGGAGCACATAGAACATTTTTAAGGGTCAAGTTAGGCAATATAACAGTGCCAATATGGGTTATAGGACAAGAGTCTCCATCAGGAAAGAAAATGGCAGCATGTTTAGGTGCAGGTCTAGGGTCTTGTAGGATGGACAAGTCAGGAGTCATGTGATCAGGGGCACCACTGTCCATGATCCATAGTTTAGTGGAGGCTTTTTGTGCATTAAGACAAAGTTTACCTCCAAAGTGTGAGCCATGAGAGGAATTGTCAGCTTGCTTTAGAAGAGAAATTAGTGAACCAATCAACTTGTGATGTTCAGCAGAGAGAGCTCCAGCCCCTTGGGACTCCTGAGAGGTGTTGACAGAGGCATTTGAGTTAGAAGCATTGGACTTAGGAGAACTCCATTGTCTTTGATCTGGCTTCCTTGGGGCCTCAAATGATCTTGGCTTCTGCATTTGAGGTTTGAACTTGCTCTTTGGGTGCCAAATTGGATACCCAAAAGCTTCCCAGCCCCTGTCTGACTTGTGATTGCCCGAGCAATGAACACATTTTTCATGCTTGGGTTTTTCCTCCTCTTGCTTAGCCATCAAGGATGTAACAGGAGATTCAGAGAGAACACGCCTCCTTGCTGATACTTTACTCCCCAAGTCATCATGGAGAAGCATTAAGTGTGCACCACTAGCAGTAGGAAGAGGAACATTCATTAAGATCTGATGCCGAGCACTCTCATATTTATCACTCAAGCCCATTAGGAACTGCATTAGTCGATTTTCCTGCTCAGCATCTTCAGCCTGTTTCTGCATATTTCACTCACACTTCCCATAATTGCATTTGATAGGAGGGACAACTACAGATAGCTTTTGCCAAAGCTCTTTCATCTTAGTAAAGTATCCAGTGAGCTCAAGACCATCCTGACTACACTCCTGAATCTCACGTCTGATCTGAAAGATTAGAGGGCCATTCTTTTGCCCATAGCTCTCCTCGAGATCTTTCCGCATCTCAAGAGAAGTGTCATATTCATCAATGGTGCTATAGATGTCTTTAGAGACTGTGTTTAGCATCCAAGAGCAAACCATATCATTACAACGGTCCCATTGTAAGGCATTCTCAGCAGATCTAGAAACATTGCCTTCAATTACCCAGAGCTTGTTCTTCACAGACAGTGCCTTCATGAAGGATTTTCTCCACCGTCTGTAATTGTCCCCAGTTAACTGAATGGTAGAGAGAATCATACCTGAGTTATCCGAGGGATGGATGAACAAAGGGTTTTGCAGGTCGGTCATGGTAATCTGGTCTCCACGACGACGTTCAATCCCAGTTCCAGAGCCAGGAGTGTGAGATCCGGTTTCGTTCATGACACAGAGTAAGCGACAGGTAATAGAAGACGGAAAGAACTAGAGTCTAAGATTACTGACAGAAGAAATGATGACGATGAGCAACTCAGCAATCGATCGTTCTACGCTCTGATACCAAGATGAGCTGATGATGATTCAGTTCAATGGAACAGTGACCGAGCATCAATTCATCAGCTAGTAGAATGGGAAAATGAAATTGATAGAGACAGATGAATAATTGGGAAAGCAATCAAGCCTTTACCCTAAAGGGGGTCTTTTGCATTTTCCTCAAAGAGCAACAAAGTTCAGGAAGGGTATTTATACATGACAAGAGGAAAACCTGTCGTTGTTCTTGCCAAAAAATACTCAAACTCACAACTAGTATAGCGTGTAAGCAAGAGATCGATCCACAGGGAAATCTATTCAATTCAAGTGTAATTCTAATCGCTAATAGAGAATATGGGGGTTTTTGGTGTGTAAAAGGTCAGCCTTTTATCAAAGCGGAAGTAAGCAAACAAAGTAAATTGATTGTAGAATGCAATGGAGAGAAATAGGTTCACCTACAATTTATCACTTCGAATGATGAATTCGATCCTTGTTTCAGCCTCTAGTTCTTGTCTTTTCCTATCAATGCCCTTGTCCAGATCTTATGTAAATTACTAGTCCTACGAGTCCTAGCAACCCTTATCTCTAAATAACCCTAACACGGTTAAGATTCAACCTAGAGATAGCATTAAGATTATGAATTAACCAAGGTACACATAATATCAAGCTACGAGTTGATATTCAACATGTATTCAACTTCCTACACATCCAATTAGTCCTACGAGTCCTAAAGGGATATGTTTGCCACTTGGGTTAAGGTTCGCTACGAGGAATCTACAAAACCCTAGCAATTGAATGAATCTACTCTAACTAGTCGGCCATGCCAGAGAGAATAAAACACATTCAAGCAATTAAGCACAAAGAAGTCAAAACATTGCAATAGGAATAAGAACTAGATTAAGAAACTCACAATTCAACAATCAAAGATCCAAATCGTAGGCAAAACCTTGAGAGTTTAGTTGCTCATGCTCAACGGCGCTCTCAACAATGGAATAATGTGCATAAGGTTAATGAAATAATAAACTAGAAAAGTCTTATAAAGCCTCTAACAAATCGGCCAAAGAATAAAACAAAAACCCTAATTAAAGTCCAATTCTGAACGGCGTGTTTCTGCGAGGGCCAAGGGGCAGCCAACCCAAGCCGCGGGGCGGTCGGCGATCAGCGAAATCGCTCGTCAGAGGTTCGGGCCGCGGGGCGGCTAGCTTGGCCGCGGGGCGGCTTTTACTGTTCACAGCGATTTTTCCGTTTTGAATTTCGTCTCGATGTCAACACGAAAGTTGTAGATCTCGAAGAGAGCTTTCAAACGCATGGTTATAATAGTCAATCGGACCACCGAGGCCTCCAAAAAGTGCGAAACAAGTTCAGCATGTCTGGCGACAACTTTTTGATACGGGGTTAGCCGTGAGGTGGTCCGATCTTCGACAACAAGCAAGAAACTCAAGAAAGAGATCGATCAAGACTCAACAAGAACGTGGCAAGACTTCAAGAACTCGACCAAGAATTGATCAAGAACTCCAAGAACGACGCAAGACAGCAACAAGAACAATAAAGACTAGATAAAGATAGATAAAGACTCGAAATTGAATGCAAGAATGGAAAGACACGACCTGATAAGGACTGAGTCGATCTATATAGAACAAGATAAATACCCCAGGCCTCCTCAGAGGGTAGGAACCAATACCAATGACTATATAACCCGCCTCTACAACCCTACACAACCAAGCGGACAACTTGGAGGCACAAGGAGGGGGCTCGTGGATGCTTGATAGCACCAATCCTATGACGACAATCGACACACACCATGCATGATGGATAGCACCAATCCTATGACGAGAACCGACACACATCAAACATGTGGTAGCACCAACCCACCAAAGAGGATCGACACACACAAGACAAACCAAGCTAAGAACAACACATCGAAACCTATCCCACGCAGGGGAACTCGGTTCCTCCCTAGGAGAACTCTCCAAATCTGACTTTTGTCAAAAATTCAATTCTAATATCTGATTTTATTGAATGAATAAAAACGTCTTAAATAGAAAACATAATCCTAGATAAAATCAAACTACTTGGTGGCCAAGGAAATATCTTAAAGATAGATTTTTCCTTTTCCACTTTATTTATCCTAGAAAATAAATATAAAAACTAATTAGATATAATATCAATTAATTGAAAAGTCAACTAATAGATATTATTCTAATTTACATTATGCCTGAATAAATATAAAGATAGAATGATACATGAAATAGGAAAAGAAAATTATTGTCGTCTAAAAAATGAACAGCTGCAAAGATGTTGATTTTCGGCCATGTTCCCGGTGAATTCTGGAAAAACCTTCAACAGCAAAGTTGTAGATCTCTTCGTTCTCGTTCCAACAAGGTATGGCACGAACCAATATGATCAATATTGACTCCGAACGACCCGTTTTACAGAGACGTCGCAAAGCTGTCAAATATGCTGAACGATTTAAACTTGTTGATAAGCACCACCCGTTTTCCCTTCATCACTTTTGATGACTTGTTATTCACTTAGGCTCTCGAAATTCGACTCCGCTCCCGTGGTCTTCACTTTTCTTCCTCTACTTGAATCTTCCTTCATCCAAGAGTCTCCTCATTCCTCGTCGGATCCACATTTACCTCAAATTAACCATAAAATTGCATAGATTCCGACTCTTTCAACACCACAGGTAAACATGTAATTGTAACTAAAATATGCACTATTCACAACTAAATTATGCTAAATGCATTCTATAATGCAACACTAATCATGCTCTATCAAATTCCCCCACACTTGAACCTTTGTTTGTCCTCAAGCAATAGAAAACTCGACTTTGCAGCCCCACAGAATAGCAATTCATGTATCCACACCTCAATACTCTTTTAAGTGCATGAAAACTAGCAAACATTATAGATTAACAACATCATAACACATAATTGCAATAATCAATGAAACTAGGCAACCATATCCATTCTAGACCTCACAGGGAATATGTGTTTCACTCTCACTCAAGTGTTTAAGGTTAAATGTTTACGCTCAAAACTCAATCTTAAAAAACTTAGCTACAATAGTCTTGCACCAGTGTTCTAATTCTCCACCGCTGGTGACTCTACACACAACAAAAATCATGAGGTCTTTCAATTGGGTTGTAATGGGGCCAAGGTAGAACATATAAGGTATGGAACAATTTAGGCCATGTGATGCTCATAATCCGGGAACTAAGGAAGCAACCAAATCATAAAACCACTCATAAACTCCTCAGACCATATCTCTATAATACCAAACAACACCAATCTCAAGCATAAAACTTTATAAACCATACTCAACTCATTCCTTTATTCTTTTTTTTTCTTTTCATGCTATATCAAATGATTTTCCTTGACTTTTGCCCTTAAGTGAATTTTATCCTCCTTAGGTCCCAAGTAATGAATGTACTAGCAAGAATCAAATCTCATAAATGCACCTCAAACATACACAATCCACCACTCAAAACCATCATCCACAATATAGATATTCACCAACTATTCCTAAATTCCTGGATGGGGTCAGGCTATCATTGACTATGGAAAAATCTTGTGGAGCTACAAAAGAATAGGCAATTAGGCTCAAACTGGCTTCAAACAGAGGATAATATGCAAGGTGGGAAAAGAGTCAAATAGGGCTAATAAAGGTGCCTCAATCATGTTTAAGTCATGTGCAGAAATCATAATATGCAGCCTTGAAAAAGATATCTAAATGCAAGTCAAAGAGGAAGCAATTGAAGAGAGTACACTCAACAAGCAAGAGGACTAAATAAGGCGCGGTCCTGAATAGGCCAAAATAAGCTCACCAGGTCATGTCTAAAACTTCAAGATCACCCAAAATTCCAAGATCTTATGTGCTCAATCATTAATCAATCATGCTCAACAAATAGTATAGAAAACATATATCGAAAGCTTCAACAATCCAAGCACATCATGGGGCATAAATCTCAATAGATAGAATAGAGGACAAACGACATCCAGATGGGGAAATAAGACCTATTCCTAATAATGCAAGAACTAAAACTGTTTTTTTTTTCCATTTTTTTCATATTTTTTTTAGAATAAGAAATAATGGTAGAAACTAACTATGCATACAACCAATAGAAATAAACAGGCAACCTTAAAACTTAAAATGCAGTGCAAATTAGAACCAAAATAAAGAGAGTTTGCAAGTCTTCTCCCCCACACTTAGTTCTGACATTGTCCTCAATGCAGAAAAGAGAACAAAAACATCAAAATAAAAATAAAAGGGAAAAGAAAAGAAACAACTTACATGCTCACTGATAAGGCGGAGGTGGCGGCGGGTATGGTGGAATCTGTGGATAGGCGAATCGATAGAAGTCTTCCTGCCTCTGCCATATCTGCTCCTGCATCCGTATGATCGATGCCTGGCCCTCAGAGACATCCTCCAGGTGAGAAGTCAAGCCATGTACATCCCGACGAATGTCGCCAATCTCCACATATATCTGCTGCTGCTGGTCCCAAATGGCGTCCTGGCCCTGGGACATCCGCTGCTGGTGCTTTTACATGGCGTCCTGATGACGCGACATCATCTGCTGATGCTCCCACATAGTGTTCTACTGGAGACACATATCAGCCATCTTCTGCTCTAGCGAGTAGTAGTATGGACCAGCACCAGCTGTGCCAGAAGGTCCAGCTCCACTGCCTCCAATATCCGTCCGAACTCTGGGAACATCCTCAACATCTTCCTGCTCAGCTTCAGGAGCCTGCTCCTCCTCATCATCATCATCCTCATCCATCTCATCTCCCATATAAAAATCAGCTCCTGTAGGGCCAAAAGGAAGATGACGGGGCAATCTCAACCGAATCCTCCCCTGATGGCCTGCCCTCCAGATCCACATTGGTACTCTGCCCTCCAGATGGCCAGTTTTCCTTAGCTGGGCTTCATCATACAAAAATGAGCCATGTTGAATGTCATGGACAGTGCTCATATCGATGCATGCGCGAGCTATGAGGGTGATAAGACCCCCAAAGCTGATGGTCGCCTTGTCGCGCTTGTCCAAGATATCCTTACAGTTCATCAGAAACAGATCCACCCAACCTGGAACTACTGGGCTCTCTGGCGTCAAACACCACAGAAATGACATATCCTTCGGCGAGATCTTGTTGACCTCAGCCTATGCAAAGAAGGTGTTCGCCAGAACCTTGTGAATCAGTCGTAAAGCAGGATGGCGAATGCTGGAATTGTACTGGCCCTTCTCGGCCTCAAAAGGCACCCTAGTAGATGCCATCCAAAAAGCCACAGGGCCCTCTCCCTTGCAGACATCAAGCCAACCAGCAGTCGGCGCAGCAGTAATACCCAGAATCTGTGCTAATCTCTCCTTTGACATCTCATGACCCCTCCCCAACAATCAAAACTCAATATATGTACGTCCCAGACTTAAAGTGGCTAGAAACTCCTTACATAATCTCGGATAAGTAGGAGCATTCTTCTCTAAAACCCCTCCTAGGCCCCCATGCTCTAATAGTTGCCTAGTGCATGCATCCATCTGTAATAATCTCAAGGTAGGCTCATGAAAGAATTTTGTTACAAAGAAGTTTCTAGTGTTCAAAGCAGTCCACCTCTCTTTCTGACTTTTACTCATGCCGTGGGGTCTAGACATTGTGAATCTGAGCTACGAAATATTACCCAAACGAGTTGAAAACAAGAAAAACTCACGGAAACAGCTTCTGCAGAGGCCGCGGGGCAGCCGAGGGTGGCGACGGGGCGGCCGGCGACGAGATTGGCCGCGGGGCGGCTCGACAGGCGACGGGGCGGCTGGCGACGCTCTGGAACTGTTCACTCCGACGTCGGATCTGCTCTCCGACGTCCCAAATCCTTCACTCCGTTGTGGATCCGAAAGAAATCCCCTTGGAAATCCTTGGGATGGCCGAATTTTATGTAGATCTAGGAGAGTGTCGTGGTGGGGTGGTGTTTTTATGTAGAAGGGAGATGAGAATGGGAGAAAGGAGTAGTTTTGTGGAGATTTGGGTGAAGGTAGGATGATTTTGGTGAAAGAAGGACACTTGGAGGTGTGCTTCAATGGAGTTTCAGGAGGATGAAGAAGGAAGAAGAAGAAGGAAAGCCTGTCGTTGTTCTTACCAAAAAATACTCAAACTCACAACTAGTATAGTGTGTAAGCAAGAGATCGATCCACAGGGAAATCTATTCAATTCAAGTGTAATTCTAATCGCTAATAGAGAATATGGGGGTTTTTGGTGTGTAAAAGGTCCGCCTTTTATCAAAGAGGAAGTAAGCAAACAAAGTAAATTGATTGTGGAATGCAATGGAGAGAAATAGGTTCACCTACAATTTATCACTTCGAATGATGAATTCGATCCTTGTTTCAGCCTCTAGTTCTTGTCTTTTCCTATCAATGCCCTTGTCCAGATCTTATGTAAATTACTAGTCCTACGAGTCCTAGCAACCCTTATCTCTAAATAACCCTAACACGGTTAAGATTCAACCTAGAGATAGCATTAAGATTATGAATTAACCAAGGTACACATAATATCAAGCTTCGAGTTGATATTCAACATGTATTCAACTTCCTACACATCCAATTAGTCCTACGAGTCCTAAAGCGATATGATTGCCACTTGGGTTAAGGTTCGCTACGAGGAATCTACAAAACCCTAGCAATTGAATGAATCTACTCTAACTAGTCGGCCATGCCAGAGAGAATAAAACACATTCAAGAAATTAAACACAAAGAAGTCAAAACATTGCAATAGGAATAAGAACTAGATTAAGAAACTCATAATTCAACAATCAAAGATCCAAATCGTAGGCGAAACCTTGAGAGTTTAGTTGTTGATGCTCAACGGCGCTCTCAACAATGGAATAATGTGCATAAGGTTAATGAAATAATAAACTAGAAAAGTCTTATAAAGCCTCTAACAAGTCGGCCAAAGAATAAAACAAAAACCCTAATTAAAGTCCAATTCTGAACGGCGTGTTTCTGCGAGGGCCACGGGGCAGCCAACCCAAGCCGCGGGGCGGTCGGCGATCAGCGAAATCGCTCGTCAGAGGTTCGGGCCGCGGGGCGGCTTTTACTGTTCACAACGATTTTTCCGTTTCGAATTTGGTCTCGATGTCAACACGAAAGTTGTATGATACGGGGTTAGCCGTGAGGTGGTCCGATCTTCGACAACAAGCAAGAAACTCAAGAAAGACTCAAGAACTGAAACTGACGCAGCAATTAAAGAAACTTAAGGAATCGATCAAGAAACAAGCAAGATCGATCAAGACTCAACAAGAACGCGGAAAGACTTCAAGAACTCGACCAAGAATTGATCAAGAACTCCAAGAACGACGCAAGACAGCAACAAGAACAATAAAGACTCGATAAAGATAGATAAAGACTCGAAATTGAATGCAAGAATGGAAAGACACGACCTGATAAGGACTGAGTCGATCTATATAGAACAAGATAAAGACCCCAGACCTCCTCAGAGGGTAGGAACCAATACCAATGACTATATAACCTGCCTCTACAACCCTACACAACCAAGCGGACAACTTGGAGGCACAAGGAGGGGGCTCGTGGATGCTTGATAGCACCAATCCTATGACGACAATCGACACACACCATGCATGCTTGATAGCACCAATCCTATGACGACAATCGACACACACCATGCATGATGGATAGCACCAATCGGCGGCGAAGCGTGACCGTGAGAAGTGAAGAAGAAGATGAATGCCTTTGTGTAATCAATTTTGAAACAAACACATAATTAATTTTGGAAGATATACATGGAATACAGCTGGAGGCCGGAGCCCATATTTTTTGAACTAAATAAGGAGTAAGATTAAAAGGCAACTTTTTTAGACTTTTTTACCCCCAAAGTAACTTTTATAAAGATATTTGTACTAGTCTTTTTGTGAGCTTTAAAATAACATATAATTCATATTGCCGTTTCCTGATTTTTAATTTTTTAGAATTGTCGCTTCCCCATGTCCTCGTGTCCTCGTTTCTCGTTTCCGTTTACCGTGTCCGTGCAACCTAGCTGCTCAGCTCGCCGATGCTGGTCGTCGCAGCCTGTAGCTCGCCGGAGCTCTCCCCTGAGCTCACGAGCTTCCCCCGACGTCCCACACTCAGCTCATGCAAACTCGACACTCGCCCACACCCCAACCCAAGTCAGAATCGAATTGAAACAGAGGAAGGAAAAGGCGGAACTCACCGAGGAGGTTCGCGACTTCAGAGTTCTCGATCGGAGGTCTGGGCGTCGTCGGTGGCTCGCGATGGCTCGTCGGACCTGCTTCGGGCATGGGTGAGTGTGATGGAGGAGCTCGGGGGTGATTTGGATCGGAAACGAAGGAGAATGACTTACCAGAACGTGGCTCAAGCTAAACAGGGGAAACGACGGTTTGGTGGCTCCTGGAGGGTGCTGATGGCTCCTGGGCGGCCTTGGGGTGGCGCTTGATGTCGGTGGAGGGGACTCGCGGTGCTATTGCTGCTGCTCTTCAAGGAACAAGGAGGGACGAAGCTGGAAGCGAGGGTCCTGGGCTCGGAAAAACAGGGGGCGGAGAGCTTGGGGCTGCCACTGGTGGTGCTCAGGCGTGGTGGTGGTCGAAGCTGCTGCTGCCGGAGACGGGGAACAGGGGAGGTGGTGGCGAAGGAGGTGGTGTCGATGGGTGATGGAGGAGGAATGATGGTGGTGGAAGTTGAGTTGGTGATGACGTGAAGGAGGGAGTGGAAATGTGAATGATGGGGAATGGAATGAACGATGATGGTGAGTGACGGGGTAAGAGCACCCACAACAGCTATACTGTGGGTGTCTTCATTTTTTTTTAAAAAAAAGAAAAGTAATTTGTTTTCAGAATGTGTCAGTAGAATCATTACAAAAGTGTCTTAATATATGAGAGAAGTTTCTTCTTCCAACAAAATAACTCTGACTTAAAACACCCAATTCTGACTTTTTCTGATTTTTTTTAAATTTCTTTTTTTATTTTAGGTTAAGACACTCTATAAAAGTATTGGGGTTGTGGATGCTCTTAAACACCCAATTCTGACTTTTTCTGATTTTTTTTAATTTTCTTTTTTTATTTTAGGTTAAGACACTCTATAAAAGTATTGGGGTTGGGGATGCTCTTAGAGCATCCACAACCCCAATACTTTTAATGTGAGTGGGTGAGAATTCTGTGTGAAATTGGTTAACTAATACCCGAAAACAAATACAGAATACGTGAAATTCGAATCCCGTAATTAGTTTTTTAATGTTAGTTTTCCCGACTCTAGCTTTCTCGATCAATTAGATTTGTAAAATCGAAAAGGATATCTCCATCCGATAATTATTTTGAATTTTCGAGGTAAAAGGATGAAAATTATTCGTCAAATTTTATATTCCGGTCGGAATCTGCTAAACGAGTTTTAAAACCGATTAAATTTCATTTTAAATTCTCTTTTTTTCCGAAAAAATTAGGATTTGAAAATCCGAGCCTTTACAGTAGCGGACGCTTGTATCTTCGAACCCTACACATAAATTGTAAATGTAAATGTTTATGGGTGCCCAATACCAAATTTCAATAAAT
This sequence comes from Persicaria maculosa, assembly GCA_963922045.1. Lineage (NCBI taxonomy): Eukaryota > Viridiplantae > Streptophyta > Magnoliopsida > Caryophyllales > Polygonaceae > Persicaria > Persicaria maculosa. The sequence continues at coordinate 57,505,403 of OY998251.1, read as the reverse complement.
CTAAATGTTACTGATAAAAAAAACCTAAATGTTTAGGGGTAAGTTGTAACATTTATGGGTGTACAGATATGATGATGGTAAATGTAAATGTTTAGGAGTAAGTTGTAATTGTTTATGTGTGTACATATATGAAGATATGATGATGACGCCGGTATTTATATATATATTTTTTTGAGTTCGTAGTTGGACTTTCCGTTACGGGTGAATACCGAAGTTGAAACATAACAAACCTAAATACAAACAGTAAACACACTAATCAATCTCACTAGCAAAAAAAAAAATCAATATTTAAACATAAATACCTTTTCATCGATCAAAATAATGTCAATCGAATGAACTGTTCCAGGATCAGTGTAGCTTAGGGCTTTCGACATTCTTAAAACACGAACAATTATATTCCATCGAATTCTTGAGGTGTTTTGTTCTTGTGGTAGTAACTCCTCCAGGTAATGAAATTGCCCATCGCCCAAAAAAATCCGTTAATAAATTAAATACTTAACGATAATAGATTATAGGGATATATATAACCAATTGTCCCTATAAATTAAATATATAACGTACCTCTCCTTTTCACATTACCGTTGTTCTCTATGGGCGCCTTGCCTTTGTTTTTTGACATCGCGTGATTCTCTGCATATAGACGCAATTAGATCAAAGGATGTCGAAGAATGAAGAGAGCACAGAAAGGAGATTGACATCACCTTAGTCTTGTTCACCAGACAACCGGAAGAGAGCACAGAAAGGAGATTAATCTTCAAAATAAATAAAAAACTACCGATGGGATGAAAATCAATAGTATGTATTCACATCAAGTTGACTTTTAAAGAATTGGTTAGGATCTCAACTAAATTGGATAAGCTTTAATTTAACAAACAAATTAAAGCTACGTCGGATTAATCTTCAACTCGAAATTAAAATAAACAAATTAATCTTAAAAAAAAGCTACACCTGATTTAGGGGATCCAAATCATCAATCATATATACCAAGATCTCAACTAAATTAGGTAAGCTTTAATTTAACAAACAAATTAAAGCTACGCCGGATTAATCTTCAACTTGAAATTAAAATAAACAAATTAATCTTCAAAAAAAAAAAAAAGGCTACGCCGGATTTAGGGGATCCAAATCATCCATCATATATACCAAGATCTCAACTAAATTAGATAAGCTTTAATTTAACAAACAATTAAAACAAATCGATTAAAAATATTAAAATATATCGATTAATAAAAAAAAGGGCTACATTAAAGGAGAAGCCGACACATGTCATTGGCGACTTCTCCTTTAGTATTTACTGCTATATCGGGAGTGACTCCACGTATTGCTTGACGTAAAACAGATAGTGGATTTGTTTTTGTCTCTTGTTGAATCTTTTTCACGGCTCGAGAGATAATTTGATAAGCCAATGATTTTTTTCCGTGTTTTAGAATACGGTTAACCAACATGTTAACTAATCGATTACGATAAATTGGATCGGATTTTGCAGTTTTTTTCTTCTGCAGTACTTATTATTATTATTATTATTATTATTATACTTATATTATTAGTATTATCAATTCTTTATTATTTAATAATATATTTCTATTAATATTTTTTTACCAATATTTACTATTATATATATTAGTTTTATATTATTATTATATTATATTATATTTATACTTGTATTATTATTATCAATACTTTATTATTTAATATATATTTTATTTTATTTTCTTTTTCATAATAAAAATAATTTATTTATATTAATAATATTATTTTTTTTATCAATATTTTATTATTATATACTCCCTCCGTTCATTAATAAGCGTCGTTTGACTTTTCGACACATTTTTAAGGAGCTAAAAACTATATAAAATATTAACTTTTTTATTAATTTTTTTAAATAATTTTAAACTTATAACTAATATGTATAAAATTATTTTAAAAAATCAATTAAAAACTTTATATTTTATATAGTTTTTAACTCCTTAAAAAACGTGCCAAAAAGTCAAACGTCACTTATTTCTGAACGGAGGTAGTATATATTAGCTTTATATTATTATTATTATTCATTATATTATATTATATTTATACTTATATTATTACTATCAATATTTTATTATTTAATATATATTATATTATATTTTTATTTTTAATAATAATAATAATAATTCTATTAATAATTTTACTTTTATCACTATTTGTATTTATTTATTTATTATTATTTCAGGAATGGTTCATTCCGAAAGCATACCAAACAACTAGCTCCAGTAATGAGTCATTACCATTTTCTAATTTCATTCCGATTCCGATTCCGGCATTCATACCAAACGAGGCCTTAACCAAATATGTTACATCTAAATAATAAAGTTACATTTGAAGAATAATGTTACCTTTACATTCAAGTGTTACATTTCAATAAAATTTGTTACAACATATATTAAGGAATCTATTATATTTATATATTATATACTATAAGATAGCTAAAGTAATAAAACATAAATTATACGAAATAAAACTTTGATTCAACAAAAATCCAAAAACTATAGTGCAATAAGTACAACTTGTGCTCAGTTACATATGTTATATACAGAGTATATTCATTTTAACTAGCTAGTTAGATGGGTTATAAAGTCTAATCAGGAGCAAAAATAGCATGCCCCAAGAGCAATGATACAACACAGCCATCCCCATCCAGCATCGGTTAGCCCTGCCCCAAGAGCAACATTATCACGGTTGATCTCGACTAGCTCTTCCAACTCTGGTAGAAGCTATTTAATTGTAGCCTCCTACATTCGGGAAAAATCGAAAGAAGTCATATCTCAAACTAAAAGAGAAAAGCTCATATTTTGTAGCACTAGTAGAGATATACCCTTCAACGGCGTTTGAAAAACGCCATAGATACCTTACCATGACGTTTTTAAACGCCATGCCTCAACGCCGTTGAAGGTGACGCCATGCTTTTAACCACTATTTTATGGCGTTTTCATAAACACAGTAGAAAAGGTTATCAATGGCGTTTTATAAACACCATGCTTTGTTTGGGAAATCCTAAAAGTAATAGAATCCACGACGTTTTTCAAACGCCATGAAATTCTATTTATTTTAAAAAATATATACAATTACAAAAATATATTCATCTAAACCAGGATTTTTTTTATTAGGCTCTCAAAGCCAAAACTTTAGTTCTATTTTACTGCCATGAAAAAATAATGTAAATATTTGTCATACATGACATTCAACATTTAAACATTGTTGGTAGGAGTTGTAGGCTTTTCCCTCCTGATATGTTGCTCCCTTGTCTACAATGCACAGAGCAGTCCTACAATAACAACAACGAGTTGCAGTTTGCTGAACAAATCCTTGTATTCATTCCTGCACGCAAATAGCTTATTTGAGTTGATCATGCAAAATCCTCAATCAGCAAATTATACAAATAATGATCCAAGTTATCAGAAACCAATCAAATCATTTACGAGACGAACGAGCTATTTGTTTCCAATTTCCACCTTATACAAAGATGTGTGCTTTTCAAAAGCAACGTGTTCAACATGGGCACATAGGATGTGTTAGAGAGAATAAAATGGACATAAACTATGGAAGTAAGGTAATGTAGGAAAATAAAATTTTGTCTCTGAAAAATGGATGCAGACAGGAAAGAAAATAGAGGCAATAAAGGAATCGAATAGGTATAAGAGGAGGTAATTTGTACAAACACTTCATATTCCAAAATAGATAAGAAACATTCAATATGTTTTCCAAAAATCCAAAGTAATGTGATTAATATAGATAAATGGATTATAAATCTAAAGCACTTGCATCAAAGACAACATTTCATACCTTAAGTTCACACCTTTTACAAGATGCAGGTGGGTGTTGAACTACAACAATGCAAATACATCATCCGTCATTCCAACATATGTACAGTCTCTTACAACGTCTAACAACCCTGTAGAATTAAAGCACGACGAATTAGCTATAGAAGATAAACTTAATAATAAAACCTAGCATATATTGTAACCATAAATGATTTTATTTAGCAAAAGATCACAAGAGTGGCACCTATGATCAATTTCATCACGTAGCTCTTGACTGTTGATATGCAGTTTCCTTTGGATTTCTTCTTTGCCACACAGAAGATCTATCCTTAATGTCATGAAGTTGAGTTAATATATCACAAAAAATGAATTAATCGATTATATTGTGATGTACTAAGAACTACTGAATAAGATAAACAATGTATCACCTCACAATATCCAATTTGAGAAAGTCTTTCTAGCTTACTGAAGGGCTTAATTTGTATATAAGAATGAAACCTTCCAGCAGGATCAAGTTAATACATTCTAACCATATTATGTACTAAAACTTGTTGAAACTTTGTGGCTACATCTAAAGAACCAATGAGGAAGAGGAAACTTAAATTAGGTAAGAAAAGATGTACATTGTGGTAAACAATTAAATTTAACATTTTAATATATAAAGCAAGCATAAATAAGAAAGGTACATTAATGTCTAAAATACTAGATAGCGAGGTATCTAATTCTCAGCATGTTTTCATAGACAAAATCTAAATATTTAGAATATCGTAAACAACGAAGATCAAAAACACTTTCTAACGCTAAACCTTAATACCTTTTCTCTAAATTCCTAATCATTCAATTGAGATAAAAATCGAATGGAGAACCCTAATCATTCAATTGAGCTACAAATTGAATGGATAATTGCAGGATGCGTGTGAGAGACAGGGAGATGAGATACCTCAAGTGCTTCAAGCCAGAGCTTCTTTTAGATGAGGTCGGATAAGGTTTCAGTGACAATCCTAGCCCAAGCAACGGCGGTGCTCCTACGTTCGACATTCTTTTTCAAATTCTTCAAGGGAGTTCTATGAAGTCACAAAATTAACCATAATCATATGCTATTGTGTGAGAGCTAAATTAATGGTCATCATATTGGGAAAAATAAACCTGTCCATTCTTAGAATGCAATGATTCAGAAATCCAAAATGAGAATGAATAATTAAAGGTGCCAACACCCAAATTTGAGCACTAGTTCTAGTTAACGACGCAATTGAAACAATAAGCTCAATCCCTAGCGTTGCTCAGAGAGGGAGAAGTGACAAGCTAAAATCTTAAAGAAAACCCCCAAATTTGAATAAATAAGGTCATTTCAGTCAGCGGTATAAGGAGATGCGACGACTTACTTGAGATTGAAGCGAGAAGGCGTTGGATAACCACTACCAAAACTTTGAATTCGAACAAGGAGAGACACTTGGGGAGAAGATATTGAGAAGGATTGGACACCTGAGGAGACTAGGCAAGAATAGATCTGTGATATAGGGTTTCAAGGTTGAAAAAAAATCTGCGATTTTGCAAGAGGAGGTTGGCGAAGAGGAGTCTCTGATTGCGTAAGAGAAGGCTGGCGAAGAGGAGGTCGGTGGCTGCACAACACCGTGGAAAACATCGGAGTAGATCTCGTGTGTGGTCTGGTGGAGTTCCCGGACAACGAGGGCCTCCTGGCTTCTGTGCAACAATTGAGAAGGGTGAGGTTTCTAATTCAGAAAGGGAAAGGGAGCGTAGACATATAGAGAGAATGAGAGGGGGCGGTGAGCAGGTTTCATCGGAACTCTATGAAAACAGCTAGGGTTCAAGGGAATCAGAGAAATGAGAAATGACGCTTGAAATTTGGGTTAAAACACCTTTTTTGGGTGGGTGATGGGGTTTTGCCGCTTGAAATTTCAGGCGAAATTTTTTGGGGAAATTTCCCCCTTCTTTTATGGTGTTTCAAAAAACGCTATTAATTTGAAGGCGTTCATTTTTTTTTTGATTAGGTAAAAATTCGAGCTCAAACAAGCCTGAAGCTCGAGAGGCCGACGAATCGACAGATGGATAAACTGTCAACATACAACAAACAAACACATAAATTAACACAGAAGAAAGAAACAACCCTAAAACTCTCACGGAGAGCCACGAATGCCAAGAACACAGGAGAGTGCAACGACTCTCACGGCGTCTCGATGACGAGAAGGCGCAGAACAGTAACTACCATCAGAAAGGGCGAAACCTGGGGAAGTGTAGACCACCGACGTTGCCCCTACCTAGACGAGGGATCTTCGAAGACCACGAACACCACCACAATCCTCTCGATCATACAGGACGCCGGATACTGCAACCCAACTCGGAACTAAACGCACCTACACCAAAGCAACGACCCGACGCTAACAAAGGGAACAAATACAAGCCAAAAAGAGAAGGACTAAACATCTGCCGAAAAAATGCATGCAAACTCTCGGAACCAATTTAAAGTCCGAGAAGGAATTATTTAAACTATTAACACACAAATTATAATCCAAACCCTTTGGGGATTTTGATCAACCCTTTCAAAAATTTTGTCGAACCCTTTCGGGAGTTTTGTCAAACCCTTTCGGAATTTAAATGCCCTTTCGGAGTATCGTTTTAACCTTAACCGGCGGATTTACATATATATTTTATGTTTTTATTTTGATTTCATTTTTTAAAAATAAATTCTCGGGCTGCTTCGGGCCTAAGGACAATCATTGGGCCCGAAGCACAATTAATTGGGTCATGAGCATAACCACCGAAAGGAAGAACATCCATGGAGGCCAACATAGGGCTTGAGCCACTGAGGGAGTTGGCGGCGGATCCGATAAGCAAACGGAGGGATCGTCCAGTGCAGGCGGAAAAGGGTACCGACGAACCCAAGCAGAGGAATCGTCCAGTGCAACTGGGGGCGATGGATGGAGGGGAACCCCGAAGGAGGAGACCGGAAACCACAAAGGCATCGTCGATAAGGTCAGATCCGCAACCACCGAGATCGGCAACCGAACAGACTCCGAGGAGGGGGGAAGAGGAGGAGGTGGGGTGGTAAGATTGCGACCGGATGATCCAAAGGGAGAAGGCCAAGCATCACCCAAGGGCAATTAAAGAAGGATGGACAATTACAGAGCAAGGAACTTCGATTCTGAGGAAGGAATTGAAATCGGCGGTGCCAAGGAGTGTCGATCGAGACAGGGGTGATGTGAGAGGAACGCAGGCCGTCGCTGACACCGAGGCGGGCTCCGGAGATGGGGTGAGCGAGGCATAACGCCGATGATGACGACTCTGGAGCCGGACTCGACGAGAATGGCTTGGGAAGTGGTTGGGACCAGCTCAGCGGGAGGTGGAGGCACCAAGGGAAGAAGAAGATGACCCAGTGGTGGCTATGGTGGGCATACAATAGTCGGAGGCAGCGCACAAGCCACCGACGGTGGATGGCGGATGCGAATTACTGTTCATTCTGCTCTCACCATTGAAGGCGCAGGTTTGAGCCCCCGGAGGGGAGTTATCCCAAAGAGAGAGAGGATTTAATAATTCTAAGGTGTTGATAAAATGTCATAAAATATAAGTGTATATTTGTATTATAATTTTATGGCGTTTTCAAACGCCATTAGATTTTACAGCGTTTATAAAACACTCTAAATAATTTGCGTTAAAAATATTTATGACATTTTTGTATATAAACGCCATAATATGTATTTTTAATGACATTTTAAGATAAACGTCATCTTTGTAATGTCATTAATAACCATGTATATACTAGTGTAGCCTCTTGCAAGGTTAAGATATTGTCAAACACCATAATGCATGAACTAATATAAGCAAGGGACATGTGTCAAAGACTCAAAAGTCGATTGCAAATATGGTCATCCTCCATTTTCAATCTTCAAAGCCACCTCCAAATCATCTTTTTCTTGTGTTTCTCCAAGCAAAAGCCACCAAAAACACCCCCCATCTTTCCCCTTTTGAGGCAAAGTGAAAAGGAGCCACCACCGACGCCAAATCCGAAGAAGACAGAAGCTATTGAGGAGTTTTGCCGCCGCTAGTTGGAGCCCAGGAGGTCACTTTGTTTGTCTTCTTGACGGTAATCTCACTCGTTCTCCCTTTCCTTGCTTCATTTCTCTTCCAAACCTCATAAAGGTGGATCTCTATTGACTCCTACCTTCTCAGGTCGAGAAGAGCTTGATCCAACCCTTGAAAGAGCAAAATCGAGCCCTCACTCCCTCCTTCCCCTGTTTTTCCAAGGTAAGCTCGGTTGCACTTGTTTCCTTTCGTTTTGATCTCAAGCTAGCCTTCATAAAAGAAGACTTTTACTCATCCTCTATCTTTCCTAGGCTCGGTCAGTTTCTTTACTCGTCGATTTGAAGCTCGGAGAACCACCATCAAAGCCCTTGAAGTTTTCTCGAAGAACCTTGGGCAATCCATCTTCCCTTCTCCCCTTCTGGGCCGCGTTTGTGTCATTTTATGTTGTTTGAGGTCAGGGAGGGTAGTATTGGAGTTTAGGATTGGTTGGGGAAAGAATGGGCTGGATTCAAGGAAAAAACAAGCTAAACCGTTCGAATCTTGCCACAGCGAAACCATGGTCGCCGCGATGAGTTAGAACTGAGTCAGGGGGGAAGAAGAAGGCCTTTTGCCGCGGCGAGTGGCCATTTTGCCACGACAAAAGGGGTCTCTCGCGGCCAGCGAGAGTCATGTCTTCACGGGAGGCCATGGGATGAGTTTCGTCACGGCGAGCGGCCATTTCAACGTGACGAAACTAGCACAGAACCTTGGCCAAGGCTGGCTCCCATAATTTTCCTAGACCCTTAATTTGGTTTTGGGTTGAACCAGGGGTTTATTGTTGTTTTTTTTATTTTAACATATGAGTTTTAAATATATTTTTTATGGGATTATTATAATATTTTAAAAGTATGATTTTAAAGAAAGTAAGAATGCTTTGGCATTTGTTGATTTAAACATGTTGGAACCTTTTGGATGCTTTGAACTCTTTTAAAACCCTAGTGGATGTTGTTAAAGGTATTTTAAGATGCTATCCAAATTTGTATTTCGAAACTGTTCTTGAAAGGTTTTGTGTTTTAAAACCGACATGTCAGGATTCCTTTAACGTTGTAACTTTGACTAATTAATTAACTAGATTTATCGAATTGAGAATGACCTTGAATTAACTGTATCTCACGAACCTTGTTTAACGAACTGATCTAACCTACCAGACTTTTGGACTTATTCTGAACTGGACCCTTTGGACTGTTTAACCGAACTTGACCTTTGGACCTTGCCTTGTGATTTGATTGAACCGATGGACTATTATATGATTATGCTGGATTTTTGGACTGAGATTGAGACATGGACGTATTAACGATGATTTGTTATGAGAAATTGATATAAAATGGTTAACCTTTTGGATATCTCAACTTTTGGATGTTTTCTCGTGTTTTGACTGTTTTGACTTATCAGATGATTTCTGGAAATGCTTTTGAGTGTGTTTTCTCTGTGCTTAGTTAATGGAAATGTTAGACTTATCGCACCTTTTATTATTCATATATGCTAGGCGTTTAGTGACTTGCTTGGACTTCCGCTATCTGCTATTACTTTTGTTGTTCACCTTTTCTAGGTAAGTTTCTTCGGGAGCTTACTCGGATTGATTCTCGCATGCATGTAGTCATATGATATAGTAGGTGTTGCATATGCATAATCACATGATTCATGTGGTATCCTGTTTAGGTTTGCTCACTTGATTGAGCATCTATTCATTCAATGTGTTTGAAAACAGAACGACCGTTATCTGTGAGTCCTAGAGTCCTTTTGCTAGGGTCATAGGACAGCCCAGCCTCATCGGGGTTGTCCTTATCGAGTCATTTATGTACCGAGATGTGAGATGAGCTTGATTCATTATATGAGCTTGATTTATGATGAGCATGATGACGAGATGAGTATGATTATTGATGAGCATATTGATGCGCATTTATTATGATCGATTGGATATGCTATAGCATCGAACTGGCTAGTGTATGCACTAACGGGGAGGGGCGCAGAGGTAGGAGAGGGACATGTCACTTGACATTCTATGTGGATCCATTTAATTGCTTTCTGCATATATAAACTGTCAACATGCTTTGTGTGATTTAAATTCCAGTACTACATTAGAGCATCCTTTATTCTAGGTATATGTACATATTATATGATCGCAGTGGGACCGAGCCCCGTGTGTGAGCCTCAGTTTGATCTCTTCTTCTACTATTTTTTCAATGGCGGGTTTATCCTTTTGGGACGTTTCATCGATCAAGAGACTGACTATCACTAGACTTGATACTTTGGATGATGTTTTATACTCGTTTTACTTGATTTTCACCCGGCCATGTCGTGGCAAGTTGTACTTTGATTTCCGTTCCTTATGCTTTGAACTTCAAACCGTTTTTGAGCGACTTAGACAATAGGACAGGTTATGGGTCTTTAGGACCACCTCCACAACTTCTCCGATCCATGGGTCTTTAGGACGTACTATATATAGTGTAAGATCACAAGATTGATGTAAAGTCTTCCTTGAGGGTTTCCATTCATTGATAAACATATATATAGGTTACAAAGGTATTGGGCCTTTGGGCCTTTGAGCCCACTATACAATATAAGACCTATGTAATCTATCAAACCCCCGCAGTCGAAACTAGAGGTTCCCGTACAGTGAGACTGGACCGAAAATCAATGAACAACTGGCGAGGTAAACTCTTGGTGAATATATCAGCGTACTGATAGGAGGACGGGACATGTAGAACGCGGACATGTCCAATGGCAACCTTGCCCCGGACGAAGTGGAGATCGAGCTCAATGTGCTTCGTGCGTTGATACTGGACTGGGTTGCTAGCCAGATAGACGGCGGAGACGTTGTCAGTGTAGACCAGAGTGGCCTTCTGAAGAGGGCAACGGAGCTCAAGAAGGATATTGCAGAGCCAAGAGCACTCGGAGACAACGTTGGCAACACCTCTGTATTCTGCCTCAATGCTGAAGCGAGACACGACAGACTGACACTTAGCTGACCATGACACAAGGGTGTCGTTGAGGAAGAGTAACCAGACGTGGAGCGACGTGTGTCAGGACAACCAACCCAATCCACATCAGTGTAAGTAACAAGGTCAAGCTTAGAGGAAGGAGTGATCGTGGTGCCTAGCTCGAGGGTGCCGCTGATGTACCAAATGATCCGCTTCAAGGCCTGAAAGTGGGGTTCCTTGGGTGCATGCATGAACAAGCAGATCTGCTGAATGGCGTAACTAATATCAGGTATGGTGAAGGTGAGATACTGAAGAGCACCAGCGAGGCTCCTGTACAACGTCGGATCATCAACCAAAGGACCAGAATGAGCACTGAGCTTGTTGGATGTATCGACAGGGGTGGCGATAGGATTACAGTTAACCATCTTAGCCCGAGCAACAATCTTAGCAGCGTACTTACTTTGTGAGAGAAACAGACCAGACGCATGACGCTGAACAGCAACTCCCAAGAAGTAGGACAACTGATCCAGATCAGACATGGCGAACTCCGCACTCAACTGCGATATAATAGACGTCCGAAGAGCATCAGAAGAGGCGGTGAGAACGATGTCGTCGACATATAGTAACAGAAAGGCCATGTCTGAGCCTCTGCGATAGATAAACAGAGACGTATCCGAGCGGCTGCCAATGAAGCCTAAGCGTAGCAGATGAGAAGCAAAGCGCTGGAACCAAACTCGCAGAGCCTGTTTCAGACCATATAGAGAGCGCTTCAGGAGACAGACGTGCTTGGGACGATCAACATCAGCAAACCCCGGCGGCTGAAACATGTAGACTGTCTCATTCAAACGGGCATGCAGAAAAGCGTTCTTGATATCTAACTGATGGATGGCCCAGTTGCGCGACAACGCTAAACTCAACACCACGCGGAATCGACCACGGGGCTAAAAGTCTCATCACAATCAATACCTGCCTGCTGACAACGACCGTTGACCACAAGACGGGCTTTGTAGCGCTCCAACGTCCCATCAGAGTGGAACTTGTGGCGGAAGAGCCACATGTAGTGAATGACGTTCGCCTCAGGAGGGGAAGGTACCAGAACCCAAGTACCATTCCTTGTAAGGGCCCTGTATTCGTCGAGCATGGCCGCCTGCCAATTCGGGTCAAGGAGGGATGTTTAGTGGGAGGTTGGGATAAGGGGAAAGGGAGGTCGGGCTGGAGGCAGAGGGGGATTGGGAGTTGGGAAGTACAGAAGGTGATGCGGCGGGTGAGGCTGCGGCCGCAGCCAGGTCGCGGCATGTTGATTGGCCGCGGTCGTGACATGTTGCTGCGGCCGCCGCCAGTGGCGAGGGTGGGGAGACGGGTTGGGGAAAGTGATTGGCTGTGGCCACAGCAGGATGTTGCGGCCGCGGCATTAGGCCAGGCGGGATGGGTAAGGGGGAGGATGTAGGGGAAGGTGTGGTGGGGCGATGTGTGCTGGTCATGGATACGATCTGAAGGGGTCAGAAGACACCGGAGACGATGCGGGTGTGCGGTCTGGTGGTAGGGGGTGGTGGTGGTGGTGGAGGGGGAGAGGCAGGAGCACCGGGAGAGCTCTGGGGAAGAAGAAAGTGAGGGAAGGAAGACTCTGACTCAGACTGAGACGCCGGAGGTGTAGTAGAGGGGAGGGGAGGAGAAGAAAAGGGAAAGCGAGACTCATCAAAAGTGACATGACGTGACACAATAAGCTTATGAGTCTTGACATCGAGGCAAAGGTACCCGGGATGGTCAGATGGATAGCCTAGGAAGACACAAGGAGTGGAGCGCGGGTGAAGCTTGTGAGGTGCGGTGGAGGACTGGTTTGGGAAGCACAAGCACCCAAAGATATGGAGGTGATCATACCTAGGCAAGGTGCAATAAAGTGCCTGAGTTGGCGAGCGATGGTGTAGGGTAGTAGACGGTAGAATGTTGAGGACATAGCATGTGGTTGATAAGGCGTGAGGCCAATAGGAAAGGGGAATGGATGCGTGGAAGAGGAGAGAGCGCATCATGTTGGTAATGGTTCTAATGATTCGTTCAGCCTTGCCATTCTGCTGGGAAGTATACGGGCAAGACAAGCGATAGGAGATCCCATTTGTGGCGAAGAAAGAGTGAAAATCTTTGTTGTCAAATTCACGACCATTGTCACATTGGAAACATTTGATAGATGTGTGAAACTGGATTATGATGTAGGTATGGAATTTGGCAAAGACGGGAAAGACTTGGGATTTGAAATGCAACGGGAAAACCCATAAGAAATGAGTGTAATCATCAAGAAACAAAAGGTAGTACTTGTGACCCTCCTTGCTAGGCACAGGAGAGGTCCAAATGTCACTATGAATAATATCAAAGGGAGTAAGGGTAGAGTTCATAGACCGTTGGAACGGCAGTCTGGCATGTTTGCCTAGTTGGCAGAAAGAGCATAAACCAGAGCGTGGGTCTTTGGGATAGATGACAAGACTCTGAGAACGTAGGACATCTAGAACGGAAGCACTGGGCTGACCCAGGTGTGCATGCCAAAGGCTGGACGATGATGCCGAGAGGGCGACCGGGCACGACTGACTAGACGGAGGAGGTGGTGTGACAGGGTAGAGCTCCCCGGTGCTGTTACATCTCATGCGAGTAATCCCCGTAGTGAGATCGTTCACAGAGAAACCACGGGGATCAAATGTCAGAGAAACATTATTGTCAGTAGTAAACCGACGGACAAAGATAAGGTTTTTGACAATCTTTGGGTCAATGAGGACATTGTTGAGGTGTAGTGGGTGGGTTGGGGTCTATAATTTGGCATGGCCAATTCCCGAAGTAGCAAGACGACCACCATTGCCGACGATAATAGAGTGTGTAGGGCCTTTAAAGGAAACAGATGAGAGGTTACCTGAGGTGTTCGTCATGTGGGAGGTGGCACTAGTGTCCATGTACCAAGAAGTGTCTGGAGATGTCGGCTGCATAGAGGAGAAGGCGTGATGCCCATTAGGCGGAATATAGCCTTGATCAGACGATGTCAGATAGGCATGAGTACCGGCATGTCTCAGGGCAGGAGAGCCGGAGTGTATCCAATGAGGGTTGAAGCCAGGCACCGGGGACCATCGAGGGGCGACGAGGGCCGCGAGGCCTCGTATGGGGCGGCCGCTGCATAGAGCAGCGGCTGCTGCAGAAGTCGATGCCGCGGCCGCGGCCACGGGGCCGCAACAGATGAGGTCAGAGGACATTTTTTTTTCTCGTCGTCAAGAACGAATAGAGAAAGGGGTCTGGGATCGGATCCGGGAGGGAGCACAGAGCAACAGGGAAAACGGAGAGAACAGGGGGTGGCGACGCCGGAGGCGAGGCGGCGGAGCTCTGTTGGGCGGAGTTCCGAGTGGAGGGCAGCGACGACAGAGAGATTGAGGAAGCGAGAGAGGGATGCCGGCGGCGGTGGGCAGCAACGGCGGGGCTCGGTCTGCGAGCGAGGGAGGAGAGGCGGAGGACTCGGATCGGCGGCGGTGGGCTCGAATCTGCGAGGAGAAGGCCGGCGAGTCCGGTGAGGCGAGGGGAGAGAGAGAGATCGGCGGCGAGGGGATGACACCGGCGGCGGAAGAGGAGGGGTGGGGCGGGAGGATCAAATTAGGGTTCCGTGAGGAAGAAAAGGCTGTGATACCATGTAAGATCACAAGATTGATGTAAAGTCCTCCTTGAGGGTTTCCATTCATTGATAAACATATATATGTTATAAAGGTATTGGGTCTTTGGGCCTTCGAGCCCACTATACAATATAAGACCTATGTAATCTATCATATAGGAAGGGGAGACTACTAAGGCTAGTAGGTGAAGGTTGTTGGATCCGACAAATAGAAAGAGTATCTGCCCAAGCATCAACCAATTCAAATTAATTGCCTGGAATTAGAAAATTGTTTGGTTAGAATAATAGCTAGGGGTTAAGCCAAACACTACCGGCCTTCGTCCACAAACACCACTTTTTTATTTTTTAATGGAACTTGAGCAAGAAATGTTACCTTGCTATAGCTAGAGCCTAGAGGCATGCAAGTTGGTAAGAACTCGCACAACACACAAAATTCAAATATACATGGAATTTAGCAATGGGGTAAAGAACTTTTGGTGTATCTTTTAAAATGTTGAAAGAGTTTTTTGTTTCTCGTCCAACATGATGCATATGCATGTAGGTCTATCGTTCTTAATTTCTTCTTAGAGATCTTCTTCTTTTTTTAATTCCAAATGCACTTGTTTATATATATAGTATCCATTTCCAGCATGTACACTAGATTAATTTCAAACCTACAAAACTATTAAACCCAATCAATATATTAATGTGGCCCCGTCTATATATAGAGAGATCGAGAGATGGATCTCAGTTATTTAAATAATTAGGTTCCCCCTGAATTCCCATAAATTTTGTTGTGATGGAGATTTCATCACTGCTATTAGCTACAGTAGTTATTGTGAGCATGGCAGTCCGTGGGCATGGAGTAGTTGTCGGAAGTGAAGACAGCCCTCTGATCATCGAATTCTACAAGGAAACATGCCCTCCACTTGAAGAGACGGTGAGGTTCATTGTGAAGAATGCCGTCCTTGCAGATCCTAGGATGGCTGCCTCCTTGCTCCGTCTTCACTTCCATGACTGTTTCGTCTTGGTAATTAGTGCTTGCTAGAGAGTCAGCCTGACTCTCTCTCTCTCTTATTTCAATTCCTGATCGATCGAGTTTGCTCGCGTTATGCTAGCTAGCTTCTTGTATTTTGTTTTTCATTTTTGATTTCATACTGCATATATGGTTTAGAGCACGCTAGCTACGTTTTGTAGGTACTCATGATCAATATATCATTTCCCGTTTGTTTTTTTTTTATTTATATATAATGAATTGAATGTTGTTGTACGTTGAACATGCATCTAGGGTTGCGATGGTTCAGTTCTCCTGGACAGCGAGGGAGGCATAGTGAGCGAGAAGGGCGCTGGACCAAACTTGAATTCCTTGAGAGGATTCCAAGTGATCGATAAAATCAAGTATGCCGTGGAAGAAGTCTGTCCTTTGACTGTCTCTTGTGCTGATATATTGGCAATTGTTGCTCGGGACGCTGTTGTTTTGGTACTTTCTTCCTATCTTTCAGTCTTCGATTATATCTGTTTATGGGCAATTGTTGATAGCTGTAACAACCAATGTACAATACATCAAAGGGAAGAGTATAACGTAAAAGTTTGAAATGTGCGCGTTGTTGTTGTTGTTGTTGTTTTCAAACGATATATATGAAAGAGAGGAGGGCCATATTGGGAAGTTCCCTTAGGGAGAAGGGATTCATTGAAGGCAAGCATAAACGATGCGAACAAGCTAATACCATCTCCGAACTCGTCCTTGGCAGAGCTTATTTCCAACTTCCAACAACAGGGGTTGGACCGGGGAGACTTGGTTGCGTTATCAGGTACTTTTTTTTTCCTTTCCTGTTTTGATACAAGCAAAGGTTTGGTAATGACTAATCCTGCTAAACCACCAACCAATAGCGTTATCAGGTACATAAATGGACTGTCATGTGCCTATTCATACTATGTAACTAGCACTCCGGATATGTTATATTTATCATTTTTTTAATTATTTTTTAAAAAGTTTTGTTCATTCATATTATTAGGTTTTTCGAAATCACCCGGATTCAATATAGTTTTAATGTTATAAAGGCTGTAAAAATGGCCATATAAGGATTAATTTTATGAGATGATAATTTAATTTAATTTGATTTTGTATTTGCACAAATGATTAATTTTATCTATATGTATCCATTTTGATCCAAGATGAGTATGCTTTATTATCATTTATTATTAAAAAAAAACGAGTAACTCTAGAATGGATGTTTCTCTGAATAAACTTACCTAGCGTAACCCGGTCTGCTGTACATACGTACATACCAAACAGGTAGCCACACTATGGGATTAGCAAGGTGTCTGAGCTTCGCGAAAAGGATCTATGACCCAACAGTCGAGGAAAACAGCTACCCAAGATACTCGACGTTCCAAAGGTTCCTACAAAGTATGTGCCCAGCACCTGGGAACAGCAATAGGGTGGTGGGGCTTGATTACAGGACATCATTCATGTTCGACAACTACTACTACAGGAACTTATTGGAAGCCAGGGGGCTCTTGCATTCAGACAATGTGCTTGTACTTGAGGGAGATGAAGATGGTTTTGTGATGGAGAGAGTGTGGTCATATGCATACAACCAGAAGCTCTTCTTCGAATCGTTCTCACATTCCATTATCAAGATGGGAAACATAAATGTACTCACTGGCGACCAAGGAGAGATCAGGAGGAACTGCCGATTTCTAAATACTTAAACAATTTAATTTGTTGGTTGTACGTAGCTATAGCTAGCAACCAGATCAATTGTGTGTGTGTGTGTTTTTTGTATAAATGAATTTAATGATGAAACTATAGAAATATATGCTGTATAGGAGGGGTATTTTGGTAATTTAGTATGAGAATGTAAAGCCTATATAAAGCGTTGATTGATACACGAACAGATTGAGAGAAAGTAACAAAAATCAAGATTCCTCCAGCAAACTTGCTTTGGTTTTCTTCTTCATGATCACAGACCTCCTCTCATTGAGTTCTGAGTGCGAATCATTCATCTTTCACATGTTTTCATGGTATCAGAACTTGTAGGTCATCGATCCGACTAATCGAGCTCTGTGAGAAGGAGATATGGAAGATCAACGAAGAATGGAGGAAATTGGTGCAACAATTCGTCGGGAAATTGGAGGCATCAACAACATGAACGATCCATTGAAATTGTCAAACTCCGATCGTCCAAGAGCGTAAATGGTGTCAAGCATCCTCAACGAGGGGCTAAAATGGCGCTTGGCGCCAAACACAAGCTTGGCTTCATCGACGGGAGTATTCAGCAAGGGGACTTGAATCTAGTGGAATCGCATAAGTGGAAGCGGTATGACTTCATGATCCGGTGCTAGATCTTGAATTCCATGTCGCCAAACATTTCCGAAGGGTTCATTTACACTGATTCTGCGAAACAGCTATGGGACGAGATTCTTGAGAGGTACGCACCTTCAAATGGTCCTTTACTATTTCAATTGAAGAAAAACCTGAGTAATCTAGATCAAGGCAACATGGATGTTGAGGATTACTTTGGTCAATTGAAGAAATTGTGGGACAAAATTTTTAGTTTAGAAGGGAAACCAAAATGTAAATGTGGAGCGTACAACCAGTGTTCTTGTGATCTGAACAAACATCTAGCTGAAATGGATGATAAGAACAAGATGATTCAGTTTCTAATGGGTTTGAATGGGGGTTACGAAAGTGTGAGGAATCAGATCCTTGCAACAGAGCCTATGCCATTGGATAAACAAGGCGTTTTGTCTGGTTCAACAAGTCGATAAAAAGAGTCCAGGATCAGTTGGTGAGAGGAGCAATTATTCAAATGCATTCTTTGCTAACAAGCCAGTTGATGGGAGAAGAGATTACAAGAAGGAGAAAGCAGGCAAAACAAACAAAAAATGCTCGCACTGTGGCATGACTGGGCATGTCAAGAACGAGTGTTTCAAGATAATAGGGTATCTATATTGGTTCAAGGCACCGAAAGGTAAATCTGGGGCCAAAGTAAATGCTGCATATGGGGAAATGGAAGAATCTCCAGTGTCAGAAGCTAAAAATTGCGATGCTGAAGACATGGATGCATATCTTATCAACTTTGCGCAACTTTGCGGTCTAGGAGGTGATTAAAGCAATCAAAGGAAAAAGAATAGCAAGAGCAGGTGCCAATTTTGCTGGTAATTTCCTTACCTGCACAATTCATGCTCGGATCATACCTACACAATTCATGCTCAAATTGCGATAGAGAAAGTAATAGCCCTAAAACTCACACTAAAAAAAAATTCAGCAAATAGATGCATTTTGCACTTCTGAACCGTCTTGGATTTGGAAAAACATGGGCAACATTTCCTTTGCAAAAGGTTCTGGCCAAGACACAAAGCAAAGAAAACATACAAGACAAAGCAATCCAACTTTCCAAGTACATATATCATCCAAGAACAAAGAAAGCACCAAAGTCCACAACAACTAAAATCAGCCCCAACAGATCATGCTCAATCACTTACGTCGAAGTAAAAATATGGAATCCAAATGATTTCAGGGAGCAATAAATAGCCAGAGATCAAACCCCTAGTATGGACTCAATTGTAAGAATCACTAGCCAAAACATATAACATCAACCAAGCACAAGCTTGTTTGCAATATATAAGTATCATCAATGACTAAATTCCTAAGAGCTAAAGCGATCAATTTCAGCAGCAGAAATTAGCCAAATTCCACCTCAAATTCCAATTCCAAAGACAGGGCTAGTAACTGAGTACCTTATCACATTCACAACTTGCTTTTCTGATTTGAGAGCTCTCATCACCTCTTGAAAAGCACTGATTAATCATGAAACAGCTTGAACTATTTGGTTGTCCATGCCAAACCTTTGACCTATGCTTGAACCAACTTCAAATCAAGTGTCTGAAGATGATCCTCGATCACCCTCAACATTAACAGCCACTCGTGTTCCTAATTAATTTCTTAGCCCTTTTCCCTTTGTCAATGAGCTCAAACCACTACTCATTTTCATGACCTTCTTCCTTGCCGTGAGTGCAATAACTCCTTTCTCCCTACTTGCCCTTCTCGCCATAACGTTTGTCCTTTCCAAACTTGGCAAGACTCCCAGAGTTTCTAGAGGTGGAACCACCTACATTGTTGTTTGAGTTGTTTGCAAGAAATGTTGTTGGCTCAGGAAGAGGTTGGCCACATATATTTTTCTGTCTCTCTACTTATAACACAATCTGATAAGCTCGATTAACATGAAGTAATGGATCCATAGAAAGAACCTAACTCTTATCCGAATCATAAACGGAATTCCACCTCAGCAAGAACTGCATTATCTTGCTCTAATTCTCCATTTCAAGAATCTTGATCAAATTCCACATCTACATTGATCCATTCCTCCACAATTGCAACTCGGTAATTCATTCAAATTCTAAAACTCATCCCAGATTCTCTTCACAATTTGACAAAGAAAGTTGTAACAGACAACTAACCTTGGTTTATCTGCCACATTTCTTGCTGTTACTGGTAGATCAGTGGACCATTGATCTGAAAGTACGTTTCATTGATCTTCAACCATAGGCCTCTTGTAGAGTTTGCATACATAAAGGAATTTGATAACTCTGGCGACATTGAATTCAAGATCCAGTAGGCCACCATCGAGTCACATCTAGCCCAACACTCGTAATCTGGAATCTGGATGATCTAGATCAGGCTCCCTCTTGTGCAATCAATGAAACTCAACTTCAGTTTTGCCTTTAGTGCCATGTTGATTTGCCGACTCCAGATTAGATAATTTCCTCCATCAAATGGCGATCGAATTCGTAAGGATCTTTCCTAAATGATCTGAATTTGTCAACATCAACGGATCGATCATCTGAATTTCATGATTCACGTCTTGATTTCCTTCAGTCACCATGATTACCAATTGCGAACAGATCATGAACACAATATATGTTTTACGTGGAAGATTTGAAGAAACAAAAAAAAAGGATTTTTTGAATCAAAAACTTCGTAGATGCTCTTATACCATGTCGAAGGTTAGATTCAAACTAGAAAATGAAATATAAATGGAAAGTTGAGGTGTGTGATTGTAGGAATTTGAGTATAAGAAACTAGCTAGCTCACCGCCATTAATTGCAAATCAAGCTTTTACAAGAACTCAGATCTCTCTTTTCTTCTCTCTTGGTTTCCATACACTAACTAACTGTGTAACAAACTAAAATCTATTTATACTATAAATCAAGATGTTCAGTATTAAGGAGTAGCAAACATACTAAATTATAATGCATTATGGTGCCTCCTCATGGATAATGCATTATGATCCTCTGCTCAACGACAGCTTGCTACTCTTGTCCTTAATTATGTGCATTTTATTTTCGGTTTTCTTGTTGGTCAATAATTCCCCTGCGTGGGAAGCTTCCTAGGTATTTCCCTAGTAGTATAAATACTTTGTTTTAGTTATTTTGGAAGACGTGAGAGATATTTATAGCAGCTTGAGCTGCAAGGAAAACCCTAAATAAGCAATGGCTTCATTTGATATCTTTTCATTGTTCTATTGATTTGTGCTCGTTTTAGCTCTTTTCTCTCGTTGATCTAGCCATTTCTGTCTTGGATCTTACATCAAAACCAAGTTTTACATGGTATCAGAGCTGTAGGCTCATTTTTGCCGATTCTTACTTACGATGGCATAGCAGAACCCTCCTCCTCAGTTTGTCATGGATAACAATGAATTGCAAGGTAATTTGATCATCCATGTGCTCAGTTAGTCACTACTTCCTTTGATGGAATTAATTTATTGCCATGGATGAGAGGGGTAATGATGGCATTAGGTGCTAAAAACAAGCTTGGTTTTATTGATGGGTCATGTACTAGACCTGTCCCTGAAGGATCTGCTGATTCTCTGAAGTGGGTGAGAGCAGATTTCTTGGTGAGATGTTGGCTGCTTAACTCTATGTCTAGCTCGATTAAAGAGAGCTTTATTTATGTTGATTCTGCAAAACAATTGTGGGACAAGATCATAGAAAGATATGGTCACTCTAATGGTCCCTTGATCTTTCAACTTAAGAAGAAGTTGAGCATGATTGTCCAAAACAATCTTAGTGTTGCTGAGTATTTTAAGAAGTTGAAGGTTATCTGGGATCAATTGCAAGTGTTAGAGGGAATTCCTGTGTGCACTTGTGGTGGGATTATCAATTGTAGATGTGATATGCAGAAGAAACTGAAGGATGCTGAGATGAGAAACAGATTGATGCAGTTTTTGATGGGCTTAAATGAGAGCTATGAGGTTGTTAGAAGCCAGATATTGTCCACTGACCCCATTCCCAATCTTTCTCAGTCCACACCTCAAGATTCTAGTGCCTTAGGAGCAAACAAGCAGTCTAGCAGGAATTTCTCTAAGGCACCTTATCAAGGTGGACAAAGTTCAGAAAGAAGGGATTTTAAATGGAAGGGTAGAGCAGATATGAGAACAAATATGAGAATAGATATGAAACTAGATATGACAAAACTGATAAGGCAAACAGGAAATGTAATTTCTGTCATCAGAAAGGGCATTATATGGGGAAGTGATTTAAGCTTCATGGCTATCCAGAGTGGTACCAAGGTCCAAGGGACTCTAACAAGGTATCTACTAATGTTGCAGGAATGCATGAACAGGATAATCCTTTTGAGGAAGACAGGCAACAAAAATGAGGGTCAGACTTAGGCCTTGATAAGGCACTTGTGAATGTTGTTTGCCAGGAAGTCTTTAAGATGATGAAAGGGAAGAATCATGTTGATGGATCTTCCATAGTCAACTATGCAGGTAAATATTGCTTTGCCACTGTGAATTCAGTTAATAAAGAAGATAACTATATAGAGTGGATTGTTGACACAGGTGCCAGTGATCATATGTTGAGTAATGAATCTCTTGTTCATGATAAAAGGAGATTATCTCAACCATTTTATGTGGGGCCACCAGATGGCCATGTTATTCATGTCACTGCGTCAGCAAAAGTCTTGTTATCAAGGCATATAACTCTTCAGAATGTTCTTATTGTGCCTAGTTTCAAACATAATTTGCTTTCTATTGGAAGACTTATTGATGAATCAGATTTCAAAGCTTTGTTTGATAGATATAGTTGTACTTTACAGGGCCCTAAATGCGAAAACATTTTGCTTAGAGTTTACAAAAAGGGAGGATTGTATAAGGTGTTTCAAGGGATGGAGCTAGAATCTGTGAAGGATCTTGCAAGGAGCTGTGTCAGCAATACTCCTTTTGTTTTTGCAACCACTAAAGTAGGCTTAGATGTTTATCATGCTAGGCTTGGACATACTTCAGTGTCTAAATTGAGGCATTTGGTTTTTATGAATGACTTTGATATGGATGATATGTCATGTGAAACTTGCATTTTGGCTAAGCACCATCGTGTGTGTTTTCAATTAAGTAACTCAATTACTGAGCACATCTTTGATTTGATTCATGTTGATTTATTGGGTCCTTATAGGACACATGGCATTGCTGGTTGTAACGGTCCGGGATTATGATTCTCAGGTTACGTTTCGGTGTATGAAACCCTTCGTTGGGATCTTGCACCTCGAGTACGGGTTGAAGGTTTGAAATCAACATATGTGCTTTAAATGTAGGATTTCGCACCCAAAAAACGAGAGGGATAATTAGAATCCCCGGGGTAAGTCCTCTGTATCTGCCCTATGGCCTAAGTCATAAAATCCCTTTATCATGCAAACCGGCAAAATTCTAAAACCATACATAAGGTTGCTACGGCAAAACCGGGTCAAAACGTAATTCAAATATTCAAATCTAAACCATTAATAATTTAGTGAAGTCATAGTCTCACTCTCTTTTTCCGCCATGTCAAAACCCGTGGTCATGGAGCCAAATCAGCATCATTACACATATATGACATACCTAAAAAAATAATACAGGACGTGGGATCAGACTGAGGCCCACCCACAGGACTAGGTCTTACTGTAATCATACCATATATGCTATTCCTAATAAAGATGCTTCTAGATGCAAGGCGGAATATTAACACACTAGCATGCCCCTAAGATCAAGTGCATAAGAATAATAATAAGGCCTTAACACAAAATACCAAAGGGTATATCCCTCTTCCTAGCACCGCCCCCTTCCCGATAGGGCGGAGACTGACCAACTCGTGAATGCATTCCTTTCCCTTAATGGGGCGATGCTCGTTGTGGTACCCAACCCCACGTTTGCATGCTTTTTATCCAATCATGAATATGGAAATAAAAGAGAAAAAGAATAATATAATGCAAAAGATAAAATAAATTAGAGCGGTAAGTAAAGTGGTAATTACGACTCGATGACTCAGGACGAACCCGATAAGACTGGGACATCCTATGACCCTAGCAAAGAATCTAGATACTTTATAGATAACGACCGTTCTCTTTTCAAAAGCATAAAGAAGACGAATGCTCATTCATAAGTGCAAATCCTAAACATGATACTACATGGCATGCTCTTATGCATATGCAACACATAGTATATCCTATGATTACATGCACATGAGAATCAATCTGAGTAAGCTCTAGGAACTTACTTGGGTACGCAGAACAACAAAGTAGAAGATCCGGCACACATCAATCATAATCACAAAGTATCACCTAGATACATATCATAACACATATATATAAGTCTACGTCTAATCATTCAAGCACTCAAAGCATACATCATTCAACGAAAATAACAACCATATTGCAATCGTCGTTCATCAAGCTCAACCATTTACCACATTGCCACATTCCGTAAGACCATATCATTCTCATCGTTCCACTCAACCACATTCATATATTCATGCACCATAATAAATTCGCATAGCCATTTATCTCAAAGTTCATCATATTCATTATATCTTAAAAGGCATAAGTCAATGGTATATAACTTTAACATCTCATCATGCTATTAGTCACCCAATCATGCTATTAGTCCACACAAATCATGTTATTAGTCAATCAATCATAGCATCATGCTAGTTAGCCATCGATCATATAATTCCCAAGTTAGTCCTGAAAATTGTTTCAAAAACTGAATTAACTAGTTAGAAATTCTGACCTTGGAAAATGTTGAATTTTTTTTCAAAATATTCATTAAAAAATAAAAAATTACAGATAAATTCACACATTGAAACTATTTACACAAATATTCAAAATTTGCAGATACGTCAGAGAAACGCGGTCTGAGACCGCGTTTTTAGGTTCCGTTATTATTTCTTAATTAAAAAAAAAGACAAAAAAAAAATATATATGTAAAACGCGGCCTGAGGCCGCGTTTTACCTTAGAAAAAAAAAAAAAAAAAGAAGCCCTGTCGGAGAAGTCCCAGATGGAGCGGTTCGCCGAAAGGACGTACAATCGCCGCGTAGGACAATCGCCGACGAGGACTGGCGGGCAGCCATGGCTACGAAGAGCAAGCCCCGCCGAAAAGGACAATCGTGCGCCGAAGAGGACTGGCCGGCGACCATGGTTGCGAAGAGCAAGTGGTGGAGGATTTGATCGATGGAGGACTGGCCGGCGCGCCGACGAGGACTAGCGGGACTCAATCGATGGAGCGCAACGGAGATCCGAACAGAAAGACAAGCCCCGCCGCCGGCCTCACCCTGGATATGGCGCGCGGCTTCTCCCCTGATGGCCCTCAGCCTCACCCTGAAGGTCTGAACCTCGTTCTCCGTCACTGATGTCCACTAAAGTGACCATGTCTTTATATACATTTTAGCTCCTTATTTTATACATTTTGCATGTTGAATTTATGTAATATATGCTTATTTGCAAGAAATGGAGATCTACATAAGTTTTGGTTTAATATTACAGAATTTGGAGCCATTCCGGGACGAAACCAAGAAGAGAAGAAGAAAGCTGCATTTTACTCGATGTCGACAAAGCCTGCTCAACATCGACTACACCAGAGAGCAAAGCTTAATCGAGGAGGAAGAAGAAGGATGCTCGAGAAGACAAAGCCAAGCGATTTTACTCGACTTCGACCAAACTGGTCGAAGTCGACTAAACCAAAAATCGATCAGAATCCAGACATCGACCAAGAGAAGCTGGGAGCAGAAGATTCAAGTCGATATCGACTAAGCCTTATCGATATCGAGTAACAAGCTGGTCGAGTTTGCCCCAGGAAGCCGGAATCGAGTTGCTGAGCTGAAGACGGAGAAAATGCTGATCGATATCGAGTAAGCCTACTCGATATCAAGTTGACCAACAGTAGCCGAAATCGAGCTAGTCCGAGTCTTGTTAAGGTTCTATCCCGAATCCGATGGAGATATTTTCGAGAAGAGATTCCTTGCACATGAAGATTTAGATATTTTTATCTTTTTATCTATCCTAAGTGTTGAACAATTAATTACCCTAGGATTTATCTAGTTTTATCTTGTTTAGATTTATTTAATCCTAAGTAGAATTATATCTTCTAGTTAGATAGATATTAGATAGAATTTCCTTCCTTGATTAGCAAGGATTGGAAGCCTATAAATAAAGCCCTTGGGGCTGATTTTTATTCATTCAATCTTAGGAAGAGAAGTAGTAGAGTAGAGAGAGAGAGAGTGGAGGCCGATTGGGAGTTAAGGAGCGAGAGCAATTTGACTTCGATCGGTTGTAAGCTTTTATTTAGTTTATTAATGCAAAGTTATTTCCTTTTATTATTAATGTCTTTCCTTGCGATGAAGAGCGAGTAGTCCACCCACTTCTAGGGTTGGGGCGAGCACGACGATAGTCATGCGTGTTTGAGGTAAAGGTTTGATCTTTATTATGTTTTGAGCATCTACTGCTTTTTATATGTTTATTACCTATCTAATAGAGATCCATGCTAACAACTTGGATTATAAACATAAAATCGGTAGATACAATTAGGGTTTCTTGAAAAAGTTGTCTAATTGTTGGAAAAGGCGAAAGATTAATCCTTCGATGCGATTTGCATGATTATCTTCTTATTCTTGCCTTATGCATGTTTGGTTATCGTTGTTGCAAACCCCGATCTTGGAAGTTCTTTTCATACATTGTTTAAATTCGAAAGTTTTGCATTCGTTCAGTTTCTGTTTTCCTCGATTTCGACCAAAGCTTGGTCGAAGTCGACTACTCACTTTCGATCGAGCAAAGATCGTTGTTGCTTGTGTCTCTGCAGGTTTCCTCGACTTCGACGAAGACTCCTCGACTACGACCAGCCAACTCGACATCGAGTAAACAACTCGTATTCGACCAACATCAGTGACCTTCGCTTGCTCGGATTTGACTGTGCTTGACCCCTGTCGACTAACCTTAGTCGAGGTCGAGTACTTCTGAAGTCGATCACTACCCGTGAGATTTCTCCGCTACCTAGGATCCGCTGACACGCTTCCTCGTGGATCGACCCTGACTTCCCACTGCTACATCGGGAGGGAGTCTTGTAATTATTTGCGTGGGCACGAATCTGGTTTGATTTATTTTATTATAATTTAAACTCGATTTCCTCCTACAACAAATTGGTGCCATTGTCGGGGAAGCAATCATTCGCGCCTTAGGTAGTTAGATCTCAAGTTTTCCTTTAAGTTTTGATTTTGCAGTGTATGCGCCGTTCTAGTCAACAGCCTAAGTTTGACGCCTTAGACGATCCGAAACGCCTTATACACCTCCACGCTAAATTGAAAAGAGCCATGGCGGCCGCAGAAACACAAGCCGAGTTGATTGAGAGGCTTAGGGCGGAATTAGAAGCCAAAAACACTGCTCTCACCACTGAGAGAGCACGCAGGGAGGATCTCAGGGTAGTACCCGATGGTCCCCGGTTCGATTCCCAAGTATGGTCGCTCTATATTTACCAAAATCAAGGAGTAGGAAGCTGAACGTAGGAGGCAGGCGGAAGCTAAGCTTGCCCAATTCCCTACCACTGCTGAGAATTACATGCACCCGACTCTTGTCGTGCCTGAATCGGCTATTCTAATCCCTGAGAATAATTTTGAAATTCGCACTGCCTTCCTTATTGAAATTAAAAATAATGCTTTCTATGGAAGGTTTAATGAATGTCCTCTTGAACATATTACCAATTTTTCTGACATGTGCCATACTCTTGCTGAAGGTACTACTCTGGAATATGTCAAGATGAAAGCTTTTCATTGGTCTCTTGTCGGTCCAGCATTGAAGTGGCTTGAAGGACTGCCTCCACGATCCCTCACGACATGGGCTGAGGTAAAACAGGAATTTCTTAATAAATTCTTTCCTCCGACCAAGACATCGCTTCTCTGCCAGAAGATTACAGCTTTCAAACAGAAGCATGGGGAGCCGCTAGCAAAAGCATTGGAACGATACAAGGATCTACTGCGATCCTGCCCTACACATGGGCAGCCACCCTATGTTGTTCAGGAGATCTTCTTCAATTCTCTTGATCTGGCCGCTAAGGATAGGATCAACCGGTATACTCATTATGAGTATCTGACGATGCTACCAGCTGACGCATGGGCCACCCTCGACAAGCTCACCAACTTCGACAATATGTATGGGGTGGCGACAAACTATGACGAGAATGCCTATGCCAGGGCAGCTCCATCCATGCCCCTTTATGAGCCTTCTAAAGAGATTGTTCAGGATGTCAAAGAGCAGTACTACAGAGATCAGAATCGCAAGCTCCTCAAGCAAGTCAAGTATCTCTCTGTCAACCAGCCCTGCATTGAATGTGGCTCACAGAGGCACACCACTACTGAGTGCCCCCACACAGAGCAAGTCAGGATGGCAGAAACTCATGAAGAGGTAGCTTATGCAGGGGGTCCCAATCGCTATATGGGGGACCAAAGGTTCCAACAACCACAATGGAACCAAGGTGCCCCTAGGAACCCCCCGCCATACAGAGCACCAGGACATCCGGAAAGGGACCAGCGGAAGGATGATCTACAGCTCATCCTTGACGAGATGCGCCGGAATCAAGGCACCATCAACAATCAGCTCTAGAACATCAATACAAGATTTGGAGAGCTGGACATCTGGAAGAGGAATATTGAGACCCAGATGGGTCGATTCGCGGCACAAATTCCACGACCGACCGGGCAACTCCCTGGGCACACAGAACCAAAACCCAAGGGGAAGACCGGACACGTCACGGCTATAAAACTCAGGAGCGGGCACCAACTACGCGAGCCAGAGGTCGGAAAGCAGCAGGACGAAGCAGAGAAGCAACTCAACAACGACCAACAGCAAGTCAATGTCGACCAAAACTTGGTCGATGTCGACCAAGTTTTGGTCGACATCGACAACGACCCCTAAAAGACATATCCCATTCTTTCTTCACATTGAATCTGAAACCAAAAGGAAGAGGGGGGGACCACGGGTGCTGATGTAGTTTCCAAGTGGGAGCGGGACACACATGAGCCTTCTTCTTCCTCAGCTTCCTCCCGCCTCTACATCTTCGAATGAAGAAACCCGGCGCCGACAACTGGGTTTCCTCCTCCGTCCTCCTTGGCTGCCTCTATTAAATAAACCCAATCTAAGTAGTTAGTCATAAGATATTATTTTATCTTGTAATCCTAGATATACTTTTATCTTATTGTGAAAGATATACTTTTGCTAGTAGAAAATAAATATGCAAGTGTATTATATATTGTAACCAATTCTTTGATCAAGTCAATATACAAGTTTACACATTCGTACATGGTATACAGAGCCTAGGGTTTCCTCTAAAAAAGTTTTGGCCTCCCTCCCTCCCTTTGTCGCCGCCTATTGCAACCTTCCCTCCGCCGTTACCTCCTCTTGTCGCCGGCTGCACTCTCCCCTCCCCCACTGTCACCATGTCCACCTCTAAATCCAACAACAACATTCTCCTCTCCACCGGTAGCTCCACCACAATGCAATTTCCCAACCTCTCCATCAAGCTTGACCGGACTAACTACTACTCTTGGTGCAGTGTTATCCTCTCCACCCTTGAGGCTTATGATCTTGATCACTATGTGCTCACCAAACCCAAACCCAAACCCAAGGCCGATGATGCTCCCTCTACGGAGTATACCAATTGTCGAAAAGCCGACCACTTTGTCTTGGTTTGGCTAAGATCCACCCTCTCTGAAAAGTTGCTCTATTACGTGGCCAAGGTATCTACATCTTATGATGCCTGTACCATGATCTCCACATGTTTCAATCCCAAACTCGAGCTCGTTTGATGAATCTAAAGGGTTAGCTTCAGAATTTATCCAAGGGTTCCTTGTCGATGATGGATTATATCGAAAAGAAGCGATCCATTGTCGATGCCCTAGCCGAGTGCCAGTACTTTGTCTAAGATGATGATGTTTTTGCCTCTTCGCTCCATGGTTTGGACTCCTCCTATGAGCCCTTCAAAGCCGCCATCAATGTCCGTGTCGAACCCGTCTCTCCTGATGAACTCGCGGGTCTTCTTCTACATGAGGAGGAGCGCCTTCAGTAGTAGTCCACTCCGGCTGCACCAGTCACCAGCATCGTTCCTCCGTCAACAGGCTCGGATATCACGTCCTCCCCGATCGCCAACTCCGTCTCCAGCGGCTCTCAGTCACGGTCGGATACATCCTCTCGGGGCCATGGCCGAGGTGATCGAGGTTGTGGCTGTGGATGGGGCCGGTTTTCAGATTTCTCCACCAACTCCAGCACTTAGTCTCAACAGTCCTCTCGTCCATTTTGTCAGATTTGTGATCGCACTGGCCATTCGGCCGGAAATTGCTTCAATCAGCTTGATATCACACGTTTCCCATCCACCCATGTTCCCAAATCTGCCAACCATGCCACCACTGGTTCTTCTGTGGCTGATCCGTCCTGGTATGTTGACTCCGGAGCGTCTCAACATGTCACCAACAACATGAGGAACTTACCTCTTCGTTCCGAATATGACGGTACTGATCATCTTGCTCTTCGTGGCGGTAACATCTTTCTCTTGGTCGCTCTTTAGCTTTGTATAATGTGCTTGTTGTTCCTCAAATTGCCAAGAACTTATTGAGTGACACATCTCTAACAAGGGAAAATGATGTCTTTATTGAGTTGCATAACAATTTCGGTTTGGTTAAGGATTTGCAGGGACGGATGCTGTTGAAGGGAACCGTTGAAGATGAACTTTACCGCCTCTCTCCAACCTCAAGCTCCCCTCGTGCCTACCATGCCTATCGATCCTATCTCCAGGGTTGGCATTATCGTCTTACGCAGGTCTTGCAAACATTCATAACCTTCCACAAAATGATCCAAACCCAATTTAATAAACACATCAAACACCTTCAAACAGATGGTGGTTGTGAATTTCTTGCCTTGACCTCTTACTTACAAAGCCATGTCATCCTCCACCGAATATCCTGTCCTTACACTCCCTCTCAGAATGGAGCTGTGGAATGCCGCCATCGCATTGTCCAAGAAAAAGGCCTCTCCCTACTTGCTCATGCCGGCTTGCCCTTTGAATATTGGGAACATGCCTTTCACACCGCTGTCTACCTATCAAATCGCACCATTACCCCTCTCCTTCAACATACCTCACCCTTTTAATCCCTTTGCAATAAATCCCCGGACTATACTCTCCTCAAAACCTTTGGGTGCATTTGCTATCCATACCTCAAGCCTTACAACTCCACCAAATTGGCTTTCCGCTCCCAACCTTGCCTATTTCTTGGGTACAACTCCAAATACAAAGGTTATGTATGTTTGCATCTCCCTATAGACAGATTCTATATTTTAACTCATGTTGTGTTCAATGAGCATAGTTTTCCTTACAGAACCTCCGTCCCGTCCTCGCCCTCGCGCTCGTCGCCCGCTGCTGTGTCCCCCTGTTCCTCCTCATGTCTTTTACAGCTTGTTATGGACAGATCCTCGCCGCCCCCTTCCCTCTCTCCCTCGGTACCGACCTCATTTCCCTCGCAGGTTAGTCCGGTTGTGTCCGCCTCTCCCCCGCCTGCTCTTGTAGCTCTAAGTCCGTCAGTCTTAGAGTCTGTCTCCTCCGTCCCTCAGTCCCCTGCAGCAACTGCAAGCCCTCCTATCGGCTCCCCTACAGCCTCATCGCTCCCCTTGTCTAGTCCATCTTCGATGACGTCTTCGGCATCTCCTCTGCCTCTTGCAGCTTCTACTCATGAGCATCATCCTTTGGGGTTTCTTCGTCCTGCTATTGACTCACAGCACCGTATGTCCACTCGTGCTCGCATCGGTGATCTCAAACCCCCGCACCTTCAGGACTCGATATCCCGCTCATACTTGCTTTCTCTTGGAAAAAGAGCCTTCTACCTTTGCATCGGCTACAAAGTCTCCCCAATGGCGCTCTGCTATTCAATCTAAACTCGATACTCTCACAAAGAACCAGAATTGGTCTCTTGTGTCGTGTCCTCTTGGGCCAATGTTGTTGGTAACAAATGGGTCTTCCGAATCAAGCGCAAACCCGACGGTAGTGTTGAAAGGTACAAGGCTCGATTGGTTGCCAAAGGGTTTCACCGGGAAGAGAGTGTAGATTACTTCGACACCTTCGGTCCTGTGGTTAAGCCAACCTCAATCCGCATTGTTCTGTGCATTGCTTTGTCTCGAGGTTGGGATCTCCATCAACTGGACAACAAAAATGCCTTTCTCAATGGTGACTTTAATGAGGTTGTGTATATGGATCAACCCAAGGGATTTGCTGATCCACGCTTTCCGAATTATATCTGCAAACTGCATAAAGCTTTGTATGGTCTCAAACAGGCTCTCCGTGCATGGTTCAACAAACTCCGCCTCTATCTGCACGGTTGTGGTCTTCAGGCATGTTTTTCCGACACCTCTCTCTTTGTTCTTCAGTATGTCTCTGCCATCACCTATGTGCTTGTATATGTTGATGATATCATCGTCACTGGCTCTGATTCTGGCTTTGTCACTCGCTTCATTGCTGCCCTTAACCGACGATTTGCGCTTAAGGATATTGGTCGTCTTTCGTTTTTTCTTGGTGTGGAGACCATCTATTCGGCTTCGTCTATTCATCTGTCTCAGTAGAAGTACCTTCATGACTTGACCGTTGTAACATGCTCAAAGCTCAGCCCATCTCCTCGCCAGCAGATTCGTTCGTCACTAAGGTGTCCTCGTCACCTAACTTGCCTGATGTCGATCCTTCTACATATCGTCATGTGTTGGGCAGCTTGTAATATGCGCTGATTACTCGGGCTGAAATTAATTTTGCGGTAAATCGGGCTTGTCAGCATATGCATCATCCTCTAACGTCTCACTGCAGCATGTCAAGAGGATATTGCACTATCTCAAGGGTACTCTTGATCACGGCCTTACATTGACAGCTTCTCCGCATTCCGATTTGGCGGCTTATTCAGATGCCGGTTGGGCCACTGATCCTGTCGATCTCCGCTTGAAACATGGATTCGTTGTATTCTTTGGCGGCAATCTCGTCAGCTGGGCTAGTCGGAAACAGAAGGCCCTCGCTCGCTCCAGTACTGAAGCTGAGTATCGAGCTCTCACCTTCACTGCCATCGAATTAGCCTGGCTCTGTCAACTGTTGTGAGAGATGTGGTTCCCAGTCCCATGCCCGTCGGTTCTTCTCTGTGACCACTTGTCTGCTACTTTTCTGGCCACCAATCCTGCGATTACCAACAAGTCCAAGCACATTCAACTTGATTACCATTATGTTCTCCAACAAGTCGACTCTCGTGACCTTGTTGTCAAACATATCCCAGCTAAGGACCATGTTGCAGATATCTTCACTAAGGCACTCACCGGTCACTTCTTCACCGCCCTTCATCCCAAGCTTATGATCACTCCGCGTCCTTCAACTTGCAGGGGGTATTAAATAAACCTAATCTTGGTAGTTAGTCATGAGATATTATTTTATCTTGTAATCCTACATATACTTTTATCTTGTTGTGAAAGATAGAGTTTGCTAGTAGAAGATAGATATGCAAGTGTATTATATATTGTAACCAATTCTTTGATTAAGTCAATACATAAGTTTACACATTCGTACAGCCTCCCTCGCTTTCCTCGGCGTCCTCAAGCTCGCTCGCACAGCCACCCTCGACCTCGCTCGCCGCCACTCGTCTTCGCCTTCGCTCGCTCTCGGACACCGCCCGATCTCGCCTAGCTCTCGACCTGCCCTCACCCACTCTTTATCCGACCAAGTAAGCAAGAGGAACATGAAGAACACAGGAATCGTAATAAATAATGGAAGAAGGAGGGTTCGAAGTTCACCGAAAAGTTCGATCGGAACGGAGGTCGTCAGAGTTTCACAAGGCTCATCTGAGCCAGATTCAGGCCGGAGGTAACCTGGGAAGCGTATGGGATTAAAGGAGGGACCTTTACTTCAAAAGAAGGCGAAAATGAGCGAGAACGAATTCTTACCGAGCTTCGACCGAAGAAGCAGGGAAGGGGCGAAAGAAGGGCTTGGCGCTTGCTCGGCGGTGGCTCTGGGGTTGTTGCTGCTGCTCGGAGGTGTCAAGTCGGCGTCGAGGCTGCTGTTGGCAGTCTTGTGCAGAAGGAGGAGGAGGAGATTGGGTGCTTGGCGTCCATGCTTCGAAAACAGGGCACGAAGTGGCTCCGGTGAATCTTCGGAATGGAGGAAGGTGGGGTGTGATAGTGGGGCTCGGTGGTCAATAGTTTGAGGTAGGTTGGGTGCCTGACTAGTGTTGGCACTGAACCCAGGACAAGGAGGCAGTGGGGCGGCTTGGTTCATGGCAACCCGAGGAGAAAGATGGGGAGTTTAGGTGGTGTTTGTGGGCGTTTGGGGTGGAACACACAACGGAGAGGGAGAAGTGGAGTTGGGGATTGAAAGAAATGTGGGTGAGGTGGGTGTGAAATGGGGAGATGGGTTGGGGCTACACTTCTGATTTGATGAAGATAAGGCAAGGGGTGCAGGTCGTGCAGCTGCCTTCGGCTGGTCAGCGGGAAGGCGACGAAATCGATGGTCTTTGGTCAAAATTTCATAAGGTTTGCTGTTTTTTTATAAAAGAGTGGAGCAAGAAAGGAGGGAAGAAAATATAAGATACGATTTTACCCAAAAAAGAGGTGATGACTTGGAGATGGATAAGAATGGGAGAAAGAGGATGAAATTATGGTCCCGAGTCGGAAATTTGAATTTCCGATGATGGGTCTTTCGAATTCAGTTCTCTCGATCAATAAGGAAAAAAAACGAATAGGATATCGCCGATGGAAAGAATTTTCGAATCCCAAGGTAAAAGACAGATTCAATCTTTAAAGTTAAAAATTGGGCTGGAATTCGCTTTAAGACTTTCAAGTTCGGTATATTATATTTAGGATGAGTTTTCCTTGAAATATCTGAATTAAATCCGTTTTAAATTCATTTTTAATTTTTTTCTTTCGAAAAATAGTATTTAAAAATCCGAGCCTTTACACTGGTGCCAAGTATTTTTTTTAACTATAGTTGATTATCACAATAGGGCTACTTGGACTTTCTTATTGAAGGATAAGATAGAGGTGTTCAAGAATGTGAAGAATTTCATCAGGTATGTTATGACACAGTTTAACAGAAAAGTGCAGTGCATTAGAAGTGACAATGAGACAGAGTTTGTTCATAGGGAGTGCTCTGAGTATTTGGCTTCTGAAGGTATAATTCATCAAATGAGTGTTCCATATACTCCTCAACAAAATGGCCGGGTGGAGAGGAAGCATAGGCATCTCCTTGAAACTGCAAGAGCCATGAGAATACATGCTAACCTTCCTATTAAGTTTTGGAGTGAGTGTGTGCTTGCTGCCACACATGTTAATGTTATCAACAAGTTACCTATTGTTGTTTTGAAGTGGCCGGAAGAGTTAAGAATCATAGGATGTCTTTGTTATGCTCCAGTGGAGCATTCTAAAAGAGATAAGTTTGCTGCCAGAGGAAGAAGATGCATTTTGTTGGAATATCCACATGCTTAGAAAGCTCACAGGCTATATGATTTGGAATCCAAACAAATTTTTGTCAGTGGAGATGTCATTTTTAATGAAGGAATTTTTCCATTCAAGGAGGATAATACTGCTAAGGAGATTGTTAGTGATGCTCCTACTTTGCCTCTTGTCAATCCAACTGCTGATTTTGATGGTCAAGAAATGCTGGTGCCAACCACTAGTAATGAGTCATCATCATCAGAAATGTCATCCTCACCTAGTGTTGAGGTTGTGCAAGCACATGGCTCTCCATGGAGGAATGTTGATCCCACTGTAGGACAACCTAATCTAAATCCTGTAGGTTTCCCACCACTAAGGAGATCTGTCATGAATATTATAAGGCCAGAAAAATACAATGATTTTGTGTGTGCTGCTACTTTAGGACCAAGAGCAAGGGCCTTGCTTACGAAGGTCTTAAGTGATCTCGAGTGTTGTTCTCAAGATTTTGTTGCCTCATTCTCTAACATGGTGAATGTTGTTGAGCCAAGCTCTTACAAGGTTGATGTTAAGAGTACGCTTTGGCAAGAGGCTATGAACAAAGAGTTGTTGGCCCTTGAGCAGAATCAGACATGGGTAATGGCACCTCTACCACATGGACACAAACCCATTGGATGCAGATGGGTGTACAAGATTAAGTACAGACCAGATGGATCTGTTGAGATATATAAAGCTAGGCTTTTAGCCAAGGGCTATACTCAAGTGGAGGGAAAGGATTATAAGCATACTTTCTATCCAGTTGCCAAACTAGCCACAGTTAGGCTCATTTTCTCTTTAGCTGCTAAGAAGGATTGGAAGGTGTATCAGTTAGATATAAATAATGTTTTTCTCCATGTTAAATTTGAAGAAGTAGTATACATGTGCCCTCCTGAAGGTTTTGAAGCTAGACCTGGAGAATATTGCAAACTTCAGAAATCCTTGTATGGCTTAAAGCAAGCCTTAGTGGAACACATAGTTGACTCATTTCCTTACCTTCTTTGGTTTCATTCAATCCAGAAGTGACTATTCTTTGTTTACTATGCAAGTGCCAAAGGGGCAAATTGTGGCACTTGTCTATGTGGATGATCTATTGATCACAGGTGATGATGATGTTATTATTAAATCTGTTAAAGATGCTTTGCACAAAGCTTATACCATCAAAGATCTTGGTCTAGCAAGATATTTTCTAGGCCTTGAGATAATAAGATCAGAAGGTGGGATATCCCTTCATCAAAGGAAGTACATCCTGGATATAATTGTTGATTGTGAAATGATAAACTGCAAGCCAAGTGGTTTCCCTATTCCTCGAGGGCTCAAACTGTCTATTGATGTGGGAGAACCTCTCCATGATCCAGAGAGATACAAAAGGCTCATTGGAAGATTATGGTTTTTGAATCTAACTAGGCTTGATCTGTCTTATGCTATCCAGCATTTGAGCCAATTTATGAGCAATCCTCGAGAACCTCACATGAACGCTGCTCTTCATGTTGTGAGATATCTAGCAAGCACTATCAGTGTTGGCTTATTCCTCAAAAGAGATGGTAGCTTCAACATCACTGGATATTGTGATGCTGATTGGGCTACCTGTGCTTACAATGCAAGGTCCCTAACTGGATACTGTGTCTACCTTGGAGATTATTTGGTATCTTGGAAAACAAAGAAGCAGCCTACAGTTTCAAAGTCTTCAGCAGAGTCTGAATATAGAAGTATGTCTAAGGCTGCTAGTGAGTTGGTGTGGATATATGAATTGCTCAAAGATCTTCGCATTCATCCTACTCTCCCTATACCTTTGCACTGTGATAGTAAATCTGCCATCTATATAGCAGCGAATCCTGTTTTTCATGAGCATACTAAGCACATCAAAGTGGATTTCCACTTCATTAGGGAGAAAGTTCTTGAAGGCTTCATTCATACTCCTCATATCAGAGCAGGCTTGCAAGTTGCCGATATTATGACAAAAGCCTTGGGTGAAGATCAATTTAAGTTCTTTTTTTTTCCAAGTTAGGACTTGTTGATGCTTCATCAAGTCCAACTTGAGGAGGGGGTATTAAGGAGTAGCAAACATATTAAATTATAATGCATTATGGCGCCTCCTCATCCCCCGTCAAGCTGGAATCGCTTGCACACCCAATTTGGAAAGCAGAAAGGTAAGTTGCTGATGATCCAAGGCTTTGGTGATAAGATCAGCAAGCCGAAGATTGG
Source organism: Persicaria maculosa (assembly GCA_963922045.1). Taxonomy (NCBI): domain Eukaryota; kingdom Viridiplantae; phylum Streptophyta; class Magnoliopsida; order Caryophyllales; family Polygonaceae; genus Persicaria; species Persicaria maculosa. The sequence continues at coordinate 57,468,016 of OY998251.1, read as the reverse complement.
TAGGGATGTAAGAACGAATTTTTACTCTATATCGCATTGGCTAGGCCTAATAAGAGTGCTAAAGTACGTGCTTCCCATGAGTCTCTCCTTTTTTTTTTTTTTTTTTTTTGTGATGCTGCTTTCCTAGTACCACCCGGTAAGTCTGTAAGAAACGAGAAAAATAACTAGTGAAAGTATTTTACTGCTTTCAACGACACTGCTGAAGCACAACTAATAGAAGCTCCAGGGCAAACAATTAGATCTAAAATCTCCTTTTAGCACTAAAGCCATCTCCCAAACACACTAAAATCAGACAACAAACTGTAAATTTTGCAAACTGTGTGTACAACAATGAGACCCAGCCCATTGGGCAGTTCATCGTTTTCTGAAAGCAGTACGTTAATAACTTGCACTGTTCCATACTTCCATCCATCTCTGCATCAATCACCTGCATTGCATACACAGTTGGATTTTGGGTCAGTTTCGGTAAGTTCTGGTTTGACTGCACCTTGACGTACACATGAATGAATACGAATTGAATTCAGTTGTACATTAATTTGGTCAGGTAGGTTTGATTCAAGTCAATTCAAATACCTAGCTACGTGATGCAAATCTTGGTTAGGCACGGGCACCGCAAATGATCATGATCATTGATCAGGTACATTTGAGATATCAGAAATGTGTGTCCTGGTTAGAGAAAACCTCGGGGTGCACAACGGCACTGCTGTAGTTGATAACCCTCTGAAGCTTGCGATGATCAAGTGCTTCGACTTCAACCAAGAACATAGAGCTGATTGGGCGGTGATCCGACAGCCTCATGTCTGTTGTTTTATAGAACTGCTGCTTTATCCCCTTTCCAGACCATAGTATCCGGTCACACCAGGCTGGGGATCTCCTCTTCTCCCCTTCTTTTGGATTTTCACCAACATATCTATCCGAGTTAATCTCGTACTTGTAGGTGGGCGGAAAGTTGATGAGGCCTTCCTTCCATCCATCAAACACACGTCCACTTCGGAGCTCTTTCGTCAGCTGCAACCATATCTATTCGATTAGATGTCATCCACAAATATCATATCTTAAAACTTGGATCTTTATCATCAAATTTACCTGATCGCTGTTGATTAGCTCCTCCCAGTTTTCGCTAGCCACAAGCATCCTTACGTCTGCGTCTAACATGTTGAGACGGTAGTTCAGATCACCAAACCAGAATATTTGGCTGTTCAAATTAAAGGGACCGTTTTAGACTCGAGTAAAGTACAAAATAAGCATGAGCACCAGATCATAGATAGATGAAATTGTATTTGGAATATGATTTAATTCATAGCCAATAATTGAAAATAATTCCAAAAACACAATTATTTTAGAGTTTGAATTCAGCAAGCATATAGAAGAAATCATTCTGTCTGAGTCTGACCAACAATCTAGATATATGATGCCAAATTGATGATTAACATACTGTAAGTTCTGTAACGGTAAAAACCATGTCAAAGAAACACTTGAAATCTAAGGTAAAGGGCTTACTCGTGTGAAGGAATGGTGCGCCGTTGATCAGCAGTTTCAAGGACAGAGCTGAAACAGGTGCGCCTCAGGATTTCATACACATTTGCGTTACGTCTATGTTCATCCCCGAACTTGTGTCCAGAGGTCAGATGAGAGCAAACAAAGCACAGCCGTGACTGATAAACTGACATGCTAACAGAGATTGATCCCTATACGACAAACCAATTCAACAATGAAAATATGAAAACATCATCTTATATAATGGACTCTGTGTGTGTGTTTGGAAATGTAAACAAGCTGGTAGGTGAGATATGTTACCTTATTGCCCATGTAACCCATGAGGCCAACTCCAACAGGAGACACTCTTAAGCTGCTGATATGGCCCCTCAACCGTCTACGCACCCAAACCGATACATATATCCCAACCATCTGCTTGCTGATGATTCGCACATACTTGCCACGAGAGCTGGCATCCTTGGTATCTTCTATTATTCCTAACGTTCTCATTGGGGAATCGTCAAAGAAATCATCCTCTTCTCCAAGGGATTCAGCGGAGGTGTCTGAACTATCTTCTACAGGTTCGGCAACAGATGACAGCATAATTTCAGACCCCACAAAGGGAGAGGTTGAAATAAGAGGGTTCTCCAGCCAGTTGAGTCTAACTCTCCCCAAGTTGCTCACAACACGACGTAATTTCACATTAGGAGAGATGGGTTGAGGTACATCTAAGAGGTGGTCAGGCCAGTCTAATCTACTGTCAACGTCTATGCCGTATGTCTTCATCACTGACTTCCTGACTGCACCGGATATTGGCTTGAATTCAAGAGTGCGGTGATGGGTAAGAGTAGCTTTCGGTACTGCAGCATCCCCACTAGTGAACTCCATTATTGAAGGAACGACTACCTTACTTGCTAGAACATCGGGAGTAGAAGTGGTCCTCATCATTGGAGATGGTGGATCGCTGTAGCTCTTGTGAATTGATCCTGCAGGTTCAGGAGTCCCGTTCAATGTCCTTCGGATTATTGCCTCCCATTTTGGAATGGGCGTGTTGTCCTCTGCCCCTAATACGTTTCCAGCATTCAGCGGAACAACTTCCTGGAACCTGTCAATTCAAGGAGAAGCCTGTATGTTAAACTTGATCCAGAAGACAATTAATTCATACTGTACGTATAAATCAAGGTTAGGAGGGAGACCAAAAATAAAAAGGTGTTTTTACCCAAGAATGTAAATGTCAGCTGGTTCGTTCATGGAAAGCCACTCATCTATATCGAGATCGACATCAGGAATCCTTCCAGCTACATTCCAAGAGGCTACGGCCACCCTGGATAGATCAGATTATAAAATCAGATGCGGATCGATGACTCAATCATTCAGTACAATTCAAACAGATTAAGCATATGATATGATATGATGGAGCTAACCTCACATCCTTGGTGTTGATATATTGAGCACGGAGAGTCTCAGAATTGCCTCTCCTGTGTCGAGGACGGTAGCCTCTAGAACGGCCATCTGAACCAGATCGATGAAGAAAAATTAATGAGTCAATAGTGTTAGAAAATGCACAGAAGCCAAGAGATGATCGAAAATTAAGTTAGACCTGTTTTATCTCTATTGGAGCCTGGTGTTTGATTTGCAAATTCAGTTTGTTTTCCCTGATTTCTATAAGCATCATCTTCTTGGGCGTGCAATCTGGAATCCTCAGACTCAATCTCAGGCTCAGTATCAAAGTCGTCTTCGCTGAAATCATTCATCTGAGGTTTGATGTTTAGCCACTTCTTCATCACCAAAGAAGCCCAGAATCCCTTTAATCATATGGAAAGAAAGAAGACAGTTGAAGAATTAATTAATTAATTGTTACCTTGCTTGAAAATTAAGCCCAAAACATCTTCATCATTATAGATTAGATTAAAAGTAAAACAATTAAGATGGAGTCAATGGAATTAAAAAGGGCACCTCTGATCGCCTTGCTCTTCTTGCTCTCATTGTAGCTAGGAACTCAAATCACACACGCAAATGAGCGTCAGGATCGGAAGTTGGGGATGCTGAAAGCAACAGTGGAGTCTGGAGTGGAGTTGTTGCCAATATATATGTGACTCTCCCTCTCTCTCTCTCTCCCCCCTCGCTCTCTATATATTTATATATAAGGTAGAAGAATGACAGGGATTCCATAATTGGCTCCCTTTCGCGCCAAAGTCGAGGAAGATTCATAACAGAAACAAACAACAAGACAGGACATATCCAGCAGAGGTCAGATAGAGGCTGAATTACTTGATAGAATAATACGCAAATCCAACTCCAACTTGCTATTTCATTTTTAAATTAAAAAAATAAAAGAAGATTAATAAAGAAAGAGGATACCTATTTACACTGTCTTTTTATCGCCAAATACACGGATGGGACCGCGCATCCGCAATGCGCATTTTAAAAAAAAAAAAATCTGCGTCTTTTCCTTTTCCTCATTTCTATGTTCCCTTCCTTGGTCTTTCAATGGTGGACTCTTGGATTTAGTGTAGAATTGTAGAAAGGTCTTGGGGGCTTGGGTCTTGGGAAGGTTCAAATTGTTTGTGGGTCTTCACCGCTTCAATGGCGCTCGACTTTTCAAAAAAAAAAAAGTAACCATCGTCTGCACCGAGCCATTACTTCCTAGGCACATCGTCGCCGCCAAAAACGCTTCCGATCTGGATCTGCTTGACTAGATCCGCATTCGATCTGGAGCTCTACAGCGTCGCCGCGTCAATCGTCTTCCAGATCAACGCCGGAAAATTCGACTGAGTGGAAATTCCAGGCGAGACGACACCGGCGACCAGCAAGATTCGATGGAACGGGTCCAACGGGAGAGGGAGCGCTTTCGTTAGTGGAGAACAGAAATGGTGAATGGGAAGCAGGGAAGGATGCCGGCCCGATTGGGATACGGCGACCCTACGTACTCGTAGAACGCATTCGCTATTGTCCCGAATCAAAACCTTCCCATCCGCGCACTCGTACTCCGCATTTGCCCAAGCTTTCGCGTATTCGCAATTTGCATTCGAGTTTTTTACCGTGCAACCAGCGAGATAATCACCGTGTGTTTAGCAATTCCGTAAATAAATTAAGAATCATTCCCAAAGGGCAGGTAAGATAGGGTGATTGACAAGGAATTCGGATTCATATGGGTCTCCGCTATATCTAATATCTATATATCTATTAATATTAATATTACTAATTCTGTTAGCATTTGGCTAACCTGTCACTTGGTTTTTTTAATCACAAATCCCTTTTCTTATTGGTCGATAGTATTTTGGAAAGGTTTCAATATATGTTTCCTATATTAAATTTATCATAATCGTCTCCAAAATGGCTACATATATTGAATATAATAAATATAGGTTTACTATTTTATGTAAATGGAAATAATCATATTAGTATAATATATAACTTCATATTCTCATTCAACGCTTTTGGCCAATTTTAAATTATTATTTTTCCGTTGATATATGTCTTCCGAATGTGGATGTATCTTATATAATAACAATAATAAATGAGTACACTAAATACTTATGCCGCATTTTCTATAATTTTCGATCTTATGTGACATTATCTTATTTCACTATGCTTACGTGTCATTTTTTGTTTTTTTAATTAACTTTACATTAATCTATGACTTCTTTCCCCAGTCAACTCTACCAATTATCCTTAGATTGTTTACGTATTTATGATTTTTTTTAATTTGAATTTAGATTATTCAATTATCATAATATTATTCATAATTATAGTAAAATTTATTTAGGGGAATTATTAGTAAATACCTCACTTTGATAATTGGTTTGCAAAAATACCTAGTTTTGAAAACAATTGCATCCAAATTTGAAAATTTGCAAAAATACCTTATTCAATTATCAAAACTACCCACCACCCCCAAAAAATCAGGAAAAAAAAAAGGTAAAAATATTTTTGATTTTTATTATTTTTCTTATATATTTAAATTATATTAAATAATTAAATAATAATAAAAAATGTGCAATTTAAAAAAAAAGTTAACAAGATCAACCGGACCCCAATCCCTAACTCGTTGGTGCCCGACCCAAGGGCTGCCGTCATCAAGCTCTTGGCCTCTCCTCGCTCCTCTGGCCGCCGGCCACTCTCGCCGATCGAGTCTCTCTTATCCGGCGTGGTGGCTACGACGCTCAGTGGCTGGCTGCTGCTAAGTGCTGCTCCGATTTCGAGTCCCCGCAGCTGCGAACATCAAGCCCTTTTCCAATTGAAAAGGTTAGTTTATTGCACTTTAGAACTTATATTTTGTTAATTTTTGCTTCAATATTTGATTTGAAATTCAATTCATAGGTAGGATATGAGAATTTCTTTAGGGTTTTGATTTTGGAAACCAATTTTGTGAAATTAGGGTTTGTGATTCTAAGAATCAATTTTGTGAAATTTTGATTAGGGTTTGTGAATTGAATTTTGCGTTTGTGAATTGAATTTAGCTTCCATCCCTTGCATTGATATCTTGATGAAGTGCTGAAAAACTAGAGTAAATCTCACGAGTAAAATTGGCTTTGTGAAGTGCTGAAAAATGCATTTGAATTCAGAATTAATATTGGCTTCGATTTTTTTATTCGAAGGTGAATTTAGGTTTGTGAATTGAATTAATATTGTCTTGGTGAAATGCTGAAAAATGCATTTGAATTCATAAGCAATATAGGCTTCGATCAAAGGAACTTAAATTTTATGAATTTGTGAAGGAATTTGTGATTTGCAATAAGGGTTCTTAGCCTCACTTGTAGTGCTACTGGTTGTGAGATGAACTAGGGTGTTTTTCAGCGTGTAAGTTGTCTTATGTGTGTGTGTATTTGCTTTCTACAGTTTCACACAAAAAAGAGGAACAGGTTGTGAGAGGAACTAGGGTGTTTTTCACCCTCCGTCGCTGTGCGAGCATTCCGGCGCAATCAGTTTCCGACTCCAGCCTCGACCCCAAGAGCATACCAACCCTCCGGCTCCATCAGGCCACCCTTCGACTTGTCTGGTTAGAAAATCTCTCGAGTCTCAAAAAAGCATAGGAAGATTAGGCTTCCGAGCTACTACTAACATGTTTGCAAGTACAAAAATACCCTAGTGACAAAGTTCTTCGATCTGTCCGGTATAAGCCTGATCTCACCATCGAAGGAAGCTCGTGTTAACATGGCTAGTGTTAGAAAAGCATGGGAAGATTAGGCCTTGTTGGCTGTCGATTTTGTAGGGGACAAGAAGCTTGGTAAGGCGAAACAGGGCCTTGCTAAGGAGGCTGCAATACTGCTCATGGCGGCCTATGACGGGTTTTCGGCCTTTGAATTGTGCCTACATTATTTCCGTAACTAAGGTGGATGATATGGTGTTCTCGTGTGCAATTAGCAAGCTGAATATCAATGAGATCTCCGGGTTGATTAGGTTCATTTTTGGAATTATTTTTTGTTTCCTGTAGAAGTTTAAGTCTCATGAAATTGGTCTTTGTGGACATGAATGGACACAAGTTTTGATACAATATGATATCTGAAACTTTTATTTTGTGATTGAAGAAAGTGGTGTGTTGTATATGAAATTGCCTGATTTCTTACTTTGACGAACTTGCATATTTATCCTGTTCTAGAGATTAAGACATCAAATAATGCTCAAAGAAAACAATGTGCCAAAACTAGATTATTAACTAGCCAGATGATCCCATAAATTGTAGTTGTTCATACCCATGACTGCAATAACAATCAATCGATTGCACACATCTTGTCAATGTTCATAATTGGCATTGTCAACGTTGATATTCATTCTGTCAATTTGATACTATTATGGTTTCAAGACATATAATGACAATACTTTTGTAAATATGGCGAATAATCCAATAGATATGATTTACCGTATCTTTAGTCAATCTCTCCCCGGTTATAGCTTCAATCCCTATCAAACATAAATCTATAGTCTTGTCACTATAAACATTAATCCTGTCAGTGTAAATAAATAACTTTGTCATCTTGGATATGCCTTTAATTTTTAGTTATGGTATGGATAAAATCGTATATTTATTCTCTTCCCTATTATAGATTTCATCCTGTCATTATTAGTTATCTAGTTTGTCATAAAAAACCTATATCCTGTCAAAAACAAATATATTCTTGTCAATTTTTTATTCTCTTAATAAGACAATGATTTTCATCGGGCTAGTTTTATTATTCTTAAATTTCCGAGAAAAATATATTTAAAACACTATTTTAATATATATATATATATATATATATTTTTTACTTTTCTTTTAATTCATAATTATTCTTTAAGTGATTTTTACATTTAAATTTAAAAGTAAAATCAATCATTATTTTTAAGCACAAATGACCTATTTTTTAGCACAAATAACCTACCTATTCTATTTTTGCTATTCTCAGAAAATGGGTATACTTTTGCAAGCCGAACACCGATTTGGTGTATTTCTGCAAATCGGCCTTTTATTTATTACTACTTTGAATAATTGTATTATCTAAAAGTCGTTAACAAATGTAAAATACTTTATAAAAAGAGACTCCGCGACTCGCACAAGGTGTGGATTATTAAACTAGTGTTTATACTACTTAGTACGTAGTAATTATTATCCACACTCTATTTTATCGGTGTTGTTCCCATACAGTTGATTTAAAACTCTACCGATAGAGTAAAATAAATCTCATTCTTTTTTTTCTTTTTTTTTAACGAAAAAAATTCGGCTGAAAGGGACGAACCAATCTAGCCAAGGGCATCATGTCGGATGAGTTCTTCCAGCGCAGAATTTGCAGGGACAGACGAGTCGTAAAAGTCAATGTCGATATAAGAAAGACAGTCAGCGACCTGGTTAGCATCCCTATAAACACGACAAATCTGGAAAGAGGGGAAACAATGCAGAGATAGTAAAATGTCTGAGATAATCAATTCTACATCCCCTGGACAGACCAGATACCTTTGAGACAATTTATAATGGTAAGGTTATCTCCTTCTATATGAAGATTCTCAATATTGAGTTCAGATGCTGATTGAATTCCTTTTCAGAGAACAAAACCTTCCGATCCAATAACTGAATCAAATGGAGAAGACCCCTCTCCAGAGGCAATAGGGTAGCCCTCATGGTTACGAACTATGAACCCATAGCTACCTTTATTAGAAGTGGAGAAATCGAGCTCCATCAAAGTTTCATTTGTGGCAGTTAATCGGAGGTTTCTGCCATTTAACCTTCTTTCGTGGTTTTTGTGAGGTAATGTTACTAGTAGATGGAGAAGGGTCATTTTCATTCAATTTAGCTTTATTCCAGTTGTAAATTTGTTCTTTTGCAAATCCAGCAATCGTTCGCGGGTCGGGTCGAATGTTGTCGAATAGAGCTTTGTTCCTAAAACACCAAATGCTACACCAAGCAAAAGCAAGCCTGGCAAAATTAGGTTTACCAATGTTTTCTTTGACTGCGTTCAATATTTCCCCAAATCCAAGGGTAGCTAAGTTGTTGGATTGGATGGTAGCTAACCATTTTGGATCAATAAGTTGTATTGTGGAGTGTGAGATCGGACATTCAAGTAATAGGTGCTTAAGATCCTCGTGATTATTATCACAGAGGGGGCAGTCGGTGGGTTTACCTACCCCTCGGCTTGCAAGTTTAGCTGAGGTAGGGATACCATTCTTTGTTATGCGCCATATAAATTCTTTAATCTTCGGTAGTGTTTCAAGTTCCCAGATCCAAGACAGATCTGATTTAGTATGTTGTTTTGCATTATGAAGCATGTCCACAACCGATTTAGTGGAAAACCAATCATTCTTACTCCATTTTCAATAAAGCATGTCTTGAATAATGTTTTTTGGGATTGGTATTTGTGTGATGCCCTTGATGATGTTTTGATCAAGTTGGTTGCTGGTTTGGGTGTACAGTTTTTGGATGTTCCATGTTCTGTCACGGTTGATGAAGTTGCTAACTGTCATGGTATGGTCAATTGTAGATGGGTCACGGGCAAGCGAAAAAAGTGGCTTAGAGCCAAACCAGTGATCCATCCAAAAATTAATAGAATCACCATTGGCAATGGACCAACGAAGCCCTTGCTTAAAAGTTGGAAGGAGCTTAGTTAACATAGTCCATTGCCAAGAAGTGCTTCCTTTTCGTTTATATGTTAGTATGTGTTGACCTTTTAGGTATTTTTGTGTTATGATCGTAACCCAAGGGTTTGTTGGTTCGGCTAAAATTGTCCAAAGGAGTTTAAGTTGGAGTGCAATATTCATATCTTCAGAGCTCCGTAGACCGAGGAAGTTTTGCATATTTCGAACCAGTTAATAAGGGGTTTATGTCTAGGGCCTTTGTTCAAGAGGAAGTTTCTGTTGATTCGATCGAGTTCTGTGTACAGATTTTGGAAGTATAAAGCATTGCATTAGATGAAGAGGTTTAGCAGCTAGATTGGATTTAATAAGAGTTAACGTCCGATTTTGGAAAGGTTGTTGGCTTTCCATCTGTTTAGTTGATCTTTTGCTGAATCCAGTATACCACTAAATGTGGACTTAGAAACTTTACCAGTGATGAGAGGGCAACCTAAGTAAATCCCTAGGCTAGTGGTGTTGGATATGCTCAGTTCATTGTGGATAAGCGCCTTTTGGTGTGAGTTTTTGTTAGTTGTTGTTTGAAATAAAGATTTATGTATGTTCATTTTCTGGCCGGAGAGAGTGCAATATTCATGAAGGATTTTGTTGATTTGGTCGCAGGCTGCTTTGGTTGAGTTAGCGAATATAATAATATCATCGGTGAAAGCTAGGAAGGGAATCCTAACCCCCGGCCAAATAAATCTCATTCATTGATTTCAATCAATGGCTAAGACTGAAACAATTAAAAATTCTACTTTTAATTAGAAAAAAAAAGACAAAAGAATAAAAAAAAACAAGATATCGGGAGAATCGGAGAGAGCAAACTGTCAACGGCCGGAGAGTTGCCACAAAGGCTCAAACTCTTTCTCAACCCATCAATGGTGCGCAAGGAGATAAGGGTTGCCCGGACGTTCGATCTCTTCGATAGTTGGGTTGGTCTTTCATTAAATCATTCTTGCATCGTTGATATGGACAACCTCGCCGACTGGAGAACTCGTAGCTTTGCTTCTAACTGGCTCTTATAGGCTCCACAATGGATATTGCTCCCTCTCCGACCTTTGTTTGTCATTTGCCTCACTTTGAAGATAGAGATCCAGAATTACGATGGCGGACTAGGCAACTTCTCTTGAAGATGCCTCTATTAGGTCTATGAACCCTAATTTGTCAATTCATAAATCCTAATCTCTGTTTTGACCCCTAATTTATCCGATCAATAGCAACAGCAACAGCAACAACAGCAATAACAACAACGAACGACAACAGCAGCAGCAGCAGCAACAACAACAACAACAGCAACACACCAACACCAATAACAACTACTACTACTACTACTCCTCCTCTTGCTACTCCTACTCCTACTCCTACTCCTACTCTTTCTACTACTACTACTGCTGCTACTACTATTATAACATTGATTATAAATTATAACCGATGTTATAATATACAAAGACATCGGGTTATAGCCGATGTGAAAAACTTTTGACTTGTTACATCACCCACATAGACATCGATTTTTTTTTTAAAAGACATCGGCTATTACCCGATGTTAAATGACATATTTGCAGTTTTTTTTAATTGTCGTAGCCTATGTGGGATTTGAACCCGCATCTTGTGTTTGAACACAACTCTCTACCATTTGAGCGAATAGGCTTTAAATTAGATAGAATGTTCTTACATAATAGCAAAAAAGCATGTGAAACTTAAGAAGCACATTTATTAAGCTTCAACGCATATAAGTTGTTCAAACGTAAGCTTCAACGCATAAACAAAATTATTTCCATAATCATTTACAAGGAAAGAGTAGAGTGGTTTGTAAAAATGAATTTTGAATCATGTTAAATATTTCTTAACCTGAACAATTCATACCAATCAATCCATTTCACATATAAGTTTCACAGACAAGCCATTGGAAATTAATACAGAAATAAAAAAAATACATAGAGAAGCTTCATTTTCATACCCCATGCAATATGCTGCGAGAACTCCAATCAGCGGCAAGAGTGGCATCGAAAATTGAAAAAGGTAACCAATCGAACTAGAAAAATTCAGCAGCAGCAATAACCTTAGGTGTCTAATTACCGAAAGATGATCATCCTACAAAATAGACCAAAGATCAAGATCAAAACTCAAAGAACAGTAAATCAGAATGCATAGGAAAGCAGATCAAAAGAATTCTAAGTTTAAAACTCACACATTTAATCAACTTCTGATTGCTTCTTCAGAGAATATTTCCAGCAACTTCTACCCCTATATTGAGATTTTCAAAGTTGTTCCTTTCAATTGATCCTGTTCTTTTGCACTACAAAGAAACACTAGCTGAAAGAATTCCAAAAGATGAATAGTTGCTGAATAATATAGCTTTACACTACAAAGAACCACTATTTCTCTGCTGATTTCATGACTTGATTACATTGAAGAATACCTAAACCATCAATCTCAATAGCATATAAAAGTATTTTAAAAAAAGTCTTTAATCTAAGAATGAACACAAAATACAAACTCAGTGTAGCAATGCATTACCATAATAAGAACATCATCCATGCAAATTACCCATTAATGTTTATACAAAACCTCTTAAATTTCAGCTTCATACCTTGCATTATTTTCAAAAGAAAAAGTAATGAAGGGGATAGAAAACAAAAGAACAGAAAAGAATTCACTTATTTTATTTGAAAAAAAAAGAACTAAGAAGAGAGCCTAAATATTTTTTTTTTAAGTACAGTCGTCAAATAGATCCCTAAATTCTATTCTTCATGCTTGTTCACTTAGTTCCAACCAGAGAGCATCAAATGTTGATACTTGAGAAGATAAAATCAAGCATCTTGAATTTGAAACCCATTCTTTAAGTTAAGTAGATCAGATAGGCTTAGTCTCCATATTCCCTTCCTTAAAGAAAAATCTTAATTGACTAGACTTGCCATTCACTCGTAGCCCAAACAGTAATGCAGAAATGCGGATCAACGAGATACAGTTGAAAACAATGAAGCAAAGATATTACCAGAAACAATCAGACAAGCAAATATTGGAATCAAGAAAAATCAACAATCTTGAACAGTATCATCAAAGAAAACAATAAACAATATCCTAAAAGATCAGAGAAAGCAGTTAAGTAAAAAATTGAAGCAACAAAGCATTTAATTCTCCATTTCATTCAAGCACAGATAAGCTTAGCAGAAAGAGATAAGATTCATAAGAATTGCTTAATAAATGTATAGACTAAGATACATGTGATGGAAGAACTTATTGATACTAGAACGAATAGTGCTTGGCAAGTTGAACATTGTACGAAATCTTTGAAGCATTCCTTGAACAGATCTAATCTTCTCTGCTTCAGCCTAAAACATCTAGAGCAAACTGAATTTATACACAAGTAACCGACATTATTGCAAACAGATGATCATTGCAAAACGAGAATAACAAAACCAATCCTTTCAAAGTGAACAGAAACGAAATCCACAAACAAGAATCTAACAAAGTGACACTAGTACCTTGGAATTGGGCACCTGTTCCAACTGAATGAGCAAATGAAGTGCATCCTCTTTTAAAGCAATCAGATCCCTCTGGAAGCAGAAACCCTTTAATCCGCCACCATTATCCTCACAGCCGCTTCCTTTGACATGTTCAGAATTATCTCCGCACACGCCTTCTTCAGCGTCTCCATCTTCTACAGAGAATCAATCCAACAAGAAAAATAAAACCCTGACAACACAACAGACAAATCGAACACCAAAAATTAGGGCAAAGTGAAAAGACGCAATCAACGCAAATAAATCTAGCTCTAAGGTAAACAAATCAGTGTGGGGAAATTTTGGTAGAGAGAAAGAGAGGAGTACAAGGGTGGGAAGAAACAAGAGCAAACCTTAGATCTGAAAATGAGAGTAGAAACCCATCCTTGAAGAACTGTATATATACCTGGAAAATATTGGATCTAAACGAGAGATCGAGATGGAGCGGATGGTGTCGCAGCAGCAAAATTTCAGCGACGACGACGGGAGGCAAGCCAGCAGAGGAGGACGACAGCGAATGAATGTGACAACCGGAAGTCGCAACAGCGAAATTTCAGGGAAGAGCTGAAAAGAAAGGTAAACCCTAAATCCGGCGTGTATGGGTTTAGATCTGAGAAGGAAGAACAGATCTGGGCGGATTTGCGAAGGGAGGTGGCGGGAGAAGGAGGTGGCGCGAGTCGCCTGTGAGAAGGAGGTCGATTTGCGAAGAGCGGTGGCGGGAGGAGGACGTGGAGCGAGGGTCGGTTTAATTTGCAAATGAAGAAGGTAGAATGAAGATAGAAGAAAGAAGCCCCTTCGAAAATGGTGTAGATATTTGTTTGAGCGGGTGTTCAAATGTTCAAATGAATTCAAGTTTAGTTCTACACCTTCTAAATTTTTCTTAAAACACATAATAAATGGGACGATGTCTATGCTTTTATTTTCATCGCAAATTTAAAAAGCGATGTTAAAAAACTATTTAACATGGCAGGTTTTTCTGACCGATGTTAAATAACAGAATTCTAGTAGTGAATTGAAATAAACGTCGAAAGATTACAACCGGAGCTCTCCAATCTCTCTTCAAACTCGGCTATCCTCTCTCTCTATATGGCCTAACTATGCGTTTGCTCAATTGCTTCGGAATAGAATGAATAAAAACTCTGCCCCTAGGGCTTTATTTATAGGCTCCAATCCTAGCTATTCTAGGAGAGCAATCTATCTTTCTCTATCTATATCTATCTAAAAGATCAAACATTCCTAATTAATTAAATGGAAATAAATAAAATTCCCCTAGGTAAATATGAAATTCACCAAAGAGGATAGATGTCTTCCAAACTTGATAAAAGATCTTTCTCTTAATGGGCAAGTAACCTCCTCGGACTCGGACTCGAAAAAGCGTCGGATCGCTTCTGTGTAATGTGACTCGATATCGAGCCAAATGACTCGATATTGACCCATGGTGTAGTCTCGAGTCACACCTTCACTTGATTTCGGCTCTTCAATGTGTAAATGTTGAGTGTTGCCCTCGATATCGAGTCAGGGGACTCGATATCGAATCCTTCATGTGTGTCGAGTGGCTTAATTCCTTTGCTTCTGGCTCGATTTCTTGTAAGGCTTCACTCGATATCGAGTGGTAGACTCAACATCGAGTCATCTTGGTCAATATTTGATCATGTGTCTTCAGTTGTGTTCAGGTTCACTCGATATATGGTGCTTCAGTCGATATCTGGTGAGTCAGTAGAAATCTGCACGCACTTCTCCGAATCGCCCCGAAAATGTCTCGATTTTTGCAATATTAAATAGAAACTTGTGTAGACCTCCATAATTCTCAAATAAACATAAAATACACAACTCTCACGCTTTTCTAACCCATAAGTTTAAAATATGAACAGAAATCGACATAAAAAGTAGTACATATCATGGTGAAATGAGTGCACATCATGTACTACTTATTATCATCTAAATGAGGGTAAGTTAGAACCAAAAGATAAGATGAGATTCTTCATGGGCTATGGTACAGGTGCAAAAGGGTACATAATCTGGTCAAACGGTAAGATTATACTTGGCAGAAGTGTACTCTTTAGTGAGAGTTCCTTACTTAATTCAAGAAAGAATACCAGTCATGCAACTGAGAAAGAGGCTATTGTTGAGGAGATGGAGGTGAATTTCACTCCAATTGAGAGTCAAGCACCTAAGTTGGTCACAAACCAGCAATCATAGTTAGGTGTTGCTGAGACATATATTATTGAGATAGAGAGAATATACCACCAGAAATAAGAACAAATGAAGTTGTACATCGGGGTATCGCTCTAGATTAACCAAGAAGAGTTCACATTAGACCCTCTGCGAGATATAAGTTTGATGAGCTAGTTGGATATGCATTGTAGGTGGCCGAAGAGGTGGATCGTCCACCTCTTCGGCCACCTACATGTTTCTTGTATCTGGAGATGAGTGGCATTATGGCTTGTTGTGTATGAGAGAATAGATGGAGTCACTTATAAGAACAAGACTTGGGAGCTTGTTAAATTTCCTGCTGATATAAAGGTGATTACATGCAAATGGCTTTTCAAGAAAAAAGAAGGAATGTCATATGTTGAGGGTATCAAGTACAAATTAAGCACGAGTAGTTTGAAGACGATTCAATGAAAAAGATAGGGAGAAGACTACAACGAATTTTTGTTTCCGGTGGTCAGAGATACTTCTATCGGGTAATCAGGGTGTTACTAGCAATAGTTGCACAACAAAATTTGGAGCTTGAGCAACTAGATGTGAAGACAACTTTCCTACATTGAGAGCTGGGGGAGAAGATATACATGACTCATCCAGAGTTTAAGGATTGTCTTAGTGTAAACTTTGAAATGAAATATTTGGGTGTTGCTCAAAGAATCTAGAAATAGAGATCTATAGAGACATGAAGCCCCAAAAAAAAAAAAAAACTCTTCCTATCACAAGAAGGGTACATAAAGAAGATATTGGGAAGGTTTCGAATGTCTTTAGCTAAGCCTATAGATATCCTAGTGGCATCTAACAACAAGTTGAGAGTGTACACACTTCAGATGTAGGAGGAGAAGGAGTACATGTCTCGAGTTCGATATGCTAGTGTAGTTGGATATGTATGTTATGTGATAGCACGCATTTAATTAGGTATGCAAAATAGGTTGCATTTAACTTAGTTTTATGTATATTGCATAATTTAGTTCGCATTCGCATTTTGCATATTTACTCGCTAGCTATGTTGTTGGAGTCGGAATCTACACATCTTTATTGATCATTTCAGGTAAATGTGGATCTGATGAGGACATGTGGGTTGATAATAAATTGAACAAGAAAGTTAATTAAGTTTGTCTAAGGAGCTTAATGAAGATATAAAGAGGTCTTGAGAAGAAGAAGAGAGCCTAAACGAAGAACAAGTCAGGAGAAGTTATCGCTTGACAAGCTGAACTTGTTTGAATTAATTCATTCAATTGCTAAGGTTTGGTAGATTCTTCATAGCAAACCTTAATCCAAGTGGCAGACTTATCCCTTTAGGGCTCGTTGAACTAATTGGATAGATAGGAAGGTGAATGTGTGTGAAATCTTCCGTTTGTGTAATAGTTGCAGATACATTGGCTAATCTTTGGTCTTAAAGCTATTGCTTGGGTGAAATCCTATGTCTGTGTAAGGGATGCTCAAGAAATAAGGGTTGCTAGGACTCGTTGAACTATACATCAAATAACATCAAAAGTCTTGGTTTTAGAAGATGGAATGTCTAATATAATGTTTTTTTACCGAGCGAGCTGGTTGGATTGTTGTGAGCGGAACAGATAGGGATATGAATGTGCTGAGGAAGAAGAAGTAGCGATATGGTCGGAACAATGACATTCATAGGAAAAGAAAAGAACTTGATGAAGAATCGATGATCAATTAACCTAACTAGAGTGGATATTTGTAAATGAAACTATTTTATTAATTGTTATTTCCATTAATAATTTGTTTATAGTTTATTTTGTTTTCTTTCTAATTTCGTCACACAAAGCCCCATTTTTCTATTAATTGGTAAATGTACCTTATATAGGAATAATTGATTCTTTATAGGATCGACCTCTTAATTACTTTTTTACTATACTTTATAGATTTGAGTTATATTTTATAAGAATAGTGACAATTCAATTTTATCTTCTCACTATGGTTTACACTCGACTAGACCTAGCATTTGTTGTTAGTGCGATAGTGATCAATTTATGATTTAAGTTGTAGGGAAGGAACACTAATAAGTTGTAAAGAGAATCTTCGGGTACCTTAGAGGCATTTCATATGCTGGATTGTCTTGTGGGGAATGATACACACTACAGAGTTTTTGGTTGTTGATTTTTCATATTTTGATTATGGAGGAGATATGGATGGTAGAAGATCCATGATTGGTTATGTCTTCACTCTTGGAGGTTCTATGGTGAGTTGGAAAGCAAATTTACAACCTATGGTCACTTTGTCTACTATAGAGACAGAATACACGACGATGGCGTTGACAGAAGCTGCTAAGGAGGCAATATGGCTTAAAGGATTGGTTAATGATCTAGGCCTATATCAGGATCACACTTTAGTGTAATGTGATTGCTTGAGTGCAATATGCTTAACCAAGGATCAAATCAATTAGAGGTAGTTCGGGGGGCAGCGCCCCACGACGGTGGTCTCACTGTTCTAGTAATGGGCTTATCGTCATCTGTTTTGAGTTTATGGCCCATAATCCGATTAGGGTTTCTTGAGTCACTATATATACACAGGAAACGACAATGGTGGTAATCAGTTCTGTTGTTAGCATTCCTAATAAAGATTCAGTTCCTCGGTTCGTAGACATAGATAATACAGTATAGACTTTCAATTAGTTATGTCTTCTAGCTAGTTCTAGATTTTTAGAAAATTTGAATCTGGCAATCAATACCCAATACCTTTATAACCTATATATATGTTTATCAATGAATGGAAACCCTCTAGGAGGACTTTACATCAATTCTACATTCCTACATGGTATCAGAGCCTTTTCTTCCTAACGGAACCCTAAATTGATCCTCCCGTCTCACCGGTCTTCTTCTTCCTCCGACTCGCCGTCGCTGTCATCCTCTTCACCAGATCTGGCCTTTTTCTTCCTCAGATCCGGTTTTCTTCTTCCTCAGATCCGGCCGCGTCAGATCCCGCCCCTTCGCCACTGCCTTCTGTCCATTCTATTCCTCCGCCTTATCGATCCGGTAACCCCAATCGAACCTGATCTCAGATCCGCCCTATCGCTGAAACCTCGCAACCCACCTCTCTCCCTCGCCTCTCCGCCCAGATCCGAGCACCCCTCCTCGGCACCCCGTCTCCTCTCCCTCCTCGCTACTCTTGCCCTCGCCCTCGTCTAGCCCAGATCCGTGGAGCTTTCCCCCTCCCTCGCTCCCAGGAAACAACACCAGCCCCGCCGCCACAAGGTCCACCAGATCCGACAGCAACCGGCCTCTCTCTTCTTCTCTGGCGGTACACACATTCGGCATCCCGTCATCTCGGCCTCTCAACGTGCTTCCAAAGAGAAAAAGCAGAGATTTTTAATCTCTTTTGAAGATATTACAGAAACAGCCCTTGTGTTCTCCTATTTTCGATTCTTGCCCTAACTTAATTACTTATTAAGTTAGGTGGCAAAAAAAAAATCTCTTACCATGGCCTTCTACGATCACCAACATCACGCATTCTCCTCTATGCAGCCGACATCTCCAGACTCTTCTTGGTACATGGACACTGGTGCCACCTCCCATATGACGAACTACTCATGTAACCTCTCCTCTATTTCCTTTAAAGGTCCTGCACACTCTATTATCGTCGGCAATGGTGGTATCCTGGCTACTTCGGGGATTAGCCACGCCAAATTACAGACCCCAACCCATCCATTACACCTTAACAATGTCCTCATTGCCCCAAAGATTGTCAAAAACCTTATCTCTGTCCGTCGGTTCACTACTGACAATAATGTTTCCCTTACGTTTGATCCACATGGTTTCTCTGTGAACGATCTTACTACGGGGGTTACTCGAATGAGATGTAACAGCACCGGGGAGCTCTAGCCTATCACACCACCTCCTGCGTCCAGTCAGTTGTGCCCGGTTGCCCTCTCGGCATCATCGTCAAGCATGTGGCATGCACACCTGGGCCATCCCAGTGTTGTCGTTCTAGATTTTCTTCGTTCTCAGAGTCTTGTCACCTGTCCTAAAGACCCACGCTCTAGTCTATGCTCTTCCTACCAACTAGGCAAACATGCTAGACTGCCGTTCCAACGGTCTTTCACCTCTACCCTTGCTCCCTTTGATATCATTCATAGTGACATTTGGACCTCTCATGTTCCTAGCAATGAGGGTCACAAGTACTACCTCTTGTTTCTTGATGATTACACTCATTTCTTATGGGTCTTCCTGTTGCATTTCAAGTCTCAAGTGTTTCCTGTCTTTGCCAAATTCCATGCCTACATCAAAACACAGCTTCACACATCCATCAAATGTTTCCAATGTGACAATGGCCGTGAATTTGACAACAAAGACTTTCACTCTTTCTTTGCCACAAATGGGATCTCCTATCGCTTATCTTGCCCCTATACTTCTCAGCAGAATGGCAAGACTGAACGAATCATCAGAACCATTACCAACATGATGCACTCTCTCCTCTTCCACGCATCTATTCCCCTTCCCTATTGGCCTCACGCCTTATTCACCCCATGTTATCTCCTAAACATTCTCCATCTACTACCCTACACCATCGCTCGCCAGCTCAGGCGCTTTATTACATCATGCCTAGGTATGATCACCTTCGCACCTTCGGGTGCTTGTGTTTCCCAAACCAGTCCTCCACAGCCCCACACAAGCTTCATCCGCGCTCCACTCCATGTGTCTTCCTAGGCTATCCGTCTGATCATCGCGGTTACCTTTGCCTCGATGTCAAGACCCATAAGCTTATTGTGTCACGTCATGTCACGTTTGATGAGTCTCGCTTTCCCTTTTCTCCTCCTCCTCTCCCCTCTTCCACACCTCCTGTGTCTCAGTCAGAGTCAGAGTCATCATTCCCTCATTTTTTTTCTTCCCTAGAGCTCTCCCGGTGCTCCTACCTCTCCCCCTCCACCACCACCACCACCACCCCTACCACCAGACAACACACCGGCAGCGTCTCCGGTATCTTCCGACCCTGTCAGATCGTCTCCATGAC
Source organism: Persicaria maculosa (assembly GCA_963922045.1). NCBI lineage: Eukaryota > Viridiplantae > Streptophyta > Magnoliopsida > Caryophyllales > Polygonaceae > Persicaria > Persicaria maculosa. The sequence continues at coordinate 57,447,776 of OY998251.1, read as the reverse complement.
CACCACACATCGCCCCGCCTTCCAAAACCATATATACGCCCCGCCATCCACTCGCCAAGAATTGATGCCGCGGTCGCCACATCTTGCGGCGGCCGCAGCCAATCAAAGCTCCGTCCCTAACCCTTCGCCCAACCTACTGGCGGCGGTCGCAGCATCATGCCGCGGCCGCGGCCAATCACCTTGTTGCGGGCTTGTAGCGCCCGCATCATTCCCCGCAGCCTCCGCCCCCTTGCCTCCGTCCTTCCCGAATCCCAACCTCCCCCTGCCTCCACCCCGACCTCCCTTTCCCCCATTCCCACCTCCCACAAAACAGCCCTCCTCGACCCGAATTGGCAGGCGGCTATGCTCGACGAATACAGGGCCCTTACGAAGAATGGTACTTGGGTTCTTGTCCCTCGCGCTCCTGAGACGAACGTCATCCGCTGTTTGTGGCTCTTCCGTCACAAGTTCCGCTCTGATGGGACGTTGGAGCGCTACAAAGCCCGTCTTGTGGTCAACGGTCGATCTCAGCAGACATGTATTGATTGTGATGAGACATTCAGCCATGTGGTCAAGCCTGCCACTATCCGAGTGGTTTTGAGTTTAGCATTGTCGCGCAACTGGGCCATCCATCAGTTAGATGTCAAGAACGTTTTTCTGCATGGCCATCTGAATGAGACAGTCTACATGTTTCAGCCGCCGGGGTTTGCTGATGATGATCGTCCCAAGCACGTCTGTCTCCTGAAGCGCTCTCTGTATGGTCTGAAACAGGCTCTGCGGGCTTGGTTCCAGCGCTTTGCTTCGCATCTGCTCCACTTGGGTTTCATTGGCAGCCATTCGGATACGTCTCTGTTTATCTATCGCAGAGGCTCAGACATGGCCTTACAGCTACTATATGTCGACGGTATCATTCTCACCGCCTCTACTGATGCTCTTCGGATGTCCATTATTTCGCAGTTGAGTGCGGAGTTTGCCATGTCTGATCTGGGTCAGTTGTCCTACTTCTTGGGAGTTGTTGTTCAGCGTTATGCGTCTGGTCTGTTTCTCTCTCAGAGTAAGTATGCTGCTGAGATTGTTGCTCGGGCCAAGATGGGTAACTGTAATCCTGTTGCCGCCCCAGTCGATACATCCAACAAGCTCAGTGCTCACTCTGGACCTCTGGTTGATTATCCGACATTGTACAACAGCCTCGCTGGTGCTCTTCAGTATCTCACCTTCACCAGGCCTGACATCAGTTACGCCGTTTAGCAGATCTGCTTGTTCATGCATGCACCCAGTGAACCCCACTTTCAGGCCTTGAAGCGGATCATTCGGTACATCAGCGGCACCCTCGAGCTAGGCACCACAATCACTCCTTCCTCTAAGCTTGACCTTGTTGCTTACACTGATGCGGATTGGGGTGGTTGTCTTGACACGCGTCGCTCCACGTCTGGTTACTGTGTCTTCCTCAACGACACCCTTGTGTCATGGTCAACAAAGCGTCAGTCAGTCGTGTCTCGCTTCAGCGCTGAGGCAGAATACAAGGGTGTTGCCAATGTTGTCTCCGAGTGCTCTTGGCCCCGCAATCTCCTTCTTGAGCTCCGTTGCCCTCTTCAGAAGGCCACTCTGGTCTACACTGACAACGTCTCCGCCGTCTATCTGGTTAGCAACCCAGTCCAGCATCAACGCACGAAGCACATTGAGCTTGATCTCCACTTCGACCGGGACAAGGTTCCCATTGGACATGTCCGTGTTCTACATGTCCCGTCCTCATATCAGTACGCTGATATATTCACCAAGAGTTTATATCGACAATTGTTCATTGATTTTCGATCCAGTCTCACTGTACGAGCCCCTCCAGTTTCGACTGCGGGGGTTTGATAGATTACATAGGTCTTATATTGTATAGTGGACCCAAATGTCCAAAAGGCCCAATACCTTTGTAACATATATATATGTTTATCAATGAATGGAAACCTCAAGGAGGACTTTACATCAATTCTACATTCCCACAACAACTATTTTGATAAGTTAAGTATTTTGTTGCTATTTTGAATAAGAGTTATTTTCTTACGATAGTTAGTATTATGTAAATTTTATTTAAAATTTTCTTCGAATACCATCTCGTTCAACTAGGTTTTGCAGATGACCTCTGAAACTCATTGGCTGGCCCCGTTAATTACACAAACTAGCCGGTGATAGATGTTGCTGATAATAGTTTCAAGTCAACCAGTGATAGATTCGGAGTGTAACAACCAATCCAAGATGCGAAGGTTCAAAAAAACAATCCAAAATCCGGAGGTCAGAGCTGCGAGATGGTGGGGATTATTTAAAATTAGGGAAATTTACAGAAAACCACCCCTTAAATGTTGGTCTTTTCACTTAATCACCCCTTAAATTTGAAATTATAATAAACCACCCCTTAATTGGTTTCCGTTAACAAATCACCACCCATCACCAATTTACATTATGTTTTCGTCAAATAAATTATATTTTATCATTTTTCAACTTAAAATATGTGTTTAATTATTTTAATTGTTAGTGATAACCTCTTTTTAAAGGTTAATTATAATTTTTCTTCAAAGTTTAATTATTGAAATACAATTTTTAAAATATAAATAAAGAATTTTAATATTATTTTTAGCTTTATAAATGGAAATTATTACTTATAATCATATTATACATAAAAAATAATTTAAATAATATTTACAAAATTATTTTAAGACATAAACCGAAAGATATTTCTAAGTTATATTTATAAGTACGTTTTTTAAAAAAAATGATATTACGTATCTATGATACAATCCAACTCCTTCAATTCAAATTTTAAATATATTTATATTGAGTTTAAAAATATTAAAATATAATATATTTAAGAATGGCTTAACAAAAATAGACCAAGGGTGGTGATTTGTCGATGAGTATCATTTAAGGGGTGGTTTTCTGTAATTTTTAATTTAAGGGGTGGTTAAATGAAAACCAACATATTTAAGGGGTGGTTTTCTGTAAATTTCCCTTAAAATTATAAACTTTTTGTGGGTCAAAATGAAAGGTAGAGTCGTCGTTGAGATGGAATAAATAAATTTAAAAATATCACGAAGGTGTTGGAGTGTATTTAATTAGTTGGTCGGCAGATTGTTGATTTTTAGTGGGATTGATTATTGGAGCAAATACCCAATGGATTTGAAAGGGTTAGACTAATTAATAACCAAAAATATCTAGATCGAACGAATAATTAAATAAGAGGGAATAAGAAAAATATCAACAGATATTAATTAATGGATTTTATTATTATTATTATTATTATTATTATTATTATTTATTAAATTTTTAATGTGTGTTTATAAATACAAATTAAACAACCCAAAAATGAAATATATTCATTAGAAAAAGTATTTTTTTTATAGTTTCAATGCATTAATTCATACATTTAATATATCGAAACTATAGTATTTTTTTGAGTGTATAGGACATGAACACAAATTAGAAATATGGTTAAGTACGTACTCAATTAATTAATTAAGAGTATATAAAGGAAAATATCAAGAGAGTAGTTATTAATTATGAGAAGAAAAAACGAAAAAGAAAGAGGGGGTTGTAAAGTGAAAGTGGACCATACGCACTATGTGGTTTGGAAATTGGAGGTGGAGGCTGGTGGACTCTGAAAGCCACCCTTCACAGGGATATAAGATATTCCCCACTCTGAGAGTCTGAGCTCAGCCATGCACACACACTCCATTTTTTAATATATATAGAGATTGAGTCATGTGTAAGCAATTAAGAGTTTTGTGTTAACAAATTTCATTCATAGATTGAGTGAAAATTGATGAATGAGTTATTCCCCACTTTTAATTAAATATATTATTAAAATTAAAAAAAACACTCATTAATCAGCTTTTAAGGGTGCGTGATCTCACAAGTCACAACTCAAAAACACGGTGCAAAAGCGATCTACTTCCACCGTCTTCTCCGACTCTCTCCACAAGTCAATCCGGCGAGATTCGTCTATCTGAGCGGTGCCGCAACTATTTCCGGCTACGCGAGGCGACGCGGCTTGAAGTAGAACCTCCGGCGAAGGTGCTGTGGGTGGATCTGAAGGTCGCACATACCGAATTCGTTTGGGGAATAGAGCGTCGTCTGATGAATATTTGATAAATTTGAATGAATAATTGAGTGACTGTGATGAATAATTGAGTCACTGTGATGAATATTTGATAAATTTTAACAAAAACTTTGATGAATAATTGAGTGACTGTGATGAATATTTGATAAATTTTGCCGAATATTGACGACTACATGGAAAATTGTGAAGAATATTTGATAAATTTTGCCGAATAATTTAGTGACTGTGATGAATATTCATGATGCCAATTAATCAAAAAAAAAAAACTTAAGTCCATGTGTTTTAGCATCCCAGTACCGCCATCAGCACAAACAATTGCATAGTTACAACGAATACTTGCTTCCCAACGTTGAATATTTGAACTGCTCGTGATGTTTTCTAACCCATTACCTGAATCCATCAGTGATTTTCACCGTCCGCTTTGCTTCTTCCTCTTCTTCACCGTCCGCTTTGCTTCTTCCTCTTCTTCACCGTCCGCTTGGATGAAACCGTCACTGATTTCCAAAGATTTTACAACCCAGATTAATTGATCATGATATTTTCAAAAAGGAAACTGTTGTAAATTGACAAAAAAAAAAAAAGAATCAAGCGTTTCCCACGATTTTCTCAGTCCGGATATGAGCAGTTACTGATGTGCATCACATGCCCTCCCAATCTGAGAGTGGAGTAGTAGTCCCCGTGGGTCCCACTTTTTAAAAAAAAATTATTAAAATTATTGATTAATCATGGTCTTCCATCTTCATCCAAACAACGACCACTATTTGTTAACATTTAACATGTTAAGAGTTGTTAACATTTGATCCAACATATATATATATATATATATATATATATATATATATATATATATATATATATATATATATATATATATATGATGGATCAAATGTTAACAACTCTATTGTGTTTTGTGTTAACAAATCTGGGCCATTCAATCATGTGAAATGAAGGGCTGAGATTAGTTGTGTTTAATTATAATTGAATAAAAGAAAAAGTCCAAAAATATAGAAGATGGATAATTGTGCGCGTGCAGTACAACTACAACCTACCATTTTCCTAATTAAAAAAGGTTATTCCTGAATCCTCTCTAACGAAGAATCAGAGGCGGCTCCCGTGACCGGTGAAGGCAAAGGCGGAGGAGATGGCTGAGCGGACGACGACGAAGGCGTGCTCGCTACGATCTCGCTTCTTCTTCCTCCTCATCATCAACCTCCTCGACTTGTTCTCCTTCTCCGTGCCTCTCGTACCTCGTCCATAACTTTCTAGAAAACGCCGACGGCGTTGAGTCCTCCGTTGATGGAGATCTGTCTTCAGCGAGAAACGTCGCCGATTCGGAGGACGAGTACACCGCATCTGATCCGACGGCCTTGATTCGTGATAAGATCAATTCGATTGTGCGGAGTAATGAAAATCGGTTCCGTACCGATCTGCTCGTTCATGTTTCCCAAGCGGTGGAAGCGTTCGCTCTCTTCAAGGAGAATCACTCAGCAGGAGGAAGATTATGATCAGATGAGATGCGGTTGAGTCCAACAGATCCGCAAGGTTCGCTCTCCACGATGATGATGCGCCGTCCTGAAGGCTCCTTTCTCTTCTAGGGTTGTGAAACTCCGTCCATCTCTTCTGGTAAGTTGTTGGATTGAAGATTCAGATCTTCAATTTAAATTAAACTGGAATTGGACTCGGGAGGTAAGGAATTCATGGTATTATATATTGGTTCGTGTGAGATCAAATTGAATTGGGATGTTTTCATGGTGTTTAAAGCATTGAGAGTCTGGAGGAGTTAAAGGGGCAAAATTGTTCATGAATGTATCGAATATTCGACAAGTTCAGAGTCACTGTTCGTTGATAATTAGAAACTATTCATATGTATAGGGGTAATTAGATGTAGGTTTGTTGAAATTTAAACTATGTCTAAGTGTTTTTTTAATGAATATATTAACTATTCGGCAAGTTCAGAGTCACTATTCGTTAATAATATGGAAGTATTCATATGTATATGGGTAATTAGATGTGGGTTTCTTAAAAATCAAACTCTATTTAAAATTGTTCATTAATTTATCAAATATTCGGCAAATTCATAGTCATTATTCGTTGATAATCAGGAATTATTCATATATAAATTGTTCATGGATTTATCAAATATTCGACAAATTCAGAGTCATTATTCGTTGATAATAAGGAATTATTCATATATATGGGAGCAATTAGATATAGGTTTCTTGAAATTCAATCTCATGAATTTATTGACTATGACTATTCGACAAATTCAGAGTCATTGTTCGTTGATAATTAGAAATTATTCATATGTATAGGGGCAATTAGATGTAGGTTTGTTGAAATTCAAACTTTGTCTAAAAATGTTCATGAATTTATCGACTATTCGACAAGTTCAGAGTCACTATTCGTTAATAATAAGGAATTATTCGTTGATAATAAGGAACTATTCGTCATTATTCATCGAAATCTAATTGCTAATTGGAAATTACGAGCAAGTGGATTATTAATCGATCATGTGAATCCAAAATTGAGTATTAATTAGTTAATTTTAAAAAAATCAAGATAGGCCAACCCATTTCCACGTACGTTATTTTTCCAATTCAAAGTGTTTTTTGGAGGAGAGTGGGTTACACGTACCACATATTGAGGGTGGGGAGCAATATTAGTGGGACCCATTAATTTTTTAAGCAACAAAAAAAGAAAATCCACAATTAATCTCAACCTTCCATTTTTCCTCAATCAAGGGTCTATATTTGTTAACACAAAACACATTAAGGGTTGTTAACACTAGACCTAACCTATATATATATATAGGGAAGAGTTAAAATGTAAAATATCCTTAGGGTGTAAAATTGCTTAAGGTGTGAAATTTTATATTTTAATAGGTAATAGGCGCGGGTCTGATTTGAAAAGAAACCGAACCGGGTGTACAACAGCCAGCGCCCATCAGCGGCTTCTCTCTCGGCCTCCCACACCCACCTCGAGCCACCTCCGGCCACCAGCCCCTAGCCGCACTCGAGCCCACCCCTGTGCGCACCTACCGAGCCCACTGGTTCGAGCCCTGCAACCGCACCACCGAGCCATTTCTTCCCCTACTCGATCACTTTTCGATATCTTGACCCTTCCATAGCCCGTCGAGCCACCTTTTACCTACTAGCCACACCACCCTCGAACCCCCGTCCTCATCCGCACCCAGCAAGCCCTGAACCACCCTCGTGCGTGCCCATCAGCGCCCCCACCTAGCCCGTTTGTCCCAAAACCGTTGTTCAGACTTCAAAGGCTCGTTATACCTTCAAAAATCCCAATTTTTAGCCTTGTTTCAACTCGAATTTGGTATGATTTCTAACCCTAAACTTGTTTATTACAATTATTTAGATTGTTTGAATGATTTAGCTTGAGATTGAAATCCTAGGGTTTGATTTAGGAGCGGAATTTGGGGTTTTTTGCCAAAAGCCAAATTGATTGAAATTGATGATATGGTTGTGTTGTTGGGTTGATTTGGAGCTAATTTCATGTTCATAGCATTGTCAAATTATTTATGGATCATGATCTAACGAACTTAAAATGTTGCCCCAAAAGAATCAGGCAACGAACATTGATAAATATGGTTGCTGGAACAACACTCGTACAAATGTCCTTATAGTTCAGGCAACGAACATTTTCGTCACTCGAATATTTGAATTTTTCTGACAATGTCCCTATTATTCAGGCGACGAACTTCTCTCGTCACCTTAATGGATCAGTCCGGTTCCCAGCCCGTTGACCATATTCAGGCAACGAATGGTTGAATCGTTGCCTGAACTGTCTCAGGCAACGAACAAACGATTGTTCGTTGCCTGAGTATTGGGGGAACGAGCTTGTAGCAACCACCATTCAGGCGACGACATGTTCGTTGCCTGAATGTTCAGGCAACGTGATGGCCATTCAGGCAACGACTTATATCCGTTGCCTGAATTGCGCCATGGCATAGTGTTAGAATTTTAGTTTTTTTTGCCAACATCCAAATTGATTGAAATTGATGATATGGTTGTGTTGTTGGGTTGATTTGGAGATAATTTCATGTTCATAGCATTGTCAAATTATTTGTGAATAATGAGATAATTGGATTTTAGAATTTTATTGCGATATGCTTTAGGTCGATTAGGTTCTTCTATTTTAGCAAGAAAATCATAATTTAGCCTATTAGCTCAATTGGTAGAGCAATGTGCGTTTGCACAAAGATGTGGGTTCAAATCCCACATAGGCTACATAATAAACAAGAGCGCAACAATCGCAAATTGCTAATCATGCACATCATAATCTTAGTTATGAACTTTTTAACCTTAATTATGCACATTTTAATCTTATTTATGCACTTTAATTTTAAAAGCTTATTATGTATGCACACCATAACGTTATATTTGCACAACATAACATTATATTTGCACATTTTAATCTTATTTATGCACTTTAATTAAAAAGCCTATTATATATGCACACCATAATGTTATATTTGCACAACATAGCATTATATTTGAACATTTTAATCTTATTTATGTACTTTAATTTAAAAGTCTATTATATATGCACACCATAATGTTATACTTGCACAACATAACATTATATTTGCGCATTTTAATCTTATTTATACACTTTAATTTAAAAGCCTATTATATATGCACATCATAATGTTATATTTGCACAACATAACATTATATTTGCACATCATAACATTATATTTGACATTATAATCTTATTAATGCACTTTAATTTAAAAGCCTATTATATATGCACACCATAATGTTATATTTGCACAACATAATATTATATTTGCACATTTTAATCTTATTTATGCACTTTAATTTGAAATTGTTAAATGCTTGAAAACAAATAGACGATAAGTCCGTTTATAATAAACATTGCATACCGTAAAGGTGGGGTGGCTCTGCCCCCCCCCCCAACCCTCTCGCCGGGGAGCTCCGCCCCCCGGACCCCCCGATGCGACGCCGGTGAAAAATGATTCAAGACACATTAACAATAATCTTAATTGTGCACTTCATATTATTACTCATAGACAGTGTCATTTTATTCTTGCACTTTATCGTTTTATTTATACACTTTATATTTGCACAACGAAAAGTGTCGAAAACGGGAAAAAGTGTACTTACCCATAAAATTAGACATATTTACCTATTTACCCATAAAATTAGGCTTATTTACCCATAAATTAAACATATTTCAATTATAAATTTTTATAATTGAAATAGGCACATTTACCTATTTATCCCATAATGAATTATTATGTCTGCACAACATAAAGTTATATTTGCACAACAGGATGTTATATGTGCACAACATCAAGTTATACTTGCACAACAGAAAGTGTTAACACGAAAAAAAATCCCGGGACAAAAGGAAAAAAAAATCTGGCCCGAGAAGGGGGGCACAGGGGCAGGGGGCACACGCATGGGGCAATGGGGCACATGAAGTTTACATTTTACTAATTAAATTAGTCCCATTAGTAAATAAATTAGGCACATTAGCAATTTACTTACAAAAATTAGGCCCATTAGAGAATTTTACACTTTAAGCAAATTTTACACCCTAAGGTAATTTTACATTTAAACCTTTGCCTATATATATATATATATATATATATATATATATATATATATTATATATATTTATATTTATAAAGAACGTAAATGATAAACAAGAAAGGCACGAAGTGGACGTGGACAAGGCCTCTTTATACATATCTTAGGAAGTTCTGTTTGCTGCCAATGGGTTTTTTGTCAATTTTGATTGATGTTATATATATATATATATATATATTTGGGTCCGAATAGTACTCAAGTTTCATCAAAAATCCAGTTCAATCTCAAAACTCATATTTCCCCCTTTCACTCTTTCAGTGGCGGAGCCAGAAATTTTTCGAAGGGGGCACAATAATACATGTACGATATAATTTTGGATTAAATTAACATAAAGAATTATATACAAGACGATAATAAATTATGTTATTTTAAGATAAAAATGTCATCGGTTTATGATAAAACTCTATCATTTTTTCGCACCTAAAAAAAAGAAATATATATATATATATATATATATATATAAAAAAAAATATCAGGAAAAAAATTAACTAATTAAGTGTAGGAAACACAATATAATAAAGTAAATAAACACTAAGTTAAAACTATAGTTTTTATATGAGCTAAGTATCTAGAGCTTGCATCGAATTTTGCTTAATAAAAGCTCAGCTCGAGTATCATTTACAAAATGAGTTGATTATGAGCACATTTTTCTGCTTGATTCAAAGCTTGGCTTGGTTCGGTTGAAACTCAAATAGCACGAATTTTGTGAAATTTACAAATTTTCTTTTAAGTTTCTATGTAATGAGCAAGTAAAGTTGCATAATACTTGGGGGAAAAAACTTAGCTCAAGCTCGTTCATTTATTAAATAAGTCTAGTATGAGCTCAAGTTCAAATGTGCTTGACTTGTTTCTAAATGAGCTAAATATAATCAAACAATACTGGACTTGTTTGGCTCAAATAATTAACAGCCCTATTTAATATATATATATATATATATATATATATATATATATATATATATATATAGGGATTGACTCCGGTGAAAACTTCAAATTGTGGTAAAAACCCGTGAGGACTACTTTATATCTCGGTTTTTTTTAAACCCGTGCTAAAAACCTCAATCACACGGTGACTTTACAACTCGGTTCAACCTAAAATCCGTGCTAAAAACTCCAATTTTAAAATAACACATGACTTTATAGTTCGGTCAAACCGAAAAATCGTGCTAAAAAGCTAATGTTTTAAAATTATATAGTCACTTTATAACTCGATTTTATTCAGAACCGGGCTAAAATTTGTGACTTTATAGGTCGGTTCTATTCATAACCGGGCTATAAAGCAAGTGAACCGAGCTAAAAAGCCGGTCCTCACGGGTTTCTACCGCAATTTTGGTTCCTATATATATATATATATATATATATATATATATATATATATAGGAAAGCGTTAAAATGTAAAACATCCTAAGGGTGTAAAATTGTTTAAGGTGTAAAATTTTGGGTTTGGGCGCGCGCGGGTCTGATTTATAAAAACCGAACCGGATCCATTTCTTTAAAAAAAAAACCTGAACCAAAAAAATAAAACACGTTCCTCCCCTGCACCCGCACCAGCAGAACCTTCACTCTCGGCCTCCTGCACCCGCACTGGTGCACCCACCTCGAGCCACCTCCGGCCACCAGCGCCAAGCCGCACCCGAGTCCACCCCTGTGAGCACCCCCCGAGCCCAGGCTCGGCTTGGTTCGCGCCACCTGCTGCCCAGTCGAGCCCACAATCCGCTTCTTCTCTCCTCGCTCTCCACGCCACCCACGAGCCACCTCTGGCCACCAGCCCCCACCTGCTCGAACCACCTCGCTCAGGTGCACCCCCGGAGACCGGAACCCCCTTGGTTCGTGCCCAGCCGAGCTCACACCGAGCCCATCTTCCTCAACAGTGTTGTTCAGTGCTTTTGGCTCGAAATACCTTCGAAATTTTACTCCTTGTTTCAACTCGAATTTGGTATGATTTCTAACCCTAAACTTGTCTATTACAATTATTTAGATTGTTTGAATGATTTAGGTTGAGATTGAAAATCTAGGGTTTGATTTAGGAGCGGAATTTGGGGCTTTTTGCCAAAAGCCAAATTGATTGAAATCGATGATATAGTTGTGTTGTTGGGTTGATTTTGAGCTAATTTCATGTTCATATCATTGTCAAATTGTTTATGGATCATGATCTAATTGAATTTTAGAATTTTATATTGCGATATGCTTTAGAATTTGGGGTTTTTTGCCAAAAGCCAAATTGACTGAAATTGATGATATGGTTGTGTTGTTGGGTTGATTTAGAGCTAATTTATGTTCATAGCATTGTCAAATTGTTTGTAAATCATGAGCTAATTGGATTTTAGAATTTTATTGCGATATATTTTAGAATTTGAGATTTTTTTGCCAACATCCGAATTGATTGAAATTGATGATATGATTGTGATGTTGGGTTGATTTGAAGCTAATTTCATGTTCATAGCATTGTCAAATTGTTTGTGAATCATGAGCTAATTGGATTTTAGAATTTTATTGCGATATGCTTTAGGTCGGTTAAGTTCTTCTATTTTAGCATTAAAATCATAATTTAGCCTATTAGCTCAATTGGTAGAGCAATGTGCGTTCGCACAAAGATGTGGGTTCAAATCCCACATAGGTAACATAATAGATAAGAGCGCAACAATCGCAAATTGTTAATTATGCACATTATAATCTTTGTTATGCTCTTTTTAACCTTAATTATGCATATTTTAATCTTATTTATGCACTTTAATTTTAAAAGCTTATACGTAAAAAAAATCGATTTCAAACTCGCATCTATCAACCTAAATTATGCGAGAGGTGAACCCAAACTCTCAAAAGTAAAAAAAAAAAATTAAAACATCGATTTCAAAAGCACATTTTTTGTCTTATTCATGCACATTATGATCTTACTTTTGCACAATTGTATTCTAAATCTGCACAATTGTATCTTACTTTTGCACAATTGTAGTTTAAATTTGCACAATTGTATCCTACTTTTGCACACTTGTATTCTAAATGTGCACATTACAATTTTATTTTTGCACTTTATGTTCTTATATTTGCACTTCACAGTTGCACAAATGCACTTCACAGTTGCACAAATGCACATTATAATTTTATTTTTGCACCTTATACTATTCACGAAGAGAAACATAATAAGAGATACCACATAGATAGCCTATACAGGGTTTGAACCCGCATCTTTGTGCGTAGGCACATTGCTCTCCCATTTTGAGCTAATAGGCTTTTAATGACACATATGACACATTGGAAGCGAGGGAAATGGATGTAAGTAGCAAAAAACGAAGATAAAATAACAAGCAGCACCCTCCTGCGAACAGGAGTTGGGCATCTCAGCCCTCTTAATCCCCTCAAACAAAGCCAAGTTGCGACTATTGAAGCAAAATCAAAATATCATACATCAAATAACTGTATGATGTGTCTAGATTTCCCCCGTTTGCAAGATATGGCTTGGGACTACTTGTGATGCTTGAACTGGTTATGCAGTCATTTGCTTTAGCTTTTGACAGATCCCCATTCATTTCAGAAATCTTCTTTAACTTCTTCTCTTGGACCTGTTAAATATACTTGAGTGGAAGTAGCAAATCCATCATAAGCACAAAAGACAAACAGGCAGAATGATCCACTTTAGATCACTTGAAAATTCAAACAAATTCATCCTATCTACCCATAAAATAGGATAAACTGGTTATTTATACACTTGATATTTGCACAACAAAAGGTGTCGAAAACGGGAAAAAGTGCATTTACCCATAAAATTAGACATATTTACCTATTTACCCATAAATTAAACATATTTCAATTATAAATTTTTATAATTGAAATAGGCACATTTACCTATTTAACTCATAATGAATTATTATGTCTGCACAAAATAAAGTTATATTTGCACAACAGGATATTATATATGCACAAAATCAAGTTATACTTGCACAGGAGAAAGTGTTAACACGAAAAAAAATCCTGGGACAAAAGAGAAAAAAAAAATCTGGCCCGAGAAGGGGGGGCACAGGGGGGAGGGGGGCACACGCATGGGCAAGGGGGCAGACATTCTACTAATTAAACTAGGCCCATTAGCAATTTACTGACAAATATTAGGCCCATTAGAGAATTTTACACCTTAAGCAAATTTTACACCTTAAGGATATTTTACATTCGAACCATTCCCTATATATATATATATATATATATATATATATATATATATATAATTTGTTGCACTCATAATAAATACTAATGTATAACCAGATATAAAAATTTTAAATTTGCGTAACTTCTTATCTAATTGTCGAAATGATTAGTATAGCCTCTTACTTTGAAGCTCTCAGGATGAATTATAGTATGTGAATGTCAATGTTAGTAAAATATTAAAGCATTATAGCCTAAGGAAACAAAATTAAAGTGATTAATATACCTGTAATTTTTAAACATTCATAACTTTTTACTCGGATGTCGGATTAAGGCGTATTGTATATCAAAACGAACCTATCGACGAGTAGGTAGTTTGTCAAATGAGAGGGGGGGCACATGACCCCCTAGGCCCCCCTCAGCTCCGCCCCTGCCTTCTTTAGTGAATAAAACCACCCTTTATTATTTATTTATTTTACAAAAAAAACTCTTCATTGAACAAAACTACCTATAAATTCAATATAAAAGTGACAAAACCACCTTTAAAAAAAATTACAAAATCACATATTATTTTTAAAAAAATTCCTAAAAAAATAGATCAAAATTACTACTACCATTTTTATTTTTTACAAACTATGAAATATATATAATATACGAATCTATAGCGTAATGTTGTAAACAATGGTTAATTTTCTAAAAAAAAATTAGAAATAATGGGTGATTTTTCACCAAAATTTTGGCAATAATGTGTGCTTTTGTTAATTTTTTAAAATAAAAATGGTTTCGTCACTTCTTTTTTTGTTGAATTCAGTTAAATAATAAGCAGTTTTGTTCAATGTTAAAAGTAGCATATTTTTTAAATGGGAAAAAACAAAGACATTTTATCTTTTGTACTAATGAATTCTTTTATCTTGTGTTAATATCTATATACATATACTAAAACCGATGCATAGCGTCCTATGTGGCACGATGTGGTTGATTTTAGGGAAAAAAAATCCTATGTGGCACGTTGTGGTTGATCATAGGGGGGGAATTAATAATATAATATATGTTGTCATGGTTTATAGAAAGTTATATAAGCCACAATCTATCTATATATTTTTTAGTTAATTGGCAAAAATATGAATAAAAAATATTTCATAGTCATACTTACCAAAAATATTACTGTAGATAAATATGTAATATTTGATCGGTGCTATTTTATTAATATATAGATATATAGATTAATTTTTGGTGAAGATAATTATTTATATCAAAATTAATTATTTTATCATTGTTATTTTATTTATATCTATATTGTTTTTTAGGCCAAAATAAATTATTAAAATATTTTGTAGCCATAATATATAACCACAATCCATCCGTGCATAGATATTTTTAGTAAACTAATGTAATAAATATGTACTACATATTTAATAAAAAAGAATATTATTTTTAAAAAAATTCAACGATGTATTACTTATTACACGAGATTTAATTAACGATAGATTAGAAAAAATATTTTTATATAATATGTCGAACTAATTTTATTTATATCTATATAATTTTTTAGTTGGAAAAATTATTTATATTTAGATATTATTTTTTATTTAATAGAATCTATCTATATTATTTATAATATTGTATTAATGTATTCTCCGTACACGGGACGGGACCTACACTAGTTTTTCAATATTAAACATGTTGTGTTATATGAGTTCTTGTTATACATTGTTGTTTATTAGTGGTGTGTCCCCACCCTCATAGATTTCTATCATGTAATAATTTCTCTAGGCAATATTGTTCTTTATAAGTATTTGTTTATAAATAAAAATAGGAAGTTGTTATTGGGACGACGAATTTATCGACAAATATATGGACGGCCTTGTCACCGACTCCTAGTGTATAATTTTTTTTTACCGTCTTCACACCTCAGTGATAACAAATATTCCATTGCCACAACTCCCAGTATCGACAATCCCGAACACAGGACAACACCTGAAAAAGCCCAAGTCTAGGTCAAATCACTCTTGTCATCACCGACATACGGTGTCAGCATGTCTTATCACCGGTGTACGCGAGATTCCCTACAAGATCCTCTACAAAGTTGAAAGATTAGCCTATGATATTCCTTGACATTGACATCCAACATCGGTAGAATCAGGTGACTTTGTCCTATATAATCTGAGTTGCTCACCGCATTCTTCATGCAAATCCTCCTTTAAAAACCCTCCCTTTGAAAGTCGAAATCGGTAGCGTCGTCAAGATTTGACCAAAATTTTTGAGATGGAGACTACCACATGTTTTATGCCCTTTGAAGGTTCAAATGATGGTGATGATGGCAAGAGAAGAAGATCGATCTAACCCGGTCCGTGGTTAAGCGACCGTCGTTGTAAGTTCAAATTATACATTTGTTTCAAATGTAGAAAGGTAGAAGGTTTGTGGTGACAAGGAGGAACAATAAATTTTCAGGCGACACCGAGTAAAATAACTCTAATTTTGTGATTTTTGTCGATTGTGCTATTTCTATTTTTCTTTTGATCAATCAATTTCGTTGATTGATATTTTCTTTGGCTTTTGATTTTGTAAATCAGGGTTTATTCAATAGGGATTTTATTTGTGTATGGAAATGAAATTCCTAGTTTTTGGTAGAAAATTTTGTTTGTGACAAGTTGAAAGTTGTGAGTGACAAGACAATTTTGTGGGTGACAATTTGAAAGGTGAATGTTGTTCGATTTCAATGTATTAATGTTTTCTTTCTCTATAATTATTGTTTATGCAAGCATAGTGTGGAAGTAATGGTGCAAATAAGGGGTAGAAAACAAGAAGGAAGCTAATAATAGTTGCTTGGAGGAACTCCAACTTGTAATGGATGAATGTGATCTATATCAAGGCTTACAAAGAGATGTTCAATGTACAAGTCTTTAATTATATACCACACTGATGTAAAGGCTCGGATTTTTAAATCCTAATTTTTCGGAAAAAGAGAATTAAAAATGAATTTAAATTGAATTAAAAGCTCGTTTAACGGATTCCAACCTGAATTTAAAATTTTGACGAACGATTCCATCATGTTACCTTGCGAATTTAAAATAACTATCAGATGATGATATCCTTTTCGATTTAAAAAATCTAATTGATCGAGAAAGCGGGATTCGGGGAAACTAACATTCGAAAACTAAGTTTGGGTTTCGAAATTCTCGTATTTGGGATTATTTTACCGGATGTGTAATTTGATTGATGCCGCATTTAATACCAGTCCAATCCCCCACCAGTTCCAGTCAAATAAGCCCCTCCCCTACCCTCTGCAATCTGCCTACCCTCTGCAACCCGGAGCCAACTACTTTGTTCCCTTCTTCTGTATGCCATCTTCCCATCACTTCACATCTCTCCCTCCTTTAAATTCCTCAGCCCCTCCCCGCTCTCCTGCTGCACTCCCTCATTCATCACCATCACACATCGTCGCCACCATTTCACCTTCACTCTTCATTGCACCATCACCACCGTCTCCTCCTCCTTCTTCCCTCCTTCCACCTCAAGCCACCGGCAGAAGGTCCCACGCACCCCTCGGAGCCACCCCCAGCAGCCGAAGCATCCCAGAAGCTCCCATCTCCGCCGCAAGCCACCGGAACTCTATCGCCCTGTTCGAGCGCGAACAATCTTCCGGTAAGCGGTTCTCCTTCGTTTTCGATCCAAATCACCCCCGAGCTCCTCCATCACACTCACCCATGTCTGGTGTAGGACCGACGAGCCATTGTGAGCCACCGAGGAAGCCCAGAACTCCGATCGAGAGCTCCGGAGTTGCGAAAAATCCCCTCGGTGAGCTCCATTTGTTTCGTTCGTTTTGTTCCTTGCCTTCGATCTCTTGTTCTCATATTTTAAGGGTCGGGAATGAGTGTTGGAGAGGATGAGTTAGGGGGCAAAAATGGGAGGAAGTCGAGCTCCATCGAAGAGGTTGAACTAGTCCGACAACAGAGGAAGAAGACGAAGGCCGCGGGCGCAGCCAAATGTTGCGGGCGCACCCATCTGCCGCGGGCGTAGAAAGTTTCCCCATGCGCAACCATTTGCGTCGGCCGCAGTATTCATGTCGCAGATGCGACACTGTCCTTCCGGGTGGATTTGGAGGGTTTTGGCGGGTCGCTTTTGTTATTTAAATTATTTGTTTAAGCAAAAATATTATTTTTTGGAGATTTTATAAAAAGTTGAAAAGTGATTTAATAAATAAATTGAAAGAGGAATTTAGCGAGTATTTTCAAGGGTCGGAATTCTTAACTGTTTAATTCGGATTTGAAACAGTTTTGAAACTAACCCGAGGGTAAGACTTATTCGATGACTGACCAGCATGATAATATCATCGTTTGGCTAACGGAATGATATGTGTGACTAATAGCATGATATTGTGGTGATTTTTAGAAGAGATTAAATGTTCGATACTTATGATGATGATGATGATGATGATATATTCTTATGGAAAGTATGGGTATGAAATAGTAATTAATATGCGATTTTGGCTAAGTATGATATGGTGGTTGTTTTAAGCTGATGAGTTGACGAGTTATGATGAATTGTATGAGATAAGAGATGGGTGATCATGATGAACTGGAAGTACGAATGATGCGAGCTTGTTAATTATCTGCTTGTATGAATGTGTGATATATGAGTTTAGAAAGACTATAGAAGTATACTCAGTATATTCTTGTTATGTAATTAGGTGATATTCTGTGATCGTGACTACTATGTGCTGGATTCTTCTTTTGCTGATCTTCTCGCCAGGTAAGTACCTCCGGGGCTTACTCAGTAACCAGTACCTTCTTCTTGATGTGTCATATAGTATGTAGGTGTTGCATACGCATAAAAGCATGTCATGTAGTATCATGCTCAGGACTTGCACTTATGAATGCGCATTCTTATTATGTATGGGTTTGAATACAGAACGGCTGTTATATGTGAGTCCTAGAGTCCTTGCTAGGGTCATATGGCAGCCCAACTCCATCGGGTGTTTTCCTCCTTGAGTCATTTATATATATCACGAGATACGAGATGAGCATGAGATACGATATGATGATGAGATTTGATATGCTATAGCATCGAACTGGCCAGTCTCCACCATATCTGGAAGGGGGGTGGTGGTAGAAGAAGGATAACCACTTGGTATTCTTTGTTAAGGCATTACTTAATATTCTGCGTATATGAATTAAGAGCATGATAGTATTGTTAATATTTCAATACTGCATGAAGGCATCCTTTATTCTAGATATATGCGTATTATATGTCCTCAGCGCGGTCAGACGACCCGCAGGCGGACTCTTGGCCTGACTTGATTTTGTACAGTTATGACGGGGTCCATTCATATGGCGGAAAGTGAGTGTTTGAACCCTGACTTCACCAGATTCATGCTTTTGGGATTTCTTCCTACTTATACTCTGTTTTGACCCGGCTCTGCCGTGGCACTGGTTGTATCGTTTTCAGAACTTATGTCCTTTGTTTGATAAAAGGGTTTTCCACGTTGTAGACTTAGGACAGGTACAGGGGTTTACCCCGGGGTCTCCAACGAACCTTCCGGATTTGGGTGCGAAATCCCACTTTAAACTACACATCTTCGGTTTCAAGCCTTCAACCTATACTCGGGGCGCAAGATCCCAACGAGGGGTTTCATCCCTCGAAACGTAACTCGGGAATCATAATCCCGAGCCGTTACAACTGACACTAAAATATGTGATTTTGGGATATGGTGGTATGGGTGACAACCCCTTTTTTTTTTATCCTGTAATGGCTCATCTCTGTTTGAGTATTTTTTTTTTTTATAGATGCTGTTGAGTTTTTGTGAATTTATACATGTCAATTACCTATGTTTTTTGTGCGGGTAAGATATTTGGCATTGATGCATATATTCATGGACTATGTTTTTATAATCATAACTCATAACTAGTTAAAGTCTACTCGCTCAAAAGGCATAGCAATGTGCTGAATACACATAGATGTAGGTTTGAATCCTACATAGAGTATTAACATTGTAACATGTATGACAAAGAAAGGTACAGGCATATGCTTGATATTGTCATGTTCCACGGTAGACTTAGACACACCTTCTCGCGATAACTTTTCCATATCACTGAATAATTTTCGTAGGCATTCTTCTTTTTAACAGGATCATGAACTTCATTGTACTATCCTGTTGTTACTTTTCTTTGCATTAGTTATTGAACTATTGTTGTTGGCATGGTTTGTATGACACTTAGAAATTGTGTGGTAATGAATTAGTTGGTGGTGGATATTTCGATGGATGCATAAGAAAATGTTCTTCATTTTTACATTCTAGGTAATAAATAGACTATCGACGGAAGAAGTATTGTCTTTCTTAATTTATTCCCTCCATTATAAAGAATTAGGATTGGACTGCTTAAGAACTAAAGGAGCCTTTCTTCATGAGTTATTTGTTCATGTGGTGACAAGTAATGTGTTCCAAGTGACACACATATTTTCCAGGTGACATTGTCACATTTGTGAAACTTGTATTCAAATGGGCATTATTTCCGTCAAATACTCGATGTAAAACGTTAACTTTTCATGTTCACTGTGCAACATACCTATTTACATGACACGCCACATTTAACAGGTGACACAGTGAATCTCACAAGTGACTCAACGAGAAATATAATACCAAGCCAAGTCGCAGATGTACATGTAACCAAAATTACAGCTAATGTTCACCAAAAGATAATAATTTCATGACTGAACTAGATAAAATATGGGATTTACTACGACGTGGTTCTTGGTCCAACTCCTCCTTCGACTTGGCATGTGGGCTAACTCCAAGTCATAAAAGATGGCACCTACAACTACCTTCTCCTTGATCGGTTTTTTTAGAGATGCATAGTTCGCACTCTTGTATCACCAAACCCTCGTGTGCTTTTTGACCCTCAAACACCCATCTGTCGACTTTGAACACCCAACATCCATCGAATATTAATTAGAGTCAGGTAGGCCAACCCTTTCTTGACTGCAAATTAAACACAAAATCATCTTCTCACCTTGGGATAGCTATTTCATGGCCGAAAATAAGAACGAATGTATGTAGTAAACTTAACCATTATGTAGAAGAAGAATTGTTTGCTCGAAACCACGTATAGTGGCACGAGGACCGTGTATTTGTCAAGCTAAAATCAGTGTTTGAAATGTCGACTAGAACTTCACCTTCACAATGAATTAATGTCTTTTATGGTGGCATTTTTCTTCTATTCTGGTTGTATTTTGGAAGGTAAAACAACCCTAATACATTTTAAAGGCTCAAAATAATTGAATATAACAAACATCATATCATCATCTCACCCTCTCTCCCCCCCCCCCTCAAAAAAAAAAAAAAGGATTAGCTATCCCAAAGGAGACAACCCCGTACTGTCTCCTCCCGACCCCCAAATATGATTAAAATTTGAAAAGAAAAACAAAAATACTAGAGGGTTGGATTTTTGTGAGAGGGGATACGGAGACGGGGAGGATTTGAGACAACAGATTCCTCACTGTTGTCCTCCACCTACCCTCTTTGTACTTTTTTTTTGCTTTCCACTTGCTACCGGCAGAATAACTCACGATCACTAATCACGAAACTAATTAATACATTAGACCATAAATGCAAACCCTCCATCTCATAAATATTTGCCGGAGTAATTGATTAGAGATTGGTTAATTTGGTTTAGTGAGGTTACTAACAAGATAGAGGAATGACTATTGATAAGATAATTTTCGCTGAATTGCACAATAAGTCATTTTAGTATTCATCTTATTTAACCTTTCTCACAAATCTCCCACTCTCTCTCCTCTTTGCCTCTGCCAGACCACCTCTCCATCCAACTAGCAACCAGTAGAATTGTTTTCAAGCATTTTATTTTCAATCCAATCAAGTAACTACAAGAATTTGATAATCTAAGACAAGACAAATACAAAGAAATTCCCACCAATTCATCAATGAAATAAATCAAGCAACCAATACCAACCCTAGCAGTATTAATAATTTCCACACCATGCCATCCACGCATCAAAACTAGTAGTAAAAGCAAAAACATCGAGCATGTGTTGATCGCTGCGCCATTATTCTTAAGCACATGATATAGACTCCAAACCCTTACAAAAAAAACTAATCCTAATCTCCATCCACTAGGAGTTTCTGTCGTCAACCTCCTTGTTGTCGTGGACATCTCCAAGTCCTCCAATGGTGGTGGGCGAAAGAGTGTGGTGAAAGGAACGGTCTAGAGGCGAATGGCTGTCAAGAAGGTGGTGGTGCGTCGACGGTGGTCCTCCAACGATTGAGGTTGCGTCGAGCGACGAGGGTTGAGATCTTCGACGTAATAAGGCTTTTGGTGGTGCGGCGCCGGAGAAGGGAATGGATGATGGACCTGGTGGTGGTTCCGCGCGAGAGAGGGCTAAGAATAGGGATGGCAACGGGGCGGGTTCGGGGCGGGGAATACCCTCCCCGTCCCCTTCCCCGTTTGCAAAATGCCTCCTCGTCCCCGTCACCGTCCCCGTTCGGGGATCAAAAATACCCCCCGTCCCCATCCCCGTCGGGTCCCCGTCCCCATCGGGGACCGTTCCTGCTTAATTTTCGCCGTTTGCATTCCCCGTCGGGTTTCCCGTTTAAAACCCATTGTTTCCCCCCATTTAATAGAAAACTATAAGATATTATTAAAGTTATGTAAAAAATATAATATAAATATTACATATAATATCTCATAAATGTAAATTATAAGGTAAAAGTTTAAAAATAAAAGAAAAACTATTTAAACTTAGGTAAGATATAAACAACATTGGAGATTTCATACTCCCTATCGGGGATCCCCGCGGGGATCCCCAACGGGGACGGGGCGGGGCGAGGATCGGGGTGGGGACTACTATCCCCATCCCCATCCCCGTCCCCGAGCGGGGAATCACTTTGCCCCCCATCCCCGTCCCCATCCCCGTTTAAAATCCCCATCCCCGTCCCCGTCGCGGGGATTCCCCGCGGGGAACAGGGAGTCCCCGCCCCATTGCCATCCCTAGCTAAGAGGGTGCAGGTTGGGTTAACCATTCCGAAATGGTTCAGCCGGAAAGGACTCGTGGATAGTACCTAAATGTCCCTAGTTCAAACCCCGTATGACCGCTCTCTATTTACTATAATCAAATGGGAAGGTTGGGTGCGATGACCGGCAGAAGGTGTGGAGGGAGGTGAAAGGAGAGATGGTGAATGGTGATGCAGGGTCGACCGAATTAGGAGAAGAGGTGAGAAAATTTCAAAAATAGAGGGAGTTGTTGGTAGCATCCGAAATGGTAGAGGGAGTTGTGCAATTCGGTAAAATTTGTCTATTTAATAGCCATTTTAACATCTTGATAATATCCCCTATGAATTTGGTTTACTAATGTAAGGCCGTGTTTGAAAGCGGGTTTTGTGAGGTTATGTTAGATTAATTTTTTTCCCCAACTGATCAACGCATGTTTGGAAGTGTCTTCTGTTGCAGCTTCTAGAGTTGGAGTTGCAGGTTTCTTTCGCCAATTTTAGAAGAGGGAGGGGGGAAGCTTCGACAGTTTCTTCAATCAGGTTTCTGAAATTTTATCTTTTTTGCCCTTGACGCTCCCTCGCTCCACATCTCCTTCCATCGTCGTTGCTGCTCACACTCTCAGGTACGTCTCATGTTCTTCAAAGATCTGTAGCCCTCTTTCCTTCTCATCCTACTCTGTTCCTTCTTGTTGTTCTTTTTTTTTTGTTGAGATTCATGGGCAGTCGGTTTCCAGATTGGGGTAAATCGATTTCGGTTAGGGTTAGGGCTTCGATTCGGGGAAATCGTCCAAATCTGAACTCTGAAATCGATTTCTAGGGTTAGGGGTTCGATTGGGGGAAATGTGGAGTACCATTCTTCAATCGAAAGGGATTTGATTAGGGAAACACTAAAATAACAACATAAACGAAAGGGAATCGAAATGGGGGAAACTGAAATTGAAAGGGAATCGATTGGAATCCAAGTTGGGTCTCGACGCAGTGTGTGTCAGTGTGAATGATGGAGAAAGTTTGGATAGAAGTCCTACCTTTAGCAATTTCTGCATTTTCCATGTTATTGTCGACATTACTAGCAACAACAATTTTTGCATTTCGATTTGGACATTGCTGGCAACAGCAACCTCCATGTTATTGTTGAAATTTTTGCATTTTCCCTCTACCTTTAGCAATTCCTTTGTTTGCAGTTGTTATTGTTGAGTTCTATGACTTTTGTTTTGATGGAGAAACTTTGGAAAGAAGTCCTACAGACATTAACATTTGTTTACCACTTTATGTTCAGTAATAATCCCATTATAGATGTTTTTATAGAATTCAGTTTGAATGAAATCCTTAGAGTACATTACAACTTTTTGTTTACTCTCTAATGTTCTATCCACATGAATGTCAGACACTTCAGGTAGTTGGCCGAGTGATTGTCCTGAAAAGTACCCTTGGATTGGAGGGGAAGAGCCTATCGAACAGTGGCCGACGGTGGTAAAGTCAGCCTTGATTTTGATATGTGAAAATTAGAGACGGCAATGATATTGTTCTATACTGTTCTGTACTCGAAGTAGTGTGTATCAGTGTGAATGCTTTTTTCATGAATGCTTTTTTTGGCTCTATTTTGTCTCTTGTTTGCAACTTGCAATTAGATGCTGAAAATACCTCTTTTAAACGAACTTACCATGTCAAAATAGATCCCTCCAATTCATGTCATTTGGAAGGAATCTGTTGAAGGAGTGCTGCATCATTTTGTCTGTATAATGATAGTCTGAGTTGGTTATAAGTACCAATTTCTTGCCAGCCTGACAAGTGCAACATCCAAGTGAAATAACTCAACCTTACAATCTTCGGAATCATTTATGAGAAAAGAAAAAGCCAATGAGCTGCTTTTACTTCTTTTTGATCCAAAAGTGCCAAAGTTAGTTCAGGATCAGGCTCCACAAATAATTCTGGCTTAGAGATTATCTCACTCAGCAATTTGGGTTCTTAATTAGATGAAATTTCTCGAAAAGTAGTACATAGACAGTGCTTAGTACAAAACCTTAAGCATGCCTTCTACATGAGCTCTGAACAAAGCCTTGCCAACAACTTGAACCAAAATTGGACATGGATACAATATTATGATAAGTTCTTTTGATGGAAATAGTGAATTGACATGTTGCATCCCGTCTTTCTGAAATGTTTGCTTACAGCTGAAAATATACCATTTACATGTATCAAACATTGGTTTAATCATTCATCAATTAGTGTATTTAAGAGAAGCTAGATGAGTCCAAGATGGAAGATCAGCCATATGAGCTCTTACAGAACATGATCAAAGATGTCTGCGGAGAATGCATTGAATAAAGGTTAATGGGGTATGAAAAGAATGCATTGAATAAAGGCTTATAGATTCAGCATTGAACTGTCTGCAGAGTTTGGAATTCAGTAATGGTTAGTTTCAAATCTTGTAGTGATCAATCCCAAACTTACAAATTGCTAAGAATACATCTTTGACTCAGGACACCTCAGAATTTGATGGGGTGTTTTGCATTATCCTTATTTTGACTGACCCTGCATGCTTTTCAATAGCCCATACTGTTGTTGCATATCTTCTACTCTTATCCTTTTCCATGTTTTGTTGTAGGGCTCTCTTCTTCTTGATTTGACATTATTTGGTTATACAAGTGGTTTGCATTATCTTTATTTTGGCTGACCTTACATGCTTTTCAATAGCCCAAAGGCCATACTGCATATATTCCACTCATCTTTTTCCATGTTCTGCTATCGGACTCTCCTCTTTTTGGTTTGACATTATTTGGTTATACAAGTGACCAATTGGGCCTTGAGCTTGTCCAAGTTGTAACTGACATGTTATTGTCGAGCCTGGCAATTATGTGTATCAAAAGAATGCATTGAATAAAGGTTAATGGGGTAGTTAAATTTGGTCGAATGATGAGAAAATTCAGAAGGTTCAATGATGAGAAAATGGATAACCTTCTACATTGTTATACTTGTGGCTGTCTATTTGTTCACACTTGTTCTTATTCTACTTATTCTTCGCAGTGGGCCAAGTATAGTGATGAGCAAGATGATGCAACGAGCAGCCGAGACCCAACTCTCGTTCATATGGAAAACGTCAATCGGAATCTAATTGCAATCAACCGGGGCCTAACCGAGGACAACCAAGCTCTCACTCAGTGCAACCTGGATCTCACCGAGCGCAATAGGGATCTCACTACTCGCAACCTGGATCTCACGGAGCGCAACCAGGATCTCACTACTCGCAACCTAGGTCTAGGTGAACGGCTATATGCTACGGAAGACAACTTAGCTCGCCGCGAGGAGGAGTTGACGAGCGAGACTTCCATGAACGAAGAACTCACGGATATGGTTGCGTCACTGAACACCTACATTTGCAAGTTGTGGATTGAGCTCGCTACTTCCAAGGGTCGTGAGAGGAGGGCTCATACGGTTATTATCGTGATGGTCTTTGTCTTCCTCCTTGCATTTGTGAAGAAGTAGACGTCTTTCGGTATATAGCGTTTAACTAGGGAAGACTTCAGCTTACCAGTTCTCGTTAGGATTATGGTGTAACTAGGCAAGGCATTTTTCCTGTGACCATGTTTCGTTAGGATTCGGTTTAACTAGGCTAGTCTTTTGATAACATTGTCGTTGCTCTTGGGCACTTGTCGTAAGGATTATGGTAGTTGCATTAGGTAGTCTTTTGATAACATTGCCAGTGACCATGTTCATTACATTGGCTTTCATCCTTTGGATTATAAATTGCATTAGGTAGTGGGTATCTGATTATACCTTATTATTTGGCCATGATAAAGTATGTAGCGTTATACTCAATGTTTATATATTTTCACTTGCCAACTATTTTCCCATGCTAATTTCGTACTCAATGTTCATAAACACTAACGAATATCATCAAATATGCTAACCTTTTAACATTAAACCCACATGGCAAAATAAACATAAACGTCGAACATACGGTTCATGACCATCATGCAAAAAATGACTGCATCTTTCCGAGCGCCCTTACCGTTAGAGTACCAACCACATGGTGAAATAGGTATGATGACCTACCCAAAAATATTGCGCACCCGAGATGTTGGTTTCCTAATACATTGGACATATGCAAAAGGGGTGCTTTCCGTTCACCTTGACGAACACTAGTACAAATATAGGGGGTGGAGCACGGTAAGTTGGGTACGGTTTTTGACAAGCGTGCTTATTTTTTTATTTTAAGCACGGTTTTATATTAAAAGTGTATTCCCAACCCCAAATTCAACTAAAAGCAACACGCTTTTCCATAAAACCGTTCTCGTTTATTTCTAAAAAAATATTTAGACCGGTTTTCGTGTAAAGCGTGCTTAAAAAAACTTAAAACAAACACGGTTTAATTTTCAAAGTGTGTTCCCAAAACAAGATTTGACTAAAACAAACACGCTTTGCTATAAAACCGTTCTCGTTTATTTGTAAAAAAATATTTAACCCGATTTTCATGTAAAGCGTGCTTAAAAAAATTACAACGAACACGGTTTAATTCTCAAAGTGTGTTCCCACAATCAAATTTAACTAAAACGAACACACTTTTCTATAAAACCGTTCTCATTTATTTCTGAAAACTATTAAGCTCGGTTTTCGTGTGAAGCGTCCTTAAAAATAAATTAAAATGAGCACGGTTTCATTTTACAAGTGTGTTCCCAAAGCCAACTTTAACTAAAATCAACACGTTTTTCTATAGAACCGTTCTCGTTTGTTTCTAAAGGAATAATTAGCTCGGTTTTCATGTAAAGCGTGCTTAAAAAAATTAAAACGAACACGGTTTTATAAGAAAAGTGTCGTCCCAAAACCAAATTTAACTAAAGGGAACACATTTTTCTTTTAAAGTGTCCTCATTTATTTTTATAAACCGTTCTCGAAATTTTTTTTTATATATGTATTTAGAGTTTTTTTAGTAATTAGATTAAGTAAATGCACAAAGTTACAACAAAATTCCGTAGCTCGGGTGGCAGGAGTGTAAAGTGGACGAATTCAGTATGAGGGTGCAAGAGGTCTTGGGTTCGACTCTTGGTTCGAGTGCGCAAGAGGTCTTGTGAGAAATATGAAAGAGCACACCTTTTTATTTAAAGCGTGCTTACAGAAATATGAAAGAGCACGCTTTTCATTTAAAGCGTTCTTATTATTAAGCACGGTTTGGAAAAAAGTGTGCTAAAACTTTTTTTTAGCACACTTCAATTGAAGTGTTCTTATAATTGGTCGTATGGCAATTTTAAGAACGCTTCAACACAAAAGAGTGCTTAAAATATGGGATCACAGTTAAATAGTAAGTGTGCTTGTTTGGGAGCGCACTCACTATAAGCACAGTACCAGAAGTGTGCTCCCATGCATTAAAAAAGCGTTCTCTGGTCCCCCTTTTTGTACTAGTGGAAGCACGTGGAGTCCCACTAGCGACGACCACGTCGGTCCACCCAAATCCTACGTGATATGTTGTCCCGCATGGACCTCATAACCTCTGCATTATCGTCGGCCTCATCGTCGTCGCTGGAGGACGCCTCCTCTTCCTCTGCATCGTCGTACGCATCATCTTCGTCATCTAATTCGACGCCATCCTGCATGGTCATGTCTACCTCTTCGTCGTCCGAGCTTCGACGCATGAAGTTATTTAACGCGAAGCATGATAAGATGATGTCAACCTGTTTCTGCATTGCGTACTTTGGCATTGTCCTTGTGATCTTTCATTGACCCTTGAATATGCCGAATGTGCGCTCGATTGCTCCCCGCAACGACGAATGCCTCGAGTTGAAGGCCTCCTTCTCATTGTTAGCCGGCTCTTCCACGAATGATGCGCGATGGTACTTCATCTTTGGGTAAGGCACCATGTACCCCTCACGATCGGGGTAGCTCTTATCACACACGTAGTATCTTCCTAAATGTTCATAGTCATGTCAAATGTGAATGGGTTGCTGATCGATACAGGAGAGCATGAAGGGGAAAATAAGAATACACGAACCTGGAGGAGGATGTGGGAAGTGAAAAGCGGGAGTGTTCACGGCATGGTCAAACACCCGAGCATCGCGGGCACTCCCCTCCCACCCGGATGAGATGAAAGTGAAGTTCAGATCGAAGTCGCAAACCGCCATCACATTGAACGTCGTTATTCCCTTTCAACCCCTATACGTTACCTGCTCATCTCGAGGGATACATGCTTGGATATGAGTGTCGTCTATGGCTCCTATGCACCTCTTCGAGGTCGGATTACCAACACGTATTACAGAGAGTTACATATATAGTCATCGGAAGAACCGTATATGACAAAGATAGATCCTAAATATTTGCATATAACATGAGCACACAATAAACATTTCATTATCATGATATGAAAATTAAAGGGTTGCTTACCTTTGACATGTCTCAGTCTCTCACTCATGGTATACAAACATGAATAACGGCCAAAGTTCACACATGGGTTAATGAGTTGTGCGATCAAGAGATTATTCACAACCATGAAATATAAAACCATATGTCAATGTTCTGCTAATTTATGCCCATTTCTTGAATTTCCTTCTTTAATTTAGCTCTTTCAAATTAAACAAATACACACCACAAGTCTCCAAATATTGCCTCACCAGAAGCGACGAATAATAGAATAAAATGAAATATATCAAGTGCATACCTTAAAGTATCGATTATAGCGGTTGTTGTTGAGTATTTGTTAGGGGACGTCTCAAAACGTCGGGTTTACTGGGCGGATCACATCCCAACACAGTCCATTGAAGCCACGTCCACGACCAACCATCGCCTCGAGCACGTCACTTATGCATTCGCTAATCGTTGATAAAGATCGTTGGAATCTTTCGCATTGGTTCTGTTGTGATTCGCCCCACGCCATGGTGTTGACGAAAATCACAACTTTTTCAATGACATGGCCATTGTGGGAACCACGCAATCCATACCGGTGTTGCAGCACTTCACACAACCTAATGAAAGTCTGTTTTCTCATACAGAAGTTTTGGACTGACCTGAGATCTGCGACATGGTTGACGATGTCATCCACCCACATAGCATCGGTGTAAGTAGAGATGTAGCAAGGGACTTTCAAGACATGCTTGTAGTAGTCCTCGGAAATCACCCTTGATTGTTGTTACAGGAGGAGCAGGATGATAATAGCTCATTTATGCTGATGTTTCCGTTCACGTGTACGAGTTGCATCATCCATATCGAGCTCCCTGCAATCCCAAACAAGCATGATGAGCACTAACTAGTTAACAAGCCATGAGTGCATCCCTCTTGTTCGAAATCAGAAGCACATGTGTAGGTAAGGCATAAAACAACATCTATATAACATCGCAAGAACACAGACATGCAGTTTCCGAGTCATAACAAACTAGTGGAGAAGTCTCCAATCCAGAGACCAAGTTCATTGACAAATAGCAACATAGAGACAGACACAACCATAGAGGCGAAAAGGACACAATAAGATAACACACATAACCTCAGGCAACAGAAAACATAGATACAATCATAAACTTGCACACACGCTAGCAATTACGGCTGCCCTCCGTTCTTCTCACAATGACAGTTGAGCCATGAAAGCCGCGACGTGTTCTTCGGCATCGCGAGGAAGAACGTGGATGCCCGATCACTGTTGATCAAGGCATCAACTGCATAACACCACAACAGATCTCCATCCTCGAGCGAACCCTCATCAACCATGGTGGAAATCACGTCCATAACCCGTTGCGCATGCCCTTCCTGTTTGTTTGACGACTCTTCATCTTTCAGAAAAGCTATGAGTACCCCTCTGAGTTTCCTCGGTCCCTTCCACATGTCTTTGGAAGAGGGACGATCATGTCGACTGCAGGTTATATCTTTTCTTAGCTGTCTGGGTGGATGTGGTTCCTGCAACTCTCTTCCCACGCGGGTCTAGCCCGGCCGTTCGACCGATGGGTGTGGATCCGGTAGGGTGCAGTGGAGCAAATGAGCTGATCCCTCAAACGATATTCTGCAAGCTTCCATCGCCGGTACCAAATTCAGTAGTGAGCTCGTCAAAATCATCCCTCAAGTCATATTCGGTATCCGCTGTTTGATTGTCAACACACCCAGTTGCCTCACCAATGGCAGAGGACGGCGGTGGAGGTGGCGCATCCATCGGTGGAGCCACACAATGTTGCCCTGCGGCAACCATCCCTCCATAGATTTGGTCCCACAAGTCCTCCAAGTCGGGCGAGATTCCCTTCTTTCGGAATTTTTTGAAATTGCCATTCTCCTACATCAACCACAAAGCGAAAATAATCAACATACGAAATGAAACAACAAATATTTCCCAAGATGAGCTACTAATGCAACTCCCAAACAAAATGAAACAACAAATATGTTCATGTCAAATACTTGAGCTATATCTATTTCACAAGATGAGCTATTATTATGTTTCCCAAACAAAATGACATTCACAAATATGCTCAAGTCCACTTATTGACACTACCTCAAAATCATACAAACAATGACAAGAATCAATATATGTGGAAGCTGAGATTGAATATGTTCATGTCAAGTACCTGTATTTTTTTCGCCCACCACTCCTTAGTTGCAGCGATTGTCCTACTAGAAGGATCCCAACCAAGACCGGTCTCCCCATGCTTCAAGTCTTTCCATTCTCTCCACCTCTCTTTCATTGTATTATGCTTGTTCTTGAGAGTTTCTTTCCCACACCTCTTGTCGGTAGCTTCCTCAAATTTAGCAGTGAGGTCAACCCAACTGGATTGTTGATCTCGACCATACTTGCGTTGATATGCAACAAGGAGATCAAGGAACTTTTGCTGTAATTCCTGAGTCCACAGAAAAGCCTTGTCTTTCGGAGGGGGCTTGTTGCTTGACGACATTGTTGAAAACACAAGCTGCTCAACACTTATCAACACATATTACCAACACGCGAACGACTTTGCCATTCCAACACACATAGTAGTCACACACTCACACAAGCACTTTAATCACAAATCAAATACACATACAATACAAAGGACGATTTCAACAACTACATTAGTTCAACTTTAGAGGCTACTCAAAGTCAACATGGGCAATAGTATATTGACTATACTAATTTCATCACAAAATTACGATCACTCCCTATACCTATAGGCGTAATTAGTACAAGTTCAATTATCCATTATAGATATGGGATCTGAATCCCAAATTCATGCATCAGTGAATAAGGTGAATTATGATTTACTGTAATACTAGACCTCTCGACAAAGAACATGACAAAGAGCCGAACTGCAAGATTGAAACAAATAGTAGGAAGTAAACAGAAATTCATGAAAATCGAAATGGAACACTCGACATTGAACTGTCGACCGCACTCCATGACCAGTCGACAAAGGGCCGAACTCAGAAATCGAAATTGAACAGTCGACAAAGAGCTATCGACCGCACTTCATGAAAATCAAAAAGAAGCAGAAATTGAAGCAGAACTTAGCCGAACTCAGAAATCATAAAGTGGAGGAAGAGGAGGAGGGCTTACCTTTCTCTCTTGCCGAACGCGTGTTGTCCGACACCAAGGGTTCTTCAGTTTAGGGTTTGGCCAAATGTCCAGACGGGGAGATTTCAATTGAACGTCTTTGAGGATGAGGGTGGGTAGGTGAGGATGAGGGTGGAAAGAACTTGTGGGTAGTACCCATAGGTCCTCGGTTCGAACCCCAGAATGACTGCTCTTTATTTACCTATTCAAGGGTAGGTGGGGGTGAATAATTAAGGGCGTTTTGATCATTTTTCTCATAAATACAACTACTCCACCTCATACCAACCAAAAACCAATCAGTTTTTTTACAAGGTTATTTTTTTAAAAAAACCTCCAACTCCACATCTCCATAATACCTAAAATAAACTCCAACCTTAGAAAATACCCAACCCCTAAAAAACCTTCCATTTATCAAACACCGCTAAATCCCTTTTTTTAAAATAGAATATTTGGGCCTGGAGTAGCATTGTCATTGTTATTGATAGAAAATGGGCTCGTTGGGCTGTAAAAATGAAAAAAGTTTGTATTTTGTAACCTAAGCGTTGTTTTGGTAAACCCCCTTCAAATCTTCAAAACAATGGCGTCCAGAAAGGACAAGGTAAGTGTAACTAGTACTAGTGCAAAACGCTAAGACGAAATCTTGAGACTACTCGTACGTTTTTCACAAATCCATGGCGGATGATACAGAGAAGCGGCTCCACAGCGTCATGGAGAAGCTCTTTCACACTCCCAAACACTCCAGGTTCTTCTACTTGTGTCTCTGCCGTTTCTATTACACCCTGTTGGAATTTTCTCGGCTTTATTGTACGATTATTTCTCTCTTCTGGATTGCAGATTTCGTCTAGCTTAATTTATCTTTCTTTGCTTTTACTACAATAAAAATTAATCAGATTGTTTCAGTTGGTGCTTCGTTCACTTCATTGGTTGTTCAAGTTCGATTATTCAATCACTTCTTCCCAAATTCGATTGTTTTTTGGCCATTTCTGTTACCAGGTCTACGGTTTACCTTAGACACTATATAGCTTAATTTCCTACAGATTATTTGCTCGTCCGTCTATCCAATTGCTTACTGTTACAGGTTAATACTTTCAGTCAGATTATGATTATCTGTTGTTGATTTGCATTCAAATATCCGGGTTTTAGCAGCTCGTCAGGTTTGCAGACAACTAGAGGTATAAAGCGTCCCCATTCAATGTTGTTATCGAAATACACTGGGAATAGTAGTGAGAGAGATCAAGATGTATTTGCTCAAGCTGTTCCCTGTAGGCCATGGGATAGGGGAGATCTGATAAGGAGGCTAGCTACTTTCAAGTCCATGACATGGTTTGCCAAACCTAAGGTCCGCCATCCAACATATGTTACCAATATTTTTGTATGATTCCTTATTTACATTATTTTTAAATGCTAATGTATGTGGATTGTGGAAGGATAATGAACTCATGTTCCTATATTTACTTAAATATAGCTGATATTTTTGAAGAAACGATAGAGTTACATCATTGAATTTTTTGCCAGGTTGTAGATGCTGTCAGTTGTGCACGCCGAGGCTGGATTAATGTAGATATGGATGTCATAGCATGTGAAGTGTGTGAAGCACGCTTGTTATTCAATACACCAGCATCTTGGAGTCAACAACAAGGTTTGTTATGCATCCCATCCCCCTTCCTACCTCAATTTTCACTCTTTGAAATTTCGTACCTTCACATGAGCTGAATGATTCTTTACCTTGTAATTTAGTTTTTTAACTCTTGCTTCCGGATAACAACTAAAGTTGCGCCCCCCTTGTTAAACTAAAAGGACAGAGATAAAAGGTTTAATAAATGATTCATTACCCTTGTAATTTAGTTTTTAAGCTCTTGCTTCCAGACAACAACTAAAGTTGCTTCCCCACTGGTAAACTAAAAGGACAGGGATAAAAGGTTTAATAGGTTTAATAATCTTCTTTTGTTAATAATGAGGGGTTCTCCTTCCCATCTCAAATTCACCTTTGCAGTTGAGAAGGCAGCATCAGTATTCAGCTTGAAGTTGGATAATGGACATAAGTTGCTTTGTTCATGGACCGATAATTGTTGTGATGAGACACTTGCATTATTTCCACCTACCCCGACAGAAGTATTGGTTGAGCGTTATAGAGAACGTTCTTCTTCTTTATTGAAGCTTTCGGCATTGCCAATTATATCAGCTTCGGCTATTGAACGTACTAAAAGCCCTCAGCTGGAGCAGTTCCTAAGACAGTCTATCTCAGTAGAATATGGCAAAGGGCCTGAGGGCTCTTCATGGACCGAGTTCCTCGGGAGTGACTGTGAAGTCGTTTCCACTACCTCATATTATCAGGTACATTTTTAACTTGCTAGTCATGGAAAAAGATGATGTTACTTCCTATATATATATGAACATCTACATATTCATGTATGTTTCTGTGATTGGTCATGCAGCTGCATTCTCTCTCTGTTTGTGTGTTGTGTGAGTGCTTATACTAACTTTGATATTCCCTGTGCAATGGCATTTGTATTCTTTTTCTATCTGGTCAATTTAATAGTGTGCGTACTGCTAACTTTGGTTAAGAGGAAAGTTATGATGGATACTTGGCATGTGTACACACTATATTAACTAACGTTTTGAGTGCCTTTTAAACAAGTGAAGAAAGACAGAAAATATTGGGCATTCCCCTACTGTGTATCCACGACTAATCTTAGGTCTAGTTACATACTCATGCACACACTTCATCTTCTTTTGATGGGAAATGACTCAGTTCAGTCCTGGATACTATTTAGTATTTGTACATGGAAGTTGGGTAAAAGAAGAAAATGTATAACGATCATGGACGGATAGGCTAGCTAACAAGGTGCACAAATGGGTGGCTCAGTGGTATGGAGCAAGGGGGAGTAAGGATTTCCTGGGTTCGATCCTTTCTTCTGCCCCTTTCCTTGGTGAAAATCAAAGGTTTGCCTTCTATTTTTTTCTTTCTCTTCGCTTCAGGCTCCCTATTAGTGGGTCAAGCCGGTCGGTGCAAGTCGGTTTACCTAGTGTGTGACTTTTGCCTGAAGGGTCACGTGCCTAGGGTCTGCCACCAAAGATGGGTTTCCTCGTCATCAAAAAAAAAGTTGCACAAATTTTAATAATAGATTATGGCTAATCGATAGGCTCATAATTAATCTTAGAAACTGTTTCCAACTTACAAAATAACAGAAACCGGTTACCGGTGACAAACCCTCCTCTTTCAAGGGAAATAAGCAATATTTCTTTTTCATAGTAATACGATTGCGTAAACTCTTAATTTTCATTTATTAAATTTCCTATGTGTATTTTGTGACCATGATCCCCAATATAACATAAGGTACCATAGGATGGAAATAGAAAATATTAAGGGTTTGAATCTTCTAGGTTAGTTACTCAGATGATTATAATTTATTTGTATTAATATCATGAAAGATCAATGAAGTTGAATACTTGCAGGCACACAGGCTCTTGAGTATATGTGGATGGGAACCTCGTTTGCTACCATATATCGTTGATTGCCATGAAGGATCAAAGCAGTCAAATAACCCTGGTCCTTCAGATTTCTCTCAAGTACCTGCTGTTGAATTGACCAACAAACTGGCTGTTGATAGCTCTGGTTTTGGTGAAATGAGTGTGGCAGATGAAGAATCTCTTGCTTCTGATATCCATTATGATCCCAATTCTGTTGTTTTAGATTGCAAGCTTTGTGGTGCCAGTGTTGGGTTATGGACTTGTGCTTTAGTTTCAAGGC
This sequence comes from Persicaria maculosa, assembly GCA_963922045.1. Lineage (NCBI taxonomy): Eukaryota > Viridiplantae > Streptophyta > Magnoliopsida > Caryophyllales > Polygonaceae > Persicaria > Persicaria maculosa. Next base: position 57,411,686 of record OY998251.1, on the reverse strand, counting down.
CACTAGAATTGGTTAGAGTTGTTGGATCATCATCTGCAGTTGACTCCAGAAAAAATCAGGGAAATGACAATCCTGGCTATGGAAACCACGCTGCTAGTGGGAGTATAAGCAAAGAGGCCATGTTGCCAAAAGGCGGTATGACCAGATTAAATATGACAATTGCCGGTGGTCCTCTTCCAGCACAACAGAACTATAGAGCAACAGTTTCAGTGCCTGTTATTGGTCGGAACTTGAGAACTCGGTTTACTAATTCATCATTGATAGGAAGAAATGCTAGTGAATTAAGCCATATTTCTGATAACACTACAGAAGTTGCTAAAGAAAGCTCACATGCTGTCGAGGATATTGGAAAAGCCAATGCAGTATCCAGTGAGCTCAGTGTTCAAGAAAGCAGCAATTGTACCAAAGTGTCAGATCAGAATGTAGGGTCAAAAGATGGTGAAGTTGATGACGGCCTTTATCTGCAACCCATGGAAAGAAATGATATGGCTTCAAATGAGGTAATTTCCCTTGCATAGTCAGATGTGTCTCTTTAATTTTAACGTTAGCATGCTTAAAGATTATAATTTACTCTATGCTATAAATGATAGCATGTTTTTATAATTACACAGCACGTGTTGGCTGCATCCAGCGATAGCCAGAATGACACTAATATTGGGAATGCTGTCCAGAGTGCTTTAAACAACGATGCAACTCCACCTAGCATAGGTAAGGAAGTGTGTGTATTATACTTTCATGTTAACCTCACTTTTGGTGCAGCTGGTTTTTTAGGAACATTAGCTTATTTTCTCTCACTCATACAGCAGAAATGAACCAAGAAAATCACACCCTATCAGAACATAACACATTTCCTATCCATAGACAGCCCTATAGTTATGTGGCTCCTAATGATTTACAAACCACTATCAATTACTAAAAGAATTCCTTTCTCAGTAGAACTGGATGTCTTAATTTTATGATACTCCTCAATATCCTCACATATACATACATCAAGCAAAATATAAATTTCAGCTCGTTCTTTTCAGTGGTCATGTTACCACATTGCAGCGTATTCAAGTTACAGTAGAAAGTAACCCACATATCTTCTTATCTTACAACTCTTTACCCTTGGGAATTCAGTCCCCATCTTGCTTTGTTATTTCTTCCATTCAAGGATCACTTGGGAACAGGAAATTTTTCCCCTAAACTTGATCCTGTACAAGAATCCAGGCAAAAAAAAAAAAAAGGGATCCAACGCACAAGGATCTTCAGTTCATGACTCATACCTTTGACTATTTGGCTGCAGAGTTCCAGGTCTTAACACATCCATTCACAATCCTTGTTCATCCAGTTGGTTCTCACTTTTATGAACTCTGGGTATTATTTTTTTTGGAGGTTGAAAGGGAAGAAAGGTTCTTTCTTAAGAAATTTGTGAAAAATAACACCAACTGTTGGGGCGTGAACAGATAGTTACTTGAACTTTTTGTAGTGAAAAACATAACTCAAACTTTGAAGTTATGTGCGTTTAGCATCATATGTCTTGTCGATGATAATTTGATATGGATAACATTACAGTGTACTGTATAGTTTGGGTAGTATACATCAAAGAAAGGTTCTTGCTTGAGAAATTTGTGAAAAATAACACCAACTGTAGGGGCATGAACAGATAGTTACTTGAACTTTTTGTAGTGAAAAACATAACTCAAACTTTGAAGTTATGTGCATTTAGCATCATATGTCTTGTTGATGATAATTTGATATGGATCACATTACAGTGTACTGTATAGTTTGGGTAGTATACATCAATCAGTCAATCACCATTAACGCTATCAAAGATAAGACATGATGCTAAATTCATGAATTCGTAAATTGGTGTTATCTTGTGCAATTTATTATGATCATGTTGTTATCTCCTCATCGCTCTAAAGATGGTGTTATTTGTTGCCCTTTTCCCTTTTATTGCTAGGGGAATTTTTTTTCATAGAGGCACAGGTGGCAAGAAGTTGTTTTTTCTATCTAGTTATAATTACAGACATAAAGTTGTTGCCTCCATTCCTTTTTTAATGCCGGGCATCATTTTGTTTTTTTAAGATCTCCTCGCTTTTTCTGTAGTTATATTTCTCACATGTAACGGCATTTAGTGTTTCATTCTCAAATAGAGCTTGGTTGTGTTTCTGATTTGCCAGATAAGGATGATAAATAAACATCATCTAGGAATAAAATGGAGTTTGATTTACCTCGTCAACACCGACATTTTTGCACCTAATCATAATATTTACATAAGGATGGTCTTAACTTTATGATACTCCTCAATATCCTTACATATCCAGATATCAAGCAAATATAAATTTCAGCTCATTCTTTTCAGTTGTCATTGCAGCAATTTATGATTCCTTATTCTGTATATGTGACCCACATTGCAGCTTCTTAAATTTGCAGTAGAAAGTGACCCAAATGTCTTATTTTTTACAACTCCTTAGCCTTGGGAGTTTTGTCCATCACGGTCTGTTATTTTTTCCACTCAAGGGTCACTTTGGAATATGATTTTCCCCCCTAAACGTAATCCTGTACAAGATTCCAGACCAAAAAACAAGATCTAATGAGCAAGGATCTTCAGTCATAACTTATACCTTTGACTGTTTAGCTGCAGGGTTCCAGATCATAGGACATCCATTCAAAAGTCCTCATTCATCCAGTTGGTTCTCACTTTTTCGAACTGGTATTGTTTTTGTTGGAGGTTTAGAGGGTAGAAAGGTTCCTACTTGAGAAAATTGCGAAAAATAAAAATAACACAAACTGTAGGGGCATGTGCAAATAATGACTTGAACTTCGTATAGTGAAAAAAATAACTCAAACTTGCAGTTATGTGCATTTAGCATCACGTCTTATCGACGATAATGTAATCTGGAAAGCCCTATAGTGTACTGTTGCATAGTTTGGCCTGGGTACCGTACATCAATCAGTCAATCACCGTGAAACACTATCAAAGATAGCACATGATGCTCATTCCATGAATCCATAAACCTGGTGTTATCTTATGCAATTTACAAAGCACATGTTGTTGTCCCCTCATCACTCTAAAGATGGTGTTATTTGTTGCACTTTTCCCTTTTATTGCTAGCGGTATTTTATTCATAGAGGCACAGGTGGCAGGAAATTGCTTTTCTATCTAGTTAAAATTATAGACAAAAGGATGTTGCCTGTGTTCCTCTTTTAATGTCGGCCAACATGTTGCCTTTATAGAGATTGGTTATGTTTCTGATTTGCCGGATAAAGATGATAAAGAAGCATCGACCAGGAATAAAATAAAGTTTGATTTACCTCGTCAACACTGGCATTTTTTCACCAAATCTTTTACAAACCACTATAGATCACTTAAAAAGAATTCCTTTATTTGTAGAACTTGATGTCAACTTTATGATACTTCTCAATATCCTCATATATCCAGACATCAAGCAAAATATGAATTTCAGCTCATTCTTTTCAGTGGTCATTGCAGCAATTTCTGATGCCTTATTCTGTTTATGTTACCACATTGCAGCTTCTTATAGTTGCAGTAGAAAGTGACCCGCATGTCTTCTTATCTTACAAGTCCCCTTGGGAGTTTAGTCCCCATCTTTCTCCTACTCAAGGTTCACTCGAGAACAGGATTTTTTTCCCTTACACTTGATCCTGTACATGATTCCAGACCCCCCCAAAAAAAACCCAAGATCCAACAAGCAAGGATCTTCAGTCATAACTTATGCCTTTTTGTCTATTTAGCTGCAGAGTTCCAGATCATAGACATCCATTCACAAGTCCAAATTCATCCAGTTGGTTCTCACTTTTATGAACTCTGGGTATTGTTTTCGTTGGAGGTTTAGAGAGTAGAATGGTTTTTAGTTGAGAAAATTGCGAAAAATAACACAAACTGTAGGGGCATGAGAAGATTATGACTTGAACTTTTTATTGTGAAAAAGATAACTCAAACTTTGAAGTTATATGCATTTAGCATCATATGTCTTATCAACGATAATGTAATCTGGAAAACATTACAGTGTCTTCCATAGTTTGGGTAGCGTAAACCAACCAGTCAATCACTGTAAACACTATCAAAGATAAGACATGATGCTAATTCCATGAATTCATAAATTTGGTGTTGTCTTATGCAATTTACAAAGCTCATGTTGTTATCCGCTCATAGAGAAAAGGATGTTGAATCCATTTCTTTGTTTTTAATGTTGGGCATCAGTTTGTCCTTGTAGGATCTCCTTACATTTTCTGTAAAGTTGTATTTCTCACATGTAACTGCATTAAGTGTTTCCTTCTCAAATAGAGATTGGTTATCTTTCTGATTTCCCAGATAAGGATGATAAAGAAGCGCCATCCAGGCATAAAATGGAGTTTGATTTACTTCGTCAACACCGGCATTTTTGCCCCTGGGTCGTGTCAACAGAAACTGTCTCTCCTGGTTGGAAGCAAACTTTATTGGCTCTTATAAAAGAGAGAGTCTTCACCGTTACCGAAACTGAAGATGCTCCAGTATCTCCCTCCTTGATTAAGGTAGGAAAGAAGATTCTTGCTATTATATATTGTTCCATTGTACGTTGTTTTTCTATTGTATCGAAATAATTTACTAGTTTACCGGGGATAATCATGGAAATCCACCAAAGAAAAAGCTTATTATCTTATCACGGTGATCGTAGCTGTGAGATACTGAGATGAACTTGTTCAGACATCTGAAGCTCATTCTTCTTGTTTTTTTTTTTTTTTTTTATTTTAAACTTGGATTTGCTGAAGGATATTCTTTTCATTTTGTTCAAAGTTCAGGTAGAGTATTGAATACTACAAGTTAGTTTCCCCGTTTTATATAAAATGATATCACTCTCTGATTTATGTAGTTGATATAGTTGTATCAAAAGTCACTGGTAATTGAAAGTAGCAATTTTGAATTCTATTAAGCAACATAAAATCCAATCATGGGGCATGCTAGTTTTCATAGTAGGGATTTCACATGAAGCTCCACGCTTCAGATGAAATAAAGGGCTTTTCTGTGTTAGTTCATTTAGAAGGATAAGATTGGGTTAAGGGTCTTTTTGTGATGGTCCATTGTTTTGAAAGTACACATTCGCCAATAAGTAAACGGATCTTGCATGGTTCATCATACAAAGAAAATCAAGGAAAAGAGGAGATCACAAACAGGGGTAGGTGTCAATGCTAGGCTTTGTGTTTTTAAATGTGTTTTGACTCTTTTGTATGGGATCTGAAATTTGTCAGAACCATGGTTGGTATGCGTGGGTATGCCGTTTGGGGAATTCTTTTCCCCAGTGTAGTGTATTTCTAGGACAGTGAGAGTTGTAAATGTCGCCACTTCTGTGTATTTAGCTTGATACCAATCCGTTTTTCTTCCCTACTTTCGCAAGTAGGTGTCTTGTGGGATTGCATTTTCTCTACATTAGAGTCCGTTCTCTTACATGTTAATTTGCCACATGCAGGTTGATGACCCCATTACATCAATTAGGAGGCTTTTCAAGTCTCCATCATCCAAAACATCAAAAACCACTCGTCAATCAACATAAAGACACATGCAGTTGCATGTACACCTGATCAGATTCTTGCATAGATTCATTTGTATGATCTGAATCGCTATAATCTGTTCTCTAGGAATGTGATCCGAATAGCCAAACGTTGAACTCTGAGAATTGGGCTTTACTGCTGCATGTGAAAGACACGAGCTGTTTAATTTTTTTTTTTCTGTTGAGTTATCTTGTATGTATAATTTCATATAGAATGTCTCTGTAGCGTCTACGAGACTTATCTGTGCAACTTGGTTGTGTTGGCCCTCCTTACTGAAACGGCGGTGATCAAAGAAATCAACATGCTTATGGTAATTGCTAAGCAAATCTCTTTAATTTTCGCCCTGAACTCGTTCTTAATTAGTTCCGTTACTTGCAAACTCGACTTTGCGCTGCTCATAATTTGACCTATAATGATATGAAATTTGAAAAGTACATTTTATTGATTCATTCATTTGTGCAATCTTTACAATTCAACTTATCTGGTAGGATTAGACAAGCCATGTAATTATGTGAGGATCTGACGGATGGGAGGTGAGATCGTGATGGATTTGTGAAGTGAAACGAAGGAGGGAGGAGCAGAGCTTAGACGACGGGTCACGGGAGGGGGGAGGAAGGAGGTGAGACAATCTGTAATTTTCTTGGATACCGATTATGTAGAGATGGTTTGTCTTATACGGGCTTCTTGCCCCAAGTCCCTCTCTAATCCATATACATTTTTGACCCAGTCTTTATGTTGTCTTCCCCTATGAAAGCTTTGTCTCGAATAGGGGTGGAAATGGGGCGGGTTATGAATGGATGGAGTCATCACCCATCTTGCGGGGTAAATAGCTTCACTTACTCCACCTATCACTCACAAACATGTTCACTTTCATCCAACCCGTGCGGGTGATGCAGGTGGAGTGAGTAACAAATAGGTGAAATAAAATATCGGTGGAAATTGAAAAATGGAACGTGGAGACTTATACCAAGAGAGCGGTAGTAGGACAAAATGACGGTGGAACAAAGTGGAATGTGAAGGGTGAAGAGTGAATAATGGGATGGAGGGATTCTTGCTCGTTCCCAAGTCACTTCTTTAGGGTCAAGTTTGCACCACTAGAGAAAACACCTCAGTAATCTCCTATTGCCAAGTAAGTCACATGGGTGTTCAGGATCGCCTTCGAACACACTTGCACTTCATAATGCGGGCTTGAGCTATGAAACATGACATACAAGATGTATACGAGCATGCTCGGACAGGACTAGGCAGTAGGCGACCGTCCCAACCTTCTCTATCATTTGATAAGGGCTATTGTACTCAAAGCAGATTTTAATTGTCTTCGTTATTACTATCAAGTCTGATGGTAAGGCGGGAGTATGGGGTACACCCAATTACCATCATTAAACACCCTTTTTGATCACCGACGTACCAGCAGATGCCTTCATCCTTGCTTGAGCTTGCGGCAGGTTGGACTTTAATTGCCCCATTACATTGGCTCTCTCTTTAATCCACTCATTATCCGAAGCTATTGTGACCCCACAAGTAGAGGTGGCCACGAGTCATGGGTCGACTCACACCCGCCTTGTTGCCTAGGATTAGTGACCCGTCGGGCCGGGGTAGACGGTTCGACGAGTAAGCCGCATGGGTGGGTTCGGGTTAGGGTCGAGCCCTCGTGATCCACTGACCCGCCATGTCGACCTATATCTATAATAAATCCAAAAAACCCACAACCACACAACTTAATTGCACTCAACAAATCAAGTAAAATCATAAGCAACACTCGCTATTGGGGTTGAGACTGTCCACGTTTCGGCAAACAGATGTAGGACGTGGACATACACTAGAAGCCACGCTTTGCCCGGTATGTTCCCTCGTCCCGTGGGGAGCCCTCATCTCTAGGAGTTCAAAGCATTACCTGGCCAGGCTCGCCACCCCAAATCAACTTAACCCGAGGTACCTTCGATCCATTATGTCGTGCATCTGCACGCATGCCCAATTCTCATCTGACCAACCATGTCGTTTCATCCGACACATCATGTTGTCTCATCTGACTCACCATGTCATCTCGTATCGAAAATAAATAACATCGGGTACACTAGGTTCGCATGTGGAACCAGGAGAGGATGTGGACTCATCCTCTCATGCCCCTAAAGCACACATGCCACAACATATCACACATTTAAGTCATTATACTACATATCACAACTCATATCTCAAGCAAACGCATCACATCACATCACACATCATAGCCAATATTCAGTCAATCGCATCATATCAAATCAAAGTATAATAAGCTATATGTCAAGCAACAAGATGCATCAAGCGTAACCACATATCCAATATCAAGTCATATCTCAACTTAAGAGTCATATCTATCTCATGTCACAATCCTCATATCATATATCGTATCAAAGCATAGCAAAACATATGTCAAACTATAAAGTGCATCATATCAAATCATATATCATAGCCAACCCATAAGGTGCGTCAATCACAATCAATATCTCAAAGTCATATATTAACTCAAGAACAAATCCCCAAACCCTTGCCTAGGGCATTTAGTAAGTGTGTGCGCGAGTCTCTAGCATGCTGCTAGTGCGATTAATAGGGTCTCCTTAATATAAAAGCATATAAACAAGGCGGTAGCAGCAAGTCAAGAAGACTTACTTGAAGTCTTCTTATAATCAATATCAAGTCACCAAGTAAATCACCAAGTCACATCAAATTCCCGACTTGGTTAAAGGGATTTTGAACTCAGAATTTCGCAGAGTCACTTTGGCTCCAATTCGGGAGAGCGGAATCACTCGGGGTGGTCCATCTATCCGGCTCAACAACAGGGCAAGGAGGATGATAGCGCTCGGACGGATAGCGAGGGCGAGAGAGAGGAGGCGATGTTTGTGTCAGTGCTTGGCCCCTGATCTACTGGCACCTCCGCAGCGCCACCGGTGTACAACGACGATGTGCTGCAGGAATCCTCTCCGGCGAGGCGACGACGATGGCAACAACTAGGGTTGGCATGGTACGGTAACCACCAAAAAATAGTGATTACCATGTACCAACCACAAACTAGTGGTACGCAAATTTTTATACCACGTACCAACCACAAGTCGTGGTTACCGCATATATGGTAACCACGACTTGTGGTTACCATCGGTACATTACCATGGTTACCAAGCTGTAATTCTGTTTGTATTTTTTTAAACCCCTTGGCTACCTTCCGATAGTCATCAAAGTTATCGAACGAAAAAATATGGTTACAAAAAATAATATGGTTACCATCTATTAAAAGTTTAGATAAATCAAGTTCACTACGTAAAGTACAAACCAATTCAAACCAACCAAGTTCAAAGTTTTGAAACAAACAAAGTTCAATTGTTCAAGCATGCAAAAGGTTCCCGCAAGTTCAAACAAAACAAGTTCAAAGTCTTCAAAATGTTCCTACTGTTTCTAGTAGAAAAAATAGAAATGACCAATTTAGGTCAAAATCAAAACACAAAATATAAATTAAAAACTTAAAACTTAAAGGTAATAACAATAAAATATTAAATAAAAAAAATATATATATATACTTGGTAACCATGGTAACCATGACATTCAGATTTCATTACCATTACCGTACCACCTTCACGTGGTTACCACCAAGATGGTTACCACCATGTTGGTTACCACAAGTGTGGTTGCCAACATAGTCGGTTTGTGGTTGCTACGTGGTTGGTATGGTAATTTTCGTACCATTTGCCAGCCCTAGCAACAACAACGGTTGTTCTCCTCCTGTCCAAGGCCACGGTTCCCCCGGAAGATGGGAGGATGTTGGAGAGCCTGCTCTCTAACTTGGAGATCAAGGAGGCACTATGGTCAATGAGGGATGAGAAGGCCCCAGGGCCGGACGGATACTCGGCTAAGTTCTTCAAGGTCGCATGGGAGATTGTGGGTGGTGAGGTGTATGCTGCGGTGAAGGAGTTCTTCCGTAATGGAAAGCTTCTCCGCCAACTCAACCACACCACAATCTCGTTGATTCCGAAGGTGGAAAACGCCTATCGTGTTGAGCATTTCAGGCCGATTGTGTGTTGCAATCTTGTGTACAAAATCATCACGAAGATCATGACTACTCGACTTGGGAGATGTTTGGGCGACATCATTGACCAAGCCCAGAATGCTTTTGTGGCCGGCCGTCTTATGTCCGACAATGTGTTCCTTGTGCAAGAGTTGCTCCGGCGATACAATGTGAAACGTGACTCTTGATGCTGTTTTTTGAATGTGGATCTTGCCAAGGCTTATGACACCATTTCATGGAGTTTCCTTGAGTTCGCAATGAGGGAGATTGGACTGCCTCCGAAGTTTGTTTCGTGGGTGATGGAGAGTGTCACTACCGCCTCCTATTCGATCAAAATCAACACGTTCATCCATGGCTTCTTCCGAGGTAAAAGGGGCTTAAGGCAAGGTGATCCACTCTCTCCCTTGCTATTCGTTATTTGTATGGAATTCCTTTCTAGGATGATCAAAAAGGAGACGGAACGACTTGAATTTCGGTTTCACCAACATTGTGACATGATGCGCCTCACACATCTTATCTTTGCCGATGATGTGATTATGTTTTGCCATGGAGATATGGATTCGGTGAAGATCCTTTTGGGCTGTTTGAAATCACTTGAGGAGGTCTCGGGGCTCAAAGTAAATATGTCCAAGTCTTCGGTATTCCTTGCATCGGTACCGAAGGGGAATTTCCTTTCCGGTATCTTGGGCTTCCGATCAACCCTCATGGCCTATGAGTTATACATTACCAGCCCCTCATTGATCAGATTTGGTGCCACCTTAGTGCTTGGGCGAAGAAGTGCTTATCGTTTGCCGGGAGGAGGGAACTCATTGCCGCGGTCTTGCAGGGTTGTGAAGCCTTTTGGCTCTTGTTGATGCCAGTTCCCATAGTGGTGATCAACAAGCTTGAGGAACTTTGCCGGAGATTTCTTTGGATCAGGCCGAAAGTTAGGTGGAAGCGTCTTTGCTTGCCGATGAACGAGGGAGGTCTTGACTTCACAGACCTTCGGACATGGAATGCAAGCTTCATGATCAAGCATTATTGGCACATCGCATCTCTTCGAGATTGTATGTGGGTGAGGTGGGTCCATCATAGATACTTAGATGTGATTGATGCTCGGGATTGGACACCTGATTGACACGACTCTCTGTTGATCAAAGCTATCCTCCGTGCTTGTGACATGGTCGAAGCCTTTGAGGGTAGAGACCAAACCGTCGAGGAGACGCTTGATGCGTGGTGTGTGGACGGCAAATTTAGTGTTGCTTTGGCGTATGACGCTTGTAGGGACAAGGAACCAACGGTGCCTTGGTTTAAAGAGGTGTGGGTCAAGAATAACACGCCGAAGCACATGTTCATCCTTTGGCTTGCCGTGCTTGGAAGACTCTCCACGTTTGATCGGCTGTTCTTCATGGATATTGATCACTCCTGCCGACATTGTGATGAGGAGCTAGAGAAGCTTGATCATGTTCTTTTCTCCTGCCACTACTCCAAGATGATTTGGAGTGCAGTCCAGCGTAGATTCCACATCCCCGCCGCTGTCCAGACCATCCACGACGCCCTGGGCTGTCTGAAAAGCAACGTCAAGGGGCATGGTGCCCATGCCCAGGCCCAATGCTATGCCTTATCCGCCACCGTTTACTATCTTTGGAAAGCCCGGAATGCCATGGTGTTCGATGATGATCACATTCCCCCGGAGGTTGTTACTCGGCTGATCATGACGCATGTTTTCCGTCTCTTGCATGGGACTTTTTCACTAGCTATTATGGAGGCTGTTTAGGAGGACGTATGTTTTTGTGCGTGGCTTGAATTGATTGCTCTTGTATTGCCGAGAGTCTTGCATGGCTTCCCGGAATACCTTGATCATACTATCATATGACATTAGTATGCTTGTACACGCCCAATAGGGCATATTTACACATTTACTTACATACCCCACCCCCGCTAATGGGGGTTGGTTTCGTGAGAATAACGAGGGCGTTGGTTTTGTGTGGGCTTCATTTCTGCCTTCGAGACCGGCTCTAGATCCACCAAGGAGGCTACATTCTTGTTCTTGTCGTCACTAGGAGACTTCGTCAACGGTGGTGGAGATCGAGATACGAGGTTAAGCAAGATCTGAGAGAGAAAGGAGGAGGGTGCGAGCAGTTTCTTAGTGCAGCTGCGAAGTTTATAAATGTATATATATATACCGACGGAGGGAAAACCTGTCGTTGATCCGTCAAAGAAAACTCAAACCTATAACTAGTACAGTAATAAGTAAGAGGTCGATCCACAAGGAAAGTTATAATTCAAGTTTGATTCAAGTGTCAATCAAAGTAACCAAATTGGGGGGTTTTTATGTGTGAAAGTTCCGCCTTTTATCAACGCGAATTGAAGAAAGCAAGAGTAAATGATTGTAATTCAGACAATTAGGAGAAGAAATTCCACCTACAATTTTCCACTTTATTTGATTGAAGCGATCCTTGTAACTTCTTCTCGTCCTATTAAGTTTCCTATGAATGCCCTTGTCCCGACCTAATATAGTTACTAATCTAACTAGTCCTAGCAACCCTTATCAATCGAACAGTCCCTAAAGAAGGATTTAACCCAATTGATAGCTTTAAGTTCAGAGATTAGCCAAGATATTTGCAGTTCCTAAAGAGAGATTTAACAACACATTCAACTTCCTACTCATTCAATTAGTTCAACCAGCTCTAAAGGAACAAGTTTGCCACTTAGGTTAAGGTTCACAACCAGGAATCTACAAAAACCTTAGCAATTGAATTGATCTAACAAGTTGGCCAGACAAGATAGAACAAAACAATAAACAATCAAACACAAAGAAGTTGAAGCATTCAAATATAGGAAATAAGGAATGAGAATTAGAAACTCACAATCAATCCAAATAAAGCTTCAAATTGCAGGCAGAATAGATGAGTTTAGTTCCTCATGGTAGACATCGCTCAAATCTCTAAAGTGTCCGATGATCGTAAGAATAGAATAGAAGTAGTGAAATAAAATCCAAAACCGGCCTTATAAAAGATCCAAGTCGGCCACAAGAGCAAACGACATAAACTAGGGTTTTTAAAATCAAAACGGCGTCGCTGACCGTGCCCCGCGGCATCAACAACTTTCTCCAACCCGCTGCAGCGGTCCTTGCTGCGGCCGCGGCACGCATGCTGCGACCGCTGCATGCGTGCTCTAAAGGAAAGAACTTGTTGAGGAACAGGTCATGTAGTTCGTTCCAAGTGCGAATTGATCGCGCAGGCAATCCTTCTAGCCACTGCTGTGCTATTCCTACAAGGGACCAACGAAAAGCCTTTAGTTTTAAATATTCCAAATTAGCACCATCAGCTATAACTTCACATAAGTCTATAGAAGTGGTAACATGCTCTAAAGGACATTCATTTATTCTTCTCCTAAATTGACTTCTTCTAATTTCAGTAATAAAAGAAGGACGAATTTCAAAATTAATAGCGGGAAGAGCGATCGCTGATTCTGGAACTTCTAGAGTAGGATGCAGATATTCCTTTGCGTTGGCTGGGATATGCCCAATCTGCTCCTCAAGTTCCCTCCTTGCGTTGATCTCGCGATCTACCCGTGCCTCCCACCGCTACTGATTCTGTGCATATTCCGCCTCTCGTCGGGCGTGTTCTGCTTCTCTGGTGGTGAGTGCCTCAATCTGTTGGCGGAGTTGCTCAAGCTCCTGTGTTGGTATGAGCTGGCCCGCATTCTCGTTGTCGGATGTCGACATAAGTCTCCTCCTAAGCCTTTGCTGAAGATGGAAAAACCGCTCAGGCTCGAGAATTGGGTCTATAGGCGTGCGATCAGTTCTTCGCATGCACCTGAAAAGCAAAATAAAAAAGAAACAAGTAAAAAGAAACTAAAAAGCAAAAACAAATATAAAGAAAAGAAAAAGAACTAAAAAGGGCGCGATTGATGGCTTCCCTGACAAGGGCGCCAATTTTGTTGTTGTAGAAGGATGGTCAAGTATGAAAATAGATATAAAATATGAAATCAAACTGACTCCCTGTCTCAGCAAATAAATACAAGACTTCTTCCCATTGTAGTAGAAGGTAGTCAGGATCGTATCCACGAGGAAGCGTGTCAGCGCCCGCCTTTTCAGTTCCAAAATCCTCTCGAATTCGGCCAGAAGAGTCCTCGACGTCGACCAGTGTCCTCGACGTTGACAACACAGTCGATCAGAAACTGTAACAGAAGCAAACAGAAGCGCAAACAAAGCAAAAACAAGCAAGTCGAGTAACACAGTGTACTCGACGTCGACTAGACCTACTCAATGTCGAGTAGAATTCAGGCAATGCCGAGTGTACTGCAGTGTAAAAACGTGACTTTTGCAATGACAGAAATAAAAAAGAAGCAACACGACAAGTGTGGGAAATTCAATAAACTAAAAGACTCCCAGAATCAGGGTTTCAACACCACAACGATAATCATGCAAAGTAACACATAAAGGCATAAAAGATCATGCTTTTCATCAAATAACTTTCGTTATTAACAAATAGGAATATAGAGGCTTTCGCATTAACCCTAATTGTTACCAACCCTTTTCACATAATTAATCCGAGTTGTATTAAGATCACTTTCGCTTCAATAACACAAACAAGGATCACCTTCAACTTTCGCAAAAGAATCATGCTTGTAGGGATAGAAGACGAATTGCATCAAAAGATTGTACCTTTTCGCATTACCTCACATGGCTACCGTCGGGCTCATCCTGACCCTAGAAGTTGGGTGACTACTCGCTCTTCATCATAAATAAACTCATCAAAGATTTTTGGAAAATAAATAGCATTAAATAAACTAAATAAGAAAGCTTGCAATCGATCGAAGCCAAATTGTCTCTCAACTCTCTTGCTCCACTCGCCACAAGCTCTCTCTCTCTCTCTCTCTCTCTCTCTATGCTATGAATTGTGTATGAAATTGAAATAATAAAACTCAGCCCCTAATGCCTTATTTATAGTGCTCAAACCCCGCTATTCAAGGAAAGAACAATTCTATCTATATCTAAAACTATCTATCTATAATATTAAGATAAAACTTGGAAATAAAAGAAATATATCTAAAAGGAAACTAGGACTATTATGGATAAATCCTTCTTGACTTGATAGATCTTGATGTGGATGGATAGAATTCCACATATCTTCTCTTGTAAGCAATTCTATCTTCTCGGCACAACTCGATCTCGGATTCGGACTCGTCTGGATTGTACTCGACTTCGACTAGAGTTAGTAGACGTCGACTGGAACTTTTCCTCCTGGGTTGCACTCGAGCTCAGGCACCTTCTGGACTCGACATGTGTACTCGACTTTGAGTATACTCGACGTTGAGTAGCTCTGGGCTCCTCGAGTGGCTCTGCTCGACTTCGTGTGGAATTCTGGCTCGGGATGTACTCGACTTCGACTAGAAGTGGTCGACGTCGAGTAGAATTGTCAGCTCTCGGCATTCTGCTCTGTTCTTCAAACGCACTTTCCCAAGTCCTCGTTTGTCGGATTGACGCAAATGAGTATGCGTTGGAAAGATCTTTTCGAGGGATACAACTCTCTTGATGACATCAGAGCTTGATTCAGAATGATGAACGGTGAAAAGTGGGCTTTTCTCCCGCTGCAACATCCTTAGCTTCTTCATGACTTTCCTTTAAGCTCCAAAGTGCTTCTGATTTCGGCGAAATATAACAAAAACTTGTGTAGACCTCCATATATTGCAAATAAACATAAAATACACAGAATCTGTATTTCTTTAACCCAAATGTATGAAATGCATGCAGAAATCGATATAAAAGTTAAGGTAAAACATGGCAAATTAGGCTCACAACAATGCTCTACACCTGTCATCAAACTCAAAAGATACTTCCTTTTTCAGTAAATCACAAAGAGGTGCTGAAATCTTAGAAAAATCCTTAATAAACCTGCAATAGAACCCTGCATGGCCTAAAAAGGAACGAATTTCGCGCACATTGGTGGGGTAAGGCAGATACTGAATAACATCAATCTTAGCCTTGTCCTCTGCAAGACCCCTGCTAGACACAATATGACCCAAAACAATGCCTTGCTCAACCATAAAATGATACTTTTCAGAATTAAGGACTAAGTTGGTGTCTACACACCGCCTAAGCACAAGTGACAAATGGTGCAAGCAAGTATCAAAATCATCTCCATGCACAGTGAAGTCATCCGTAAATACCTCTATGAAGCGCTTTACATACTCAGAAAATATGTCTACCATACACCGTTGGAAGGTCCCAGGTGCATTACATAACCCAAAAGGCATTCTGCGATATGCAAAAGTGCCAAAGGGGCATGTAAATGTCGTTTTCTCTTGATCCTCCGGTGCTATGGGTACCTGAAAATATCCTGAGTATCCATCTAAAAAGCAATAAAAAGGAGCGGCCGACAAGGCGCTCAAGCATTTGATCAATAAAGGGGAGGGGGAAGTGGTCCTTGCGAGTAACTGCATTCAATTTACGATAATCAATACAGACTCTACAACCAGTTTGGACCCTGCTAGGGACCAACTCACCATCCCGATTCTCAACAACAGTAATACCTCCCTTCTTAGGGACAACCTGAGTAGGACTTACCCATTTGCTGTTAGATATGAGAAAGATCATACCTGCCTGAAGGAGCTTCAGAACCTCCTTCTTTACCACTTCCATCATTAGTGGGTTGAGTCTCCGCTGAGGTTGTCTAGATGGCTTGGCATCATCCTCCAATAGTATCCTATGCATATAGAGGGTAGGACTAATGCCCTTAATGTCTGCTGCCGTCCATCCTAATGCCTCCTTGTTCTCATTTAGAACAGTCACTAATCGCTCCTCCTGTCCAAAGGTCAATTTGTTAGAAATAATGATAGGTGGAGTATCATTTTCACCAAGAAAAGCATATTTAAGGTGATTAGGAAGTTGTTTCAATTCAACATCAGGCGCTTGGATAATGGATGGACGGAGCTTTTCAGTAGGCATGGTCAGCTCGATGCGGTCTCCCCTTGGTGGCACATAGGTGGGAGATCGATGGTCTAAAGCCACTATAGCCTCCTACAAGTTAGATGACAAGACATAATCTCTAGCAATTTCATCTATAGGGGCCTGCAAAGCGACTTCCATCTCATCAACACACTCCAAATCAAAGCAATTTTGTGCCATAGTATCAATAACATCCACAAAGCACAGAGAAGGATCATCAGATGGGAATTTCATAGAATCATAAATATTATATTCAACTCTTTGACCATCAAATTCCATAGTAAGGGATCCTGAATAGACATCTATCTTGGTCCTAGCAGTTTCCAGAAAAGGTCTGCCCAATAGAATAGGGCCTTCATTGTTACCAAGACCTATGTCAATCACAAAGAAATCAGCAGGGAATATCAAGTTGTCAACCATAACCAAGACATTTTCAACAATCCCTTTCGGGTAGATAGTAGATCAATCAGCAAGCTGAATTACTACCCGAGTATCATTCAGAGGTCCCAACCCCAAAGCATGATAAACATGAGAAGGCAAAACATTAATAGATGCTCCTAGAGCTAACATGGCTTTGTAAAATTTAGTATCACCTATCACACAAGGAATAGCAAACATACCAGGGTCACTACACTTCTCAGGCATACGCTTTTGAAATACAGCAGTGACATGTTCGCTTACCTTCACCTTTTGCTTACCTTTCAGCTTCTAGTTCTGCTTGATAGTGCAAAGTTCCTTCAAGAATTAAACATATCTAGGAATGCTTTTAATCAAATTAAGCAAAGGAATGTTTACCTCCCACTTACTGAACGTCTCAAAGATTTCCTTTTCATTCTCGTACCTTCGTGTATCCTTCAAGGCTTCCGGGAAGGGTGGAACCGGCTTTGGAGTCTCCATAGGTAAGGAGGAAGAAGGAGGAGAAGAGGAAGAAGGAGGAAGAGGGGAAGAGGGAAGAAGTAGCGTACCTGGCTCCGAAGTGGCGACGACCTCACTGGCGGCGGGCGCGGCATCGTGTTGCGGCCGCTGCACGATTGATTGGCCGCGGCCGCGACATGGTTGCTGCGGCCGCCGCACAGTGTGCGTTCCATTCTTGTCCTCTATTACTTCCATCTCCTCATCTATTATTTCCTCATCGTCCTTTTGAGGTGTGACAACCAGTTCCTTGCCACTCCTAAGCGTTACAGCACTGACATTCTCCTTAGTAGGATTCTCGATGGTCTGTGATGGAAGCTTTCCTGAATTGTTTGCCTCCTTAGCACTTAAGATTTGAATGAGCTGACTCATTTGATTCTCAAGATTTGTCATCCGATCCGATTGCTGCTTCTCTAGATTTGCAATCCGTTCTGACTGTTGTTTCTCATTCTTCAAGACCAATCGTGACAGTTTCTGTAGTGGATCCTCATTATCCTTATTCGATTGCTGTTGACCTCCCTGTCGAGGTTCATATTGTTGTTGGGGCCTTGCATGTTGCCCCCATTGCTGATTGAAAGAGGCTTGGTAGTTCCCATAGCACTGCTGATAGCCTCTGTTATAATTGTTGTTGTTGAAATACCCAGGGTTTCCATAATTGCCTTGCCTAGGCCTTTGTTGAGCGAAATTCCCAATGGCATTCAAATCTACATTAGGATCTTGCAGAAGCGGGCACATGTCCATAGGATGAATGAATTGATTGCAAAGGCCACATGCTTTCAATTATTGAGGAGTTTTATCAGCTACCAATTGTTTGATCATCTTCTTCACATCTGCCATGTCGGTCTGAAGTGCAGCCACAGGGGCATCAACAGAGAGTACACCCCTAGCACGAGTGCTCTTGTTGAACTGTCTAGAGCCCTAAGATAGCTCCTTAAACACATCCCAAGCTGCGGCAGGCGTCTTGTTCAACATGTTTCATCCACAAGCAGAATTCACTGTTTTGCGTTCTATATCAGTCAGCCCATTGAAGAGAAAGAGAACCAGATCCTTTTGAGAGTACCCATGGCATGGGCAGCTGGCGCAGAGCTTCTTGAAGCGCTCAAAGTACTCATGTATCGACTCCGTCGCGTACTGCTCAATGCTGCTGATTGACCTTTTCAAAGCATTGAGCTTTGTTGCAGGGAAGTACATCTCTAGGAAGACTCTCTTCATCTCAGCCCAATTAGAAATAGATCCAGGTGGTAGATAGAAGAACCACTCATTCGCCTCATCCTTCAAAGAGAAGGGAAAAGCTCTCAGCTTGATTTGATCTTCAGTTACGTTCTCTGGTTTCATCCCAACAACCACCGTATGGAACTCAGACAAATGCTCGTGGGGGTCCTCCCCACTCAACCCATGGAACTTGGGTAGAAGATGAACTACCCCAGATTTCAGCTCAAAGTTGACTCCTTCTGCTAGCGCAGGGAATTGGATTGCCAGGGGTTGCAGTGCAAGATCAGGAGTAGAAAGCTCCTTAAGAGTGCGGTTCGCGTCGTTAGCCATCTCTTTTGTAGTTTCTCCTTCATCAAAAGGGAGTTCGCGAAAGCGATCACGAGTTTCTCGCCTTAAAGAGGCAAGGGTCCTTTCAATCTCTGAATCAACGGCAACAAAGAAGAATTAGTAGCACGGGTATGGACCATATAAGACGGTCCACACCAAGATCAACACTAAAAACACACAAGAATTAATAAAAATTCCCCGGTAACGGCGCCAAATTTGACAGAGGGAAAACCTGTCGTTGATTCGTCAAAAAAAACTCAAACGTATAACTAGTACAGTAATAAGTAAGAGGTCGATCCACAGGGAAAGTTATAATTCAAGTTTGATTCAAGTGTCAATCAAAGTAACCAAATTGGGGGGGTTTTATGTGTGAAAGTTCCGCCTTTTATCAACGCGAATTGAAGAAAGCAAGAGTAAATGATTGTAATTCAGACAATTAGGAGAAGCAATTCCACCTACAATTTTCCACTTTATTTGATTGAAGCAATCCTTGTAACTTCTTCTTGTCCTATTAAGTTTCCTATGAATGCCCTTGTCCCGACCTAATATAGTTACTAGTCCAACTAGTCATAGCAACCCTTATCAATCGAACAGTCCCTAAAGAAGGATTTAACCCAATTGATAGCTTTAAGTTCAGAGATTAGTCAAGGTATTTGCAGTCCCTAAAGAGGGATTTAACAACACATTCAACTTCCTACTCATTCAATTAGTTCAACCAGCTCTAAAGGAACAAGTTTGTCACTTAGGTTAAGGTTCACAACCAGGAATCTACAAAACCTTAGCAATTGAATTGATCTAACAAGTTGGCCATACAAGATAGAACAAAACAATAAACAATCAAGCACAAAGAAGTTGAAGCATTCAAATATAGGAAATAAGGAACGAGAATTAGAAACTCACAATCCATCCAAATAAAGTTTCAAATTGCAGACAGAATAGATGAGTTTAGTTCCTCATGGAAGACATCGCTCAAATCTCTAAAGTGTCTGATGATCATAAGAATAGAATAGAAGTAGTGAAATAAAATCCAAAACAGGCCTTATAAAAGATCCAAGTCGACCACAAGAGCAAACGACATAAACTAGGGTTTTTAAAATCAGAACGACGTCGCTTACTACCCATCCTGCGGCCGCGGCATCAACAACTTTCTCCAACCCGCTGCAGCGGTCCTTGCTACGGCTGCGGCACGCATGCTGCGGCCGCAACATTCTATTGCCGTCTCTTCTTGCTTTAGCTTCGCAGGTGTGTCCACTTGTCTTGCTTCTCTTCCTTCCTTGCTTCTTTCCAATGTTTTTTGTATTCCTCTTCAAGATATTGCATCTCCCAAATGTGTTCCGATTCAATCTGCAAGATAAACACAAATTTGCGCAGAATCCGAACTCTTCTAGAATAATCACAAGATGCACATTAACAACAAAGTATGAAAGAAATGCAACCTAACTAAACTAAAAATGCCTATAATGCCTATCTAAGATATGCATTATCATATACCTATTAATTGGGGTTAGGTTATGTTATGAGAAAATTACAAAATCAGTCCGTTAATTCTAAGTTATAAAAATCTTGCCACATTAAATAACAAATTCAACCCAATAGATTTATTTTAATTAAAATGCCGTAAAAATTGTCATACTCACCTCAATAGGTTCAAAACAACATTCGTTTCTTAACCCGAACTCCACAATTCATAAAATCATTTTATATGTAAATTAGAAATTAAATTACTTATTATTAATTTATAAGATTTTAATAAATCCCAAATTTTAAATATACACAAATAAGGTGATAAATAGCTCAACGGAATTATCCACGAAATTAAATATACACGAAATAGGGTGATAAATAGCTCAATAAATCCCAAATTTTAAATATACACGAAATTAAATTACTCATTTCCACGAGCAATTTGATAGATTTAGAGCATTGCGGGCACAAGAAGGTAGTCTATTACACCATATTTAGCAGTCATGACACAATGTTTAGCAACTGTTGCACTATTATGTTAGATGTTGTAAAATAAAATTCTAACATCTATTATAAAAACATCCATATTATCTTATTCCACATATTATGTTGTATAATTTCAATTATACAATTTCCTTTGTCTTCATTTTTTCTTCTTTAACACATCTATATATTCTATAGGTTCAATTATACAATTTTCTTCACAAGAAAAATATTTCATACTTGATGGAAATAGTATTGAAA
Source organism: Persicaria maculosa (assembly GCA_963922045.1). Classification (NCBI taxonomy): domain Eukaryota; kingdom Viridiplantae; phylum Streptophyta; class Magnoliopsida; order Caryophyllales; family Polygonaceae; genus Persicaria; species Persicaria maculosa. The sequence goes on along the minus strand of OY998251.1, from coordinate 57,390,525 downwards.
TACAATGTCCGATAGAACGTTATTCAACGTCTAATTGGATGTTATGCAACGTCCAATTAGGCATTATACTCACTCACCATAGCTAAACATGTCATATTAAAACGTCCAATTAGACGTTGTTAAATATCCCGTCTAGGCCCACTTCAGAACATCCAACCGGACATTGCTCTCTAGCCCAACCCGACCAGCCATGCTCTAAGACTATCAACGTTGCATAGTTTCAATTACCACGTTCAATTTGACGTTGTAGTCATGGGAACAATACAACGTTGAATCCGACGTTTATTAACAACTAATTAGTTGCAGATTTACGGTGGATATAGGGACACCCTAAAACTCTTTGTTTGTGTGGGAAATAGGGAAAGTATATATGGCACAAGATTGAACTTTTCACATGGCTCAACAACATACAAGGCAAGTGATTGTCATGTCTTGATCCTTTTTATGGGTGACATAGGATTGAGTGGGTCACCCATCACAAAGAAGAGGATGCGAAGTGTAAGCAATGACCCATCACAAAGAGGAGGATGCAAAGTGTAAGCAATAACAATGAATTGAATACCACTATTAAATATCCTTATTGATGTGAATACAAGTATAAATAGTACAAAGATACAACTAACAGAAAACTATCCCAAGCTATAAACTAGGAAGTAGAGGATTATAATAGATAAATACTAGCATATAAACAGGGGCTAACTAGCACTTAATTAGGAACTAATTTGACCCATTCCTACTCTTCCTGACGTCATCTTATCACCCCCGACAAGACCAAGTGCGGGCCAGACTTGGAGCTTGGAACGAAGGTAGCTTACCCGGTCTTTAGATAGAGGTTTTGTGAATATTTCTGCTAGCTGATCGTGGGAAGACACTTTGCTAATCTTCAAAGAACCCGATTCGACCTATTCTCGGACAAAATGGAAATCAAGTTGTATGTGCTTGGAGCTGGTGCTTATGACTGTATTTTTGGACATGAAAGGCGCCAATATTGTCATAGAGAAGGGTTGGCGGGAGGGTGATTGAGAATTTTAGGTCCCTGAGCAGCTTGAGCCAAAGAAGTTTAGCTGTAGTGTATGCCAATGCTCTATACTCTGCCTCAATGCTTAACCTGGCCACTACTCGTTGTTTGTGGGAGGTCCAACTTATGAGATTGGGTCCATGAAAGATGATAAAGCCATATTGGGAGCGACAGTCATCATGATCCGAGACCCAAGCGTCCGAATAGGCGAGAAGGGACATTGCGCAGTAGGTTGAAAGTGAAAATTGTGAGAGAGTGTCCCATTGAGATATTTGAGGATACGTTTAATAGCTTGTCAATTGCGTGTAGTTGGGGCGTGCCTATACTGACACACTCGGTTAACTGCAAAGCCCATGTCAGGACGAGTAATTGTTGCATATTGAAGAGAGCCAATGGTTCGCCGTCCCTAAGCAGTCTAGTGGAGGGATCAGGGGTGGAAATGGCCTTTGAGTCTAGCATCTTAATCTGATGAAGAATGTCCCGTATGTAACCGGACTGAGAGAGATTGAGGCATGTTGATGTTTGGGTGATTTGAAGCCCGAGGAAGTGATGGAGAGTGCCCAGATAGAGTTGGCCAAACCCGACCCGACCCCGAAAACCCAACCCGGTCGACTCGAAACTGATTGTTCTGAACACCGATCCAACCCGTCCATTTTGGATCCGAAATCCGAATGAACCTAACCCGATTCAACCGAAACCCATTAAGATCTGAACCCGTTATAATTGAAACCCGAAATACCCGAACTTTAAGATACAAAAGCAAATTTTTTTAATTGAATATTGAAATAATGAAAACTTGAGACAATCCAAACCCGAAATAACTGAAACCCGAGACAACCGAAACCCGATACAACCGAAACCCGAACCCGACGCAACCGATTGACCAAATTATTAGACATTACCCGAAACCTGAATGACCCGAAACCCGACTAACCAAACCCGAACCCAACTTCACCCAACCCGCACGATTGCCACCTTTACTAGATCTTTTAGAGCAAAGGTGGAGTGAAGAGCGTTAATAAAGCGCTGGATTATAGTTGGGCAGCTGCCGGTGATGATTAAATCATCGACATAGACAAGTATATAAATGGTTACGGTAGGGGTTATATGGACAAATAGAGATTTGTTAGATTGGCAGGCCTGAAACTTATTGGAGACGAGGAACGTTTTTCGCTTATTGAACCATGTGATGGGGGCTTGTTTAAGACCATAGAGAGCCTTGTGTAGGTGACAGACATGGGTGGGGTGGGATGGATCGATGAACCCCTTTGGTTGCTCCATATATACTTCTTCCGGTAGATCACCGTTTAGAAACGCATTGTCGATGTCAAGTTGCCGAATGGACCACTTATTGGCAAGGGCAATGGACAGAACAAGGCGAATGGTGGAAGGCTTGACAACTGGGCTAAACATCTCAGAAAAGTCTATCCCATCCTCTTGACTGAATCCCTTTTCAACCAACCGAGCTTTGTAGCGCTGAATTGATCCATCAAAGTGTCTCTTGATCCTGAAAATCTATTTCCAACCAACAAGGTTAGCGTGTTTAGGATGGGGAATGATAGACCAAGTATTATTCCGCATAAGAGCTTCATATTCTTGGTTCATCGCAGAATGCCAATATTCTGATTTTAGTGTTTGGGCTATAGTGGATGGCTAGGTTTGAGGGGGAAGAGAGGTGAGGAAGGCCTTCGGGCGGAGAGAGTTGGTACTAGCTCGAGTGGTCATGTGATGTTGCTTATGTTCAGCGGGCCGGAAGTAGCTAAGAGGGGTGAGTTGTTTTTCTAGAGACGATTGTGTGTGTTGACCATACCGAGGTGTGGAGCGACCAGAGTTGGCATGATTTGTGGGAGATGGCTGACGAGCTGGATCAAGAGGAGGTGACGGTGAAGAGGTGATGCGGGACCATCTTCTACACCTCCGGACATGCCAATCATCTTAGGAGACGAACCTATGACTCGAGCCCGAGCCAAGAAGCTTCAACGTGACTCATTCATGTTTGTGAGTCATGCCTTGTTCTCGAGCACGGTTCAACTCCCCGAGCCGTCATTGAAGAGCTACATGTGTATAGGCCTTCATGTGGCCGAGCCACCTTAAGCCTTGTGGAGCCGAATTTCTTTAAGTCTTGAACCCTTATTTATTTCCTATCTTGGCAACTTTTCTACTTAAGCTATTTTAGGAAAATTTTAGGGTTATTTTATTAATTCCTTTAAGTTAATATTTTTATTATTATTTTTCGGCCAAAACTCCTTCCTAGGGTTTATATTCGGCCGACCTTCTTTGTAGAACATTTACGTCTTCCATTATTGAGAAATACAGTGCTTGTGTGAAACACATCTGTGAGAAAGTCAATCGATTCGAAGCATTGCTCATCGATTGCAAATTGGTAATTGATCTAGCTTGGTTTGCTTTGAGTTCATCAACCTCGCGAGAGCTTGGTGATCCTGGTAATCACAAGTCCTCTCCTTGTGCCTCCAAGTTGTCCGCTTGGTTGTGTAAGGTTGTAGAGGCGGGCTTTATAGTCGTTGATATTTGGTTCCTACCCTCTTAGGAGGCCTGGGGTCTTTATCTCGTTCTATCTTAGTTCGAATCACCCAATCTATCGGTCTTTCATTAATTTTGTCGAGTCTTATTGTTTCTTTCTTCCTAGTCGATTTCGAGTCATCATTGTCGAGTCCAGTTGCTGCGTCTTTTGTTCTTTTGGTCGATATCGAGTCTCAATTTGGTGTTCTTGAGTCTTTTGCTTCCGTTCTTGTTATTTCTTGTTTGATTGTCGAAGATCGGGCCATCCTACGGCTAACCCTGTATCAAATTGGTATCAGAGCTTTGGTTTCCGACATCAAAGTTGTTTCTTTTATTTCCCTAAACACAAAACCTACAAAAAATAGTCTTTTTCTTTGTTCTTGGTTTTTACTTCTTGTTCTTGAATTTGATTATTACTAATCTCTTGTTTGTGATTGTCTGTGGTTGCTAGCCTTAAACACGAGCCTACCCGAGACCCTAGCTGTCAATCAGACCTTGTGCACTTGCCTTTGAAGTGCAAAACCATAACCGACAGCCATCAAGGGAGCTCTCTAGTCGATTTCGGCCGAGCTCATAACCCTAGTTTGTGTTGTTCTATCTTTGGCTACCTTAGTCTATCTTTGTTCTATCTAATTTTAATTGCCTTATTTAAATTCTAAAGTTGGTAGATTTAAGCAATTATATCTATCATAGATTATAAAGGCATAGATAGATTTATTTACCAAATTTAGCCAAAGTTCCACCTATATATATTTCTTTAGGGCTACATATTTTATTTTCTTTCACCTTAGCATATAATTTTCGAGAGTCCTTTGTTTCATTGTTAAGTGTTCTTGTGTTAGTCAAAAGAAAAAAAAAAGAAAACAGTCCGAAAAAAGTTAAAAAAAAAAGAGAAAGAAACATTAAAACTTTGACCTAGGAGGATAAAATTCACTAGGGGCAAAATTAGCTTCAAAAAAAAGGGGATTATCGAGTCTAGTGCAAGAAACTTCAAGGACCATTTTTGGTGAAAATTTCATAGCCCTACTCGAAAAAGCCTCAAACACATACCTCTCAAAACAATTTTTTTTAAGCCCTACCTTGCAACTACAACGTCCTTGCTAAGGGTTTGAATCAAAAAGAGGTAAATGTTCCAAGTTTTCTTTTCTTTCCCTTATTTTTCTTCTATTTTTGTCGAATTGTTTTATGTGTGTCGAGCACTTGTTGCCAATATCGAGTGCTTTTGATCCTGTCGAGTGTCCTAATTGCTTGTGTCGAGTGCTCACCAGCTCGTGTCGAGTGATCCTTGTCCATCTCGAGTCAGCGTCGTCCTACCGAGTCGATATCTTGACATACCGAGTCGATAGTTTGTTTTTGTTGAGTTTTTCGTTGAGTCGATTTCGAGTTGTTGAGTCGATATCGAGCTCTTTTTCCAGTGTCGTCATACCGAGTCGATACCACCCACTACCGAGTCGATACTTTGTTTCTGTTCAGATTTTCGGCTGCTTGTTTCTTGTTCATTCTCTTGATCTCTTGCCTTGCATTGTTAAGTTCTTGCTTGAGTGTTGATTTGCCCAAGGCGGATTGCCCCAACAAGCTTGTCATACCAATTAGAGGGAGAGTGTGAGCGAAACACTTGGTGAGGTTGTTTCTACTTTTCACTAATCTTTACATAGTTCAGTGTTTCTTTTCTTTGCAATGTCTTAGCAGGTTAACGACGCGAACAATGCCAGCAATGGCAATGAGGAGAACAACTCCAACAACGCTTCTACCTTGCAACCCGAATTGGTAGCCATTCTCAATGGAATCAATTAGAATTTGGCGGCTTTGGGAGCAAGGATAACGGCCGTGGAGTCTAGGCCGAGCGGGTCTAATAACCTTTGTGGTCAAGGTAATCAGAGGCGTGACGATATGTCTAATGATGAAAGGGAAGTCTGAAATCCTAATCCTAATCCTAACCCTAATTTGAATAATCCCTGATTTGAAGAGAAAAACTCTCCACGAGGGGAGAGATATGGTAGAAATAACGGATTTGTTAATGCGCAGGGGCAAGGACGGGGAAGAGGAAGAGGTTGTGGCTTCCGGGAGGAGTTCTACTACTCGGAGCGTGACGATGACTTCCAAGAAGAGGACTATTGGGAGCAACGCCCGAGGCGGAACAATAGAGGAGGACGATACCAATACCGAGAGCCTAGAGATTCTGATCAGGACTGCATAGGTAAGGTAAAGGTAAAGATCCCTCACTTTGATGGTAAGACAGATCCAGATGCATATATTGACTGGGAAACAAAAATGGATCAAATCTGGAATTGTCATAATTTTTCTGAACATAAAAAGGTGCAATTCGCTTCTTTAGAATTTCAAGGATTCGCTCTAATTTGGTGAGATAATTTGCTTAAGGAAAGAAGAAGAGCCCTTGATGCGCCTATCGCTTCTTGGAACCAATTGAAAGCACTAATGAGAAGTAGATTTGTCCCTCAACATTATGCTAGAGAGCTTAGACAACGCTTAGAAAACCTTAAACAAGGTAATAAATCTGTTGAGGAAATCTTTAATCTTATGCAAGAAACCATGGCTAGGGCTAATGTTGTAGAACCCTATGAAGATAAAAATTCTAGGTTTCTTAGGATTTTGCATCCCGCCTTAGCTCATGACATTGATTGCTTTCCTTACTCTACTCCTACTGAATTATTACATTTGGCTATTAAAGTTGAACGTGGAGCTAGATACAGGAACCAAGGCGGAAGAATGTCGAGTGGGTAGCCAGAACCGGCCTCAGCAGCCCCAAGGGCGGCTTGACAGTGGGTATAGCTCTGGGCCAAGCCAGCCACAAGGACGAGGTGAAGGCCAAACCAACCAACATGCCGTCGATAAGGGTAAGGCGCCTTGGACAGGACGAGATTCGTCTGGGGTATCTACTGGCCCCAAAGGGAGTAATCCTAACCCCTCTACTACTAGATCTAGGGACATTGTGTGTTTTAAATGCCAAGGTAGAGGTCATTATATGAAGGATTGCCCCAATAAGAAAACTCTCATGATTAATTAGTTAGGCGAATATGTATCTGACAATTCTTGTGATGAAAATGAAGAGCATACTAATGACAATGATCAAAACTTTAACCTTCTTACTTATGATGAAGATGATGATGACATTGATTATGAACATGGACAGTCATTGATTGTTAGGAGAGTCTTGAGTGTTGTTCCTGCACCATGTGATGACAATCAACGTGAGAATCTATTTCACACTAGAAGCTTAGTTAAGGGTAAGGTTGTTAATATGATCATTGATGGGGGAAGTTGTTGTAACTTAGCTAGTCAAGAGATGATTAATAAATTACAACTCCCTACTATTCAGCATCCTATGCCTTATAGATTGCATTGGATGAATGACTGTGGTTTAATTTAAAGGTGAATAGGCAAGTTAAAGTGCATATCAAATTAGGACATTATGAAGATGATGTGTTATGTGATATAGTACCTATGCAAGCCTGTCATATATTATTAGGTCGTCTTGGTAATTTGATCGTAAGGTCTTGCATGATGGCTTTACTAACAGATATTCCTTTACTTTTCAGGGCAAGAACGTGGTTCTCAAGCCTATGACGCCAACCCAGGTGGCTGATGAGATTGAGAAGCGGGAGGTAAGTAAAGGTGAGTTAGCTAAGGAGGCTCAGTCGAGCCATGTGTCCACCCCTACTCGGCCTAGAGAAGTATTCTTGGCTTCCAAGAGTACATTTTTGGACGAGTTTGCGGATGGGGAAACAACCCTCATGCTCCTATGCAAAGGGTTGAACATGTTGAGTGAGGAGCTTAGAGCTACCCTCCCTCCTCACATCCTATCTCTTATTGAAGAGTATAAGGATGTGTTCCCCGAGGACATACCAGCAGGTCTACCCCCTACTAGAGGTATTGAGCATCAAATTGATCTCATTCCAGGGGCTTCTTTGCCTAATAGGCCTGCTTATAGAATGAATCCCACTGAAACCCAAGAGGTTCAATCCCATGTCCAGGAACTGTTGGACAAGGGATACATTAGGGAAAGTTTGAGTCCATGTGCTGTGCCTGTGTTGTTAGTCCCTAAGAAAGATGGTTCTTGGAGAATGTGAGTAGATTGTAGGGCAATTAACAACATAACTGTTAAATATCGCCATCCTATACCTCGCTTAGATGACATGTTAGATGAGTTTCATTGTTCTTCTATCTTTTCTAAAATTGATTTAAAAAGCGGTTATCATCAGATTAGGATGAAAGAAGGCGATGAATGGAAAACAACCTTTAAAACTAAATTTGGACTCTATGAATGGTTGGTTATGCCTCTTGGCTTGACTAACGCTCCTAGTACTTTCATGAGATTAATGAATCATGTGCTTAAAAATTTCATAAGTACATTTATTGTTGTATATTTTGATGAAATTCTTATCTATAGTAAAACACCTAAGGAACATGAAGCACATTTGAGGGAAGTACTTTTTACTCTAAGATTAGAACACTTGTATGCTAATTTGAAGAAAAGAGAATTATGTAATAATCAAGTGTCTTTTCTTGGTTTTGTAGTGAGCTCAAGTGGATTGCGAGTCAACGAAGCTAAGATCAAAGCAATCCAGGACTGGCCGACTCCTACCAATATCGGCCATGTGAGGAGTTTCCAGGGACTAGTGAGCTTCTATCGGAGATTTGTGCGCGACTTCAGCTCCATCGCAGCCCATCTCACAGAGCTCACAAAGAAGCGGTGTGAGTTCAAGTGGGGTCCATCTCAGGAGGAGGCATTTCGACAGCTCAAGGAGAAGCTCACACAAGCCCCATTGCTGGCTCTGCATGACTTCACTCGGCCTTTCGAGGTTGAATGTGATGCTAGCGGAGATGGGATTGGAGGAGTCCTCGTGCAAGAAGGTAAGCCTATAGCCCTCTTTTCTGAAAAATTAAAAGGTGCATGTCTTAATTACTCTACGTATGACAAAGAATTGTATGCATTGTTTAGAGTCCTTAAGACATGGTCCCATTACCTTTGGCTTAGAGAGTTTATACTTAGGACTGATCATGAATCCTTAAAACATTTTAAGAGCCAAGATAAACTTGATAGGAGACATGGTAGATGGATGGAATTCATAGAAACATTTCCTTATGTTATAAAGTATAAGAAAGGAAAAGACAATGTGGTTGCTGATGCTTTATCTAGGAGACATGTCCTTTTAACCACTTTGGATTCTAGAGTCTTAGGCTTTGTATACATTAAGGAATTGTATGCTAATGATGCTGATTTTGGGGATGTGTTTCGAAAGTGTCTAGATAAGGGTCCTGCCGACCAATTTTATATCTTTGATTAATTCTTGTTTAGGAAAGACCAAGTGTGTATACCTAGGTGTTCTCTTCGGTTATTATTGGTTACTGAAGCCCATAATGGGTCATTTGGGGAGAGATAAGACCTATCACACACTTAAGTCACGGCTTTATTGGCCACATATGCTTAAGGATGTAGAACATTGCCTTAAGAGATGTATCGATTGCCTAAAGGCCAAGTCTAAGCTCATGCCCCATGGATTGTACACACCACTCCCTATACCCTCAGCCCCTTGGGAAGATATTTCTATGGACTTTATTGTGGGATTGCCTAGAACTAAGAAGGGGAGGGATTCTATATTTGTGGTGGTGGATAGATTTTCTAAGATGGCTCACTTTATTGCATGCCATAAAACTGATGATGCTACCAATGTTGCTAATTTATTCTTTAGAGAGGTAGTTAGGTTGTATGGAGTGCCGAAAACCATAATGAGTGATAGGGATGTTAAGTTTCTTAGTCATTTTTGGCGAACTTTGTGGAATAAATTGAGAACTAGATTGCTTTTCTCTACCTCTAGTCACCCCCAAACTGATGGCCAAACTGAGGTGACCAATAGAACCTTAACCACTATCCTTAGAGCCATATTAAGAAAGAATTTGAAGCTTTGGGAAGAAGCCTTACCTCATGTGGAGTTTGCTTACAATAGGACATTGCATTCCTCAACCAAAATCACTCCATTTCAATGTGTATATGATGTTAATCCACTAACCCCTTTTTGATCTTACTCCATATCCTATGAGAGAGAATGAGTCATTTGACGTAGGTAAGCATGTTGAGTTCGTCAAGGAGCTATATGAACGGACGCGTCAACAGCTTATGCGGAAGGCTGAGTACAACGCCAATAAGGCCAACAAGGAGCGCAGATTGGTGACGTTCCAGCCTGGGGATCTAGTGTGGGTGCACCTGAGGAAGGAGAGGTTTCCCAATGAGAGGAAGAGCAAGCTTGCACCACGAGGAGATGGACCTTTCAAGGTTCTATAGAAGGTGGGTGACAATGCCTACAAGCTGGAGCTTCCTGGAACTTATGGTGTGAGTGCTACCTTCAACGTCGCGTATCTCATTCCATACCTTACCGTGGACGAGGACTTGGATTCGTGGTCGACTCCTTTCCAAGAAGGAGAGGTTGATGCGGGACCATCTTCTACACCTCCAGACACGCCAATCATCTTAGGAGACGGACCTATGGCTCGAGCCCGAGCCAAGAAGCTTCAACGCGACTCATTCATGTTTGTGAGTCATGCCTTGTTCTCGAGCACCATTCAACTCCCCGAGCCATCATTGAAGAGCTACATGTGTATGGGCCTTCATGTAGCCGAGCCACCTTAAGCCTTGTGGAGTCGAGTTTCTTTAAGTCTTGAACCCTTGTTTATTTCCTATCCTGGCAACTTTTCTACTTAGGCTATTTTAGGAAACTTTTAGGGCTATTTTATTAATTCCTTTAAGTTAATATTTTTATTATTTTTATTATTATTTTTCGGCCAAAACTTCTTCCTAGGGTTTATATTCAGCCGACCTTCTTTGTAGAACATTCACGTCTTCCATTATTGAGAAATACAGTTCTTGTGTGAAACACATCTGTGAGAAAGTCAATCGATTCGAAGCATTGCTCATCGATTGCAAATTGGTAATTGATCTAGCTTGTTTTGCTTTGAGTTCATCAACCTCGCGAGAGCTTGGTGATCCTGGTAATCACAAGTCCCCTCCTTGTGCCTCCAAGTTGTTCGCTTGGTTGTGTAAGGTTGTAGAGGCGGGCTTTATAGTTGTTGATATTTGGTTTCTACCCTCTTAGGAGGCCTGAGGTCTTTATCTCGTTCTACCTTAGTTCGAATCACCCAATCTATCGGTCTTTCATTGATTTTGTCGAGTCTTATTGTTTCTTTCTTCCTAGTCGATTTCGAGTCATCATTGTCGAGTCCAGTTGTTGCGTCTTTTGTTTTTTTGGTTGATATCGAGTCTTAATTTGGTGTTCTTGAGTCTTTTTCTTCCGTTCTTGTTATTTCTTGTTTGATTGTCGAAGATCAGGCCATCCTACGGCTAACCCCGTATCAAGAGGCCATATTGAGGAGGTCATAGGTGGCTAGTCGGGTAGTGGAGGGTGGCGGTAGGAAAGCGTAGGACCCGAATAAAGCGGCGTATGGGAAAGAATCCTCATTGAAGACAACATGGAAAAAGACATAAATTCTCGAGATGGGTTTGTGAAAGCATAGATAGGCTTCGTGAGAAGAACTATAACCAATGAAAACACATGGGAGAGAGAGGAAATCCATTTTAGTGGCGTTGTAGGGACGAAGGAACGTGTAGCACAAACAACCAAATGTTTTTAAAAAACCGAAATCGGGGTCTGTGTTGTATAGTTTTTTATATGAGAAGATGAAATATAGGATTGGTGTAATGGTACGATTATGGAGATATGTATCAGTTTTAAAAGTGTGTTCCCAAAATTGATGTAGTAAGGAATATTGAGCGAGAAGGGTGAGACCTCTTTCAACAATAACTCGATTTCGGCGTTCAACCGCCTCGTTCTATTCTTGTGTATATGGATAGAAAACTCAATGTATTATGCCACATGTTTGTAGGTATGAAGAAACATTACGGAATTCACCACCCCAGTCAGTTTGTAGGGTTTTAATATCACGTTCAAATTGGGTTTTCACAATTGCACGAAATTGGATAAACGTTGGGAGAACTTGAGATTTGTGCGATAAAAAATAGATCCAAACAAATTTGGTATAATCATCAACAAGAAGCAAGAAATAACAATTGCCATTAATCAAAAAATGTGGAAAAAGTCCCCAAACACTGGAATAAACAAGTTCAAAAGGTTTTAAGGCTGAAATATGCGAAGACGGAAGGTGAAGACGATGACTTTTGCCTAGTTGACAAGGATCACGAACATTAGGTAGATTATTTGTGGAAATTGGAAGATGGGGCGTTGAAACTAAGCGCCTGCCAGTGATGGAGGGAGATGCGAACAACAATGAGAGCAATGGGTGGTTTGGAGGTGAACTGGGCAGGAGCGAGCTGGTACAAACCGTGATCAACGTCCCCTCGGAGGAGGACTTGGCCCTGAAAATTCTTAACAAAACACAAGTGAGGCCAAAACTCCATCATGACATTGTTATCTCGACAGAGATAAAACACACTGATTAAATGTTTGGTTAGTTATGGAACAATCAGAACATTAGGCAAATTGAGATTATGTAAAGAGCATGAGCCAATATGCGAAATGGATAGTTGGTTACCGTTCCCGAAATGAAGTTTGTCGGGTCCTGAGTACTCATCCGACACTGTTAGTTTGCGAAAGTTGGGGGATGCATGATCAGTTGTACCGATGTCGAAATACCACGGAGGATCAATGAAGGATGGGCTATTGTATTCTGCAAGGTTGGCGTACTTGTTGGCATCCATGAATTAGGCTTGAGAGAGAAGTAATCAATTTGATTGGTGTGTTGCCAACAATCGATGGCCTCATGGCCAGGCTTGCTGCAGAGTTGACATTGAGGACGACGACGGTGGTCGTCCTGACCCCGGGAATCAGACGGGCGAAGCACTATAGATGGACTGGCGGCCAGTAGATCGATGTGCAGTGTTTGCTGATGGGGTGGGGACTGCATTTGGTGTGACAAGGTTGGGCAGCAGAGGCTGAGAAATTGCCCGTTGAGCAAGATTACGAGCCATCTTGTCTTCTTCTTGGTATAAAAGACCAATGAGATCATCAACTGTAAAGTCCACAGAATGCATCATAAAAGATGTAACAAACGAACGATATGAAGAATCAAGACCATAAATGATATGTCCGATGAGATCCTCATCAGAGATGGGGTGTTGATCAGCGGCAAGGGCATCCGCATTTGCTCTCTTTTTTCTCAATGTAATCAGCCATTGGGAGAGCTCCCTTGATCAGAGATTGGAGTTGCAGTTTCAGGGTGATGCGACGGGCTTTGGATTGTGCCTGAAAGTTTTTCTCGAGGGACAACCAGACCATATGAGAAGAGATGGAGCGAGCAACCGAAGCAAGGGCACACTCGGAGAGGGTTGATTTGATCCAAAGAAGGAAGAAACGATCCTTCTTCTTCCAAAGAGTGAAGTCTGGGTTGGGGAGAGTTTGGGTAGCAGAGGCGGGAGGTAGCCGATGGTGGAGCCGGATTGAGAACATAGCTCTCGAGATCGAATGTTTCAATAGTAGAGATGATGGTTGTTCTCCATAGGGAGTAGTTTTCTCTCTCCAGCTTGATAGAGATGGAAGGGATTTGAAAATTAAGGGAGGAGGAGGAGCCATCAGCGGCAACCAGGAGGTGATGCACGAATTTTTGGTGTTCATGATGAAGAACGTTGAGAAAAAAAAACTATATTGCTCTGATACCATGTAAGCAATAACAATGAATTGAATACCACTCTTGAATATCTTTACTGATGTGAATACAAGTATAAAGAGTACAGAGATACAACTAACATGAAAATATCCTAAGCTATACACTAGGAATTAGAGGATTATAGCAGATAAATACTAGCATATAAATAGGGGATAACTAGCACTTAATTAGGAACTAATTTGACCCTTTCCTACTCCTCCTGACGTCATCTTATCACGAAGAAAGATGGTATTGAGTTCATCGCCAAGATATTGAATTGCTTGCCAGTTGCAAATATTGAGCATGTCAGGCCAGGCAAAGAAGCTAGGGCAGGCTGATTTTGTTGTGGAGGTCTCGATTGGGGAATTGAAGATCGTGAGGATCACTAGTATAAGGCCATCCACATCGCTACCCATTTGCCATGTTCTTAGATCAAAAGGAGAAAAATGAAAAAGGAAATGATGAAGTACACACAAATAATGTGCTTCTGCAAGAACATTTAAAAGAGAAGTACATGGACACAAGTTTCAACCCAAAGTAAGAAAGGGCCAATAATAAAAAAAAGACACATGTCAAGGAGAGTTGTATTAAAAAAAAAGCAATTTTGGGGCGGTGGGTGACATTGGGCAACACAAATCAAGTTTTGTGTTACTTAAACCCATTTTATCGGGGTTTAATGTTAAAAAAACATATTTTTCAATTGATCTTAACTAATAGGGAGTAAATTCATATATTATTTTAATAATTTTAATAAAAATAAATAAATTACATAATATTTATAAAATACTAATATAAAAATTATATGAATATATTATTTTAATACTCTAACAATTATTAATAATAATTTAAAAATTATATGAATTTATAATGTCGGGTTAGTAGATAAAATGCAAATGATTAAAAATTAAGGTAGAGTGCGTACACGGATGTGGGTGTGATTGGTAAAAAATAAAAAGATGTTCTTATGCTGATGTGGCGAAGATAAAGTAGGTAAAGTACATGGGATAAATGTACAACAGTGTGCATGGCCTAAAGGATATGTGAAGAGTTGTTATTAGCATGTTTAGGGAACACGAGTTGTAACCATTCCGGAATGGCTCACCGGAAAGGACTTGTGGATAATAGTCATAGGTCCCCGGTTCGAACTCCGGAATGACCGCTCTTTATTTACCAATTCAAGGAATACGAGTTGTCTGATTGTAGGTAGTGACCTAGTGGGGCTCCGAAGATTCAGCTTTCAAGGTAGCTCGGTGCCTGGGCCAAAGGTTTGCATGGGATGGAGAGATTTTGCCTGAGGCCATTCGCTAAGGCTCTTGAGATCATCGCTTATATATTGGCTGCGAAGGCAGTTTGAACCCAAGATCAATGCTGGGATCAACGTGAGGAAGGGGCAGATCACTAATATCTTGGAGGTGAATGTGGTTCAGTCATTGCTATTGAGCATGAGCCCCATAAAGTTGGCTACAGAATGTGTGAGGATGATCCTGAAGATTGATGATATTTTTAAGGTCAACTTGCAAAAGTAGACCTTTTTGACAACTTGGCAAAACTAGACCACAGGGTGTAGAATTTGCAAAAGTAGCATATGGTATACTTTTGCAAAGATGTGGGTAGTTTAGTTTTGGAAATGGGCTAAAAAATTGGTCTAGATACTACTATTTTCTCTATTTTTAACTATGAGGTAGTTCCTTGGTTCTGAAAGGAAATAGATACTACTATTTTCTTTATTTTTAACTATGAGGTAGTTCCTTGCTTCTGAAAGGAAATAGATGCTGTGTGATCTTCAGTTTTGTGTTTGTTGCCTGTAAATTGGCAGGCACTTTATTCTGGTACAATTTGCTTTGATGGATTTAGCAGTTAATAGTTAATGTATTGGCTTAAATATAGGCTTCTATTATTGAGTAGAGTAATGTTGTCGTATGACTATCTGATTCTGGCTTTCTGATGACAGCAATTAGGGTTCTCCTTTCCTTGCATTATCCAGTTATCTGCAGTCAAACACCATCAGGGAGTACCGATTCATCTCACTCGATCTAAGAAATACTTCAATTCACACTACCCGAGTTGAGTTTCGTATGCAGGAATGGGTATCAACTATCAATCAATTTGGGGATATTTGCCTTACACACTGATTCCAATAAATTAGAAGCTATCAATCAAACATTAAATATAGAAACAACATTCCGATTCCTTGTACTAAAAACAGCAAAACAAGCAACGTACTCCCTCTGTTCCAAAATAAGTGTCGTTTGTCATTTAGTGCACGTTTTTCAATGAGTTAAAAAATCTATAAAATATTATTATTTTAGTTAAATTTTTTGTACAACTTTATACTTATTTGTAATGACTATGAAATTATATAAAAATTTTGATTAAAAAAATAATATTTTATAGAGTTTTTAACACCTTAAAAAACGTGCCAAAAAGCATAGTGACATTTATTTTGGAACGGAGGGAGTATTTTTGTTAAAAATAAACCTTGCTTCTTCATGGGCATTGCTAATTGCTATGTACATCTGATCAGATCTGGGGTTCATGTATATGGAGCCATTCATAATCATGGATGATGTATGATATATGTTACATTTAAAACCAATTTTTGTGAATGAATGAATAAATTCAGGTCCACCTCTGATAGAACTTGTCGTCCCCGCAGACCAACAAATCCCTCAAGGAGAGGCGAACCCCTCGGAACTTCAAATGCTGGTGGCGAGGCACAATCCGATTAGCTAGGCTGAATCCGAAGTACTGTGGGAAGTCCTTGACCTCCTCCACAGTTCTCCCCATCTCCTCGACCAAGTAATTGTACTTTGGGATCATACAATTCCTGATGCTGTAGCCGAAGAGTGCCCTCATCCGGGCGCAGGCGGCCTCTGCCTCCCCTCTCTCGAACCCGATCTCCACCAGCCACTCGATCTTCTCCACAAGCCTGTCCACTCTGGTGTTGAGAAGGTGGGCGTTCAGGTGGTTTGGGACGGTCAGTTTCTCAACTCCGATCCCGCGGAGGAAGGCGAGGGTCGGGCGGAGGCGGTACTGGACTGAGGAGAGGAGGAGGTGCGGGCAGCGGAGGACGAGGCCGGCGGCGTCGTCACGGGAGGCGCCCAGATCGGAGGTGAGGAAGTGGAGGACTGGGGAGATGTCCTCCGGGGAGAGGCCGGAGGTGAAGAGCTGCGGGCAGGACGCGGCCAGCTTCGGGAGGTGGGAGTCGGGGATGCCGGAGGCCTTGAGGAAGTCGATGAGGTGGAGGATGCGGTCGAGGGTGGGTCTCGATGGGGTGATGTTTATGGCGGGGACCACCCCAACTCGTACCAGGTACTGCAGCTTCTCTTGGTAATCTGTTTTGAACCGGAGGAGGAGGAGGGGCGGTTGCTGCTGCTGCTGCTGTTGCTGAGGCCTCGGTCGGCGGCTGGCGGGGGTGCCTAGCCGGGGTTGTGATGGTGTTTGATGGGCAGAGAGAATCATTGCTCTCCGGGTGGCGGTGGTGGTGGTGGTAGGGGTGGGGGTGGGGGTGGTGGGGGTGGCGGTGGTGGAATGGCTGTTAGGAGGAGAGATTTTGTGTGGTGCGTTTTGTGGGGTTTTACAGATTGGGGGAGGAGACTTCAAGGTTGGCCAATTTCCCAGGAATCACTCACAGCCACCAGTGTAGGAGTTTTCTTTTTCTTATTTTAAAGAAAAACTCAAATTTGGTTAAAATTTACTCAGTATAAAGTGTGTGGTCATATGCACCACAAATCCAAAGCCTGAAATTGACGTATAACCCTTGTGACTAATTAACTTTTAAAAAAATAATTAACCCCTATTAACCATACACGTCCTTAAGAACGTGCATGATTTGGGGTGTATATAGCCAACACGAGTATAAAATAGGGGTGTGCAAAAAAAACCCGATACGACTGATACGACATTAAAATACGACGACACGACACGAAAAAATACGAAACCAAAAAGACACGACACGAAAATGACACGAACCGCTAAAACACGGCATTAAATGGTTCGGATATGGTTTGGGTAAATCCCCTTGTCGGATACCCGACACGAACCGTTTAAATTTTTTTTTAAAAAATTTATAGATATGGTAATTTCAGTACTACTATATTTACAATCTATAAAATATTAGTAAAGCTCAATGGCTCAATTGATAATGAGGTGCTGGAATGTAAGAACTTTGTTAGGTGTCCTAGGTTCGATTCCCACTTGTGGCGTTTTATTTTTTTCCTTCCCAGCTCTGCATTTATTTTTTATTTTTTATATACAAACAAACCCTATACTAAATAGTCAGCCTTCAAACTGTTAACGATTTCGGGTTGTCTCGCTCCCACATTCGAACGACAAGATAATGAAAACGAATAAACGAAACACACACAAGAACACACACAACCTTTGTTTACGCGGTTCGGTTATCCTACATTCGCGGAACCTCGGGAGGGGAGGCTGACCCAATTTCACTAAGCATCCAAGTTCAAAACAGGTTACAATGGAATCAGATGCACAAGATCTAAACTAGCTATTTCTAAAGCAACACAAGAACGAAGATAAGAGGAGAATAGGGTTAGAGATCGCCCGTCAAGGACATCGAGAAGAGATTTCTCAACACAGGAACCCTCCTTCAGAGCCTTCTTCTTCTTCATGCAAGCAGGAACTCAGGTAGCACCCAATCTAGACGAGCTCCCTTCAAGAAATCGCCGTCAACAGATCACTCTCGAGCTGGAAACCCTAACTTCTTCTCCCAAACCCAAGCCCCTTGGCTTACCTGACAGAGAGAGTGCCAGATGCTACATTTCTAGGGTTTCTGATAAGAGACTATATATAGACGAGGTAGCAACGGTCTGAATCCGTGCGCAGGGCCAGAGAATTGGGCCAAGAGAATAGGCCCAATATCTCTTTAAAACACAAATGCAGAAAGGACCAACCAAAGCAACGGTCTGAATCCGTGCGCTGGGCCAACACACTCTTCCTTAGGCTCACCTAATGGATCCGGGCTAGCCACTGGTGCCACACATGGTCAGACCATGGGACCAGTGAGCTTTGCCTGGACCACGGCATGTCTAGGTTGGTGTGTGGCTAAGCAAAAAATCACCTAGTCTAGACACTTGTGCATCTTAATAACCAAATAAACCATTGTTTTGTTACAAACCAAATTACAAGGATTAATAACATAACAAATGCCCTCCTAATCCTTGTGATTGAGTCTTCTTTGGTCACCCGTAGTGAAATGAGTGTTCTTCTGTCCGTCGTCGGTTCAAGAAGAGCTTAGAGCTCAGTTGGCATCCCATATATGCAGGGCATCCCTGCAAATTGAGAACTTGTCAGCTGTGACAATCTTTGTGCCCAAGTCTGCAGGATTAAGGTCTCCCTTAATCTTTCTCACATCAATAAGTCCATTTTCAACCTGTACACAAATATAGTGATGCCTCACATCAATGTGTTTAGTCCTTTCATGATAAACAAGATCTTTACACAGATGCAATGCACTTTGGCTATCAGTAAACAAAACAGGTAAAAAGGACAAAGGTAAGATTTCACCAAGTATTCCAGTCAACCATGAAGCCTCTTTAGCTGCTTCTGTAGCAGCAACATACTCAGCCTCAGTGGAAGAGAGATCAATAATGAACTGTTGCTGAGACTTCCATGAAATGCAGTTCCCAGCCCATGTGTAATAATAGGCAGTTGTAGATTTCCTATTATCTTTGTCACCTGCATAATCTGAGTCTACAAAACCATTCAAATCATGCTTTGAAGCATGTGTTTAGCAAACACAAGGCAATAGTTTTTGGTAGCACGCAGATATCTGAGTAAGTACTTCATTCCAGTCCAATGACCATCACCAGGATTGGACAGAAAACGACTTAGAACACTAATGGAAAATGCAAGATCAGGTCTGGAGCATAACATAGCATACATCAGAGACCCTACAGCAACATTATAGGGAATTTTAGACATTTTTGCTTTTTTTTTTCAGGTGTGGTGGGACAATGTTCCTTAGTCAAGTCTAGGTGCCCTCCTAAGGGGATACTGGTAGGTTTAGAATCAGCCATATTGAACCTATTTAAAACCTTTTCCACATAATCACTTTGAGATAACCACATCATCTTCTTTTTTCTATCTCTAGTGATGTTAATACCCATAATCCTTTTTGCAGCTCCTAAATCTTTCATGTCAAAGTGAAGTTTCATATCTCTTTTAGCAGCAGATATGAGAACCTTGGAATTGCACATGATCATAATATCATCCACATAAAGAAGCACATATAAAGGAGACTTAGACTTGACACCCTTGAAATACAAACAAGTATCATAACTGCTTCTCAGAAAGCCAAGCTTTTTCATGCATGAGTCAAACTTTAGATTCCACTGCCTAGGACTTTGTTTCAAACCATAAATAGATTTCTTTAACAAGCACACATGATCAGATTTATGTTGATCTACAAATCCCTTAGGTTGTAACATATAAATAGTTTCAAATATATCACCATGCAAGAAAGCAGTTTTGACATCAATTTGTTCTAGATCCCAATCATAGACAGTAGTTATAACAAGCATCAACCTTAGGGTCTTATATTTAACTACTGGAGCAAATATGTCATTGTAGTCAATTCCCTCTTTTTGTGAAAAACCTTTAGCCACAAGTCTAGCTTTGAATCTAGGTGGATTAGTTGGTTTTACACTTTCTTTTAACTTGTAGATCCATTTACAACCAATGATCCTAGCATCTTTAGGCTTAGACACTAATATCCATGTTTTATTAGTAATCATAGACCGAATTTCCTCCCTCATAGCTTTTAACCACATGTCAGAGTTTGCACATTTAATAGCTTGATCAAAAGTTTCAGGAGTATAGGATCTCACAATCTCAGCAGCAATAAAAGCAAACTCAACCAGATCAATATTTTCAAGTTCAGCAAGGTTGATGTATCACCTATTAGGTTTGATAACCCTAGGCTCTCTATCTCTAGTTAATTGATAATCATGTAAAACATTTTCACCAATTTGCACAAAGGACTCTCTAGACTGAGAGTTAGAGTGAGAGGAAGAGGAGCTTACTTCCCCATCATGTTGATGGGGTATTGCTGCATCCAGGTGTTCATTGTGGTCATTTTGATGACCTTGAGGCTCTTGCAGTTCTTCTTCTTCTGCTTGGCCACCAGGTTCAGGATCTGGAGGTGGAACTGGTCCATTTTCCTCCACATCGTCATCTTCAAGATGCTCACCTTCACGTGGCAGGAAGAAGGAGGATTGCACTGCTGCTTCTTGATCTGTACCTGCACTCTCATAAGAACTTGTCAGTACATTTTTAAAATGAAAATCCACCTCATTAAAGGTTACACTTCTGGAAGTGATTACTTTGTAACCATGAGGTTGCACAAGTAATATCTTGTAACCTTTTGTTCCCTCAGGATATCCTAACATCACACCTTTCTGGGCCATTGGTTTTAACTTACCTTGAGACACATGAGTGTAGGTAGTGCATCCAAAGGGCCTCAGATGGGTAATATCAGGCTTTCTCCCAGTCCACATTGCATGTGGAGTCTTAAACTCGAGCATAGAAGATGAGGATCTATTTATGAGGTAAGTTGCAGTTGTTACAACTTCACCCCATAAGGAGGGTTTAATTAATGAGCATGCACCTTGCTTTTTCAAGCAGGGTTCTGTTTATCCTCTCAGCTATGCCATTTTGCTGAGGGATGCCTGAGACAGAGAGGTGCCTCTTAATGCCATATTGTGTACAGAAATCATTAAAGACATGATTGCAGAATTCAAGACCATTATCTATTCTTAAACACTTAAGCTTATGATCAGATTCATATTCAACAAGCATTTTCCAGTTTTTTAAACTATCAAAAGCTTCATCTTTAGATCTAAGCAAATATATCCAAACCTTTCTAGAATAATGATCTATGAAAGAAATGAAATACTTTCTACCACCAACAATATTGACTTGGGTAGGGCCCCACAGATCAGAATGAACATATGCAAGAGGTTCTTTAGCAACATAGGTGGACTTTGGAAAAGCATGCTTAGACATTTTACCATAAATGCAATCTTCACAAAAGCTTAAGCTAGCAGGTTTTACAGAAATCATGCCAAGTTTGTACAGATTTGTCAAGCCTTGAATACCAATATAGTAGGATCAGTTGTGACATTAAGGCTCACAGAGGTGAAGTTCAGTTCAGGAGTACCCAATACATGGTACAACCCTCCTTTCTTGATACTTCTTATCAGTGTAGTCCCATTTTTAGAGACTTCCTTAATACCATTGCAAGTCTTAATAACATAATTTTGATCATCTAACACAGATTCAGACATTAAATGTCACCTAAGGCCAGGAACCCACCTGACCTTCTGGAGAACTCTTATCTTCCCATCAAACATTTTTAAGGCCACATTACCTACACCTTTGATCTTCAGAGAGGTGTCATCACCTAGCAGAACTTCACCACCATCATACTCATCTAAGGTCTTGAACATAGACTTGTCATAGGTAGAGTGAATGATACAACCTGAATCTAGAATCCAAGACTTGTCAGAAGCATAAGAAGAACAAACAAGCAGTTGATGGGGGTAATCATTTTGAGAATCAAGCATAGGAGTAATTTCCTATTTTTTCTTGTTTTCATAGCTTTTTTCTTTTTTTTTATAGCAATCATTAATGTAATGACCAGGTTTATCACAGTAGTGGCAGTTGCCCTTACTATTTCCCTCCCCACTGGACTTATCATCCTTTTCCTTATCATTTTTCTTATATTTCTTGTTATTTCCATTTCCTTTACCCTTAGCTACAAGAGCTTCAGGCTTAGGCTCAGTTTTCTTTTCAGATTTGGCTTTGAACACCTTCATGATTTCATTTTTTTCAATGATGGATTCCAGAATTTTATCCTTACTAAGATCATCATTGCTATATTGAACCACATCTTTAAAGTTGTCAAACTGAGCAGGTAAGGAGTTTAACAGTAACACAGCTTGGTGGGTGTCTTTAACCTTGTCATCAACCCTTTCCAGTTCTTGTGTCAATCTAAGAAACTTATCCAGATTTTCATTCAGAGACAGGTTGGTATCCATTTTGAAAGTAAATAACCTACTTAGCAATGAAATCTTCCTAGGTAGAGATTTTGTCAAATACAAAGCCTCAAGAGCATCCCAGAGAGATTTAGCAGAGGTTTTCCTTACAACCTGACGAGCCACGTCATCAAAAAACCTGATCATGATTTTTGAATGAGCCTGCTTATCCATCTCTTGTTTGATGAGTCAGAAGTGTCTTCTGGATGGACTCTAGTGACAGCCCTCCAACACTTCTCCTTGATCATAATAGCCTTCATTTTGACTTGCCACGTGGCAAAGTCAGTTGACCCATCAAAGGGTTTCATCCTCACAGTGTTCTCTGCCATTGAAACACCAAATATAAGTTAGCACCTAACTTAATAAAGAGGATAAACAAGAGTAAGGCTAGATCACAACCAACAGGTAACCACAAATGCAAACAAAGGTATGTTTTTGGGGTTTTCAGGTATTTATCAAAGCAAGAAGAAAAACACAAATAAGATAGAATGAAAGAGCGAAGAATCAGAAACCCTAAATCCAGCAGAAGACTTTACAGAATGCACAGATTCAACACCACGAGGATGAAAAAGCAAGGCTCTGATACCAATTGTTAACGATTTAGGGTTGTCTCGCTCTCACATTCGAACGACAAGATAATGAAAATGAATAAACGAAGCACACACAAGAACACACACCCTTTGTTTACGCGGTTCGGTTACCCTACATAAGCGGAACCTCAGGAGGGTAGGCTCACCCAATTTCACTAACCATCCATGTTCAAAACATGTTACAATGGAATCAGATGCACAAGATCTAAACTAGCGATTTCTAAAGCAACACAAGAACGAAGATAAGAGGAGAATAGGGTTAGAGATCGTCCATCAAGGACACCGAGAAATCTCAGAGAGATTTCTCAACACAGGAACCCTCCTTCAGAGCCTTCTTCTTCTTCATGCTAGCAGGAACTCAAGTAGCACCCAACCTAGATGAGCTCCCTTCAAGAAATCGTTGTCAATAGATGACTCTCGAGCTGGAATCCCCAACTTCTTCTCCCAAACCCTAGCCCCTTGGCTTACGTGAGAGAGAGTGTCAGATGCTATAGTTCTAGGGTTTCTGATAAGAGAGTATATATAGACGAGGTAGCAACGGTCTGAATCCGTGCGCTGGGCCAGAGAATTGGGCCAAGAGAATAGGCCCAATATCTCTTTAAAACACGAATATAGAAAGGACCAACCAAAGCAACCTTGTACCTTGCACAAGCCAAAACACCGTTCCTTAGGCTCACCTAGTGGATCCGAGCTAGCCACTGGGTGCCATACATGGTCAGACCATGGGATCAGTGAGCTTTTCCTGGACCACGACATGTCTAGGTTGGTGTGTGTGGCTAAGCAAAGCATCACCTAGTCTAGACGCTTGTGCATCTTAATAACCAAATAAACCATTGTTTTGTCACAAACCAAATTACAAGGATTAATAACATAACACAAATAATCTACCGCCGCCCCCGTTTCTATTTCTTTTTTTTCTTCTTTCTCAAACACAATCTTCTCCTTCAACATCAATCTCTCTCAAATTCAGATCTAGCAAAATCTCTCCATCTCCGACGAGATTTCTTTGGTCGATCTCCATCACCATACGAGGGGGTGGCTTTTTTTCAGATCTCCATTGTCCGATTCAAATCCAACTCGAGTCGGATAACACGGGTATCCGACACGGATCCGAATAGCATTACCATGTCGGATACCCGGTTCATAACGGTTCGTGCACAGCTCGGCCTATTTGTACGGTTTCAGGTATCCGACATAATTATCCGGTTTGTGTCGGATACCCGATAATTCCCACCCCTAGTATAAAAATATCCCCTAATTGTTTTGGCAGTCACATAGGGTTTTTGGGTGCTCTTTACTAAGGTGGTGAGCAGCTCTGCAGTCGCGTGACTTAGCGATGTTCTCCGTAGATTCGGTTTTGGCTGTCAAAGTCGGGATATATTGGGATCGTGGTAGTGTGTGTTGTGGCGTCTCTACTACTCGAGTTGACTACTTACTTGGAGTACGTTCGTCCTCACTGCCCACAGGATGATCGGGTCTTGATGTATCATTGACCTACAGTTCTGCTTTAGGGTGGGGTTTGGCTTCGTCCGTCGTCTTCATCCACATCCAGTTTGGTTTAGGTCTGCTTAGTTTCGTTTTTTTTAGAGTGCATTTGCCTTAATTTGCACCCGTTATATATCGTTGTATTGTCATTTGTTATGGTTTTTAGACGATTCTCCCGTCTGCTGACCTGGCAGACCTTCGAGTTTCAGGTATGTCTGTGTTGAACAAAAATGCGCGAATAATTGTAAAACATATTTTATTTTATTTTATTTTATTTTTATAATTTGAGTTCGACCCCTTTTGGTTATCCTCTTGATTCGAAGTTGCATCGACACCAAGACTTAAGTGGTTTTGGTAATTTGGGCTGCACCCGAATTTTAACGGGTTGCCTATGTATCTCTTGGGAGAGAATCAAGCCTTACGTAATTCAGAGTATTAGAACTGATTTAATTTTTGGTGTTTGGTGATTGAACCCGACGAACTTGAGCTTTTTGTCGGGTGTCCTACGTACCCGGTTGGAACGGGATCAAACCACCCGTAGTTCTTTCTAGAACCGTTTGAATTTGAGGAAACTTGATTTGGAGTTTTGACTCCGTTTTCTTTTCCCTCGTTTAGAAGCCAATTTGAGATCGACCCACTAGAATAAATTGGCAATGAAATTTTACGAGTTTAACTTTATATTTTTTTATCAAACTCAATTTTAATCTGTGCCAATTATAATTTGTATATTTTAGCGGGTAAGTTTTGTAATTAAATACATTTTTTATCCTTAATATGCCGAGAGTTTTGTGTCTCAAACTCAAGAAATACTAAGGCCTTTGTTTTATGATTTTAATTGATCAAACCCAATTCAATTGGAGCCCAATCTCATTTTTTTAGTGCAACAACCCACGTTCTTTTTTATGTTTTGTCTTAGAAACCAGATACAGGAGGTAGGCACGTCTTTTCCCCCTGTTCATCATCTTCATCCTTTCGCCTTTTCCCCTTTCCACACCGGCGATCCCCAGAACTCAGTCCACCCAGCTCCTGGTGGTGAGCGGAGAAAGTCAGGCGCTCCGTTACCGACGGATTTGAGGGCACAAGCAAGGCTCCGAGTTGCTTTGAAAGAAACCCCCAATTCGGGTACATTCTAGGGCTTATTTTTATTTTATTTTATTTTACTTTCTTTTCTTTTCTTCATGAATTTCAACCCTCAAGTCCTATATTCGGATGATATTAGGAACTTGCTTCGCCCCTCTTTTTTAATTACATCCCTAATTTCTGAGTTTGGTAAATTTTCGTTTGCGCCGATTTTAGTGCTGCGATTTGGGACGATTTGGGACTTTTCGGTTCTGATAATTCGATTTCTAGGCTTGAGGAATCCAACTAGGCCACAGGACGTTAGTGCTTGGGCGTTTGGCAGACGTGCAACAATTTAGGTGCGGCAGTCTCGCCGGTAAATTAATTTCTTCCTTGTTTATTTGTGCTCAGCAGAAGCTAATTTAAGGCATAATTTGTGATCTCTAGTTTGGTGCCAAGACCTCTAGGATTTCATTATCTTCCTTTTATGTATAAGCGCCCATATCTGTTGCAGCCTTCTTTGTGTGTGTATGCTTCTGACAGTACTCAATTTGATAGAAGTTTTACCCATTTATTTGGTTTGTTTAGGATGGAAATTGATTCCAAATTGATGAGATTGCTTTGGCTTTTGATGCTGGTTTTGATTTCAATTTCAGTTTAGACTCCTTTAGGTGCAAGTTTAGACTTGCCACAAGGGCCTGATTTGCTTGTAATTGGGGAATCTTTTTCACAATATGTGCTTGATTTTAGTTTTTTGGAACGGATCGAACCTGTCCAGCAAATCGGTTCCCTTTTTTTTTCTTTTCTTGTGAATTTTGGATTGAGAGGAAGAATGTGATGTTTGATTGTTATCTCTTCCTTTTCCTTGCAAGTTGTTTTTTTTTATTTGGTTTTGATAATTTAGAGTGTCAACTTCAACAGCCGAGGATTTTCAATTTGGGGCATGTCTGCTTAGGGTAATAGAACACCAGTTCCCTTGGATTATTTGAGATGGAAATCGATTCTAACTTGATGATTTTATTCTATGGCTGCAAGGATTTTTTTTTCTTTTGTCTTGTTTAAAATTGCTTGCGGTTTGCGTGTGATTTAGTTGACTTGGCTAGGCGAAATCCAACAGCATTTTGCCCTCTTTTAGGGCGATTTTCTAATTCCGAAACCCAGGCCGCAAGCGAAAGCCAGTGACTTTGCAAGGGCGGGGTTTCGTGAATTGATTTCGGCAGCAATCCGACGTCGTTTAGGGCAATTTGCTGACTTCGAAACCCAGGCCGCAAGCGAAAGCCAGTGACTTTGCAAGGACGGGGTTTCGAAAGTCCATTTTGACAGAACTTCGTCTTCCTTTGGAGGTATTTGTTGACTCTGAAACCCAGGCCACAAGCGAAAGCCAGCGACTTTGCAAGGGCGGGGTTTCGAGAGTCAATTTTGCCGGTACTTCGATTGATTTGAAGATGGTTTGACGACTCCAAAACCAGGGCCCCAAGCGAAAGCCAGTGACTTTGCAAGGGCGGGGTTCCGAGAGTCGGTAGGAACCAATGCTGAGAGAACTACCTTGTTGCTCTTCTTTGTGGCGATGGCTTTTTTTTTCCTCTGCAGCAGCTTTTTTCTTTCTTTGTGTGCTTTTTTGCAGCCGTGTGTCCTCTTTGCAGTCGAAAATCAGACCTCTTTTTATAGGGGAGAATCATCTATAGCTCAACCCTACTTTCCTTCCCTTTTATTATTATTATTATTATGTGTACTCTTGAGGATACTCTTGCCATTCCCAACACACACGTACAGCTGCTGGATTCCCTTTAGGAGGATCTTCTTCCCTTTTTTTTTTGAGAATATAATATCCTATTAGGATTGATTTCACAACCAGTTGCACGCCTGAATTTCCAGCTGTCTTTTTTTTTTAAATTGCTAATCTTTGTTATTTTATTTATTCTAAGCAATATCATGGGCTGGATTTCTTTGCTTGGACATATGCATCGGGCATTGACTTTAAAATGCCCAATACCATACATTTTTTCTGTGTGTTATTTTTGTGAAGCTATCCAGTTAACGTCGGTTTATTCTTTTGCAGCTGAATAATTTCAATCAACCAATAGCTTCCGAGGATGGGTCCGTCATCATCTGCTGCTGAACCGGTGATAGGCCATCAACTGGTCTTGATTTTTTTTTATATATCGACCACATGTACTCTATAATCGACCACATGTACTCTATAATCGACCACATGTACTCAACAGTCGACTTTTGTAACATCCGAGACTTATTGCTCGCAAAGTTTATATTAATTGACAATCATTTTTACAATATAAATTGTTCATCACCTTTTGGTGTATTTGCTTTCGAAGTGCATTTGGATTTTTTTTCAAAATTCACCTCGAAACAGATGCTCCCGAACTTTGAATTTGTGAGAATCTTACCGAACAGATTCAAATTTCGCCCTTTTCTTCTCGCTCCCTCGACCTTATTTGATTTGGTCTTATATTATGATGTTTATTTCAGGAAATCGAAATGAATGTTTACGGAGATGCCCCTCCTGAAAGAGCTTTGGGAAGGAACAACATGGAGCTTTCATACGGGTCACTTTATCCAAGGTCCCTCTCTATTCGAGAGATTGACATTCCTCGGCAGATTCCGTCACTGAAGACTTGGACTAAAAAGGTGAGGGCCTTTTCAGGCTACCTGAGGTTCACTCGTGACGATGAACGTGGTTGCGTGTACACCACCAAAGATCTTGGCAAGCTGTTCGACGTGTCTTTCTTGATAAATTTCAAGCCGATGACAAACCTACCCAGAAGTTTCCTACTGACAGTGAGTTTTATCCCATTCTGAAGGACTTGTTGTCAAAGAAATTGAGGTGGGTTACAGATTTTAGCTTTAAGGGACTAGCCACCTTCACATCTGGCCTGTCAGATTGGACTGAAAGGATAATTGATAAGTATGACGATACATTGCGCTGTGCCGAGATTTATGGACTTGTGGCGATCTCACGTTTTCCTTATTTGTACCACAAGGATGTATGGAGAGCTTTTTGCGAGCTTTGGAGCCCTTTAACCAACACCCTACACCATGCAAGAGGTGAACTCGGGATTTCTCTTCATGACTTGAAGCAAATCGTAGGCCTGCCAATTCTTGGTGACCCTTATGAGGAATTCCTACCGCCGAATGAGCAACTATCCGACAAAAGTAAGTTTCTCCCTACTGTCTTGAAGCTTCTGCAAATTCACGCCGATCTATGTAACCGTTGGAAGAAAGACCAGATTTTTTGGGAGGAATGGATAGACTATTTCTACAGAGACGAGTGGAATGTTGCCGCTTTCGAGGGCACCTCTAGTATTGAGTTGCAACCGAAATAAGCTGCCCGCAAGGATACTGTACGGTATTTAGAGAGGTGACGTACGACAGATCTGCCTCGGATGATGGCAAGTCATCAAGGAGAACTAGCTGCGTTTCTTGCTCTCCTGCTAATTAGATTTGTCTTGCCGCAGACCTCCCAGGTGGTTCGTCCTGAAACCTTCGTCATGGCGTGCTTCATGGCACGAGGTGCACGAGTCTCTTTGGCACCCACAGTTCTAGCCTACATTTACCATGGTCTCAATAAGATGGCAACACATCCGACCTACCTGGGTAGAGCCAACCCTAGCTTTGGGATTCATTTTGTGATTGGATGGCTGTCAGAATATTTTCCCTGCTTATATAGGGCTCATGACGATAAATACTTCTCAAAGGACTACCCTCTCCTCAGGTGTTGTATCGGACTCCAGGATGAGAATTGGGATCTCTTCCAGACCAGATTGATACTCAGACATCAGCAGCATGTTCGCTACCGAACCATGCCTTTTGGAGGAAGAGATGACTTAGACCGAGTTGATACCGGAGGGCTTTCAGACATCAATTTTGAGCGTCTGCTTTGTATACGCTCAGCTGTATTGCCTATTCGAATGGGTCGGACTTTGACTTTGGAGCCCTACTACCCGAATAGATTTGCTCGTCAATTTGGCTTCGATCAGGGCGTCCCTGTCAATGCTTTGCAATTTAGCTTTCCATGCAGAGTTAGGAGATCGTTGGGTGATATTGCTGAATGCTACTCTCGTTTCTTTCAAAGGAGCACTAGTGAAAATTTTCATATACCCAACTATAGCATCCATGGAAAGTGTACTCGGGGTTACTGTACTTGGTGGGTGACAGCTTCCGCTCCCTATTTGAGTCAATCGATCCAGAAGGTTAACGTGACCTTATCAGGGAAGAAGAAGACCCTTTTGAGAGAACCGATTTATGTAATCGAAGACGTAAGGAAAGTGATTAGTGGATTCAAAGGCCTTAAAAGGCCTTCTAGAGTAGTCGAGCCCCCATCCCAAGACACACTGATGCCGATGGAGATGACAATGGAAAATTCAGAGAATCCCCCAATTCCTGTCGGAGGGTAACTCTGCTCAGGCGATCAGCCTTCAACAGAGGAGATTGACTACGAGGTCAGTCAGAAGCTTGACTTTGATGTCAGGAAGCCATCTTCACCCGATCTAGAGACTCCGCCCTTGGCACCAACCCAGATTGATTCCCAACTGCAACCCTTAATACAGGATTCTTCTGACCCAGTTTCGATTAAGAAAGCTCCTGAGAGTCTTCAAGCTTTACTCCCTGCTTCTGTGACGGGTTCGGTTCATGGCTTTCTCATTTCTGGCGTCAAGGAAGTGGTAGATATACTTTCATCTTCACCGTCATCTCGTGCTTTACTTGCCAAGAGCTCCCATGTACTTGATCTTTTAGGGATACTACAGAGCGTAGCACAAAAGGCTAAGGCCGACATCTCTTGGTTCGTCACAACTGTCGAAGGGGTTCTCCATGATGCCGAGGCTTCTTCAAAACTTGAGGAGGATACAGATGTTCAGATCATTGAGCGTTTGTCAACTCAACTTGCTCAACACACCTCTGCACTTGAATTACACCAGGCTCAAGCTCCCTGTTTGGCTCAAAGGTCTCATGATTTGCAGCAAAGGAGGGAGGCACTCCTAAAGTTGAAGAAGCAAGTTCGCGAAGTAGAGGCCAGCATTGACTGCGATTCTGCGACCTTAGAAGCCGACAATATCCAGCTGCAGGGCTTCATTAAGGAGGATGAGGAGAAGATCAGGCTACTTAAAGCCGAACTCGACCAGGCGGGGTTTGCGAGGATGACCGAGCTCAAATTGATTAAAGGACGCCGTCGTGCTTTGGTTAACGAGCTAACTGACTTCTCTTCTTCCCACTGAAACGTTCAGAAATAGCTTACTGTCTAGTTTAGGATTGAACAGTTCATTGACTTATGCTAATTCTCGTTAGGAATTCTCTTTTTTTACTATTTTAGAATGTCCTTGTTTACGTTCGTCTCCGCTTGCTCATTTGTTTGATTCATTGAGTATACACACATTTTTTTTATATGGGATAATACTATTTTTCCCGTTTTATCACCCCATTGCAAGGAAATATGATTCACGAGCTTCACAATGAAATTGAAACACGCCATCATACGACAAAGGCAGACGGAGTAGGCAACTTAATGCCTTTCGAAAGTAACATGACAGTGTGCAAGCCTACGTCCCCCACAAATTCGATAGGGACCAGCTGGCGTTGTATTGTTTTTGGGGCTGCGCTTAACATTTTTAGAATAGCTAAGCTGCCTACGTACCCTCTTCACGAGGGATCAAGCCGTTCGTAGTTCATTTTAGGCACCCTTTTCTTCATGTGTGTTACAGGGTGCTTCAGTTTCGGACTAATTTCAAGTCCATTTTTTCGTTCATTGTAGTGGGATCTTTTTTTTTTACCGCATCACTCGAATCATCTGGCCCCACCTTCTAGGAAGGGTTTCCCAAACACTTCGACTATCATTTGCGAACCCAGTTTTTTTTTTTTTTTTTTTGCGACTTGATTTGACGTATTTTGGTTGTCAAACGTCCTACGTACTCCTTGTTGGGCAGTTTGACACTGGAGGCTTTACCTGAAATACTTCTTCACGAATTTTCCATTCACGCAGGAGTATACCACTTCACCTTCGGCATTTGAGAGTTCATATGCCCCTTTAGGAAAAACTTTGGTCACCACATAAGGACCTTTCCATTTTGCTTCAAACTTTCCTTGGGATTTTCGGTTGATCACAATTGGTCGCCTAATGGTAAGGACCAGGTCACCAACAATGAATGAGCGAAATTTGACCCTTTTATTGAATGCCCCAGCCACTTGGGCTTGGTAGATTTCAAGTTTTTGTTGTGTTGCTAGCCAGTGCTCATCCAATGCTTCGAGCTCGACCAGACGAATCTTGACATTCTCCTCCGGATCGGTGAGCTGAACTGTGACTCTGAGAGATGGCAACTGAATTTCTAAGGGTAAAACAACTTCAGACCCAAAGATCAGGTTGTAAGGCGTACAATCTGTCGATGTGCGTGTTGTTTTCCGATAAGCCCATAGTGCCTCCGGTAGCCGTTCATGCCAATCTCTTTTGGATTTTGACACCATCTTCTTTAGGATCTTGCATAACACTTTATTAAATGCCTCAGCTTCGCCATTTGATGACGGGTTATAGCTCGATGAGAAGCTATGCTTAAACCCAAACTTCTCGCTCAACTTCACCAGCATCTGATTTTTGAAGTAGAGAGCGTTGTCTGAGATGATTTTTGAAGGAACTCCATATCGATAGATCAAGTGAGTCCTTATGAAGTTAGCAACTTCTTTAGCTCCCACTTCCTTCAATGGTATGACTTCTGCCCATTTTGAGAAGTAATCTGTAGTAGCCAGAATATACTGGTGTCACTCGCCGCTCACATTTTTCTAACTGGGTAGAAAGCGACGTTGATTTCTCGGCTACAGCTAGACCCTTTCCTTTCCTTTGGTCTTGAGAAGCCTTAGGTGTCTCCTTTTGAGGCTTGGCCGGATTTGGTACCCCAACCTCTGAAACCTTGGCCCTTTGAGCCTTCACAGTTGAGGATATTGCCTCCGACTCCTCATCAGAATAGGAGGTAACCAAAACCTGGACTACATTGTCCATGTCGAAAGGGATAGACCCAAAGAGGATTTTCCTTGGGCTATCGAGAAGATCCTTTGATGCAAGAGCACCTGAAGCACCCGCCTTACCAGCCGGACCAGTGACTCGAAGTCAAGCTAAACTGATCGCTGACAAACTCGCCAGCTTGGTATGCTACATGGGGAGACGAGCCAACACGCCGAGTGTCGGAGACCTAAGGCCAAGGCCGAAGGCCATACTTGTTTGTGAAGCAGAAGGATGTTAAGGAAACTCTATTTATATCTATTATTTAGTGTTTTAATATTTTAGTTGATATTCTATTATTTTATGAAAATAGATATATCTTTTATTTTAGGTAGAATCTAGAGGGTTATTTAAAGGAGAACTCTTTGTCATTGAAAGGCACGTTCAATATTATTCAGAAGCTTTTGCTCAAACCCTAAGACAAGTTCCTCTTGCGTTCTTGCTCGTACGATTGCGATTTCAATCCGTTTGTGCCGATTTGTCTCTCTGGTTATCTGTCTCGCAGAGTAGGTGATCCAAGGAGAAAGTCCACGTCCTCTTGATCCAAGACGGGCTTGAATCAAGTTGTAGAAGGAGGTCTTTTGCTTAGGGACTTGTGCCGACGAGTGGTTTAATCTCTTAGGTATAAGTATTCCGGCCAACTGATTGCCTTTGAACCCCATATTTTTACCTTCGCTGAATCTGTCGTATTTTTAACATCTGTTTTTATCCGAAAACTGATGTCTTTGAGTCTTCTGTCATCAGTCCGAATTATAGAACCGACGTCTAATCTTCTATTTGTGTTTGTTTCGGGAGCCTTTGTTGGAACGATCAGACAACCTCGCATCAAGTGGCATCAGAGCTAGGGTTCGACTTTGGCTCGTGTCAACCTTTCCGGTACGTTCTGAATAATTCTCGCTAGTGCTTCTGTGCTGTGTTTGTGTCTGCTTTTGGTTGCACCTGTTGAACTGTTTTCGCAATTCTGCCCGCGGAACCCTAAAAGCTTGTTCTTTTCTTTTGCAAAAAAAAAAAAATTCTTTTCAGAATTGCTGTAGAAAAAAAAAAGAGTAATCGCGTCGGAAAAATTAGTTCTATTATAAAGGCCCGCGATTAAAAGTGCGTTGGAAAAAACAGTCCTGAAATAAAGGCCCGCACTAGAAAGCTAAAAGTTCAGAATTTGCAACCATCTGCAGATCATAGGCATTGGTACGTTAGCGTTGGTGGGATTGCCTCAGGCTACCACTATGAGTCTTACCTACCCTAAAAGTCCCAACCTTTTCTTTGCTTTTGAGTCTTTCTCTGAATTCTCTTGGGTTTTGCTAATCTCTGCTTGAAGAACAGATTCTCACGAGACAGATTTAGATCGCAGACGCCACAAATTGAGTGAAGAGCGAAACACTTGCGAGGAGTTTTTCAGTTTTTCACTAACTTTAACGTGTTTGCTTGTTTGTTTTCTGTTGTGATGTCTAATGGCCAAGAGATACCCCAGGAGGGTCTCGCTGCAACTCTGGCAGCTATAAATGCTACCATGACCCAGTTGCTACAAACTAATCAGCGGATTGAAGCCCACTTGGCGACAGGACCGCGAATTCAGCCCCCTCAGAATGATCAAGAGGTGATTAACCCTCCACCCAACGGGGGTAATCTGGACCAAAGGGAAGGTCGGCAGCAACAACTCATCATCAACAATGAGTTTGAGGATGTCGGAAGAGAGGATAATTACCCACATAGGCGTGCTAGGGAACCCGAACAAGACGGTATCGGTCGAGTAAAGGTAAAGATTCCTTCTTTTACTGGTGCTAGTGATGCTGATGCATATTTAGAATGGGAAGCTAAGATTGAACACATTTGGGACTGCCATAACTTTGCTGAGGAGAAAAAGGTTCAATTAGCTGTTTTAGAATTTTCTGGTTTTGCGCTAACTTGGTGGAACAATTTAGTAAGAGACAGAAGGAGGACTTTGGAGGCGCCTGTGTCCACTTGGGCACACATGAAGGTTCTACTGAGAGCCCGGTTTGTGCCCCCGCACTACATCCGGGATCTGAAACATCGCCTAAATACTCTCCGTTAAGGTTCCATGAGCGCAGAAGAGGTCTACACTACCATGCAAGCAGCCATGGCCAAGTGTGACATTCGGGAGGCAGAGGAGGACACCATGTCGCGATACTTGGGAATTCTCAACCCTCCCTTGGCTCGCGAGATAGACAGCTATTCCTGCGAAACCATGATGCAGTTGCTTCACCTGGTAGTAAAGGTGGAAAGGAAGATGCGATTCCAATCGACATCCAGCCGGACAGGCCAAGGCCAAAATTGGCGAAACTCCGACAGGGAGCAGCAAGCGACGACGAACCGAGGCCAAAAGCCACCAATCGCGCCTGCAACGGGCTCCAGGGGCCCAGTACCGCCGATTCCATCGTTGCCAGCAACTCCATTGGGTAAACCCGGTTCTTCAAAGGGCAGTACTCCTAACCCTAATGCTAGAACTTTGGATATTGTTTGTTTTAAATGTCATGGTAGAGGTCATATGGCTAGGGATTGTCATAATCAACGTGTTTTGGTTATAAATCACTTAGGTCAATATGAATCTGAATCTGATAATGATGAACCTGAAGCTGAAACTGATAACTTGCCTGAATCTGATCTAGCCGAGTTTGATGATGAACAAGGAGATTGTTTGCTTGTTAGGAGAGTTTTACATTCTAAGCCTATTGTTTATGATGATAATCAGCGTGAAACTCTTTTCCATACTCAATTTCGTGTTCAAGGCAAGGTTTGTCGGGTTATTATTGATGGTGGTAGTTGTTGCAATCTTGCTAGTACTGAAATGGTGTCTAAATTGAAACTGACTACCTTGTGTCACCCTAGACCTTATAAATTGCAATGGATGAATGAAAGTGGTGAAGTTAGGGTTGATAAACAAGTTAATGTGCATGTTTCCTTGGGCTTATATGATGATACCATTCTTTGTGATGTAGTTCCTATGACGGCTAGCCATATTCTGCTAGGCCGCCCTTGGCAATATGATCACAAGGTTATTCATGATGGGTTTACTAATCGTTACTCCTTTGATTTTAAGGGAAAGAAAATCATCTTTAGACCCATGACGCCTTCGCAAGTTGCAGATGAGCTGGAGAAAGCTAGGAAGAAGAGGGAGGCGGAGGCATCAGGAAAACTGATGTCTGAGAAGGCTACGACATCGGTTGCTGCAGAAAAACTGATGTCAAAAGGTCCTGAGACGACTGCAGTAAGTTTACTGATGTCAAAAACTGAACTGCATTCCGAGGTAATAAGTTCCGATTACATTCTTATGCTTTTGTGTAAAGATCTATGCTTGCTTTCTGATGATGTTAAGGAACAATTACCTCCAAGAGTTAAGGATTTGTTAGAGGAATTCAATGATATCACTCCCGATGAGATGCCTGTAGGATTACCACCTCTTAGGAGTATCCAGCATCAAATTGATTTTATGCCTGGTTCCTCTTTGCCTAACCGCCCTGCCTATAGGACCAATCCTCAAGAAGATAAGGAAATAGAATCCCAAGTTCAGGAACTGTTGGATAAGGGATATATTAAGGAGAGCTTGAGTCCATGTTCGGTACCTGTGTTATTAGTCCCTAAGAAAGATGGATCTTGGAGAATGTGTGTTGATTATAGGGCTATTAACAATATCACTGTGAAGTATAGACACCCCATCCCTAGGCTAGATGATATGCTTGATGAATTATATGGTGCTACTTTATTTTCTAAAATTGATTTGAGAAGTGGTTACCATCAAATTCGGATGAGAGAGGGGGATGAGTGGAAAACAGTTTTTAAGACTAAACGTGGTTTATATGAATGGTTAGTTATGCCTTTTGGTTTGACTAATGCACCTAGTACTTTTATGAGATTGATGAACCATGTTCTTAGAAAGCTAATTGGGAAATTTGTTGTTGTATATTTTGATGATATTCTTATTTACAGCAAATCTCTAGAAGATCATGAAACTCACTTAAGGGAAGTTCTCTCAACTCTTCGTGTTGAGCACTTGTTTATTAATTTGAAGAAATGTGAATTTTGTTCTGATAGTGTCACTTTCCTTGGTTTTGTAGTTAGTTCCAGAGGGCTTCAAGTCGACCAAGGGAAGATTAAGGCCATCCAGGAGTGGCCGACACCTACAAGTGTTGGCGAGGTAAGGAGTTTCCATGGCTTGGCGACGTTCTATCGGCGGTTCGTCAAGGATTTCAGCACCATCGCCGCGCCATTGACGGAGTTGACCAAGAAGGGTCAACACTTCATTTGGGGAGCGCCCCAAGAGAAGGCCTTTACCACCCTTAAGGTCAAGCTGACGCATGCTCCACTGTTGGTCTTGCCGGATTTCAATCGACCTTTTGAAGTTGAGTGCGATGCAAGTGGAATTGGAATTGGAGGAGTTCTCATGCAAGAAGGTAAGCCTATTGCCTTCTTTTCTGAAAAATTGAAGGGTGCTTGTCTTAATTACTCTACTTATGATAAAGAGTTGTATGCTTTGTTTAGAGTTCTTAAGACATGGTCTCACTACCTTTGGCCTAGAGAATTTGTGCTTAGAACTGATCATGAGTCCTTGAGGTACTTTAGGAGTCAAGATAAGCTGGATCGTAGGCATGGTAGGTGGATGGAATTTATAGAAACCTTCCCATATGTGATTCAATATAAGAAGGGAAAGGACAATGTAGTGGCCGATGCTTTATCTAGGCGCCATAGCTTGTTGACTACATTAGATTCTCGGGTTTTAGGCTTTGTCTATATTAAGGATCTATATGTAAATGACATTGATTTTGGGGAGACCTATAGGACTTGTAAATCGAAAGGTTCATTAGATAAATTCTATTTGTTTGATGGATTTTTATTTCGGGTTGATAAGGTTTGCATTCATAGATGTTCTTTGAGGTTACTTCTTGTGGAGGAAAGTCATAGAGGTGGTTTAATGGGACATTTTGGGAGGGATAAAACCTATCATACATTACATAGTCATTTCTATTGGCCTCACATGCTGAAGGATGTCGAAAATTTTGTGAAAAGGTGCTTAGATTGTTTGAGGGCCAAGTCTAAGTTGAAGCCACATGGTTTATATACCCCTTTGCCGATTCCTAGTGCTCCTTGGGAAGATATTAGCATGGATTTTATAGTAGGTTTGCCAAGGACTAAGAAGGGGAGAGATTCAATATTTGTGGTTGTAGATAGATTCTCTAAGATGGCTCATTTTATTGCTTGCCATAAAACCGATGACGCTTCTAATATTGCTAGTCTTTTCTTTCGTGAAGTCGTTAGGTTGCATGGTTTGCCAAAGACTATTGTGAGTGATAGGGATACTAAGTTTTTAAGCCACATTTGGAGGACTCTTTGGGCTAAGCTAGGTACTAAGTTGCTATTTTCTACTTCTAGTCATCCCCAAACAGATGGCCAAACGGAGGTTACTAATCGTACCCTAGGCACCATTCTTAGAGCTGTCATTAAGAAGAATTTGAAGTCTTGGGAAGATGCATTGCCACATGTAGAATTTGCATATAATAGGACTTTGCATTCCTCAACTGGGTATACTCCTTTTGAATGTGTTTATGGTCTTAATCCGCTAACCCCTTTTGATCTTACTCCATATCCTATGAGAGAAAAAGAAAGCTTTGAAGCAGGTAAGCAAATTGAGTTCATTAAGGAGCTCCACGAGAGGACCAAGCAACGCCTCGAGGGAAAAACCACCAGTACGGCGGCTACCAAGAACAAAGGGCGTAAGAAGGTGACCTTTGAGGAAGGACACCTCGTATGGGTGCACCTAAGGAAGGACCGCTTCCCAGATCAACGGAAGTCTAAGTTGTCGCCTCGTGGTGATGGACCATTCAAGGTTTTGAAGAAGGTGGGAGACAATGCTTATCAGCTTGAACTTCCCGACGACTACGGAGTCAGCTCGACATTCAATGTCGCTGACTTAAGCCCCTATCCGACGGGAGAAGACGAAGCGGATTCGAGGTCGAATCCTTCCCAAGAAGGGGAGGATGATGCAGGAGCACCTGAAGCACCCGCCTTACCAGCCGGACCAGTGACTCGGAGTCAAGCTAAACTGATCGCTGACAAACTCGCCAGCTTGGTATGCTACATGGGGAGACGAGCCAACACGCCGAGTTTCGGAGACCTAGGGCCAAGGCCGAAGGCCATACTTGTTTGTGAAGCAGAAGGATGTTAAGGAAACTCTATTTATATCTATTATTTAGTGTTTTAATATTTTAGTTGATATTCTATTATTTTAGGAAAATAGATATATCTTTTATTTTAGGTAGAATTTAGAGGGTTATTTAAAGGAGAACTCTTTGTCATTGAAAGACACGTTCAATATTATTCAGAAGCTTTTGCTCAAACCCTAAGACAAGTTCCTCTTGCGTTCTTGCTCGTACGATTGCGATTTCAATCCGTTTGTGCCGATTTGTCTCTCTGGTTATCTGTCTCGCAGAGTAGGTGATCCAAGGAGAAAGTCCACGTCCTCTTGATCCAAGACGGGCTTGAATCAAGTTGTAGAAGGAGGTCTTTTGCTCAGGGACTTGTGCCGACGAGTGGTTTAATCTCTTAGGTATAAGTATTCCGGCCAACTGATTGCCTTTGAACCCCATATCTTTACCTTCGCTGAATCTGTCGTATTTTTAACATCTGTTTTTATCCGAAAACTGATGTCTTTGAGTCTTCTGTCATCAGTCCGAATTATAGAACCGACGTCTAATCTTCTATTTGTGTTTGTTTCGGGAGCCTTTGTTGGAACGATCAAACAACCCCGCATCATCCTTGGCAGCTCTCCACAATGTTGCATTGGCCTGTTCCAGAGCAGGGGAACGAGCCAATTTGCGAAGCGCTCCTGTCTTTCCGCATTGGGAACTACATTTGCGTCCCCTCTTCCTGCGAGGCTTGTTTTCCTTCTTCACCTCATTCACAACTGGCTTTGAGACCTTGGCCGAGTTACCGTTTCTCTTGATAACTCGAATTATTGGCCCACGAGCAGGCCTAGGTGTGAGCTCTTCTCCGTCGGCTACTTCTTCCCTGATAGCTTCGAAGCTGTTGTTAGTTGGAATCTCAGCGATGACCGACTCCCTAGTGACGTCGAACTGAACCTTAAACGATCTCTTCTTCAACCAGCGGCCACCCTCCACGAGAAATGTAGCAGGTAATTCGTTGAAGTTGACAATAGCTCCCGGTGCCATTTTTCTCCTACAAATAAGAAATAGGCAAATATTAGTTTCAACACAACTAAGAGATGAAAAGGAAAAAAGGGTCCCACCGAGCGTGCCAAAAATATGTTGAACAAAAATGCGCGAATAATTGTAAAATATATTTTATTTTATTTTATAATTTGAGTTCGACCCCTTTGGTTATCCTCTTGATTCGAAGTTGCATCGACACCAAGACTTAAAGTGGGTTTGGTAATTTGGGCTGCACCCGAATTTTAACGGGTTACCTACGTATCTCTTGGGATAGAATCAAGCCTTACGTAGTTCAGAGTATTAGAACTGATTTGATTTTTGGTGTTTGGTGATTGAACCCGACGAACTTGAGCTTTTTGTCGGGTGTCCTACGTAACCGGTTGGAACGGGATCAAACCACCCGTAGTTCTTTCTAGAACCGTTTAATCTGAGGAAACTTGATTTGGAGTTTTGAATCCATTTTCTTTTCCCTCGTTTAGAAGCCAATTTGAGATCGACCCACTAGAATAAATTGATAATGAAATTTTACGAGTTTAACTTTATATTTTTTTTATCAAACTCAATTTCAATCTGTGCCAATTATAATTTGTATATTTGAGCAGGTAAGTTGTGTAATTAAATACATTGTTTATCCTTAATATGCCGAGAGTTTTGTGTCTCAAACTCAAGAAATACTAAGGCCTTTGTTCTATGATTTTAATTGATCAAACCCAATTCAATTGGAGCCTAATCTCATTTTTTTAGTGCAACAGCCCACGTTCTTTTTTATGTTTTGTCTTAGAAACCAGATACAGATACAAGAGGTAGGCGCGTCTTCCCCCCCCCCCCCCCCCCCCCCCGTTCATCATCTTCATCCTTTCGCCTTTGCCCCTTTCCACACCGGCGATCCCCAGAACTCAGTCCACCCGGCTGATATTAGGAACTTGCTTCGCCCCTCTTTTTTAATTACATCCCCAATTTCTGAGTTTGGTAAATTTTCGTTTGCGCCAGTTTTAGGGCTGCGATTTGGGACGATTTGGGACTTTTCGGTTTGGATAATTCGATTTCCAGGCTTGAGGAATCCAACGAGGCCACAAGACGTTAATGCTTGGGCGTTTGGCAGATGTGCAACAATTTAGGTGCGGCAGTCTCGCTGGTAAATTAATTTCTTCCTTGTTTATTTGTGCTCAGCAGAAGGTAATTTAAGGCATAATTTGTGATCTCTAGTTTGGTGCCAAGACCTCTAGGATTTCATTATCTTCTTTTTTTGGATGAGCGCCCATGTCTGTTGCAGCCTTCTTTATGTGTGCATGCTTTTGACAGTACTCAATTTCAAAGAAGTTTTACCCATTTATTTGGTTTGTTTAGGATGGAAATTGATTCCAAATTGATGAGATTGCTTTGGCTTTTGACGCTGGTTTTGATTTCAATTTCAGTTTAGACTCCTTTAGGTGCAAGTTTAGACTTGCCACAAGGGCCTGATTTGCTTGTAATTGGTGAATCTTTTACACAATATGTGCTTGATTTTAGTTTCTTGGAACAGATGGAATCTGTCCAGCAAATCAGTTCCCTTTTTTTTCTTTTCTTGTGAATTTTGGGTTGAGAGGAAGAATCTCCTGTTTGATTGTTATCTCTTCCTTTTCCTTGCAAGCTATTTTTTTATTTGGTTTTGATAATTTAGAGCGTCAACTTCAACAGTCGAGGATTTTCAATTTGGGGCATGTCTGCTTAGGGTAATAGAACACCAGTTCCCTTGGTTTATTTGAGAGGGAAACCGATTCTAACTTGATGATTTTATTCCGTGTACAATTGAACTTGTTTGGCTTGTACAAACTTCTGTTTCTCCTGCTCTGATTTCAACTCTATGGCTGCAGTGATTTTTTTTTTCTTTTGTCTTGTTTGAAATTTCTTGCGGTTTGCGTGTGAATTAGTTGACTTGGATAGGCGAAATCCAACAACATTTCGCCCTCTTTTAGGGCAATTTGCTAATTCCGAAACGCAGGCTGCAAGCGAAAGCCAATGACTTTGCAAGGGCGGGGTTTCGTGAATTGATTTCGGCAGCAATCCGGCGTCGTTTAGGGCAATTTGCTGACTTCGAAACCCAGGCCGCAAGTGAAAGCCAGTGACTTTGCAAGGACGGGGTTTCGAGAGTCCATTTTGACAGAACTTCATCTTCCTTTGGAGGTATTTGTTGACTCCGAAACCCAGGCCACAAGCGAAAGCCAGTGACTTTGCAAGGGCGGGGTTTCGAGAGTCGATTTCACCGGTACTTCGATTGATTTGAGGATTGTTTGACGACTCCGAAACCGAGACCACAAGCGAAAGCCAGTGACTTTGCAAGGGCGGGGTTCTGAGAGTCGGTAAGAACCAATGCTGAGAGAACTACCTTGTTGCTCTTCTTTGTGGCGATGGCTTTTTTTTTTCCTCTGCAACAACTTTTTTCTTTCTTTGTGTGCTTTTTTGCAGCCGTGTGTCCTCTTTGCAGTCGAAAATCAGACCTCTTTTTATAGGGGAGAATCATCTACAGCTCAACCCTACTTTCCTTCTCTTTTATTGTTATTATTATGTGTACTCTTAAGGATACTCTTGCCATTCCCAATACACATGTACAGCTGCTGGATTCCCTTTAGGATGATCTTCTTCCCTTTTTTTTTTTGAGAATATAATATCCTATTAGGGTTGATTTCACAGCCAGTTGCACGCCTGAATTTCCAGCCGTCTCTTTTTTTATTTATTTAAATTGCTGATCTTTGTTATTTTATTTATTCTCAGCAATGTCATGGGCTGGATTTCTTTGCTTGGACATATGCATCGGGCCTTGACTTTAAAATGCCCAATACCATACATTTTTTCTGTGTGTTATTTTTGTGAAGCTATCCAGTTAACGTCGGTTTATTCTTTTGCAGCTGAATAATTTCAATCAACCATTAGCTTCCAAGGATGGGTCTGTCATTATCTGCTGCTGAACCGGTGAGAGGCCATCAACTGGTCTTGATTTTTTTTATGTATCGACCACATGGAATCAATAATCGACCACATGTACTCAACAATCGACTTTTGTAACATCCGAGACTTATTTCTCGCAAAGTTTATATTAATTGACAATCATTTTTACAGTATAATGTGTTCATCACTTTTTGGTGTATTTGCTTTCGAAGTGCATTTGGATTTTTTTTCAAAATTCACCTCGAAACAGTCTGAACTCGAATTTTTACCTCATAAAAAAAATCCCAAAATTGTTCAACTATATGCAAGGTTATTTACAAAATTATTGCAAAAAGGCTAAAACGGTTTATTGACAAACTCATACACCCCTTTCAAGGTGTTTTTGTATCGGACAGAGCAGTTCTGGACAATATCCCGATTGTACACAAAACTTTCCAATCATTAAAAAGTAGAAAAGGAACTATGAAATGGATGACAATCAAACTTGATATGGAAAATCCCTATAGTAAGGTCGACTAGGACTTCTCATTTGATGTTCTTAAAAAAAACTCAATTTCCATCCAACCTCATATGATGGATACAAGAATGCATAACAATTGTCTTTTTCTCAGTTTTGATAAGTAACAGTCCAACAGCTTATTTCCTCTCATCTAGAGGCATGCGACAAGGTGATCCTTTATCACTTTTCATATTCATTCGGGGAGCAGAAATATTAGCAAGTTATAAAATTATTGCAGATAGGCTAAAATGGGTTATTCACAAACGCATACACCCTTTCAAGGTGTTTTTGTATTGGGCAGAGCAATTCTGGACAATATCCCGATTGAACACAAAACTTTCCAATTGTTCAAAAGTAGAAAACGAACTATGAAATGGATGACAATCAAACTTGATATGGAAAAGCCCTATGATAGGGTTGACTAGGACTTCTCATTCGATGTTATTAAAAACTTGATTTCCATCCAACCTCATATGATGGATATAAGAATGTATAACAATTGTCTTTTTCTCAGTTTTTATAAATAACAGTCCAACTGCACATTTCCTTTCATCTAGAGGCATGCGACAAGGTGATCTGTTATCACTTGTCATATTCATTCATGGAGCAGAAATATTAGCAAGAAATTTGCAACAAGAAACTAATATTCACAATGGAAAATTAGGCTTCAAATTTGGAAGACCGGGATCCAAATCTCATTTATGGATTTCGCAGACGACATCATTATCTTCGCAAATGCTTCTGTAAGTGCAAGTTGGAAAACTATGGAAATAATGGATGAGTATTGCACTGTTTCATGTCAAAAAGTGAAATTTCAT
This sequence comes from Persicaria maculosa, assembly GCA_963922045.1. Classification (NCBI taxonomy): domain Eukaryota; kingdom Viridiplantae; phylum Streptophyta; class Magnoliopsida; order Caryophyllales; family Polygonaceae; genus Persicaria; species Persicaria maculosa. Next base: position 57,346,705 of record OY998251.1, on the reverse strand, counting down.
AAATCATCATTTTAAACCACTACAAGAGTACCTTACTTAATAATACAATCATAGAAGGACACACTAAACATTCCCCACATGAGATTAATGAAGAACTACTTCAGATGTTCAATCATCAATGGAAAAGTGAACAAAGAAACTTTTGATAATCTAATATGCAAATAAAAGGAACAACCGACTAACTGGAGAGAGAACGTACTATCTATCGCAACAACGTCGTGCAGTACTTATTAACTCAAATCTGGCGTCTAAACCCTCATACATAATGCAGAGGTTTCTTCTGGAATATGGACCTGTAAAATAAACCATTAATAAGTTGAGACAAAATATGTAAACCAAAGAAGAAAGGTGGATTAGGAATAAAAAAACCAAGGACGTGAATGAAACAGTACAAATGAAATTTATTTGGAAAACCTTAACGAAACCAAGTAATTATTGAGTGAAAATCATAAAACACAAATCTCTAAAGAAAACATACTAGAATGTAGAAGATGCGACAACGCATCATGGCAATGAAGAAATATCAGTTCACTAGAAGACAAGTTCAAAATGGGCCTAGTTTGGTCTGTTGGATATGGCGAATCAATAAAATTTTGGGAAGACAATGGGTATCAACCACACCACTTATTAGAAGAATTAGTCCAATCAGACAAATTGATAAAAAGAATTAAGGTTAGTGAGTACATTATAGGCAACAGATAGTGAAAAGAGAAGCTAAATGAATATTTAGACCAAGAGATGGTTAAGGAAATTACAAATATCCCAATTCCAATTAACAAACTCTTAGACAGACTATATTGATGGTCGGACCACGATTTTCGGTTTACAACGGCCAGTGCGATTAAAATCATAACTAACCCAGAGAGAACTTCGGATGACCCAAACACTTGGTTATGGAAACTAGATACAATTCCAAAAATTAATAACTTTCTTTGAAAGTTAAGCCAGAGGGAACCACCAATAAAGGAGAGACTAGCCCATAGAGGAATCTTGATTCCTTATAAATGCACTTTTTGTGGCAACCAAAGTGACGCCTAAACCTATTTGTTCATTGAATGTGGGTTTACAAAGGATTTGTGTTTAAGCATTGACAAAATTACGGAGATAACATGTACTATCTTAAACTCCACAAGAGATATCAAAATAATAATGAGTTACCTAGGAGAGAAACTAGATAAAGAGGAAAAGAAGATCATGGAAATAAAATGGTGGATTACATTGTTTTATAAAAATTAGATAACTTTCCGAGTAAATCAAATTACATGCCCAAAAGATAGCAAGATTTGTACCAATAGCACAAGATAACTGGAGAAAACCAAAAAAGGAAGAGGATAACTATGAGAAATTGTGGCTAATAAGGAGCCCCAAAAAAGGATTAATAAAAAAATATATAATGGAAGAAACTGGAATATAGATATTTGAAACTTAACTTCGATTGCTCAATCAATTCAATGAGTGATAGCCACATAGGATATATAATCGGAAATTGGAAGGGTCATCTGATAAAGATTTACAAAAATGAAGGACGATAAAATGCAATAGTCACAAAAACCCTTGCATTACGTGAATGCCTTAAGAAAGCACGAGAACTAAAAATACAAAAATTGTAAATAGAGGGAGATTCACAAATCATTATAAAACACTTACAACTAAAAGGCAATTGCCCATATGAAATTGAACTGATTATGGGGATATCAAACTAACAACTCTAGAAATCCCTGAAGTAAAATTTTACTATGTGTCCCGTGAAGAAAATAGAGTGACTGATAAGGTTGTACACTTTTTTTGCTCTATTAGCGGGGTTGCGATTATCACAAATACAAATCTGCTTGATATCATCCAGAAGGATGCAATCGGTTAGGCACCCAACTGACCAAATCTTTACTTTATCAGAAAAATAAAATATATCCAAATTTTTGTTTATGACTACTGTTGTTTATAGTGGAAAACATCAAACGATCGTATTTTAAAAAACTAATATAAGAATAAATACTAAATTGTTACCTAAACATTAGAATAAAGACTCATACGTTCACGTTCTCTAATGATTGTCCAATTGTAACATTGTTTTTTTTAAGCCAACCCCCCCGGCACTAAGTCCGGGTAAGGGGAGGTTTATGTAAATTCAATGAAAGAATGGGGGGGGTGGTCATACAACGTTTAGGTCGTACTCTTGAAAGCAAGGACAAAGCCTAGATTCTCAAGAGTGTTCAACCAAAACCAAGTGTCAAAAGTGCATGTTCCCCTAGGCATACAAGCCTCTCGGAAACATACAAAAGCGTTAAGAAAATAAACCAAGGGTGTGCTTAAGACTCGCAAGTCTCATAGGCCACACCAATAAAACACCAAAAGGGGTTTGTTCCAAGGGTACGCAGCCCCTCAAAGACACAAACACCCAACAAAGACCTAGGGGGTGCTCCCAGAAGCACGTGGGCTTCAAAGGCTCGCAGGCCTTAGGACACACCCCAAAAGTATGTAGCATAAACCAACAAATCACTATCGGGAGGAAAGGGGCTGATTTATCAAATTTTCTCGACTTCATGGGAAGGAAAGGCAGCATGGAGCACACGAAAGACATGGGTGGTAATGACCTTGGTCACGACCTCAACCGGGATGAAGTTGCCATCGTAGATCTTGGCATTCCTAGCATGCCAAATGTAGTAGATGGCCGCCGAGAAGGCATAGTTTTTTGCCCTCATGTTGCAACTCTTTTTCCTCTTATGTCTCCTTAACCATCTAAGCCCTCTCGCGAAGGTGTTGACCTCCTCCGGAATGTTGAAAACAGCCCGGGTTCTTCTCCAAATCTCCTTAGTGTAAGGGCACTCAAAGAACAAGTGTTCATGTGTCTAAGAAAAACAACGGTTAGTATCTAAGAAAAACAACCTATCAAGAGTAGGGAGCTTACCCAAGGTAGCTAACCATAATATGAAGCAATGCTTTGGAGTATTCATATTCTCCCAAACCTCCTTGTGCCATCTCACCTTGTCCTCCTTATGCCGAAACTCTTCATAGGCCTTCTTCACCATGAACTTGCCCTCGCTACACCACTCATCAAACTTCTCATCAAGGTTAGAAGAAGCACAAATTTTGTTTTTTTACCTCAACAAGAGCTTTGATGAGAGGAGAGTCCCTCCAAAGAGCTTCCCGATCCTTCATGTGAGTCACGGCAAGGTACTTGTGGTGTACCCATCTCACCCATATGCTTTCATTTCTCTCAAAAATGCGCCAAAGATGCTTAGCCATGAAGGCCAAGTTCCAAGTTTGAATGTCAAGGATGCCTAGCCCACCTTCTTGCTTGGGGAGGCACATCTTACTCCACCTAACTCTTAGCAACTTCCAAAGGAAAGAGCGGCAAAGGTTGGTGAGGGCACGAATAATGGCTTCAGGAACTGGTAAGACCGGGAGCCAAAAGCCCTCAATCTCTTGGATGACCGAGGTAATGAGCTCCCTTGGACCTGCATATGAGAGGTGTTTACTAGCCCAAAAGTTCAGATTCTTGCCAATTTTCTCCAAGAGAGGGGTGTAGTGTGCAACACAGAGCCCATGGGGGCTAATGGGCACACCAAGGTATCAGAAGGGGAATTCTCCATCTTTGAAGCCCGTGATCTCCTTTAGTGCAGCCATTTCATGTTGTGGAACCGAGGCAAGGAAAATGGATGATTTGCTCCTATTCACTTTGAGTCCGGACACACTCTTGAACTTTTGAAGGCATCCCATCAAGACTTTGACCGAAGCTACATCTCCCCGAGAAAACATGACAATGTCATCGGCAAACACAAGGTATGCTAACCTAACATTGTCATAATTTTGGTGGAAGTTGAAGCCCGGTTTGCTTGTTTCCACCTTCACAAGCGTAGAGAAGAAATTCATAGCAATAACAAATAGGAGCGGAGATAAAGGGTCCCCTTGACGGAGACCCCTTTTCCCCTCAAAAAGACCATGCATCTCATTGTTAATCTTAATAGAAAAGGATGTAGAGGACACACATTCCATAACCCAATGCACAAATAAGGGAGGCAAGGCAATCTCATGCAAAGAAAATTCAAGAAACTTCCAAGATAGGGTATCGTAGGCTTTAGCAAGATCAATATTCAAAAAACACCTACGAGTATCCCTTTTCACATTGTATCTACGGAGAAGCTCTTGAACTAGAAAGATATTATCCGACATGAGTCTCTCCGGCACAAAGGCCGCTTGAGCATGATCAACCAAGTAAGAAAGACAAGACCCAAGTATAGTAGTAATGATCTTAGATACAACCTTATAGACCACATTACAACAAGAGATAGGTCGGAAGTTACTTACTTGGTTTGCATCATCTACCTTTGGGATCAAACTCACCACCGTATGATTAAGTTGCTTGAGGAGAACTCCATTACGGAAGAACTCCTTCACAGCTGCACAAAGCTCTCCCCCGGTGATATCCCAAGTCTTCTTGAAAAAGTTTGATGTGTATCCATCCGGTCCGGGTGCCTTGTCCTCACCAATCACCCAAAGGGCTGTTTTAATCTCCTCATTGGACACCAAGGCAACAAGCATTGCTTTGTCTTCATCCTTCACTTTAGCTCCACTAGCGAGCATGGATGGATCAACCTCATTTGTAAAATCTGCACAACCAAGAAGCTCTTTGTAGTATCCAACAAATTCATTTGCCACCTCCTTAGGGGATTTAGAAATAGTCCCATTCCTTTTTTGGATTGACACAATGTGGTTCTTATGTCTATTGAAACGCATAAGGGAATGGAAATATTTATTGCATTGATCACTTTGGAGAGTGTACTTAGCTTTGGAGCATTGTCTAAGGAAGGAGTATTCCGCCTTGTTGAGCCTTTCTGCCTTCATTTTAGCCCTCCTCAATTCATCCCAAGTTGCTGAATTTTCCGGGTTTAGCCTCGCATCTTCCATAGCAATGTTAAGGGCCTCATTTGCTTCCTTAGCCTTGACGGAAATGTGTCCATACTCCTTAGAGTTCAAAGATTTCAGCGGCCCTTTGAGCTTTTTGATGAGCTTGCAAAGTCGAAATTGGTAGGATCCTCTCCAAGATCCACACCAATTCTCCTTAACAAGGTCACCAAACTTACCATGCTCACTCCACATGTTAAGATACTTGAAAGTGTGCTTCTTTCTCCCTTCACTCCTACAAAGAGACACAATAGCCGGCTTGTGGTCCGAGAGGCTCCACAAGTCGGGGTAATTCACATGACAAAACATATTGCAATTGATCCATTCACGGTTTAGAAGTACCCGATCAATTTTGCTCCATTTTCCTCCCTTGCACCAAGTGAATTTATTCTTGCTCGTGTATGGTGCATCCTCAAGCCCAAGGTTCTCACACGCCTCTAGGATGTCACGGCACTCATACATGGTGACCGACTCCACATTCATCCTCTCATCATGTCTCATGACACAATTGAAGTCCCCAAGCACCATCCAAGGCATAGTGTGGCTGCATAAGATGTTAGTGATGCTCGGCCACATAGCTCTTCTATGGACAACCGTGTGCAGCCCATAGACAAAACAAACACCAACTTTCTCACCGGTAGCTTTGTTAGTCACAAAACAAGCTATATGTTGGACTCCTATCTCAATAAATTCCAACAACACAAAAGAGGGATCCCAAACCACAAGGATTCTACCTCTTTCATCAAGTTGGAAATTAGAGACAAGATTCCAACCAAAGAAACCATTATTCATGAAATGATCAAGATTGAAACTACCCTCATAGAGTTTAGTTTCAAGAATAGCACATACCTTAGCATTATTATCCCTCACGAGATCGCGCAGACCATTTTGTTTCCAGGGATGGTTCAACCCCGTTATATTCTATGTTATAATCCTCATCAAGACCTATTGTTGGTCTTTTTCTTACCTCTTCCACCATCCTTGCTCCTAGTCACCCTAGCACTATCTTGCGGTGGCTTTGGGAGCCACTTGTTCTCGGATCTTAGGGCATATACAATAGTATTGCTATTAGTAATGGGGGACTTACCTTTCCTTCTTGGAGCCTTGGACAAAACCTTTGTAAAGGTGGTAGAATCCTCTGAATCCGCATCATGACCATCCTCACTCTCGGCATGCCTAGAGCTCTTCTCCGAAGAGGAGATGTCAAGGTCACTTGGATCATCACCAAGCCCGACACCTTTCCTCTTTCCTTTCCTACCATTCACATCATTATCAGTAGGAATATCAAGGGGGGGGGGGGGATGGAATTCTTGCCTCATTTTGCTCGTGGCTTGCGTTGGGACAAGCTTGCTCATCTCCTTTGGCCTTCTTTGCCGAATTCTTCCTTCTCTTCTTTTGTTTTTTGGCCGAGCTAGTTGTGCCTTGTGCATATGCATCCATAGTAGTGAATGTAGGAAAAGGAGAGCCAGAAAAACTTACAAGGGGCGTGGAAGTACTCGGAGGCACTAGGGTCTCGCCATTTGCTCCTTCCTCCGTCGTCACAATAGAGCAAGTGTTCACAACGGGTAGGCTGTTTTCCTTCCTCGAATTTTGCTCAAGACTGGCCTTATGGGAGTCATTAGGACTGTTGGGATCGTTGTTGTCCGAGGGGTTCGTAGAAGTGCCCGGAGGTGAGCCTTTGCCTACCTTGTCCTCTTTATTGCTAGCTTTCGGAGAGGTTGTGTTTTGTTCATCCTCCTTGTTCTTCCCTTCACCACTCGAGCTAGTATTGGACCTTTTCTCATTTAGCTTACACACATTAGCATTATGACCAAGGGCATAGCAAACTTTGCAAAATTTAGGCTCATTTTCAATTAAGAAAGTGCAAGATCGAACATCCTTATCATCAAAATGCAAGTTTACCTCCCGGGTGATAGTTTCACCTAGATTTACCACAACCAATGCCCTTGCGTAAGTTACTTTCTTCCTCTCCTTGGTAACTTTGTCCAAGAACAACGGATTTCCCACGTGTGATGCAACTTTCCCAATGTACTCCGTCGTCCAACAGTTTGAGGGGATTCCATAGATCCTCACCCAAAGGGGGACGGTGGAAATGTCTTTCCTAGAGCCCGAGAACTTGTCCTGAACATTCTTTAGGATAAGAGGCCTCACATGGATGAAATAGGGGCCACCTTCAAGCAATTTGTTAGCATCACATTCGGTATCAAAAGAGAAGAAAATCCAATCATTTTCAATTCTAACTTTGGACTTAACTCCCCAAGACTTACGAAGCTCATTGATCTTGAAAGAACCGGGGAGGAAGCCTACATATTGGCCTATTAATGTCCAGCCCCAAAACTCATGTTTGGGGAGAGCATCGACAACCTTGATGTCCACACGTCCCTTGGTAGGGGGATGGAACTCAAGCTTTGTACTAACTCCCACATTCGTGAAGATTTTCTTTAATTTAGAGTCCCAAGCATTAGGTCTAGGAGGGTGAGACTTACCTTGGTTTCCATTACTTTTCTTGTCCGAGCCCGTAGTAGCCTTACCCTTGTCAGGACCTCCGTCGTTAGTGTTACCCGGGTTGGAGGATCCAGGTGCGGAGTTATCCGAAATTGGAGGAACCGGGTGGCTTTGGCCAAAATTATCCGCATTAACCGAGCGCTTGGAGCTGTCGCTATCCATAGGAGGGGGCAAGCCATCCGGAATCGTGCTACTCGGGTTACTCGGAGTGTAGTTATCCGGATATCGGAACACATGCCCAGGTGGATTACCCGAAACCAAGCCAGAGTTAACCGGTTGATTTCGGCAGCAATCCGACGTCGTTTAGGGCAATTTGCTGACTTCGAAACCCAGGCCGCAAGCGAAAGCCAGTGAATCTGCAAGGGCGGGGTTTCAAGAGTCCATTTTGACAAAACTTCGTCTTCCTTTGGAGGTATTTGTTGACTCTGAAACCCAGACCACAAGCGAAAGCCAGTGACTTTGCAAGGGCGGGGTTTCAATAGTCAATTTTGCTGGTACTTCGATTGATTTGAAGATGGTTTGACGACTCCGAAACCCAGGCCACAAGCGAAAGCCAGTGACTGTGCAAGGGCGGGGTTCCGAGAGTCGGTAGGAACCAATGCTGAGAGAACTACCTTGTTGCTCTTCTTTGTGGCGATGGCTTTTTTTTTCCTCTGCAGCAGTTTTTTTCTTTCTTTGTGTGCTTTTTTGCAGCCGTGTGTCCTATTTGCAGTCGAAAATCAGACCTCTTTTTATAGGGGAGAATCATCTACAGCTCAACCCTACTTTCCTTCCTTTTTATTATTATTATGGGTACTCTTGAGGATACTCTTGCCATTCCCAATACACACGTACAGCTGCTAGATTCCCTTTAGGAGGATCTTCTTCCCTTTTTTTTTGAGAATATAATATCCTATTAGGGTTGATTTCATAGCCAGTTGCACGCCTGAAATTCCAGCTGTCTCTTTTTTTTTAAATTGCTAATCTTTGTTATTTTATTTATTCTCAGCAATGTCATGGGCTAGATTTCTTTGCTTGGACATATGCATCGGGCCTTGACTTTAAAATGCCCAATACCATACATTTTTTCTGTGTGTTATTTTTGTGAAGCTATCCAGTTAACGTCGGTTTATTCTTTTGCAGCTGAATAATTTCAATCAACCACTAGCTTCCGAGGATGGGTCTATCGTCATCTGCTGCTGAACCGGTGAGAGGCCATCAACTGTTCTTGATTCTTTTTTATGTATCGACCACATGTACTTAATAATCGACCACATGTACTCAATAATCGACCACATGTACTCAACAATCGACTTTTGTAACATCCGAGACTTATTGCTCGCAAAGTTTATATTAATTAACAATCATTTTTACGGTATAATGCGTTCATCACCTTTTTGTGTATTTGCTTTCGAAGTGCATTTGGATTTTTTTTCAAAATTCACCTCGAAACAGATGCCCCTGAACTTTGAATTTGTGAGACTCTTACCGAACAGATTCAAATTTCACCCTTTTCTTCTCGCTCCCTCGACCTCATTTGATTTGGTCTTATATTATGATATTTATTTCAGGGAATCGAAATGAATGTTTATGGAGATGCCCCTCCTGAAAGAGCATTGGGAAGGAATAACATGGACCTTTCATACGGGCCACTTTATCCAAGGTCCCTCTCTATTCGAGAGACTGACGTTCCTCGGCAGATTCCATCACAGAAGACTTGGACTAAAAAGGTGAGGACCTTTTCAGGCTACCTGAGGTTCACTCGTGACGATGAACATGGTTGAGTGTACACCACCAAAGATCTTTGCAAGCTGTTCAACGGTGTCTTTCTTGACAAATTTCAAGCCGATGACAAACCTACCCAGAAGTTTCCTACTGACAGTGAGTTTTATCCCATTCTCAAGGACTTGTTGTCAAAGAAATTGAGGTGGGGTACAGATTTTAGCTTCAGCGGACTAGCCACATTCACATCTGGCCTGTCAGATTGGACTGAAAGGATAATTGATAAGTATGACGATACTTTGCGTCGTGCCGAGATTTATGGACTTGTGGCAATCTCACGTTTTCCTTATTTGTACCACAAGGATGTATGGAGAGCTTTTTGTGAGCTTTGGAGACCTTTAAGCAACACCCTACACCATGCAAGAGGTGAACTCGGGATTTCTCTTCATGACTTGAAGCAAATCGCAGGCCTGTCAATTCTTGGTGACCTCTATGAGGAATTCCTACCGCCGAATGAGCAACTATCCGACGAAAGTAAGTTTCCCCCTACTGTCTTGGAGCATCTGTGAATTCACGCCGATCTATGTAACCGTTGGAAGAAAGACCATATTTTTTGGAGGAATGGATAGACTATTTCTACAGAGACGAGTGGAATGTTGCCGCTTTCGAGGGCACCTCTAGTATTGAGATGCAACCGAAACAAGCTACTCGCAAGGATTCTGTACGGTATCTAGAGAGGTGACGTACGACAGGTGGTTCGTCCTGAAACCCTCGTCATGGCATGCTTCATGGCACGAGGTGCACGAGTCTCTTTGGCACCCACAGTTCTAGCCCACATTTCCCATGGTCTCAATAAGATGGCAACACATCCGACCTACCCGGGTAGAGCCAACCATAGCTTTGGGATTCATTTTGTGATTGGCTGGCTGTCAGAATATTTTCCCTGCTTATATAGGGCTCATGACGATAAATACTTCTCAAAGGACTACCCTCTCCTCAGGCGTTGTATCGAACTCCAGGTGGAGAATTGGGATCTCTTCAAGGCCAGATTGATACTGAGACATCAGCAGCATGTTCGCTACCGAACCATGCCTTTTGGAGGAAGAGATGACTTAGACCGAGTCGATACCGGAGGGCTTTCAGACATCGATTTTGAGTGGCTGCTTTGTATACGCTCAGCTGTATTGCCTATTCGAATGGGTCAGACTTTGACTTTGGAGCCCTACTACCCGAATAGATTTGCTCGTCAATTTGGCTTCGATCAGGGCGTCCCTGCCAATGCTTTGCAATTTAGCTTTCCATGCAGAGTTAGGAGATCGTTGGGTGATATTGTTGAATGCTACTCTCGTTTCTTTCAAAGGAGCACTGGTGAAATTTTTCATATACCCAACTATAGCGTCCATGGAAAGTGTACTCGGGGTTACTGTACTTGGTGGGTGACAGCTTCCGCTACCTATTTGAGTCAATCCATCCAGAAGGTTAACGTGACCTTATCAGGGAAGAAGAAGACCCTTTTGAGAGAACCGATTTATGTAATCGAAGACGTAACGAAAGTGATCAGTGGATTCAAAGGCCTTAGAAGGCCTTCTAGAGTAGTCGAGCCCCCATCCCAAGACTCACTGATGCCGATGGAGATGACAATGGAAAATTCAGAGAATCCCCCAATTCATGTGAAGGTACATAGGAGGAGATCTGAAAGTCATGTGAGGGATGATGTCCACTTTAAGAGGCATAGGGCTAGTTCGAGCCCTACATCGTCAGGAGAGTTCAGCGCTGCAGACAAAGGTAAAATGCTCTCAATTTTATTTATTTATTTATTCCTTCTGACTTTGAATTTGCATCAGAGTACATCTTTGGTGCTGATGATACAAGAGACTTGATTAATCCCATTGAACAACCTCCAGTCGATGAGGCAGATCATGTGGCTGACGATGATTCTGATTTTGAGGTTGGTTCAGAGTATGACCTCCATTTCCGAAGGTCCCCTTCACCTGATATAGAGTCTACACCTCTAGCGGAAATGATCCAGGATGAGATGACGTTGCAGAGTCCCTTCCCTTGGAAGAGGATAAGGGTAAAACACTGTTAACACCCCTTTTTTTTTTGGAATTTGTAATCTTGAACTGACTCAAAATTTGTCTTTTGAAGTGGGAGGGTTACTCTGCTCAGGCGATCAGCCTTCAACAGAGGAGATTGACTACGAGGTCAGTCAGGAGCTTGACTTTGATGTCAGCAAGCCATCTTCACCCGATCTAGAGACTCCACCCTTGGCGCCAACCCAGATTGATTCCCAACTGCAACCCTTAATACAGGATTGTTCTGACGCAGTTTTGATTAAGAAAGCTCCTGAGAGTCTTCAAGCTTTACTCCCTGCTTCTATGACGGGTTCGGTTCGTGGCTTTCTCATTTCTGGCGTCAAGGAAGTGGTAGATATACTTTCATCTTCACCATCATCTCGTGCTTTACTTGCCAAGAGCTCCCAGGTACTTGATCTTTTAGGGATACTACAGAGCGTAGCACAAAAGGCTAACGCCAACCTCTCTTGGTTCGTCACAACTGTCGAAGCGGTTCTCCATGATGCTGAGGCTTCTTCAAAACTTGAGGAGGATACCGATGTTCAGATCATTGAGCGTTTTCCAACTCAACTTGCTCAACAAACCTTTGCACTTGAATTACACCAGGCTCAAGCTCCCTGTTTGGCTCAAAGGTCTCATAATTTGTAGCAAAGGAGGGAGGCACTCCTAAAGTTGAAGAAGCAAGTTCGCGAAGTAGAGACCTGCATTGACTGCGATTCTGCTACCTTAGAAGCCAACAATATCCAGCTGCAGGGCTTCATTAAGGAGGATGAGGAGAAGATCAGGCTGCTTAAAGCCGAACTCGACCAAGCGGGGTTTGCAAGGATGACCGAGCTCAAATTGATTAAAAGACACCGTCGTGCTTGGGTTAGAAATCTAACTGACTTCTCTTCTTCCCACTGAAACGTTCAGAAATAGCTTACTGTCTAGTTTAGGATTGAACAGTTCATTGACTTCTGCTAATTGTCGTTAGGAATTCTCTTTTTTACTATTTTAGAATGTCCTTGTTTACTTTCGTCTCCGCTTGCTCATTTTTTGATTCATTGAGTATACACACATTTTTTTTTATATGGGATAATACTATTTTTCCTGTTTTATCACCCCATTGCAAGGAAATATAATTCACGAGCTTCACAATGAAATCAAAACATGCCATCATACGACAAAGGCAGACGGAGTAGGCAACTTAATGCCTTTCGAAAGTAACATGACAGTGTGCAAGCCTACGTCCCCCTCAAATTCGATAGGGACCAGCTGGCGTTGTATTGTTTTTGGGGATGCGGTTAACATTTTTAGAATAGCTAAGCTGCCTACGTACCCTCTTCATGAGGGATCAAGCCGTTCGTAGTTCATTTTAGGCACCCTTTTCTTCATGTGTGTTACAGGGTGCTTCAGTTTTGGACTAATTTGAAGTCCATTTTTTCGTTCATTGTAGTGGGATCTTTTTTTTTTACCGCAGCACTCGAATCATCTGGGCCCACCTTCTAGGAAGGGTTTCCCAAACGCTTCGACTATCATTTGCTAACCCAGTTTTTTTTTTGCGACTGGATTTGATGTATTTTGGTTGTCAAACGTCCTACGTACTCCTTGTTGGAGATCAAGTCATGACGGAGTTCTGGGCAGTTTGACTCTGGAAGCTTCACGTGAAATACTTCTTCACGAATTTTCCATTCACGCAAGAGTATATCACTTCACCTTCGGCATTTGAGAGTTCATATGCCCCTTTAGGGAAAACTTTGATCACCACATAAGGACCTTCCCATTTTGCTTCAAACTTTCCTTGGGATTTTCGGTTGATCACAATTGGTCGCCTAATGCTAAGAACCAGGTCACCAACAATGAATGAGCGAAATTTGACCCTTTTATTGAATGCCCCAGCCACTTAGGCTTGATAGGTTTCAAGTTTTTGTTGTGTTGCTAGCCGGTGCTCATCCAATGCTTCGAGCTTGGCCAGACGAATCTTGACATTCTCCTCCGGGTCGGTGAGCTGAACTGCGACTCTGAGAGATGGCAACTGAATTTCTAAGGGTAAAACAGCTTCAGACCCAAAGACCAGGTTGTAAGGCGTACAACTAGTCGATGTGCGTGTTGTTGTCCGATAAGCCCATAGTGCCTCCGGTAGCCGTTCATGCCAATCTCTTTTGGATTTTGACACCATCTTCTTTAGGATCTTGCATAACACTTTATTAAATGCCTCAGCTTGACCATTTGATGACGGGTTATAGCTCGATGAGCAGCTATGCTTAAACCCAAACTTCTCGCTCAACTTCACCAGCATCTGATTTTTTAAGTAGAGAGCGTTGTTTGAGATGATTTTTAAAGGAACTCCATATCGATAGATCAAGTGAGTCCTTATGAAGTTAGTAACTTCTTTAGCTCCCACTTCCTTCAATGGTATGACTTCTGCCAATTTTGAGAAGTAATCTGTAGCAGCCAGAATATACTGGTGTCCTCGAGAGGACGATGGCTTTATACACCCTACAACGTCGAGACCCCATGCATTAAATGGCCAGGACAAAGTCGTCGGGTGCAACATTTGAGGAGCCTGGTGTATGAAGTCGCTGTGAATTTGACAAGCGTGGTAAGCTTTAGAAAAATCCATGGCATCCTTCACCATTGTTGTCCAATAATAGCCTAGTGGTTTGATTTGATTAGCTAACTTTGGACCGGCTTGATGCGCTCCGCATACCCCAGCGTGGGTTTCTGCGAGGATATATTTTGCTTCTTCATTTGACAAGCATCTTAATAACATTCCATCGAATGTTCTTCGATACAAAGTGTCATTCTTAAGTAGGAACCTTGACACTCGCCTTTTAACATCCACTCTCTTTTAGCATCATCAGGAAGGACTCCATGACGAAGATATTCAATGAGCGGTTATCGCCAGTCTGTTTCTTCCTCGACTTCATATACGGAAACGACATCCACCTCTTCGTTGGGCTCGGCTCGCTCCAAAGCTGACATAAGCAAATGTCGCTCCCCGATTGTAATCTCGATTTCTCTTTCACTTGGCAATGTTAGTGACGCGGCCAATTTAGCCAATGCATCTGCTTGGTCATTTTCGGACCTTGATATATGCACAACTTCTATCTGACGGAACTGGTGCATGAGATGCCTGGCTCTTTGATGCAAAAGAAGAAAATTTGTGTTTTTGACTTCATAATGGCCATTCAGCTGCCTGATTACTAACTGAGAGTCACCAAACACCTTTAATGGGTCAGCGTTCATCTCAAGAGCTACCTCTAGGCCAATGATGAGTGCCTCATACTCTGCCACGTTATTTGTGCAGTTTTCTAAAAGAGAAAATGAATAAGACACTATTCCCTCGGTTGGGGTAATGAACACTATGCCTACTCCGGCCCCTCTTCTCTTTCCAGCGCCATCAAAGTATAACTGCCAAGATTTTTCTTCTGCCAGCTATGACTTGCCCCTTGACCGCCTAAGAAATCAGTTATGACTTGCCCCTTGATCGCCTTTTGAGGCACAAACTTGATGTCAAAGGGAGCTAGAAGCATAGCCCATTTAGCTAGTCTTCCTGACAACACCGTCTTGGACAAAATGTATCGCAAAGGATCAGCTCTAGAGATTAATGTGATTTGATGAGACAAGAGATAATGTCGTAGCTTTTGGATAGCAAAGATCAACGCCAGACATATCTTCTCCATAGCAGGATAATTTAGTTCTGCCCCAACCATCGTTTGGCTGATGTAGTACAAGGCATTTTCCTTTCCTTCATCATTATTTTGGGCTAACATTGCCCCTAACGAACGCTCAAGACTTGCGGTGTACAAGACTAACGATTTTCCCTGAACTGGTGCCATGAGGACTGGCGAGTCAGTCAAGTATTTCTTGATGTTGTCAAGAGCATTCTGACAGGCTTGGTCCCATATGAACGGAACATCTTTCTTCATCAACCTCAGAAAGGGCTGACACCTCCCCGTCAAATTTGAAATAAAACGCCGTATGTAGGCAAGTTTGCCTTGCAGACCTCGCAACTCACGGAGATTCCTCGGGGATGGCAATTGCAGGATTGCCTTGATTTTATCGGGATCGATTTCTATGCCCCGTTCTCGAAAAATAAAGCCAAGAAACTTGCCTGAAGTTACACCAAAGGCACACTTAAGGGGATTCATCTTCAACTGGTGTTTTCGCAACCTTTCGAAGATTCCCTTAAGATCATCCAAATGATCCTCTCTTTTCTTTGTTCTCACCACAAGGTCATCCACATAGCACTCAATGGTGTTGTGAAGCAGATCATGAAAGATCACCGTCATGGATCTTTGATAGGTCGCTCCTATATTTTTCAGACCAAAAGGCATTACTGTATAGCAATACGTGCCTAGAGGTGTCTGGAAAGCCGTTAACTCTTCGTCCTCGGGATGCATTTTAATCTGATTATACCATGAGAATCCATCCATGAAGGATAAGGCTTGAAAACCCGTGGTGGAATCAACCAATAACTCGGTTATCGGAAGAGGGAATTCATCCTTGGGACATGCTTCATTTAAGTCTCGAAAATCAACACAGGTACGTAGTTGGCCGTTCTTCTTCTTGACGGGAACAATGTTTGCTAACCAGATTAGGTATTGGACCTCACGAATGAATCCAGCCTCAATGAACTTGTTGATTTCGGCTTTAATCTGCACTGTCAGCTCGGGCCGAAAATGACGTTGAGCTTGCTTTACTGGCTTTTCCTCTTCGGAGACAAATAGCTTGTGCATAGCCACCTTAGGATCCAAACCAGGCATGTCTTGATATCCCCAAGCAAACACATCTCTATGTTCGTTGAGAAGATACTCGTATGATCGTCTTTCCTCTTCCGTTAGCAAAGCACTAACGAATACGGGCTTAGGGTCTTCTGTAGTCCCCAAGTTGATCTCTTGTAGTTTGTCAACCGTAGCTTGACCTCCTTCTTCCATTTCTGGTGGAGCAGGTTGGACCACATTAAGAAAATCCTGAGGATCTTCACTTGGCTCACTCCTTGTATAGGTCAACACCATATTTACTTCTTCTGTTTGAGCATCCATGGGATCCTCATCTTCGTAAGTGGAGGTTTCTGCCTTCTTATTCTTCAGCTTCTATTTTCTAGTCTTCTTGGTTTTAGCCCTCTTACTTTTAGGCACGTTAACTCTTCCAAGCCTCTCGAACACAGAAACTCTTGGAGCACCTGTCTCAAGTCTTTCGAAAACCGAGACTCGATGTGCATTTGTTGCGTCTTGTGAGAACATATTTTGCTCTTGGCTTGTTAGAGTCATAGGCTCCAAGACTTTAACAGACAATAACTCTCCCTCTTGAGAGATTTGTAGATCATCCATCGAGATCTCATTGAGGGATTTCCGCAAAGCTTTGGTTTTCAATAGAGGTCTTGTCGCCTTAACTTTGATGGCCTTATGATGCTTTGAAGAGGCTTGCTTGACTGGTGCCTTAGAAGACTCGCCCTTGAACACCACCCTTACATTTCTATTTCCTTTATCTCCGAAATGCCTTTGAATGATCAGCTTCTTCTTTGGAACGGATTGGTCGATTTTACAGAGAGGACAAGAGTAGCTTGTCATTAGGGAGTGCATAGCCTTCTCTGCTGCACTCAATGGCTTCTGGCCGGGTTGTCTCTTATCCTTGGGTGTGTATTTGAATAACACCTTAGGACGTGTCTCTGGTTCTTCCTTTCTACAGACAAAGGAGACTTTGGGTAGTGGGGACTCCTTTTGGGCCATTGCTCCCTTTTGAGAACTGACACTTTTAACCACCTCTTTTGTTTCCACACGCGGATTGGAGTTAGAGTGCACAGTCTTGTAGAATTTGGCGTCTGCGTAATTAACGCTTTCACCTTGAAAAGGATCGCTATCGCCAAGGATAGTCGTTTCATTTCCGTGTTCATCGGTGTACTTCAAGCACTGATGAAGTGTAGAAGCAATCGACTTGCTGGCATGGAGCCATGGCCTCCCTAGCAAAGCGTTATAGGAGGTTCTAGCGTCAATGACATGGAAAAGAGCATCCTTGTAGAGATCATCCAGAACCACTTTTAAAGCAATGGCACCCAAAGCCTTTTGACCAACCTGATTGAAACCTTGAATGGTGAGCAATGTGGGCGACAAATGATCGACGGTCAATCCCATTGCCTCCAAGACTCGTAAAGGTAACAGATTCACCGCAGATCCACAATCCAGGAGGATTCTATTGATTTTTGTCTCTCTAATCGTACCCGTGACATATAAGGGTCTATTGTGATCGGTGCTTTCTAATTAGAGGTCTCCGTCGGAGAACGTTATGGAAGCCATGCATGAAGCACATTGAGATGGAGTGGTCAAAGCCACCTCATCAACCTCAACTCGATCCACTTGGTCTTTCTAATCTTCCGGATCCATGAGAACTTGAATTAAGGCTTTCCTTAACTCGGTGGACATTTGCAACGCATCGTATACACTTAAGCGTGCAGGAATGCGCTTTAAATGTCTGATCACATCGTATTTCACTTCCTCCTTAAAAGAAGCTATACGAAGCAACACATGCCTTTGTGGCACGACATCTTTTTAGGCGGATGCCCCAGCTTTCTGGTCTTTCTAACCCAATGTAGGAGTCTCCTTTTCACCCGCCTCCTCAAAATTTGTAGCATTTGGAGTCTCATTGACAAGTGGCCCCCTCCCTTTCCCTTTTTCCTTCGGCTTAGGAGGTGGCAATTTTTTTCCCGAACGAAGAGTAACTTCATCAACCTCTAGCTCTTCTTCCTCAAGTTTTTCGGCCCATGTGGCCATGCAACATTGAACAATTTCTTCTTCCTAAAATAACTCTTCTTCAGAAAAATCATTTTCCATGAGCTCTTTCGTAATAAAGTCCTTCAGAGTAATGATCTCGCGTATAGGCTGGATATACTCTTTATCAGAATCATCTTCTGATTTCTTGTTCTTCATGTTCTTGTTCTTGTTTTTCTTTTTCTTTTTTTTCTTCTCGGGCTTTCTACCGATCATTCTAAAGCCCGTAGGTTCGGTATGCTAGGTACTCATTGGATGAGACTTCTTTCGGCTTAGACAGGCCTGCCACTTACAACCATCCCCACCGTCTTCATCGTGCGCAAATGAATCTTCAACGTTTGATTGCATTAAGACCTCGTATAAGGTCGGAAAACCTGGTTCTTCCCTTGGCATGTCAGGATATGCCCAAACAGTGCACACTTTGTCACGCATCTGAAATTGTACTGGGACTGCCTTCGGGGGTAATGACACCGTAGGGATGTCATCTGGTGAAGGAACAACCTCAACCTCTTCTACTATAGAGACGGGGTTTGACGAGGCTGCTTGGCCTTTTGAGCTTGCACCTTCTATTTCAATTTCTCCCTTGTTGATCATCATTTCCACGATGTCTTTGAACACATAGCAGTCTTCGAGAGGATGACTAACAATGCGATGATAAGGGCAAAACTTTGGATCACCCGTTTTGTTACCCTCGTTTGGCCTCTTTGGCTCGGGGAGTGACAACATATTCTCCGTCATCAGTTCATTGAATATCTCTCTCACATCTTCATCGTCAAAGGGATATTTCTTATCCTTTCTCTCTTCGAGAGACAATCTTTTAACGGGCTCTTTAGCTTGCCCCTTTTCTTGCTTTTTAGAATCATTTCCAGCGGATTTTCCACGAGGCTTAATGAACGTAGCCATGGATTCTCCTTTTTTTGGCGACTTTTTGTTGTCATCCTTGCTCGTCTCATTGATCTGAGGTCGGCTTGCTACAGGTTTACGTCGAGCCAGCTGGCGTTCAACATTGCAAGCCTTTGAAACCAAGGTATCAAAAGCACGGGGTTCCGCACTACCAACATGTATAACGAGCTCTGGGAGTAGGTTGTTGACACACATCTGCACGCATGCCTCTTCGCTCAATTTTTCTGAGCATTGAAGTCTCAAACTTCTCCACCTTGCGATAAAGTCGTTTGCGGACTCATTTGGTCTTTGCTGTGTATTAGCTAGATCCATGATGGACACCTTGGCCTTTGAGCTCACGAACTGAGCCAGGAAATCCCTTTGCAGATCGTCCCATGTATGGATAGACTCATGTTGAAGCTGAGTATACCATGTAAACGCGGACCCCCGTAATGATTGGACGAATTGTCTTGTCAGTAGCTGATCACTCAAGGCAGTTTCTCCACATGCCGAGTAAAAGTGAGCTAGATGTTCACGCGGGGACCCATTGAGGCCGTCAAATTTATCAAAATTTGGCCTTTGGTAGTTCGGAGGAAATGGGATCGCGTCGAACTCCGCAGGATAGGGTTTTCTATAACCAATCACAGGCGGACTCTGAGAAATCTTGAACTCTCGGATCCCCTGTGCGATCAATTCCTTTATTCCCTGAGGAGAGATAGAAGCACTGCTTTCTCCCGTGTTGGGAGTCTCTTGCCTGTTCTTCGAGTTTTGCTCTTGTCTGTTCTCCGAATATTGTTGTCGGAGCTGGTCCATGAGCAATTTAATTTGAGCGTCCCTCTCCTCTAGCTTCTTTTTTGATTCCTGGAGCTGCTCTTCAATGCTTGTTGCCCCAGTCACTAGAACTGGCATGCTTTCAACTTCTTCTTCAGAGTCATTGGATGACTCACCCTCGCTTACGACAAGCGGAAAATCCTCCTCTTGAAACAGAGAAGTAGAGTCCCCATATAATGGGGAATTCTGTTTTTCTTCTTGAACCGTTTCTGGATTCGAAGATTAGGTGGTCACTCTAGCATATGACTCGGCCTTAGACATAGACCTTGTCACTCGCCGCTCACATTTTTCTAACTGGGTAGAAAGCGACGTTGATTTCTCGGCTACAGCTAGACCCTTTCCTTTCCTTTGGCCTTGAGAAGCCTTAGATGTCTCCTTTTGAGGCTTGGCCGGATTTGGTACCCCAACCTCTGAAACCTTGGCCCTTTGAGCCTTCACAGTTGAGGATATTGCCTCCGACTCCTCATCAAAATAGGAGGTAACCAAAACCTGGACTACATTGTTCATGTCGAAAGGGATAGACCCAAAGAGGATTTTCCTTGGGCTATCGAGAAGATCCTTGGCAGCTCTCCACAATGTTGCATTGGCCTGTTCCAGAGCAGGGGAACGAGCCAATTTGCGAAGCGCTCCTGTCTTTCCACGTTGGGAACCACATTTGCGTCCCCTCTTCCTGTGAGGCTTGTTTTCCTTCTTCACCTCATTCACAGCTGGCTTTGAGACCTTGGCCGAGTTACCGTTTCTCATGATAACTCGAATTATTGGCCCACGAGGAGGCCTAGGAGTGAGCTCTTCTCCGCCGGCTACTTCTTCCCTAATAGCTTCAAAATTGTTGTTAGTTGGGATCTCAGCGATGACCGACTCCCTAGTGACGTCGAACTGAACCTTAAACGATCTCTTCTTCAACCAGCGGCCACCCTCCATGAGAAAGGTAGCAGGTAATTCGTTGAACTTGACAATAGCTCTTGGTGCCATTTTTCTCCTACAAATAAGAAATAGGCAAATAAAAGTTTCAACACAACTAAGAGATGAAAAGGCAAAAAGGGTCCCACCGAGCGTGCCAAAAATATGTTGAACAAAAATGCGTGAATAATTGTAAAACATATTTTATTTTATTTTATAATTTGACTTCGACCCCTTTTGGTTATCCTCTAGATTCGAAGTTGCATCGACACCAAGACTTAAGTGGTTTTGGTAACACTACTAGAAAACTTCAATTAGACATCTGTTGTCAACAGATGTCTTTTAAAAAAAATTCCGATCTCTTTGTGCGTGTAGTAAAAGATCAAACTTTCCACATCGGTTTTAAGCAGATGTCTTTTCTTAATTAAAACCCCTAAATTTTAGTTATGACATATTCACTTGTTGATGAATATCCATGATTTGTCATTTAAAAACACGTGAAGATGTCCTCCTAAAGCAAAAATGTGACATTTACATCTTTATTTATAAAATAAGTAATGTCTTAAAACATAATAGACAACAGTTTTTGTTTTAGTGGTCACATTTATAATCATATCCGATATATAATTTATGATTTTATATTATTTTAATTTAACCGACCACATGAAATATAGGCATAACTGATGTATTTCAATATTATCGACATCACATTCAGAGTATTCATTCTCTGTATATTGATTTCATGTTCATTATATGTGATATTATATTGTTCTAAAATAATGCACTATTGTGGTTGTATACACAGAAGACGTCGTTTCCCACATTTATATCTGTTTTTTCAAAATAAAATGATTTTGTTGCTGCATTGACACATCAATTTATTTAGCAGATAACGATGTTACTTTGACAATTATATATCAGTTCATGTATCATTTTAATGTTCAAACTAGTGTTGCACATGGATTTAAATTAATGAACCGATGTGTATAACTATACTGGCATCTGTTTCCATAGATTGATATGATATTAAAGGTATGAATTCACTACTATTTTCATATATAATCTGATGTCTTTTATTTGGATACACAACACACTTTTATCGATAGAACATCACATTTTGTTTTTTATTTGAAATGATAGGTGATTTAATGAAAACATGTACATAAATACTAGCATCATATTATAACATTTACAAAATACGACACCGCTATTCATAGCTACAAAATTGGCTCACTTCCATCCTTAATGTTTATTCAGCTCAACAGGACCTTGTGAGTCCTCATCCGATCCATTTGATGGCTCCTTTCTAGTCTTCCTTTTTGCCACAGAAGACCTTACCGCCTTGCTCTTCTTCTTAGAACCCATTGTCCAAAAAATAGCTGCAATGGGAAAATGTAATAAATTTAAACAAGTTTTAAGAATCACACCAAGACGGAGCATGTCACTAAGTTGGGCAGCACAACAAAACAGTAAGGTAAAAATATGAAATTGAAGAGAGTATTCACTCCAAGACAATTTAAGAATCACAACATGAAAATGAAATGAATTACCTCCTCATATCCAAGAAATCGAAGATAATAAATATGTATGAAACCAATTCATATTTTTTTTATCACTCCATTTCCTATCCTTTAAAAATGATCTAAGAAGCCTAATTTCACATATTCATACCACCTCCTTTATACCATCTCAAAATAATATTTTATATAGTTTTTCTTCCTATCCCTTCAAAATCAAATCAAGGAAAAACAATATTTTCATTCAGACTTCCATTCCTACCGCTTAAAATTCCCACCACTTAAAAATTCAGCATATATAATGTGCCTAAAAAACCCCTACATCTTATACTTCCAGAATTCCTATCAAGATATATTGATTCATCTAAAAATTTAGCATATAGAGTGATTCGCATAAAAATTCAGCAGATATATGTGGTCTAAAAATAATCTTTTCATTCAGAAATCAGCATATATACTGATTCATCTAAGACTTTCAGAATTCCCAACACATAAAAATTTAGATTAAGAAAATGATCAAGGAAAACAACAAAGCCATAAGGACTAATGGAAACACTTACCTTGTCAATAAAGGACATTAGTTCAAAACGTACTTCACAAGCTTGAAATTCAGTCCAACTCTTGCCTAAAATTAAAAATAATAATTCAACCAACAATCCACAATTCAGCAGCTGAGTTTCAGGAGATTCAATCAAAGAAACAGCTTTGATGAGGTTTGATGAGGTTTAGCATTTGGTTTTCTCTTTGAGGGGTTTTCAATTTCTTTGCAATTAAATTCGCTTCTCTAGAGTTCATGAAAGGATATGCATGAGTTATAATAGGCATCAAATGAAACATAATGAAGTGTTTAAGTATATAAATTGTTCATTCTTGTGATGAGGTTTAGTAAATGTATAAGCAAAACAAGATGTATTTACCATATATCTTGCTACCTAGAGGCTAGAGGAGATGAATGAATGAGGTATGGAATTAAGGTAAAAAATAACATAAAATTACTTGGTCATAGGCCTTTTTTTATTGATAAAGTAATATAAACTCATCTCAAAATAAAATACATATAGTTCAACGAGTTCAGATAAAAAATATATCATATAAAGCCTAGATCTACAAAAAAAAGTTGCACAAAAAAGAATCCTAGATTTTCAAATCAGGATTAGCCATACATTCCAGCAAGCGAAGCAAAGAAAGAGCAGAAAAGAGAAAAGATGAAGGAGAGCACACCTGTTGGAGAGAGAGTGAAGAGTGTTGTCTGCCTGAGAGAGCGTAGAGAGAAGGCGTTGTGGCGAGCATGGGCTTGCAAGTCATCCGTTCTCCGGATCTAGCTCCATCGTCAGCGGTTGTACTAGCGGAGGTGAGAGAGAGAGAGAGAGAGAGAGAGAGAGAGAGAGAGAGAGAGAGAGAGAGAGAGAGAGAGAGAGCTGGTAGAACAGTAATGGAGGGAGGTCGAGTGCGAGAGAGAGGCGCAAGGGAGATCTGAAGGATGGACAGCAAGATGGAGGAGACGCGAGGAGGGAGATCCGTGTGCTGGTTGAAATTAAAGCCTCTACCGTAGATTAAAATTAATCAACAGTTTCCAGAGTAGTATGGGAGATGGTTATTGGATTATAAGAACAGTAATCAGATCACCCTTGAACAGACCTGCATAAACCAGTTATAAGGCGCCGAGCTTAAAATTTAACTGCCTAACTATTAAATCAGAAAAGCTTTCTTTCTTAAAAAAAAAAGAGGCAGAAACTGCCTAACTGATTCTTGTCTCCATTGTCACAAAACCATAAAATTAAACCTTATTGAAG
The DNA here is from genome assembly GCA_963922045.1 of Persicaria maculosa. Taxonomy (NCBI): domain Eukaryota; kingdom Viridiplantae; phylum Streptophyta; class Magnoliopsida; order Caryophyllales; family Polygonaceae; genus Persicaria; species Persicaria maculosa. The sequence goes on along the minus strand of OY998251.1, from coordinate 57,322,850 downwards.
CATTTTCATTCCGAAAACATAGATCATAGTATCACCTAGAAATTTTCTGCAAGGCCACTTGCACACTTTTATAACTACATGTTTTGTCCTTTATTTAAGACTATGCTTCCTTATTGACGGCTAAAATTAAACCATATGACTGCAGATAAGAAATGCATGCCCTTGCATGTAAAAACATTCTAAAACTGCAACCTTAAAGAAAATTTAGTCTCAAGTACTTCTATAATAAAATAAAAAACCCATCAAACCCGTGATATAAGCACTTGAAATGGAATTTACCGGGACATATTAATAGTAGGTGCAATTGAAGAGTCCAAATCAATTTCAATCACAAACCTAACTTAAATATATATCTAGTGATAGCAGTGATGACAAAGCCAAAGCCTAACTTAATTTTAATAGTCAACTTGAAGTTTACAAAAAAAAAAGGTGATCTTAACCTATTACGCAAAGAAAACCATTTTTTGAAAACTTTGGCGGGCTAAAATAGTTTCAGAATTGAAAATATAATATAAGCGGATAAGGTAGGTTAGCCAACCGGGAAGTTTCTTATTCATCATGCAGAAACATTAGCATGTGAGACATATATCAGCTTATTATTAATCAAATCCCTCTGCCATTCATTCATCCATCTAAAAGGGATAAGCACAAATACACAAAGAATATTAATATGAAGAAAGCAAAGTGGAAAGTCACTTACCCCTGGCAGAACTGCAGTGTCATTAGGTTGAGCACAACTGTGATCTACAAAAAGGGTCCTAATATTAGGATTATGCCTTGGATTCTTGCAAAGTCGGTGCTGCCAATTCAAGATGTGAACAAGAATACAGAAACAAATAAATAAGCCCACCTTTTTCAGTAGAAAAGACTTGCTTTAGAATTGAAATACTTAATTACAATCTAAAATTGTCAGACTTTCCCACCTCTGATTAAATAAGGTCCATTGAATGTGGAGAATATCTTCAAGTCGTTCACAAGAATCTCTACTGCTTAAGCAGGTTCACATGACCACATCTACAATAGCAAAATCATCAAAACTGACCATTTTAAGATTAGAAAGAGACTTGGAGGTGTCACCAGCGGCGGCCAGGGAGTCTTACCCTTTTCCCTTCTATGCAAAACTTAGAGCTTCCATGAAGCTGTGGCAAAAGGCAAATACATTAATTGGCTTTACTCTAATGTTCAAAAATTTATTACTCAAAATAGCCAAGAATGATGGAAAAATTGGTGACCTTCGATAGTAAGAATGCCTACCTTTTGCCTCAAGAAAGACTGAGCATCTTTCTTTGAAGAAAACTTGGAAAAGACAGAACTTGAATGCTGATCTATAAGAGCTTTGAGCTCTTTCAGCTTCAGAGATTCTCCTGTAGCCTGTAACAACATAACAAGAATGATGTTTCGCTAGATAGAAAAACAATTGCAGCAAGAGATTCAGTGCATAGACGAACCTGACAACGCAACTATTTGCTTAAGTTCTTCACTTTCACTTTCTTCTCGGTGATTGTCTTCTCTTCAGACAATTCATCGCTCTCTTCTTCTGAAATAGAGTCATCATCATCCTCATCACTTTCGTATAAAGTTGTCTTCTTACCCTCAAAATACCAACCAACTACTTTCTTTGGCATGTCTTTCCTTCCAAGACCTTGTTTTCCTGATGTGGCTTTATTCTGCAATAAGCAACAGAAACAGTAAAAGCCATTTAAAAGCTAGATGAAAATTCTACACCCGATACAATAAGAAACAAATTCAACTGCCATCCCACTATCTCTAAATAACAAGTTGGGAGGATGCAATGCCAAGGGAAAGGAACAACACGTTGCTCTTTTCCATTAGATATTTAGATTCACTTATCGATGCAACTTTGGTTCTTATCATACAAGACAACTATAAACAGGGATAAGAAAATTAGGTACTCACTTACACAAGTTTGTAAAGATTCTCTTGATCTTCTTCAAGAAAACCAGTTAAACGTCTTTGGATATTCTTCAGATTTCCCAATTTGTGCAACCCAACTCCTTTTATTCTTGGCTCCAAGAAGACCCCCAAAGATAAAATGTTTTTGGCCCCACCGATCCATAGAATCGTATAATGTCTGCTTTCCTATATTTAAATGTTAAGGATGGAAACCTCAAACTGACTAAAGAAAAAAATCAGTAGATTTTGAATTCTTAGTGTCAAGTTTTCAAGTAAAGAAAAAAACTACTAATCCAATCTTGATGTTTTAAGCTTCAACACTCTAGGAAAAGGGATTGCATTTGTCAATTCTAGAAAGCACCATACATGTAACTACCAGTTTAATCCAATTTGTAAACGTACGTACAGTCCAAACTTAGCTAGACCCAGACTTCCATAAATCCAAATAAACTAATTTAACCCAAAATCAAACAATTTAGCATCTCAAATTAGCTTTTATAAATCAAGAACCTTAAACCAATGGTGATCACTTATTAATTATTTTAATTCATGCATTGGATTTCCATTTACAGAGAAAGTCACTTGATTGATATTGCCTCATCTGGGAAGAACCTATGTAGAAAGGATTATCCAAGCCTACCATTAGCTTTGGCAAGGATTTTTATAAAAGAAAGAGCCTCTTTCTAGTTAGTACTAACAAAATCACACATCATATCTTCAATATTAAATACAAATCTCTACCTTCCCTTCAAATCCACATTTGTTCTGAATTCATTAGGAGGCATGACAATTTGAACATCAGAATCATATATCATAATTTCATAATATGACCGACTGATATATATATTAAAGCTGCTAGAATAAGAAAACAATCTACCAACCATGCATGACACTAAAATAGATATGACTTAGAATCAATTACCTGATTTCTATTGCCTAAGAAAGGTGAATACCCTTCTTAACAGCTGCATCGGATTTCTATACATCACAAAGCAAGAAGATCAATACAATGGAGGCCTAAGCTGTTTAAAATCAAGAAATTTATGAAAGATTGAAGGAATACCTTCTTGCTATAGACCCCGACTTCTGCATTTGCCTTGGCTAGCAACTGAGCACCAAAAATCCTATGAAAATCATTCAAGGGACTTTTGTTTAGGGTTTCAACAAGAAAACACATAACTAAAAAAAAAAGTGATGGGAGGAAAAGCACAAACCGTGTAACAGGTCTGCCGATCTGGGCATGTGGCCTTCCTGGCGGTGCTTTGTCGGTAACAAGGTTTCCTATATCATTTAGGGCTTTCATGTTTCTCCCATCCCCTACCATGTTCTTCTTCTTTCTAATTGCCTCTTCGCCTAATTCATGAATCAGTTGAATCAACACAAGGACGGACGGATGGGCAGAGGCCGACAAGAGGCAGCGAGGAGATGTGAAGAAATCGAGCGGGGGCGAGGAATTAAGGACAAGGATAGATGGTTCGGTGGCGGATGGCCACAGACGAGAGAGGGAGATGTGAAGAGAGCGCCGGTTTGGTGGAGGATGGCCGCCGGCGAGGGAGGGAGAAGGAGAGAACAGGTGGAAGTGGAGTGGCGAGAATTTTAGGTCGAGGGGTGAGACAGAGAGTTGGGAGAAAGGGTAGAAAGGATAAGTTGGAATGTTGGAAATAACTCTTGTTTTCACTATGGGCGGGTGTTTAAAAAAATTTCTAAGTATGGGCGGGACTTATAAAATTTCATGGGGCGCGAGTTTCAATTTTTTTAAATTAATCATTTAACATCTGTCAAATCAACTGGTATCTTAAATTATTTTACGGATTTTTCGCTTGGTGCCCTTTGGATATAGGTAAATTCGTGAGGTGTACGAAAGTTTGGTATATTTCGCCAAATACCCCTGAGGTTTCTATTTTTTTCGCGAAATGCCCCTCGCTTGTTTTTTTAATGAAAAACGTTATAACGGCGTTAAGTAAAGAAAGAAAGAAAGATGGGAGTCGCCGGCGTTTCCCCACTTCGAGCCCGACTTTGTCCTCCATTGCATTGCATCCCACCTTGCGATCAATTTCCTCCGGACCCCCGCTATCTGGTCGTGCTTGACCTGTCTGAGCCACCACCACAGTCTCTCTTCTAGTGGGGCACCAATAGTGGGTTGGCTTGGTGTTCTCAATTTTGGATCAGGGCCGGACGCTTGACCTCGTAGACTCGTAGTGGATTTCGATCTCAGATTTTTTGCCCCATATTGTTCATCTGGCTGCAAGATTGATGATGTGAATGGAAAAAAACCCATACCAATAAAGGGATAGGGGGTTGGAGTTGGTGGATTGTTGAATCGAAGAGGTGCTGAGTTAGATTTTCTATTGATTCTCCCTCCTAGGGTTTGGGCAATCAGTTTCGATGTCCCTACTTTCCAGGATGCGACTCAACTTCGTTTTAGACTCCATTCAACAAGTAAGTGTAGGTATGTTATCTTTCTTCACCCTTCATGATTATTGTTCTTCATGATTGTTTAGAAGTGGATGTTGATTCGTTTCTGGTGGGTTACAGGTTTCTTTCTTCGTACTTGATATTCCTGTTTTGTTGTCTGCGTGTTGGTGTTTGGTTGCAATTTGTGCTCCAGCATTGGTTTTTGTTATTGTTTTCATGGGTTTAGGTTTGGGTTGTTCTGTTGTTTTGGTTTTGTTATTGTTTTTCATATTTAACTGTCCTTATCTGAATTAGCTTTCTTGGCTAATTTGTTAAGTCGGTGTGTTACCCAATTTTTTCTATTGGATTGCACGAGGTTTGCTTTCGATTGCTTGTTTTTTGGTTTGTTAATTTTGTTGAGCATTGTTGTTTTGTGGGTTTGATATTCTTGGCATTTGAGGAGTTGTTTTACTTATGCTTTTTGGTTGGTTGTTTCCTCTTTTGTTCTAGTTTGAGTGTATTTTGAGCTATCCATCCTTCTAGTCCTTACTAGTTTCCTTCTCGTTTGTTGTCTCTAGATTTTTTTTGATCTTCTGGTTATCCTGAGTTCTTTTACTGTCTACTTCTTCACATTTTGCCCGTTTGGTGGTTATTCATGCTCTTGCTGCCTCATTTACCTTTAATGCATTTTCTTACTTGTTTTTCTTTTACTATTCTTTGAGTTTCTTTTCTTTATACATGTGCTTTAGCACGTAGAATCTTTTGCTTTCAACACCTTTTGGTTTCTTCTTTTACTTGTCTAGGTTTTCATAGAGACCTTGAAATCAATTTTTGAGAGGTTTTAAGTCTATTAGCTCAAATAGTAGAGCGTTGTGCTCACGCACAAAGATGCGAGTTCAAATCTCGTATAGACTATCTATGGTTATGTGTAATTATCATGTTTCTTAACTTTTGGACTTTGTGACCAATTGAAATAAAATTTAGTTAAATAATTTCATAAACAATGATTGACATTACAAAATCTAAAATTATAGAATTCAGAAAAAGAATTTAGATAAATAATTTCATAAACAAAGATTGACATTACAAATCTAAAATTATAGAATTCAGAAAAAGAAAATCAGCACTTTAAAGGCATATATATGTTTTCAACACTATAAACACAATCTGTGCAAGGCTTAGCTGATCATTAATTATTGTCCATTCAATTGCACTTCAATCTCTTATCCAGTAGCTGATCGTGGGAATTTTCTGCTACTTGAGCCTTGCAATGACTCACAATAGCATTTACTACCTACACACTGATTTCCTTCTCGATCATTTGTTGTCATACATTCTCCATGGGCTGCTGTCATAATTTCTGATTTTTTTTATTTGTATTGCTATCTCCTTTGAAGCACAAATCGTCTCTAGACTCAAGAGATCGGTTTCTCCTTTACTCAGTTGCTTCCTATCCTCGGTGATCGCATTGCAAGGCATAGCAGCTGAACCATGCTCACTTGACCCCCTCAGCAACCGATAAGAAGAAATAAGTTCTGTAACTGATTTCGAATATAGAATCTTCCTATGCATTTGTTCAACTATGACAGATTCAAACTTGTAAAATTCAAGCCAAATTTTGACAGAGCTTTTGTAGTGTAGGTATTTAACAAGTCTAAATCATTGTATTAGTTTATGTAGGAGTCGAACCCACATCTTGTGCATAAGCACATGCTCTACCGTTTGAGCTAGTAGACTTTTTAACAAGCTTCAAATCCATGTAAATTATATTGTACATTATCAAATTATTATCTAGATTAGGCAACTAATCAGTGATCACTCAATCCTTTCAATAAATCTCTAAATATGAATGGTTTTATCATCTACCATCTCTAAATCCCAAAGAACGAGTCATAAACAATCCCTAGTTTATTCACATTGAATATGTACCGGTAATGTCAAGAATAAGAATGATTCATCCATGAAACAAGAGACAATCAATTAAGGGCCTTGCCATCCATCTTCTCTTATATAGTGAGTTTAATCTTGTTTGAATTGCTCAGATCATATCACATCTTTCTTTCTGCACAAATTAGGGTCAATGACTCAATCCCTATTACCCCATCATAAACAATCCCTAGTTTATTCACATTGGATATGTACTGGTAATGTCAAGAATAAGAATGATTCATCCATGAAACAAGAGACAATCAATTTTCCACTATAATCACCTTCAAGAGCATTAGGTCTCACAAATTCACATAAATTTTCATGGATCCTACCCCCAAACCTCAATTCGAAGACCATAAAACTAGAATCCAACCCAAAAATCTCCAAATAGAAAAATCCCTAAATCTTAAATTCTGAAAGCCGAAAGAATGGAGACATACCTAGGCAGTCGTCGGCGTCGACCTCGTCTCTCCTCGTGTCTGTCCCTCCAACAACGTTGAGATCTTCAAGCGGACGACCTCCTATCTCTGCCTCAGCTGACAACGGTCTTCGATCGGGCATTCATCGGTGCGCCTCCTTCCTCCTTGTGTATGTCCCTCCACCAGCTTCAAATCTTCAAGCGGCCTCCTCTCTCCATGCCCCTCTCTCTCGCTCCAGTTGCAGATGGAGATTGAAGGGTATCGAAGGGGATGGAAAGTATCTTTTTTATTTTTTATTTTATTATTTTGCAAACGGATTAGACGGAGGGGTATTTGGCGAAAAAATTGCAAACCTCAGGGGCATATCACGAATTATGTAAAACTTTCGTACACCCGGCGAATTTGGCCTTACCTCAAGGGCACCCGGCGAAAATTCCGATTATTTTAACATCACAAATTTATTATTTGATGTAATAGATTAATTTAACATTGGTTGCTTTTTTGACAGACTTAAATCACATGATGTCTAATTGCAGTATTCTAGTAGTGTAATTTGGGCTGCACCCGAATTTTAACGGGTTACTTACGTATCTCTTGGGAGAGAATCAAGCCTTACGCAGTTCAGAGTATTAGAACTGATTTGATTTTTGGTGTTTGGTGATTGAACCCGACGAACTTGAGCTTTTTGTCAGGTGTCCTACGTACCCGGTTGGAACGGGATCAAACAACCCGTAGTTCTTTCTAGAACCGTTTGAATTTGAGTAAACTTGATTTGGAGTTTTGACTCCGTTTTCTTTTCCCTCGTTTAGAAGCCAATTTGAGATCGACCCACTAGAATAAATTGACAATGAAATTTTACGAGTTTAACTTTATATTTTTTTATCAAACTCAATTTCAATCTGTGCCAATTATAATTTGTATATTTTAGCGGGTAAGTTTTGTAATTAAATACATTGTTTATCCTTAATATGCCGAGAGTTTTGTGTCGCAAACTCAAGAAATACTAAGGCCTTTGTTTTATGATTTTAATTGATCAAACCCAATTCAATTGGAGCCCAATCTCTTTTTTTAGTGCAACAACCCACGTTCTTTTTTATGTTTTGTCTTAGAAACCGGATACAGGAGGTAGGCGCGTCTTTTCCCCCCTGTTCATCATCTTCATCCTTTCGCCTTTGCCCCTTTCCACACCGGTGATCCCCAGAACTCAGTCCACCCGGCTGATATTAGGAACTTGCTTCGCCCCTCTTTTTTAATTACATCCCCAATTTCTGAGTTTGGTAAATTTTCGTTTGCGCCGGTTTTAGGGCTGCGATTTGGGACTTTTCGGTTCGGTTAATTCGATTTCCAGGCTTGAGGAATCCAACGAGGCCACGGGACGTTAGTGCTTGGGCGTTTGGCAGACGTGCAACAATTTAGGTGCGGTAGTCTCGCTGGTAAATTAATTTCTTCCTTGTTTATTTGTGCTCAGCAGAAGGTAATTTAAGGCATAATTTATGATCTCTAGTTTGGTGCCAAGACCTCTAGGATTTCATTATCTTCCTTTTTTGTATGAGCGCCCATTTCTGTTGCAGCCTTCTTTGTGTGTGTATGCTTTTGACAGTACTCAATTTGATAGAAGTTTTACCCATTTATTTTGTTTGTTTAGGATGGAAATTGATTCCAAATTGATGAGATTGATTTGGCTTTTGACGCTGGTTTTGATTTCAATTTCAGTTTAGACTCCTTTAGATGCAAGTTTAGACATGCCACAAGGGCCTGATTTGCTTGTAATTGGTGAATCTTTTACACAATATGTGCTTGATTTTAGTTTCTTGGAACGGATCGAATCTGTCCAGCAAATGGGTTCCCTTTTTTTTTCTTTGCTTGTGAATTTTGGGTTGAGAGGAAGAATTTCCTGTTTGATTGTTATCTCTTCCTTTTCCTTGCAAGCTGTTTTTTTTTTTATTTGGTTTTGATAATTTAGAGCGTCAACTTCAACAGCCGAGGATTTTCAATTTAGAGCATGTCTGCTTAGGGTAATAGAACACCAATTCCCTTGGTTTATTTGAGATGGAAACCGATTCTAACTTGATGATTTTATTCCGTGTACAATTGAACTTGTTTGGCTTGTACAGACTTCTATTTCTCCTGCTCTGATTTCAACTCTATGGGTACAGTGATTTTTTTTTTCTTTTGACTTGTTTGAAATTGCTTGCGGTTTGCGTGTGAATTAGTTGACTTGGCAAGGCGAAATCCAACAAAATTTCGCCCTCTTTTAGGGCGATTTGCTAATTCCGAAACCCATGCTGCAAGCGAAAGCCAGTGACTTTGCAAGGGCGGGGTTTCGTGTATTGGTTTGGGCAGCAATCCGACGTCGTTTAGGGCAATTTGCTGACTTCAAAGCCAAGGCCGCAAGCGAAAGCCAGTGACTTTGCAAGGGCGGGGTTTCGAGAGTCCATTTTAACAGAACTTTGTCTTCCTTTGGAGGTATTTGTTGACTCCGAAACCCAGGCCACAAGCGAAAGCCAGTGACTTTGCAAGGGCGGGGTTTCGAGAGTCGATTTCGCCGGTACTCCGATTGATTTGAGGATTTTTTGAAGACTCCGAAATCGAGGCCACAAGCGAAAGCCAGTGACTTTGCAAGGGCGGGGTTCTGAGAGTCGGTAGGAACCAATGCTGAGAGAACTACCTTGTCGCTCTTCTTTGTGGCGATGGCTTTTTTTCCCTCTTCAGCAGCTTTTTTCTTTCTTTGTGTGCTTTTTTGCAGCCGCGTGTCCTCTTTTGCAGTCGAAAATCAGACCTCTTTTTATAGGGGAGAATCATCTACAACTCAACCCTACTTTCCTTCCCTTTTATTATTATTATGTGTACTCTTGAGGATACTCTTGTCATTCCCAATACACACGTACAACTGCTGGATTCCCTTTAGGATGATCTGTTAAATTTCCAACCGTCTCTATTTTTTTTTAAATTGCTGATCTTTGTTATTTTATTTATTCTCAGCAATGCCATGGGCTGGATTTCTTTGCTTGGACATATGCATCGGGCCTTGACTTTAAAATGCCCAATACCATACATTTTTTCTGTGTGTTATTTTTGTGAAGCTATCCAGTTAACGTCGGTTTATTCTTTTGCAGCTGAATAATTTCAATCAACCACTAGCTTTCGAGGATGGGTCTGTCATCATCTGCTGCTGAACCGGTGAGAGGCCATCAATTGGTCTTGATTTTTTTTTATGTATCGACCACATGTACTCAATAATCGACCACATGGCATACGTTCACGTCCTCTAATGATTGTCCAATTGTAACATTGTTTTTTTTTTAAGCCAACCCCCCCGGCACTAAGTCCGGGTAAGGGAAAGTTTATGTAAATTCAATGAAAGAATGGGGGGGGGGGGGGTCCGAAGACCATACAACGTTTAGGTCGTACTCTTGAAAGCAAGGACAAAGCCTAGATTCTCAAGAGTGTTCAACCAAAACCAAGTGTCAAAAGTGCATGTTCTGCTAGGTATACAAGCCTCTCGGAAACATTCAAAAGCGCTAAGAAAACAAACCAAGGGTGTGCTTAAGACTCGGAGGTCTCATAGGCCACACCAATAAAACACCAAAAGGGGTTTGTTCCAAGGGTACGCGGCCCCTTAAAGGCACAAACACCCAACAAAGACCTAGGGGGTGCTCCCGGAAGCACGTAGGCTTCAAAGGCTCGCAGGCCCTAGGACACACCCCAAAAGTATGTAGCATAAACCAACAAATCACTATCGGGAGGAAAGGGGCTGATTTATTAAATTTTCTCTACTTCATGGGAAGGAAAGGCAGCATGGAGCACACGAAAGACAAGGGTGGTAATGACCTTGGTCACGACCTCAACCGGGATGAAGTTGCCATCGTAGATCTTGGCATTCCTAGCATGCCAAATGTAGTAGATGGCCGCCGAGAAGGCAAAGTTTTTTGCCCTCATGTTCCAACTCTTTTTCCTCTTATGTCTCCTTAACCATCTAAGCCCTCTCACGAAGGTGTTGACCTCCTCCGGAATGTTGAAAACAGCCCGGGTTCTTCTCCAAATCTCCTTAGTGTAAGGGCACTCAAAGAACAAGTGTTCATGTGTCTCAAGCACCACATCCCCATCACAAAGCTTGCAACAATGGTTAGTATCTAAGAAAAACAACCTATCAAGAGTAGGGAGCTTACCCAAGGTAGCTAACCATAATATGAAGCAATGCTTTGGAGTATTCCCCTTCGCCCAAACCTCCTTGTGCCATCTCACCTTGTCCGCCTTATGCTGAAACTCTTCATAGGCCTTCTTCACCATGAACTTGCCCTCACTACACCACTCATCAAACTTCTCATCAAGGTTAGAAGAAGCACAAATTTTGTTTTTTTACCTCAACAAGAGCTTTGATGAGAGGAGAGTCCCTCCAAAGAGCTTCCCAATCCTCCACGTGAGTCACGGCAAGGTACTTGTGGTGTACCCATCTCACTCATATGCTTTCATTTCTTTCAAAAATGCGCCAAAGATGCTTAGCCATGAAAGCCAAGTTCCAAGTTTGAATGTCAAGGATGCCTAGCCCACCCTCTTGCTTGGGGAGGCACACCTTACTCCATCTAACTCTTAGCGACTTCCAAAGGAAAGAGCGGCAAAGGTTGGTGAGGGCACGAATGATGGCTTCGGGAACCGGTAAGACCGAGAGCCAAAAGCCTCCAATCCCTTGGATGACCGAGGTGATAAGCTCCCTTCGACCTGCATATGAGAGGTGTTTACTAGCCCAAAAGTTCAGATTCTTACCAATTTTCTCCAAGAGAGGGGTGTAGTGTGCAACACGGAGCCCATGGGGGCTAATGGGCACACCAAGGTATCGGAAGGGGAATTCTCCATCTTTGAAGTCCGTGATCTCCTTTAGTGCAGCCATTTCATGTTGTGGAACCGAGGCAAGGAAAATGGCCGATTTGCTCCTATTCACTTTGAGTCCGGACACACTCTTGAACTTTTGAAGGCATCCCATCAAGACTTTGACCGAAGCTACTTCTCCCCGAGAAAACATGACAATGTCATCGGCAAACACAAGATGTGCTAACCTAACATTGTCACAATTTTGGTGGAAGTTGAAGCCCGGTTTGCTTGTTTCCGCCTTCACAAGCCTAGAGAAGAAATTCATAGCAATAACAAATAGGAGCGGAGATAAAGGGTCCCCTTGACGGAGACCCCTTTTCCCCTCAAAAAGACCATGCATCTCATTGTTAATCTTAATAGAAAAGGATGTAGAGGACACACATTCCATAACCCAATGCACAAATAAGGGAGGCAAGGCAATCTCATGCAAAGCAAATTCAAGAAACTTCCAAGATAGGGTATCGTAGGCTTTAGCAAGATCAACATTCAAAAAACACCTACGAGTATCCCTTTTCACATTGTATATACGGAGAAGCTCTTGAACTAGAAAGATATTATCCGACATGAGTGTCTCCGGCACAAAGCCCGCTTGAGCATGATCAACCAAGTAAGAAAGACAAGACGCAAGTATATTAGTAATGATCTTAGATATAACCTTATAGACCACATTACAACAAGAGATAGGTTGGAAGTTACTTACTTGGTTTGCATCATCTACCTTTGGGATCAAACTCACCACCGTATGATTAAGTTGCTTGAGGAGAACTCCATTACGGAAGAACTCCTTCACTGCTGCACAAAGCTCTCCCCCGGTGATATCCCAAGTCTTCTTGAAAAAGTTTGATGTGTATCCATCCGGTCCGGGTGCCTTGTCCTCACCAATCGTCCAAAGGGCTGTTTTAATCTCCTCATTGGACACCAAGGCAACAAGCATTGCCTTGTCTTCATCCTTCACTTTAGCTCCACTAGTGAACATGGATGGATCAACCTCATTTGTAAAATCTGCACAACCAAGAAGCTCTTTGTAGTATCCAACAAATTCATTTGCCACCTCCTTAGGGGATTTAGAAATAGTCCCATCCCTTTTTTGGATTGACACAATGTGGTTCTTATCTCTATTGAAACGCATAAGGGAATGGAAATATTTATTGCATTGATCACTTTGGAGAGTGTACTTAGCTTTGGAGCATTGTCTAAGGAAGGAGTATTCCGCCTTGTTGAGCCTTTCTGCCTTCATTTTAGCCCTCCTCAATTCATCCCAAGTTGCTGAATTTTCCGGGTTTAGCCTCGCACCTTCCATAGCAATGTTAAGGGCCTCATTTGCTTCCTTAGCCTTGACGGAAATGTGTCCATACTCCTTAGAGTTCAAAGATTTCAGCGGCCCTTTGAGCTTTTTGAGGAGCTTGCAAAGTCGAAATTGGTAGGATCCTCTCCAAGATCCACACCAATTCTCCTTAACAAGGTCACCAAACTTACCATGCTCACTCCACATGTTAAGATACTTGAAAGTGTGCTTCTTTCTCCCTTCACTCCTACAAAGAGACACAATAGCTGGCTTGTGGTCCAAGAGGCTCCACAAGTCGGGGTAATTCACATGACAAAACATATTGCAATTGATCCATTCATGGTTTAGAAGTACCCGGTCAATTTTGCTCCATTTTCCTTCCTTGGACCAAGTGAATTTATTCTTGCTTGTGTATGGTGCATCCTCAAGCGCAAGGTTCTCACACGCCTCTAGGATGTCACGACACTCATACATGGTGACCGGCTCCGCATTCATCCTCTCATCATGTCTCATGACACAATTGAAGTCCCCAAGCACCATCCAAGGCATAGTGTGGCTGCATAAGATGTTAGTGATGCTCGGCCACGTAGCTCTTCTATGGACGACCGTGTGTAGCCCATAGACAAAACAAACACCAACTTTCTCACCGGTAGCTTTGTTAGTCACAAAACAAGCTATATGTTGGACTCCTATCTCAATAACTTCCAACAGCACAAAAGAGGTATCCCAAACCACAAAGATTCTACCTCTTTCATCAAGTTGGAAATTAGAGACAAGATTCCAACCAAAGAAACAATTATTCATGAAATGATCAAGATTGAAACTACCCTCATGGAGTTTAGTTTCAAGAATAGCACATACCTTAGCATCATTATCCCTCACGAGATCGCGCAGACCATTTTGTTTTCGGGGATGGTTCAACCCCGTTATATTCCATGTTATAATCCTCATCAAGACCTATTGTTGGTCTTTTTCTTACCTCTTTCACCATCCTTGCTCCTAGTCACCCTAGCACTACCTTGCGGTGGCTTTGGGGGCCACTTGTTCTCGGATCTTAGGGCATATACAATAGTATTGCTATTAGTAATGGGGGACTTACCTTTCCTCCTTTGAGCCTTGGACAAAACCTTTGTAAAGGTGGAAGAATCCTCCGAATCCGCATCATGACCATCCTCACTCTCGGCATGCCTAGAGCTCTTCTCCGAAGAGGAGATGTCAAGGTCACTTGGATCATCACCAAGCCCGACACCTTTCCTTTTTCCTTTCCTACCATTCACATCATTTTCAATAGGAATATAAAGGGGAGGGGATGGAATTCTTACCTCATTTTGCTCGTGGCTTGCGTTGGGACAAGCTTGCTCATCTCCTTTGGCCTTCTTTGCCGAATTCTTCCTTCTCTTCTTTTGTTTTTTAGCCGAGCTAGTTGTGCCTTGTGCATATGCATCCATAGTAGTGAAGGTAGGAAAAGGAGAGCCGGAAAAACTTACAAGGGGCGTGGAAGTACTCGGAGGCACTAGGGTCTCGCCATTTGCTCCTTCCTTCATCTTCACAATAGGGCAAGTGTTCACAACGGGTGGGCTATTTTCCTTCCTCGAATTTTGCTCAAGACCGGCCTTATGGGAGTCATTAGGACTGTTGGGAGCATTGTTGTCCGAGGGGTTCGTAGAAGTGCCCGGAGGTGAGCCCTTGACTACCTTGTCCTCTTTATTGCTAGCTTTCGGAGAGGTTGTGTTTTGTTCATCCTCCTTGTTCTTCCCTTCACCACTCGAGCTAGTATTGGACCTTTTCTCATTTAGCTTACACACATTAGCATTATGACCAAGGGCATAGCAAACTTTGCAAAATTTAGGCTCATTTTCAATGAAGAAAGTGCAAGATCGAACATCCTTATCATCAAAATGCAAGTTTACCTCCCGGGTGATAGTTTCACCTAGATTTACCTCAACCAATGCCCTTGCGTAAGTTACTTTCTTCCTCTCCTTGGTAACTTTGTCCAAGAACAACGGAGTTCCCACGTGTGATGCAACTTTCCCAATGTACTCCGTCGTCCAATAGTCCGAGGGAATTCCATAGATCCTCACCCAAAGGGGGACGGTGGCAATTTCCTTCCTAGAGCCCGATAACTTATCTGGAACATTCTTTAGGATAAGAGGCCTCCCATGGATGAAATAGGGGCCACCTTCAAGCACTTTGTTAGCATCACATTATGTATCAAAAGAGAAGAAAAGCCAATCATTTTCAATTCTAACTTTGGACTTAACTCCCCAAGACTTACGAAGCTCATTGATCTTGAAAGAGCCGGGGAGGAAGCCTACATATTGGCCTATTAATGTCCAGCCCCAAAACTCGTGTTTGGGGAGAGCATCGGCAACCTTGATGTCCACACGTCCCTTGGTAGGGGGATGGAACTCAAGCTTTGTACTAACTCCCACATTCGTGAAGATTTTCTTTAATTTGGAGTCCCAAGCATTAGGTCTAAGAGGGTGAGACTTACCTTGGTTCCCATTACCTCTCTTGTCCGAGCCCATAGTAGCCTTACCCTTGTCAGGACCTCCGTCGTTAGTGTTACCCGGGTTGGAGGATCCAGGTGCGGAGTTATCCGAAATTGGAGGAACCGGGTGACTTTGGCCAGAATTATCCGCATTAACCGAGCGCTTGGAGCTGTCGCTATCCATAGGAGGGGGCAAGCCATCCGGAATTGTGCTACTCGGGTTACTCGGAGTGTAGTTATCCGGATATCGGAACCCATGCCCAGGTGGATTACCCGAAACCAAGCCAGAGTTAACCGGTTGTTGCGGCAAACTGGATAGCTCAGCTACAGTTAGTGGGGTGATGGAGTTATCCGGATCAACAACATTCGGGTAACCTAGAGTAAGATTATCCGGTTGCTCGCCCAGCCACCCCAGGAAGCCACCCGATAAGCGCATGGAGCTACTCGGTTTCAGCGAGGGGCGCGCCAGAACGGGTAACTCGCCAGCGGCTGCGCCAAACAAGTCTGATGGTCTTGGCCCTTGCTCCAAGCCTGGCGCCAACATGTTTGAATTCAAAATTTCAAAAATTAGAGGGTCTAGGGGGGGGGGGGGGGGGGGCACACCTGATTTGTGTTGGGAGCTCCAAGCATTAAATGTTCCTTGGAAACACCCGAGTTGCATTGAATGCTAGAGGCTCCCTTCATTGAATGTTGTTCATGCACTTCCCATCCATCTTGAGTAGCCGTTAGGGGCTAAGAGGGAGCCACCACCGCCTCCACCAGCTGCACCACCACATCAGGGGTGGCGCCACCACCGGAACCGTCCAAGAATTCGTCGGAGAAGTGGCCTTCAAGCTCGGAATCTCCATTTGGGTCAAGTTCTTCTACTTCACCTTCAATCAAGCCATTAGTAGCAAGAGAAAAACCAGGGTTTGTGGGATACTTACCTTCAAGAACATCCATGGCGGTTTCTTCCTTGTTTAACTCATCCTTCTTAGCTTTTTTCAACGTCGACTTCTTCATCTTTTTGAGCACTTTCTTTCCTTCTTTTATGACCTCCTTAGCCATGGAAGGGCCATCCGAGAAATACTTCCTCGGGTCTCCAATGGAATCACCATCTTCAACCTTATGGTTTTTCCCCATCTTCAACCTAAGGACATACCTCCCAAGCCAACACAAGCACAACCAAAGAAAAGGAAAGAGGACGAAAAGGAACAAGAACAACCACGGAAACAAACAAAGAGGAAAACACAAGATATAAAGAACGAAGACAAAAAGCAACAACTAAGAAAACAAAACCTAAAACAAAACAAAGATAGAAAACAAAGAAAGAAGAACAAGAAGAAGCTCAAGGAGAGGGATAGAGCCTCGGAAGAGAAAGAGAGGTGGGAGGAGGAGGAGGATGAGAGAAAACTGAGAGAGAGAGAAGAGAGAAAACTTACCACCACCACCGGAGAACTTACCTGTCGTCATCTACAGGGGAAGAGGAGGAGGAGCCATGGCGGTTGAGAGGAGGAGGAAGCAAGAACCACCCCCACCGGGGCAAGGCCGGAGCACCACACGCAAGGGAGCCGGAAATCGCCCAAGGGAGGAGAGAGAAGAGAGCAACTGAGAGCTCTTTCTTACTGTCCAATTGTATCATAATTAGACAACAAGGAGAGACATCAAACTCAACCCTCAAGTTCGAAAATACATGGCAAAATGTAGTACAACAAGCATGAAGACCACAATTCTCCGAATCTCAAATGTTTAACATAGTAAGAAAAACACGGAACTTAAAAAGAATGACAAAATAATGGAATAAGAAGTTAAGACATTTGAAAAAGTTTTAAATAAATAGAAACAATTAATACAAAATCTAATAAAAATCACAAAGCATACTACATTAGATAAATATATCAGACGCCAATCAATAAATAAATATTCAACAAAGAAACTTTCAAAGAAATGGTACGCAAAACAAGAACTCAAGTGAGAGTTAGCTCCTTATCAAAAGAAGGTAGAACTATGTTGATTAGATCAAATCTAGCAGCATAACCCAACTACATCATGCAAAATTTTGTGGTGCCAATCAAAATCCACCAGGAACTACACTAGATTAATAAAAAAAAAATTGGAATTAGATTTCATCCTATAAACTTTTCATCGAATGGGACAAATATGCATAAAAAAAAGAAAAAAAAAAGAGACCAAGGAAGGGCAAGAATACATAAAATAAAGGACATAATCAAGTCTCATAAATGAAACTAATCTAGAAGGTCCAAAATCCCAGGGTCCAATTCATCTATGAAAAATATCTTAAAGATGATAACATCCGTTATTTTGAAATGAAAAGAATTGTTTTATGATAGTGGGCCAAACTATTGGAATTAAAGAAAGAATTTTGTAAGTGATTATTATGAAATATGGGCAATGGTAAAACAATTAAATTTTGTAAAGATAAATGACTAGTTTGAGAACCATTAATTGGACATCAATACACAAAATTAAAAAATAAATGAAAACGACTCGTGACGCGTTAGGATTGATGTGTCGTTGATCCTAGTCCCAAATGAAATATATCCCTAACTCAAGCTAAACAAAAGATTAGTATAGGAGACAAGTAGGGGTCGAACCTGACGAGAGGGTTTCTCGACCAAATAAATTTATAGTCAAGACCCCCGCTATAGTATAGGGGAGTCAGGTTCGTCCTCAGGAGAGAAGTCAGCGGTTCTAGGTTTAGTGTGTTTTGGGGTTCAGGGATAGCAGGAAAAGGTGGGGAGGTTGTTGTCGATGTCGACTAAGACTTGGTCGATGTCGAGGGAATGATAGAAGAAGAGGTGGTCGGTGTCGGGTAACTTTGCAGGATAAAAATAATGAAATAAAATAAATAAAGATGCAAACTTCCAAGGTTAGGGATCACCACAACAATAAACATATGCGCAGATCATAAATCACATAAAGATGCATGCTTTATATCAAATAACTTTCGTTATTAACAAATAGGAATATAGAGGCTTTCGCATAAACCCTAAGTGTTACTACCTTTTCTTAATTAGGATCAACCAACTTTCGCAAGCAAAGCCTAATTACTATCCAAATTCATAATTAATTCACTTTCGCTTCATAATTGCAAATAAGAAATTGTCCTCGACTGTCGCAAAGGATTAAGCACATAGGTAGATAATAATAAAGACATACAAAATCATGAATTCATAAATCAAAAAAACATATCTATGTTGGGATCACCCCAACCCTAGAAGAAGGAAAATTAGAAAGCAAACATGATGAAAGAAATTATCTTTAACATAAAATAAACTAAAACTTACAAAACCTTCCAAACGTTCCTCCTCTCTCTCCTCTCTCTCTCTCTCTCTCTCTCTCTCTCTCTCTCCTTCTCTCTCCTTGCGCCCGAAGACGGCTTTGCTTGAAAGAATGAAAATCAGCCCCCTAGGGCTTTATTTATAGCCTTCAAATCCTTTCTATTCAAGGATAGAATATATCTATCTATATCTAAAATTATATCTAAAGGCTAAAAAGATAAATAAATGCAATAAAGGAATTAAATCTAAAAGGAAAAGATAAATCTAAAATAGGTAGAATATCTTCATGTTGATAGGTCTTCCTTCCATAGATAGAACTTGATAGATCTCGGCCAACTCGACTTCCTTAGGCTCCAAGGACTCCCAATTCGACAAGGATTGCTCAAAGCGCGTAACGCGGCTTCGGACGCGGATCGTCGATCTCGACCAGGGCTACTCGAGATCGAGTAGGATTCGTCGTCTGGCTGGCTTGGTCGGGTGGCCCTGCTCGACATGGCTCGGATCTGGTGGTTCTGGCTCCTCGATCTCGACCAAGGGTACTCGAGATCGAGTAGAGTGCGGTCGAGGATGACTCGGACTGATGTTGTGGAGGACTCCTCCTCGGCATGGACTCGGACTGGCGCAGGGTGGCTCCTCGATCTCAACAAGGCCTCCTCGAGATCGAGTAGGGTTGGCTCGGCGTCTCCGTCTTCGGTTTCTCGACTTGGCACAGCTCGTCAACTCCGGACATGGCTCCTCGATCTCGACAAGGCCTCCTCGACATCGAGTAGGATTCCGGGAGTCGGGTTGTCTCTGACTCAGTGTCCTCGATCAGCTCTGCTCGACCAGGTCTGCTCGACAAAGTTGGTCGATATCGAGTAAGGTGTACTCGATATCGAGTACACTTGGCTTCAGCTTTCTGCTCTATTCTTGAAACGCACTTTCCCGAGTCCTCGTTTGTTGGATTGACGCATATGACCATGCCTTTGAAAGCTCTTTCCGAGGGCTACAACTCTCATGAAGACATCAAAGCTTGATTTAGAACGAAGAATGATGAAAAATGGCCTTTTCTCCAGCTGCACCATTCTTAGCTTCTCCATGAGTTTCCTTTAAGCTCCAAAGTACGTCCGATTTCTGCGAAATATAATCAAAACTTGTGTAGACCTCCATATATTGCAAATAAGTGTAAACTACACAGATTCTATATTATTCTAACCCAAATGCATGCAATGTATGCAGAAATCGATATAAAAGTAAGTGTAAAACATGGCGAATTAGACTCACATCAGAACCCACAGAGAAGACTAGATTCGTTGTTCTTATGATGATTTAAAGCAAACAATAATAAAGTTGAGATGAGTAAAGCAAACAAATAAGTAAAAGTAGTAATGATTGTAAAGTGATAATAATATGATGAAAACGTTGCACCTACAATTCTTGGCAATGGTTGAGGTTCATGATCATTGGAATGATTTCATTGTTATTCTCACATCAATGCAAAACAATTGATATCAATAGTTATTCCGAATTTGGTTTAGATAGATTGATATCCCTCAAAGGCTTACCAGTCCCTTACACTCCATGCAAAACAATATAGAATAGCACAAATTCCCGAAGTACTTATCCAATTGGCAACATCAAATCTGAATGTAATTAGAATGTCAAAAGAATGTGAATCTCTTAACCCTAATCTCATATAAATCAACATTCAATCATTAGTCGTTACCCTATATAGACAATTGATGCTTTCACGGGATCAATTATCCCTTGCTTGCTACTTTGGATCACCTTCTTTGGAAGAGTAATCAGTAGCAAAGATGTAGATTCTGTCATGGTGATCAATCAAGTGAGAATATATGTAAATACTTAACAATAAGAACAAAGATAATTAAATAACTCATAAAAAAAATATGAAATCAAATCCTCATAATTCAACCAACCATGTCGTTGAATCACATGCGAAACTATGAGTTTAGTAACTCATAGTATACCAAAACAATCATTGGAAATATGGCTGTAAATTGTCTCTCTCAATGTTGTTTTCTCTCAAAATGGCTGAGAATAATAGTAATATAGCCTAGCTATAAGTGACGGCTAAAAACCCTAGAATGTAAAATAATAATAAACTAATTAAAATAGATCCAGACGAAATCGGAAGACTGCGAAATCGGCGGGCGCCGCTACTCTAGCACCGCGATTCTTCTTTGTCTTCGACTTTGTTTTCTTTAGCTCCCTTGATGATCTTCTCTTGGCCTCTTTTATGCTCCAAAACTAGCTCTTATAAGCATCTTAAGCCTCCCTTCAAGGTCGGATTGTAAAACTACAGAATAAACACAAAATATCGTAGATTCCGAACTCGAATACTCAAATGGAAAACAATGCAAATTAAACATAACACATGCAAGAAACCTATCTAAATGCACCTAAAACTAGTTATAATGCCTATCTAAAATATGTATTATCAAACTCCCCCGCACTTAAGCTCTTGCTTGTCCTCAAGCAAATGAAGAATAAACATAAATCAATGCATCCCACAAGAGATTCCTTCAAAACTTAACCTCATCAAAAGCAACATGAAAGCAAGTGCAAAACATAAATAAAGCACACAAACATCATAACATGTATATGAACGATCAAGTAGCATGTATGCTCATCAATCCAACCTCACACGGGAGATATGTGTTTCTCTCGCTCTCATGTGTTTAGACTTTAAGCATACTCTCAACTCAATTCTTCATGCAAACATCATTCTTAAATATTGACACTTATATTACAAAATCTCCACCGGATACATCAAAGCAAAATAAGAAAAACCAAGAGGACTTTCGCTCAATGGAAGACTTCAAAGAAGACTCCATCCAGCAAGGTTTTAATGAGGCTTGATATAAACATAAAGGCAAGGAATTGTATTTGGTCATGTAGTGCTTTCAATTCCGAGAACTAAGGTTTCTAAGACTTCCAACTTAACACAAAACAACTCAAAACTCACATCAAGCTCACATAAGAACATCAGCTCTCAAAACAACATAACTCTCAAAATAAACATTTATCCATATCTCATATGCAAAAATAAATAATCAATGCTCTTGTTCATAACTTTTTTCTTTTCCTTTCTTTCTTTTTTTCTTTTTTGGCTTTTTTTTTTCTTTTTCTTGAGCCACATGCATGAAATACAAATATGAGAAAAATAAGCACATAACATTACATCTTTCTCAAAATCTCTCAACTTTAAGCACAAACCATAGCTTTTCTCTCAACTTAAAAAGATCAATCGATAACCAACTCTAAATCCTATCTCCCGGAAGGGTCAGACTTTTCATAGGCCAGGAAACATGAATTTTGTGGAGCTTCAAAGAAAAGGCTAAAGACTCAAATTGACTTCAAGGAAAGACATGATGTAAGGTAGGTATGGATAAATATAGGCTAAAAGGTGCCTCTATCATATGCAACTCATAAGAAATGATCATGTATATAATCGATCTCAATAATAAATAATCATGTCAATACTCAGAGATAAATGCATAAGAAGAGCAAAAACAAAAGAGAATATAGATGTAATCCCTATAAGGCCAAAAATTTCTCACTATGAATTTTGTTGGATCTCAATCATGCCAGGAACTTAGATCATACATGCTCAATTACATATGCCAAATCATATCCCACATAAAAAAAATCAAATTTTCAAGACAAGTTTAAATTATCCAAAATTCCATGGGATTTATATGATCATGCCAAACTGAAATAGAGAACATAATAAGGTAGATGGGTATTTGGACAATACATATTTTTTTTATTTGGTAAGAATTCGAGTTCAGTCATATCTGAAACTCGAAGGTCGGACAAGCCGGCAGACGGGACAACCGTCTAAAAATAATAACATACAACAAAACAAAATGGTGCAAACCCAGGCATACAAACTCTAAAAAAACGAAACTAAGCAGACCTAAACCAAACTGGATGAGGACGAAGATGACAAACGAAGCCAATCCCCACCATGAAGCAGAATCGTAGGTCATTTGAACAACACATATGAATGCAATGCATAATATTTTTGGATTTTTGACATTTTTTATTTTTTTTTTCTTTCACATTTTCTAAATTTAATAACAAAAATAAACATAAACATGATGCAAGATAACAACTTTAAACAAAAAATAAACATAAACATAAACATGAAACTAAAATCATAAACATGAACTACTAAATATAAACCACCTCCCTCACACTTAAATGTTGCATTGTCCTCATTGCAAAAACAAAAAGAACAATGAAATAAACTCAGGGTGAATGAAGGGATAACTAACCAATCACTGGATAGGCGGAGGGTGGAATCCAGACTGATAAAGAAAATCAGCAAGTATACGCGCCAAAAGAGTCCGAATATCAGTAATTTTGTTGGAGATACTCAACAGATCATCTTTCTGCTTCTTTTCTAACTCCGTCAGACGACGCTCAAATTCATCCAAGAAAACATAAACAGGGTCAGTTTTGCAGCAACCTTAGGAGTTAGGATCTTCTTCTTCTTCCTAATCTTCAATTTGATTATCTTCCTCTGTTGAGCCTTCTGATTTGAAATCTTCCCTATCTGAAGGGATCTCATGGGGCATAAGAAGACTATCATGACTAAGCTTGAAGTCAGAAAGCTTGAAAAAGAATGGTAACTCCAGGGGAAGGTGTAGATGGTGCTCTCCATGTTCTCCTGCAATCCATCTGAAACCACTACAAAAAAATAAAATTGATTTTGCTACCGGACGTTAGCAACGGGAAGGATATCCCGTCACAAATGTGGGGTTTTTGTAACGCCTATAGGAAAATAGGCATAGCCCTTGCTTCCTTTTGAGACGGGTAGATGTTTCCATCGCTAATCGGTAATATATCCCTTTTTAACTCATTGGAACCCTAGACTCTTCCCTTTCTCTTTCGCCACTTCTCTCTCTCTTTCCTTTAGCTTCTTCCAGATCAACTACAGGAGGATTCAAGCGAGTCTCATGCCCTGCCTCCCAGATCCAAGTGCCTAGAGGTTGGATTCAGACAAGTCCGAGTCGCCCCTACCCGGATCCTAGTCTGCACCTCCACCACCGGCGCCTGGAGCTTCTTCGTTGCCTCTAGCCTCTCCTTGCCTTGTCGGACCATTTGAACCACTGAGCGCCACAACCAGCCACGAACCCGATGTCAAGCAAGGCGGGCCTCTTCCTTCTCCTCTCTTGCTGCTGAGCTCGCGGAAACCGGCGACGTCCTCCTAATCCCTCTCAGAGGTCGACATCTCTCTCATCTGAGCTTCAATAGGGCTCCATCGTCGCCGATTCGATTTCTATTTCAAATCGGTGAGTTATTCATCTTCTTCTCGCACTTGTTGATTTCATAGTCGGATTCAAGCATCTCAGCCTCCCTATCTTCTTTATCAGTGCTACTATGTTTGGGGTTTATCGCCAACACCTCGTTGTCGAGCCTTATTCAAGCCATCTCGGCTCTGCGGTGAACAATGAACTTCTAGAGCCTTACCATGGCTCTTCATCAAAGTACGGTATGTCTTCTATAAATGCTACATTGTCTCTCTGTGAACTAGTGCTCTTTATACTATTTTTGCACACACTTTGTACATACCTCTTAATGCAAATATCAAACAAAAGTGTGATACAGTTGGAGAGACTTAGACATTCATGGATTTGGTAATTTGTTTTGTAATGTAACAACCTCTTATAGCATGTGGATTTGAAGATTTCCATGTTCAGTGAATAATTTCTGGTTTGCAAACATCATATGAGGAATATTGTCTCAATGAAGGAGATCTTGGAGATTAGTCCAAGTGTCTAAAAGAGGGCATGGATTGTACTTTGTTGATTTGGAACGAGAAGGTAGCTTAGTGTGGTTATTACATTACAAAACATATATCATCTCATTGATAATTTATGAACTACTTTTGATAATTTTTGTGAAGAGTTAAGGTTTTAGCATATATTGGGGAACAATGAGGTTATAGGGAATCCTATCTTCAAAGATGATGAACACAAACACTTAATCGACTATGTCCATATAGGTGTTTGGCCTCTTCTATTATTTGGTTCTTTTTTTACATGTTCACATGTTAACTTTATTTGCCCCTGATTCTTGCAGATTCTAGTCCATACCTTTGATGATTATGCAAGTGGGATTTTTTTTTTATGTCAGACAAAAGAATACACTTGAAATGCAATGTGGGAAACAACAAGCATGTTTTACATTGTGGACAAGTGGGGAAAAGAAAAGGTAAATTGAAAGGTTTGTAGTGTAGTAATAGAAAGATTACAAGGGTGAAATGGAGGACTTGCATAAATCTGGGTAAGGGAAATGAGTAAATCTTGGTGTGAATCTTTGTTATCCTTTTATTCCCTTGTATTTTTTTCACATGAAGACAATGTCCCTTCCATGTAAAGTATTCAAAATCAGTAAATTTTCATTTTACGATCAGATTTGGGGTCTTCAAGAGTGAGAAAAGTTATCTTCTGTTTCCAAAATTCCCCTTTCCATGTTTCTCTCTTTTTCCTTTTTTTTCACCCTCTTTTCTTTACTGGCCATGTATTTTGTTCAACTATTCCATAACTTGCTCATTTTTATCTTTTAAAACTAATTCTGAAATTTCTAGAATGTGAATTAGGAGTGACTTTGGAATTGGTTGGATTGTTCTTTGCTCTTGTAGGTATTTTCTATACTTCTATAATTCCTTCACTCTCAATTGTAGTTCGATTTAGTTTGATATGTATCTCTGGTTCCCTCAAATTTTAAGTTGGTTTGGATTTTTTTTCTTTGAATTTTCCTTTTAATTACTTTTAGGCTAGATGAGTTCGATGATGGCCACCTCTGTTGGATGCTTTACATGTCTTTCTACTTCTCAATTTTTTACTTTTTTCTTTATTTGGTTTCTTATTAGGAAGCTGATTATATTTATATGTATTCGTATTATTATTTAATTCATTGGAAATTTATAGTATTCAAGGTGAAATAAGACTTGAGTTTGTTAAAATCATGTTAGTCATTCTTTGTGCATTTTAAGTTTAGAGATTTATAGTGTTCAAGATGACTATATGTATTCGTATTATTATTTAACCCTTTGGAGATTTATATTTTCTCTTTTTTGTTTCTTTTACTTTATGTTCATCCTTTTACTTTCCTACATCCATTGTTACATCATCTATTAGTTAATATTTTCCCTTGTCATCTGTCTAATATGTGTATTTACTTTATCTTTTCCTTTTGGATGTGCCTAGTAATTAGAAGGATCTCAATGGTAAGCCATATGATCATCTAATTGTTTCTAATTTGTTGTGATTCTATGAACATATAAAGTTAAGTGATAGAGGAAAATCTAATTTCTTCTTTATGGTCCCTAATATAGATGTTTTTGTGCGAAGAGTGGAGATGATAGTAGCTCACATGTGTCAAGAAGATGAGCAATATGATCATCAAGGTTATGGAGCTTTGAGTTGATGTCACTGTTGCTTCTGCTGATGTCGCTTGTTGCAGTTTCTGAGCTAAATGTTGTGCAGTTTCTCAAGGTCAATGTTTTCATTTTACTTGCATTTGTATTACAACTAAGTCTGCCTTCTTTGCAATGTTGATTACTTGCCACAGTTTATTTACTACTAAGAGGTATATGTCAATTCTTGCTTAACCCGAGTGTGCTTTTTGCAATGTTTCTTTCAATAGGTGAACTCAAACGAATGGCATTTGCATCATTTACTTCCAATATGAAATTATTGTAGTGTTTCCTTGAACTTGTTAAAGCTATTGCCAATTGGTTGGTTGAGCTACTATTTTAGGTGATTTGTGTGGACAATGAGCATGTGTTATGTGTTTAGGTGTATTTATGTTGAGAAAAGTTCATTAATGGGAATAAATTTTCATTAATGTTGAGGGAAGTTAATAATCTAGCAAATATATTATCAGTTGTGTATTTTTTTTTGTTTTTGGATCCAGGAATGTTAAGTTGAATACTTATATTTGCAATTTAAGATGCTCTCTAATACGCCATTAACATTATGATCTTTGACTAGTTTAATAAAAAAAACCCTGTTATTTTCAATGTTAAAAATATTTATTTTTAATGTTAAATTATCTGAGTGTTAAAATGAAGATGGTGACTTCATTATAGCAAAGGAAAAGTATCAACGTTAAATTATCTTAGCGGTAATATAGCCATATACTCTAATCACTTGTTGGTTGAATAATTACTCATTTATTTATTTGGTGAAATACAATTTATTTATTTGGCTGAATAATTGCTAATTTAATCACTTGTTGGCTGGATAATTACTCATTTCTTGATTATTAAGCCTATTAGCTCAAATGGCAGAGCGATGTGTTATGCACAAAAATGCGGGTTCAATCCCGCACAGGATATTATAAAAAAAGTATTTCTTATTTAGGTGTTTTTTTAAAAAAAATTGATAAACCCATTTGCAACGGCATTGTTACTGTCGCAAAAAACTCATGTCACACCAAAAGGGAAAAAGGCTGGAAAAAAGGCGGTAAAAGGGATGTAGAACAATTTGGCCAAATTTTATGCGACGGTAACATACCATCACAAAAGAGTTTTTGCTACCCTAGGGCTAGCGACCAACGATTTTCCATCGCATAGCCGTCACAAATGTTTTTTAGTGACAACAACCGTACTACTTACGACGGTAAAGAGTCGTTTCTAAAGTAATTTTTTTTTTGTAGTGAACGTTCATTCGAACGAGGAGACCAGAACTTCTCAATTATGCTAGACCAAGTCAGATCAGCGATATCATAAACAAAATCAGCACATAGAGGTTGCACACCATCTAATCTAACACCAAGATGATAAGCAATCAGCGAGATCAAACCTCCAAAAGCAACGCCGTACGGATGATTTCAATGCAACTCCCTAAGAACAATTGAACCCAATTTGGACTTCTCTTGGATGTAGGAGTCAAACAATAAGTTAAAGCCCAACCACTCATAGATACTATAGTTGGATCAACCAACCCAAATAATGCGAGACTAAGCACCCTGTAACACAATCTCAGCGCAGGATGAGTGATCATATAATCAAAATAATCTTCTTCTTTCCCATACGACCATCCAGTAGCTGCAGTTGTATGTTGACTCGATATGCTCACTTGATATCTACTGAGTGAGTCGATATCAAGTCACACTCTTCAGGCTCCTTGGTTCCTTCGTGTGTTGATTTGGCACCTAAAAATGTTAGAAAATAAAACAAAAACAAACCAAAATAAAGTTTTAAAACAAAACAAATTGTCCAAAAACCCTAAAAACTACTAGTCTTGTTACAAGCTCTAAATTTTATAGTCACTAGGCCGACTTCTTTTTAAGATGGTCAGGGTGGCATATGCAGGGCCCACGTGGCTCGGGCCTTAAATAGGACTCCGTTCTTGTCCTTCAGCTACATTCCGCTCGAGTGGATCTTGTGTACCTCGAACGGGCCCATCTTTTTCTCTTTGAACTTGTTAGGGAACCAATGACTCTTTGACTTGGAGACATACACCTTATCTCCTACTTCGTAATCCTTCGGATCGTCATTGAAAATCCTGCATAGTCTAACATACCAAGGCAAACCTCTTCCATGTATAGATAAATCATTTATTGAAATAGGGGAAGAGAGATCCGTACCTTGGCTTACCTCTGCTGTTTCTTCTTCCTTCGGCTTCTGAGATGTCATTCGATATCGAGTGTGGTCACTCGCTATCGAGTCGGTTTTGGCTCCTTGTGGTGAATCAGTCGATGTCGCGATGGCAGAGGAGAGTCGACCTGGATGACTCGATGTCGAGTGGTTTAGCGCTTCAAAAAGTCGAGTCGATGGAGGTGCTGATGTCTGGTCAATGTCGAGTGAATCACTCGATGTCGAGTGACGTGAGCCGACGTCGACCCCATACTTAGGCTCTGACACAAATTCTGGAGAAAAGTCAGTTGATATCGAGTTAACTGAGTCGGCGTCGACTGGATTTGCAGTCTGCTCCTTCCAGATTGCCACGATCTCCTCCATTTGGGCTTCCATAGCCCTCTCCTCTAACTCCTCGGGGGTCATAGTTCTTACCTTTGGTTCCCCACAAGAGATTTAGCTTTCCTTGATAGACTTGACCTACATAGGACCGTCGAGCTTCTCCGAAGTTTTGTTGAAGGAGTACTCGATTACCTCATCGTTGATTGTGAATGTGAGCATCCTCTTTCTTACGCTGATGTTGGCGTCGACGGTTGCTAAGAATGGCCTATCTAGGATGATATGACAAGAAGGATCCTATGTCATATCAATTACAAGGAAATCAACAGGGACAAAGAACTTACCGACTTGGACGGGCACATCATCAACCATGCCAGTAGGTATCACCACAGTGTTGTTTGCCATATATCGCCTGTCATCCACAGGTTCTAATGCGCCGATCTTCACCTTGGACCAAATAGATAAGGGCATGATCCTTACTCCCATATGTATGATCCTTACTCCCATAAAATAAATCAAATTTTCATTATCTATAATTTTTAAATAGATCTTTTTTTGATAAAATTTTATAAACATATGAATATGAGTATAGATAAGTTAAATATAATTTTTAATTTTTTTAACATTGTTTTATAACAAAAATAATTTTAGGGTGCACCATGGGGCACACTTAGGATTGTAGATGATCCTTCCTCCCATATGTATGATATTTCTCTCGCATAATTACATTGGTTTGGTAAAAAAAATCTGGCATTTAATTTTATTTTCTCTTTTTTAAATTAGTTATGGTACTCATAGTACCACCATTAAAGATGGTCTAAGAAGCAAGCATGGGTGGGTCAGTAAGGGTTTCCCGTCTCCAATCTTCGATTTTCTTTTCAAAATGGTCAAAAAAGTGAAATTTTTTTGGGGAAATAGTCACAGTTCCAAACTTATTTGGAAAATAGCCAAAGTAGGGCTAACTCGCTGTTTGAAACAACGACTCTAGCCCTACTGCAAAAAAAATTAATAAAATATTACTAATAAAACAGCGGCTTAATGATTTTTTTAAATCTCGATTTATTGTTAGAATAAGAGAAAACAAAAAAAAATACCTATATGGGAGACTCTCCTTTTTTATTTTTATTTTTAAAAACCTTGAAACGATTGCCGCACGATCGAGCTTTGCAAGCTGCTTGAGGAGAGTCGCTGGAGGAGCAGATCCAGGAGATCCTGACACCGATTGATCTTTGTAAGCCACTTCGAGACCGTCTCGTTATTCTTTAATTCGTTCTCAAAATCGTTGAATTCGGAGGCGAGGTTCATCGATATGCGGTCGAAGAAGCCGAAATATGATCGGGCAAAGGCGTGGTCAAAGGCGGAGAGGTCGAAAGAGAGTTTCCACAACCTCTGCGCCTGATCATCGGTTGTGGAGGCGGCGGGGGCGTAGGCTTGGAGTTGGCGACGGTCAAGGGATCGTCGGGAGGAAGGGAGGGGGCAAGGATGCAGAAGCGGGTGTGGGAAGAGTGGGGGTTGACTAAGGAGGAGCCCCATTTGAGGAAGGAGAGGGGGGAATTTTGGAGCGGCAATTTGACTTGGGTCATCGTCGAGGTCGCCATGGGAGACCAGTACAAAGAATTAGAGAAGAACAAAGATGGAGAAAGAGGAAGCAGCGCCCTGTACCCTGTAGGTTTTTATTAAAAAAAAAAAGAAAGGAGGGTCGCTGTTTTAGCGACTCTCCCATATACATATATATTTTTTTATTTTCTCTTATTTTAGCAATAAATCGATATTTTCTTTAAAAAATTACAAACTCGTTATTTAAAACAACGACTTTAATATTTTATTATTATTTTTTAAGTAGGGTTAGAGTCGTTGTTTCAAATAACGATTTAGTTCTACTTTGACTATTTTCCAAATAAGTTTGAAATGTGACTATTTCCCAAAAAATTTCCCTTTTTTTTACTATTTCGAAGAAAAAAATCAAATTTTTTTTTTTTCTGATACAAGGCAAATATTTGGGCTTGGTCAACCTCGGTTGAACAAACGCCCAAGGGCGTCCTGACGGACGAGAGAGTCGATCTCAACAGGAGGGGACGAAACGAAAAGTGTAGATGTAAGTCCGATGTGAGCAATCCTATCAGCCACACTGTTTTCATCCCTGTAAATGTGAGAAAATGAGACATCGGCGAAGGACCTGCATAATCCAAGGGCGCCCGAAACCAACATCTCGATCTCCCATGGAACCTTCCAGATTCCTTTGCAAGCGTTGATAATCGAAAAAGAGTCACCCTCCACTTCCAAGTGCGAGCAGCCCGTCCTAATGGCTTCACGAAGACTAACATGAAGACCGAAGCACTCGGCCTGTAAGACTGAGGCCTTGTCATGACCTTGAGCACCACAAGCAAGAACCCTACCAAGGCAGTCACGGATGACAAAACCCGATGCAGCAAGGCCAGAGTCGACTTTTGCTCCATCAAAATTAAGCTTCACAAATCCATCTTTAGGTTTTTTCCATTTCACATGCTTTTGTTTTCTTCTGTTTATCTGGTGGGTTGGTGGTTTTTCGGTAGCCATATCTTCGTCAAGAATCTCGCTTTGAGCTTTTTTCTGACTTTTTCGTAGTTGTTAAATGTGTTTGATCCAATCATCTGAATTTCAGGTATCGTTGTTGTCAAACACAATTTTGTTTCCGAAGGACCATACTCCCCAAAGGGAGAAAGCCAGAGTTGAGCTCTGCTCAGGAGACAGCTTGGCAAAGATTTCTGAAATTATATCTTTGTATGTTTTGTCTATTTTAATCTGTGTTTCGCACTATTCGCTCGATCTGTTTATCCATTCTTCCCACAATTCTCAAAGTAACCTGACATTCAGTAAATAAATGAGTCGAGTCTTCTTCACTGCGGTTACAGAGCGGGCAGTCCAGAGGAACATGCACTCCTTTGTTTCTCAGTCTGAACTTCGTGGGTGTACCATTTCATAGATTCTTCCAAAGGATATTTTTTATCTTTGTTGGGCAATCGATTTTCCATATCCATTCTAGTCTATCTGAGTTCGTCCTTCTCGCTCGTGTGATGTTGTCTAGGGCACTGGCAGTGGAGAACCACCCATTTTTACTAGGTTTCCAGTATAGTCTATCTTCGATTTCATTGGAAGGAATAAATTCATGGCAGATTTGGTCTACCACATCCGAGGGAGGTTTTCTCTCAGTTTCTCTCTATTCCATGTCTTATCTGGTTTTATGTATTGATCAACCGTCTCATGTTGTTCAATTTGGTTGTGCAATCTTTTTTCTCGAAGGTTAACATCTGAGTTAACCCATTTATCCTTCCAAAATTTAATAGTTTTCCCATTACCAACTTGCCAAATTAATCCTTCGCAGAATTCTTCTTTTATCTCCATCAATTTTGCCCATTGCCATGAAGTATTCTTTTGCCTAACATAGTTCCAGATTTTATTGTCCTTGAGATATTTTTCTCTAACAATTTTAACCCATTCATTTTGTGGTTCAGCGAGAATTTCCCATAGTAGCTTCATCTGCAACGCCTTGTTCATATCTTTCGTTTTATGGAGTCCTAGTCCACCTTCACTCTTTGGTCTACATATTTTATCCCATCCAATGAGTGGTTTATATTTCAAATCCTTATTCCAAAAGAATCTTCTGTTTATCTGGTCGAGTTCTTTATGCATTGTTGCGGGGAGCATAAAGTTTTGCATTATATAAGAGGGTTTTGCCGCAAGATTCGTTTTGACTAAGGTTGCTCTTCCTTGTTGGGTAAGTTCATCAGCCCTCCATTTTGTTAGTTGTTTCTTAGTTTTCCCAAGAACTTCTTCGAAAGTATTCTTGTTTACTCTGTCGTTAATGATCGGGCATCCTAGATATTTGTCGAGCGAAGTTTGGTTAGAAATTTGGAGGCCGGTCTGGATTCTTTGTTTTTGATCATTTGTAATCCCTTTTGTAGCTTGGAATGCGGATTTTTGGTAGTTGACTTTTTGGCATGTAATCTGACAATAGTCATCCAAAATATTTTTCACCGTGAGACATGCTTCTAAATTCGACTTGGCAAATATCATAATGTCATCAGTGAATGAGATGAACGGTATGATAGGTCCATTTCTGGAGGGCTTAAATCCAATTGTATGTCTTGACTGTTCACTTTGTCTTTGTAGTTTTCTAGAAAGGATCTCGGCACCTATGATATAAAGATACGGAGATATTGGGTCACCTTGTCGCATGCCTCTATGAGGGGTAAAGGTTTTTGTTGGTTCATCATTCATCAAAATGGAAAATGATAATGTTTGAATACACTCTTTTATCCATCTACAAAATTTCTGACAGAAGCCAAATTTGGACATAACTGCTAGCAGGAAATCCCAGTCTATTCTATCGTAGGTTTTTTCCATATCTAGTTTTATTGCAATCCATCCATTTCGTCCCTTTCTGCTTTTGAAGGAGTGAAATATTTCGTGTGCAATAAATACATTGTCTTGGATCGCTCTATCAGAAATAAAGGCTCCTTGAAGTGGGTGAATTATTTTTGGCAGGATTTTTTTCATTCTGTCCGCAAGAATCTTCGCAATTACCTTATATATAGTCGAACAAAGGCTTATTGGTCTGTAATTGTTTGTAGTTTTCGGATTGTCACATTTAGGGATTAGCAAAATAAATGTCTGGTTGATCTGTTTTAGCATTCTTCCAGAATGAAAAAAGCCTTTGATAACTTTGGTAACTGAAGGGCCAACTATGTCCCAGTATCTTTGGTAGAATTCAGCTGTCATTCCATCTGGTCCTGGGGACTTATCTTTCCCAATCGTAAAGATCGCATTTTTTACTTCTTGGTTAGTGATCGGTTTTATAAGGTGGTTTTTGTCCTCTTCCGAAATCTCAGGGTTTATCAAATTTAGATATTCCCCCAGAAGGCGTCCATCTATTTGTTCTTTCCTGAATCTTTTTTCAAAGTCCTCACGGATCTCTTTCCTGATATTTTCTTCTCCAATTATCGTCGTCCCTTCTTGGGTTGTAATTTCTCTAATGATTTTTCTATTTCTTCTTCCCGTAGCAACTTTGTGGAAGTACCCCGAGTTTGTGTCGGAAAATTTCAGGTATGGTATTGTAATATTTTGTTCTTTTTGTTTATTAGTCGAAGTTGTCTAGCACTATTGGCATTTTGTAGATGTTGATTAGGATTTGTTTGTATTTCTAGAAGCTTTTCTTCGATTTCTTTCAATTGGCGAAAGATGTTCCCAAAAGTAGTTTTATTCCAATCTTTAGTTAACCTTTTAAGAAGTTGAGTCTTTTTTTGTCAATTAAACATGTGGGAACATGCATAGTTCATTCTCCCAGCTTGAGCAACAATATTGCAATAATCTTTTCTTTGGGTCCACATTTTCTCAAATTTGAAGGGTCTAGCTTTCCTGTTCTGTATTGAGTTGAGTTCAATCGATATTGGGCAATGGTCTGAAGAAGAAAAGGCATGATTTCTGGTTGCTATGTTTGGGTACCATTGTAGAATTTGGTCATGAACTAACGTTCTATCTAGTTTCTCGTAGATATTGTTTACGTCTGTCCTATTTTTTCTCCAAGTAAACTCATTACCTATAGATGGAATATCAACCAAACTACATTGGTCTTTGAAGGATAACAATCTGTTGAATCTGTTCGGGCAAGGTTGGACTCCCCCCATTTTTTCGGATGAGCTCTGAATTTCATTAAGGTCACCCATAACAATACATGGGAGACCAATGTCAAGAATGTGGTCTCTAAGCCTAGGCCAGAATGCATTTTTATCACATTCTCGCGCAGGCGCATATACAAAACAACACGCAAAGTGCACTCCCTTATTATGATCTTTAATTGCTAGAGTAGTAAATCGATCGTATGTGTCTATGATCGTAATATTCCCCATGGTCATTTGATAGTCTTTCCAAAGAACACAAAGACCACCAGACCTCCCCCGTGAAGGGGTCCAACTCATAGAATCAAAGCCCGCCTTTTTCCAAAGCGACGCACGGGGTTGGGATTCAGTCTTTGTTTCCATAAGAACCATGACTTGAATATTTTCGATTTTGCAGAAAGTTTCTACCTTAGTCCATAGCGTATCTTTTCCAATACCACAGCAGTTCAATGTACAGATTCTCATTTCCAAACTCTTTTTAGAAAAATTGTCCACTTCTCAATCGTCTTTAGTTTCCTTGGGGTCATTTGGTGCTTGCGTTTTGCTACAATCTCGGGGTTGGTGTTTTTCTTATTCTTGATTTTCAGTTTTTCTGATGTGATTTCATAGGTATCCTTTAGGGTCGTTGTCTTGCTTTCTTTCAAGGGGGTCAGTGAGTTTTGCAAACACATGTGCATTTGAATCCATATGGTCATACTAATACTTGGCTCCAATAGTTGCAAGCTGTGCATTTTTCGAAAGTCTAGATGGAATCGGATCAATATCATCTGTGCGTTCAAATAAGGAGTCCACCCTGAGTAATCAATCAAGGAGCAGGGAAGCCAAGCTTCCATGCCCGAGATCCAACCAGGGGATTCATGGGTCAGCCAGAATTTGACACCACCGTCATTGGTTTCCTCAACCTCGGTGGTCATTGGATACATGGGATCACATGGGTTCAGATTGGGGTTCAATAATGTGAGTCAATTCTCCTTAGAGCAAACATCATAATTCAGACAGCAATCAATCAAGTTTTTCAAAAAAGCAAATTCATTATAAATCAAACAGAATGAGAGATAAATTGAGTCCATTAGTGCAAGGGAAGAATATCCAAAGTTGTCCAACATGGTGGGTTCATAAGAAGCACACCTTTTAGGGAGAAAGACACATACTTGGTTCACAATCACAAACACAAAGTTCATAAAGATGAAGCTGCTGAGCTGGGAGTACAAGAGAGTCAAATTAAGACCTCCATGGAAAATAAGAGTCCGCTTTCCTGATTTCGCAGCACAAAGTATGTGTGTGTGATGAGTATTAAGAGTCGTTCTTCTTTTATCAGATTCAAGAGTCAAGAGGGTCAGGGGCTACCTAAGAGGACAATCAATATTCCACTAGAATCCACAAACATTCAAAGTGGCACAATGCTGCAAACAGAGTTAAAGTATGACAATGTTTTGAGTAGCAAAACAGATAGTTTTAGCATAGTCCTTTTTATGAGTGCAAAGCTTCTCATTCCAGTAATCTTTTCTACTATACTTGAGATAAACAATGTATGTATTTTCAGAAAAATTCAATCAGTCTTTCCTACAGTAATTCCTGATAATTTCAAGGGATGCAATTTCAGACACATCACAATTCATACATTTATATAATGTGAGCACTCTAACATTGGTACCAGGCCTACCCTGATGGGAACTTCTAATATCAAAATATTCTTTTTTCATTTCAGAATCATCCCCTACCCACATCCAAAGCATAAAACACATAAAAAAATATAAAAAATATGAAGATATGGGGGAGAGGATCAAGTGAGTCAAAATGTTTCACTTTTCCAAAGGTGCAATTGGTAATTGTTTTCAGATAATCAAAAGTAGAACTCATATCAAGAGGGGAAAGAAAACACCTTTGAAGAAGGTGCAGCCGAGAGTGGCACAAAAGCCACCAAGAAAGGTTGAGGAGACCAGAGCCCACAAGAGGCTCATACCACACCAGAACCCAGGAACGCCTGCACCACCCCTCAACTAGAATTTCCTTTTCCGATTTCTGTTCCTGGTTCATAGGGTCGAGCGGGGAGCTGAAAGGTTTCAGTTTTAGCCGCCTAATCTCTTTTATCTGGTTTGTTCTGCCAATGCATTTCTCATTTTCTTGTTCGACTTTCATTTGTTCATTGGTGATCTTCATGCTTTGAAGTTCTTTTCTTTGAGGGGTCTTCTCCATGGGGTTCTTTTGACACCGCAGGATCTTTTTCATTATGCTAGATTCAAAGTTCCAATGTTCATTTGGGTTTTGTAATATTTCAAACCAGAAGCAGAGCATAGAGGGAATTTGAAAAAATACATAGGCAGTATTCAAAGATTGGATCTTTTGTTCAAAGCCATCAGATTTAGCATTCAAAAATTGGATCTTTTGTTCAAAACCAACAGATTTAGCAGTATCTTTTCTTCTTTGTTCAAGAATGATCTTCTTTGATCCGAGAGTCAGTAGGTTGTGCTTTTCATTTCGGCCTAGTTTTCGGTTTTGGTCATTTTCGATTGTTTTTTCAAAGCACCACACGTGCTTGGGGGTCAAAGGCGAAAACCGGAGATTCATGTACAGAGAACATTTTTCACTTAGCCAAATCATAATCTTCTTGTCTCCTGCATATCCCTCTCGCTGTCTCGCATCAATTTTTTAAATTGTTTTCAATTTTAATTATTTTAAAAAAAACGGAAATTTCGCCAGGTACCCTTGGGGTATTGCAAATTTCGCGGGGTATACAACTTTTTTACATATTTCGCGTGGTACCCCTGAGGTTTTAACCCATTTCGCCTCGTGCTCTTCTCGGTTAACTTTAACCTTTTTGGGTGAATTCCGTTAGTTTGCTCCAAAAAAAAGAAAAAGAAAAGAAAGAAAGGCGAGAGCGAAACGAAACATCAGACAGAGAGCGAGGAGAGAGCGACGCGAAGAGGGAGCGTTCGAGGAGGGAGACCAGGCGCGATATAACAGCAGCGGCTCGGACCTGGGCTCGGCTCGGACCTGGACTCGGCTCGGACCTTCTGCTGCAACCTCTGCGCGCTCGGACCTGCTGTTGCACCCTCTGCGCGCTCGGACCTGCTGCTGCGACCTCAGCGATGGGAGGAGAAGTGGGAGGCTATGCCTCGGCCGGCGAAGACGGTGGCAGTGGCGGCCCATTGCCTCGGCCGACGACCGGAGGTGGAGGAGAAGAATGTGCTTCTGTAGAGAGGTTAGTTGATGTCAATAGAAATTTTGGATTTAGGTTGAATTTGATGCATTTGGGGGTTTTTGTGATGTCAAATTTAGGGTTTAAGTTGAAATTGATAGATTTCGAATTCGAAATTTCGTTTCTCAATTGCAATCCGATTTGTTAATGAAATTCGCTTCTCAAATCAGGGTTTAAGTCTAAATTCATTCATTTGACTCAATTGGAAATATAGGGTTTTCGAGTTTTATCATCTCGGTTTCAGAAATATAGGGTTTTTGGATCTGGATTTAGGGATTTCAACATTTAGGGCTTTGAATTAGACTGAAAAAAATATGAGTGATTAGCATCTACTACGTTTTTTGACAGTGGAAAAAATATTACTGATTAGCTTTGATTGACAGTGGAAAAAATATTACTGATTAGCTTTGAATAAGACAGTTGCTCAATTAGACAGTGAAAAAAATATGAGTGATTTTGGACAGTGAAGAACACAATTTGTAATTTTTGTTACATCAAGTTATCTTTAAATGTTATGGTAAGGAGATGAGGAGTACGGGTAATTGTAAAGAAAAACTTCTCTTTTTAATTGTTGCTGAACTAGGTATATGTAAGTGCATTGAGTTTGTGCTTGGAATTTCAAAGCTTACAAATCAGAATTTATTGGTATTATTTGAAAATATTTAGTCCCATAATATAGTCTAGCATTATCGGGTTCTACTGTTGTCGGTTTGATAACATTTTGTCCATTTGTAGCATAAATTAGTGATCCTGGTAGATTCTGTATCTAGATATCTTTGGTAGTTTGGTGTCCTTTCTATGGATTAGGCACTATGTTAATTTGTTTCTGCATGATATTATGGGTTACAAAGGAGCAATGTTGGTAAGTTCAAAACACCTCCTCATGTTGCTGACTGTCAGTTGAGCAGTCCATATATCTGATATATAGCATAATGTCTTGCATTGTTTTCAACCATTGCTATTGCTACCACTTATTGTCATAGGTGTTACTTGTTAGATAAGAGGTTAGCTCATCAAAGAATTGCAAAATGATGATTTAAATGCTTTGATCAG
This sequence comes from Persicaria maculosa, assembly GCA_963922045.1. Lineage (NCBI taxonomy): Eukaryota > Viridiplantae > Streptophyta > Magnoliopsida > Caryophyllales > Polygonaceae > Persicaria > Persicaria maculosa. Next base: position 57,284,425 of record OY998251.1, on the reverse strand, counting down.
CATGCTTTGATCTCAATTTTTAAAAGATTAGCACCGCTTGTTATGATCAAAACTACAATTTTTTTCAAGGCATAAATGTGTTCAAAGAAACCTTTGATTCTAAAGCATGTGATGATATTACTTTATATGCGCATTTGAATTGTTATGTGCTAAAATGTGCTATTCTAATGTGGTTGTGCTTGTTTGCGTTATTTACTCCCAACTCAAAGCGACAAGACTTATCTGAATTTTTATGCACAAATTCTATCTTACTAAGCCTATTAGCTCAAATGGTAGAGCGATGTGCGAATGCACAAAGATGCGGGTTCAAGTCCCGTATAGGCTATCTATGATTGTCTTTTTGAATGATTACTCGGTTATTTATGTTGCTTTTCAAGTCATTTTAACAAGCTGATCTTTGTAGCCTATGTGGGAGTCGAACCCACATCTTGTGCATATAAGCACATGCTCTACCAAAACGTCTAGTTACTAACCTACAGATTGCAAATGACCTGAGATTGGCCTTCATGTCCCTAATGTTCCTCGGTGTATCGGGCTGAATTTTATCACTAAGAAAACTCCGGTAATTCTTAACCCTCTATCACCAAACTTCCTACAATTCGTGAAATGCGTTATACCGAGTTATACCGATTAGAGTAATCGCAAAAGTGATGATTTGAGCATACTATATCCTTTTGAAAGGTTTCACTCGAGAATCCAAGATCAGCAAGGCAAGGTGGAAGAGAAGTCAGTATGACAGGTCAAGCAAATAACTCTGTCAGCAATTCAAAGGACAACAGGTGCATATACATTCAAATTGATTAAAGGACAGCAGGTAAATATACTATGCAATTCAAAGATTGTGCTATACGCATATACACTATAGCTTTTTGAACAAATCAGGCAACTGATTCAGACAACAAGTGGATATACATTCAAATTCGGGATGGGTATTAAGACAACTAAGTTAGGGATCATAAATGTACTCAATCCATTAGAATAGTGTCTAATCACTCGTTTCTTAGAGGGAGGAGAAACATCAAAAGTCAAAAACAAATCAACAACCAAGATGCAATCAGTTCCTTTGGTTTGAATGCTTAGAAGATTTCTTTCATTTTTTGTCTATCAAATCTGAATTAATGATCCATTTTATTTCCAAATACCAGTCTTCAACATTTGACATTTCCCTTTGTTTCACTTCAAGAAGACAAGACATACCAAATAATGTGCTCTGTGGAAATGTCTGACAAGTATTTAGACTATGCATCAAATACAACATTCTTCAAATCAAATTTTCAAACCAAATCAGGAAATCACTAAAGTTAGGAAATTCCTGGGAAAAATCTTCAAATCAAATTAGGAAATCCCGAAAGCTAGGGTTTTTGTAGATCCCTAAATCCCAATCGAAATAATTATAATTGGAACAACTTAACATAGGATTGATTCCTAAATTCACCGCCCAAACCCCAATTTAATGATTCTAAAACTATAATTCAAACCCCCCCCCCCCCAACAATGTGAAAATACCCTAAATCCCTAACTTTCAAATTGTAGTTTTGGGAAAGAGATTACCTCCACCACAATGTAGTTGCTCACGCTCCCTGTCTCCCTGTGATTTCGAGCTTAGAACAGAGAGTCCAGCACGTCGGACTCTCCCTGTCTCCCTCTCTCGAGCTTCTCTAGTTGATGCGCGTCTCCTCTGTGCCGTCTAGCTCCTCTCTCATTCAGGGTTTTCTCTGGAGTCGCCTACTCGCCTCTCCCGCACAATCAAAAGAAAGGAGCACTGTGTTATAAAACTTAACGGTGAGATTATAAATTTAACGGAAGGGCACGAGGTAAAAAATTTATAAACCATAGGGGTATCACGCGAAATATGCAAAAGAGTTGTATACCTCGCGAATATTGCAATACCTCAGGGTACCCGGTGAAATTTCCAGAAAAAAAAATTAGGTGTCTACGTGCCTACGTGGTGAGGATAAACATGGGTAGACAGTTTTGGCACCGGTGTGTGTGGTGCTGTGGGTGTGGCAATTCACTGAGCGATTGAGCCCATCATTTCATCCCCATATTTTCTTTTTATCGAAGAGATTCATCCTCCAAAGTTCAATTTCCACCACTAGTCGGCTAGTCGCCGCCCACCACCACCAACGACGTCCCCGAAAGCCCGATTCAAGTCTTTCAATCGGTGGCGGATGTGAACTTCTTACCTGCTTTTGAATCAACTCCGAACCCATCCGATTGATTCATACCGAACGAGGCGGGGATTGGATGGCGACGCATAAGGAGAGGTTCTCGGCGGACTGGGCGATGGCGGGGGCAGCGGCGGTGGTGTCGAAGTCGGCGGCGGCTCCCATCGAGAGGGTGAAGCTGCTGTTGCAGAACCAAGGGGAGTTGCTCAAGAGGGGGCATCTCCATCGGCCTTATACAGGCGTGGGCGATTCCTTCAGGAGGCTTCTCAGAGAAGAGGGACTCTTCTCCTTCTGGAGGGGTAATCAGGCCAATGTCCTCAGATACTTCCCCACTCAGGTCAATCTCTCATTACAATTTCATTCCCTTGTGTAATCTGTCTTTGTTTTCAAACCACCCTTCAGTTTGACCTAATCACACTTGAGTGGTTTGAGATTTGATGTGTATTATTTGGGTGATGTGAGATTTGATGTCTCTTGAGCTAGGTAATTAAGTCGAAACTTGTCACACCTTTCTTTTTTCGAGTGCATTTTATTTTTCCAGTTTATCAGAGATGGGAAATTTGGGTTTCAAGGGTTTGGAAACCTGGGTTTTTAGAAGTGGATGGTGGATAGGTGTTTTGTAGATCTGTTTGTAGATGTTCAGTGTGATGGCACATTGAGACATGGTAGTGTGTTTGAAGTATTGAATAGGTTTGGCGATAAAATGGCACCTGTTGATTATTCATTAAGGTGATAATGAACTCAAATGAAGTGGTGAAAGTTATTTGCTTGGTGATAATGAACTCAAATGAAGCTGGAAATGAAGTTTTAGCTGTAGCTGATTAGTTGATACGTTTGGCACATTGAGACATGGTAGTGAGGTTGAAGTATTGAATAGGCTTGGCACATTGAGACATGGTAGCCGATTAGTTGATACTTTTGATAGGGGGTGGGATATAAGTTGCTTGTTGGGTACGAATCTGATATTCTGACATGCAATAGTTTGGAAGAATAGAGCGTTTGATCTTCTTTTTGATGTTAATACTAAAATGGTTTTAGTAATATTTTTTCTGGACACTTTGTTGGTAGTTAGGCTCACTTATAGACTTAAGAGTTGATTCTACACACAACGCAAATACAATATTTGTCTGCATATTTGAATTGCGGTGAATTTTACCAAACTGGCGCTACTAAATGATGTGGGGCTTGAGAGAGGATACAAACGGTCTATTGCAAGACATTCAGTTCCCTGAAGCTTACTTTTTTGGTCAAGAGAATATCCCTGAACTGAGAGAAAAAAGGAGACTATATGGTGGATTTAAATCAGTCAACTACAAGGAAACATATCATGAAAAATGAAGAAATTGGTGGATGAGTACACCTTTATTCACAAATGATGAACTTTTCATTGGCAAATTCTAAATGCTAACTATTTTCCCAATTTCATGATCTTCTTTGCCTTTAGGCTATTCAAGCACCAATAAGTATGTTATGCTCAATGATTTTCTTTATTATGTTTGTCCTACTCGGAGACAAGTTGGACCGATAAAATGTACAATTTGATGTATGGTCATGTGTTATATGTTATTCATGTGCCAAAAGATGTTCTTAAGGCTCACTGGGTGCTTGCCCTAAAAATGATGTACTAAGTGTGCAGACTGATGAGGGATGCGAAGAGACCAAAGAGAGTCCCACATTGAAAATATGAACAAACAAGTCTTATTATATAAGCCAGTGGGTTACTCCTCCTATTGTCAATTGGTTTTAGGATGGAATCCTTCTCGGCTTATGTACTAGGATATTAGTGCACGAGTGCCCATGCACCCCAAACACACACCCACATTCACCCATAGGGAAAGAGTTATAATTTAGGCTAGTTGTTCTAAATGTCTAGAATACTATAGACTATAGTTGGACTTGGAACAGGATTTGGAGAATAATATTGGGAGAAAATCGATATTGATTTTTTCCATTCATATTTTCAGACACTTCAACTGCAAAGTAAATAAATATGACTTACTGATGGTGAAAGCTTGTGGAAACAGAAGAGAAAGTTGTAAGATGTTGAATATTTGATCTAAAGTAATTGATAGACTTTGTTTTGTTTACAAGTTGGCTTGATAAATGGGCACTAGATAGAACTATCTGCAAGTGGAATGTTTGTAAGCTGAACCATTGATTGGGGATATATTCTCCAGTTGGATTAAATTATTTTTTCATAAGTAGGGACCCTTTTACTCTTTTGTTCTTGTCTCAGGATTTCATGTTTAAGGGGTTCTTATATTAAAAATTTAGAAATAATACCTTAGCTTAAAGCAGTTAGCAGTAACTTGTCAACCATATGAGAAATTGTTTGAAAAGGTAGCATGCTATCATTATTCTCTTTGCTAGAAACCAGCTAGAAAGATGTTTAATATTATGGTTGTGTTGACCTCAGGCTTTCAACTTTGCATTCAGAGGTTACTTTAAGAGTATATTTGGATGCTCAAAGGAGAGGGATGGATACTTTAAGTGGTTTGCTGGGAATGTAGCTTCAGGAAGTGCTGCAGGAGCAACTACTTCATTGTTTCTCTATCACCTAGACTTTGCACGCACCCGACTAGCTGTGGATGCACTAAAATCCTCTCACAATGGCCAACGTCAGTTCAAAGGCCTTTATGATGTATACTGTAAAACCTATTCTACTGATGGAATGGCTGGCCTTTATCGTGGATTCGGTGTTTCAATAGTTGGGATTACTCTATACCGCGGTTTATACTTTGGGATTTATGACACTTTGAAGCCTCTTGTCTTGGTTGGTCCAGTGGAGGTTAGTTCCTTATCTTTGTTGTCTAGTCTCTTAATATTCTGATTCTTAGTCATGGTTACTGGTTAGGGTTACACTTTGACACTTGGGATGCAAAAATATTTGGTGTCTTGGATTGTTTCATGGTTAGTAGCGTATGACGAAGATGAGATGGCTGGACTAGAACGCTGTCTCAAATTCTAGTCAAATTTTACATTCTTTTTAGGGTAAATTGCATAAAACCACCCTTTGAATAGGGTGTTTTGAGTGAAATCACCCCTTAAAACGAAAATTGCAGAAAACCACCCGTTAAAACCGTTTTCTTTGCAAAGTCACACCCATCACCAAATTTCCGTTAATTGAATATTAAAGTGCGTGAAAAATAAACTATTTCCCTTATTTTTATTATTATTTTACTTTATCCAATCGGTATTAATTAATTTTTACCTTTTAACATGTTTTTCAAAAGTAATTGTTTTTATAAAATATCATTTTTTATATATAATTTCACACTTATTAGTAAAAACACTATAAAAATAGATATAATTGATGTTTCATATAGTTTTTATTATTCTAAAAATATGTTCACTATTCCGCATACATTTTTATAATAATAAAAACTATATGAAATATTATTTTTTTAAAAAAATTATTTTCTTCAAGTAACCTTAGTATTACACATTTTTTTATATGTAATAAAACATAAATTACACATCAATTTTTTATAGAGTGTTTTTGGAAGTATGAAATTATTATTATTATTATTATTATTATTTGATATTTTATAGTGTTTTTTGCTTTTGAAAAACATGTCAAAAAGTTAAATATCAACTAAGACCAATTGAATTGAGTAAACTAATAATAAAAATAAGGGGTATAATTGAAATTCCACACACTTAAACATTTAATTAATGAAAATGGTGACTTTGCAAAGAAAACTGTTTTAACGGATGGTTTTCTGCAATTTTCGTTTTAAGGTGTGGTTTTTTGCAAAACACCCTATTTAAGGGGTGGTTTCTGCAATTTTGCCTTCTTTTTATATGTTTGCAAACTTAAAATCAATCAAGGTTTCAGTAAGATAGCCCGGGTTTAGTGAATGCTATTCTCTACTAATTACTACACTTGAATGACATGCATACAATAATCATAGAACAGTATTCTGGGAAAAACTTTCTTGCTGCTTAACTTTATCTTCTCATGTGACATTGTAGAACAATTTTCTGGCATGTTTCTTGCTTGGTTGGGGAGTTGTTACTGTCTCCGGGGTCTGTGCTTATCCTTTCGACACCCTCCGAAGGAGGATGATGCTTACTTCTGGACAACCCTTGAAGTACCGCAACACAGCTCACGCGTTACGCGAAATACTTAGCCATGAAGGCTTCTCTGCTTTGTTTCGTGGAGTTAGTGCAAATATGCTGATGGGCGTTGCCGGTGCTGGGGTGCTTGCTGGCTATGATGCTTTGTGCAGAATAGCTTACAGGAAAGGATATATCTTTGAGCCTTATCATAAAGTCATAAAGTGATGTTTGTTTTTTTTTTTTTGAGAAAAAAGTGATGCAATGTGTGCACAACAAAATCTTTATACTTGTATAGCTTCTACTTCGTTTCCTATAGACATCAAAACAAAGTGTAAATCAATGCAAAATAAGGATGATAGGTAGGTAGAAATAGATTGACTGTTAGGGCCTTGTTTGGTTCAATGTGGGGAGTAATGTTATAGAAATTGCACTTTGTGAGGTTAAATTCTATTTCCTCGGAATTGAAATGAGGAAAGCAGTGTACATTTAGTATTTTTGAGCTAAGTTAAAAATCTAGAGAGATACTATTAAGCCCTTGAGGTATTCATTTATTTATATATATGCTACTCTGTGTAGCTCCTCCATAAGTATGTTGTTGCATTCTCTTACAAATCACAATCACTTGACAACCAAGCCAGTCTACTGCAGTCACTTAAATTACAATCACTTGACGACGAAGCCAGGCTACTGCGTGCATTCATCCTATCCGATTCCCTAACTTATTGTATTTCAGGAAAGCTACAATCTTCGCATACTCGCAGGATCTACATACATATACATATACTGTGCGTTTTTCTTTCTTCTACATGGAAATCAAGATCTCAAGCTTGTCCAACATCCGAACCTTGATGAGCTTTGCTTGCATCTCTCATATAAATATGTAGAGATGAATGCCTGTCTCCGACTACTCTCCCATGGGACGCAACCAGGAAGGGATCCGGCTCTGCTGATCACTCCCTCTGGCAGGGAACAAAACAAAATAAATAAAAAATGCATTCAGTGAATAAAATGAGGAAGTGATGATGCAATGCCAGAAACTATATGCATTCAGTTCCACTGGGTTCGCACAATAAACCTCGAGCTTCTGCGTTCAGGTTTTTGTAAGGATTCGGCTGAACTTGCAGAATGCATCAGCTTATTCACTGAATGCATATACGTCAATGCGAGACTATAATGCAATGCCAGAGACAGTTTTGACGCGACTCATGAGGGGCTGTTTCTGTAGTTGGATACATTTCTAACCAACTCACGAAGCACCCTAAGCTTGTATAGACGTGAATGCAAGACTATTGGTTTTAGATTACGAAAGGTAAGATACAAAGTGTAGAGATGAACAAGTTACCCAAGGTTCAAGGTTGGCTCTGTCACTTGTAGGAAGTTGGGTGAATTATTAAGGTCACAATCTTGGCGGTCGGTGTGAGCTTCCTGAGCAGCCAGAGCCTTCTCTTTCTCCTTAACCTATATATTATTCATCATGGGAATGAGTTCAGAGTCATTGTTGGCTATGTATACATTCAAGTGTAGACAATCCAGTTCAATGCCAACCAACCTTCTTAGCAAGCACATTGTTCTGCTCCTCAAGTAATTTGTCCTGTCAAATTAAACAAACAGACTTCAAATATACAACCAAATTGCAATACTACTCCCTTAACAAGTACTTAGTAGCTAGGTTTTACCCTTTTCTGAAGCTCCGAAATTGAGTCATTCATCAAATGGTTCTGCAGCAAAACACGAATTTTTTTTAAAAAAAAATCTTATTCACATTTCGACATAATTAACTAACTTTAACACATACCTTTTTTATTCGGATGTGCTTAAGAGCGCTGTCAAGCTGTTGCTCTACATTCTGGAGTTCCTTTAGACTCAGGTTATCGAGTTCTTCTCCCATAAGATGCCTGCAAGCATTATGGAAGAATACAGAATCACTGATTACTTTGTTTGTCGATTGTTTCACATCAATTTTAGGTTCAGTACGTATGTATGTATGTTTAGAATTACTTTTGATTTCTCTGCAGGACTTCCAGCCTAGCCTTGAGCTTCGCTTGCTCCAATGTCCAGCTTCCCTGCAACAATAATATATCAGTTACAAAAATATGCTTTTCGATATTGGCTTTATGAATTGAGAAACTGTTTATGGAAAGAAAGGCATACATATGAGGTGGGATCAGGTGGATTAAGCTGCCTGTCTGAGCATGAGTATCTCTCGTATCGTTCAAGAATCCTCTCCGTGCTGTTCATGAAAACGGAAACCAATTCGATTAGCTAGTTTTATGCTCCGAATATCTCCATATGTATGATAAGTCAGCAGGTTGATAAATAAAACATGGTTGCACCAAGCTAGGCTCCATCTTGGTAGACTTACCATCTACTCCAGCTATTCAACTTTCTAGAGTTAGAAGAGGGGATGCAATCACTAATTACTTGTTTTCCACTTGACTAGACAAGTAATAACATTCTAGCCTGTTTATTTCAACTAGTGACTTCATGTGTTTTAGGTTCTAAACCATTAGTCTCTGCGTGTAGGTCTTGATCGATCCTCCTCATGTCGCTTTAGATCAATATAGCTCTAATTGACCTGTAACTCCACCTGCTCATCAATACTACCATCCTCTGTTGCAGTTGTAAGCTTCACTATTACATGCTCTAGAAGGGTCATTCGGGCTCAGTTCGGATTAGAACAAATCAGGTCTCAGGTAAAACGAGTCTCGAGTACACCCGAATCAATCCGAATCCCAATTTGACCCGAGTTCACGTTAGTTAGTTTCTGATATAGTTCTTGAATTTGGTAAATAAAAAGCGGCCATTTGGGATTCGAACCAGAGACTACCCAAAGGTCGTAAGCACCATTCAGATATAGCTCATAAGCACCATTCTGCATGACCTATTTTGGCTAACGGGTCATCCCTTCAGAATAACATCAAATATTGTATACCAAGTTGTCTAAATAGATTATAGACTTAGTAACAATATAATGTAACCAATTATCTATACTTGCAAATTTAGTAAATCTTGACTCATAATTCCAAATTGACCTACATCGCAAATTGACTTAACACACACAAAAAAAAAAAACTCTTTAACTAACCCTCTATTTTAATTTGATACTAGTACAATTCATGCGCCATGACGCGATTTTTTAAACTAAAATCTTAATAATGTAAAAAATAATAATATAAAATATTAATAAAAGTTAAGATAAAATTCATTAAAATCTTTACCATAAATGTATCTAATAAATATCTCAAAAAAAATATTTTAAAAAAATCTCATGTAAAAGTATATCATAGATAAATATGAATATTTAAATCACTTAGTAAAAATAATAATATTGTAACTTTGTTTAAATGTGATGTGGTATAACCAATATCTAAAATGATATTGGTTATGTCATATCATCATAAAGGGTTATATATTAAGTAGTATATATAGATTAGATGTTTATAATATATAAATATTTACATGTAGATTAATAGTAAACATTAGATTATATTAAATTTAATGTTTTCAATTAAGCCTAATAGTTAGTAAATATATTAAAAAAAAAGAAATTTGATTAGTTTAAAGGGAAGAAGAAGAAGAAAAATAAAAGGAAAAAACACTACAAAAAATAAACAAATTAGCTTGGGTAAAAAACCGTGGAAAAAGGGATTTAGCTTAGGCTAAGCTACGACAAATGAGGGGTAACGAATTGCGGGTCGTAAAAAAAAGTAGGGATATTATATAGGACAAAACTCTTTTATTTTAATAATATATATAGTAAATGTGATAAAAATAAAATAAAAAATGTAATTGGTTTGAAAAGACAAATAAAAAGGGAGAAATATTTTTTTAAAGGAAATAAATTTGAGTTAAGCTCAATAACTATACAGAGTATTAAATTAAATTCAATGTTTTGAATTAAGCCCAATAGTTAAAAAATATGTCAAAAATAAAAGAAAGAATGTGATTGATTTAAAAAAATAAAGGGAAGAATAAAAATAATAATTAAAGGAAATAATAATTAACGGTAGAAGGGGGGGGGGGGAAGTAGGAAATAGGGGATCGGTTGAATGAACTAAAATCAAGGGGAAGATGACACGTCAACAAAGTCTTCTAATTTAAGGTATTATATAGATATAGATATATAGATAGTTAAAAAATATCTCGAAAATAAAAGAAAGAATGTGATTGATTTAAAAAAATAAAGGGAAGAATAAAAATAATAACTAAAGGAAATAATAATTAAAGGTAGGAGAGGGGGAAAAAAGTAGAAAATAGGGGATCGGTTGAATGAACTAAAATCAAGGAGAAGATGACACGTCAGCAAAGTCTTCTTATTTAAGGTATTATATAGATAGTTAAAAAATATGTCGAAAATAAAAGCAAGACTGTGATTGATTTAAAAAAACAAAGGGAAGAATAAAAAAAATAATTAAAGGAAATAATAATTAAAGGTAGGAGAGGGAAAAAAAAGTAGAAAATAGGGAATCGGTTGAATGAACTAAAATCAAGAAGAAGATGATACGTCAGCAAAGTCTTCTAATTTAAGGTATTATATGGATATATAGATAGATATAGATTTTCAAGATCAAAATCTATGGGTATTGCTTATAAAAACAAATGTATCACCATACTCATCCCAATATTAAAAATAATTCTAGATTATTCCGCTACTCTATGTATAAAATATTAGAAAATCTAAACTTCTAATTGTATATTTATTCATAAATGTAGTAAACTGAATCAAATAAAGCATCAAAATCTTTAAAAAATAATTAAAAATGATTGAAATGTTGTAAAAAAAATTGCATATTTGAAAGATATTTTTATATTGAGAAATTTATTAAAACATAAAATTAAATTTGATAAAGCTGGCTAAGATGTACTTGGCTTGCAAAAAAAAAAACAAATTAGTTTATAAATATTAGCTAGATTACGATATAATTTTTTAAAAGTGTGGAATATAATTGAAACCTCCTCAAAATCTAACAATTTTTTTTTAAAAAAAGGTAAAGTAATTAGTTATTTTAAATTATTTAAATACAAAATTACTTAATTCATAATGAAATAAAAAGATTGCTCTCTTTTCAAATTTGTTATTAATAAAATATTTAATAAATAATAAATGTGTTGCTAAATATGTGGCAATATTGATGAGATGTGAAAATTAAATTTATTAAACTTCTTAATAGAAAATATTTTCAACAGAAGATAACATGTGATAATATCAATTATAACTTTATTATAGAATACTACAAATATATATAGCCAACATTTAGCATATTTCAAATAAGAAAAAAAAATATGGAAATATATAGACATGTACACTAAAAAATAGTATATAAATATTCATTATTAGGTTTTTTTACATAATTACAGTATGAAAATATATTATTTTTCGATATTTAGTAGTATTAATGATGGCGGTGCCGGTGATGAGAAAATTGAATTATAATATGGTAGTAATTAATTTTATAATTTTTAAGAAATTACCTAATTTAGAAGACATGTATATAAACTTATTTAAAAGATTATAAATATGTGGCATTATTTAATAAGATGGAAAAAACCAATTGGACAATTTATAAATATTGTATGTTCAAATTTATTATTACAATTGAAATTTTGATGAAATATTTGCTATCATAGGTTCACAAAAATTATAATTATAATTGTAGCAAAAATATTTTCAAAAAGAAATTAATATCTAACAAATAACCTAATTTTTTAAAAAAAAAGAAGAAGAAGAAAAGAGTATCATCTTTGTTTGAAAATGACATGTAGTACAAATATGAGCGGTAAATTGGATGTGTTAACCATTTCGGAATGACTCATTGGAAAGGACTTGTGGGTAGTATCCATAGGTCCCCAATTCGAACCCCGGAATGGCCGCTCTTTATTTACCAATACAAGGTAAATTGGATGTGTTAATGGGCGACATAGAGAGTGTAATGGGTGACATAGTTGAAAAATGAGAAATGTGACATGTGGAAATTAAGGGGTGACATGAAAAATATAATAAGTGACATGGAAGAGTCGGGGTGCAAGGAGGTTTCTTGACATGTGTTGGGTTAATATGGTTGTAGGATAGAGTGAGTGATATGGAACACCCATTTCCCTCGTTCACATTCCTAGCTTTCATTCTAATATAATTTTGATACAAACCGGCCAACCATCATATAATTGTTATCTCAATCTAAAACATTGCACAAAGTTGATATTTATATTCTATACTTAATATAATTAAATGACACAATTTACAAGTTATTTTGTTTTAAATTTGCGTTATTTTATATCCATTCAAAATTTGGTTAATCAAACACTTTTATATATATTATATAGTGTTTATACATATAAATATTATTAATGTGGAATCCAAACAAAACCTTAATCAAGCAGCTTCAAATAAAAGTAACTTATTACATACCAACGCACATATTATTTTATTTCTTCAAAAGTTTTCATTGAGTTAAAAGTATGGCCTCTTAACATCTATTTTATTAGGTTAAACCCATATAGAGCTAAGTTGCTATTATAGTTAACACTTGTTACTGGAAATTATGTTTTACATTTCACATCATTTATAAAAACTAGTATAACAGATGCACATTAATTATTAATTAAATATAAAAAATATTTTTTCTTTTTGAATATTATTATTATTATTATTATTATTATTATTTAATAAATATACCATTATTTTGATTATTATTTATAATTTAGAGAATTAAAGAGAGCGTGATTTATATGTAGAATTAATGTCTTATACTTTGCCACTTTAGTGTATATATTATATTATTAATTGATATGTAATTAACAACGAAATATATGATGTTACACTTTAGTGGTAAAAAAAAAAAAAGAGTAGTCCATTTTAGAGTTTAGTGCGAAGCTTCAAGACTTGGATTAAGACAAATTATTATAGAAGGTGACAACCAAGAGCTGATGAGGATCCTATCGAAAGGAAGAGAAAGCAGATGGGAGATCTTACGCCAAGCAGAACAGATCAAGATATGGAAACAAATTTTGAAAAGGTTGAATACAGACACACCTATAGAGAAGCGAACAAAGTTGCAGATTATATAGCTACTAGGGGTATCATTAGTGATAGATCTACAATCCCTTTTAATAGAGAACTTTGTACCATCATCCGTAAGGATGATCCTGGAGCATGTTTACATTTTCTGTAACAGTTCCAACTGTTTGCCCACTGTAAATATATATATATATATATATATATATATATATATATATATATATATATATATCAATATATAATACTAAAACAGAGGCATTGAAATCCTATGTGGCGGGCTCTGATGCGATTCGCTTACGTGTCGTTCTCTGGTGCAATCTGGCCCGGATTTTACTGACACGTCAATTAATGACGATCCAATATATTTAAGACACGTCAGACGATTACATCATCTATTTATACACGTGTCATCATATGTGTCTATTTTAATTGAAGATTAAATTTAATTTTTAATATAAATATTCAACGTCATATCTTAAGTGGTTACAAAACCTATCATTTTTAATATAAATATTCAGATTAATTTTCAAATTTATCTCACATGTTTGAATTGTTTTGGATTTATTACGTATCTTTTTTTATATATATTTTTATCTACAAATTAAAGAAATTTATGTATACCTGACCGATCTTATCCAAGCAAAAGTTCTATCTTTCTTACTATTGATTATTGAAATTTGACCTATTCAGTATATCTTATAAGCAAGAAGTTTTTTTAATGAATAAATAAATCTTATGTATGTATGTCATGAAAAGATTAATCTCCAACATACTATACTAAATCATTTAATCGGATTACAATTTAAATCATAGGAAAATTATGCCTAACCTTTAGATAGTATATCTCTTTCCGTACTAAAAATAGATAATGTATCTCTTAACTCTAATTATCCATATATTAGTTCGTTATAAATCTTATTATAATCAACAATAATTATTTACATCTTAGTTTGTATATTGATTTAAGAGCATTTAAAACCTTTATAATTAAAAAGATTTCAAATAAACGGTTTAAACCATCATAATTTACTAAAAAATAATAAATATTAAATAAAATAAATTAATCAACCGCACAAGCGTGCGGGTAAAATAAAACTAGTATATATATATATATATATATATATATATATATATATATATATATATATATATATATATATATATATATATGGGCTCAAATTTATGAGGGTCTTAAATATTAATCGTCCTTGCTTATGATGTCTTTGTTTCGCAATCACCCAAATTTAATACTCCCAAGCTTTTTAATAGTGATAGACCAAATAAACAAATTTTTTTGGGAGAATAAACTCTACAACACTTGGAAATGAAAACTATGTACACCAAAGAGAATTGGAGGTTTGGGCTTCAAAAAAGTTGAAGACTTGAACATAAGCTTGGAAATGACACTACTCTAGAAAATTTATACTGGTCATGATAACATTTGAGTTAAAAATAATAAAAGAAAAATATCTCCAAACGGAATCACTAAACAAAAAATCTAGACATAATTAGATCATGGCAGTTTGGAAGGCTTCTCGATTTTGAGAGATAAATTCTAAAAAGGTCTCCTTTGGTTAATTGGTGAGGCAAATCCATAAATGTTTGAAGGGACCTATGACTTTCTGATCTCTCACTTCATTTGTTCGAGGAAGACCACGACCAAAACCTTCGAGTGGCAGATCTTTTAGATTCCCACATAAGATGGGATGAAAGGTTACTACAAATTTTTTTCTCACTACACATAATGAAAAAAGATATTGTCCATCAAAATACCTACTTGGGACACTCTTGATAGGTTAATATGGAAACCAAATACCGATGAATCTTGAAAGCAATAATTGATGCCTTACGTACCCACGAAAACAAGATTGAATAGATACTTCTAGAGAGTACCAATCACAATGTAGCCTATGTGATCTAGAAGAAGAGGATGCTTACTACCTCTTCTTCACATGTCCTATAACTCAATCTATACTATCCCACTAATAACTGGGAAATAACTCTTGTGCTCGACACCAAAACAAGATTTTCTAAATAACCTACCGAACAGGAAGGAAGTAAATCAACACTTTTAATGATCTGTGTTTTATTTAGCAACAGCAAGCAAGGAAACACATCACTAGGCTAGTACAACTTGTACACCAAACCGTCACAACCATAAACAATTGAAACCAAAGACAAACGAAAGAGGATGACCCAAAAGGAAAGCAAAACTAACAAAATGGAAAAACCCACCAAGAGGGTACTACACATTAAATGTAGATGGCTCTGTCAAATCCTTTGGCGACTGTAGTGTCAGAGGAATAATTAAGGATAGTGATGGTCAAGTCATTGACATTCTATACTGGATTAAAGACTGCAATCGAAAAGGGCATCAGAAACTTGGGGTGACACCCTCATTGTGATCTCTGCTATTAACAGAAGCACCACACTACCTTGGGAGATTCTCGGAACCATATAAGAGATATAAAGATGCTTAGAAGGAATTTTAGCAAAATCAGCTTCAAGCACTGATACAGAAATTCAAATATTACTGCTGATTTCATAACAAAAGCTACTGTAACTTGTAGTATGGATACACTCCCATTATTCAGGAAGCTATGTAACATCGTCCTTAGGGATGATCAAGGTTGAGCTTTGCCTGATCAAAGACAATTTATGTTTTGCCTACTGCAAAAAAAAAAAAAAAAAAAAATGCATTTTGAGATATGATAATGATGCTTTAAAGTTGGGGTTCTTATTAGTGAGAAAGTCAGATGATAAATAGGAAATAAATAAATTTTATGCAATTTTAATTTCGATATTAGAAAAATGGTGTAATTTTTAGATCCAATTTAGAATAATGTACATATATATTTTAATGATTTTCAACAATTTTATTTTAGTGGTCCGATTCGAGTTGTAAAATGAACAAATTAACCTGATGCATTTGGTATATGATTGCTATGTTATAAAATTATTAAAATAATAGCTATTTTTGTCCTATATTAGCATCTGATTATAACATTTTGTATGAAATTATTCCGACGCTAGGTTGTTTGGTGATTAAATGTGGGTCAAATTATATTTAACTTTTGTTATTATAAGAGCATCCCAACAGATTTGGTAAAAAATCTCTAAAATAGAGAAAAAAAGTTACAAAATCTCTATAATTTTTACCTTACAACTCCAACAGTTACTCTATTTTACAGATTTAACATTTATTATTTTGATCATTCATTGGTTCAATTTGAATTAGAGAAACATTTTTCATTCCTTTTCTTTTTCTTTTTTGTGATGGGGGGTTTGGGAGCTAGTGAACATTTAATTTTAGAGATTTTCTCAAATGCTACAAATTTAGAGATTTTTTTATTTTCTTTCATCAATTCTCTATTTTAGAGAAAGAAATAGAGGAGTTGTTGGGTGAAAAAAACTCCAATATTATGCTAAATTTCTACTTTTCTCTATAATAGAGATGCTGTTGGGGATGCTCTAAGGGATCGAGATCTACTTTTTAACACATAAACTTAAGTCAATGTATAGGGATTAGGGATTCATCCTGTCTATTTGTTTTTCCGTATTTTTTCAAAGTGGGATATAAGTCATAAATACCCATCTCAACATTTTCTCGTTCAACTATCATATTCATCCAACTATAAATAATTATTTTAACGGTTTTTCTATCCTTTATAGGATAAGAAATCCAATTGGGAAATATTTTTTCTAAATACATCCGGTTTAGCTATTTTTAAATTAGATTATGGAGTTCACTCATTTTTTTTTAGGATTTTCTTTCTCAATATAGTATTATTATCCTATTCCGTTTAGGCACACAATAAACAAACCGTTATTTTAATATATTAATCATATATAGTTTGAAAAAAGTAACTAGAATAAATAATGCCACTCTTTTAATTTTTTTACAGAACATGGTCACATATCTTCTAAATCAACAATATCAATCTTTTGAATCAACGATATCAAATTTATTTTGGTAAGCATCAGTAGAATATTACAATATCAATTATTTCTCTTGATCAAAAAACAATATCAATTATTTCCTTTTATTTTCTCCTATGAATTATTTTTGCATTTGTTATTGTATGTATTTTTGCAATTGACTATCTTTTGCTTAGAAAGGAAGACAGACATCATTATAAGGATTGTGAGGTGACCCCCTTCGATGGTATCTCTATGCCTCACCACCTTCTTGTTATGGACTTTGAAGTGAGTGTTCGAGTTCGTAAGAGAAACCTCAACTTGCCTTCGAAAATCAGGTGGTGTCGACTAAATGAATCGACCAGGCGTCTACAGAAAGATAAGGTTTGGCAAGCGGCGGAGCAGGTGGGGATTGAGGAAACGCGCGCTGGGCAATGCAGATGCGATGTAGAGCTGTTTGGGAGGTTGTATTCGCAGAGTGGATCGAGAAGTGCTGGGGGTGTCTAGAGGGGGTCATGGGCCCAGTCGTGGTGTAGCTTGGTGGAGTGATGATGTGAAGGCAAAGGTAAAGGAGAAACAGTTAGCATTCCAGAGTTGGTTGCACAGAGGCATTGGAGAAGATGGTGTGGAGCTCAAGTTCAGGTACAATGTGGCCAAATGAGAGGCTAAACGAGTAGTTGCTAAGGCTAAAGACAAATACTTTGAAAATCTATACAAAGCCCTCGACGAGAGGGGAGGGGAGCGGGTCTTTTATTGACTAGCTCGGCATAGAGAGAGGATAGACAGAGACATTGACAACATCAGATGTGTCAAAGATGAGAGCGGTCAAGTGTTGGTGGATGATCAGCAGATCAAGGGAAGATGGTAGAGATACTTCTCAGAATTGCTCAATGAGGATTTCCACTCTTCAGATCGGAGTTCCAGTCTCTCGGATCATATCGACTTTGGATTCCACCGGCACATTTCAATAGAGGAGGTTAAGGAAGTTGTCTGTAGGATGAAGAACAATAGAGCTTCGGGCTCAGACGATATTTCGGGGGATGTTTGAAAATGGTTAAAAGTCAAATGTTTGGTATGGCTAACTTCGCTTTTCAATGCTGAGTCACACGATGAAGTTAGAGAGAGAGTGATTGGGATGAGACTTCAGAGATTGGTTAACGTTTCTGAGAATCAGTTTGGCTTCATGCCTGGTAGATCAGCAGTGGAAGCTATCCACTTGTTAAGGCGATTGATCAAGATGCACAAAGACAGGAAGAAGAATTTACATATGGCCTTAATTTATTAATATAGAAAAGGCCTACAAGAGGGTTTCGAGAGGGCTTCTTTGGAAATGCTTGGTAGAGAAGGGAGTGCCGGGGTCGTATATCAAAGTTATAAGAGATATGTATGATGGTTCGCTGACAAGTTTTAGAACGTCGTGTGGTGATTCGGAGTATTTTGAGGTTCGAATGGGGCTTCACCAGGACTCAGCGCTCAATCCGCTTCTATTCACTCTAGTTATGGACACACTATATGCTCCTCTCTAAGAAGAGGTCCCTTGGTGCATACTGTTTGCTGAGGATATTGTTATAATGGACAACTCAAGATCGGGTTTGGCTTGTAGGCTAGAAAATTGGAGAGAGGTGTTGGAGTCTAAGGGTTTCAGAATGAGTAGGACCAAAACTGAGTTTGTTCAGTTTCGTTTTTGGAGAGGTCAGGGACCCAGAGACATCAGTTCGATTAGGGGATAAAATGTATAGTGTATATATGTATTAAGAATGAGTTAATTAGTTAGATAACTAGCTAATTTTAGAGGATGCTTTTTATAAAATAATTTTATACATATGTAAAACATTTATATAAGTTAAAATGGAATTATCATGAATTCTTATATTATCTTTCAAACCTAATTAACTAAATATAATAATAGAAGGAGAAGTATAAATAGAATTTGTTTGGTTCAAACAAATTAAAACTAAATATAATAATAGAAGGAGAAGATATCACTTTATCTAAATACTTTTTTGAATTTAAATAAATTTCATATTAACACCCGTTCAAATAATGATTTTCATTGAATATAGTTTCATTAATTCAATAATATATTATAAATTTTAAAATCTATGATATTTTAAAAGTAAACTAAAATAAACTAAGTATTTTTATTTTTAAATCTAATAAAGTAATTTATTACCTGATTACCTCAAAATATTCGATATATTTTTAATCAATTATTAATATAAACTTATTATTAAACTTTTTGATCAAATTTTTATCCTTGTCTATACAATAATTAAAGGATGAATATGTTATGATCTCATATATTCGGTATTATATTAGATTAGGGTAGTTTAGGATATAAATATACCCTTAGACCTTGTAACTGATCATCCAATGAATAATGAACTATTCTTACTCTTTACCCTATCATCTAATCTCTGTCCTTTCTCTTCTCACCCAGTCTATCTTCTTCTTCTCATCTCATTCTCATTCTCAATTCACGGAGCTGAGCTCCTCTGTTAAGGCCAATCTCCCAAGGGCCATAACAAATTTGGTATCAGAGCCCTTTCCAAGGACGATGCGCATAGATAGCTGAAGAAATATGATCATAACATTTTGCTATTAGATATTTTTTTTTCAGTAAGCTTTGGGACAAAGCTTTTATAAGAGGGAGGCAATGTTATGGTCTCATATATTCGGTATTATATTAGATTAGGATAGTTTAGAGTATAAATATACCATTATACCTTGTAATTGGGCATGAAATGAATAATCCAATAGTTTGCCACTTTACCCTATAATCTCTATCACTCTCTTTCTCCTACGCTCGTTCTACCTTCTGTCTCTTATCTGACCTTCCTGATCTCTTTCCCTAATCTCCCTTCAATATCTATCTTCCTCTTCAATATCACAAAGATCCCATTAGGATCATAAGAGAATAGTAATAGATGATGTATTACTATATACTCATTCCATTCACTTTTAATTGTCTTTTTACTATTTCTGAATGATTTTTAATTTGATAAAAATACATAAAATATTTATTTTTAAATTTTTTTTAATAATATCATACTTATTACTAAAAAGCATGAGATTATTTAAAAAAATTTAACTAAAAATTAATATTTTATATAATTTTTATCATCTTAAGAAAAAATAGTAAACGACAAATAAAAGTGAATGAGGGAGTATAATGGATAAGTATGATAATTGTTAGGAAAAGATAAATTAGTTTAAATTAACTATTTATATAATTATTAACAAATTTCACTCCCTATGATATGATTCTTTAAATTAATTAAATATATTGTATTATACACCACTATTCTCGATTCTTCTAGCTAAAAATTCTCATCTAAAACTCTAGACTAAACTATTAAGCATATGCATATTCTATCCTAACTGCTTTCTTTGTTTGTAAAAAAATTAATATTTTTAATCAATTATACCCCAGTCGATCATTTTAATTGATTCATTTTTAGTTTAAAAGTTCGTTAATTATATTTTTTTAAATCATTTTCAATATATTTTTTAGGATTAATTCGTCTTCATTATTTCACACAGGGGTTGAGAGTTATATATGTATTGAGGAAATTTTTTTATGAATTTGAGCAAGTTATCATTTTTGTTAAAATATTTAAATGAATTTGATCTCAGTAATTAAGAATATTCTAGTGATATATTTTTTATAATTTTCCATCGTGACATTGTGATATCAAATCTTCATACTTTGGTTCATCAATCTATATATATTGAGACATTTTATGTTACCATAGTTTCTATTTAGACTTTTAAATTGTTAATTAGTTGCAAGAACAAGAATTTGATTTTGTAGCCACTAAAGTTTGTAAAGTATTTTATTTTCTTTGTTATTTCATGTCCTTTTTTTTTAATGAAGAGACATATGAATATATGATCGAATCACTGCATTTAATAATTTTTTATCCATAACTTAATAGATGTCTTTCTTAATTTTTTTTTAACAAATTAATTTCAAATTTTAAATGAACATAGAATAGAAGCTGTGTGACAAATTAAACAATGAAACTTGAACTTAAAAATATTTGGGCCAATTTAAGTAAGTTGGTGCGGTTTTGGATTGAATTATTTCGTTTTGAATCAATTCATATATATTCAATTGATATGGAATAAAATTATCATTTTGATCTGGTGAAATTAAGTTTGATGCAAATTAAATTGAATCGAATGAAATTGGGGTTTTGAGTACAAATTCGACCAATAGATAGTTATTTATTTTTTCCACTAAAAAATAAAATAAAAAATGATGTTTATTTTTAGTTATTCACTATAAATATATGCAATATTTTTTCAAACAAACAAACCATAAAGAAACAAGGTAGGAAGAAAATAAAAGGATCGAATGTGCACATTAGCACACACGTTATTGAGTTTTGAACTTAGGTAGATAAGTAAAAGCGCGCTTTACTCGTAAATCAAAGAACCTTCGTTAAAACAATTTTATTATATAGTAATTAAAATGATTAAATTGAGGTCGAATAAAATCAGAAGTACCCTATATATAGGTACAATCTAGCTACTT
This sequence comes from Persicaria maculosa, assembly GCA_963922045.1. NCBI lineage: Eukaryota > Viridiplantae > Streptophyta > Magnoliopsida > Caryophyllales > Polygonaceae > Persicaria > Persicaria maculosa. The sequence goes on along the minus strand of OY998251.1, from coordinate 57,262,722 downwards.
GCACTTGCTCAGAGTCGGACGACACAATTGTTCTTCCCCCTCATTGTCGACAATCACCCTGTATCCATGCATATATGTTTGAATCTTCCTTTGTTCCTAAGTAACTCGATCGATCGATCGTCTTTCAAAACAACAACGTTCAGCTTGTAATTGTACAACCACGTACTGAATGCAAAGTGGATTTTGAAGTTTGCAATTTTCTGAGATCATATCTTGATTATAGGGTTGCTAGAAGTGATTCAATTCATTCTTGTATGAAATTAAAATACACAATATAATTTTTTACTATTATCTTAATTATTTCTTGTTAGTTAGCTTTTTCCCCCTTTCTTGAACGAGTACTATTTTATGTAAAAGTTGAATTTAGTTATTGTAATGTCAATATGTCATATATACACACACACACACTACGTATATTGTAAGCCAATCTTCTCCTTGTCGATCGATATATATTACTTTATGGTTGCTTTGATAATTATATATATATATATATATATATATATATATATATATATATATATATATATATATATATATATATGCTTAACCTTAATATATATTGTCCTAGTAAACGTTTACGGTATTTTGAATTTATATTCTCTCAATAAATTTATTTCATTAAATCAGATTCATTAAATTCAACAATTAAGACACTTAAGTACATATTTTATTATTATTTATAATTATGTGGTTATATTATACACAATGAGATCGAGATCGGGATGGGGAGTATGTGCTTAAGGTTGGCATTCTACTAGGTAGCACAACTTTTGTGGTTGGGAAGTGCAACTCTGAAAGGAAATATATATATATATATATATATATTTATATATATTTCCTATTCCATGAAAAGAAATTTAAAAAGAAGCATGCAGAGTAGAGAGTAGGGAGTACGTACTGTCTGTGTACCAATTCAACTACACAAATACACTTACTCTATATGTAATATGTGTACCACCAACATATATATACAACATGTACCAAGTGCAATCCATTAATAGGTTCATTACGTACTTTACTTAATTAGTTGAAACAGTTTATAAAATATTTTTATTAATGATATTTTAAACACATTAAATTAGACAGAGTAATAAATAAACACCATCAAGTATTTATAATTATATATAAATACTTGGGAATTCAAACAAATTAAACCCCTCCTGCCTCAATCTAATTGGATAATTATATTACTGAGTAATATATAAATGGTCTTAACTAGATATCATTTAACTAGAGTTAGCTGTTTTAATTTAATCTTTTAGCACTATATTATTTTATTTGACATTTTTTCCTGAACATTTTTTTAAAAAACTTTTAACTGGTTGATCTGAATAATTAATTGTACAGAAATAAGGAGTATTGATTAAAGAGATTGGAAAATAAACCTTATAAGAAAAATGAACTAGAGTAATTAAACAGCTAAATTAAGCAAGCAAAAAATGGGGAAAAAAAGAGTATGCATTTGGTGCACTGAATCACACACAATAAATTAAGCCCCAAATTAGAAGAGAAAAAGAAAAGAGATGGAAGTGAAGAAGCAATATCAAGTAGAGTAGAGTATATAGTATATAGTATATATACTACTAGTAAAAACAAAAAGTGAGAAATTAATGAAATAAGTAATTAAGGTTGGTAGTAAATACCAGGAATGGGAAGAGTACTCGAAAAGCTTGCCCTTGGGAGAGAAGACGATGAGGGCGAGCTCAGCGTCGCAGAGGACGGAGATCTCCCGAGCCTTCTTCAAAAGCCCTGTCCTGCGTTTCGAGAAGGTCACCTGCCTATTGATCTTGTTCTCTATCCTCTTCAGCTCCACTTTCCCTCTCCCCATTTTCCCTCTCTCTCTCTATATATATATAAGCTTTGATTGATCGATCAAACGATCCAACTTCTTCTTCTTCCTCTTCTTCTTTGATGGATTGATCGATCCTCTTCTCTCTTATAGATCGATCTAATCAAAATTCATTTTAATAGATGGATCGATGTATATATGATATATCTGTGATGGATGGATCGATGTATTGAGTATATGAGTGTTAATTAGGAAACCTAGCTAGTTATCTATAAAGAGAAAGAGAGGAATCAAGATGTGGATGGGATTTTGTTTTCCAGAAAAGGTTAAGTTTGTGGGGGGGATTCCCATTCCCACCCTCCCTTTATATACGGGACGCAACTCCACACCGTAATTGCTTCCATTTTTTTAATTTATTTTACGGGTTAATTAATTTGCTGCACTGCACCAACATTTAATTCAAGGGACCAGCGCAGCAGATTCCCCCTTTCTCTCTCTAATTTTCATTTATATATATAATGAAAAAATTAATATAATAATACTTACAATATTTGTCCCTATTAAACATTTTTCTTATTTATTATGCATACCAAATTGGATTCATAGTAAGTACTCCTGAATTGGTAAATAAAGAGCGGTCATTTCGAGGTTTGAATTGAGGACTTATGATACTACCGACAAGTCCTTTGCAGTGAGCCATTCCAGAATAATTTGGGTACTTAGTACTCCGTATATAGCAGATATACAAACCTTTTAGATACGGTAGCTTGTTTTTTGGATCTAATTTATGCAAGTTGAGGGTACTTATTATTGAAGGGATTGGGATGGCCATTCTAACGCAAGTTGAGGGTACTAATTTGGTGTGATTCTTGATCACTCGTTTATGCAGTAAATAGAGAATCTTGGTCCGTCTTTATAAATATCTACTCCATCCGTTTATATTTGTTGGTTGATTATTACTCCCTTTATTTCAAAATATAGTTGATTAATAAGTATAATACAGTATTATTTTAAAAAAAAATTAATATTTTATTCACTTCTTTAAAAAAAGTTTTAAAAAATCAAATAAACTACATTTTGAGACGGAAAAAAGGTTAGCAAACTCTTTTTAAGATAATTAAATTTATATAAAATTTTAATTTATAAAAATAATTTAATATTTTATAATAAATATAAATTTATTTGAAATAAATAAAATAGAGTTGATATTTTAACGTATGTAAATAATACAATACGTTAGTTGAATACTCCGTATTATTAACGGAGTTAGCTAAAAATAAATGTAAACAGAGGATTAAACAAAAGGGGTTACTGAGGAGTGAGTTGTCATCTTTCTGATAAATCCTCGGAAGGTGGAACATTTTTTTTTTGGAGTATATAAGAAAAAAATCAGTTGAGGAAAGTGGTTTGGGAAAACCAGGGTGGTTTAGTGAAATGCGTTGTCGTCCTGTTGTGCTTCATAGGCTTACGGAATGGAGTCAGATCCAAAAGTACAGGCGGTTTCACAAAACAGGAGTGGTTTTGATGAAATGCGGTGTCGTACTCTGATTGGTTAATCGGGGCGCTTTGGCCGTTTCTGGGTTGCATTTGCACGTATCTGCAACGCACCAATCTAATTACAACAAATAATGATAAAATATAAATAATTCTATTTTCGGGCACGTCGTACGTTTTATCTCAGAGGACCATGGTTAACCTATTTGGTTATAAAATAAGACTAGTGACATATTTTTATAATAATAATAACTATAATTACTATTAATAAATATATTCTAACTAAAGTTGGTAAACGGGCTGTTTGAGTCAGGTTCAAGCTAGTATACATATTCACGTTCAATTGCATGTAAGATCTGTTCATATGTCTGTTATATTGTATATTCGGTTTTGTAACAAGAATCTATATACGTACATATATTAAAGTCGATGCATTGTTGCCTACATAACGGCGTGTGAGTGCATCTTCATACGTGGCGGCGCGTGAGTGCATCTTACAATTAAAGCTTTCTCCCGACAAAAATGAAATCTAATAAAAATAATTAGATTGTTCTAATCTATATAATTAAAAATAATTAAATAATTATTTTATTTTAGTATTAACTCATATAATTGGATAGAATCTTATAAAAGAGTAAATATTATATAAGGAAAAAACTATATCAATATAACACAAACTATCTGTGCATAGATATTTTAGTAAACTAACATAATAAATATATACTACATACAATATATAGTAAAAAACGAATATTAAAATATTTTTAAAAAACAACTATATATTTAATTACATGAGATTTAATTAATGATATATTATGGAAAAAACCTTTTACCTTATAATTATAAATATGAAATTTATTTATATTTCGAGAGAATACAAATAAAAGATAATTATATTATAGATCATTTATTGAACTAATTTTATTTATATCTATATTATTTTTGGTGGAAAACATAATTTTTATTTAGATTATTATTTTTATTTATTATAATTTATCTAGATTATTTGTAATATTGTATTAACGTATTGCCCGTGCACGGGACGGGACCTACACTAGTAACTATAATAAATATTGTAACTAGAGCTTGTAATTAGATTATTTGGGTCGGGTTCGGATATACCCATTTGGGTTTGATCATATGTCGGGTCGGATCATATGTCAGGTATATTATATGTTCAGTTGAGTTCAGATCAGGTTAGATAAGTTTTTAGATTGGGTAAGTTCGAGTCAAATAGATTTCAAGTTGAGTTGGGTTCGGGTTAGTTTAAGCAGGGTCAAATTTATTTTTATTATAAAATGATTATTATTTTTTATTTATCTTAATTATTGACTATTAAACTTCATTTAATTAGTTATATTATCTCTTATTATTTGTAATTCACGTTATTTGAGTATCCAAAAATAAGAAAATTAAAGTAATTATAAGGACGAGTCAGGTTTTGTTCGGTCGAGTTTGTCTATGTTCGTGTCTACTCAGGTATCGAGTCATGGGCCAGGCTAGATTTACTTCTCCTACAAATAAGTCATTCCTTCCATCAATTGTGACTTGATGCTTGATATTTCTTCCCTCACTTCCATTTTCAAATAACATGCTCATATGGTTCACTAGCAGCATGGGGTGTGACCAACATTGTGCAAATACTGAGGCGCTTGCAACATGTTGTCTGATTCAGAACTGATGCTTACAACTCTTTCCTTAATGTACACCAGCAGCCTTGATCCACAACTCATTTTCATCAACTAAACAGGACTCTTCACTTTCATGAGCCTCTTGGGTCGCTTGTTCAACCAATATGTATCAAACTTTTCCTACAAATAAATAAATTATATACAAAAAGATAAAACACAAATAAAGTGTCTATAACTCTTGAGTTGACCTCAATGAAATACAAACAGATTCAATAACTAACTTGAGCAGAATTTTGCAAATGAAAAAAATAAAAACTAACATGAGTAGATTTGAAATAGATTTTGACTCTTGAAAATTTTAACACAACCCTGTGTTTCATTTCTCCTGTTTACTAGGTATACATTGCCTTTATAATACATGGTTATTAACTACCCAATTGAAAATTGACATTGACATTGACATAGAAGTAGCATGATTTCTATTTATAATCTCACATGTTGTACTGACTTGCCGCTGCTAACATCCATACTTGGCTTTAACTATAATATGTATGCACTCTATCCTTTTGGTAGATTGTAATTTAAGCTTTAGCTTGATCAATGGAGGATGATCGCAATTCACACGATTTGTGGTTCAATGCTAAATTTTGATAATAAATAGATCAAATAACTTGCTGAATTTTGTAACGGCCCGGGATTAGAAACTCCGAGTTACGTTTCGAAGGATAGAATTCTCCGTTCGAATCTTGCGCATCGAGTACAGGTTGACGTTTTAAAACCAAACATTAGTAGCGGAAAGTGGGATTTCGAATCCAAATTATCGCGAGGTTCGTTGGAGACCCGAGGTTAACACCCCTATACCTGTCCTAGTGACTAAGTCGAGGAAATCATTTTAGCATACAAACCAAAAGCATCATAGTCGAAAACCAAATACATCGATTATGCCATGACACATCTGGGTCAAAACATAAGTCTAAATACCAAAATCCTAAAAATAATCATAGTTGATGTGGTGAAGTCCGAGTCTCAGAGCGCTCTCTCACACACCATGCAAAAAATCTCGTGCCAATCATAAAGCATATCAGCATCATACCCACACATCACATACCTAAAAACATAAGCGGGTATGGGATCAGATTAAGGCCCACACTTGGCTGATCCCCACATATAAACACACATATACGCTATACCTAATATCATGGTTCTAATGGATGACATGATTTAAGACACAAACATGCTAGCAGTTTATGTGTGTGTGTGTGTACAAAATGTCAAGTGACATGTCTCTTTCCTACCACCACCCCCATTCCCGATAGGGTGGAGATTGGCTAGCTTGTGAATACATTCCATTTATTTATCATGCTCATAATAATCATCGGATCTTGTCCTGAGTCAACTTGTAAGCATGCTCATAATAATCATCATGCTCATATAAGTGTTATTCATAAAGGTGTTACTCATCACTCTAATGACTCAGGACATACAAGACCCGATGAGGTTGTGTTGTCCTATGACCCTAGCAAAGCCTCTAGTGACCTCACAGATAACAGTCATTCTATTTACAAACGCATATAGAATAAGGATGCTCATTCATGAGTGCAAGCCCTAAGCATGGTAATACATGAATATGACATGCTATTATGATTATGCAACACCAAGTATATCATGCACATATAAGCAAGGAAGTGTTTCTGTTCAATCTGAGTAAGCTCTGAAGAAACGTACTTGGCTAAGCAAATCAGCAAAATAGTAGACACGACATACAACAAGTCACAATCACAGAGTATTACCTAGATACATAACGAGAATATAATGATTGTACTTCTATAGCTACTCTAACATGTTAGGAGGGATTTCGAGTTATGAAATAAATATGAAATATAAAGATCAAACCGAATTCCAAGCCCACGCAAATAAACTGCAAGAAACCCCCACGTTGTAGTGGTAGGGAATCAGGATCAAATCCACGAGGAAGCGTGTCAACGCTCACCTTTCAAAACAACCCTTGATTTCGACTCAACAGACCACTCGATATCCACTAGTCTGGGTCGATATCGACTGAGTTAGTCGATTCCTACTGAGTAATCTGTACTCACTCAATATCGACCAAAATGGGTCGATATCGACTCATGTGTTCGCCTCAACTTGATCTTTACTCAATGTCGGCTCTTGAGGTGAATTTTGAGTTGGTGTTCACTCGATATCGAGTAGTGGCACTCGATATCAACTCCCTCCTTGTCTCGATGTGTGCTTCACTTCGACTTCGACTCTCCATCTCCATTTCGAGTGTACGTCCACTCGATATCGAGTGGTGGACTCGATGTGTAGCATGCCCACACTCGACATCGAGTTAGCCAGTAGAGGTCGAGTGTCTTGAGAGCTTTGTTTCCTTTTCTCCGAATTACTCCGAAAATGTTTCGATTTCTGCGAAATTAAATAGAAACTTGTGTAGATCTCTATATGTGAGAAATAAACATAAACTACACAAATTTGTACTATTGTAACCCAGAAATATAAAATGCGGACAGAAATTGGAATAGATTTAAGTGAAAAATATGGTAAATCGAACGCACATCAACACCCCATACTTAAGCTTGCTTGTCCTCAAGCAATACTTTTAATGGTCATACAAGGGAAGAAACAAAACTCTCAATATATAGATTCATTCTCATATAACCCTGCAATCAATTACCATCCTCGCAAAGGTACTAATCTCACTAATTCCATGTCTGTGAATAAAAGCAACATCGCACACAAAAGGAGGGTTATGCATACACAATTTTTCATGTGACAAAGAAACAATAATGAAGAGGACTTTATTTAAGCTCAAATAGAAATAGATTGGTAAAAGGCTAAAGGTGGGATATAGTTGGCCATGTTGTGCTAATGATCCGGGAAAATGGAGCAATTTCCAAACTTTTTATACAACATTCCTTCTTCATTCGATTTCTCACATTTCTCTCATCGCTCAATGCTTTTTTCACTATAATGCTTTTACCTCTCTAACCTTGACACTGCCTTCTCGCGAATCGCAAACATGGGTGTCATGAATGACCCCGGATACTTAGTGATTCGGACTCCTCACCCGTGTCCCATCTTGCGAAATTAACATCTCAACATAGGCAGGGCCGATATACCTTTATTTCCTAAGGTGACCGGATTTTCTTTCACTCATTAAATTTTCCAAAATATATTATTCTCCTTCCCACCTCCAAATAATGATAATAACAACACAATTCACCATATAATATCTCCAAAAGTAACTTCCATTCTCAATATAATCCCCGGATAGAAAATACGGTAGAAAATAGGCAATATGTATAGCATGTGGAGTAATAATAATGTAACTATATGTAAGGCTCATATATGACTTTTGTGATGCAAATGAGCATAGGTATGGCCAGGAATATAAAAATGAGCATTATATGGAAAATATAAAGTCATCCATCCTCTTATTGTGCAACATGTCAAAAGCAACGTCAAATTTATCTCTTTTCATGGTTTTCAAGAAAATAATGCATTTCATCGTGACTTCCTTTTCCTAGGCAATTTCATGTCATATATCTAATGAATCCAATTTTGCATCGTTGAGTTCCATTAAAGCTTCCATGACACTAATAATTTTTTTTAATGGGGGTGATAAAAATAAACTTTGGAATAAAACATGTAACATATAGATGAATGATAAATCCAAAGTAACCATGTATGAGCAATTCGAGAACTATGCATAAATAAATCATAAAGTAAGCCTTTCTCCCACCCCATACTTAAAGATTACAATGTTCTCACTGTATAAAAACAAGGGTAAGGAAGGAACTTTCTAGATAGTAACGTGAAACTGAAAACAGGTGCTCTGCAGGGTGAGTCGATATCGAGTGGGTCAGTCAATATCGACTGGACTCACTTGAAATCGAGTGTGTTCAAGCTTCAGGTCGGGGTGGTCAAGCATCGACCACAAGCTCTCTACCACTCGACATGTGCAGTCGACGTTGAGTCACTGACTCGACATCGAGTCCTCGACATGTGCAGTCGACATTGAGTCACTAACTCGACATCGAGTCCTCTTACAACTTTCTTTGCACCTGTAGTTTCAATGGAAAAAAAAGAAAAAAAAACAAATAAAACCAAAACAAGTTCAAAACCAAAATATTAAAAACCCTAAAGAACTAATCGTCTTGTTATAAGCTCTAGATTTTATAGTCGCTAGGCCGACATCTTCTTTTAGATCATGGTGACATCTGCAGGGCCCACGTGGCTTGGGCCTCGAATAAGACTCTATTCTCGTCTATCAACTGCATCCCATTCGAGTGGATCTTGTGTACCTCGAACGGACCCATCTTTTTTTCTTTGAATTTGTTCGGAAACCAATGATTCTTTGATTTGGAGACATACACCTTATCTCCTACTTCGTAGTTCTTCAGATCGTCATTGGCTATCCTCCATAATCTCACATACCAAGGCAAACCTCTTCCATGTATAGATAAATTATGAATAGAGATTAGGGAAGAGAGATTCATACCTAGACTTACCTTCGCGTCTTCTTCATTCGACTTCTGAGATGGCACTCAACATCGAGTGAGTTCACTTGACTTCGAGTCAAGCTGTGATTATGTGAGTTCAGTCGATGTAGAAGAAGACAATGACTCAATTGTAATGACTCGATATTGAGTTTGACTTGACGTTGAGTTGTCTCTGTGATACAGTGCAAAGGTCGATGACTCCTGGTGACATTGAGGACAACATGAAGGTGTCCTTTGAGGGTCCTATCACTCGTGCAAGGGCCAAGAAGATTCAAGATGCAACTAAAGCACTTCTTGTCCCTTAACAAGGAACTATGGAGCAAGGGTTCAGGCTACCTTGGATCACTTTGCTCAAGACTACACCACCAGCACAGGAGGTGAGCTTGCATCCACAAACGGAGCTCATGAAGACTCGTCAACATCCACCTTGACAAGGTCACTCGATACACACAAGGGACACTCGACATAAGCACATATCGAGTTCATGAGATACACATGCCGAGTGGGCCTTATCCATGCTGAGTCCTCTCTCTTGTGGGCCGGTTCAACACTTTATTAATGTTATATTTTATGCAATTTAGGAAAATAAAATATGGAAGAATTATATCTCCTCTAGATAGATTCTTGTCCACTAAGTTATTAAACTTCTATCTTATTAGGTTTTTACTTATCTTTAGATGTTTTAACCTATCCAAAACTCCTTCCTTTGCAAGGAAGAATTGGTTAAGGTTTCCATAGTTTTTCTATTTAAACATACTCTTGTACTTTGATTTAGGCAGATTGAATATAAAATTGAGGAACCCCTTTTAGGATTAAAAGGGTTCTTGATCGATTATCAATCCCAAAGGCTTCAAGTGCTCTTGTGATCTAGTTACCTTCGGCACCCACACGACCAATACCATCGTCACCATAAACCATCACCACCGAAACCTAAACCAAACACAACCCAGAATCGTCGCAAGAAGGCAAAGATAGGCCCTGGGCGCCGCTCACAACCCGCATCGTTAGCAGCGAGCACGGCTTCCCCGGCTTCGCGCCCACAAGCGCTCGCACCTTGGCGTCTCCGCGTCCGCATCCTCACCTTCGCTCTCGCACCTCAGCTTCGCTCGCGCGCTCCTGGCTATCAACGTCACTCCCAGCGAGCGCTGTCCCAGACGCACGCATGCTTGCTTCCTCGCTCTCGCTGACTCACTTCTCTCTTCCTTTCCGTCACTACTTTGTTTTAAATTCTGGAATTTTATTCAAAGTTTAAAACTATCGCTATAATTAAGAATATTAATTACTTGATTAATTGTTCCAATAAGGAGATATCGAAGAACATTGCAAGATCGGGCAAATATACGGCGTGATTCTTGATCTTGAGCCCACATGCGAAGGATCGGGGATTCCAAACGTATCAAGTGGTATAGGATTCTCAGGTTTATGCAAGATCTTTACTCTCTTGATTCTTTATTTGAGTGATTTATTTCGTGCCATGTTTTTCACTATTACCGCTGCATAAATTTTAGATTTTTATTTTTCACCCTTCAAATTTGGCACTTTATTTATGTTTATTTTCTTGTTTGGATCTATAATTTGGAAGATATTGAGTTTTTAGTTGCAAGTTTTGATTTTTATTCCTTTTTGCTACATATCATGCCTATGAATGTGATTCTTGGATTAAATTTTGTTATGAACTTGCATCACTAAAGAACCCTAATTTTCCAGATTTCTAGCATATTTCCCTTATTTTCTTTATTTTCGCTTACTTTTAGATCATCGTAGCTTAGTTTATTTTTATTTTTTTATTTTTGCTGTTCTGTCGCCATTTACAGTAGCCTTACAGCGACATCCTTAGACAAAAAAAAACCGTGAGCAAATTCAAAAAAAAAAGTGAATAGCATACCTTCTTTGTTTGAGTTAGTAACTCTTGCATATTGTTATTTCTTTCGCTACTTGTTAGATGATCTATTTGGTTTCAAGCATTACAAAGAACCCTACTTGTGTGATTTTGTGCTGTGCCGACACAGGAGCCTTGGTCATACCCCTCTTTTTCTGAACCGTGTTGCAACCGTCAGATAATAGTTGACGGAGTGTGTGCACTTGCTTACCTTGCTGAATTTTTATTGTATCACATTGCATTCTTTTCCTTACATATTAGTCGCTTGTTCATACTTGCTATCCTTTGATATCCGAGTTGTGGCTGATTTATTTCGCAGTTTGATCTTAACTTGCTATCTTCAATATTGCATAATTCTGTGTCCAGGGAAGATTGCTTGATTATTGTGCCTTGTTTTCTCACCTAATTGATTTCCAAAACATAATCACTCTTAGGATCAAAAGGGCTTGCATTACTTATGATAACTCCCTCCCTTGATGGAAAATGGAATAAATGTTTCAAGGGCTTTGACAGGATGTTTATGTCAAAGGCCTTGACGCATTAACAGTTGATGAAATACAAAACCTATATTATTTGTCCGAATATTATTTTATATTATTATATACTTCCGTTATATTATATATATGTGTTGAACTAACCTTTTCAGGAAGTATAGTTGAGATTATATCCTTCCTTATACATATTGAGGAGATCAGTTCAAAATAGATCATGGCGTTCGAAGTGTCCATATATAGAAGATCCAAGATCAAAACCTGATTCAAAGGAGCCGTTGGAGATCTGGTGTTGAAGATCCTCACGCTCCATGCTCTCATATAAAGGAAAGGAAGGAGAAGACAGATACAACAAGTACCACACACGAGTTTCATTCATTCAAGCGATCTGTCTTCCAAGTGTCTCTCTGCTAAGCGCTCAAGAGTTTGTTGTTTATTTCAAAGCCTTTGAGAGTCACTGTGAGCTTATAGGATATATTCATTTCAAGTGTTACTCGAGAGTTTATAACTCGGGAAGTTGCACTAGGCTATTGATTTGCGAGAGTTAGAGGATTGTACTAGATAGCTGAGAGAGGTGGGGCTCTTCTAGATTGGTCTAGGACTCCAAGGGAATGTGAGTTGACTAGATTGCAATTGTATAGGAGAGAGGCTTCTCGGTGAGCTATTAGGATCCTAAGCTAAGCAATCAATAAAGCCTTTGAATCCTAGGGTTGTGGAAGAACCCTAGGCGGGGACGTAGGCCAAGTTGTGCTGAACCTCGTAAACAATTACTCGTGTTCTTTACTTATTTGCTTTACCTTATTTCCGCACTTGGTTCGATTGTCTAACTTTGTGATTCAGGTTTAATCTCAAAGGTTTTGGTACAAGCTCCAAAAGTCTTGAGACTTTCTGCGAAAAACGGGCATACTCTATTCAACCCCCCTTCTAGAGTATTTCTTATTACATTGTTTTTATATTATCGAACCTTCAATTGGTATCAGAGCTTTACTCACTGTTTTTGATCTAACAATCTTGTGAGTTTTCGATCATGTCTGGTGAAGCAAGCGGAGGATTTGCACAGGGAAGGTCCACAAGCAGACCGCCACTCTTTGTAGGAAACAACTTTGTCCACTGGAGATCTTTGATGAAGATGTTTATCATAGACCAAGATCTAGAGCTTTGGAACATTATAGAGAATGGTCCGAAGATTCCAGAAAAGGAAGGACCAAATGACACCAAAGTTGCAAAGAAGGAGTCTGAATACAACCAAGCAGATCTTGAAACCATCTCCAAAAACTACAGGGCTATTAACTTACTTTATTGTGGTCTTAGCACTGATGAGTTTAACCGTATCTCTTCTTGTAGGTCAGCTAAAGAGATTTGGGACAAGTTGGTCGTCACCTATGAAGGAACGAGCCAAGTGAAAGACACCAAGATCAGCATCTTCCTTCGAAAGTATGAGCTCTTTAAGATGAAGTCTGATGAGTCAATCAAGGCCATGTTCACACGATTCACAGAAATCACCAACAACCTTGACTCTCTCGGCAAGAGCTTTACCAACGTTGAGAAAGTAAGGAAGATACTGAGGTGCCTTCCAAAGGAGAAATGGGGTCCAAAAGTAACAGCTATAGAGGAAGCCCAGGACCTCACCACTCTACCCCTTGATGACCTTCTTGGAAAGCTGATCACGCATGAGATGATCCTTAATGAAGACGATGGAGAACTTCCAGCTAGCACCAAGAACTTGGCACTCAAGTCTAAGAAGGATGAGCCCAAGGATGGATCTGATTCCGAAGATGAGGATGACGATGAGGATGATCCTTTTGCTCTTATCACAAGAGGCCTTGCTAGAATTCTCAAAATGAAGAAGCAATTTAACAACAAGGATGGATCAGAGTCTTCAAAATTTCGAGGTAAGCCTCAATACAACAAGTATGAAAAGAAGACTAAACCGTTGTCTTGTTTTGAATGTGGTGAAACAGATCATCTTGTGAAGGACTGCCCTCAAAAGACAAAGAGTCAGCCCAAGAAAGGTGACAAATGGAAGAAGAAAGCCATGGTGGCAACTTGGAGTGATTCCGACTCTGACTCCGACGATGAGAAGGCCAACATTTGTCTTATGGCCTCTGGAGATGAATCCCACGATGAAAAGCTTGAAGCTACTGTAAGAGAACTTATGGAAAGTCCAAAAGAGGTATTATCGGAATTCCTTTCCAATCTGATTGCCAATGAAGAAAAGCTTATTGCCCAAACTAACATTCTTATTAAGAGAACTGTGGACCAGGAAAGAACTATTGAGGATCTGTCTATGAGGGTCAAAGGTCTTGAAGCTTCTTATTCAGGTCTTGACATTAAAGTCAAGACGCTTGACTCGGAGAAATCTGAACTCAAGCAAGATCTCTCCTCTCTAAGAAATGAGCATCAGGACTTAGAGAACGAGAAGATCTCCCTGAATAATAAGATTCTAGACCAACAGACAGCCCTCATAAGTTTTACCAAATCCAAAGGCACTCTTGATAAGATGTTGGGTGAGCAACAAAGCTCTCTAAACAAAAGTGGTATTGGTTACAATCCAAAGTTTTTAAAGAAGCAACACATTACCACTTTTGTAAAGGCAAAAGGAAGCAGAACCTCTCCTATATGTCACCATTGTGCTAGAAAGGGACATGTAAAAGAGACCTGCCCCTATAGAAGAAAGGATCCTTATATTATTCGCAATACATTTCCTGTTCATTTGAGAAAAGAACGGATAACACAAGTTTGGGTCCCAAAAGGCACTATTTTACCAAATATGGTTTACCCCAACAATGGATCCAAATTTGCTTATTGGTCTAGCCACAAAGGTTGATGTTTGTTTTGCAGGAGATCACCAAGGTGAAAGAACACAAATGGATTATTGATAGTGGATGCTCGAGGCATATGAGTGGGAAGAGTTCTCTCTTTCATGATCTAAAGGAGCAATCCACGGGAACAATCACTCTTGGTGACAAAGGAAAATGTGACATCGTTGGTATTGGTAGTGTTGGAAGTGATTCCAGCCATAGTATTAAAAATGTCTATCTTGTTAATGGTTTAAAGTATAATCTGCTTAGTGTTTCTCAATTATGTGATAGTGGTAACAATGTCAGATTTAACAAGAAAAGATGTATAGTGTGCAGAGAAGATACAGGTGAAGTTATTTTGACTGCATATCGTTACAACAACATATACGCCGTAAATGCTGATCAAGTGGCACAAGGAAGCTTAACCTGTTTAAAGGCTTTGACGGACGATCCAAAGCTTTGGCACAGGAGACTCGGTCATGTGAGTCCACATACACTACAGAAGCTTGTGTCCAAAGGGCTTGTAAGAGGGCTACCTGAGATGGACTTCAAAGGTATTGACATGTGCAATGCATGCACACGAGGTAAACAAACACGTAGCTCTTTCAAACCCAAAAAGGTTGTAAGTTCTTCTAGACCCCTTGAACTTTTACATATGGATTTATGTGGTCCTATGCGAGTCAAATCTCCCAATGGTAAAAAGTACATGCTAGTTGTTGTCGATGATTTTTCAAGATATACTTGGGTTGCATTTTTGAAAGAAAAATCAGAGGCCTTATTTGAGTTTTCAAAACTTTGTAAGGAGTTGCAAACTTTAAGAAATGAGCCCATATTGTCTATTCGGAGTGATCATGGTAGGGAGTTTGATCAGCTTCAATTTGATTTGTTTTGTGCTAAATATGGCATCTCCCATAACTTTTCTGCTCCTAGGACACCTCAACAAAACGGGGTTGTGGAACGCAAGAACCGCACCTTAGAGGATATGGCCAGGACTATGCTTTTAGAAAATGCATTACCTAAAACCTATTGGGCTGAAGCTGTTAACACAGCTAACTATATTTTGAATCGTTGCCTTATTCGTTCTATCTTAAAGAAAACTCCTTATGAACTTTTCAAAGGCCGCAAACCACTTATATCTTATTTTAAACCCTTTGGCTGTACTTGTTTTGTTCATAATAATGGAAAAGATAACCTTGGGAAATTTGATGCGCGTAGTGATGAAGGTATATTTCTTGGCTATTCCACGAGTAGCAAAGCTTATAGAATTTTCAATAAAAGGACCCAGGTAGTTGAAGAAAGTATACATGTTATTTTTGATGAATGCAATGACGGTGCTTTGAGTGAAAGTGTTGCAGATATAGATCTTAACATCCATGAAGAGAACGAGGAAGGTGATGTTGCTACTACCAAGAACACAGAGAAGAGGAACATGCAGGAACCGATTCTTAACACTGAAGAATTGGCCCAAGGTGTTGAAGATTCGTCCAAAGCCCTTGGTGTCCAATCCAACAGTGTTGAGACGTCAGAAACTGCTGTAACTGAACCTAACAGGACCACGGAGTCAGATGTACTACAAGTCAATCCTACCATTGTGACGAATCAAGGAGCTGAGACTAGCAAAAGGAAATTCAAATACTCCTCATCACACTCATTAAAGGATATCATTTCTGACCCTACTTCTAGTGTTCAAACTCGTTCTAAACTTAAAGATCTTTGTGCTTTTCACGCGTTTGTTTCTCTTATTGAGCCAAAGAAGGTAGATGAGGCACTTCAGGAGCCAGACTGGATCATTGCTATGCAAAGTGAGCTTAATGAATTTGAAAGGAACAAAGTCTGGACCTTGAAGCCTAGGCCAAAGCATCAATCAGTCATTGGCACTCGATGGGTGTTTCGAAACAAGCTAGATGAGAATGGTAAGGTTGTGAGGAACAAGGCAAGGCTTGTTGCTCAAGGCTACAATCAAGAGGAAGGTATTGACTACGAGGAGACCTTTGCTCCCGTAGCCAGGTTTGAAGCCATTCGCATTTTATTAGCATTTGCATCTTTTATGAGCATAAAGTTATATCAAATGGATGTCAAGTGTGCTTTTCTCAATGGTTTCTTAGAAGAAGAAGTTTATGTGGCTCAACCCCCGGGTTTTGAAAGCTCAGAATTTCCCAATCATGTTTATAAACTTGACAAAGCGCTTTATGGTTTGAAACAAGCCCCAAGAGCTTGGTATGAGCGCTTGTCAAAATATCTTTTAGAAAATGATTTTAAAAGGGGGTTGATCGACAAGACTCTTTTTATCAAAACCAAAGGAAAGGACATTTTGGTTATTCAAATTTATGTTGATGATATATTATTTGGTGCTACTAACACATCTTTGTGCAAGGAATTTTCTGACATCATGTGCAGTGAATTTGAGATGAGCTTGATGGGTGAACTCAACTTCTTTTTGGGATTACAAGTTCATCAATCCAAGAAAGGGATCTTTGTCAACCAAAGCAAGTACACTAAGGATCTCTTGAAGAAGTTCAAGATGGATCAATCCAAGGCAGCCAAGACTCCCATGAGCTCAACATTGTCTCTAGATCAAGACAAGACTGGAACAAGTGTCAATCAAAAGGAGTATCGAGGAATGATTGGATCATTATTATATCTCACGGCTAGTAGACCTGACATCATGTTTAGTGTTTGCATGTGTGCTAGGTTTCAAGCTGATCCTAAAGAATCTCACCTCGTGGCTGTGAAGAGAATCTTTCGATATCTCAATGGCACTAAGGAACTTGGACTATGGTACCCAAAGCAAAAGGATTTCACTTTAATTGGATATTCTGATGCAGATTTTGCAGGCTACAAGGTGGATAGGAAGAGCACATCAGGATGTTGCCAATTCTTAGGAGCATCTTTGATCAGTTGGCACTCAAAGAAGCAAAATTCTGTTGCTCTATCCACTGCAGAAGCCGAATACATTGCAGCTGGAGCCTGTTGCTCCCAAATCCTTTGGATAGCTCAACAAATGCGAGATCTTGGCATTAACATCAAAGGTATTCCAATTAAGTGTGACAATACAAGTGCCATATCCATCACTAAGAATCCTGTTCAGCATTCAAGGACCAAGCATATTGATGTAAGGCATCATTTCATTAGAGATCATGTTGAAAAAGGTGATGTGTCCATATCTTTTATTTCTACTGATTATCAATGGGCTGACATTTTTACTAAGCCTTTGGCAGAGGACAGGTTCACCTTCATAAGACGAGAGATTGGGATGCTTAACAAGGATGCACTTTCGTAAGGGGAGCTTTCCCTTTACGAAAGATAAACTCCACTCAGTGTCAAGACCTTTGAGAGTTATGTCAAGGTCTGCAAACTAAACAGTGGAGTACATATATCGGATCACACATTTTTGGTTAATATCTTCCTAGATATTTAATCAATTATTTTTATTATTTTTTCAAAAATCCGTTTTTATCCTTGAACCGTTGGAGATATTTTATTTTGGAACAAAATCTTTTCAGTTATCTCCCTCCTAAATATTTGGATTATTTGAAATTTGAATTTGGAAGGTTTTAAATTGAGCAAGTATCATTACCTCCCCCCATTGGAACTCTCAACCGTCCCATCAATCCGTCACCCTCTCTCTCTACTTAAACCAAATCCTGTACCCGATTACTCCTCAACTCAGAAATTTTCCAAACCCTTTTCACTTCTTCATCTTCAACCTCTCAATCGCCTCTCAAGAAACCCTAACCGACTACTTCCATGGCACCCAAAACCAAGAAAGCTGTCACTCCCAAAAGACTTGGCGCCACCCCCAAGGGACGCTAGGCCACTGCTACCTCTCCCACACCCGAACCTGCTACTCAAGCCATCATCCCAGCCGTTATCCAGAGCACCATTACGGCGAGCACGACCACGGTTCCCAAGGGCTCTCAGAAGCGCGCTGCTAAGAAACCCCTGAGTGCTAAACAAAAGGGGAAGAGAAAGATCTTGGTTGAGGAAGAGGAAGAGGAAGAGGAGGAAGACGACCTTGATGCCGCCCTGGAAAGAGATGCTGCCAGGGAAGCCGAGGAGGAGGCCTTGAGGCAGAAAAAGGCCGATGAGGAGGCCGAACTTGCTAAGAAACAGGCCGAGGAAGAAGCTGAGCGGATTCGGAAGGAAGCCAAAGCCGAAGAGGTTCCATCCGAGGTGGAGCCTGAGGAAGAAGAAGAAGAAGAAGAGGAGCAAGAGGGATCTGGAGAGGACGAGGAACCAGAAGGAGATGACGCAGGGTCCGCTGAGGACTCGGGGTCTGAGGAAGAGGAGGAAGAATCTCCCTCTCCTTCTCCTCCTCCCCCGTCTCCGAAGAAGCGGAAAGCCCCTGCTCCTGTCAAGCCTCCATCCCTTAAGCGCACCAGGAAGGGCACTGTCAAGAGTCTTGTAGCGCCTGTCAAGAGAGCTGCTCCAACAGTTGCGCGCAGAAAGAATGCAGACCCCCCGGCCTATATCCAGGTAAATCAATCCTTGCCCTCCTCTTGGTTTCAAGATGCTGAGACTGCTGGTAAGTGGGTAGACGAGTTTAGAACTCGTAAGATTAGTTGTTCTGATTTTTTAGATGTTGAGTTCTTTGAAGCTTTGAAGTTACCTTGCATTGAGCTCCTCAAAAAATCCCCAGCCTGGACCCTTCTTAACCTTGAAACTGTTTACTACCCCCAGCTTACTCGACTTTTCTACATTAACCTAAAAGCCAAAAACGACACCGATGGTTGATCTTTGGAGTCTGTTGTCAAAGGGGTTAGAATCTCTCTCAACTCCAATGACTTCGCAGTTTTCCTTGGCTTACCTACCCCTGTTCCACCTGCTCAAGTCCACCCCTCAAAAGAAAATTGCATCATCCTAGCCCGAGCCAAATATCTCCTACCCGAAGCATCCAACAGCACCTCAAAGCAACTCACCCACTCATCCCTAACCCTTGAGGCAAAAATAATCTTTAACATCATTGTTAGATGCCTCCTACCCCGTCTTAACTCTGGCTCACTCCTTACCGACAATGCCATGGTCCTGCTCTACCGCATCCTAAATGACCTTGATCTTGATCTGGCCAACACTATCCTTGGAACCATGGCTCATGCCAGAAAAGCTAGAAAAGGCTCTCCCCTCCCCTTTGCTACCCTTTTGACCTCTATCTTCAAAGCTTCTGGAATTGATGTCAAAAATGAAGAACAGCTGCGTCATACGGGTAAGTTCGACTCTAAAGGCCTTGAAAAGATTGGCATCACTCGGTCTCCCCAAGGGACCTTGAGTCTTGCCACTCCTTCAAAAGCCTTTCCCACTGCTCCAGCTTTCGATGAACGCATGGACAACCTAGAGTTGGGCTTGGAGGAGGTTCGCCTGGATATTAAGGAGCTGCAGAAGGAGATGATGACGGAGATGAGCGGGATTTCAAAGATGCTGGAAGGACTGTGGATGAGGCTCACTGATGATGCTCCGGATGACTAAGCCTTAACCCTAACCCACCCTATCCCACCCCTGAAACTTGTTACTTTGCTGGTTTTTGGAAACGTTTTCAAAACATTTGGTAACTTTTTTGGTGACTGTTTTACCTCCGCCCTTTGTTGAAAGACAAAAAGGGGGAGATGATCGTTAGACTTTGAAAACCTCTACTTAAGGGTCTTGGAAGACCTTGGTTTCTGATTTATGGTTTTCGGTTGGATGTTTTCATACTTTAAAATTTCTTGATCCAACATTTGTCTAACCCTTGCAGGTACTTAGTCCGATTTTACTTATGATATATCTGTTTGACTAAGCTGCAGGGATGCACAGGTTTTGTCTTTCATCAAGGGGGAGATTGATAACTCCCTCCCTTGATGGAAAATGGAATAAATGTTTCAAGGGCTTTGACAGGATGTTTATGTCAAAGGCCTTGACGCATTAATAGTTGATGAAATACAAAACCTATATTATTTGTCCGAATATTATTTTATATTATTATATACTTCCGTTATATTATATATATGTGTTGAACTAACCTTTTCAGGAAGTATAGTTGAGATTATATCCTTCCTTATACATATTGAGGAGATCAGTTCAAAATAGATCATGGCGTTCGAAGTGTCCATATATAGAAGATCCAAGATCAAAACCTGATTCAAAGGAGCCGTTGGAGATCTGGTGTTGAAGATCCTCACGCTCCATGCTCTCATATAAAGGAAAGGAAGGAGAAGACAGATACAACAAGTACCACACACGAGTTTCATTCATTCAAGCGATCTGTCTTCCAAGTGTCTCTCTGCTAAGCCCGCTCAAGAGTTTGTTGTTTATTTCAAAGCCTTTGAGAGTCACTGTGAGCTTATAGGATATATTCATTTCAAGTGTTACTCGAGAGTTTATAACTCGGGAAGTTGCACTAGGCTATTGATTTGCGAGAGTTAGAGGATTGTACTAGATAGCTGAGAGAGGTGGGGCTCTTCTAGATTGGTCTAGGACTCCAAGGGAACGTGAGTTGACTAGATTGCAATTGTATAGGAGAGAGGCTTCTCGGTGAGCTATTAGGATCCTAAGCTAAGCAATCAATAAAGCCTTTGAATCCTAGGGTTGTGGAAGAACCCTAGGCGGGGACGTAGGCCAAGTTGTGCTGAACCTCGTAAACAATTACTCGTGTTCTTTACTTATTTGCTTTACCTTATTTCCGCACTTGGTTCGATTGTCTAACTTTGTGATTCAGGTTTAATCTCAAAGGTTTTGGTACAAGCTCCAAAAGTCTTGAGACTTTCTGCGAAAAACGGGCATACTCTATTCAACCCCCCTTCTAGAGTATTTCTTATTACATTGTTTTTATATTATCGAACCTTCAACTTAGTTTCTGGTCTTTGCTCCGTTAGCTTGTTGCTCTTCTAATATTGTAGGAACATGACTAACGACAATGACCCCAACTCTTCCCCTACCCCTCCTACCCCCCTTACTGCATCCGATGTGCAGTCCATCATTGCGGCTGCAATGTCACAAATGGAGGTTGCCAACAAAGCCCGCGACAATCGCTTAGCCATCGAAAAGGCTCAAAAACGTGCTGATCTCACTGCTCAGATCAACCAAGCTATTGATCGGAAACATGAGGAGATGAAACAGAATGAGGCTTCTAGATCTACACCGCCAGGTGGTAAGCCGCCTCCGTCAGGTAAAACACCCCCCACGGGTAATACACCTCCCTCATGTAATACACCCCATTCAGGTAACCCACCCCCTTCTGGTCAATTGCATTTTAAACATAGCTCTGCTACTCCTAATCCTTTTAATGGCGAGAATGACAACGATGATGTACTATCATCCTTCAATGGCAATGATAGCATGCATTCATATAGGTGTTATAGGACTTATTTAGCATATTTTAGGTGTAAATAATGTCCTCGTTCATATTAATTTGTGAATTTGATTGTTGTGGTTATGGAGGCGGAATCTACACATATTTGTTATTGATTTCAGGTATGAGAAACTTGGATGGGAGATGCATGAAGCGAAGATGAGAAAATATGATTCAATCAAGGAAGCAAGGAGAAGTTGCTGTGAACAGCGAGCCGCGCCCGCGGCAATGTAGCCGCGCCCGCGGCCAATGCCGAGAGCAAGAGTTGAATGAGCCATTAAGCCGCGCTCGCGCCCGCGGCCAATGCCGAGAGCAAGAGTTCTATTGGATTGGCCACCTAATATTACTTGAATTCAATCTATCGCTAGATCTACAGGGACGCTAGTTGAAGAACTTAGATCGTAGTAGCAACTTGTGATCATCTAGGGCTAGTTGACTTGGTTGATTGCATGAAGATAAAGATACAATTGGTTTATTGCTAGTTGCTTTATTTCAATTGTTCCTATTAAATTTCCTTGGTGTGCATTGCTATTGTTGAATTGAATCTGGATAGTTTCTAGGTTATTCATCAATAAGGGTGTTTAGAGTCTAGTTGACATATTCACTAATTGCAGGGAAGAAATTGAAAGTTATTGTCAAGGTACAATTGATTTTCACAATAGGTTGCTCAAGAATAACAGGTTTAGGGAATTTCAAGGATCGGAATCCAAATTGAGGGTGGATACTAATTAATCAAGCGTGTTTCTCACATATTGTTATCAATCACCATCATTGCATCCTTTGCTTATTTTTGTGTTACTTTGCATACTTCCAAAACCCCCTTTTCATATCTTCTCACTTTAGCATACAAATTGAGCATACGAATTGCACAAGTCTATTTGGGTTCGACCTGTACTTGCCAAGCTATACTAGTTAGGTTAGTTCAGAACTATTTGATAGGATTTAACGATTGCGAAAATATCTTTATCAAATTTGGCGCCGTTGTCGGGGACTTGTTTGATAATTTTTGTGTTTTATTTGTGTGCTATTTCTAGTGTGGATCATCCTTATGGTCCACACTTGTGTTACTGACCAATGTTGAAGGTGAGGTTATTGCAGCTACATGGAGAGAGTTTTCATCAAAACTTTACCAGATTGGAGGAGTACATTAACGATCTTTGTTCATGGGGTTATCAAGCTAGTACAAGGGAATTGCTTCTATGCATCTTTGATGGTATGACTGCTGAGACACAGAGCCTTGCTGAGCACATGAGTGATGGAGGTTTATTAGATATGGGACTCTTGGAGATGTGGGATTTTTTCTGCTACATGGATTTTCAATGTGCACAGAATGAGTCACTTCCCCAAGTACCTCAAATCATTGAGACTTCTATTTCACCTATTGAGGTCATTGTGGAGAATCATACTATGAAGATGGAGGAAGATAACATTCCATTTGAAGAGATCACCCCTAGCTCGCCCTATGATGAACCAAGTCTAGAGCCAACTGCTGAGGCTCAAGAGGTAATAAAGGTCAACTATTGCGACTGGAAAGGTAGTGATGATTATGTCGATCCATAGGAGCATTACTTCAATGCACCACCAACGGAACTGTGTTGGTGGAATTACATATCCTCGACCGAAAGTCAGACTCAAGAATATGATGAGTTGGTAAGATTCTTGAAAACTATATTATTTTCTATCAACTTTTTCATATTTTGTATCCATTCATCTCTGGGATGGGCACGAGAGTTTGATTTACTTTTGAGGATGTTAACAATGTCCGCTTAAGTCTTAAACGGAAAACCAAAATGAGTCGAGCCAACGACATAAAACAAAGGCGCTGCTCGGGAGGCAACCCGAGGTAAGTAGGTTTATTCATAATTTGCTTTTATTGCAATTTATATTTATTAGTAGGTAGTTTGGGTGTTTTCGGCAAGACACTAACATTTCAGAATAAGAGAAGAACGCCAAGGAAAATGAGCCGTGCCCGCGGCCCAAGAACCGCGCCCGCGGCCGTCAGAATATCATAAAAGGTTGGAATACATATGGAGCCGCGCCCGCGACCTACTTACCGCGCTCGCGACCCTTCCCCTGCAGCAACTTCCGAATGTGACTCAGTTGTATTGAGCCCCTCCTCGCTCTACTTGTTTGAGTTGCCGTAAATTGTTTGAAGTGTCGTAGTTTCTGTTTTTCCCACCACCGCCATGAGTTTCATTGTGAGTTCTTCTTTTCTTTTCCTCTTCCATGCTAATTCTTGTATTTGTCTTTAACTTCATTGAGGACAATGAAAGACATAAGTGTGTGTGTGTGGGGGGGGGGGGATTATTAGCTAGGATTTAGGTTCTAAATTACATTTGATAACATGTTTATTTCCTTTGCATGTTTATTTCATATTATTTCATTGCATGTTTATTTCATAGTATTAAAAAAAATCATGCATTAGTTAAGTTTATGTCTTATTTTCCCACATGAATGATCGCTTGTCCTCTATATTTTATTTGTCATTTATGATGCCCCATGACTCACTTGGATTGTTGAAGCTTTGATTTAGTACTTTCATATTTTAGTGAGCATGGTTTATTGATGATTGAGCATGTATGACTCTTGGATTTGGGCAGCATTGAGATTCTGTGCAAATTACCTGGTGAGACTATTTTGGCCTATTTCAGGACAATCTATATTGTGTCCTCTTGCTTGTTGAGTGTACTCTCTTTGATTGCTTCCTCATTGGCTTGCATTTAGATATCTTTTTCAAGGCTGCATTTTATGATTTCTGCACATGGCTTAAACATGATTGAGGCACCTTTATTAGCCCTATTTGAGTCATTCGCACCTTAAATATTATCCGTTGCTTGAAGCCCATTTGAGCTTTATTGCCTATTCTTTTGTAGCTCCACAAAATTTATCCATAGCCAATTATAGCCTGACCCTATCCGGGAATTTAGGAATAGTTGGTGAATATCTATATTGTGGATGATGGTTTCAGTGATGGATGGTATGATTTGGGGTATCTTTATATTACGTTTAGTTGTTACTAGTGCTTATTAATTACTTGGGACCTAAGAAGGATAAAATTCACTTAGGGGTAAAAGTCAAGGAAAATCAATTAATATAGCATGAAAAAAAAGGAAAAAAGAAAAGAAAATTAAAAAGAAAAAGAAAAAAAAGCGAAAAAAAGAAAAAAAAGAAAGAAATATATCTAATAAAGGAAAAAGTTGAGTATGCTTGTAGAGTTGTATGCTTGAGATTGGGATTGTATGACATGGTAGAGATATGGTATGAGTTGATGAGTAGTGGTTTGTAATTTGGCGATTTCCTTAGTTCCCGGATTATGAGCACCACATGGCCTAAGAATGTCCATACCTTATGTTTTCTACCTTGGCCCCATTACAACCTGATTGAAAGACCTCATGATTTTTGTTGTGTGTGGAGTCACCAGCGGTGGAGAATTGGAACACTAGTGCAAGTCTCTTGTAGCTAAGCTTTCAAAGATTGATTTTTGAGCGTGAAATTATTAACCCTAAACACATGAGTGAGAGTTAAACACATCCCTGGTGAGGTGCAGAATTGACATGTTTGCTTGAGTTTATTGGTTACAAAATATGTGCAATGATGTTGTCAATTTATCATGTTTACTTCCCGTTTATTTCTAAAGGAACAATTGGGGTGGATGCATGAAGGGTTTGTCTGTGGGGTGAGATGATGTTGTTTTTATTGCTTGAGGACAAGCAAAGGTTAAGTGTGGGGGAATTTGATAGCATGCATTCATATAGGTGTTATAGGACTTATTTAGCATAGTTTAGGTGTAAATAATGTCCTCTTTCATATTAATTTGTGAATTTGATTGTTTTGGTTATGGAGGTGGAATCTACACATATTTGTTATTAATTTCAGGTATGCGAAACTTGGATGGGAGATGCATGAAGCGAAGATGAGATCACATGATTCAATCAAGGAAGCAAGGAGAAGTTGCTGTGAACAGTGAGCCGCGCCCACGGCCAATGCTGAGAGCAAGAGTTGACTGAGCCATTAAGCCGCGCCCGCGGCCAAGAAATCGCGCCCACGGCCTCTGCCAACGCCAAAACTCTAAATTGCCGAACTACTTGTCTTTAGCTAGGTTATTTTATAAACCTTTTGGACGCCTATTTAAGGGATTTTTAGGAGAAGATTTAGAAACCGTTTAGCAATTGAAGAAACCCTAGAGGAGAGCCTTTGTGCTATGGCGAACTAAACTCCTCTTTCGTTTGATTCATTAGTTTGAAGCTTTCGATTTGATATTCCATGAGATATTCTCTACTCTATTTGCTTTTGAGTAATCTTTATCTTCCATTTTCATTGCTTATGATTGAGTTTGTGTTCTATTGGATTGGCCACCTAATATTACTTGAATTCAATCTATCGCTAGATCTATAGGGACGCTAGTTGAAGAATTAGATCTTCTCACTTTAGCATACTTTGCTAAAGTAATATCTTCTCACTTTAGCATACAAATTGAGCATACGAATTGCACAAGTCTCTTTGGGTTCGACCTGTACTTGCCAAGCTATACTAGTTAGGTTAGTTCAGAACTATTTGATAGGATTTAACGAATGCGAAAATATCTTTATCAGGCAATCATCACCACAAAGGGCAGAAGAATCAACAACAACACCAGAACTTCGAGAACACACTTTCCCAAAGGTAATTGGGAGGATAGTCGTGACAATGCTGATTTGAACGACATGCCGCATTTTGAGGACGCGTACCAAGAGGTAGACGCTAATCTTGATAATATTCCTAACCCTCATTTTGGTTGTCCTAGACTTGATAATGCACATGCTATCCAACGGCGAGATGTTAAGATTGAATTAGAAACTTTTAATGGTGCTAATGATCCTGATGCTTATATTATGTAGGAGGACCAGGGTAATTATGTGCTTGACTATCTTAGATATGATGAAACAGATAGGTTGAAGGTTGTTGCATTGCATTTGACAGGTATGGCTTGCTCGTGGTGTTTTTGCACTCGTGAAATCCGACGTCATCAAGGTAAGCAACCTGTTGAAACTTGGCCTCAACTGCGCTATCTCCTGAAGAAGAGACACGTTCCAGAGGAGTATACAGAGACTATGAGGGTGTGTTTGGCTTCATGCAGACAAGGATCTCGTTCCCCTATGGAATACATAGATGAGCTCGAACGCCTCGCTCATATGGCTAATATTTATCTTACTGAACGTGGTTTATGTACTCAGTTTCTTGCTGGTCTTAATATTTCTATTAAAAATCCTTTAGCTATTCATTCAATTAGAGATATTAACACCTTGACTCATAAAGCTCAACTTCTATATGATCAGCAACAATAGCAGAGGACCAGAACAGACCAGTCCTCACAAGGTCGCAGGTTTGTTCCCTTTAATTCTTCTAGTCAATCCAGATCTACTCCTAACCCTTCTATGCAGCAAAAGGGAGTTCCCAACTCACCTAAACAGGGTTATCAGGTTGAAACTAGGAGGGTTGCTGCACCATCTAAGGAACGCACTAAGGATATCCACTGCTTCACTGATTTGGCATACCATTACTATGAGGAGGAGACTATCGA
The DNA here is from genome assembly GCA_963922045.1 of Persicaria maculosa. Taxonomy (NCBI): domain Eukaryota; kingdom Viridiplantae; phylum Streptophyta; class Magnoliopsida; order Caryophyllales; family Polygonaceae; genus Persicaria; species Persicaria maculosa. Next base: position 57,235,236 of record OY998251.1, on the reverse strand, counting down.
GGACCATGTAATTTTGAGTGAAGTGGAGGAGGACCAGACGTTTGAGCCTGAAGACGAGATCGACCCCAGCAGCTTTCAGGATACTCTATGTCTTGTCAATCATCGGGTCCTACACATTCAAGAAGCTCCCATGGCTGATCAAAGGGAGAACATCTTCCACACCAAGTGTGTGGTTCGCGAGGCTACCTTGAGGGTCATCGTCGATGGTGGGAGTTGCTGCAACCTCATCAATGAAAAGGTAGTGGATTTCTTGCATTTGACTACTGCTCCTAGAGCTACTCACTATGGCCTGAATGGTATTACTGATGATAGATATGATATTACGATTACTAAACAATACTTAGTTTCTATTTCTATAGGGTCATATCATGATAAAATATTATGTGATGTTGCTAGAATGGATTATAGTCATATTTTGCTTGGTCGTCCTTGGTTATATGATCGTTTTGTTATACATGATGGCCGTGCAAATACATATTCCTTCACTTTTGATGGGAGGAGAGTTACTCTCCTACCCTTGTCACCTCAAGCGGTTCTGAAGGAACAGGTTCGTAAGCGCCAACAATAGGACGCTCAACAGGAGGCCCAAATGATGAAGAAGGGATGTGAGGGCTCAGTCGGGCATACCGCGCCCGCAGCCAAGGCACCCGTGCCCGTGAGAGGTATCTTTTTGTGGTGAAGCTGGGGATCTCCAAGGCTTCCCCTAGGCTCACACTCGCCTCGGTGACAAGGGTCACTCACCGCGTCAAGAAGGAACACCATTGGCCAGATCTTGCTCGCGACCGCGAGTTCTAACTCGTGGCGGAGAGTCTAGTCTTTGTTCTTCTAAATCTGATGTGGATCAAGATGACCTTCTATGGGTCCAACAATGACCTTGATCCAGGCGAGCTCTCAAGACCGATTCGAGGGCCATTGATGGCAAAGAGTCTTGCCCTCAAGAGGAAGAAGAAGGCGCCACCATGGAAGAAGATTCAAGATGCATGTCGAGTGGGCCTTGGCCCATGCCGAGCGCTCTTGAGGCCCATGTCGAGTAGCTTGAATGTGTGGGCCGGTTCTAGTCTTCAAATTAGTTTATTATTTTATTAATTATTAGTTTATGCAATTAGATTAATAATATACAAGATTATATCTCCTCTAGATATATCTTGTTCCCTAAGTATTTAAAATTCTATCTTAGTTAGGTTTATTTATCTTTAGGTTATTTTTAATCTATCTTTATCAACCTAAATTCTATCTTGCACGATTAGAATTGGTTGTTAGTTTTCTATTTAAACAATGTAGTTCTCTTTGAATTAAATCAGATTGAATTAGAATTGAAGAAACCCGTTATGGATTAAGGGTTCTTCGATTATCAATCCAAAGCTTTCATTGTTCTAAGTTTTGAGATCTTTTGGCAACCACACCAAACACCAAACCCTTACCTTGTTCTTGTCGAGACCGAGGAGAACAGCCAACACAGCCTGCTCGACGTCTGCAGCGCATCCGAGCACTCCAGCGCTTGGTGGCATCCGCGAGCAAGGTCGCTCCCAGCGAGCGAGGCCATCCCTGGCACCTCGCCCTCGCTCCGCGTCTCCAGCGCCAGGATCCCGGCGCTCTCGCTCCCGCTTCCAGTCGCTGATCCGCTCGCTTCCAGCGAGAGACCCCGCGCGCTCCCACCCGCTCGCACACCCTGAGGCCTAAGCGCCTGTGAGCCCAGCGACGTCCGCGCATCAGCCCTCGTCTCCCTCGCTGTTCTTCGTTCTCTCTTTCTGTCGCTATTTCTGTGTTCTAAAGTTGCTGAATTTTGCTAAGTATAATTCTGTCGCTAAATCAGAATTCTAATCACTTGTTTGAATTGTTCCAAATCAGGAGATATCAAAGAGCATTGCAAGATCGGAGCAAATATACGGCGTGGTTCTTGATCTGAAGCCCACAGGCGAAGGATCGGGTATCCCAAACGTATCAAGTGGTATCGGATTTCAGGTTAATGCAAGTTCTTTACTCTCTTGATTTCTATTTGAGTGATTTATTTTTCGTGCCTTATTTTTCACCATAGCCGCTGCATAAAAATTGAATCTTTATTATTTCACCCATCAAATTTGGCACTTTATTTTTGTTATTCTTTGTTTGGATCTTTAATTTGGAAGATATTGAGTTCTTGACTGCAAGTTGTGATCTTTTATTCCTAGTTGCTACATATCATGCCTATGACTGTGATTCTTGGATTAAAAAGCATTATATGAACTTGCACCACTAAAGAACCCTAATTTTTCCAGTTTCTAGCCTATTTTTCCCTTTTTCTTATTTTTTGCTTACTTTTAGATCATCGTAGCTTTTATTTTTATTTTTTGCTCTTCATTTTTCGGTTGCTACTCCATATTACAGCAACTTTTTCCCTTATAAAAAAAAAAAACAGAAAACCGAGAGCATCCATACACAAAAAAAAAAAAAAAAAGAGAACATTCCTTCATTACATTGTTGAGTTAGTAACTCTTCCTTGTTAGTTCTTTGATTGCTACATGTTAGATGATCTAAACGGTTTAAAGCATTAAAAAAGAACCCTACTTGTGTGATTTTGTGCTGTGCCGACACTGGAGCCTTGGTCACACCCCTCTTTCTCTGAACCGTGTTGCAACCGTCAGATAATAGTTGACGGAGTGTGTGCACTTGATTGCCCTTGTGATTGCTATTGTCGATTATTACACATTCATATTATTCAAGCATCAGATTGTAGCTCTTTTTCTATACACTTTCAGCCGCTTGTTTATACTTGCTATCCTTGATATCCGACTTTGTGGCTGATTTAATTTGCAATTTGGATTATTACTTGCTGTCTTCAATATTGCAAAATTCTGTGTCCAGGGGAATTGCTTGAATATTGTGCCTTGTTTTCTCGCTCTTTGATTTCTAAAACCGTGAATCACTCTTAGGAATCACTAGAGCTTGCATTACTTGGTTTCTGGTCTTTGCTCCGTTTACTTGTTTCTCTTCTGATATTGTAGGAACATGTCGAACGACAATAACCCCACCCCTTCCCCTTCCCCTTCCCCGCCTACTATCGCTGACGGCTGATCAAATGGAGCACACCTTTCACACCAAGTGTGTGGTTCAGACATCCACACTTTCGGTCATCGTCGAGGAACAGAGCTCTTGTAACTTGATCAACGAAAAGGTGGTCGAGTACCTCCATCTAGCAACTACACCTCCACTACAACACGATGGTTATAACAGTATCACGGACGGTAACTCTGACCCTCTTGTTCCTAGACAATGCTTGGTTTCGTTTCAAATGGGTAATTATTGTGATCAAGTGTTGTGTGATGTCGTTAAAATGGATTGTTGTCATATTCTTTTAGGCCAACCTTGGGTAAATGATCGGCAAGTTATTTATAATGGTCGCTTAAATACTTTTGCTTTTAAGTTTGCTGGGAGGAGATTCACACTCCTACCCTTATCTCCTCAAGCTGTTTTGAAGGACCAGGTACGACAACGCCAATACAAAGCCGAGAAGGAGGCTGCGGCAAGATGGGAAGCGCACTGCGGCACAGACACCAATCAGGCTGCACCCGCGGCCATACCATCCGGCACCCCTGATTCAGTCGCGCCCGCAGCCCAGGATGAAATCAAAATCGTGGGCCTAGATTCAGCACAGCGCGTCGAACTTGTTTCACAGATTCCCGTTGACTCCGACCTCAGAATTGAGTCAACTCAGTCTTGTTGCGAAGCTGACTCGACGAGCTTTCCAACGGTGGGTCACACACTGCAGGACTTCTCCGTTAAGGCACCCGAAACTGCTCTGCAAGTAGACTGCAGCGCTGCACATGCTGTGTTGGGTACTTCTGACGACAACGATGAGGACGTTGGGGACACTTCTCTAGAGTTAGCTATTGTACCTCTTGAGAATATTCCTAATGTTGAGAAGTCTGGAGTTCATAGGGTTATTGAGCCTTTTGATTTTGTTCCTTTTGATTGCTCGATAATCCCTATGACAGGTGTTGTTTTTGAGGTTCCTGTCCCTCAAATTCTGCTGGCACCATCTCAAGTTGATTGTCAAGGAATTTACTTTATGGTGGTTGCTCCTTCCCTACTGTTCTTCAATGACTCGATTCGAGGACGAATCGAAGATAAGAAGGGGAGAATGATGCGGATCAAGATGACCTTCTGTGGGTCCAACAATGACCTTGATCCAGGCGAGCTCTCAAGACCGATTCGAGGGCCATTGATGGCAAAGAGTCTTGCCCTCAAGAGGAAGAAGAAGGCGCCACCATGGAAGAAGATTCAAGATGCATGTCGAGTGGGCCTTGGCCCATGCCGAGCGCTCTTGAGGCCCATGTCGAGTAGCTTGAATGTGTGGGCCGGTTCTAGTCTTCAAATTAGTTTATTATTTTATTAATTATTAGTTTATGCAATTAGATTAATAATATACAAGATTATATCTCCTCTAGATATATCTTGTTCCCTAAGTATTTAAAATTCTATCTTAGTTAGGTTTATTTATCTTTAGGTTATTTTTAATCTATCTTTATCAACCTAAATTCTATCTTGCACGATTAGAATTGGTTGTTAGTTTTCTATTTAAACAATGTAGTTCTCTTTGAATTAAATCAGATTGAATTAGAATTGAAGAAACCCTTTATGGATTAAGGGTTCTTCGATTATCAATCCAAAGCTTTCATTGTTCTAAGTTTTGAGATCTTTTGGCAACCACACCAAACACCAAACCCTTACCTTGTTCTTGTCGAGACTGAGGAGAACAGCCAACACAGCCTGCTCGACGTCTGCAGCGCATCCGAGCACTCCAGCGCTTGGTGGCATCCGCGAGCAAGGTCGCTCCCAGCGAGCGAGGCCATCCCTGGCACCTCGCCCTCGCTCCGCGTCTCCAGCGCCAGGATCTCGGCGCTCTCGCTCCCGCTTCCAGTCGCTGATCCGCTCGCTTCCAGCGAGAGACCCCGCGTGCTCCCACCCGCTCGCACACCCTGAGGCCTAAGCGCCTGTGTGCCCAGCCAGCGACGTCCGCGCATCAGCCCTCGTCTCCCTCGCTGTTCTTCGTTCTCTCTTTCTGTCGCTATTTCTGTGTTCTAAAGTTGCTGAATTTTACTAAGTATAATTCTGTCGCTAAATCAGAATTCTAATCACTTGTTTGAATTGTTCCAAATCAGGAGATATCAAAGAGCATTGCAAGATCGGAGCAAATATACGGCGTGGTTCTTGATCTGAAGCCCACAGGCGAAGGATCGGGTATCCCAAACGTATCAAAATCGAGCTTGTTTTGGCCTTTCTCATGGTTGTTAGCTCTTTCCACTTTTTGCGACTCTTCCCTTGACCTACAGAAGCATGTTAGACTACCCCTTACACGTGAAAAGTGAGAGAAAGAAGGATTGCTCACCCATACTTCATCTTTTTCGTTGGAATTGTCGGGAGGAGAGTTCTGGGCTCGTCTCAAGTAGATCTTCATGCTAGGGAGGTTTAAGAGAGAGCTTTGAAGTTTTTGAGGTGAAAGGAAGAGAAACCGAGACCTCGCCTCTTTAGAACCGAAAATGGCCGGTGGTGGTGCTGGGGCCGCGTTCTTGGAATTCCGAGGTTGTGGGCGGCTTGGCTCCACCTTCTAGACTCTGGGGAGGTGTGGTGGTGCTTCTAGTGTCTTCTTGAAAGAGGAGGATGAGATATGGAGAGATGGGTGATATTTGGTTGTTCTCGGCAAATGGAGAAAGGAGGAGGAGAGAGTGATGGTGGTGGTGGATGTGGTGGCTGATGGTGGCGGCATGGAGGTGGCTGGTGGTGGTGGAAAGAGGAGAGAGTGAAGCCTCTGGGGCTGCTCTAGCAAGGAAGAGAAAGGGAGGGAGATGCGTTTAGGGTTTGTGTTTCTTCAAGACTTTAGATAAGGTTTCTAGGGTTTCTTTGTGTTTGAATGTGAAGAGAAATGAGTCAAAGGGGCTGATTTTATGGGGATATGCTTTGATTTGGTAAAAGAGATGAAATATTGATGGCTAAGCATAGAGCTTGTCTCATTTCCAAAGAGGGGTGTACAAGAGAGAAAGAGAGAAAAAGAGGTTTGCGGTTGTCTCACCCAAATGGGGTAAGGAATCTTTAACCTTGAATTCAAATTGTCTCATTGCTCCAAATCATCACGTGAATTTTGACTAGGGCATGGGAGAGTGAGATGAGAGTCTTCAATCCCGACACGCGAATTCGAATCCCAAAATTAGTTTCCCAATTCCCGCTCTCTCGATCAATTAGATTTTCAAAATTCCTTGGAAAGATGTCACCATTCCAAGCTAGTTATCAAAATTCGATTTTAGGTCGGAAGTCGGCTCTCTCGATTAGTTTTTAGGTAGTAAGCAAGTAAAAAACACAAATCCAAAGCATCACAAAGTACTAAATATAAGTCGAAGCATAAAAGATTAAAAAAAGAAATCAAGATGAATCGGAAAGAAGGATGGTCAGGGAGTGGGTCAAGCACAATCATCAATGTCATTTGCATCCTCTTCTTCCTCAATGTCGAGACATGGAGTGAAGTCCTCATCGGCCATATATATATATGTGTAATTTAAAAACGTCGAGATCATTTATTAAGTAATAAGCAATAACATGGAAATCATGTAGCAACTAGCAAGTATTTTATAACTAAACAAACTAATAGCACAAGTGCACAAAAAGTAATAAATGTTACAATAACAATCAAGGGAAAACAATTATGAATGGTGTTACATATAAATTTTGAAGGAAATGCCCGACAACAACAACTCAGCAGCACAACAACAACTCCACCAACTCAGCAGCACACAACTCCATCAAAAGGAATGAGGGCAGAGAAAGAAGAGAGAAGTAGAGTGAAGAAATGGGGAATAAGAGGAAGAATTGAGGCCAGACTAAACGTTTATGAAGAAAAAAGTTGATAAATTTTCAAAAAATCAACAAAATATTTTCTAAATAAAATAGTAACATGAAACAACAACATTTTTGCAGCCTGTAATTCAGTGACAAGCAAATAGAAATTCAGAAATGGAAACATGAAATCAAACAACACCAAAAATTGCAGCCTGTAATTTCGTAACAAGCAAACAGAGCTAGCAATCGAAAAAAAATAACAACAATTTTGAACATGAAACAAGCTAAATAAGTACTTGCAGTAACATGAAATCGAAATAGCGAACCAAAACAAGTGAAATTGTGAACATAAATTTAGAAACAAGAGAACAAGAAACAGTAACATGAAATTGAAATAAGCGAAAAAAATACAAGATGAAATTACAAATAATGTAACATATCAATTTTCGCTTGTGAATTGAGGGTCACATGTATCGATCCTCCAATATAAGGAGGGATGTTCTTTTCAATTGCAATAGCTCGGTTACACTTGCTAGCCTATTATTGACGCTTATAAGCATCATCCTTTTCCTATAAAATCAGCATCTTCTCCCAGAAGTACAACTCCAGAGAAGCTCATCCGTATGAAAGCTCATCCATATCAAATCCATTCGATTTGTATGTATTCCAAGTCTTACCTTTGACACTTGGACCACAAACACAAATCCATAGAAGCTCATCCATACCGATTCCATTTAATGTATTTAGTACCTGCATCCATACAGTTACAATCTATATGAACATTTATATATTTGATGAATCAACCAACTTTACAAATTAAGAAATAAAAATAGAACACTTACGTAGGTTTTAAACTATTTTGTGAATTCTGCAACAATTGTATCATCATCTACCATACTCCTTTTAGACTCAAATATCCTACAAACCATAGATCAATAAGAACACACCAAAACTTATAACATGGATGTAATCATGCAAGATAATTTTAATTAAACATGAATGTACCCAATGTATAGCTTCACTTCTAGGCAGTTGATCAATACATAAGTGTGTGCGTGCATTATCCCACTCTTTGTTTACCATCATCCACCTTATTTTTGCTTTGCCGCCACTTTGAGCTGGGTAGTTAAAATTAGAAACATCATTGTCAATACCCTCGAATATATCATTTATAGACACTTTTCTCAACTTAGAAGGAACATGAGATGGAAAATAATGCACAGAAAAATTAGCAACTTCTTCCCTCAAGTAAGCCATGCATATCGGCCCTTCAACTTGATTCTTCTGTAAAAAATTTCGCTTCAAATGATACAAATATCTCTCAAATGGATACATCAATCAATATTGTACCACTCTACCTACTTGAGCTTCATATGGAAATTGTACAACGAGATGCTCCATAGGATCAAAGAATGAAGGTGAGAAGATATGTTCCAACTTACACAATAGTAAAGGCACCGTGGAATGGAAATACACCATTTGATTATCCGAAAATGAGGATGAACAAAGTGATTGAAAAAATATACTCAACTATGTCAAAGGACCCCAAACTATTGGAGGTAGCAATTCTTTGAAAGAAACTGGAAGAAGTCTTTCCATAAAGACATGACAATCATGACTCTTCATCCCCGTGAGATCGAAATCATCCTTTTGGACGCATAAATCCACATTAGATGCATAACCATTAGGAAACTTTATAGACCTCAACCACTGACAAACCTTTTTCTTCTCTTCCCATGTTAAGGTGTAAATTGCCTTCGATTTCGCACCTCTATGATCATCTTCTACCTGAAGCTCTAGCTGACAACAATGTAGCCAAAGATCCTTCCGTGCATTCAAGTTATCCTTTGTCTTTCCATGAATATCCATCACGGTATTAAAAACATTATCAAACACATTTTTCGTTGTGTGAATAACATCAATGTTGTGCAGAATCAAAAGAGCTTTTCAATACAAAAGCCTCCAAAAAATGCTTTACTTTGTCCATTTATGGGAGTTCCCATAGGCAGGTGGATTGTTTAGTGGGTCATCAATGGCCATAGATAAGTGACACACACATCCCCATATTTCATCCCTTGGTAGCCTAGGGGATGGGGGTGATGTTCTCACTTGGTTTTTATGAAATTCGTTCTTATTCTTTCAAAAGGGATGATTTGCTTCTAAAAATGGCATGTGTCAATCGAACCAACAATCCTTTTTACCATTATACAATAGAAAAGATTTTGTTTTGTCCATACAGATTGGACGAGCTAGCTATCCATCAGTACTCCATCTTGACAACATAGTATATATTGGAAAGTTACTAATCACCCAAAGTAGAGCTAGGCGCATAATAAAATTTTCCTTCCATGACACATCATAAGTGGTAACACCGATGTCCTAAAGTTTCATTAATTCATCAATCAAAGGCTCCAAGCACACATCAAGTAACTTCTTAGGATTTCGCGGGCCTGACACTACTAATGTCAAAAACATATACCCAGTTCTCATGCACATATTTGACAAAAGATTGTATGAAGTAACAATAACGGGCCAACAAAAATAGTTTTCTCCTGATTTCATAAAAGGTGCAAAGCCAGCAGTGCACAGACCCAAACGAACATTTCTTATATCAGAAGCAAAATTAGGATATATTGCATTCAATCTCTTCCATGCCTCTCCATCTTAAGGATGAGACATTATCCCCTCTTCTGGCACATGATATGCATGCGAAGCCATATCGCCAGCTGCAACCTCATATGCATATAATCTTTGAAATCAAGAGGTTAGAGGTAAGTAGAATAGTTCTTTATACAGAATGCCTTTATTTTGTTTCTTCTATAATCAAACCTAGCATGACCTCATGATAATTCATATTTTAGACATGCATTACAGATATGTTTAGATGCATTTAGGATATGTTTCTTGCATGTTCTATTGTTAATTTGCATTGTTATCCATTTGGGGATTCGAGTTCGGAATCTACGCTATTTTGTGTTTATTCTACAGTTTTACAATCCGAGCTTGAAGAGAAGCTAAGGATCGATAGAAGAGGCTGATTTTGTACTTAAGATAGAGAGGCAAGGAAGGATCACAAGAGGGAGAAGAAGATCGAGAACAAAAGAAGAATAGGAGAGACAGAGTAACGGCGCCCGCCGCTTTTCCACCGGCGCCCGCCGGTCTTGCAGTATCATCAATCGCCGATTTTATCTGAAGTTATCTTATTAGTTTATTATTATATTGCTTTCTAGGGTTTAGAGGGGCTAAATTCTAAACTTTATAGGCCTCTATATTGTTACGTTTAAAGAGACATCTATCATTCTACAATACTTTTCAATTCATCGTTCGTTAGAGTATGAGTAGCTAAACTCATTGTTTCGCATGTGATTCAAAGACATGATGATGTGATCCTAGTGGTTAGTGATCTCGACTCATTTATCTTACAAAGCTTTGTCGCTGGAGCCGAATATCAACTCTTGTTTGAGAAAATAGCATGGCGACACCGTGGTATTTTGGCTTTTTCGGGTTATATAAAATTCCGATTGAAGCCGTTGAGCACTTGTTGGAAAGCTATTTTAAGTGGATACAACTTGAATGATGAGCACTTATTACGAATTAGCCCTGAAGATGCTTGAATTTGACGTTCAATTCAGAAGCTCAAGTCTGGACGAATTTTCCATGAGTTTTTCTATTCTAATAATCCCACATCGCTTAGATATGTTTGGGGCTTCTATTTTCATGCTATATATTGCTTGTAAAACCTTCATTTTAAATCAAGTCAAGTTTAGTTGAGTTAAAGGTTAAGCCACTAATAGCTACCTATGATTCTGGGTTAATGATCGAGTTCTTGGTGAGAGGCTAAGAGCGAAACCTTGGGTGAGAGGCCGAGGGTGACACCCTAGTGAGAGGCAAAGGTGTCAAAAGGTCGAGATCCTCAGAGTGCGATTCCGAGAGGATTGAGATCGTGTGTAGGGGATTCAAGGGTGAGAGGGCTGCGAATCTTGCTCCACAATCCCTTCTTTTCAGTTTTCATAAACCACAAAAATTAATCCCACAAATAGAGTATTCGAAAGCTCGAGCCTTGGTCAATCCCGGTCCTCGGGTCTCATCAAGTGGTATCAGAGCTATTTGATTCTAGTCCATCGAGCTTTCGATAACTGAGTTATTTCTACCAAGTCAAAATGTTCAAGAAGACGAGTTCCAAGCCTTTGTCCAAAGAGTACATCCGATGGGCTATTTGAGCTTATGATTATGGGTATCTTCATTGGAGCGACATGGATGGTGCTACATATGATGTAGTTGATGAAGAGCTCCGGAGGAGATATCGAAAAAGAAGGGCTCGAGAGGATGAGGATCGGCTTAAGAAGAAGGTTGAACCACCTTGGAATGAGATCCGCAAGCTCGTGGAAGACTCAATGCATCAAGTACTGGAAATTAAAAAGCTCGTCAACTCATTGTGATCGATGTCATCGGAGCCCACAAAACCACCACCTCCCTTTTCAAAGACAACATCCTCTACGACCATGGGCAAGACACTTTAGATTAAAGAAGGCAAGTCTAAGGATGTTTCAATTGAGATTGCAAAGGTCAACCCTAGCTTAAGAAAGATAAGGAAATCATCCAACTTCCTAATGTTGCGCTTTCCATGAAGGAGAAACGAACGCCAACCAAGGTAACTATCTTTATTAATTCCATATGATTTGATTTAATTATATAAATCCTCTAAATACTCTTATTATTTAATTTATAGAGTTAAATTAAATAATGTTCATCTCGCTAAAGGAGAGAAATATATATTTTATCTCCATCTTTATCCATTTCTTTTATTTCTTTTTCTTAAATTATATCATATACCATTAATCCCTATTTCAATTGATTCATAATCGCGAAGAATAAAAAATCCATATTTTATCCAACCTAATTCAGGATTATTGACGTCAAATGTTAGGGTTTTCCACAAACCACACCCGCCTCACCGTTTCATCCTCCTCTCCCAACTCTGCCAAGCCGTGAGCCAATTCAGTCGAAGCCAACCATCGCCGGCGACGTGAGCCACGAACCAATCACCGCCTGACCACCGCCCTCGCCACCGAGACCCACCGTAGAGCAGCCTTGCCCGAAGAACAGAAGGTCGAGGCCGCTCTGAGTCGTCTCCGATTATCGCTGCCCTTGCCTCCGATTGCGGTTGCTGTGCCATCACCCATCGCCGCCCGAGCGCAGCCTTCGATCGCTAGCCATCCTCTCCACCGGAGGTAGGAGCCATTGCCGTCCTCGCCTTCGATTATCGCCGATTGGCCGCCGCGGTTGCAGCTCTTGCCCGGAGACGCGCCACGAGCCAAGTCGCTGCCTTCGTCTCCAATTGCTGCCGCACAGCACCGCCCCGATTGTCGCCCCGATCCTCGCTGCACCCGCCTCCGTTTGCCACCGAGGTCGTTTCCGTCACTGCTGGCCCTTGCCGCCAGAGAAAGAGCTGCCCTCATTGCTTCTTGTATGTACGTGAAACCCGATTAGAACAAAACAGAGATTTTAATCTCTTTTGGTATAAATTGCAGAAACTCTCCTTGTTTTTATACTATTCTCGTTTCTGCCCTAACTTAATTATCTATTAAGTTAGTTGACCAATATTTATAAACTATTCAATTCTTGCCCGTTTCAGCGACACCAAGCAATCTCGAAGCACCCACGCCGGATCCCGCTCCCCAAGGAATGTATATTGGTATAGATTCGTAACTTTATAGAATTAATTCAATTTCAAACTGAGTTAAGTAAAGTTAATTGTATAAAATATCAATATTAAATATTCCTTTTCCGTTGGATTCAATAGGTGCTAAAATCTCGTCTTGTTGTTGTCAACCGATCATCGAAGGTTAAGGCAAGTGATTTCGTTCAATGCACTTTGCATGTTTCATGATTTTCTTTTGGCGTGCCTTTTTATTCTTCTTTGTCGAATGCGGCCCTGTGGCCAATTTCCTTGCCAGTTTCGATAAATTTCATATCTGTCTGCTTGATGTAATTTATCTCCTTATTCAGAAATTGGCATGAGTATAAATTAATGGGCAATTAATAATTTAATTATAGTGATATGTGTATTAAATGTGTTATTTGTTTATAACTCGAGATAAGTGAAAATTGCCCATTTTTCCTAATTGCATGAAATTCTGCTTGTTTCTTTCATGCAAATTAATAGAATGCGATATTTAGATCATTTGAATTATCCATGATTGTACGTCCTTGTCGGTGTAATGTCGTTATTATGATCACCTAGTATTTTAATGTTAAAGTTGTTATAATTTTAAAAGTTGCATCTCACGTGGTGCGAATTGACTTAAAGTCAGTTGCGAGGGCTATCTCGCAGGTTGTGAATAGTGTATAAATCCCAATCTAAAAGGTTCCATGGAATCTCTAGACTTTAAACAGTCTCAGGTCGTAGTCCTTGTTGAGTCTGGACCTGTGATACGATCAGACTTCAAAGTCTCAGGTCGCAGTCCTAGTTGAGTTTGGACCCGTGGTACGATTAGACTTCAAAGTCTCAGGTTGCATTCCTAGTTGAGTCTGGACCCGTGTCACTATGTTTTATATGGTGTTAATTACTTATATACATTATAGTTATTATCGAGATTATTAATAGGTGATCAATTCAGTTATATTATACTTTACTCTTATTCGAGGTATAATTCCTTATCTTATCGTATCATCGATCCTCACGATCATCCGAGTCATGTTTGGAATTTTTCCCTTTTTACCAGTTTCCACTTTAAATATTCGTGTCTTTCCCTTAACTTATGACATACCGTTTTATGGTCACTGTAAGGTTAAAGTACGTACGTCTGAACATTTTCCATATCATTTGCTAGTCTTAATTGTACTAACCATCCTATTTATTGGATGGCTGGTGTCCTTCATACTCACGAAACACCAGACCATATTCCACAGGTTTAGTAAGAGCAGCGGAGCAGGAGAGAGCTGAAGAGAGGACTATAATCCATGGACTTTTGAACTGCAGTTTTTAAACCTTTAAGGTTTCCACAACACTACGTTGGTATTTTAGCTACGTCATTGTGATTGGATGTTTCAAAATATGATTATTTAATTGACTTCTGCATTATTTTATTCAAATGTTTGAAGTATCGTCTTGTTTATGGGAGCATGGTTGCATGTCCCTATAAGCCTCAGGTGAATTCAAAGACATTAAAATCTGTGGATTCACTGGCGATACAACACTCCTTTGAGATTTAAAAGGGGGTGTTACAGATTCAAGGACGAATTCTTTTCAAGGGGAGGAGGATGATGTGATCCTAGTGGTCAGTGAGTGACAAGAGGAAAACCTTTCGTTGTTCTTGCCAAAGAATACTCAAACTCACAACTAGTATAGTGTGTAAGCAAGAGATCGATCCACATGGAAATCTATCCAATTCAAGTATAAATTCTAATCGCTAGTGAGAATATGGGGGTTTTGGTGTGAAAAGATCCGCCTTTTATCAAAGCGGAAGTAAGCAAACAAAGTAAATAGATTGTAGAATGCAGTGGAGAGAAATAGGTTCACCTACAATTTATCACTTCGATTGATGAATTCGATCCTTGTTTCAGCCTCTAGTTCTTGTCTTTTCCTATCAATGTCCTTGTCCAGATCTTAGGTAAATTACTAGTCCTACGAGTCCTAGCAACCCTTATCTCTAAATAACCCTAACACGGTTAAGATTCAACCTAGAGATAGCATTAAGATTATAAATTAACCAAGGTACACATAATATCAAGCTACGAGTCGATATTCAACATGTATTCAACTTTCTACACATCCAATTAGTCCTACGAGTCCTAAAGGGATATGATTGCCACTTGGGTTAAGGTTCGCTACGAGGAATCTGCAAAACCCTAGCAATTGAATGAATCTACTCTAACTAGTTGACCAGGCCAGAGAGAATAAAACACATTCAAGCAATTAAGCACAAAGAAGTCAAAACATTGGAATATGAATAAGAACTAGATTAAGAAACTCACAATTCAACAATCAAAGATCCAAACTGTAGGCGAAACCTCGAGAGTTTAGTTGTTCATGCTCAACGGCGCTCTCAACAATGGAATAAAGTGCATAAGGTAAATGGAAATAATAACTAGAAAAGCCTTAAATAGTCTTTAAAAAGTCGGCCAACACTTAGATAAAAACCCTAAAGAAAATCTCGGATCGAATGTACGGTTTCTGCACGGGCCGCGGGGCGGCTGGCGATCAACGAAGTCTTCCGTTTCTGCCTTCGAGCCGCGGGGCGGCCAGCGATACTGCGGGGCGGCCAGCGATTCTTCTGGACTCCTTCTTCCGTTACTCCAGCAGCTCCTATGTATTTCTTTAACCTGTTTCCTCTCTTTTCAACTTCATTTCACCTCCAATCTACTTTACCTGAAATAAACCATAAAATCATGTAGATTCCGCCTCTTCTAACTCAACAAGTGATAATGTAAATGCGGCTAAATATATGCAATATTCACACTTAAATTATGCTAAATGCAATCTATTATGCAACACTAAATATGCTCTATCAAATTCCCCCACACTTGAACCTTTGCTTGTCCTCAAGCAATAGAAAACTCAACTCTGCAGCCCCACAGAATAGCAATTCATGTATCCACACCTCAATATTCTTTAAGTGCATGAAAAACTAGCAAACACAATAGATTAACAACATCATAGCACATAATTCTAGTAATCAATGAAATCAGGCAACCATATCCATTCTAGACCTCACAAAGGATATGTGTTTCACTCTCGCTCAAGTGTTTAGGTTTAAATGTTTACGCTCAAAACTCAATCTTCAAAAACTTGGCTACAAGAGTCTTGCACCAGTGTTCTAATTCTCCACCGTTGGTGACTTTACACACAACAAAAATCATGAGGTCTTTTAATTGGGTTGTAATGGGGCCAAGATAGAACATATAAGGTATGGAACAATTTTGGTCATGTGGTGCTCATAATCCGGGAACTAAGGAAGCTACCAAATCATAAAATCACTCATAAACATCTCATACCATATCTCTATAATGCCAAACAACACCAATCTCAAGCATAAAACTTTACAAACCATACTCAACTCATTCCTTTATTCTTCTCTTTTTTTTTTCTTTTTTTTTTCTTTTTTTTTCTTTTTTTTTCTTTTTTTTTCTTTTTTTTTCTTTTTTTTTCTTTTTTTTTCTTTTTTTTTCTTTTTTTTTCTTTCTTTCTTTTCATTCATGCTATATCAAATGATTTTCCTTGACTTTTGCCCCTAAGTGAATTTTATCCTCCTTAGGTCCCAAGTAATAAATATGCTAGCAAGAATCCAACATCTCATAAATACACCTCAAATATACAATCCACCACTACAAACCATCATCCACATATAGATATTCACCAACTATTCCTAAATTCCCGGATGGGGTCAGGCTATCATTGGCTTTGGAAAAATCTTGTGGAGCTACAAAAGAATAGGCAATTAGGCTCAAACTGGCTTCAAGCAGAGGATAATATGTAAGGTGAGAATAGAGTCAAATAGGGCTAATAAAGATGCAAGTCATAATATGCAGCCTTGAACAAGATATCTAAATGCAAGTCAAAGAGGAAGCAATTGAAAAGAGTACACACAACAAGCAGGAGGACTAAATAAAGTGCAGTCCTGAATAGGCCAAAATAAGCTCACCAGGTCATGTCTAGAACTTCAAGATCACCCAAAAATTCAAGATTTTATGTACTCAATCATTAATCAATCATGCCCACCAAATAGTAGAGAAAACATATATCGAAGGCTTCAACAATCCAAACACATCATGGGGCATAAATCTCAATAGAAAATTAGAGGACAAACGACATCCATATGGGGAAATAAAACCTATTCCTAATAATGCAAGAACTAAAACACTTTTTTTTTCATTTTTCATTTTTTTTATAATAGGAATAACAATGGTAGAAACTAAATATGCATACAACCAATAGAAATAAACATGCAAACTTAAAAGTCATAATGCAGTGCAAACCAAAATACAAACGTGATATGCAAGTCTTCTCCTCCACACTTAGTTCTGACATTGTCCTCAATGTAGAAAAGGGAACAAAAACATCAAAATAAAAGAAAAAGGGAAAAGAAAAGAAACAACTGACATGCTCACTGCTGAGGTGGTGGCGGCGACGGGTATGGTGGAAACTGTGGATAGACGTATCGATAGAAGTCCTCCTGCCTCTGCCACATCTGCTCCTGCATCAATCTGATTGCTGCCTGGCCCTCAGAGACATCCTCCAGGTGAGAAGTCAAGCCACGTACATCCCGACGAATGTCGCCAATCTCCACATATAGATGTTGCTACTGGTCCCACATCACGTCCCAAATCTCTTTAGCTGACCTACAAGATGAAATACGATTAAACTTATCAGTACTAAGACCGCAATATAGTAAGTTAATGGCCCTGTAGTTCTTGGAGACGAGTTCAAGATCCGCTTGGATGTATTCAGCCTGTCTTCGCGACTTTGGTTCCATTTGGTCCTTCTTTCACTGGAACCTTCGGACCATTCTCTATAATGTTCCAAAGTTCCAGATCTTGATCTATAATGAACATCTTCATCAATGATCTCCAGTGGACAAAGTTGTTTCCTACAAAGAGTGGTGGTCTAATGGTAGACCTTCCCTGTGCAAATCCTCCGCTTTCTTCACCAGACATGATCGAAAACTCACAAGATTGTTAGATCAAAAGCAGTGAGTAAAGCTCTGATACCAATTGAAGGTTCGATAAAGTATAACAAAGTAATATAAAGATACTCTAGAAGGGGGTTGAATAGAGTATGCCGGTTTTTCGCAGAAAGTCTCAAGACGTTTGAAGCTCTTGCCAAACCCTTTGAGATTAGACTTAGTCTTTTCTCTGAAAACCTGAATCACAAACAAGTTATACAATACGAACCAAGTGCGGAAATATGGTAAAGCAATAAGTAAAAGACGCAACGAATTGTTAACGAGGTTCGGCACGAACTTGGCCTACGTCCCCGCCTAGGGTTTTTCCACACCCCTAGGATTCAACATGCTTTATTGATTCACAAAGCTTAGGATCCTAATAGCTCACCGAGAAGCCTCTCTCCTATACAATTGCAATCTAGTCAACTCACGTTCCCTTGGAGTCCTAGACCAATCTAGAAGAGCCCCACCTCTCTCAGCTATCTAGTATAATCCTCTTACTCTCGAGAATCAATAGCCTAGTGCCCACTTCCTGAGTTATAAACTCTTGAGTATAACACTCTCTCAGAATATATCCTATAAGCTCACTGTGTATCTCTCAAATGCTTTGAAACAAAATATAAGACTCTTAAGAACAAGCAGAGAGAACACGTTGAAAAGAGATCATAAACTTGAGGGCTGATTGTGCAATGATCTTCGTGAATGTACGTCCCTCTCTCTCTTCTTCATCTCCTTTATATAGTGAAGATCATCGGCGCCACTTGAGGAAGGAATCTTCTCCAACGGCTATTAGAGATCATGGCAATCTTCAAAATCTTCTATTCTGGGAAACTCCGAAGCCATGATCCACCAGATTTGATCTTCACGTCTTTTAGCTTAAGGAAGGAGATATCTTCAAAAACCTTGTTGTATGGTTAGTATATAATGTATATAATAATATTCGGAAACCATACATAAATAATATAAGATAATAATAATATAAAATACAGGTTTTGTGTTTCATCAACACAGGTGTCGCTTCAAGACCTTTGACACAAACTGTCCGGCAAAGCCTTTGAAACTAATTCCGATTTTCATCAAAGGGAGTGGAGTTATCAAAGTCAATGCCCCAAACATAAAAAATCTCACAAAATATCATGCGAGTTTGTGGCATCTCATTCCTCTTAGAGAGATCCCCAACTCCCTGACAGCGATCACAGGCTTTGCAAAAAGCATAAGAATCACGAAGTATATGTGGACAAAAGAATCCTGCATCAAGTACCTTCCTAGCTGTCTTTTGTGGTCCAAAGTGTCCACCACATTCATGGGAATGACAGAAATTAAGGACAGATTGTACCTCATTGTCGGGAAGACACCGACGTATCACTTGATCTACGCAATGCTTCCATAGGTAAGGGTCATCCCAAACGTAGAAGCGAGCATCGTAGCGTATCTTGTCCTTCTGAGCCTTTGAAAAGTTGGGTGGAAACTCTTGCGACACTAAAAAGTTTACCAAGTTAGCAAGCCATGGTCGTGGAAGAGAACTTACCTTGAGGAAGTGTTTAATCTCAGAATCTGCAGGGGCCGTAGGGCGGCCAGGGCTAGCCGCGGGGCGGCCGGCGATTACGCAGGAGGTGTTTTCCGAAGACTCGGCCACGGGGTGGCCTGGGGTGGCCGCGGGGCGGCTGGCGATTGCGAAGACCTGTAACAACTCTTCGTCAGGAAAGCTCCCCAATATGCCTTCTTGTCCATTCTCCCCCTGCACAATACGACTTAGATGGTCAGCAACTAGGTTCTCAGCACCCTTTTTGTCCCTGATTTCGATGTCAAACTCGCTTAAAAGCAAGATCCATCTAATCAGCCTTGGCTTGGCCTCTTTCTTCGTCAAAAGGTAACGAAGTGCTGCATGATCAGTATAAATAATAACTTTTGTACCAAGCAAATAAGATCTAAATTTCTCAAGTGCGAAAACTATA
Source organism: Persicaria maculosa (assembly GCA_963922045.1). Taxonomy (NCBI): domain Eukaryota; kingdom Viridiplantae; phylum Streptophyta; class Magnoliopsida; order Caryophyllales; family Polygonaceae; genus Persicaria; species Persicaria maculosa. The sequence continues at coordinate 57,215,810 of OY998251.1, read as the reverse complement.
GCAAGAAGCTCCTTTTCTGTGGTTGAGTAATTCCTTTGAGCTCCATTCAGGGTCATAGATGCATAGTATATGACATGAGAGCTTCTCCCTTCTTTTTGTCGAAGCACGGCTCCCACAGTATAGTCACTAGCGTCACACATCAATTCGAATGGCTGAGACCAATTTGGGGCTTGTATAATTGGTGCACTAGTAAGACAAGTCTTTAACTCATCAAACGTCGTCCTGCACTTCTCATCAAAAGCAAATGTGACCTCCTTCTTCAGCAGCTCGCACAAGGGTGAGGTGATCTTTGAAAAGTCCTTAATGAACCTGCGGTAGAATCCTGCATGGCCTAAAAAGGAACGCACTTCACGCACATTAGTAGGATAAGACAATGATTGAATGATGTCAATCTTTGCCTTATCAACCTCAATCCCTTTATGGGAGACAATGTGACCCAAAACAATGCCTTCCTCAACCATAAAGTGACACTTTTCTGAATTGAGCACTAAATTAGTGTCAACACATCTTCTAAGCACAAGCGCCAAATGGTTGAGGCAAGCATCAAAACTATCACCATGGACTGTAAAATCATCCATAAAAACCTCAATAAATTGCTCTATATATTCAGAAAAGATACTTACCATACACCGTTGGAATGTCCCAGGAGCGTTGCACAAGCCAAAAGGCATTCTGCGATATGCAAAAGTGTCAAACAGACAAGTGAATGTTGTCTTTTCTTGATCCTCTGGTGCGATGGCTATCTGAAAGTAACTTGAATATCCATCTAGAAAGCAGTAATATGGATGACTAGCAAGTCTTTCAAGCATTTGATCAATGAAAGGTAAGGAAAAGTGATCTTTTCGAGTTACCGCATTCAGCTTACAATAATCGATGCAAACTCTCCAGCCTGATTGGACTCTGGTAGGGACCAACTCACCTTCTTAATTCTCAATCACTGTTATACCTCCTTTCTTTGGTACTACCTGCGTTGGACTAACCCATTGACTATCAGAGATGGGATAGATCATACCTGCCTGAAGGAGTTTGAGCACCTCCTTCTTCACTACATCCATCATAGGTGGGTTGAGTCTCCGTTGAGGTTGTCCTGAAGGTTTGGCTCCCTCTTCTAATAAGATCCTGTGCATGCAAGTAGCTGGGCTGATTCCCTTGATATTTGCTATGGTCCATCCTAGAGCTGTCTTATGCTCTTTGAGCACTCCTACCAACATATCTTCTTGTTCTTTGGTAAGCTTGTTAGAGATGATGACAGGCAAGGTGTCACCCTCCCCCAAAAATGCATATTTCAGATGCTCAGGAAGAGGCTTGAGCTCAACTTCAGGTGCCTGTACGATAGAAGGTAAGAGCTTTTCATTTGGAATGGTTAATGCCATAAAGGTTTCTTCTTGTGATTTCGAAGGGAGGGAAGACAAGTCTCTTATGGTATCCTGCAGGTTAGTAGTCAAAACATAGTTCAATGAAAACTTCTCAATAGGAGCTTCTAAAGCTACCTGCAAGTCATCTACACAACTCATATCAAAGGTATCCTGTATACAAGTATTAATGGCATCCATAAAGCATAAGGAATGATCATCAGAAGGTAATTTCATTGCATCATATATATTGTATTCAACCTTCTCACCATCGAATTCCATAGTCAAAGAGCCAGAATGCACATCAATTTTTGTCCTAGCAGTCTTTAAAAAGGGCCTTCCTAGGAGAATAGGGGCCTCTTGATTACCATGCTCCATGTCTAAGACAAAGAAATCAGCAGGAAAGATCAAATTGTCAACCATGACTAAAACATCCTCAACTATGCCTCTAGGAAAAGCATTTGATCGATCCGCCAATTGAATCACCACTCTAGTCTCATGCAAAGGTCCTAAACCCAATGATTCATACAGAGAATAAGGTAACACATTAATAGATGCACCCAAGTCTAACAAAGCTTTATCAAACTTAGTTTCACCTATCACACATGGGATTGTGAACATACCAGGATCGCTACATTTCTTAGGCATACGCTTTTGAAACACAGCAGACAGATGTTCGCTTACCTTAATTTTCTACTTCCCCTTCAACTTTTGATTCCTCTTTATTGTGCAAAGTTCCTTGAGAAATTTCGCATAACGAAGAATACTTTTAATCAGATTGAGTAAGGGGATGTTTACCTCGCACTTACTGAACGTCTCAAAGATCTCTTTGTCATTGTCTGGTCTTTTTGTGTCTCTGAGTGCTTCAGGAAAGGGAGGAATAGGTTTGAAAGATTTAAGAGGAGGAAAATCAGGTCGAACGTACCCGTCAGATGAGTTACTAGAGGGGCCGCGGGGCGGCTGGGCTTGGCCGCTGGGCGGCCTAGCGATTTCCGCATTGTCAGAATCGCCTTGGCCACGGGGCGGCTCAGGGGTGCCGCGGGGCGGCCGGCGATTGCAAACCTCTTCTTCTTCGTCGTTTGTACCTGTTTCAAAATCCTCTATGTTAGCATCATTATGAGGTGTGGTAATTAGTTTCTTACCACTTCTTAGCGTCACAGCGCTGACGTTCTCCTTGGGGTTCACCACCGTTTGAGATGGTAGCTTTCCTGAGTCCTTCGCCTGCATTTTGCTCAGCGATTGAGCCAATTGGCTAATTTGCTTCTCCAAATTCTTTTGGTGCTCAGCTTGTCTCTTTTGGTGCTCAGCTTGACCCAGGACGATCTTTGTGAGAGCTTTGATAGAATCCTCATTGGATTGATCATCAGTTGGTGGAGGTCCTCTCTGTCTGGCATCAAATTGTTGCTGAGGTCTTAAATGGGGTCCTCCTTGTGGATTGAAAGGGGCTTGGTTATTACCATATCCATACCCCTGGTAACCTGCATTATAGTTGTTATTGTAATGATTGGGATTAGGATAGTTACCATATCTGGGTCGCTGAAGAACAAAGTTCCCCATGGCATTCAACTCTACATTTGGCTCCTACAGCATTGGACAAGTGTCCGTCGGGTGATAAAGATCAGCGCAAATGCCACATGCCTTAAGTTGTTGTGGGGTTCCTTGCAGCATGAACCTCTTCATCGTATCCTTCAATTCAGCCACATCGCTATGTCATGCGGAAGTTGAGGAGTCAACAGCGAGTACCCCTCTAGCATGAAGTCCCTTGCTGAATTGTCTAGAGCCATCAGCAAGCTCTGAAAACACCTCCTAAGCAGCATTGGGTGTTTTGTTCAAGATGTTGCCTCCACAGGCAGAGTTCACCGTCTTGTGCTCCTTGCCAAGCAATCCATTGAATAGAAAGAGCAGTAAATCCTTCTTTGAGAAACCATGGTGAGGGCAACTAGACCAAAGCTTCTTGAAGCGCTCAAAGTACTCATAAAGTGTCTCTGTAGCCTGCTGGTCAATGCTGTTGATCTCCTTTTTCAGACTATTCAACTTGGTTGCAGGAAAGTACTTTTCCAGAAAGAGACGCTTCAACTGTATCCATGTTGTTGCACTACCTGGTGGCAAGTAGTAGAACCACTCATTAGCAGTGTCCTTAAGCGAGAAGGGGAATGCCCTCAACTTGATTTGCTCCTCCGTGACATTGCCTGGTTTCATTCCCACCACGACAGTATGGAACTCAGATAAGTGCTTGTGGGGGTCCTCACCACTCCACCCATGGAATTTGGGTAAGAGATGAACCACCCCAGACTTCAGCTCAAAATTGACACCTTCATCAAGTTCAGGGAACACGAGAGCCAGTGGTTGTTGGGCTAAGTTTGGTGTTGTGAGCTCCTTCAACGTTCGATTATCATCATTAGCCATCTCTTCACTCTCTTCTTCTTCTTGATCGAAAGGTAACTCGCGAAAGTGATCACGAGCTTCTCGCCTCAATCTAGAGAGAGTCCTCTCAATCTCTGAATCTAAAGACAATAAAGATGAGTTAGTAGCACGAGTGTGGACCATATAGGTGGTCCACACCAAGATTAGCAATTAAAACAACACAAGAATTCAATAAGAGTTCCCCGGCAACGGCGCCAAATTTGACAAGAGGAAAACCTGTCGTTGTTCTTGCCAAAGAATACTCAAACTCACAACTAGTATAGTGTGTAAGCAAGAGATCGATCCACAGGGAAATCTATCCAATTCAAGTATAAATTCTAATCGCTAGTGAGAATATGGGGGTTTTGGTGTGAAAAGATCCACCTTTTATCAAAGCGGAAGTAAGCAAACAAAATAAATTGATTGTAGAATGCAGTGGAGAGAAATAGGTTCACCTACAATTTATCACTTCGATTGATGAATTCGATCCTTGTTTCAGCCTCTAGTTCTTGTCTTTTCCTATCAATGTCCTTGTCCAGATCTTAGGTAAATTACTAGTCCTACGAGTCCTAGCAACCCTTATCTCTAAATAACCCTAACACGGTTAAGATTCAACCTAGAGATAACATTAAGATTATGAATTAACCAAGGTACACATAATATCAAGCTACGAGTCGATATTTAACATGTATTCAACTTCCTACACATCCAATTAGTCCTACGAGTCCTAAAGGGATATGATTGCCACTTGGGTTAAGGTTCGCTACGAGGAATCTGCAAAACCCTAGCAATTGAATGAATCTACTCTAATTAGTTGATCAGGCCAGAGAGAATAAAACACATTCAAGCAATTAAGCACAAAGACGTCAAAACATTGGAATAGGAATAAGAACTAGATTCAGAAACTCACAATTCAACAATCAAAGATCCAAACTGTAGGCGAAACCTCGAGAGTTTAGTTGCTCATGCTCAATGGCGCTCTCAACAATGGAATAAAGTGCATAAGGTGAATGGAAATAATAACTAGAAAAGCCTTAAATAGTCTTTAGAAAGTCGGCCAACACTTAGATAAAAACCCTAAAGAAAATCCCGGATCGAATGTACGGTTTCGGCACGGGCCGCGGGGCGGCTGGCGATCAGCGAAGTCTTCTGTTTCTGCCTTCGAGCCGCGGGGCGGCCAGCGATACTGCGGGGCGGCCAGCGATTCTTCTGGACTCCTTCTTCCGTTACTCCAGCAGCTCCTATGTATTTCTTTAACTTGTTTCCTCTCTTTTCAACTTCATTTCACCTCCAATCTACTTTACCTGAAATAAACCATAAAATCATGTAGATTCCGCCTCTTCTAACTCAACAAGTGATAATGTAAATGTGGCTAAATATATGCAATATTCACACTTAAATTATGCTAAATGCAATCTATTATGCAACACTAAATATGCTCTATCAGTGAGCTCGACTCATTTATCTTACAAAGCTTTGTCGCTGGAGCCGAATATCAACTCTTGTTTGATAAAACAACATGGCGACACCGTGGTATTTTTGCTTTTTTCGGGCTGTATAAAATTCCGTTTGAAGCCGTTGAGAACTTATTGGAACTCTATTTTAAGTGGCTACAACTTCTATGATGAACATTTATTCCGAATCAGCACTAAAGATGCTCGAATTTGACGTTCAATTCAGAATCTCAAGTCTGGACGAATTTTCCTTGAGTTTTTATATTCTAATAATCCCACATCGCTTAGAGATGTTTGGGGCTTCTATTTTCATCCTATATATTGCTTGTAAAACCTTCATTTTAAATCAAGTCAATTTTAGTTGAGTTAAAGGTTACGCCACTAATAGCTTCCTATGATTCTGGGTTAAAGATCGAGTTCTTTATGAGAGGCTAAGAGCGAAACCTTTGGTGAGAGGCTGAGGGTGACACCCTAGTGAGAGGAGAATGTGTCAAAGGGTCGAGATCATCGGAGTACGATTCCTAGAGGATTGAGATCGAGTGTAGGAGATTCAAGGGTGAGAGGCATGCGAATCTTGCTCCACATATCCCTTATTTTCAGTTTTCATAAACAACAAAAATTAGTCCCACAAAAAGAGTGTTTGAAAGCTCGAGCCTTGGTCGATCCCGGTCCTCGAGTCTCATCAAGTGATTGGTGCAATCAAGATGCATATTTTAATATATATTGATGGTCTTGAAGGTTGTTGCCGACTCTTCACCTTTCCGCCCCTTGGTTTCCCACCCCCTTTTCCATCATTTCGAGGGACCTTTTATATTATCCGCTCAATAAGTGTTTTAGCTAGCCTTTGGCCTTTCATTTAGTATTATTTTTCCTATATAAAGAGCTTGTATGCTCACTTAGAAATCAGATTTAAGATTAATGAAAATATTGTTTCCTTTGAATCGAGATGATTCTAAATTGTTGTTGGTGAGATGCCTTCAATGTCACATGAGGTGAGATGCCAAAGAGAAACCTGTTTGTTGAATCATTACCGGTGATATGGTTGTGATTGATTCCCAAACAAAAACTCAATCATTGGAAAGTGAGATTCCGACGTTTGAGAGAGAGAGTTTTGTACATCTTGTAGTGAGATGCTCCAAGATCTAGCAATCCATATCATTGTCTTTTATTTCCTATAAATCCCCAAAAATCACCCCTCAAAAAGAGTGTTCGGAAGTTCGAAGCTTGGTCTATCAATCCTTCGGGTTTCATCAATTGGTATCAGAGCTGATCGACTTGAGTCCCTCAAGATATCGAAAGAAAAGAGCTCGGGAGATCGCTCAACAACAAGAAGTCGAATGGAGGGCTGCGTTAGAAGATGTTCGTGTCATTGTAGAAAATCTCATCGCCGAAATAAATACGGGGTCAACTCTTCAGAAAAGCACCCTCAACCTTGTAACCCCATCAGTAGCTCCCTCATCGACATGTGATTCTTTGGTGCCCATAGCTCCACCGCCCTTTTCTTCGATGCCCGTAGAGATCATTGTTCGCAACTTTGATTTCAAGGCTCCTGGAATCTCAACGCCCATGTCCAAAACATCTCAAATCACCCCAAAATTTCTCAAAATCATGGACACCCCATGAATGGATGCCACACCAATTTTTTTGTCATGCATTCGATTTGTGTTTCCATTGCCGACATTCATGGGCGAAGAGGAGAATATCTCGGATTCGAGGTCGAATCCTTTTCAAGGGGGAGAGGATGATGTGATCATATTACCATATGAGCCCGAGTCACACGAAATTTCAATTGAGAAAACAACTTGGTGATACATCGGTATTTTGGATCCACCAGACTATATAAAATTCGGATTGAAGCCTATGAGCATTTTTTGGAAAGCTATTTTAAGTGGCTACAACTTCCATCAAGAACACCTTTTCCAAATCAGCCTTGCAAATGACCGAAAATGTTGTTCTCTACAACAATATGAAATCTGGCAGCTTGTTGGAAATGTGTATATTGAAGACGGAACACATTCAATGAAACTGAATAAATTGGTGCAATAAAGATGCATATTTTAACACTACTACATATCTTGACATAAGGTATCACCAAAAATTATTACATTACCCCTTAAATATGTTACATTAGAGGAAAAGGTAACACTTTTTGAGGATTACATTTGCGGCCGTTGCATTTGACCTAATGTAACAGTTTCTGTTTGCTAATGTAACATTGGTTGATTAATGAGACTATATGTTACATTTGATACCCAAATTGTTACATTTTCATAAAATGTTACATTTTAAAATAAATGTTACCTTAATAGGGTTTGTTACCTTTAACCAAATAAATGTTACATCCAAATAACAATGTTACATTTGACAAACAATGTTACTTTTACCTTCAAGTATTATATTTTAATGAACATTAGATACCTCAAAACTCATTATATATTATAAGATAAATAAAAGTAACAAAACACACATTATCCAAAATAAAACTTCATTCAATAAAAATCAATGTATACAAAGTGCATTGAACTCAGTATCATTTATGCAAGTTACATATATTATAGTATATAATAGGTAAGCTAGGATACACACCCACTCTCGACTCCTTCATTGTATTGTATTTTGCGGAATTACATCACCATAGATGACAAGTGGCTTCACACAGTAGCGAGAACCATAGGACTACTGCACCTACCCATTGACAATGAAGGCGAAACCAGTGCTCACCCAAGTATGCAACCATAGAACTTCCAGCCTTCTTGAACATCTTCATTGTTCGCCATTGGGGAACACTTGTAGCTTGGGCAGCAGCATTGGCAGAGAAGAAAGTCTGATGAAAATGCAACAACATGGTCCACGAGAATACAATATAGCAAAAACCTTCCGAACAAAATTATTCGCACACTTGGTCATGTCATTAACTTTCATATAACTTACAAGCCACCATAAAATTCCTAGCATTGCTAGTTTAATTAGAGCAAGTCTAGGAGAAATATGAAATTCAGCAAGAAATATACCTCATCCTTGTGACTAGTCAATGCCTTAGCCCAAAGTGTTCACTTCAACAACCTTACCGGTAGTGAGGAAAAAGCCATGACTTAAGTTTAAACCCCAAAATTCAATCTAGACAAAGTTGACTCAAGTTCAGAGTAAGCTAAAGTGAATGCTTGTAATTGGCGAGATTCAAACTGAATTGTTGAAGCACCTGCTGACTTCAATTCAGACACAACTTCCGTATTGAAGACGTATAATGTATGTTAACAAATTGTGAAAACTTTAATTCATGACCACATAGAGAAACTAGGAGAAATAAGAAACCACAAAAGAAATATACCTTTCATTGAGAGAAGTGATATTGAGTTTTTTTTAAAACAACAGCTGAAATAGCAAGTGGCCTCCTAAGGAAATCGATACCTGAATTTTAAACAGGGTGAGCATGAAGCGATTGCTGGAGCAATATCCAAAATTCTGAAAAGAGAGAACATAAATCTCATATCAAAATCACCCTATTTTCTTACCGAGAATGAAAACTATCACAAATAAGTAGTTGGTGTAGTATCTAAACACAAAAATTTAAAAAGAGTGTATTAAAATATTGCAAACAAAAAGCCATATAAACTTAACATAGACTGAGAGAAGATAAACCAATTGCTGGTAACATTTGTGAATGAGTAGAATCCGATAAGGCAATAACTAGTTTAAAGCTGTCAAAATCTCTCAAGACATGTTTTTTTCACCTATTTTGCACTATTTTTCTTTCTAAGTGGAATTATTTGGTTGCCTTGCATCATTGAGTGAAAAGTAATAGATATAACATAGAAAAGCTGATTTTTACAAGTATCATTTGTTGATATAGTATCAAATGCAACTGATCGCTTGAAAATGAGGTCAGCTAGAACACATAAAATGCATACAGGCTAATAGGTTATACAGAATCACAAGTTCACCAATGATGCAATTCCAAATTAAAATCTGAAAACTCACTTATTTGTAGTCCTTTTCTACAATGATCTTATTAATATTAACTAATCAATTAAACAATAAAAAAATGAATTCATGCACACTTAATTTTTATTAGATACAATCATTAGAGCCAAGAACATACTCACTTACATCAAGAAGCTCTAACTTGGAAAAGCTTGAGGTGATGGCAGCAACAAACGCATCTATGATTCCAGCACCCATCACTGGCAATAGTATGTATCTACACCTAAATGTCAAGTTTTGAAATAAGGCAATAATTTTTTAGTGCAATAGTCTAGAAGATGCAATGTAAACAAAACTCAAATAATGGCAGTATATCTCGCAATAATATATATAATAGTATCTGATGAGCAACTAAATAGCACTTCAATGCAAGGTTAAAAAACACAAGGTACTTACAATCATCAATTCGAGAAACCTGAACTAGGCAAAGCCGATCACCACTAGAGGATGCCTATATAGTTTTGCATAATGCACTTTAGTTAGACAAAATAATAACCTAAATCATTACAACCTGACTACCTTATACTTGGGCAATTAATGCACTTTCCAAGATAAAAATCAGCACCAAGCAAGTAAAGTGTAAATCATTTAAATGATAAATGATAATTACATAGAAAAAGTAAGATTACAGTGATGAAATTGATGTGCTTAAAATTCAAACCACATTGCCCATAAAAATCATATTATAATGCTAAATAAATCAATTTACAGTGTTGAAGCTTAAGTGATAAAAATTCAAATGAAAGGATCCTAAAAATCTAATTATAGTGCTAAAAATTTCAGATTACTATCATACTCCTTTTTAGGTTCTCTTCACTGCACTTCTTATAGAAAAATCATGTTTTGATTGGAAATTTATGAATGCTTTGTTTCACATTAATGAAAATTAGGTGTATGACAGCAATAAAACGAGACAAAATAAATAGATAAGAAATAGAAGGAGAAGGATTGCCTTGTCCTGCTCATGTACCCAAAGGCAAGCCTCCACATCATATGAATTTAAAAAAAAATGAGGGAAGCAGAAGACATATTACAATTTTAAATGCTGAAAGATAAAGCTAAACCACACCTCCTACTGCCAAGAAATAGTAAAGAAATAAAAAGAAACAAATATCAAATACTAAACAAGTCTCTGCAATACCTTTTCCAATCCTTGTGAGTTATGATTATAATTTGACATCTAGGTGGTGTCACAACAAATATAACGAGTCAATGGTAGATTCAATAATAATAATAATAATAATTTAAGGCATTGAATAAGATATACATGTGAGCAAAATATCTACTTAGCAAGGAAATAGAAATGGTATGTCTAGAAAAGGGAAACATTTTAACATGTCTCTCTGTATTCGGTGTCAAAGCAACAAACAGATTTGTATTTAATCTATCAATTGAAAGAATAGAAAACTAATCTAATTCATTCAGATCTAGAGAAATTAGTAATAAGGAGATAAGGGAGAATGAAAGCTTACCTTTTAGGAATTGGAAATGATTGACCCTCTTTAATTTGGATGACTCTCTTCAATGAGAATTTCAGCAGCAGCAACATCAACATAAAGGGCAAAGGCAGAGAGAGAAGCAAACAAGATCAGGATCTTTTGATGGCGGATTTGGGAGAAGGAAATACCAGCTTGAACCAATGTGAACCCTAAATCAAGAACCCTACACTAATTTTAACCAATTTGAACCTAAATCGATTTCAAACAAAAAGGAGTGAAACTGCATCGACAAAGTCATCATTAGGCTATTAAAAAAATCATAGCCTGTCAATAAAATCCCCCTTACAGCCTCTCTAAAATAAATCACATATAAGGGTGAAGAATACAACTTGATTTAAGAAAGATAAACTGTTGAGAAAGAAAATCACATATATGACTAAATTTTAAACCAACTCAAACTCATAATTCTAATGGATTTGAGTCCATTCTCAGAAATTGGATGCAAAAAATCAAAAGGAATGCATACTGATATATTGATATTGAGGGGCTTCACTAGAACGCTTATAGGAGGATTGGGCCGCAGACAGTAGAGAGGACGACAATGGACATTCCTGTCTAATCGAGGGTGCGGACGAGATAATATGGGAAAGGGAGAGAGAACCTTCACCTTGGGCCTCCAATGGCGGCTGCAAGAAGAGATCGAGCGAGACGCCATAGACAGAGTTCGGCCAAGAGGAAAAACCAGAACAAGGAGCCATAGGATCCAAGCGAACTCAATGACAGACTCAGCTTTCGAGTTTGACAAAGGCGAGACAACGGGATGGAGCGGTATTGTAGAGTGAGAGATGGAAGGAGGAGAACGAGGAGCCCTCAGATCTGGTGAAACGAGAGAGCGGCGCTCATCTGAGACAGATAAATTTAGGGTTAGCTTTGGACTATGAAGGGATTTACAAAATCTGACCGAAATTTTAGGCGGAAAAAAATTCCGCCAAATAAAACAAAGAAGCGATCCTATTTATTTTGATCCGAACGAAAATTCCGCCAATCTATCTATTTATTATTATTATTATTATTATTATTATTATTATTATTATTATTATTATTATTATTATTATTATTATTATTATTATTATTATTATATGTTTTTTTAAATTCTTTTAATGGATATTTACTAATCTACAAATATTATTTTAGTTTTTTATTTTGTTTCAAACAAATCAATAAAAAAAAACTAAGCAGTTAGTTAAAAATAAATTTTGTTAGCACAATGTTTACAATTAATAGTACTACTATTTTGATGAATGGTTTGGAGTTACTAAAATTGTTCCTTATATAAGTTATTAAATTAAATTTGGGTTTATATGTTTTATATTAATTGTTATTGTGTATACTAATTATTTAGTTCATATTTGTACAAATTGATGCGCGGTTTTTTTTATTACCTACTTTTAGTTCAAATATCTCCCTTTTATTATTCATTAAATGGATAGTTGTTTGATTAATATTATTTTAATTATTTATTTTCAATTGATAGAATAATGTTCAAGAAACATAATTAATAAAAATAGATCACGTGCTACATTACATATGAGCAAAATCCATAAGTTATATTGTATTTGTATCCTAAACATCCTAATAATTTAGAATCATATCCAATTGAATTTATTTCAAATAAATTTAATAAAGTAATAAAATTTGCATTAAAGTCCCAAAAATTAAACTTAACATCATTTTAAATAATGTTACAAAATAATATAAAAGGTGTTGCATATGCAAAAGTGTTACATCATTTTAAATAATGTTACATCCAATGTAACATAATTTGTACTAATGTAACATTTGGTTAATAATGGTAAAAACATGTTACATTAGATAGCTATGGTAACAGTTTTTAAAAATATTACAAAATAAATGTTATATTAGGTCTATAAATGTAGTAGTGTAATATGTATTGATCGTCTTGAAGGTTGTCGACTCTTCACCTTTCTGCCCCTTGATTTCCCACCTTTTTTCCATCATTTCGATGGACCTTTTATATTATCCGCTCAATAAGTGTTTTAGCTAGCCCTTGACCTTTCATTTAGTATTATTTTTCTTATATAAAGAGCTTGTATGCTCACTTAGAAATCAAATTTGAGATTAATGAAAAGTGTGTTTTCTTTGAATCGAGATGATTCTAAATTGTTGTTGGTGAGATACCTTCAACGTCCTCTGAGGTGAGATGCCAAAGATAAACCTGTTTGTTGAATCATTGCCGGTGAGATGCTTATGATTGATTCCCAAACAAAGACTCAATCATTTGAAACTGAGAGTTCGACGTTTGAGAGAGTGAGTTTTGCAGATCTTGTGATGAGATGCTCAAAGATCTAGCAATCCATATCCTTGTCTTTTAACCTTGTCTTTTATTTCCTATAAATCCCAAAAATCACCCCACAAAAAAAGTGGCAAGGCTTGGTGGATCGATCCTTCGGGTTTCATCACATGGGTTGGTTGAATTGTGTGGTCTTGATTTCTATTGTTATTCATTAATTAGTTATTTTATTATCCTTTTACTCATGATTCTTGATTGCATGTATTCTCTTTTGCATGATTAACTAGATAGAATTTGCATTCATACCAGTGCTTAATGATTTCGAAAGAATAGTTAGGCCATGGTAGCAAGCACACGATATTGGTCCCGTGAAAGCGGAAAGAGTCTATTTTAGTCATATTTTGAGTATAGATTTGCATATTGTTTTAGAACATTTTTACATATTTTATAGCTTAATTTGTATTATTTGGTTTTCAGAGTCTACACTAGTTTTTTTTTTTTTTATATATTTCAGGTATTTTTGGGTTGGATCATATAGATTTGGAGATCGCTCTTAATTTATGGGATTATTTGCAAATGATAAGATGAATGACTGAGCTAAATTTACGATGGTCGGATGTTACTCATGGAGCTGATCTTTAGGCATGTTTATTCTCCTTTTGGCCGGTTCATCCAATTAGAGCCCACATGATTACTGCCTTGCTTTTGTTTATTCTATTAAATTAGATAGATTAGTCAGATTTATAGAATTAGATATATTAAAATATTATATATTTATATTAGGATAGGAATGGATATATTTAAGTTAGGATATTAGTTTACAGTATATGTACTCCTTTTTGGGACGCTCTCTCATCTCTCTAGAATTATAGAGAGAGGGAGACTTAATCTCGGCTTCACCATTCTACACCGGCTTCGACTACCTTACCTCGACTTTGGCCGTCATCAACCCGTCTCCGATCGCCGGTCACTCTCCGGTGTGATTCCGGTTGACAATCGTGCTCAAATACACACTAGCTCCGGTACCGGTTTTGGTTTTTGATCCAAACCAAAAATTAATTTGTGGCTTTTTTAGATCGATGTCTCATACCCCCAACTCAAGTTTCGCTTGGCTTGATTTGGGCTCATCCTTCTCTCTTTCTCCCCTTGGGTCGATTGTTAGGGAAGCTTTCAATCCCACTTGCCTTCTCTTTTCTTTGGTGGCATGGGGGTTTTCTATTGCGCCTCCATGACGGGCTGGCCAGGGTTGGTCCTCCTCCTCCGATCCTCTCTTGGATCATCCCACTTGGTGGTTGGTTGATGCCTTGGCGGGTCTTCCTTGGCACGCCGCTTGCATCTCCGACCCCTCTTTACCCCCTTCGTTCACCTTTTTTTCAGCCCTGCCACTCCGGCCATCGTTGATCATCTTCACCCCCTTCGTTCACCTTCCTGCCGACCTTGCAACTTTGGCCATTGCGACCATCCTGATCTTTGGCCTCCATGGTCACCCATTCAAAAAAATGAAGTGTAGCTTATTCAACCTGTTATAACTTATAAGCCACCCATTCAAAAAAATTCTTGTTTCATATATATATAAATATATTCTTATATACGAAACCCGACTAAATTCAAGTTCATATATATATATATATATATATATATATATATATATATATATATATATATATATATATATATATATATATATGCTTGATCAAAATCCCGTAAGGGTTTGAGCAAATCCTGCAAGGGCTTGACTAAATTTTTGTAGGCGAAATCTTGTTGGAATTTTATTCGAGTAGCGTGCGGCTCTACTTCAGACGTTTCTAGGATGTCTTCTGCTTGGTTGGGGGTGTGGAGTCTAAAGTCGGGACTGGCTGGGGTCGTGGTTGTGCGCTCAGGGTGACTCCGTATCCGGAAGTGAGCTTCCTTGGAGTTTGTCTGCACTACCCACATGAGATATAGTCCTACTATACCGCTGGCCCGCGGTGCCACTGTTCAGTGGTGATTGGCTTCGTTCTTCGTCGTCATCCTCAGTTTCTTGGGGAATTCATCTTCTTGGCCGTCTTGTTGTAGAGTTTATTTTTGCTTCTTTCATTTCGCTTGTTGTATGTATTTATGTCTTTTAGGTTGTATGTTTAACGATTCGCCGTATGCCGACTTTGTCGACCTCTCGATGAGTAAGGCCTGTCTGACCATCGAATTATTACCTTATCAAAAAAATAATAATTAGTTTACAGTATATAGACATATATTCATATGGAGGAAGGTAGACGGGATGACAGATCGTGACTAGTTTTAAACCCTAATTGTCTTTTGATTTATCTTCATGGAGATCTGAACTCTTCCGTTTCATCTATAGATTGAAGCTTTGGTTTGATAAAGTTATGATATTTCTATTTTTGTTCTATTCCTATTGATTCGTATTGATTCTTTTGCGAATATTGTTAATTTCTTCTAGCCTACGCAACTAGTTAAGATTATTGTTAGGATTTTGTAGATTCCTCGTAGCGAACCTTAATCCATAGTAGAAAGCATGCCTGTTTAGGACTCGTAGGACTAAAATGGTGTGTAGAGAATCAATTATATGTTAAATGCTGACTCGTAGCTTGGAATTGCATGTATCCTGGTTAATCCTTAATCTTAATGCTACTATTAGGTTGAATCTTGACCGTGTTAGGGTGATAATGCATATTTTAGATAGACAATATAGGTAGTTCTTATTGCATTTAGATAGTGGTATTGCATATGTTTTGGTCTATTTCTATATCTTTCTTGTGAAGTATTCGAGTTCGAAATCTATGCCTTTTTAGTGTTTATGCTACAGTTTTACATTCTGACTTTGGATGGGATCTTGGAGGAGCTTCAATGACTGATTTTTGAGCATAAGAAGGCTAAGGAATGAGCGTCAAGGGAGCAAGGAAGCACAATGTTGAAGCTAAGGAAGGATCGTGGAGCTTGAGGAGCGGCGCCCGCCGTTATTCCACCGGCGCCCGCCGGTCTTCTGTGTTCAGCAAACGCCGATTTTAGTCCGAAAATTCTATTTCATTATTATATTATTATTTTATTCTCTAGGGTTTTGCACGACTTTATTTAGGTTATATTCATATTATTCTTGAGAATGTGTGGAGTATTGTCGTGAGACAAATAGAGAGAGATGAACGGTCTTTGGGCTATGAGTTGCTAAACTCATAGTTTCGCCTGTGATTCCAAGACATTGTTGAATGAATTGTGAGGATTTAATTTCAATTAGTTATTTATGAGTATATTTATCATTTTATTCTTATTGATATGTATTTGTGTTCTTTTCTATGATTGATCACCACGTTAGGAATTGCATCTATGCTATGAATCTGTTGTTGGTTTCTAGATAGCAAACAAAGTCATTGATTTAGTGATATTTCTATGCCTTTGTAGTGGATGATAACAATTAATCTATGTCGAGTACATGTATTTAGGTACGAGTGGGTTGTTCCCTTACTTTCTAACATTGAATCGCGTGCCAAATGGTCTTAAGAACTTGAATCGTTAATGCTATTCTTTAGTGATATTGAATAAGATGACTGTATCTTTGAAGAACAATCGGCATTAGGGTAAGTCGACATATATTCTATAAGTAATATTGAAATCAATTCTAGGATATGAAACCTCAAACATTGTCGGGAATTATAGGTGAAACGCTTTTCTATCTTATTATCAATACTTTGCAATCACTATTCTATTTAGTTTACATTGCTATTTTATTAAGTTGCTATAATCTATTGCTATTATCTTAAGAAACCATTGATAGAGCTATTAAAGTTAAACCCTTTTCTCTCCGTGGGTTCGACTCTCGACTTCATTACTATACTAATCTTTTGGTTTTAGCATTGAGTTAGGATATCATTATTATTTGGATGAAGAAAAAGCAAACGACGTTCGTGGATCACTAAATTCTTGGCGTCGTTGCCGGGGAGAAAAGAGAAGTTTAGTCGCTTTATTTTTTCTTTCATTGACTTCTTTTTATCTTTATTTTATCTTTGGTTTTTTTATTGTTCTTTAGGGTTGTCCTACTTTGTATGGTTCAAACCCGTTCTTCTAATTCATCATCTTTTTCTTTTGATCCTGAGATTGGAAGACTTCTTTCTAGGTTGAAAAAGAGACTTGATTTGATTAAGATAAGGAGATGGGAGATACCAACAACAATAACGACATCATCAATCCACCAAGAAGGAACTTGAGAAGCTTAAAGGAACCTAATTTGAATGCACAACCACTTGCAATTAGACTTCCCACTCTCCCTGAGGGTTCCAAGTTCTAAATTGGTCTACTATTTTTCCTAATTTTCATTGATTGCCTAGGGAGGAACCAAACAAACACCTTACAAACTTTGCTAGTGTATGCGATAGACTTAGACCCCAAGGCCTAACCATTGACCAATTAATGCTTAGAGTATTACCTTTTACCCTAAAAGATCCCGCTAGCGACTGGTTATATTACCTCCCCACCCCCCTCCGCGAAAGCAACAAGTATCTCGAACCCTCAGGGATTCAAGAGGACGTTGCTGATCTTAATGCTATGGATTATGGATCTTGTCGCAACTTTGGTAACAACTTCTACAATCAGAACTACAACTCAAACTATCAAAGTGGATTCAACGGTAGGGGCCAACAACAACAAGTACCATATCAAGGAAGGGGCCAATATGATAATTGTTCAAGAAACACTCAACAAGAGGACAAAGAAGAGATCGACTTTAAGGTTATTTTCGGACAAGACGAGTGTCCAGGAGAAAATTTTGAGTCAAATGGCTAAGGAGATGGGAGAATTGAAAGCTAAGGATTCGGGGAAGTTGCCATCACAAGTGGTAGTGAATCCAAAGAAGAATGTAAGTTCCATGATCCTTAGAGGAGGAAAAGAAGTGAAATTACCCACTAAACGTTTAGAAGAAATGCCTAAGGAGGTGATTGACGTGAAAGAAAATCGGATTCACGGTTCTGCATTACCGGCGCCCGACGCCTTGAAAACTAGCACCTGCCGCCCCTGCCAATGACTGATCCTATTTTTGACGTCGATCCATCCCGCGAAGAAATCGTTGAAGGAGCGTCTTCTGAGGTTCCTAGACCAGCACCACCCTTTCCTCATGCCTTAAAACCCGATCGTAAGTGGGAAGATGAACAAATTCTATATGATACCTTTGCTCATTGTGAGGTAAATATTGTGCTTTTTAATTTAATCAAAACTATGCCTCGCTATGCTAAGTTTTTAAAAGAATTATGCACTATGAAAAGAAAGAAAATGATGCGAAGTAAGGAAAAGGTAAGTTTGAATGAGAATGTTTCCGCTATGTTATAGAAAGATTGCTTGAAAAATGTGGTGACCCAAGTATGTTCACATACCATGTGCAATTGGTAATACTAAATTCACTAAAGCTATGTTGAATTTAGGAGATTCAATCAATGCCATATCATACAACTTGCACATGTTTTTGGGTCTAAATGTTTTGTCAAAAACTAGTGTTACCATACAACTCGCTGATCGTTCTATTATTAAACATAGGGGAGTTGTTGAAGATGTTTTACTTAAAGAAAATGAATTGATATCTCCTGCTGATCTTTTTATATTAGATATGGAACAGGGTACACCTAAAACCGCAATTATCTTGGGAAGGCCATTCTTGCGAATGGTTAAGACTAGGGTGGCTCAAAATGGACCCGACCCGGGAACCCGACCCGACCCGACCCGGAAAACACGGGGTCGGGGTTGACCCGAGACCCCCAGGGGTCGAGTCTCGGGTCAAATTTTAGGAAATCCCCGGTCAACGGGCGGGTCGGGGTCAGACCCGGCGGGTCTTGGGGTCTGACCCGTTGACCCGGTTTTTTTTTTTTTTTTTTTTTTTGTGGCTCTAAGTTTCTAACAGGCTAACAGCCCATGTACATATTAGTCATTTTTCCTCTTTTGTTTTTCTTTGCTTTTGTTTGACAGTAGCTAATTTATTTATATGTAATACTAATACGTAACTTTTTTTTTATAACTTATAAATTGTATTAAAGATTTCTAATTTACAGTAGCTTCAATAACTAATACGTTTCTAATTTATAACTTCCTTTTTTATTTTTTTTACAGTAGATTCGAGAGACTAAAACGTTTATATGTAATACACTAATACATAACTAATTTGGAGACTAAAGAGTATATGCAATAACTAATATACGGATGAAAAGTAAAAAAAAATCATTTTTATTTAATTTTAAATATTTTAATTTTGTAACAATTAACAAAATTTTAAAACTCGGGTTTTCGGGTTAACCCGTCACCCGACCCGGAAAACCCGGAATTACAAATTTCGGGTCGGGTCGGGTCGACCCGGATGAGCCACCCTAGTTATGACTAAGATTGATTGCTTTGAAGGTTCACTAACCATAGAGTTTGACGATAGAAAGATTGAATTTTCTATTTTTGAGCCTTTACTCTTTCTCCTAATGATTATTTGGATGTTTTTGATGCTAATAATGTTGATTGCAGGGATAAACCAAATGATTTGTTAGATGCTTCTAATGATAATGAATTATTCAATAATGAGTTTTCTAGCAATGTGAAATTTGAACTAGGGAAAGATGAAATTGATATGAAAATTGAAAATTTGTTTGAGCCACATGAAAATGTGTCTAATCTAAATGAACCTATTATTCTTCCCTATGAGAAATTAATTCCTAACAATGTTGATGTTTTTGAAAATTCAGGGCAACATCCAGAAAAAATTCATATTAAGAAAAAGGAGTTAATTGATGAAAATGATGAACGCATCGGAGAAATAACTAAGATCCCCCCTCTTGTCAAGAAAAGGACAAGTGTGGAGGATCTTGATAGGGTAGCTTGATGATACGACCTGAAGGATCGATCTAACAAGTTTAAAAGCTTCAATTGAGCATGAGAACAAAATTTGACACATGCGACTCTTTTATTTGGATTTTTTCTAGATTTATGGAAAAATAAAAACAAGATATGGATGGCTAAATCTATGAGCATCTCACCCATCGACTTACCAAACTCGCTCTTTCACTCGTCGGCATCTCACTCCCGAGCAGACAAGCCTTTGTTTGAACAACTCTAATAAGCATCTCACCGGAAAGAGTTACACAAACGGGACCATTCCTCGGCCTCTCACTCCGGAGTGAGGTGTCAAATTTGCATCTCACCAAATCAACCAAAAACACACACTTGTTTCTAAAAATTATCAACTCAAATCTTATTTCTCATGACAAAGTCTGAGGCATTTTATAGCCATAAAACAAGCAACAATTTAAACAACAAATTAAAGACGAAAAAGGTGAAAAGTTTCTCGGAATCGATGGAGAATTGGGACCAGCCCCCTAGTGGAAAATGGACGGTTGGATGTCATCATGAAGTGTCAAAACTATCAAGTTCCATTGAATGAATCCCGTTCAACGCCTCTTCATCTATTCCGAATTCATTCAATACGTCGGGAAAACTATCCATATTTCGAACTGCTCGATTATTGCCAATTTCGGACCTCTTTTTGGATGATTTCGGCATTTTAGTCTTCATGAAAGATGTAGCCCTTTGAAATAGATTTCCAACAAGTACTCATGGACCTCCATCGGACTAATATAGCTCCTGCTATGACTAAAGTACCGAGCGTGTGTCGAAAGGGCCCGAATCACATCACTTGATCAAGAAGAGCATCACATCGAGCCAAAGACGTGAAACAAAGGCAATTCTTGGGAGGCAACTCAAGGTAAACTAGGTAATATTATTCAATTCTCGCATTAGTTTTTCAATTCAATAAAATAGGACTAGTCTATTTGGTGCATATTGGTATGACTTTGTGTTAGAACTTCCTGGTAGGCAAATTTGATCGGTCAAAATGACGGATTTGAAGTTCTGCACTAGCGGCACCCGCTGTTACCGCCTGGACGCGTTTTTTATTTTTGGTAACTTGGAATGAGAGGTTATATCTATCCTTATATTTATATCTATCTATGTTTAGGTCCTTTTTAATTATATATATATAATGGATAGTCTTCGTTAGCGGTCTGGATCCCAGACCTCTTCTTCACATTGATAGGTTAGTTTTTTTGCTTCCTAGCTTCATCCTCAGTTTTATTTTCATTGTTCTTTTTGTTTATGCATTGAGGACAATGCAACATTTAAGTGGGTGGGGGGGGGGGGGGGTTTATGTAGTTTAGTTCATCTAGTTTAGTTCATGTTTTAGTTTATTTATTTATTTATTTTTTAATAAGGAAATAATTCAAGAACCAGACAGACCTGGAACCTCGGTAGATGGTGAACCGTCAATCATACAACGAAAAAACGAAATGCAATGAAAAACAAACGGTGCAATACAAAAAATGGCAATCAAACTGCGCAATCGAACAAACGATCCTAACCCAAAACAGCAGGGGACAACATAGACTAAACCCAGAGCCAAGCGCCACCAAGCGATGACATGCCAGCGGTACATCAGGAGTCCCTGTGGGCGACGAAGACGAACCTCCTAGGAAATTTCCGGAACACGGAGTCGCCTCGATGCACACCACCACGACCCCAGCCAGACCCGACACCGGACGCCAGAGCCCTAACTTAGACTAGGACCGCAAAGAAACAATCGAAAACGCAGCCGACAACCACCTTTGTACAAACGCACCAAAAAACCCTTTGTCAACCCTAACGGAACTTAGATTAGATCCTTTCGGGTGGATTTAATAAAAAAATGAAATATATAAATATATAACGTTTTTGGTTTGGTTTTTTTTTTTGTAATATCAAACCACATGGCCCAAAATATTTGGCCATGGGCCCAAGTAGGCAAAGCCCAAAAGCCAATGCGAGTAGGGCAAGACAAAACGAGGATCGTAACTTTTAAGCCACAGCACGACAGTACGACACAAAGGACGGCAACCGATAGCAGATGCCGACACCCGCCATACACACCGACGGAGCACAGCGGCAACCGTCGCTGAAGAGAGGAGAGGCCGATCACCACCTACCACAACCGATAGAGGCAGATCGGCGGAAGGAGCAACCCAGAACGGAAACCACCCGACCAAACGTCCCAAAGGGAAGAAAGAAGGATGGATTTGCACAAATCAAGCCAAACGATTGCAACATTTGGGAGCAGAAGACTCAAATCATAAAAGCCCCAAACTAATTTTTGGATTTGAATGGAAACCAAAAAGAAAAAGCCATGGCTAGGTTTTTTCGAGTGCGATTTACATGGGTTTGACATTGGAGGTTTCAACTATTCACTCAAAGGAAGAGGGAGGAGCTAGCGGCTGCAAACCGGCTGAGGCCACCACACTAGGAAACCGGGGCGCCGGTCGGTAGGGAAGAAGGGGTGAGCGCAGCTGGTGGCGAGCCAAAGGATCACCGTGGGCTTACGAGACAACCGGATATGGTGGTTTAAGACTCCCGAAGGAGGGTTAGAGCTCCCGAAGGAGAGTTGAGGCTCCTGGAGGAGGGTTAGAGCTCCCGAAGGAGAGTTGAGGCTCCCGGAGGAGGGTTGGAGCTCACGGAGGAGTTTTGGTGCACTCCCAAAAGAGAGGTTTTTGGTGCTCTCCCAAAAGACAGGTTTTTTTCTTTCTGGACGCCCCATTTTGATTTTATTTATTGTTTAAGTGTGGGTGGGAGTTCTTTTTCTTTTTTATGTTTCATGTTTAATTTTAAAGTTGTTATTTATTTTGATTTTATTTATGTTTAAGTTTTGATATTCAATTCATGCATCATGTCTAAGTTTATTTGTTATTAAAAATACAAAAATCCGAAAAAAGAAAGAAAATGTCGATGCAAAAATATTATCATGCATTGCATATGTGTGTGTGTTTTATTAAAGATGTCCATCTAGTTTGAGTTTGTCATATCTACTATATTCTAGCATGATCTTATTATATATTCATTGGAATTCTGGATGATTTGAGCTTATCTTAAAATTGTTTTTTGTGTGCAATATGATTTGGCATAGGTAACTGAGAGAGCAAAACTAAGCGAGCCCATTAAGGCCCAAGGGCATTATTGTCTTTTCTACGGTAACCCTAAAACCCTAATTTTGATTATAAAATATGCAATATGCCTCCATCAGAGAGGATGAATCAGAACAATACTGACTTGAGCGTCGGAGGGTCCGCCAGGGGAGACAAGCCCCGCCCCGACCTCGTTTGTTCTTGTTTCAGGCTAGAGTTCGTGTTGAGATCATCATCAAGATCGGTCTCCATAAACGATTATTGAGAGCAGATTTATGCACTCACAATTGGCGCCGTCCGTGGGGATTCGATCAAAAATCCATAAGATCGGAACCAAATCGAAGAACCCTACCGTCGCCGACGGCCAGGGGCACTGCAAGGGATCGTGCTGGCCGCTGCAAGCACCCGCAATGGATCGACGGTGCCACGATGGAGCCGTCCCTCGACAAGAACTCAGTGTCGCCGATCTCGTGGCTGGGGGCACAATCGCAATAGCCTTGGAGGTTCGCACCAATCAACCAGCACTGATGGACCCTCTCGTCGAGCTCGACCCCCGCTTCTTCATCAACGCTCGACGGTCAATCTTCGCTTGTTGAAATCAAGGAGTTTGGATCGGTGACCCGCGAACCCAAACACCAGGCGACATCGCAAGGCTGCGCACATGGGCATCGAGCCACTACCCGCCCACCAGATCGACGGGAGATCGACGGCTGACCAAGTAAACGGCCAAGGAGATCAGCACACCGATCCGCATACGCAACTCGCAAGGACCCCTTGTCGGGTTCGATTCGGCCCTCCCTTCAAGCCGCTGATTCTTCACCGTGCCCGGAAAGGTCGAGGATGCCGCTACGGGCTCCTGCGCCGCCGCCTTCTACCAGACCTAGCGAAGAGGACGCGATTGGATTTCATGAAGATTTATCATAATTACAAATTCGGCCCGAAACTCTTACAAATTGCGAAATTAGCCGAACTTTCCAAGTAATTACAGCGAATGGTCCAGACTTTCAAGGTTGCAAATGGATTCAAAAAGAAGATGACAGGGGGCAGGATCGCATAGCATTAAAGCTCGTCAAAAGCAGGAAGTGCTCAAAACCCTTGTCTTTCTCTTAACAAATATGGTTTTTAGTATATATGGATTGATTGTTCCTTTATTTAGTATACATAGTTTTTAGTCGATGGACATAAACAATCAAGGAATTGGCCATTTACACGATCCACCATTTACATGACATCATCAAACAAGGGGCATCGCTCATATCGGCTGAAATCACATCGAAGCAACGAGAATCGTGGTCGTAATCTCCACATCGAAGAGATTAGACCAGACTCGCAAATGGATAAGCCTTTCTTCTTTTTTAATTTCTTTTCGTTGTCGTTCAATTATATAACCTGTGGCATGTGCAGTTTGATTGTCTATGAAGAATTTGCACAAAATCACATGAAATTGATATATTTCTGCTAGCAAGATCTTTTCTCGCTTAAGAGACTACTTGGCTACCCATTGGGTCCTTTGAGTTGACTCGTTTACCACAATCTACTGATTGATATCGCATGTGTGCCTTGCCACCATGTCGTGGTCTGCTACTCCTGGTAGGGTGTTGAATAGGTCTTAGCCTGAAGCATTGCATCTTCCTTCGGATAAAGCACAAGTGTAGACATGATAAATGCCACCACTACAAACTCAGTCCCGCGAATGACTGACGATGGGGCACTATGCATTGCCGCGAGGTGCACTGAGGCAACCGAGATTATCTGGGGCACCGAACCCAAAATAGTTGAAGACTGGATGATCGAGACACCAGTGGTTCAACTCACACGGGATGTATAAGAACCCATAAGCTAAGCTTTCTAAATTTACCTTGTCGTTTATATGATAAAATGTATCATCTCATTATCCTAGTGTAAAATACGCCGTTAAAAAAAATATTCATTTCATGATTTTTAATGTTTTGAGTGATGCTCTAATAATTCAATTGCAAACTAAGGGCCACATCAAAGTGGGTGCTGCAATGGGCATTATTGCAAGCCAGGAGATCACACATGACACATGCAATCATTTTGTCGCGGAGGTCGTTTGAAGCCATGAAGAGTGACATCAACAACATTTTTTGAGGTTGTAAGTGTTACACATGACACAAGAACATGGGTTTTAGCTAAGTACTCTACCCCTACAGCTATTCACATTTCATAAGAATGATTTCATTGTCTTCAATTTGATATATGTATGAAATGATTACTAAATGAGTTTGGAGTTATTGATATAGGTGTGCCTCGTACGGTGACACCTGAGCGTACAACAACTGCCCAGCGGCCTCGCTTGTATTGCCATTTATTTTATTTGCATTTGTATGACATGAGCCAGCTATACTAGAGGCAAAAAGTTAAAGAAGCTTGTTGATCAATTGATTGAAAATTACATTGAAGTGCAGTGTCTTCAGATTTGGAGCAGAACAACAAATCGTCATCGACAACGACGGAGGATATAATGCTATGAATTACAGCCAAACAAAGCCGAGGGTATACCCCTTGCACCTCTTGACTCTGCAAGTATGGGTCCACCTAAACAGATAGCCACTCATAGGCCATTAAGGTGCAACACAAGTACAACTTCAGTCGACAATCTACGCGGTCCGAATGTATGGACAAGGCCTTCAGAGGTGCATAACCTTCCTCGATCAAAATAAGTCCATGATAGGACCAATCTCACGCCAATTACGGCCAAAGTAAGTCCATGACAGGACCAATCTCTCGCTAATTACGGCCAAAGTAAGTCCATGAAAGGACCAGCCTCTCGCCAATTACGGCCAAAGTAAGTCCATGACAGGACCAATCTCTCGCCAATTACGTCCAAAGTAAGTCCATGACAGGACCAGCCTCTTGCCAATTACGGCCAAAGTAAGTCCATGACAGGACCAATCTCTCGACAATTACGACCGAAATAAGTCCATGACAGGACCAATCTCTCGCCAATTACGGCCGAAATAAGTCCATGACAAGACCAATCTCTCACCAATTACGGCCCCTGTTAGCCTTTCATAGGCCACCCAATCGATCGTCAAGTAAACCCGCTGGTTTATGGTCTTATGATTATCGTAGTTGTCATGAAAGATCAAGTGATTATACAATACAAATAAATATAAAAGTTGATTTGAAAATGAAAGATCAAGTGATTGTAATTATAAATGTAATAAATTGAAATCTTCATAAAAAAAATTAATCATATATATAATTATAAATCAATTGGGTTAATCGATTCACCAGGTCAATTGGGTCAAAATTACTGGGTTAATCGGGTCAACGGCTCTAAACCTAGATGACCCGGAAAATTACTGGGTTTTCGGGTTCACGTAGGAAAAAGTTTTTGGGTCAAAATTTTCGGCTCTGGACCCAAAATTTCTAGGTCGTTCGGGTCGGGTCGATCGGGTCGGATCGTGTTTTGACAGGTCTACTATCAAGCACTGCCAGAGGAGGGTGCAAACAAAGCGTCGATGACCGAAAGAGGTATGACTACATTTGAACTACTAGTAGAGGTGGGCATAACTTGCATACATTAATGGTAATTTTGTATAAATAATAATAAATAAAAACCATAAAACCAAATTTGGGGGCATTTTTGTCTTTTACTTTCAATTTGAATTTAATAGAAGTTTAATTTAAAGAAAAATGGGAGGATGGGTGGTTACTTGCAAACAATTTATTATAAGGGGTGGTTAAGTGAAATTTTTTGAATAAGGGGTGGTTAATTGAAAACAGGGGTGAATAAAGGGTGGTTTTATGCATTTTGGCCTATAGTTTTTCACAACGTTTATGTTTCAATGATTTTATTATACAAAATGTTCAACCTGCATGGCAAGGTATTAGTCGAAAAACGGTTAAGAGGAAAATAGTTAGACAATATAACGCCCGTAAAAATGAATTAATCGATTATTTTCACAAAAACCATGATTTACAAGTTTCGATTTGCAGTGACTTTTGGAACGACCATTGGCAACATCACTCATACATGGGTGTTACTTGTCATTGGGTTGATCAACATTTTCAATTGCACAAACATTTATTAGCTTTTCGAGTTTTCGACGAAGCACACACGGCACGAAACATAGCACGTGTCCTTTTAAACGTTTTACAAGAATATAGATTGACTAAAAGAGTTTTTAGTATCGTTTTTGACAATGCTTCTGCCAACACCACATCTATTTCAGAATTAATCCAAAACTGTCAGCTCGGGATAGGCGGTAAGTTTTTCCACATCCGTTGCGCCCCTCATATTTTAAACTTATGCGTGCAAGATGGTTTAAACTATTTACATTCGGTTGTTGAACCAATTCTTTTTTTTTGCGGGCACTTTGGCGAAGCAAATAGGTTCGCCAGCAGTGGAGCACTTATTGTCGCTCTAACCAAACTCGCCCAAAATAGTTCCCCAAGGACATTTGCACTCGGTGGAACTCGACTTACAAAATAATTTATGATTCCATCGCTTATAAGGAACTTCTTTCCGGTTTTGCAACACAAAACATCGAAGGGTCAAACATCTTTGCGGAGGTTTGGACTCAGGCCCGAGATATTGTGGAGGTTTTCAAAGTTTTTTACGACGCAACTCGGACTTTCAGCCAGGTTTACATGCCTACATCAAACCTTTTCATTTTGTTGCAATGAACATACCAATAGCCCTTCAAGACGGGATTAACGTGTGCCTTCCATTACCGACGCTGTTTTGGAGATGCGGCGAAAATGGATTGCATATTACAAAGTTATACCCGACATTTTCCTCGTAGCGTGTTGTTTCGACCCTAGATATAATTTAAACGGGGTTCAAAAGTTTTTAGAAAACTATTTTCCGACATTAGGAATTGAGGAAGATCCCGATTGCAATGTTCCAATTATAATTGCTAGAGTTAGAGGATTATTAGTACAATTATATACTGAATATTCGACGGGCGATAGAGCGCCCTCCTCTGGTCGTCCTCCCGTGCCATCCTGTTCAAGCGGGTCACGAACTAGCATCACCGCTAGAACTAAGGCACTTGCCCGAGATATCTTCGAGTCAAAGAGGTCGAGATCTTCGTCGAGCCCCCACCCGGAGCTCGATGAATATTTGTCCACTAACTTTGATTTTCACTGCGATGAGGAAGAAGATATCGATGTCCTTGAATGGTGGAGCCGTCACAAAAGGCAACGATTCCCGACGTTATAGGTAATCGCCCGACAAATACTTAGGGCCATTGCTCCACCATTTCCGTTGAGCAGCTTTTCAGTCGCGGAGGTCAGATTCTTTCGGAGAAGAGATCAAGGTTGCATCTCGAGAACCTCGAAGCCCAAGTTTGCCTTGCAGATTGGAAGAGGGTGGATATGCGGATGCAGAAGAACATCTTGGGGACTGATTCCGAGGATGATAATGGAGTGGATACAGAGTCTGTTGGGAGCTCCATTGACGGCGCGGTCACATATGGCTCCGGAGGCGGAGGGTCCGACGATCAAGAAGACTAGAGGAATAGGAAACCGGGTCGGGGTTCAGACATACACTAGTAAAAGAACTACGTGGGCTTTGATTCCTCAACCCCGGGAGGATACGTAGGCAATCGGGAAACCGATTCAAGCCCTTCTTCCCTTCCTCCCCCCCCCCCCCCACACACACTCACTCATGCACAAATTGTGCAATTGTAGTCTTGTATACTTATAGTTATAGTTATAGTAGTTGTAGTCTTAAGAATTATAAGTTGTAATATTGTAATTTGTACCTAAACGACAAACACGAAAGGATATTTTTCAAACATATATGTGTTCAATACCGGTTCTCGACCCTTCGACCCTCTAACTCGCCGGGTGACCCGAACCCGTCAACCCGTGGAATTCCCGGGTTAGGGTTCGGGTTAGCTCTCCCCGACCCTTGACCCGGCGGGTCGAACCCGTCGACCCGCCGGGTCAGACCCATGGCCACGCCTACCCGCACCCTACTCTGGAAGTTCCAGAATCACCAATCGTCCTCCCGCGGGTTAACTTTGAAATTCGTCTTTCTTTTATTACTGAAATTAGGAGGAATCAATTTCAGGGGAAACCCAATGAGTGTCCTTTAGAGCATATCACTACTTTTCTAGATGTTGTAGGAGGAAGTCGAGTTCAATAAATATAAATATAAATCAAACCAGACTGTGCCTACGCAAATTATTACTAGACTCCCTCCCGTTGTAGCAAAAGAAAGTCGGGATCGATCCACGAGGAAGCGTGTCAGTGGTTCTTAGATAGCAGGCGAATCAAGTATAGAAACCAACTCGAAGTACTCGACCTCGACTAGAGTGTAGTCGAAAGGGGTCTCGTACAGTCGATTTCGAGTAGAATCAACAAATCCAGGCACTGGGATGTAGTCGACGTCGACTATGAGCCCTCGACGTTGAGTAGAACTGTCGTCTCGAGTACCTCCAGAAACACAAACGGCAATCGCTCTCAAGCAAAAACCCCAAGACCAAGGTTTGCAAACACAATAACCAAACATGCATAAGGTAAGATAGAAATAATCATGCAATCTCATCAAAGGATCAAGCTCTCGCCTTTTCCAACAATTAGACAACTCTTTCAAGTAACCCTAATTGTATCTACCATTTTTATGTCTATATTCTAAGTTGTTAACCTGAATCTCTATTAATTAGGAATGAACATAACAAAGATAGTGGACGATCAAAACATGATAAAAGTCGAATCTTTACCTCAAGCATGTATGGCTATCGTCGGGCTCACCCCGACCCTAGAAGTTGGGTGACTACTCGCTCTTCATCATAGGAAAACTCATCAATAATAAAAGGAAATTAACTTGCATTAATTAAATTAAACCAAGCTTACAACCGATCGAAGCCAATTCCGCTCTCGCCAAATTCAACTCCTCTCGGCCTAGCTCTCTCTCTCTCTCTCTCTCTACTCGCTTTCTATGTAATTGGAACTGAATGACAATGTCCTAAAACTCAGCCCCTAGGGCCTCGTTCGTCCGATCGACGTCGAGTAGAATTGTCAGCTTTCAGCATTCTGCTCCGTTCTTGAAACGCACTTTTCCGAGCTCTCGTTCGTCCGATTGACGTATATGAGTATGCATTGGAATGATCTTTTCGAGGGCTACAACTCTCATGAAGACATCAGAACTTTATTCGGAATGATGAATGGTGAAAAACAGCATTTTCTCCAGCTGCACCATCCTGCGCTCTTCCTTAGCTTTTACAATATCTTCATGATTTTCCTTTAAGCTCCAAAGTGCGTCCAATTTATACGAAACTAAACAAGAACTACCGTAGATCTCTATAATTGGCAAATAAGCGTAAACTACATAGTTCATGTACTATTCTAACCCAAATGCATGAAATGTATGTAGAAACCAATATAAAAGTAAACGTAGAACATGGCGAATTAGGCTCACATCACTAGATTTATGTGAAGCTATTGCAAATGGTGCTAATCTAGAATATCTGAAACTAAAGGCTTTCCGTTGGTCTCTTGCAAGGATAGCATCATAATGGCTCGAGGGTTTGCCTTCACAATCAATTCGCATGTGGAATGAACTACAAGACTTGTTTCTTAACAAGTTCTTTCCTCCTGCCAAAACAGTTGCGCTCAGACAACAGATCACGGTTTTCAAACAAAAGCCAAGGGAGACATTAGTACAACTCTGGGAGCGCTACAAAAGGCTTCTGAAATCCTGTCCTACGCATGGACAACCACCCTATGTCATCCACGAGATCATCTTTAACTGCCTGGAGGAGCTAACAAAGGAATGGATCAACAACTACACTGCCTATAGGTATCTCGAGTACACCCCACGACGTGCTTGGGAAACCTTTGAAACACTAGCTAATTATGACATCACATATGGGACTTCTGTGGCCTCAACTGAAAGGTATCAAATGTCTGCCCCATCTATGCCCTTATATGAGCCACCAAAGGAAATTGATCCGGACGTCAAGGAACAATTCCATAATGATCAGGTACGTCGTCTCGCCAAGCAAATTAAATTGGTTTCTAAAGATAAACCTTGTTTGGAATGTGGGTCTGTGAGGCACAACACTACTGCGTGCCCACATGCCGACCAAATACTAGTAGCTGAAACCCACAAAGAGGCACGTTATGTGGGGGGAAACTACTCAGGATCATATCATACAAAGAACTGGAGCCATTATCGCTAGCCCCAGTACCAAAGAGACCCCCCCCCCCCGCCCTACAGAGCTCCTGGTCACCCTGACAGAGAAGGTAAGAAAGATGACCTACAAACTATTCTTGAGGAGATGCGGAGGAATCATACAAACAACAAGCAATCAATCAATTCCATCCACACTCAACTACACGACACCAACTCTA
This sequence comes from Persicaria maculosa, assembly GCA_963922045.1. NCBI lineage: Eukaryota > Viridiplantae > Streptophyta > Magnoliopsida > Caryophyllales > Polygonaceae > Persicaria > Persicaria maculosa. The sequence continues at coordinate 57,184,598 of OY998251.1, read as the reverse complement.
GGCTCGGGGAGATTGATATCTGGAGGAAAACCATGGAGACCCAAATGGGTCAATTAGCTTCATCAATCCATAAACAATCAGGTACGCTTTATGGATCCTCTGAACCTAATCTTAAGAATAAATCTACAAGACAGGTAGTTGCCATGAACCTAAGGATTGGGCGACAGATGTAAACGCCCGAGCAAAACACGGAAGGAGAAGTTGCAGGGGACTACTCGACATAAAGTAAACCAATCGACATCGAACAGAACCTACTCGACGTCGAGGAGTCCCTAGTCGACGTCGACTAGAATTCAGCACCTACCTCAAAGTCGACCACTGTACTCGACATGGACCATCCTCCAGTCGATGTCGACCACCCTTCTGACAATGTCGACCACACTCGTGCACCTTCGAAAAAGAAAACGCTACCATTCCCAACAAAATCTTTGAAGGACCCAGTAGAGAAGAAGTTTCAGCAGTTCGTGAATATGCTTCAAAGGCTCAATGTAACCATTCCTTTCACAGACGCTCTTCATGAAATGCCATCGTATGTAAAGTTCCTCAAAGAGATCCTAAGAAAAAAGCGATCAATTGCTGAGATCGCAGAGGAGTGTAGCAAGATGGACCTACCAGAGAAAAGGTCAGATCCAATTAAGTGATAGCATGCATTTATTTAGGCATATTAGGTTGCATCTATCATGATTGAGATGTGTATAATACATGGTTTAGGCTAGATTTGCATTTATACTTGTGATGTTGGTGGAGTCGGAATCTACACGCTTTTATGGATTACTTCAGGTATATGTGGACCCGACGAGGAATGAGGAAGCTCATGGATGAAGGAAGAGTGAAGAGTAGGAGGAAAAGTGAAGAGCCCGGGAGCGGAATCAAAGTTAGACAGCCTAAGTGAAGAACAAGTCAGCAGAAGTTGTTGTCAGACAAGCAGAACTTGTAACACCCTTTCTGGAGGCGTCGGTGGTCCGATTGACTATTATAAGCATGCGTTGGAAAGCTCTTTCCAAGATCTACAACTTTTGGGTTGACATTAAGACCAAATTCGAAGAGGAAAAATCGACCAGCGTAGTCCGGCACCATCCAATGCTGGACCTGCCCAGGGGGTAATGATAAAGCGAACAGTAAAAGCCGCCCCGTGGCTCGTAGCTCAGACAAACCATTTCGCAATCCCCTGGCCGCCCCGCGGCCTCGGTTGGCTGCCCTGCGGCCTCTGCAGAAACGCCGAATCTGTTGATGGACTTTTTATCTCTTTAATTAGGTTTTTAGAATTATTATTTGGCCGACTCTTTTGAGGCTTTTTAAAGACGTTTTTGGGTTTTATTTTAATCATCTAATTCCTTAGTTTATGCACTTGGAGATTATCAATTGAGAGAACCTTAGAGGGGAGCCTCCATGGCCATGAAGTGCTAAACTCTTCCGTTTTGTCTATGGATTGAAGCTTTGGTTTGATAAAGTTGTGAGATTTCTATTCTTGTTGACAATGCATATCTTAGATAGGCATTATAAAAAATTTAGGCTAGTTAGGTTGCATTTAGGTAATAAATTGTGGTTAAGTTGCATCTTGTGATTATTTTGGAAGAATTCGAATTCTGCGCAAATTTGTGGTTATTTTGCAGAATTGAATCTGAATACCATTGAGAGATGCAATATCTTGGGGAGGAGATGCAAAAGACATTGGCATGGAGCACTTGAAGCAAGGAATGGAGAAGACAAACTTGAAGCTCTCTCAGCGAGGATAAGAGAAGCTGGCAACGAGATATGCCGCGACCACAGCAGGCATGCTGCGGCCGCTGCAATGGATGAGTGCAGCGGGTTTGGAAGAGTCGTGTGCCGCGGCCGCCGCATTGGTCATCAGAGCCGCCGCATTTCATTTAATTAAAACCCTAGTTATGTTGTTTTGTATTGTGGCCGACTTAGACTTATTAAAGGCCGAATGTTGTTAGTTTTGAATCACTTTTATTCTATTCCACGTTCTATCAGAGAATTAGAGATGGAGCGATGTTTACCATGGGGAACTAAACTCATCTGTTCTGCCTACAGTTTGAAGCTTTATTTGGATTGATTGTGAGTTTCTAATTCTCGTTCCTTGTTTCCTATATTTGAATGCTTCAACTTCTTTGTGCTTGATTGTTTATTGTTTTGTTCTATCTTGTCTGGCCAACTTGTTAGATCAATTCAATTGTTAAGGTTTTGTAGATTCCTGATTGTGAACCTTAACCTAAGTAGCAAACTTGTCTCTTTAGGGATGATTGAACTAATTGGATAAGTAGGTAAATGGATGTGTTGTTAAATCTCTCTTTATGGACTGCAAATACATTGGCTAATCTCTGGACTTAAAACTATCAATTGGGTTAAATCCTTCTTTATGGATTGTTCGATTGAAAAGGGTTTCTAGGACTGATTGGACTAGTAACTGTATTAGGTTAGGACAAGGGCATTCATAGGAAACTTAATAGGACGAGAAGAAGTTACAAGGATCGTTTCAACCAAATAAAGTGGAAAATTGTAGGTAGAACTTCTTCTCATAATTGTTGGAATCAAATTCATTTACTTTGCTTTCATTAATCCACTTTGAGAAAAGAAGGATCTTTCACACATTCAAAAACCCCCTCTTTGGTTACTTAATTGGCACTTAAATCACATTGGAATAACAAATTTCCTGGTGGATCGACCTCTTACTTATTTTTATACTACTTATAGGTTTGAGTTTTACTTTCACGAATCAACGACAGGTTTTCCCTCTGTCACTTGTTCTATTCCAACTAATTCGTATTGATTCTTTTGCGAATATTGTTGATTTCTTCTAGTCCATACAACTAGTTTAGATTATTGCTAGGATTTTGTAGATTCCTCGTAGCGAACCTTAATCCATAGTAGCAATCATGCCTTTTTAGGACTCGTAGGACTAAACTGGTGTGTAGAGAATCAATTATATGTTAAATGCTGACTCGTAGCTTGGTGTTGCATGTATCCTGGTTAATCCTTAATCTTAATGCTACTATTAGGTTAAATCTTAACCAGGTTAGGGTTATCTAATCAGTAAGGGTTACTAGGACTCATAGGACTAGTAATTTACACAAGATCAGGACAGGAACAATAATAGGATGAAACGAGAACTTGAAGAAGAATCGATGATCCATTAATCAAACTAAAGTGGATATTTATAAATGGAACTATTTTCTCAATTGTTATCTCTACTAACTTGCTTATAGTTTCTTTTCTTATCTTCAATCACCAAAACCCCTCTTTCCTACTAATTGGTAAATATACATTGCTTAGAAATACTTGATTCTCTATGGGATCGACCTCTAACTTACGTACTATACTAGTTTGTAGGTTTGAGTTTTACTTTTGATAGGAACAACGACAATTTCCTCCTGTCAAATTTTGGCGCCGTTGCCGAGGAATCAAAGTTTATTTCGATGTTTTGTGTGTTTATCAATTTTTTTTTTATATATCTAATTTGTTGTGAAACTATCTTACGGTTCATAACACCCTTGCTACTAACTTTTAGGATGTTGAGGTTATTGCAGTTTGAAGGTGAGAACTTTCTCCAATATCTTACCAGAGTGCAGAGATATGTTGACAATCGTAATTCATGGGGTTATCAAGACAACATCCGAGATATGATTCTTTGTATAATTGACGGGGTGACTGCCGAGACACGAGCGATTGCTGAATATATGAGTAACGGAGGCCTAGCACGGTTAGGTTTGTCGGGGTTGTGGGATTTTTTTCTGTTATATGGGTTACCATGTATCACAGGAAGAGTTGCCCACCACGTCTCATCCACCAATGGAGGACTCTGTCACACACTTCGATGATGAAATCCAAGCCCTTACTCAAGCAATACAGGAGAATGCTGAGAGGATCAAAAAATTGGGGGAACAATTGAACCAACTTATTCAAACATCGAGCGAGATAATAGCAGATCGGATGGACGCCCCTCAAGTTGATAAAGAAAGCAAACCCATTCCGCCATCCCCTGAGACATTGAAGGATGCAAGAATGGAAGATCTTGTCGAAGTCATTTTTCTTAATTCATTCCATCCTAGTTGGTTTCATAATGAGGAGGAATTGTTCGAAGACAATGATAGTTTCTTTGACGAAAGAGAAGAGGGTCTAGTGCTTCCTGACATGGAAACTCATGAGTTGGCACATGAGGTTTCATGTGTTGTGTCTCCTACTCCATCTGATGCATTCCTTCTCAGCTCCCCCGTTGATAAACCATGTCTAGAGCCACCTGCTGAGGTTTAAGAGGCAATAAAGGTAAACTTTTGCAACTCGGAAGGTGATACGTTTGGGATACCCGATCCTTCGCCCGTGGGCTCAAGATCAAGAACCACGCCGTATATTTTCCCGACCTTGCAATGCTCTTCCAATATCTCCTTATTACCAATTAAGTGAATTAATTAATTAAACCAACTATAGCGACAGAAAGTACTTAACTAAATTAATTAAATAAAACAGCGACGGAAAAGAGAGAGAAGGGTGATCAGGCGCGCAAGGGACTTTGGCACACAGGCGCTGGGGCCTCAGGGTGTGCGCGGACACGGTTGCGCGGCTGGTGTCGCTCGTTGACAGCGAGAGCGAAGGCGAGGAAGCGAGAGCAAGGTGCGTGCGAGAGCAAGTGCGCGCGAGTGAGCGAGTCCGCGCGAGAGAGGCGCCGAGTTGCTGGGGAGCGCGAGCGCTGGCAAGGACGAGTGTCAAGGGTGCTGGGCGCCAGCAAGCGAAGACGTCGAGCGCCTGGGCGCGCGATGCCGCGGAGCTTGCGCCAAGGACTCCGGCTTTCTTCTTGCGATGGTTTAGGTTTTAGGGTTTGGTGTTGGGTTTCTTGTTGCCGAAGGTAATGAAAGTATGCTCTTTTTTTTGGACTAAAAACGCTGCTATAATAGGGCTTGCATTACTTGGTTTCTGGTCTTTGCTTCGTTTACTTGTTGCTCTTCTGATATTGTAGGAACATGACGAACGATAGCGACCCCAACCCTTCCCCTACCCCACCTACTGGCATTTCTGCTTTTGAGATGCAGTTTATTATTGACTCTGCCGTCCAAACCTCAACCCTGGCTATGCGCAAGGAGTTGGCTAAGGTTGTCGAACGTTCTGAAAATCGTTGAAAGGCCGAACGTTCTGAGGATCACATTTATTATTCCGACCTGATCAAACAGGCAGTTACTCGGCAAATAGAGGAGTCAAAGCAAATGGAGGTTTCTGGATCTACACCTCTTTCTGGAGGTAAGCCGCCTCCACCTCCGCCAGATAACACACCTCCTTCAGGTAATACACCACCTACAGGTAATAACCCCCTATAGCTAACTCTTCTTATGCTGGTCAACCACCCCCTTCTGATCAATTGCATTTTAAACTTAAGTCTGCAACTCCTAACCCTTTCAATGGAGAGAATGATAACGATCATCTAGCGGGCTTCAATGGCAACCAAGATCGCCAAGAGCATACTTTCCCTTGGCATCACCAGCAGGGCCGGCCACACCAGCATCATCAACAACACACGAATCCGTTGTTCATCAGATCTTAGTGTGATGACAGCCGCATCAACGCTGATCTGCGCGACACGCCCCATTTGGAGGACGCATTCCATGAGGTAGACCCTAACTTTGATGATTTACCTCCTCCTAATTGTGGTCGTCCTAGATTTGATAATGCACAAGCTATATAACACCGTGATGTTAAGCTTAAGTTAGAAACTTTTGATGGAACCACTGATCCTGAATCTTATCTTGTTTGGGAAAATCATACTAACTATTTTCTTGAACATCTGCGTTATGAGGAAACAGAGAAGTTGGAAGTTGTTATATTGCATTTGATAGGTAAAGCTCGTATCTGGTGGTTCCGTACTCATGAGATGTGCCGTCGTCAGGACAAGCAACCTGTTGAGACTTGGCCCCAACTTCGCTACCTTCTGAAGAAGCGACATGTGCCTGAGGAGTACACGGAGACCATGAGGATGCAACTAGCTTCTTACCGCCAAGGAGCTCGCTCACCCATGGATTACAGAGATGAGCTTGAACGGCTCTCTCATCAGGCTAATGTTTATCTTACTGAACGTGCTTTATGTACCCAATTTCTTGCTGGTCTTAATGTCTCTATTAAAAATCCTTTGGTTATTCATTCTATTAGAGATATTAACACTTTATGTCATAAAGCACAACTTCTGTATGACCAACAGCAGCAGTAGCAGCAGCTAGGCCAGAGGACAAGATTCAACCAGACCTCCCAAGGTCGCAGGTTTGTCCCTTTTAACTCTTCTGGTCAATCTAGATCTACTACTAACCCTCCTATGCAGCCAAAGGGAGTTTCCAACTCACCTCAACAGGGTTATTAGGTTGAAACTAGAAGGGTTTTTGCACCATCTAAGGAGCGCACAAAAGACATCCGCTGCTTCACTTGTGGTGGTTTTGGACATGTCTCTCGTGAATGCCCTCAAAAAAGGAACATCCTTCTCAATAACGGTTAAGTATCGCCACCCTATTCCTCGTTTAGATGATATGCTTGATGAACTTCATGGTGCTTGTATTTTCTCTAAAATTGATATTAGAAGTGGATATCATCAAATTAGGATGAAAGAGGGTGATGAATGGAAAATGGCTTTTCAAACTAAGTATGGCTTATATGAATGGTTAGTAATGCCTTTTGGTCTAACAAATGCTCCTTCTACTTTTATGAGGCTAATGAACCATGTGCTTAGACGTTACTTAGGGAAATTTGTCGTTGTCTATTTTGACGATATTTTAATCTATAGCAAGAACCTGCATGATCACCTTAGTCATTTAAAATTGGTTTTTGATTGTCTTAGAAAAGAGAAATTATATGCCAATTTAAAGAAATTTTCTTTTGCTTCCGAGTCTACCATTTTCCTTGGTTTTGTAGTGTCTTCATCTGGATTAAAGGTGGATGAGGAGAAGGTTCGCGCTATTCAGGAGTGGTCCCAGCCCTAGACTCCTACACATGTCCGCTCATTTCTGGGTCTTGCTGGCTTCTATCGACGCTTCGTCAAGGACTTCAGCACAGTAGCTGCCCCCCTCCATGAGCTGACCAAGAAGGATGTGACGTTTTGCTGGACTGACACACATTAGAGGGCATTCGATGCTCTCAAGGATCGCCTCACCCATGCCCCAGTGCTACAACTACCCGACTTCCAACAACCTTTTGAACTCAAGTGTGATGCTTCTGGCATAGGCATTGGTGGAGTTCTTCTTCAGAATAGGCGCCCCATTGCCTATTTCAACGAGAAGTTGGGTTTCGCTGAGCTCAACTATTCTACCTATGACAGGGAGCTCTTTGCGCTTATCAGATGCTTACAAACATGGCAGCACTACCTTTGGCCTAAGAAGTTTGTGATTCATTCGGATCATGAAGCTCTGAAGTACCTCAAGGGACAAGCAGTGCTCAGCCGGCGACTTGCTCGATGGGTGGAGTTTCTGGAGACCTTTTCCTATGTGGTTCACCACAAGAAGGGAAAGGATAATGTGGTAGTCGACGCGCTATCACGCAGGTATGTCCTCCTAAACCATATGGATGCACATGTGTTGGGTTTTGCATTGATAAAGGAATTGTATGCTTCTGATGGTTTCTTTAAAACTATTTATGTGCAATGTGTGTCCAAAGGTGAAGTTGATTCATATTTTCTTGATAATGGATATTTGTTTAAGATGGGCAAGCTTTGTATCCCATCTTCTTCTATTCGCCGATTGTTAACTCAAGAAATTTATGAGTCTAGGGGACATGGTGGTTTCGACAAAACACTAGTAGGACTTAAGGAACATTACTTTTGGCCTAAAATGTCTAACTATGTGCTAAGATTTATCAAAAGTTGTGTCTCTTTTGCTAAGGCTAAGACGAAAGCCAACTCTAATGGTCTATATCAACCTTTTCGTATTGCTAATGCACCCTGGGAAGATGTTTCTATGGATTTTATTGTAGGATTACCTAGAACTTCTAAGGGTCGTGATTCTATCTTTGTTGTTGTAGACAGATTTTGCAAAATGGCTCATTTCATTCCATGTCACAAAACTGATGATGCTATTCATGTTGCACACTTATTCTTTAAAGATGTTGTTCGCTTACATGGATTGCCTTTATCAATAGTTTCTGATCGTGACTCTAAATTCTTAAACTCTTTTTGGAAAACTTTATGGTCTAAATTGGGTACAAAATTGCTATTTTCTACTTCTTGTCACCCACAAACTGATAGCCAAACTGAGGTCACAAATAGAACTCTTGGGGCTCTCCTTAGAGTCATGCTGCGAACTAACCTCCGGAGGCGAGAAGAATGCCTACCATTTGTAGAATTTGCATATAACAGGTCTAGGAACTCTGCGACAAAGCAAACCCCCTTCGAAGTTGTATATGGCCGAAACCCACTAACACCAGTGGACATGATGCCTCGGCCACTCAAGGGCAAAGAGAGCATGGATGCAGCTAAGCAAGTAGACTTCATCAAGCGCTTGCATGAGCGTACCAAGGCGCGGTTGGAAAGGAAGATTGCGCAATACAAGGCAGCGAAGGACAAGCATCGCAAGGATGTGCAGTTCAACGTTGGTGATCTGGTATGGCTGCATCTCAGGAAGGAAAGGTTTCTGCAGCAACGGAAATCCAAGCTGGACCCCAGGGGAGATGGACCATTCAGAGTGGTTCAGAAGATGGGTCCTAATGCCTACAAACTGGATCTCCCTACCAATAAGTACAGTGTTCATTCTACCTTCAACGTCGCCGATTTATCCTTGTTTGTGCCTGACGATGACTCTGACGACGATTTGAGGACAAATCGAAGTCAAGTGAAGGAGAATAATGCAGTGCAATTATCGATGACTCTTGGTGACATTGAGGACAATATGAAGGTTCCATTCGATGGCCCTATCACTCGTGCAAGGGGCAAGAAGTTTCAAGATGCAACCAAAACCCTTCTTGTCTGTTACAAAGGAACGATGGAGCAAGGGTTCAGGCCACCCTGGATCACTTGGCTCAAAGCTACTCCACCAACACAAGAAATGAGCTTCCGTCCTCAAAAAAAGCTCATGCAGACTCGACAACATCCTCCATGAAGACAAGAGAACTCGGCATTCACATGGGCCACTCGAGACCTCCTTATGTCGAGTGGGCCAAGCCATGTCGAGTGTCAACAAAGCCCATGTCGAGTACACATTATGTGTTAGGCCGAGATTATGATTCCATTAATTAATTATTGTTATTTTATGTAAGTAGAATTAATAAGTTACAAGATTATATCTCTTCTAGATTAATCCTTGTACACCAAGTTATTTAAATTCTATCTTATTTAGGAAATAATTATCAAAGGAATGTTTTACTTATCTTTAGATAGAATAGATCTATCCAAACCCCTTTTCCTTTGCAAGGAAGGATTGGCTAGATCCCCTATAGTTTTCTATTTAATCATTCACATGTACTTTGAATTTCTTAGATTGAACCGAATTGAAAAACCCCTTTATAGATCTCCTATAGTTTGCTCTTGTGTTCTATGAGACTTTCGGCCAACACCATCACAAGCACCATAACAATTACCTTCGGCAACAAGAAACCAAACACCAAACCCTAAAACCTAAACCGTCGCAAAAAGGAAGTCGGAGTCCTTGGCGCAAGCTCCGCGGCATCGCGCGCCCAGGCGCTCGGCGTCTTCGCTCGCTGGCGCTCGGCACCCTCAGCACTCGTCCTCGCCAGCGCTCTCGCTCCCCAGCAACTCGGCGTCTCTCTCGTGCGCACTCGCTCACTCGCACGCACTTGCTCTCGCGCGCGCCTCGCTCTCGCTCTAGCTTCCTCGCCTTCGCTCTCAACGAGCGACACCAGCCGCGCAACCGTGTCCGCGCACACCCTGAGGCAGTGAGGCCCCAGTGCCTATGTGCTGAAGTCCCTTGCACGCCTGATCACCCTTCTCTCTCTTTTCCGTCACTGTTTTATTTAGTTAATTTAGTTAAGTACTTTATGTCGCTATAATTAGTTTAATTAATTAGTTCACTTAATTGTTAATCAGAAGATATTGGAAGAGCATTGCAAGGTCAGGCAAATATACGGCGTGGTTCTTGATCTTGAGCCCATAGGCGAAGGATCGGGTATCCCAAACGTATCAGAAGGTAATAGTGATTATATTGATCCTTTTAATTGCTATTTTGAGAAGCCACCAGTGGAACTGAACTGGTGGTATTATATTCCTCCATCAGAGAGTCATGCTCAACTCTTTGATAAATTGAAAAGGTATTTAAGTCTTATATTATATAGTTTCAATTTATTATTGAGGTATGATGTCCTTTTTAAGATGTGTGCACATGATTATGATAGGTTGTTAAGGGCCTTAACGATGTCTGATAGGTAAGGAATTGAGATTGAAAATAAGTCATGCCAATGACATAAAGTTGAAAAAGAAATGCGCTGCTTGGGAGGCTACCCAAGATAAGTAGTTTTAGATTTTATTTTTCTTAAATTTCATTAAATTAGTAAAGTTTTGGAATTTTTTGTGGGGCACTAACACTGCAGGGCTGAAAGTTGAAAAGAGGAGAGGCCGCCCCGCGGCTTGTAAGGGTCGCCCCGCGGCCAGTCTCCAGCCGCCCCGCGGCCTCTCATGGGATAAACAGGTTTCCTTTCCTCACCACTCACCTGACCTACCACCACTGCAATCAGCATGTCAGTTTTCTTTCTTTCCTTCATATTTTGATCTTTTGTTGTTTTTAATTTATATTCATTGAGGGCAATGAAAGATTTAAGTGTAGGGAAGGGATTTGATTGCATATAAATAGATTTTCCACATCATGTTTATTTATGTTTTCATATTTATTTTTACTCATATATTGCATGTGTAAAAAATCCAAAAATATCATGCATTTCATACACTTTAGGTCTTATTTTCCCATCTAGGCTACTTGTCCTCTATATTTATCTTATGATGTGCCCCGTGACTTGCTTGAAATGTTTGAAACTTTGAATTGTTTTATATACTTTTGGGGAACAAGATTGATGAGATAATTGAGCATGTATAGTCTTTGGAATTTAAGTGGTATTGGAGTTCTAACAATTTTACCTTGTGAGTAATTTTGACCTTATCGGGACTACACATATATGTCCTCTAGTTTCTTTGTGTGTGAATACTCTCCTTGATTACTTCCTCTTTAAATTGCGTTTAGATATCTTTATTGAGGCTACATTTATACGATTTTTACATGTGACCTTAAAGTGATTGAGGCATGATTTTCTTTTAGCCATATCATACTCTACCCACCCGTATACATTATTCTTTGCTTGAAGCCCATTTGAGCCTTATAAGCCTATTTTGTTAGCTCTACGAAATCTTCCTAGCTAATGATTAGCTTGACCCATCCGGGAATTAGGAAAAGAGTTGGTGAATATCTTCATGTATTGATGGAGTTGCTTTGAGTTGAGAAATTATGTTGTGTAATCCATTTGTACTTCATAGAGATGGTTTATATGTGCTTATTACTTGGGACCTAAGGAGGATAAAATTCACTTAGGGGTAAAAGTCAAGAAAAAAAAAAGAAAAAAAAAAGAAAAAGAAATCATTATCAAAAAGAAAAAATGAATGAGTTTGTGTGGATATTTGAAAATTGTGTGCGAATTTGTATTGTGAAGGAGTACAATGTTATTGGAATGGTATATGAAGTGTTTAGGTGTTGGTGTTTTTCTGGTTGTTAATTACCCCTTTTTCCCGGATTTTTAGCACCACATAACCTAAATAATTTTCATACCCTATGTTCCTACCATGACTCCATTACAACCCATACAAAGACCTCATGATTTTGGTTGCATGTGAAGTCACTAGCAGTGGAGATTTAGACCACTGATGCAATTTTGTTGTAGCTAAGTTTTCAAGGATTGAGTTTGAGTGTGAATGTTTAACCCTAAACACATGAGCGAGAGTGAAAACACATTTTCCTGGTGAGGTTGAATGAATATGGTTGCTTTATTCCTTGGATTGCACCTATACATGTTATGACGTTCTTTGTCAATCTTTGTTTCCCTATTTTCGAGCCTTAAGTGTTTTCCCAAAGTGATTACATGGATCGCTTGTTTGTGGGGTGTTGATTAGATTTGGTTTTAATTGCTTGAGGACAAGCAAAGGCTTAAGTGTGTGGGAATTTGATAGCATTCATTTAGGTAGGCATATTAGGTTGCATTTAGCATGATTGAGATGTGTATAATACATGGTTTAGGCTAGATTTTCATTTATACTTGTGTTGTTGGTGGAGTCGGAATCTACACGCTTTTATGGATTATTTTAGGTATATGTGGATCTGACGAGGAATGAGGAAGCTCATGGATGAAGGAAGAGTGAAGAGGAGAAGGAAAAGTGAAGAGCCCGGGAGCGGAATCGAAGTTAGAGAGCCTATGTGAAGAACAAGTCAGCAGAAGTTGTCGTCAGACAAGCTGAACTTGTAACGCACCTTCTGGAGGGGTCAGTGCTCCGATTGACTATTATAAGCAAGCATTGGAAAGCTCTTTCCGAGATCTACAACTTTTGCGTTGACATCAAGACAAAATTCGAAGAGGAAAAATCGATATGAACAGTAAAAGCCGCCCCACGGCTCGTAGCTCAAACAAACTATTTCGCAATCCCCTGGCCGCCCCGCGGCCTCGGTTGGCTGCCCCGCAGCCTCTGCAGAAACGCCAAATCTGTTGATGAACTTTTTATCTCTTTAATTAGGTTTTTAGAATTATTACACTAGTAGAAAAATGCGAATATAGCACGCTACCTAATAGGCCGGATGTGGGAAATCCGGGGTTTAATATGCTTCCAAGCTTTTATCTTTTTAAAAAAAAAAAAATTATAGAGTATATAACCCGGATATAATGCGCGACCGGGTTAAAATGTCGTGTGGAAATTTCCTTCGCCTTAATCAAATAACCTTGAGATTAAATATCCGGGTTCTTAGTATCATCTAATGACCCGGGCGTGTCACCAGTCTCCTAGGTCCGGGCTAATAGGTACACACTCCACCAAACATTAAAAAATGCCCGTAGTAGCATCCGGGACATAAAGTAGGGGCGCGAAAGTAAAAAGAAAAAGCACCAACTCTGAACTTTTCACACGACATTTTAGTTTGCTCAAAATCAAATCGAAGAATCTCCAGATCGAAAGTTCTCCTGCCGTCGACCGAAGGGAAGCCCTAACTCCCGCCGTCTTCACCATATACGCCGCCTTCGCCGACCAACTCCTTCCTTGCCTGCCGCCAAAGCTCGGTTGCTCAGAGAAGGAGCTTTGCCCTAACTTTCGCCATCCCCGTCGTCTCTCCGTCGCCTCTCGCTGTCTCACCGAGGTAATTGCCCTAAATCTGTCTTCCTCTCTCTCCTTCTCTCTTCCTATTTGCTGTCTGTTTGGGGATTTATACATTACCTTAGGCACTGAAATCAATCCTTTGCTTCGTTCAACAATTTTAATAAAATTTAGTATGGCAGTTCAACAATTTTGAAAAAATTGAGTCGAAAATCAAAGGGAACAAGCCTTTCTACAACTCACCATACCTTCTTTTCCACTGATACTACTAGTGTTATGCCTTCTTTTCTGAAACTCTCAACCTCGACTCCTAATATACAGAGGTAATTTCATATCCAGAATCGGTTTCCCTACTACTCTTTTAGATGTAATTGGAGCAAGTTTGTTGTGGAATTGTAAAGGGATAAATTTTGTTGATTCGTAGATTGGGGTGGAATATACTAATTTGTTCAGTTGATTTATCTGCTTGATAGTTTTTTTTCTTTATATATGAATATTGACTCTTCAGGGTGTGAATTCCTGTCCTATATTTTGGTTGTGAAATGGTCAATTAGAGTCGTTTATGATAAAAGATTGTAAAGAAATGGCTGATTAGCTGCCACATGTTTTGCAAATGAATTGGTCTCATTGTGTTTTCCCGGTAGAAGATGATTATAAAATTAATCTTTGTGTTTGTTCTAGGTGTTTTCCAAGAAGGATGATTATGATATTAGTCTTTGTGTTTGTCCAAAGAAATAGGATGCGATCTCTTATTATAAAAAACCTTCATGGAAGTCGAATTAATCAATTTTAGGCTTCCAATTTTAGTTGTATGAAACCATTTTTTTGTGATGTCTTCTAAGGTTTATTAAGGTCGTTCAGTTACGTCTAGTTAGAAGGCACTTTACAGTTTACACCATGTTCCATTTTGTGCATAAGCTTTACAAGTTCGATTAAAATTTTAGAGTCTATATATTGAGTCATATTTACTCACATCTAAGATATTGTTTCCTTATTGACTCACATTATTTGGTTTCTAAAGCATTAAATTAAGTTCTTAGAGCACCCACATTATTGGTGATTTTATTCCAGTTAGAAACCATGTCTTTACTTCATGTTAGAAACCATGTGTTGTGACAGGGGTACACACTAGAGTGTTGATTTGTACCTTTATCCTTTGCGTAGCAATTTACCAAGAAAATAATCAGGAAGCACTAGTGCAATGGTTGTATTCATCAAGATAGGCCTAAGAATAGACTTGGAAAAAGGGGTGGAACTGCACTTGTTGTGACAGAAGCATTCAAGAGCCTTACATCCATTCCTCTCTTTTGGTTGCAAGGTAAACTTATTCAATTCTTAACCTTACCTTATGTTATAATGATAGTTTCTAATCATATCTTCTCTTTTAATGGTGATTAGCTGTAGCATCATTTTGTGAGTGGATTTTATTGTGATTTTATTTATTAATGCTATTATAAGTGATTTTATTGGGATTTTATTTTGATCAATTGATTTATAACCAAGTGCTTGACATGTCATACGACTCTTACTTATATGGTATTATAAGTTGATTTATAAGTGTTTAAATATAAACAAACTAGTTTAATGACATGTATATAACAACCCTATGTTATATTTCTTCAGCTTATAAACATCTTTCACAATCTGTAAGGCAGTCTATTTTCATTCATGCTTGATTTTATTTTGTCAATAAAAGAGTATTTTTTTATATAAATAAATAAAACGTAGGGTCTAAATTCTTGAATATTCACAAGTGTTCATGGTTATACTTCGATTATAATTATCAAATCATTAGGATGATTTGAATATCACTCTTTGTTTATTTTGTGTATATTGTAGAATGATTGATAAGTCATGGATGTTAGCTAGTCGAATGTCGTCTCAATATGTGGGAGGGGCTGAACAGTTTTATCGCATTTTCAATTGATCATGGTGCGAATCCAAATAAAATGATATGTCCTTGCATAAGGTGTGATTTCTCTAGGACATATACGGTCAAAGAGATAATGGATCATTTGATATGTGAGGGAATAGATCCTAATTACAAGGTATGGATATTTCATAGAGAGAGAGAGCACCTTCCCATTCTGTTAGTTGTGAGACATCAACCTTCAACGCGGTTGACACCGACGAAGGGGATCGAGTAGAAGATATGATCCATGATATTGATCAAATTCAGATGGATCGTCCAGAGATGTTTGAAAATTTTGTTAATGATGCCCATAGGCCCTTATTCCCCGATTGTACGAAGTTTACCAGATTGCCTGCGGTGCTGAAGTTGTATAACTTAAAAGTGGGTAATGGATGGACTGATAAGAGCTTCACTACATTACTTGAGCTTCTGAAAGAAATGCTTCCGGATCAGAATTTTCTTCCTAGTAGCACTTACGAGGCGAAGAAGCTTATACGCTCCGTGGGTATGGATTTCGTGAAAATACATGCTTGTCCAAACGATTGTGTTCTTTACTGGAAGGAGAATGAATTCTTGGACAGTTGCCCAAATCCCGATTCTTGTGAACCACACTACAAGGATAACGGAGCTCCTGCTAAGGTGGTGTGGTATTTTCCAATAAGAACAAGGTTTCGTCGTCTTTTTGGTAACCCTGAAGATGCTAGAAATTTAATCTGGCAGGCAAATGGTAGAGAAAAAGATGGTAAGCTTCGCCATCCAGCAGATTCTCTACAATGGAAAAAAAATAAATGAGTTGTATCCCCAATTTGGAAATGAAGATAGAAAACTTCGCCTTGCACTGTCTACCGATGGGATGTATCCTTATGGCACTCTAAGTAGTATTCACAACACATGGACTGTTGTATTAGTGATATACAATCTTCCTCCATGGTTATGTATGAAGCAGAAATACATGATGTTGTCTCTCTTGATTGCAGGGCCAAAGAAACCGGGTAATGATATTGATGTTTATTTGAAACCTTTGATTGAAGATTTGAAGGATATGTGGGAAATTGGCATTGATGTTCATGATGCAAATCGGACCTTGGAGAACCGGTGGCTGAAGGTAAAGTGTATCATTCTTCATTGGGACAAGTACGACTTCATACTAGACCATTGGAGAGTGGTTATGTCAAGGTGTCAATAGTCACACCTATAATGGGTGACATGAAGTTGCCATGCCCAACTGATGAGGCCACCTATGTGAAAGATGCTGTAGGGCAATTCATTGCATGGCCAGAGCATCTTGTGATCTCATGCGAGGTAATTTGTCGACATTACATGTAGTTAAGCCATATTATCTCCTTGAATAAACGTATTCTGTGTTATTATCCTTATGGTTTATATATTTATATGGAATTGCTAAGGTCTCAAAACAATCTGAACAAGACTCATCAAAGAAAAAAATTAGGGAAAAGACATTGACAATTGAGTCTGGAATTGGGCAAAGTGATAGCGATTCAATGCCACGTGATTTGGAGGCATACAATTGGATATTTGAAGAATTCACTAAAAACCAAGTGCGACATCTTGAGATTCCGAAGGAAATTTTCAAGTGTGATAATCCTGGTGTAGACATTGGGAGGGGTGATATTGAGGGATATTTTGATAAGAAAGAGATCAAACCTTGTCATATGTTGTTATACATAAGGTTAGTATGCACATGACACTTACCATTTTTTAATGTCATTTTGACTTCATATTTTGACCTACCTAATGCATATTTGGGTGTATATATAGATATGTATATGATACACTTGAAGGAGATGAAGACAAGTTCAAATTTCTTTGTCCGGATCAAATTTCACCAGACGATCGGAGCCTCGAGCAGAGGGCTGCTTATATTGCAAATGCCATGGACGGCGATGTTAAAGGAAAACTATTCTTGGCACCATATCATTTTAAGTAAGAAATCTGATTCTAAATAGTATTACTGTTCACTTTAACTATTCTTGGCACAATATTCTGAGTTACAGTTTAATATGCATGCACATAAAGATAATTATCATTATTTGTAGTCACCAGTGGGTGTTGCTCATACTGATTCCGCATTTGGGTTCCGCTTATTGGATTGATCCACAAGGCCAAAATAGGCATCCAGCTGTTGATAAATTAGTCGCAATGTAAGTTGAGTAATGTTGTCTTCAATATTTCAAGTGAGTAATGTTGTCTTCACTTTAATGCATGAGAATTTATTTCTATGGAATCTTTTTTTCCAGGAGCTATAAATTGAAGTTTTTCAAATTGGGCATGAAAACTCCTCGAAAAGATACTCGGTGGCATGTTGTCAAGGTTAAACTATTTGTTTCCATCACATATTATTTTCATTTAAAGTTGGCGGGGTAAAAATCTGATGTATGCATGGTATCATTTGTAGTGTCCTTGTTCGTCTACCCCCATTGATTGCGGATATTATGTCTTGAAGTTTATGCGTGATATAATACGTCGAGGGTCTTCTATTATTCCGCTCAAGGTTAGGTTTTCCAATTTAGCAAGAGTACTTACATGTGTTTTTCTTTAAAGTTTTATTATATGTTGTTCTCAATTCATCTTGGAGCTACAAATTTTATATATTTTGAAGCATGTTTGAATGAATGTTGTAGGTTATTATTATTATTACAGTATTATTATTTTTTTGTCATGATTTCATGATTATATTAGTTTTTTTTGTAGGTCATGATTGATGAGGTTATAACTAATTAGTATTTTGCAATATGATTTAGGGGTGTTCTGATTTCTAACGTTTTGCAATATAATTTAGGGGTGTTCTGATTTTGCAATATATACATATATATTATTCAAGTGTGACTTTGTCTTACATGGTTTTCTTATTGTCAGTGGTTCAGTGGCGATGATACTTATAAAACCCGAGATATTGTTGAAATTCAAAGAGAGTGGTTAGACAATTTATTTGCTCTGATCATGTAAGTAAGAATTCAATGAAATATTATTGGTAATGGGTTATTTTATTCATCGTCATTGTGAGCTTATGTTGATTGTTGGTAAAAAAAATGCAGGGCCTAAAGTCAGCCTATTTTATCGCATATGCAAGTATCAAATGGTACGTCTTTTTAATACACTTCATTTTCGAATCGATCCTAACAATTTTTGGGCAATTTACCCAATGAGTTAACCAATGGAGTTGCTTCAGTAGATACCAAGTGGGTACACCTTCTTGAAATGTTTGAAGAGGCATGGGGTTTGGTTTGGGGTGTTGGGTTCCCTTTCTCTTGAAATGTTTGAAGAGGCATGCATTCTGGTCACCACACCCACCGTAGACATGGCTTTGCTAATTTTAGACAAGGGAGGAAATAAGTTATAAATAAATAAATAAATTAGAAATAAATTAAAAGTTTTGTGGTATGTGTATGTACTGAAAACTATATATGTTTATGAGCAACTCATAAGATAAAATTGACGAAACACCAAATTATAAATAATATTTAATCATATGCATAAACGGGTTCCCGCTATATAAATTAACCCATATCAAGTTAAATGGTGGATTTTCCCACCAATCCCCACCTAAATACACCAAGTGTAGATAAGCCCATGAAGTGCCACGTGGGGGACACTTGTTCCGGGCCATGCGACACTTGTCCCGAGCCATGCTACACTTGTCGTCGGTCTTTTTACATGTGTTGGGCATGGTACTTAAAGCTTACACTATCAATAAGGCTTGATGGCCTCAAATCAAGGGGTCGGATTTTGATGGCTCAAAGAGCCTTCCCGAGCGAGATTCGTCTCGCCTAGCAGGAGCCGATGATTGATGGAGCCCTGGGAGGACGGTGGTCCGCGGATGGCTTGAGCTCGGATCGGCACAGGTTTGGGTACGCCAACGGTAATCTCGTCGAGCGTCTCAGGTAAGCCCGATCGTCTGAGCTCGCTCGCGCTCCACTTGATCCCGGAACGCGCCGAAACGGGATTCTGAAAATCGGGCTTCGTTATTGGCACCATCTGTGGGAAACATTCACCCTAAGAGGTGATCTAGTTAAGGTAATTCATCAGCTTGGTTTATCTTAATTATTATTAGGTTCCAAAATTGATAAATTCAGATATAAAGAAACAAGCAGCTGAGATTGGAAGTAGTACGCCTACTGATCTTTTGGTTGAATGGGGTATAACTTATTATTTTGAAGAGCTAAACACCTAGCTGTTTTTGCTCCAATCAATTTAAGTGTGTTAATCTATTTTAAATAGTTGTACAATTCATTTGAGGATATGTATGCTTTCATCCGCGGAAGGTTGATAGCCAAAATGATTTTTGTGTATTTACACCCAGGGTTTGGAGATTTGGAATCTTCATGGGCACCCCGTTATATAGTAAATTAGTAATGTATGAGGATGAGATACCGGCCATACATATCAGAGAGCTAATTGGCGCTAGAAAGGGGGCAATTGGTCAAAATGTTAGCCCAAGCAGAGTGTTATTGTTGTTTCCAACAATTGGCTTCAAGAGATTATTCATTTGGGAGATTATGGGTACTAAATTTACATATGAACTCACATGTTTAGTTACTGTCATCCTTTTATTATTCCAAATAGTTGCTGCTACAAGGGCTGTTTATTAAAAGTCTGAGTTAGCAAATAGAATAGGTGCATGCTTGTCGTCCTTGATCATTTTCGGATAAGGAGTTAATGAATTGAAGAGTGAAATAGTTTTGCTTATTTTCATTCATGTAGGCATGAGTAAAAGCACTTTAGAAAATCAAGTTGAATTTCAAAGAGTAAATGTATGATGCCCATGTATATATGCATAAGTGCTAGGGTACTATCGCTCTGTCAAGATTTTTTACTTTAAAGCAAACAGGCAAGCTGAGGGTGCATAGTAGTATTGCCAGTATGTGGCATTGAAATGAAAGCTTTGCGCCCAATATTTAAGATTTGAGAAATATGACAGCGAATACTTATACAAATGCTTGTATACATATGCTTAGTTAGTTTATAAACAAAAAAGCCTGCGCACAAACAACTGCATGCAATATATGTTTGCGACTATGGGCAGCGGCACGGAGGTTCAGGCCCTCCTTCTAGCGCCAGCATCCGGTCGTAGAGCTGGCCTCTCGGATCGTAGATTTTATTAAGACCCATTACGCGTGATCTTGCTCCGCGTCGGGCATCCAGTCATAGAGCTGGCCTCCCGGATCGTAGATTTTATTAAGTCCCATTACGCGTGATCTTGCTCCGCGTCAGGCATCCGGTCGTAGAGTTGGCCTCCCGGATCGTAGATTTTATTAAGTCTCATTATGCGTGATCTTGCTCCGCGTCAGGCATCCGGTCGTAGAGCTGGTCGCCCGGATCGTAGATTTTATTAAGTCCCATTACGCGTGATCTCGCTCCGCGTCGGGCATCCGGTCGTAGAGCTGGCCTCCAGGATCGTAGATTTTATTAAGTTCCATTACGCGTGATCTTGCTCCGCGTCGGGCATCCGGTCGTAGAGCTGGCCTCTCGGGTCGTAGATTTTATTAAGTCCCATTACGCGTGATCTTGCACCGCGTCGAGCATCCGGTCGAAGAGCTGGCCTCCCGGATCGTAGATTTTATTAAGTCCCATTATGCATGATGTTGCTCCGCATCGGGCATCCGGTTGTAGAGCTGGCCTCCCGGATCATAGATTTTATGAAGTCCCATTGCGCGTGATCTGGCTCCGCGTCGGGCCTCCGATCGAAGCTATATTATCGGAGATGAGTTTTTTATTAAGTCTCAGGGCGCTAGAGCTTGGCTCCGCGTCGGGCCTCCGATCGAAGCTATATTCTCGGAGATGAGTTTTTTATTAAGTCTCAGGACGCTGGAGCCTGGCTCCGTGTCGGGCCTCCAATCGAAGCTATATTCTCGGAGATGAGTTTTTTAAGTCCCAAGACGCTGGAGCTTGGCTCCGCGTTGGGCCTCCGATCGCAGCTATATTCTCGGAGATGAGTTTTTTATTAAGTCCCAGGGCGCTGGAGCTTGGCTCTGCGTCGGGCCTCCGATCGAAGCTATATTCTCGGAGATTAGTTTTTTATTAAGTCCCAGGACGTTGGAGCTTGGCTCCACGTCGGACCTCCGATCGAAGCTATATTCTCGGAGATGAGTTTTTTAAGTCCCAGGACGCTGGAGCTTGGCTCCGTGTCGGGCCTCCGATCGAAGCTATATTCTCGGAGATGAGTTTTTTATTAAGTCCCAGGACGCTGGAGCTTGGCTCCGCCTCGGGCCTCCGATCGAAGCTATATTCTAGGAGATTAGTTTTTAAAGTCCCAGGACGTTGGAGCTTGGCTCCACGTCGGGCCTCCGATCGAAGCTATATTCTCGGAGATGAGTTTTTTATTAAGTCCCAGGGCGCTGGAGCTTGGCTCCGCATCGGGCCTCCGATCGAAGCTATATTCTCGGAGATGTGTTTTTTAAGTCCCAGGATGCTGGAGCTTGGCTCTGCGTTGGGCCTCCGATCGAAGCTATATTCTCGGAGATTAGTTTTTTATTAAGTCCCACGACGCTGGAGCTTGGCTCCGCGTCGGGCCTCCGATCGAAGCTATATTTTCGGAGATGAGTTTTTTGAGTCCTAGGACGCTGGAGCTTGGCTCCGCGTCGGGCCTCCGATCGAAGCTGTATTCTCGGAGATGAGATTTTTTATAAGTCCCTCGACACTGGAGCTGTTCAAGGTAAGTAATCCGCTTATCTTACTTTGATAAAGGTCCTAAAATTAAAAATTTTGACTTCGGGATAAAACAAGTGGCTTGAAGTAGGATTTGATTTCATTCAAAATGAGTATTTAAATGTTTTGGGTTTGCTGAGTATAAGTACCCAACGGATGCGATTCAAACATATTTGAATAAGACATACGTTAATACTTATTAATCACTCCTACACATTTAAAAATCGGCTTTATGTGGGATTTAGTAAGAGTATACTCTTGCTTAGTGGCGATCAGAAGCTTCATGTACATCACATTAAGGAGCCGTCCTCGGCCCCTCATTTCAAAGAATAAATATAATCTGTCATCCGCGCAAGAACGAGGGTTTGGATGGGTCCGTAATCAGAACATCGTCAAGTTGTGCCATCCGCAGATGGGTATATCTGCAGACATAGATCTACCAAAATTGATCTGCGAGTGTTGATTGAATTGGAGTGGAATAGCGCCCGGGGTTGCATCTACTCTACCTCGTTGGTCGAGTCAGTTCCGCATCTTCAACCGCGTCGACTCTACATCGTTCTTCAATTGTGTCCCGTGCCAGAGGATGCATGTGTTGTCGTTAACTCAAAAAGAGACTTGTTAAGTTCAAATACCATCCGCGGACGAACAGAGCAACGAAGATTGGGTTCAGGTCCACCAGGAGACCAGACACGGACTGGAGAATTATGCCGATCTATCTTGCCCACGACTATTGTGACGGTAAGGTCAAAGTCGCGTTAGAGCCTTTAATTGTTTCACAAGTTCTAGCCGTGCACCATGATCTAGCCGTGATCAGAAAAGCAAAGTAGTGGGACCGAGTCTAGCCTCGCACCACGGTCAATTAAAAGCATCCTACACTGGCAATAGTGCTTTTAGAGCAGCTGTTATATATTCGGAAGGCTTTGAATGCTTAAAAAAGACTTCTTATCTAGAGCTAAGTTTGATAGCTCGTTCCGTAAAGACTTGCGCATTTGTGGTTGCACTTTTAGCTGCACAATCAAGTGAGCTCAGGAGTTTGCTTGTCCTAGACCGCGACCGATATGAGATCTCACGTGTTTGAATGAACAAAGCAGGCGCGGACGAGTCCACTCACTTGCCGCCTCACACGTCAAGAACAAAGTAAAATACGATCTAAAACTATGGGCGGCGAGTCCACTCAATTACATGCGAGGATGTCTGAGAATTTGGAATCGGCACTTGGGGATGGATGGCGCTGCTGTGACCTATGGGCCTGAAACTACGGGTCTCCCTGCGACATGCTTGGGATGACTTGATCGAAGCTCCAGTGTGCTTGATATCGCGCAGCGTGAATGTATTAATCCAAGGTTTCCATCCGCCGGAGAGTGGCAGGATGTTGTGCACGAATCAACGAGTCATGCAGCAGAGAAAGCAAATCAGCGCATTAGATAAGTAAAATAAATATTTGAACAAGTGGAACACTTATTATTGAATAAAAGGACGCGTGAGTTTGCTCCGCGCCAGGGCATCCAGTCGTAGAGCTAGCTTCCCGGATCGAAGATTTCTTCAAGTCTCAGGACGCTGAAGCTTGCTCCACGTCAGTATAAACTAAGTCCCTCAACACCGGAGCTTTCATCCGCGGAGGGTTTCCTGATTGAACTACGAAAGGCTTGATTCTCTTCTCAAAGAGATACGTAGGCAACCCACTGATAAGTTGGGTACAACCCAGACCAAACAAACTTAGTTAAAATATTACACAAAAAGTTTGATATATGGAAGACAAAGTACAAATGCATATGCTGTCTCGTTTGAATCGAACCCTAGCTAAGACTCGTCTTAACTATGGTCCGAGGAGCTGTGACGAAACACCAAATTATAAATAATATTTAATCGTATGCATAAACGGGTTCCCGCTATATAAATTAACCCGTATCAAGTTAAATGGTGGATTTTCCCACCAATCCCCACCTGTTGAAGGAGGAAATCGAGAATTGCAAATAGAATGTAAATAAAATAAGGCAAACTAGATTCCGTCCCTTGCAAATGATTACAAGAATTCCTCCCGATGCAGCAGTGGGAAGTCAGGATCGATCCACGAGGAAGCGTGTCAGCGGATCCTAGTCAGCGGTGGAATCTCACAGCAGAAGTCGACCACAGTGCTCAATCTCGACTAGGGTTAGTCGACAGAAGATCGGGCAAGTCGAACACAGCAGCAGTAGTTCCCTGGTTTTTACTAGATATCGAGTAACCTTCCTCGATATCAAGGAGAGTTTTATCGATGTCGAGTTCCTGGATTCAGACACAGAAGCAACAGCAGTCTCTTCGACCAAAGATCAGTAGTCGATATGGACTAGAATTAGTCGATATCGAGGAGGACAGAAAACTTAAAGTGAACAAAAGTAAAGAACAAGACTTGCAGGATTTCGAAATAAACTATGTGTGTGAAAACTTCCAAGATTGGGGTTTGCAACAACAATAACCAAGCATGCATAAGGCAAGAATAAAACAGATAATCATGTAACTTGCATCGAAGGATTAAGCTTTTGCCTTTTCCAACAATTAGACAACTCTTTCAAAGAAACCCTAATTGTATCTACTGATTTTATGTTTACAATCCAAGTTGTTAGCATGGACCTCCATTAGATGGGTAATAAACATATATCAAGTAGTAGATGCTCAAAACATGATAAAAGTCGGACCTTTACCTCAAACGCGCATGGCTATCGTCGGGCTCGCCTCAACCCTAGAAGTGGATGGACTACTCGCGCTTCATTGCAATTTCAGACATTGTTGATAGAAAATAAACTACTTGCATTAAACCAAATAGAGCTTTACAACCAAAGGAAGCCAATTCCGCTCTCGCTTCACCAACCCTCTTGGCCACTCACTCTCTCTCTCTATCTCTATGTAACTAATTGTGTCTTGAATTGAATGAATAGAAATCAGCCCCTAGGGCCTTATTTATAGGCTTCTAATCCTTGCTAATCAAGGAAAGAAATCTCTATCTATATCTAAAGATAAAATTTAAATAAAAGGAACATTTATCTTAAAGGGAAAATATATCTAAAAAGCTAAATATCTTCAAGCGTGGATAAATCCTCTCTCCATGGATAGTTGTTGATAGACTTGATAGAGCTCGGACTTCTTCGTTCCCAAGAAAGCCCAAACCGTGTCGAACAGCCCAACCGCGGAACGCGGCCCAGAAAAGATCTCCTCGATATCGAGTAAACTACTCGATATCGAGTAACTCCGTCGTCGACTTCAGCTTCACTGGTCTTCTCGAGTAACTGGTTCTCGATCCGGCTCGGACAGGTGTTCTGGTCTTTGTCGATATCGAGCAAACTACTCGATATCGAGTACATGGTGTCATCGACTTGCTGTCCTGGTGTTGTCGAGCAACCTCTCCCCGATCTGGCTTGGGCATGGGCTTCTGATCTTGTCGATACCGAGTAGAGTACTCGATATCGTGTATGTGCTGCTCGGTATGGCTTCTTCTCGGCTTCTCGATCAGGTTGTCTTCCTCGACTCCAGGCATGATCTTCAGGTCTTGTCGATATCGAGTAAAGTACTCGATATCGAGTAACTCTCTGGAGTCGGGTAGCTCTTGTCTTCAGTTCCTCGACCAGCTTGTCCTCGATTATGCTGTGCCCGGACTCTTTTGGTCGATATCGAGAAAGTGTACTAGATATCGAGTAAGGCTCAGCTTCCGTCTTTGCTTCTTGGTTTTGTCCCGGAATGGCTCCAAATTCTGTAATATTAAACCAAAACTTATGTAGATCTCCATTTCTTACAAATAAGCATATACTACATAAATTCGACATATTCCCATCCCGAAATATGCAAAGTGTATAAAATAAAGAGCTTAAATGTACATTTCAACATGGCTATTTTAGTGGACATCAAATCACCCCATACTTAAGCTTGCTTGTCTCCAAGCAATAACTTGGATGGTCATTCAAGGGAAGAATTTAAACTCTCAACATCATCGATTCATTCTCATATAACCCTGCAATCAATTACCATCCTTGAAAAGGTACTAGTGTCACAAATTCATACATGTGCAATTAAAAAGCAACATCTACTCACAAAAGGAGGGTTATGCAAAAAAAATTCATGTGACAAAGCATTAATAATCAAGAGGACTTTAATTAAGCTCAATAAGGAGTAGATTTGGTAAAAGGCTAAACGTGGGCAATTTTTGGCACGGTGGTGCTTAATGATCCGGGGAAATGGAGTATTTCCAAACTGAATTTCCGCATTCCTCCTTCATAAGATTCATCACCTTTCATAATGCTTTTATCAATAATAATGCTTTTACCTCTTTAACCTCAGCACTGCCTTCTCGCGAGTCACAAACATGGGTGTCATGAATGGCCCCGGATACTTAGTGCTTTGGACTCCTCATCTGGTGTCCCATCTCGCCAAACTATTATCTCAGCGAGCAGGGTCGATCTTTGATCAGATTTTCTTTCACTCATTAAATTTTCCATATACTTTAAACAATGCTTCCAAACTCCAATAATGATAACAACAACACAAACACCATATAACATCTCCATAATGTAACATCATTCTCAACATAATCCTCGGATGGAAATAAGGTAAAGAATGGGCAATATTTAGATCATGTGGAGCAAATATGAAATAAGGCATATAATGGCTTTTGTGATGCATAAGCATATGTAAGGCTAGGAATATAAACAATGAGCATTATATGGAAATATAAAGTCCTCCATCCTCTTATTATGCAACATGTCAAAAGCAACTTCAAATTTTACCTCCTTTCATGGTTTTCAAGAAAATATGCACTTCATTGTGACTTCCCTTTACTAGGCAATTTCATGCTATATCTCTAATGAATCCAATTTTGCATCGTCGAGTTCAATAAAGCTTCCATGACACTATTTCTTTAGACAATTTACAAGCATTGGGAGATATGTCATAGAACTTTGAGTTTTAGTCTTATGCACAAAAATTTAAAATTTAAAATTTTACTCAAAATTCGCCATGTAAAACCAAAAGCAAGAATAAAACATATAATAATGATAACGAGCTCTTTCTCCAACCCATACTTAAAATATACAGTGTCCCCACTGTATAAAATAAAAAAAAACAAGGATAAAGGAAGGAACTCACCGAATAACGCGTGGAGGAAGGCAATACAGGGCATGTTGAGGAACTGAGTTGGTCGATATCGAGTACAGTACTCGATATCGAGTAGGCTGTCAACGTCGAGTGGAATGCTGAAGTCGAGGAGCCTTCTGACTTTGGTCGATATCGAGTTGGCCTACTCGATATCGAGTAAACTGGGCTGCTCCTCTTTGGTCGTTCTCGACTTGGCCTTCGTCGATTCCGACTGTTTTTCAGGGACTTCTTATTCCACCTTTCGTGATCCTTTTATGCTTGCCGACCTAAAAGTGTTAGATTGCACACAAAGACAAGACTTTCCACATGAAGTATTCTAATCTAAAAAACCAAAAACAAAAACCAAAATCAAAAGTTCCAAAGTCCAAAATTCAAAAGTTTTATATACATGCTCTTGATTTTAGAGTCGCTAGGCCGACTTCTCCGTTTGTGCTTAAGGACTGTCAATGTGGGGCCCGCTTGTGCTTGGCCCTTCCCCTGGATCATCTAGGTCCTGATTGTAGTATGCAAGCTTAGCTGATAGGTGGTCGCTTGCATAATCTCCCTTTCCTTCCTTCTTTTTCTTTCCAGCCCTCATTTTCCGCAGATTCTCTCGCTATGGGGCCTTACCTCCCCTTAAATTATTTATAAATTTCTTAATGGACTGAGGAGGAGTAGAATTTATACCTGAACTTACCTTCTCGGGCCCAAAACAGAAAACTTCGGGTTTAGGGTTAGTCGATATCGAGCAGGAATGGTCGATATCGAGTACAGGGACCCCATACTTAGGCTCTTAGCAAGTTTGTGGCTCAGTAGAGGAAGTCGATGTCGAGGATTGTTGGTCGATATCGAGTAGCACCTTGGTCGATATCGAGCAGGGCTCGTCGATATCGAGCAGTTGTGGGCTGCCTTCTTCCGTTGTTTGCTTGATCCCGTGGTTGCTGATGCTTTTCACCTCCAGCCATGAAATTTCCTCCTTTGCAGGGCCAAAGGAGAAATCTAAGACCTCGTCGCCTATGGTGAAGGTGAGTAATCGTTGTTTGACACTAATCTTGGCATCTGCAGTAGCTAAGAAGGGTCTACCAAGAATAATAGGACTAGTAGGATCTTCAGCACAGTCTATAATAAGGAAATCTGCTAGAATAAAGAATTTACCAACCTGGACGGGGACATTCTCAACCATACCTGTAGGGATGACTACTGTATTGTTTTCCATGTATAACTTGGCATCCACAGGCTCTATACATCCTATCTTCAGTTTCCGCCAGATTGATAAGGGCATTATGCTCACGCTTGCTCCTAAATCACACAAGGACTCATATTTATATTGACCAAGTCCTACAGTAACAGAAAACTTACCAGGATCAGGCCTCTTTTCAAGGAAGTGGAGCATTTTGCATTCGCCAGCGATTTCTGAGAGTGATCGCTTGTTGCTCAGGATCTCCTTGAGGAATTTGACATAAGCAGGCATCTCTTGCAGAGCTTTTGTAAAAGTAATAAAGACATTCAGTTCTCGAAGCATATTAACAAAACGTTTAAACTTACCTGCAGTTGGATCCTTCAGTGCTTTGGAAGGGAAAGGCAGTGTCTTTTTCTGCTTCGGAGCCAGAACAGAAGTCGGAGGTGTTGCAGAGTCCTCGACATCGACCAGGGGTTGCTCGATATCGACAAGAGTTGTCGATCTCGAGTTGCTGAGCTGTGCAGTGAAGTCCGAGCTTGGCTTCCCCTCTGTGTCGAGTTGGTTCTTGTCGATTTCGACCAAAGTGTGGTCGATATCGAGTTGCTGCTGCTCGTTGTCGAGTTGCTGCTCTGCTTTGTCTTAGTGCTTCCCGACCTCTGGCTTGTGTAATTGGTGCCCGCTCCTGAGCTTTATAGCTGCGACGTGTCCGGTCTTCCCCTTAGGATTTGGTTCTGTTTGCCCAAGGAGTTGCCCGGTTGGTCATGGAATCTGCACGGCGAATTTACCCATCTGTGTCTCTATGCTCTTCTTCCATATGTCTAGCTCTCCAAATTTTGTATTGATGTTCTGGAACTGATTGTTGATGGTGCCCTGATTCCGGCGCATGTCCTCAAGGAGGAGCTGTTAGTCATCCCTTTTTTGGTCCCTTTCTAGATGTCTTGGAGCTCTGTATGGCGGGGGGTTCCTAGAAGGGCCTTGGTTCCATTGTGGTTGATAGAACCTTTGATCCCCCATATAACGATTGGGACCCCCTGCGTAAGCTACCTCTTCCTGGGTCTCTATCATCCTGACCTGCTCTATGTGTGGGCACTCAGTAGTGGTGTGCCACTGTGATCCGCATTCGATACAAGGCTGGTTGACAGAGAGATATTTGACTTGCTTGAGGAGCTTGCGATTCTGATCTCTGTAGTACTGCTCCCTGACATCTGGGTCAATCTCCTTAGAAGGCTTGTAGAGAGGCATGGATGGGGCTGGCCTGGCATAGAAGTTCTCATCATAGTTTGCAGTAGCCCCATACTTGTTATCGTAGTTGGTGAGCTTGTCGAGTACACCCCATGCGTCAGTTGGTGGCATCGTCAGATACTCATAGCGAGTATACTGGTTGATCCTGTCCTTAGTGACTTGGTCAAGAGAATTGAAGAAGATCTCTTGAATGACGTAGGGTGGCTGCCCATTAGTAGGGCAAGATCGCAACAGTTCCTTATATCGCTCCCATGCTTTTGCCAGCGGCTCCCCAGACTTTTGTTTGAAAGTTGTGATCTTCTGGCGAAGGAGTGCTGTCTTGGCAGGAAGAAAGAATTTGTTGAGAAATTTCTGCTCTACTTGAGCCCATGTTGTGAGGGATCGTGGTTTCAGCCCTTCTAGCCACTTCAATGCAGGACCAGTGAGAGACCAGCGGAAAGCCTTCATTTAGACATATTCCAGAGTAGTACCTTCAGCAAGAGTACGACACATGTCAGTAAAATTGGGAATATGTTCAAGAGGGCATTCATTAAATCTTCCATGAAAAGCATTATTTTTAAGTTCAATAAGGAAGTGAGTGCGAATTTCAAAGTTATTTTGAGGGATTAGAATCGCCGATTCAGGCACGACGAGAGTCGGATGCATATAATCATCTGCTGTGGTTGGGTATTGGGCAAGCTCACCTTCTGCTTGCCTCGCACGCTCAGCTTCCTGTTCCCTGGCTGCTCTCTCAGTGGAGAGAGCAGTATCTTTGGTGGCTAGTTCCCTCCGAAGCCTCTCAATTAGCTGTTCTTGTGTTTCTGCGGCCGCCATGGCTCTTTTCAGTTTAGCGTGGACGTGTAAGAGGCATTCCGGTTCGTCTAAACCGTCAAACTCAGGTGGTTGACCAGAACGGCGCATACACCTGCGAAGTAACTCAAAGCAGACGTGAGATTTAACTACCTAAGGCGCGAATGATTGCTTCCCCGGCAACGGCGCCAATTTGTTGAAGGAGGAAATCGAGAATTACAAATAGAATGTAAATAAAATAAGGCAAACCAGATTCCGTCCCTTGCAAATGATTACAAGACTTCCTCCCGATGCAGCAGTGGGAAGTCAGGATCGATCCATGAGGAAGCGTGTCAGCGGATCCTAGGCAGCGGTGGAATCTCACGGCGGAAGTCGACCACAGTGCTCGATCTTGACTAGGGTTAGTCGACAGAAGATCGGGCAAGTCGAACACAGCAGCAGCAGTTCCCTGGTTTTTACTCGATATCGAGTAACCTTCCTCGATATTGAGGAGAGTTTTATCGACGTTGGGTTCCTGGATTCAGAAACAGAAGCAACAGCAGTCTCTTCGACTGAAGATCAGTAGTCGATATCGACTAGAATTAGTCGATATCGAGGAGGACAGAAAACTTAAAGTGAACAAAAGTAAAGAACAAGACTTGCAGGATTTCGAAATAAACTATTTGTGTGAAAACTTCCAAGATTGGGGTTTGCAACAACAATAACCAAGCATGCATAAGGCAAGAATAAAACAGATAATCATGTAACTTGCATCGAAGGATTAAGCTTTCGCCTTTTCCAACAATTAGACAACTCTTTCAAGAAACCCTAATTGTATCTACTGATTTTATGTTTACAATCCAAGTTGTTAGCATGGACCTCCATTAGATGGGTAATAAATATATAACAAGTAGTAGATGCTCAAAACATGATAAAAGTCGGACATTTACCTCAAACACGCATGGCTATCGTCGGGCTCGCCCCAACCCTAGAAGTGGATGGACTAATCACGCTTCATTGCAATTTCAGACATTGTTGATGGAAAATAAACTACTTGCATTAAACCAAACAGAGCTTTACAACCAAAGGAAGCCAATTCCGCTCTCGCTTCACCAACCCTCTTGGCCACTCACTCTCTCTCTCTATCTCTATGTAACTAATTGTGTCTTGAATTGAATGAATAGAAATCAGCCCCTAGGGCCTTATTTATAGGCTTCTAATCCTTGCTAATTAAGGAAAGAAATCTCTATCTATATTTAAAGATAAAATTTAAATAAAAGGAACATTTATCTTAAAGGGAAAATATATCTAAAAAGCTAAATATCTTCAAGTGTGGATAAATCCTCTCTCCATGGATAGTTGTTGATAGACTTGATAGAGCTCGGACTCCTTCGTTCCCAAGAAAGCCCAAACCGTGTCGAACAGCCCAACCGCGGAACGCGGCCCAGAAAAAATCTCCTCGATATCGAGTAACTCCGTCGACGACTTCAGCTTCACTGGTCTTCTCGAGTAACTGGTTCTCGATCCGGCTCGGACAGGTGTTCTGGTCTTTGTCGATATCGAGCAAACTACTCGATATCGAGTACATGGTGTCATCGACTTGCTGGCCTGGTGTTGTCGAGCAACCTCTCCCTGATCTGGCTTGGGCATGGGCTTCTGATCTTGTCGATATCGAGTAGAGTACTCGATATCGAGTAAGTGCTGCTCGGTATGGCTTCTTCTCGGCTTCTCGATCAGGTGGTCTTCCTCGACTCCGGGCATGATCTTCAGGTCTTGTCGATATCGAGTAAAGTACTCGATATCGAGTAACTCTCTGGAGTCGGGTAGCTCTTGTCTTCAGTTCCTTGATCAGCTTGTCCTCGATTATGCTGTGCCCGGACTCTTTTGGTCGATATTGAGAAAGTGTACGGGATATTGAGTAAGGCTCATCTTCCGTCTTTGCTTCTTGGTTTTGTCCCGGAATGGCTCCAAATTCTGTAATATTAAACCAAAACTTATGTAGATCTCCATTTCTTGCAAATAAGCATATACTGCATAAATTCGACATATTCCCATCCCGAAATATGCAAAGTGTATAAAATAAAGAGCTTAAATGTGCATTTCAACCTGGCTATTTTAGTGGACATCACCACCTAAATACACCAAGTGTAGATAAGCCCATTAAGTGCCACGTGGGGGACACTTATTCCGGGCCATGCGACACTTGTCCCGAGCCATGTGACACTTGTCGTCGGTCTTTTTACATGTGTTGGGCATGGTACTTAAAGCTTACACTATAAATATGGCTTGATGGCCTCAAATCAAGGGGTCGGATTTTGATGGCTCTTTAGCCTTCCCGAGCGGGATTTTGATGGAGCCCTGGGAGGACGGTGGTCCGCGGATGGCTTGAGCTCGGATTGGCACAGGTTTGGGTACGCCGACGGTAATCTCGTCGAGCGTCTAAGGTAAGCCCGATCGTCTGAGCTCGCTCGCGCTCCACTTGATCCCGGAACCCGCCGACACGGGATTCTGAAAATCGGGCTTCGTAAAAAATCAGGTAGTGGGTTATGAAAATTGTGGAGCTTGTGGTCTTTATAAGTAAAGCCTAAAGGGCAAACGTTTAATATTTTTTATTTACTTATTTATTGTTATATGGTTTGATCCTAATTAATATAAGAAGATTGTAACTCAGATTTGCCTCCTTAGTTGGGTTTATTAGACTTTTCTGATGCGTTTATCTCTGCTGATTTTTGCAGGACGGAAGGAGATTTGAAATCACGAAGATAGCGATTCATGTCAGACGAAGAACCCACCGAGATTGTCTCTCAATTCTAGCATATCAGTTGTGTCTTTTAGCATCTAAACTCTCTAGTTATGTTTCGTTTTAGTTAATATCAGACATTTGGCTGGCCCTTGTCCTATATACATTAGTTCTACTGTGCAAGGGAGAGACAAGATCTTTACTCTAGTTTCAAGCTTCATCAAGTGCCATGTTCATGGTTTAGATCTCACTAGTATTTGGATTATCTTAATGAGAACATATTTACTTTTGATAATAACCTTGCATTGTGTTGGTGTTGCATTTTGTTGGTGTTTGAACGTGTTGTGTATATTTGTAAAAATAAACAGGTGAATAGGAACAATATCAAATGTACAGGTGGAATTGGACCTAATAAAATTGGCCATTTAAAAAAAAATTATATATATATATATATATATATATAAAAGAGCCCGGACGTATTAAATCCGGGACATAAACACATTTTGCAGCTGTAAAAAAACAGACCAAATAGCCCGGATCTACCAATATCCGGGCTTTATAATCTGTTTACATTCTTTTTTGGACAGGGAAAGTAGCCCGGAGATAAAACATCCAAGATATTTGATATACTAAATAACCCGGATATTAAACTTCCATCCGGGCTATAAAAGCTGTGAGATTTTTTTACCCAATTCGGACTGGCCTCTATTAGCCCGGGCGTGTAGATTTGGGGTCCGGGCTCTTTACCTATTATCACATTAACCTGATGCCCGGACCCCATATGCTCTATATCCGGGCTATAATACAAAAAATGCCCAGGCTCTTTAGCCTATTTTCTACTAGTGTTATTTGGCCAACTCTTTTGAGGTTTTTTAATAAAGACTTTCTAGGGTTTTATTTTAATCATCTAATTCCTTAGTTTATGCACTTGGAGATTATCAATTGAGAGAACCTTAGAGGGGAGCCTTCATGGCCATGGAGTGCTAAACTCTTCCGTTTCGTCTATGGATTGAAGCTTTGGTTTGATAAAGTTGTGAGATTTCTATTCTTGTTGATAATGCATATCTTAGATAGGCATTATAGGCATTTTTAGGTTAGTTAGGTTGCATTTAGGTAATAAATTGTGGTTAATTTGCATCTTGTGATTATTTTGGAAGAATTCGAATTCTGCGCGAATTTGTGGTTATTTTGCATAATTGAATCTGAATATCATTGAGAGATGCAATATCTTGGGAAGGAGATGCAAAAGACATTGGCATGGAGCACTTGAAGCAAGGAATGGAGAAGACAAACTTGGAGCTCTCTCGGTGAGGATAAGAGAAGCTAAAAACGAGATATGCCGCGACCGCAGCAGGCGTGCCGCGGCCGCAGCAATGGATGAGTGCAGCGGGTTTGGAAGAGCCGTGTGCCGCGGCCGCCGCATTGGTCATCAGCGCCGCCGTGTTTCATTTAATTAAATCCCTAGTTATGTTGTTTTGATTTGTGGCTGACTTAGACTTATTAAATGCCAAATGTTGTTAGTTTTGAATCACTTCTATTCTATTCCACGTTCTATCATACAATTAGAGATTGAGTGATGTTTTCCATGAGGAACTAAACTCATCTGTTCTGCTTACAGTTTGAAGCTTTATTTGGATTGATTGTGAGTTTCTAATTCTCGTTCCTTGTTTCCTATATTTGAATGCTTCAACTTCTTTGTGCTTGATTGTTTATTGTTTTGTTCTATCTTGTCTGGCCAACTTGTTAGATCAATTCAATTGCTAAGGTTTTGTAGATTTCTGATTGTGAACCTTAACTTAAGTAGCAAACTTGTCTCTTTAGGGCTGATTGAACTAATTGGATAAGTAGGAAAATGGATGTGTTGTTAAATCTCTCTTTATGGACTGCAAATACATTGGCTAATCCATGGACTTCAAACTATCAATTGGGTTAAATCCTTCTTTATGGACTGTTCGATTGATAAGGATTTCTATGACTGATTGGACTAGTAACTGTATTAGGTCAGGACAAGGGCATTCATAGGAAACTTAATAGGACGAGAAGAAGTTACAAGGATCGTTTCAACCAAATAAAGTGGAAAATTGTAGGTAGAACTTCTTCTCACAATTGTTGGAATCAAATTCATTTACTTTGCTTTCATTAATCTGCTTTGAGAAAAGGCGGATCTTTCACACACTCAAAAACCCCCTCTTTGGTTACTTAATTGGCACTTAAATCACATTGGAATAACAAATTTCCTTGTGGATCGACCTCTTACTTATTTCTATACTAGTTATAGGTTTTGAGTTTTACTTTCACGAATAAACGACATGTTTTCCCTCCGTCACTTGTTCTATTCCTACTTATTCGTATTGATTCTTTTGCGAATATTGTTGATTTCTTCTAGTCCGTACAACTAGTTGAGATTATTGCCAGGATTTTGTAGATTCGTCGTGGCGAACCTTAATCCATAGTAGCAATCATGCCTTTTTAGGACTCGTAGGACTTAACTGGTGTGTAGAGAATCAATTATATGTTAAATGCTGACTCGTAGCTTGGTGTTGCATGTATCCTGGTTAATCCTTAATCTTAATGTTACTATTAGGTTAAATCTTAACCAGGTTAGGGTTATCTAATTAGTAAGGGTTACTAGGACTCGTAGGACTAGTAATTTACACAAAATCTGGACAGGAACAATAATGGGATGAAAAGAGAATTTGAAGAAGAATCGATGATCCATCAACCAAATCAAGTGGATATTTATAAATGGAACTATTTTCTCAATTGTTATCTCTACTAACTTGCTTATAGTTTCTTTTCTTATCTTCAATCACCAAAACCCCTCTTTCCTATTAACTGGTAAATATACATTGCTTAGAAATACTTGATTCTCTGTGGGATCGACCCTTTACTTGCTTACTATACTAGTTTGTATATTTGAGTTTTACTTTTCATAGGAACAATGACAGTTTCCTCCTGTCAGTAAGTTTTCGATAACTATTGGATTTGGTTAATACAGGTTCAATGCTTTATGTGACTTAGGAGCCAATGTTAGTATCATGCCTTTATTAATCTGGTCCAATGCTTTATGCGAACAACAATGTAGTCATCCCAACAGGTATGGTGGACGATGTGCCAGTACAGGTAGGTAAGTTCTTTGTCCTTGCCGATTTCTTAGTTATCGATATGGAAGAGGACCCTGCTTGTCCAATTATTCTAGGGAGACATTTCTTAGCGACGGTGGATGCCAACATAAGCATAAGGAAGGGAGTACTCTCTTTCAACATCAGCGATGAGGTAATTGAGTATGCTTTTAATAAAACTGAAAGGCATACAGGTCATGTGGAAGAGGTCAAATCAATCTCATCTAGGTACATGACTTCCGGGGAGCCCACGGTAAGAAATATTTTAATCAAAGACTTATCTATACATGGGAGAGGTTTGCCTTGGTATGTGCGATTATGCAAGGTTTCCAATGAAGATCCTAAGGAGTACGAAGTAGGAGACAAGGTCTATGCCTCCAAGTCCAAGAATCATTGGTTTCCCAACAAGTTCAATCACAAAAAGATGGGACATTTCATGGTGCACTAGATCCATTTCGGAGCACTACAACTGATGGATAAAAATGAAGTCTTGTTCGACGCCCAATCTACATGGGCGCTGCAGATGCCACCTTGAGCTTAAACGGAAGAAGTCGACCTAGCGACTATAAAGTCAAGAGCTTGTAACAAAACAATTAGTTTTTGGATTTTGAGACACTTTTGCTTTTGCTTTTTGTTTTGAAACACTGTTTTTGGGTTTGCTATTGTGGATATTATCTGTCTAACAAATTTTGCAGGTACGAAAAAGTTGCAGAAGTACTCGACATCGACCACCCAGAATGAGCAAAAGAGTATTTGGTCGAGAAAGGATCATTCTGAGGCTTCCTTTGTACTCGAGATCGAGCAGATCTAGTCGACGTTGACTACTCTCCTCGAGATCGACCACTTCTACATCAACTTCAGCACTCAATTCCGACATTCTGCACATTTGTATAGTGAGCTTCTTTCTTTACCCTTGTTTTTATACAGTGAGGACATTGTAAAATTTAAGTATGGCGTAGGGAAAGGGCTTACTTAATGCATATTTGACTACATTTGACATTATTTGTGCATATTCAAGTTTATTTTTCTGAATTGTTCACGCATAGCATCTTTGGAATGATTATTTATCTAAGTGCTTACAAGTTGTTTCCCAAAGTCCATAAACATCACCCCCATCAAAAATGGATTCATTAGAGATATATCATGAAATTGCCTAGTAAAGAGAAGTCACAATGATGTGCATATTTTTATGAAAACCATGAAAGAAGGTAAATTTGAAGTTGCTTTTGACATATTGCACAATAAGAGGATGGAGGACTTTATATTTGTCATATAATGCTCATATGTTTATATATCCCTATCCATACCTATGCTTATGCATCACAAAAGACATATTGTGCCTTATTTTATATATTTGCTCCACATGATCTAAAAATTGCCTATTTCTTTACCTTATTTCTTTATCCAGGGAGTATGTTGAGAATGGAAGTTACATTATGGATATTATTATATGGTGTTTCTGTTGTTATATATAATTATTGGAGTTTGGTAGGAAATTCGAAGTTTATGGAAAATTTAATGAGTGAAAGAAAATTCGGTCACCTCAAGAGATAAAGGTAGATCGACCCTGTCTGCGTTGAGATGTTAGTCCTACAGGATGGGACACCAAGGTGAGAAGTCTGAAGCACTATGTATCCGGGGCCATTCATGACACCCATGTTTGCGACTCGCGAGAAGGCAGTGCTGAGGTTAGAGAGGTAAAAGCATAATATTGAAAAAAGCATGGAGCGAATGAGCAAAAGGTGAGAAATCAAAGGAAGAAGGAATGTGGTATGAAAGTTTGGAAATTACTCCATTTCTCCGGATCATTAACACCACACGGCCAAAAATTGCCGACATTTAGCCTTTTACCAATCGACTCCTTTTTTAGCTTAAATAAAGTCCCCTTGATTATTAATGCTTTGTCACAGTATGAATTATTTTTGCATAACCCTACTTTTGTGTGCGATGTTGCTTATATTCACAGGCGTGGATTTGTGGCACAAGTACCTTTGCGAGGATGGTAATTGATTGCAGGGATACATAAGAATGAATCTATGATGTTGAGAGTTTAATTTCTTTCCCTGTATGACCATTAAAAGTATTGCTTGAGGATAAGCAAGCTTAAGTATGGGGTATTTGTTGTGAGCCTAAATTGTCATGTTTTATATTAACTTTTATACCGATTTCTGCATGCATTTCATATCATTGGGTTATAATTATGCAGAATCTATGTAGTTTATGCTTATTTGCCAAATTATGAAGTCTACACTAGTTTCTGTTTAACTTTGCAGAAATTTAGGCATTTTACAACAATTTAGAGAAAGAAGAAAATCATGGAAGGGCTCGCAGTCGACTACACCAAACCAGAGATCGAGTAGAAGCTGAACCAGAACACATTGAGCAAAGAACAAGGAAAAGAGCACTCGACAAGACTAGTCGACGTCGACCAGAAGTGGTCGATGTCGAGTACTTTGGTCGACTTCGGCTTCATCACATGAGATCGAGCACGAGTAGAGAAGCAAATCACTCGAGGAGCACAACTCTACTCGACGTCGAGGGCTTTACTCGATGTTGAGTACCCATCGAGAGTTAGAATTCTACCCGAGCTCGATCAGAATCCGAGGGATGGTGGTTACTTGCAAGCTAAGTCACGTGGAATTCTATCAAGATTGAAGATATTTATCCACCTTAGCCTTACTTACCTTAAGGATTTATTTGTTTTATTTACAAGTTTTATCATTAAGCTTTAGATAGATAGTTTTAGATATAGATAGATTATTCTTTCCTTGGATAGCGAGGATTGAATACTATAAATATAGCCTTAGGGGCTGATTTTATAAATAATCCCAGCCACAAGCAATTGTGTTCCACAATAGATAGCTAGATAGGGAGAGGTTAGATAGCTTGGCCGAGAGGTGTTTTGTCTTGCGAGAGCGGATTTGGATTCGATCTGTTGTAGGCTTTTATTTGATTTAATGCAATTTAGTTTCTTTATGTTCTTGATGTGTGTTTCTATGATGAAGAGCGAGTAGTCACCCAAATTCTAGGGTCGGGGTGAGCCCGACGTTAGCTATGAAAGGTAATGCAACAAAGGTACAACTTTTAATGCGATTTCGTCTTCTATCCCTATGGGCATGATTCTTCTGCGACATTAGAAGGTGATCCTTATATGTGTTATTGAAGCGAAAGTGATCTTAATGCAAACTTGGATTAATTATGTGAAAAGGGTTAGTAACAATTAGGGTTTATGCGAAAGCCTCTATCTTCTTATTTGTTAATGATGATAATTATTTGATGAAAAAGCATGATCTTTTATACCTTTATCATTATTCTTATATGGTTATCGTTGTGGCGTTGATACCCTGATTCTGGAAGTTTTTTTATCTTATTGAATTACATCCCACCGATTTTGTGTTTATTTCCGTTTCTGTTCTATTTTTTTTCACGTTTTCACACTGCACACGACTCGATCTCGACCACTGGTTAGTCGACGTCGAGGACTCTTGTTGACATTGAGTACACTGTCCTTGACATTGCTTTGCTTTGCTTTCTGTTGGTCTGTTTTGCAGGTTAATTCGATTGAGGTAGTCGACATCGAGTACTTTTACTCGACGTCGAGGACTTCTGTTTGTCGAAACGAGAGGAATTGGAACTGATCAGGCGAGCGCTGACATGATTCCTCGTGGATACGATCCTGAATACCCTACCACTACAACGGGAGGATTTCTTGTATTTTATTTTCTTGGACAGGGAGTTGGTTTCATTGTTTATATTTGATATTTATTTCGTTTAATAGTTTCCCTCCTAACAGGTTACTTGAAAGAGTTGTCTAATTATTGGAAAAGGCGAAAGCTTGTTCCTTTGATGAGATTGCATGATTATTTCTATCTTGTCTTATGCATGTTTGGTTATCGTTGTCGTAAACCCCGATCTTGGAAGTTTTTGTTTAATTTGTTTACAACCTACAATCTGTCAAAACATTGGTTTATTTCTGATCATGCTTCGTTTCTATCCTCTCACTCTTCGGCCATCGTTGCCGACACACAAAAGTTTCTGCATGACTACTCGACATCAACCACACTAGTCGACGTCGACTACTGATATACTCGATCAAGAGTTTCTGCTCGAGATCGATTGCTAGTTTTGATTTTGCAGGTACTCGAGACAAACAGGTTTACTCGACGTCGAGGACACTTGTTGACATCGACTACTCCCTGGGCCTGCTTTTGCTGATTTCTGCTCGAGTTCGGCTGTACTGACCCCTGTCGACTACTATCTAGTCGA
The DNA here is from genome assembly GCA_963922045.1 of Persicaria maculosa. Classification (NCBI taxonomy): domain Eukaryota; kingdom Viridiplantae; phylum Streptophyta; class Magnoliopsida; order Caryophyllales; family Polygonaceae; genus Persicaria; species Persicaria maculosa. The sequence continues at coordinate 57,144,350 of OY998251.1, read as the reverse complement.
GGTTGAGTACTTCTTAGTCGATTTCTAATCGTGATTCTTCCGCTATTTGAGATCCGCTGACCTGCTTCCTCAAGGATCGAACCTGACTTCCTTTTGCTACAACGGGAGGGAGTCTTGAACTTTATTTTCTCGGAACAAAATTGGATTGATTTACATTATTCATATTTTATTTGTAATCTCGATTTCCTCCTACAATAAATTGGCGCCGTTGCCGGGGAAGCAATCATTCGCACCTTAGATAGCTAGATTTCACGTTTTCTTTGAGTTTCTTTTCAGGTGTATGTGTCGTTCTGGTCAAACACCTGAGTTTGGCGCCCTAGACAATCCAGAATGCCTTCTACGCATCCACTCTAAACTAAAAAGAGTCATGGCGACTGCGGAAACACAATCTGAGATGATCGAGAGGCTTCAAAGGGAGCTATTAGGCAACACTACTGCTCTCGCCGCTGAGAGAGCACGTGCTGATCGGAAAGAAGAACTAAGGTGGCAGGCTCAAACTGAGCTCGCCCTGTATCCTACTATGGCTAAGGATTACATGCACCCGACTCTAACAGTGCCTTAATCGGCTATTCTTATCCCTCCTAATGATTTTGAAATTCGCACTTCCTTTCTTTCTGAAATTAAAATAATCCTTTTCAAGGAATACCTCATGAATGCCCACTTGTTCATATTACTACGCTTTCTCACTTATGTCAAACTATCGCCGAAGGCGCAACTCTTGAATATGTTAAAATGAAAGCTTTTCGTTGGTCTCTCGCAGGTCCGGCATTGATGTGGCTTGAAAGACTGACCCCGCAATTTTTCACAACATGGGCAGAGGTTAGGAATGCATTCCTCGACAAATTCTTTCCTCCCGCAAACACAACGCTCCTACACCAGAAGATTACAGTTTTCAAACTAAAGCCTGGGGAGCCGCTAGCACGAGCATAGGATCAGTACAAAGATCTATTGCGATCATGTCCTACTCATGAGCAGCCACCATATGTAATTCAGGAGATTTTCTACAATTCTCTTGACTTACCCAGCAAGGAGAGGATCAATCAATACACTCAATATGAGTATTTGATGCAAAGACGAAGACTTGGGCATCAATCGAAAGGCTCACCAACTTCGACAACACCTATGGGGCTCATGTGGCTTACGACGACAACACCTATGCGAGGCCAGCCCCATCCATGCCACTATATGAGCCTTCTAAGGAGATTGATCCCGATTTTAAGGAGCAATTCTACAAGGATCAAAACCGTAACCTTCTTAAACAAGTTAAATTCCTTTCCGTTAATCAACCTTGCATTGAATGTGGATCCCACTGGCACACCACCCCTGAGTGCCCACATACAAAGCATGTCCACCTAGCAGAGATGCATGAAGAAGCGGCTTACGCAGGGGGTCCTATCGCTACATGGGGGACCAACGGTTCTATCAACCTCAGCGGAACCAAGGTACCTATATGAACCCCCCACCATATCGAGCTCCATGACATCCAGAGAGGGACCAGTGGAAAGATGATCTACAGATGGTCCGCACTTCCCTTTAAGAATCCCCCCGATTCACTCTTAACCCACTCATCCACCTCTAGAACTAAACCAATTACCTATGCTCACACCCACTCTCAAGGTCACTTTAATGAAACTAGTCTAGTCCCCAACAAAATATCCTCTTATACCACGCGCTCAAACCATGCACCCACTATATACCGACACTTCTAGCTAGGACCTCTCCCTCGAAATCTCGCCACACTAACTCCACTCCTCAACTAAGACCTACCTGGAAGATCAACTACACTCGCTGACCACTATCTCTGACAAGTCCCAACTCACTCGGCTAGACCCTTGTTGATGCATTTTCCCTGCACCTCATCTCACACAACCCATGACCCAACTCGAAGACCTCAATCTACATATCACATTCCGATCTAGCTTACCAAAGAACCTCATGACTCATACTCAAGAGATAAACGCCATCAACCATATATACCCTACATCTTACTTACTAGCACATTAGTATACTAGAGCATCAAAGTATATCATCATAGGCACAAGTCGGTCACGCAATCATTAAATACCATTTCATCACAATAGTATCACACCTCCAATTATGTCTGTTCTAGGCCTAGCGCACAACATCAATTCCGACTAATAGGAGAATCCGTGGTTTGAATTAAGAATGCTCTTCCTCAGGTCAGTTGGGAGAATCCTGCTCACGACTGCCGTTCTTGAAGCATATCCGTCCTTTTTGCCATCGGTGACGTCGTCCTTGGAGTCTATAGGTCATGGACCCACCACGCTTCCGTTGCGCCGTTCCGGTGCCACTTGGTCATCAACTCTTTATTTTGTGTCGACGTTCATTAGGGGATCCCAGGGGTTAGAAGTTACGGAGATAGGGGAGAGAAAAAGGCAGACGACACACACCCCCTCAAGGATTTCAGACATGCACCAGGACTAGAGATAACAAGACTCAAGACAAGATGCGGACCCGAGAGTTACAACAATACCCTTAGGGTATTATATGAGGTTACAGGTGTGGCAAGCAAACACATGGCAATCACGAAATATCCCAATCATATCATTCCACACTAGCATGTACCTATTAAAAAGAATAGTGTCCTATGCATCCATAACATATTCGCATAATCAACTTTACATGCCCGCGGAACAGGATAAAACTTATCATCTCATGCACTAATCATGCTTGACATAAAAAGATCATGTATGCACGAACCGACAATAGACATATGCAGCATAAATTATATATGACATAGCGAGCATTATAGGATATCGCATATATCATTCATTACTCACTTTAAGTGTACACATAAGCATGTCAAAACAATGTGGGTTCCAGGTAAGCATGCTAAGATGAACTCTAATAATCGTGTCAGGGGATATGGTTAAGTCATTTGGGTATAGCAACGATCACATCAGATACAACCATGTTCATATAATAAGACAAGTATGGCACACAATCATGCGAGGGCCTATAATTAGAATGTATACGTCCTACATGGTATTTTAAATGACCATATAAAATATGCATTATCAAACTTCCCCACACTTAAGCTTCGCTAGTCCTCTAGCGAACTAGATAAGAGCATAGAGATGGAGACTTCTTCATGTCTAAACAAAATTTTATATAGCATAAAAAGTGCAATTTAAACATGAAAGAAGCAAACAAATTGTCATAACTCCAACTCCCCCACACTTAAGCCTTTGCTTGTCCCCAAGCAATGAAGAATATAACAATAATCAACCATCCCACAAACATATTCATCATGGATTCACCTCCTCAAAAGCAACATCTCAAATGTGTGCAAACATGAACAAGGTAGACAAACATCATAACATGTATATAAATGACCAAGTAGCCCGCATGTCTATCCATCCAACCTCACAGGGATAAATGTGTTTCACTCATGCTCTAATGTGTTTAGGCTTTAAAGAACAACTCTCAACTCATTCATTACACAAAAAGCTACATAAGCATTGACATTTATATCACAAATTCTCCACCAAATACGTCAAAGTAAATAAGCAACATCAAGAGGACTTTCGCTCAATGGAAACCTTCAAAGAAGGCTTCATTCGGCGGGGTTGTAATGGGGCTTTTGGTAGGAACATAAGGCATGGGAAACATATAGGTTTGTGGTGCTAAAAAACCAGGAAAAAGGGTTAGCAAACAACTAGAACAACACTCCAACCTCCATACTTCGCAAACCATTCCAATAACAAAAACTCCAATACATACCAATAAGCGCACATAGCATGAGTATCATCTCTTAAAATAACATATGACTCTTAAAACACTCAAAAGATGATAACTCTCAATATCAAACTTCCAACCAAACATTTATCCAACTCTCATATGCAAGAAATAACAAGGCTCGTATTTTTTTTGTTCCTTCTTCTTCTTCTTTTTTCGGCATTTTTTTTTCTTTTTTTTTCAATTGCCCTTTTTTCTTTCTTTGAGCCAAAATGCATGAAATACAATATGAGGAAAATAAGCACATAACATTACATCTCTCTCAAAGCCTTTCAACATAAGCACAAACCATAGCTTTTCTCTCTCAACTCAAAATAACATCCATAACCAACTCAAATCCTGATTCCCGGATGGGTTAGGCTTATCATAGGCTAGGAAACATGAATTATGTTGAGCTTCAAAAAAAAGGCTAAAGGCTCAAATTGGCGTCAAGCAAAGATATGATGTAGGGCAGATATGGAAAAAAAATGTGGCTAAAATGTGCCTCTATCACATGAAACTTATAAGCAATGAACAATGTATATAATAGGTCTCAAAAATAGATAACCATGCCAATACTAAGAGGTAATTGCATAAGATGAGTAAATCCCACAACAAAATAAGAGGGAATGTAAATGTGATCCCTATAAGGCCAAAGATATCTCACTAGGACAAATATTTGTTGGATTTCAATCATGCCTAGGAACTTAAATCATACATGCTCAATTATATCCACCTAAAATGTTTCACATGAAAACCAAATTTTATAGGACAAGGCTAAACAATCCAACCATGATATGGAATTTATATGATCATGCCAAAATACATAATAGAGGACAAACATTGCAAGATGTGTAGTTGAATAACGCATATTTATCCAATGCATGATATTTATTTGGATTTTTGACATTTTTCTATTTTTTTCATTTTTGACATTTTATATAACATAAAAGAAATAACATAAAAGAAATAACAAAAATTCAAACTTGAACTAACCTAACCTAACTAATTCACTTCACTTCCCTCCCCCCCCCCCCCCCCCCCCCCCCACTTAAACTTCTCATCATCTTTAAATGAAAATCAAATAAAGACAACAAAATATAAAATAAAAGCACAAGTGGGGGAAATGGGGACCTACTTGATCATGGTAGTGGTGGCTACAATCGTCCGACAACAAGCACTGGAGCATCGGGGCGGTGGCGGGCGCCGTGTGAAAGGCGGCGGGCGCCGTGTATGCAGAACCATGAATCCGAGTAGCAACGTCGATGTTCCGACGTCCAAACTCCTTCCAAATTTCTCTTTGAAGATCGGGACTTGGTTTCAAAGTCTTTCTTTTGTGTTAGGGATGGTGATGGTATGAAAGGAATCAAATTTGATGGATGAAGGGTATTGATGGATGTGGATGATGGATGGGAAAAAGAAAGGCTTTTGATTGAAACTCAAGGCTTAGGTTTTGGAATTTAGATTCAAGTGGAGAAATTAGGGTTCTTGTGTGGCTTGGAGATAAGGGCATGAATGATCAAAATTCCGGAATTGGGATATATGGTTAATTGGAAAGGGAAAGGATCATCTATCAAAAAGAAAAAGAAATATTAGAAATAGATAGAAATAATAAAAGAAAACAAAATAAAAAGATAAAATCTAGTCCTAAGATAAATGGAAACTAATCCTAGATAGAACAATCTAACCCTAAGGTAAATAAAAATAGATAAAAGATAAATATACTATTCTGAGATAGAAAGTAAATCTAACCTAACGATGGATAAAAATAATTTATTCTTAAATAAAATATAAGGAAATAAATCTAATCCTAAAGATAGATAGAATAAAATCTACTCCTAAAATAAAAGATAGAAATATATCTAATCCTAAATAGGATAAAAAAATATAAACTAACCTAAAAATCGAAAATAATAAAGGATAGAAAATACTCCCTTCCAATGTTACCAAAATCCTGAAACGTGTCTGAGAACAGTGGCGGCAAACGCCATGGATGGGATGGCGGGCACCAGTTGTGCATAACGCCATTTCGTTATTCAATCAAGCAAATTGCATGGTTAACTCAAGACTCCTCCAAAAACATATATCTAAATGGAACTCTATCATTTTATTGAATTTGAAAGACTAAATACCTAACTATGAATTGAAAAGCTTGCAAATTAGAAAACAAATCATGGGTTACCTCCGAAGAAGCGTCCTTGGTTATCGTCATAGACTCGACAGTTTATTATGTCCTTCCCTTAAGACTCATTCAGACATTGTTAAAGCCCTTAAAAGCAAATCAAATTCTTGTGCCCAACCAAAATTTGAATGAACACTGAACATGAGAAAATATGCAATTAAGGATACGTTGTAGAGAAGCTTTGACACTTTCCTACTTACCTGAGGTTGATCTTTTCCAAAGGGAATGTAAGACCACCAACACAGTTCTGCTGGTGTCATGTAGAAGTAATGCTGCCAGGGACCCATATATTCACGATAAATCACAAAAGTGTTAGAAATTTCATTACCTTGCTCAGGAGCCACAGAAATCAGCTCTGGAATTGATTCTGTGATTGGCGCGATCGAGATGAGTTCTTCGGATGAATCAGGAGCCAAAACATATAGATCCTCATGCGTGCACTCATAAGATTCCATTTCAATAGGCATTAGGCTTTCAACTTCACCGGGTGATGGATAAGAAGAAGTAATGGGTGATGGGGAGGATGACATAATGGATGATAAAGGAGAGGGTACAAAAGATAATGGGGAAGATGGCATAATAGATGAAACCTCATGCGTCGACTCATGAGACTCCGCTTCAAGAAATACTAGATCTTCTTCTTCATCCCAGTCATCATCAGAGAAGTCATGTGTCTCACAAAAACAAAAACAAACATACAAAACACTAAAAATCAATAAACACACAAAAAAAAAGAAATAAACTTGCTTCCCCAGCAACGACGCCACTTTTGACGGAAGGGGAAATGTCTTTAGATTTTACCTCGCCAAAGAAATAACCCAAACTAATAAACTAAACTAGCAACCTAGTATAGCTGATAAGTAAGGGGTCAAACCCATAGAGAAACAAGTACTTCAATGCAATATGTGTTTATCAATCATGACACTAACAATGAACTAGGGATATGAATGAAGAGAGACACCGCAAATAAACTAAGATAAAGATGTGAATGGACACAAAGAGAAGACAAAATATAAGAGTGTGGTTTGCCTACAATTCGCAACATTGGTTGATTTACTTGATCCTTGAGATGATTGCAATATTATTCCTAAGCCTATGTTGACTTCCTTTAATCGATTGGTCTGCAGAGACACAATCTCTTATTCAAAATCAGTAAAGAATAGCATTAACGATTTGAGTTCTTAAGACCAATTGGCACAATGATTCAATGCAATTAAGACAGATAGGCGCAAACCGAACTCATCCCTAATCGAATATCCACAAAATAGACCAATTGAAATCATCCACTACAAATGCATAGAAATATCACTAAATCAATGACTATGTTTGCTATCGAGAAACCAACAACGGATTCATAGCATAGATGCGAATTATAACTAGATGCACGGTCATAGAAAGAATCACAAATATAAACAATGAAGAATAAGATGATAAATAAACGCATGAATAATATAGAAATCAAGTCTCACAATCCATCAACCAAGTCTTGAATCTTAGGAAAACCACAAGAATTCTAGGCAAGCATGTACCTTGAATCCCTAAACTTAAATATTCTCATCTCTCCTTGAGTTAATGGCCGGCATGGGGAATAGAACTTCTATGAATTGTAAGTTGATTGAATGAATGCTAGAAATATATCTAATATAGGCCTTCTTTGGCCGGCCAAACCCTAGAATAAGTGAAGATAAAAGTTCCTACAAAGATAGATTAGGTCGCGTGCACTGTTCCAAAAAACGGCATGGGCGGCCGCCTAGACCCCGCCTAGACGCTGGGCGGCCGGTGACCTTTGAGCCAAGGAGCTTGGCAGGCTTGGCTAGGCGGGGAGCTTGTTTGACAGTTTTCTGGGCGATTTTGGGCGGTCTAGGCGGATTAATTCTATTTAAACGCAGTCTAGGCGGTTTAGTAAAAAAAACACATTCAAAGTTTTTAACCTAAATTTACCCTAAAACGAAACTCCCTTCCTCAGTCATCAATCGTCGTCCCTAGTCCTCCTGGGTCGGTTTTGAAACTCGGCGGTCGTCATCCCAACTCCTCACTGCTCCGACCGGCGGCCCTTCTTCCCTATGTCGTCGTCGTCATTGGCACCTCAATGTCTGCTCTTCTCGCTGGTAATCGGTTTGCTGCAGCAGCGATGTACTCCGTCACTCTTTGTCTCTCACTCTCTCGTTATCTCTCTCTTTGTCTCTCGGTGAGTCACTAGACTTGCTGGTGCGGTGGTGCCGCAATCTCGGTGGTGGTTTTAATTAGCGGTGTGGTTGTTGAATGTATTAGTGGAATTTTGGTTTGTCTACTTGTGATTTCAATTTTCGGTGGTGGTTCATCGTATTAGTGGAACTTATTGTGTTTAGGTAACTTAGGTTAAGTGGTTAGATTTGAATACTTTTGATGCTTTAATTGCCTTTTGTGGATTTGTGGTTGTTGAATTTGTGGTTTATCGCTTCATTTAGGTGCTTAAGACATCATGAATCCTGAAGAGCCAGTTGACAAGGCTTCATCTAAGGCCTCTAATTGTGAGATTCAGAATGAGAATGCGGAGATTTTGAAGAGGAATAGCGGTGATGTTGGATGGGATTATGGAATTCTAGTTAATCCAAATAATCTAGACAAGGTGAAATGCCTGAAATGTGGGAAAGAATTTAGTGGCGGAGTTAGTTGATTAAAGAAGCATATTGCTAACTTTAGGGGGAATATTGCGCCTTGTAAGAATGTAACACCAGAAGACATAAAGCGTTGTAGGGATTATATTGAAGCCAACAAAAGGAAGAAGGTAGAGAACAAAGAAGGAATTGAAACTGTTAGGGAGGAAGTTGAAATTCATAATTTGGATAGTGATGAAAATCATGAAAATGGAGGTGGTTTGAGTCAATCAGTTGGGGCTGTGAAAACTAATAAGCCTCCTCGTACTCTTGAAGCTATGGATAGATTTGTTTTGAAGATGTGGAAAGCTAAGAAAACAAGACAACAAAACATCCACGATGCTATTTTCAAAGAACATACTCACCAAGTGCATGAGTACATGGCTAGGTGGATGTATGAAAATGTCGTTCCTTTTAATTTAGTTGACAATGATAGCTTCTTGAGAGTAGTTGAGGAGATTGGACAATATGGTCCAGGTTACCTTCCACAGAGCCAATATCATCTTACCGAGCCACTCTTGAAGGGAGAAGTTGAAATAACAAAGAAAACGCTTCAAGTTCAAGAGGATGAATGGGCGAAAAATGGGTGTTCTATCATGAATGATGCTTGGAGTGATAGGAATAGAAGAATCATCATGAACTTATGTGTGAATTCTCGTCTTGGTACTTGTTTTCTTGGTTCTAAAGAGGCTTCATTGGATGCACATACCGGTGAGTACATATTTACATATGTAGATGAGTGCATTGAGAAAATTGGTGAAGAGAATGTGGTTCAAGTGGTGACCGACAATGCTTCGAACAACATGTCGGCGGCAAACATGTTGCTTGCAAAGAGACTTCACATTTTTTGGACTTCATGTGCTACTCACACTATCAACCTTATGCTCGAGGCCATCGGTAAGCTCCCTCTTTTCAAAGGTCCAATTATGAAAGCAAAGAGCTTTACCGTCTTCATCTATTCACATCACAAGACATTGGCACTTATAAGGAAGCGTACACGGAGGAATATCATCCGGCCCGGGGTAACTAGATTTGCCACCGCTTTCTTAACCTTGCAAAGTTTTCTTGAGAAGAGAGATGAATTGAGGCAAATGGTTAGCTCCGCTAAGTGGGAGAAAACGAAATGGTCCAAGAGTATAAAAGGGAAAGCCGCTTTTTATACTATACTGTCCACGCCGTTTTGGAATGGTGTACAATTGTGTTTGAAGGTATTTACACCATTAGTGAAAGTGTTAAGACTTGTAGATGGAGATGTGAAGCCTGCAATTGGATTCGTTTATGGAGAGATGAGAAATGCAAGAGAAGAGATCAAAGCGGCTTTGAAACAAAAGGAATCCTTGTATAAGCCAATTTTTGACATAGTTGATCTAAAGGAAAGGGGCGCATTGACACTCCACTTCACTTGACGGCTTTCTTGTTAAATCCTTATTACTATTACAATACTAAATTGCCCGATAAGGAGGAAGAAGTTGTTATGAATGGGGTATTTGAATGTATGGACCAGTTATATCCGGACGTAGATATACAAGATGAGGTAATCAATGTGGAGTTATTGAAGTACAAGAACCGGGGAGGTGCATTTGGAAGAACCACGGCATTAAAAGTTTGTTCGACAAATGATGATCGTTATGATCTGGGTATGTATACTCTCTATCTCCTTCTTTGTTTGTTGGTTTATTAGTTTAATAGAGTTTACTGTTTATTGTCCAATTAGTTTGTTAGTTTATTTTTTAGATAAAAGCATTAGTAAAGTTAATACATTAGTTAGTTAGAAACCAACTATGTTATTCATTCAACCGATCCCATGCATTAGAATCCTAGATTCCTAGTTACAGTTTTTTTATTTATTTACTAAAGTTACTGTTTTTTTTATATAATTTAACTTAATACTTGTTTTTATATGTAGTTGGATGGTGGTCTAACTATGGCATCAATGTACCCAATCTCCGAAATGTCGCAAAGAGGATTCTTTCATTGACAACAAGTTCATCCGGTTGTAAAAGAAATTGGAGTGTATTTGAAATGGTAATTTCAAATAAATCGTTATATCTTTCCTTATTATTATTTTAACTGTTATTTGCTAATAGCCTAATACCCAATCTCCGAAATGTTGTATAGGTTCACATAAAGAAGAGAAATAGACTAGAATACCGCTACATTGGACAAACTAGTTTATGTCCAATTCAATGCAAGATTGGTGAACAAAAAAAAAGAAGATTCATAAGGAGAAAGTTGATGCTCTTCTATCAAATGAGTATGCTAATGCCCAATCATGGATGGTTAATGGAGTGGATGACGATGATGATGAGGTTGAACTCGATTCGACGTGTATTGGTGTAGTTGAGGAATTGCAACCAAGAAGGAGTCGTCGTTTGGAAGAATTAAGAAAGTCCGAAGAAGATGATTTTGTTTCTGATGGCACTGAGCCGGAGATGGAAGAGGATCAAGATGATGAGTTTGACCTTGAGTCGGACAAGGAACTTGATGGTGAAGCCTTAGGAAATGAAGACATTGAAGTCTAGAAGCTTAATGTTCCACTTCCATGGTGTTATATTTTAATATTTCAGCTTTATTATACAATCTATAGGTTGTTTTAGACTTTGTTTTATGTTATGGAGATTATGAAAGTCTATTACTTTATACAGCCTTTATTAGCTCTTGTACATGGCTCACAAGTAAAAATACACGTTAAAATAAAAAACCCGCCTAGACCCCGCCTAGACCCTTGAACCCACCCCTCCGCCGAGCCTCCGCCAAGCGTTTTTTGGAACATTGGTCGCGTATCGTAAATCCGGATCTAATGAGACGGCGGGCGCTATGGAAATGGCGGCGGGTGCCGCCTATGCAGTAGACAACTTCGGCAGACTGAACTTGTAATGCACTTTCTGGAGTTATCCTTCGTCCAATTGACGCATATGAATATGCGTTATAAAGATCTTTCCAAGCACTACGATTCTCATGAAGACCTCAAAAGCTAATTCTAACTTCTAGGAACCTTAAAGATGGGATTTCTCCATGTTCCCCATTTCCGCTCTTGTTCCTTAGCTCAATTTTGTCCATTTTGCTCCATTCTTTCTCCACCTTTCGAGGCGGATCTTATAACCTACATATAAATACTAGAAATCGTAGATTCTGCACTTCGAATACCAAAAGACCAAGAATATGAATACGCTTATTAAACACGCAAGATGAATACTTAATACACCTAAGACCATGATGCGGATCAAGATGGCCTTCTGTGGGTCAAACAATGATCTTGATCCAGGCGAGCTCTTAAGATCGATTCGAGGGCTATTGACGGCAGAGAGGGTCATCCTCAAGAGGAAGAAGAAGGAGCCATCATGGATTGAAGAATAGATATTTTATTTCATTATTATTAGTTTTAGGTTCTTTCCATATGTAGTAACTCCTATATTAGTTGGAGCTATTTATGGAATATCTTAATTTTAGTAATACTTAGTTAGGTGAATAAAAGGGAAAAGAAAAGTTTATCTCTTCTAGATATTTTCCATGTCCACTAGTAGGAATATTTATATATGATTATTATTAGGATTTAATATTTATTTATCTAAGCCAAAACTCTATCTTTTGCAAAGATAGAATTGGCATAGTTCCCTATTTAAACTTTTGTATTTTCATTGATTTATTTAGATTGAAAAATATATTGAAGGAACCTTTTTATGATTAAAAGGTTCTTCAATCCTCCCATCCAAAAGCTTTGGATTCAAATTGTTATTCTTTCTCATTCATACTCACAAAATCAAAACACTAATTTCCCAAACACAACCGAAACAAGAAGAAGAGAAAAGTTGAAAATCTGTCGCAGAACAGGAAATCCGTCGCTACTGCAGAACCCAGCAACCGTCGCTGCGGCGGCCGCTGCAATAGCTGCTGCGCCCGCAGCATCCGTTGCCGCTATTGTGGTTGTCGCTGCTACTGTGTTTGCTGGATTTTGGCTAAGTGTTAGCCGTCACTGTTCATTCCAAACACACTCGAGGTCGTAATCTTGATTCTAAGCCACAGGCGAAGGATCGGGTTTAGCCAAGTATCAATTGGTATTCAGATACAGGTTATGCTACGCTCTTTGTTTCTTTTAATTTGAAGTTAATGGTGTTTTGATTTGATGGCTTGGGAAATTTGGGGTGATTGGAAAGATGATCCCGATACATTGGATGGATTTTTTGCTTTGAAATGCGCTAAACAACAACGACGCCAACAAGAGTTACGTCGGAGAGCTTAGCTACAACAACCAACCCTAGAGCGTCAACGGGAAGCCAAAAGACGCCAACTTTGGCTTCAACGTCAAGAGGAAGAATTGACATGCTTTGTTATTTAAACCCTTTTCTACATTCAAAAAAATTAGATTGAATAGAATTGGAGAAACCCTTTATGAATTAAGGGTTCTTCGATTATCAATCCAAACGTCTTCCTCTCTCTATTGTTATTCTCCTCACATCGTTACTAAATTGTTCACGTTTCATAATTAGTTCACAATATATATATTGATTACCTTGTGTGTGCATCACCTTTGGAATCAAAGTCAACTAAAGAAGCCATTGTTGCCGCTGTCATCACTCACGATCAATTCTACCGGTGGTTGTCTACGTGAATCTTGGGCAATTAAGGCAAGTCCATAGGTTCGATCAGCAAATTCAATTGGAGATTATATGAGTGCAGCCGTCATTGTTGACTAATTAGTGAACAATCATTATTTACTTAGCAATTCAGGGAATCTACCGTTACAAATTCGACATCAATTCACGGAAATCAAGGAGTCTAAGCAACATCGACGCTTTTGTTTTAGCAATTGGCCGGCCTAGCCAATTGCTATATATCAATTGGTATTCAGAGACATGTTATGCTACGCTCTTTGTTTCTTTTAGTTTGATGTTTTGATTTGATGGCTTGGGAAATTTGGGGCGATTGGGAAGATGATCCCGATCCTTTAGATGAGTTCTTTGCTTTGGAAAGGACTGCACAACAACGACGCCACCGAGAGTTGTAGAGACGAGCTTTTCAACAAGTCGTAGAGCGACAACGAGAGGCTCAATGGCACCGCCTTTGGCTTCAACGGCAATTGGAAATCGAAGATAAGAGGTGTCGACAATGCTATCAGATTCGGCTTCTCCAAAAAAAAGAGGCTGAGGAAGAACGTCGCCGAGAGGAGGAGGAACGACGCCTAGAGGAGGAACAAAGTCGACGGTTGGAGGATTCGATTAGGGACAACCTGAGAAACCGACAAGCCTTTCCTCCACCTCCCACACCGTCTTCTGAGGTTGTTATTGCTCCCGCCAATGGGGAGGTCGCGGATTTTGAGACCAACGACGCAGCCCAAGAGGAGGTCGGAATCGTTGCCCAGAAAACAGCACAGCGTGACGATTTTGTTTCACAGATTCCCGTTGACTCCGACCTTGGAATTGAGTCAAAACAGTCTTGTTGCGAAGCTGACTCGACGATCTTTCCAACGGTGGGTCACACGCTGCCAGAATCCTCCGGGAAGACCTCCAAATATACACTTCAAGTGGACTGCAATGCTGCGTCAGATGTGGTAGTTGCTTCTAACGACAATGATGAGGACGTTGGGGATACTTCTCTTGAGTTAGCTATTGTACCTCTTGAGAATGTTCCTAATATTGAGACTTCTGATGTTCATAGGGTTATTGAGCCTAATGATGTTGTTCCTCTTTATTGCTCAATGTTCCCTATGACAGGTGTTGTTTTTGAGGTTCCTTTGCCTCAAATTATGCTGGCGCCATCTCAAGTTGATTGTCAAGGAAGTTACTTTTTGGTGGTTGCTCCTTTCCCTTTGATCATCAACGGCTTGATTCGAGGATGAATCGAAGCTAAGAAATGGAGAATGATGCGGATCAAGATGGCCTTCTATGGGTCAAACAATGATCTTGATCCAGGCGAGCTCTCAAGATCGATTCGAGGGCTATTGACGGCAAAGAGGGTCGGCCTCAAGAAGAAGAAGAAGGCGCCACCATGGATTGAAGAATAGATATTTTATTTAAAGTTTTAGGTTCTTTCCATATTTAGTAACTCCAATGTTAGTTGGAGCTATTTATGGAAAATCTTAATTTTAGTAATACTTAGTTAGGTGAATAAAAGGGAAAAGGAAAGTTTATCTGTTCTAGATATTTTCCTTGTCCACTAGTAGGAATATTTATCTAGGATTATTATTAGGATTTAATATTTATTTATCTAAGTCAAAACTCTATATTTTGCAAAGATATAATTGGTATAGTTCCCTATTTAAACTCTTGTATTTTCATTGATTTATTTAGATTGGAAAATATATTGAAGGAACCTTTTTAGGATTAAAAGGTTATTCAATCCTCCAATCCAAAAGCTTTGGATTTAAATTGTTATTCTTCCTCATTCATACTCACAAAATCAAAACCCTAATTGCCCAAACACAACCGAAACAGGAAGAGAAAAGCTGAAAATCTGTCGCAGAACAGGAAATCCGTCGCTACTGCAGAACCCAGCAACCGTTGCTGCGGCGGCCGCTGCAATAGCTGCTGCGCCCACAGCATTCGTCGCCGCTACTGTGGTCGTCACTGCTGCTGTGTTTGTCTGCTGGATTTTGGCTGTGTTAGCCGTCGCTGTTCATTGTTCTTTGCCTTTTTGCCTTAGTTTTTATTTGTTTGTTTTCGTTTCTTTCGCAATAGTTCAAAGACTTTAATTGTAATTTATTGTAAACATCGAGATTAGAAAAAATATTGCAAGATCGGGCCATCAACAAGTTTGTGTTCTTGATTCTGAGCTCACAGGCGAAGGATCGGGGATTACAAACGCATCAGACCACCTATAAATGACCATATGAAATATGCATTATCAGGTCGTTGCTCCTCTGTTGTGTCGCGGCCGCTGTATGGTTGCGCCGGCTGTCGCACCGTGCATTTCCCGTCCTCTTCCACGACTTCTATCTCCTCGTCCATAGTTTCCTCGTCCATAACTCCTTCATCATCCTTATGAGATGTGGCAATCAGTTCCTTGCCACTCCTAAGCATTACAACGCTGACGTTCTCCTTATGATTCGCAATCGTTTGTGATGGAAGCTTTCCTGAATCATTTGCCTCTTTTACACTTAGGACTTGAATGAGCTAACTCATTTAATTTTCCAAGCTTGTTATCCGATCTAATTGTTGTTTCTCAACCTTCAAAACTAACCGTGAATGAGCTAACTCATTTAATTTTCCAAGCTTGTTATTCGCCTACGACTAGCCTCCTTGTCGAGGTTCAAATTGTTGTTGGGGCCTTGCCTGTTACCCCCTTTGTTGATTGAAAGGGGCTTGGTAGTTCCCATAGCCCTACAGATATCCTCTATGTGTGTGTATGTGTGTGCGCATAAAGTGATTAAATTGTTGGTGTCCAACCCGAAGCATGCTTAATCTAATCATCATATATGTGATCTTGCGAAGAGAAAATGAAAATAATGCGGATAATAATAAAGGTGTTGTTGTAAAGATGTTACCATGACTCGAACTACTCAGGTCGAGGCTCGATGGGACTGGGTCATCCTATGACCCTAGCAAAGACTCTAATTACTTCATAGATAATGGTCGTTCTGTTTACATACGCATACAGAATAAGAATGCTCATTCGTTAATGCAATCCTAGCATGGTACTACATGACATGCTATTATGATATGCAACACCCAGTATATCATGCACATATAAGCAGGGAAATTTGATCAATCTGAGTAAGCTCCGAAGAGACTTACCTGGCTATTCAGAAAAGTATAATAGTAGATTCGGCACACATCAATCACAAATTATCACCTAGATGGATCACGAGGATATAAGAGTCTATATCTAAGCCACTGAAGCATCAATAGCATACAAATCATTCAATAGGATAAATAAACACATCGCATTTGCCAATTCATCATGTTCAACCACTCATTGCATCATAACACCTCATAAGACCACATTAATCTCCATATAGTACTTAGCCAAGTTTGCATGCTCGTAAGATCGTATCCGCATACAACATCTCAACATGTTCATCAAATTCTATAAGACATTACTCGTACGATAATATAACATTACTATTTCATCATGCCATTAGTAATTCACACATGCTATTAGTCACACATACATGCCTTTAGTCAAACAATCACATTATCATGCTAGTTAGTCACAGATCACGTCAAGATCCCAAGTCAGTCTTGAAAACCATTTTGAAAACCGTGGTAATCGGTAGAATCTCTGACCTTGAAATATTCATGAAGTTCGTTTTCCAAAAAAAAACACGAGTTAAGCCTTTAGATTAGTCATTTAAATTCACAAAATCGTCAAATATGGTTCGTGAAAACATTCGGCAAAACCTCGAGAATTAAGGGGTTAGGACTCTTGGCCAAAGGGTATCTCACCGCGGCAAAAAGGGCTTTCGCTACCACGAGTCAACCCAGCGAGCACCCCGCGAAGAGCAGGGTGTCGCGGCCGCAGAATACCACTGCGACGGGTCTCACGCTCGTGATCCTTGTGTCCCGGCCGTGAGCCTGGGATCCCAATGGCATCCCAGGTGAACTCACTTTCCGCGGCAAAAATAGTCTTTCGCAGCCGCAAGCTAGAACCCTTGGGTCCTGTTCTAACTCGCGGTCACGAGTTTTTTCTCACGGTGGCGAGTCCAGGCTTGAATCGTGGATTCAAGCCCTTTCTCGACCTTGTTTGTTGTTTTTAGCCTTTCTAACTGTCACCCAACCCTTTCCCAACATCAATACCCATGTTATACACATAAATCGAGAGGAATGAGGATCGTCACCCAAGTTTCTTCTTTTTCTTCGGTTTGCTCATGAAGCTTCATCTGGGCTCCGATTAGGCTCGTTCTTCCGCGAGGATGCCTAGGATTGTTAGAGGTCATTAAAGGTGTGACCTTGGATTTAGTAGGAGGTGAAAGGATGGAAACATGAGTTGTTACCTCTCCAAAAACCGAAAATTGTGAGTTTTGGTCTTCTAGGGCTTCTGAGGGTATCTCTGGCTTCTCTGGGTTGTTGGGCTCGTTATAGTGCTTGGAGGAGATCAAGGAGGTGCTGGAGGAGCTTATGTTGCTTTCCATTTAAGGATGGAAGGGAAAACGAGCTTGCTTGGGTTGCTTGAGCTCAAATAAAGAGAGATGGGGTGTGGAGTTCTTACTATTTGCTTCAATGGGGGAAAGAAGAAAAAGGGTGTTGTTGTTGGGGCTGTTGTGGTGACGTTTTGGAGCTGAAGAAGAGTTGTTTTGGCTGCTGAGATTTCATGGCAAGAAGAGGTAGAAGGAGAGGTGAAAAGTAGGAGTTTTGAAGATAAGGTTTTTAGGACTTTTGGATAAGGTTTTGTGGAGAGTGAGCTAGGGTTGTTTTTCTATCCTTGAGGTGAGTTGATTGAAGACAAGATCTGATTTTTAAGGAGAAAAGTCAGGGTGTGGGAAGGCAAAGTCGGATGGGCATCAAAGAGATCAAGGCATGGTGTTTCTCTTCTTTAGACATTTTAGGTATATTCGAAGAGAGAAGATGAAAAAGCAAGTTGTTGGTGTTTAGTTATTTTTGGGTAATGGGAATCTTTGACTCAATTCAAATGGTTCACATTGTTGAGATGTGAATATGACCAAAAGTGTCCCACATCGGAAAGTTGAACATATCAAGCCCTAGTATGAGTCAGTGGGCTACTCCTTCTATTGCCAATTGATTTTAGAATGGAACCTCACTCGGCTTGTGTGCTAAGAAACTAGCGCATGTGCGCCCATGCACACGACCCCCAGTCATCGGTCCAAGTCGGACTTTGATATGGTATTAGAGCGGTTAGCCTAACGGCCCGTGTCGATCCTGGTTTGGGTTACCCAGTTGTCCAAGTCTCAACTAGATGGTCATTTCTAGTTGGACTTGCGGGGGCATGTTGAGATGTGAATGTGACCAAAAGTGTCCCACATCGGAAAGTTGAACATATCAAGCCCTAGTATATGAGTCGGTGGGCTACTCCTTCTATTTTCAATTGGTTTTAGAATGGAACCTCACTCGGTTTGTATGCTAGGCAACTAGTGCATGTGCGACCGTTTACACGACCCCTAGTCATCGGTCTGAATCGGACTTTGATACACATGTCTTCCTTGGCTCTAAAGCTTGAGGTGGGATTTCGGTTTGGCTTGGGATAGTGAGGGCGAGAGTCTTCAATCCTGACACGCGAATTCGAATCACGAAATTAGTTTCCGAAAGTTAGTTCCCCAAATCCCGCTCTCTAGATTAGTTAGAATTTCGAAAATCTGAGAAAAGATGTTGCCATATCAAGTTAGTTTTCAAAATTTTATTTTAGGCCGAAAATTCGCTCCATGCGTTTAAAATTCGATTTGTTAGGTTGAGGACGAGTTTTTCTTGAAATATCATATTAAAATCCATTTTTAATTTCCTTTTTCAAAAAATCAAGATAATTTGAAAATCTGAGCCATTACAATTTTTTTTTAAAGAATCATTTCAATTGTAATATATGGGGAAAAATATTGAGATGCATACTCTCAAATCTCAATTTTCTTTAAATTATTCAAGGAGAGGTGCCCTATATTTATAACGATATATGTTCATTAGGAATATTATAGTATTATATACTTATGTACATCAGCTAGATTTGTATTGTGCGTACATATCATGGAAAGATTGGTTGTCGATGGTTACAGTGGTGGGATAAGGTTGAGGACGCGCGCTGCTTGTTGGGTTTGCAACCTTTTGTAGATTAAATCATGAGTACAGTTCCATAGAGTATGTGCTTGTTGAAGGTCATCTGCTAATGCAGAGCAACAACTCTCGTTGCAGTCAACAAAGTATCCACCGGTGATCCTTTGTGCTTCTGGTCTTAGCGCTACATAACATGTGGTTGCTGCGCCCTACATTCCAAACAAAACAAAACATCATCCATGTATTGTGAGTAAAGACAACCAAACACAATGCATGACAGATTTTAAATAAGGGTATATGACAAGGGTATATTAGTCAATATGTAAATAAAGGCTTTGTACATATATATAGTTGTAAAATTTCTTACTCGATCTAACGATGAGGAAAAAATATTAATTGGAGTTGTTAGTTATTCATTCTCTATAATGATCCATTGTTCCTCACTTAAATATGTTTTCAAAATTCTTTATCCACTTTTTTTCACATATGCTACCTTCAATAAGGAATTAATCATATTTTTCCTCATCAATTTTAACTTTTGTTTAATAAATTTCTTTCTTATTTGCAAAATGTAGGTCACAATTTGTAATTTCACTTTAATTCGCAATGTATTTTCCAATTCTTTCTCGATTCATATTCAACATGCTAATTCAACCACTACAAATGATTGGTTTTCATCTTTATTTTACGATCCTTTCGATCCTATTTTCATTCATCTCTCGGAGTTTCAAGGAGTTATTCTTATTTTGAAAGTTTTTAATGGTTTTTGCTGATATTCCTGGAAGAAAGTTGTTATAGAAAATAACAAAATAGGCTTTGATCAATGGATTTGTAAAAAAAAATCACCTCTCAATTCTCTAGATTTTCAAAAATGGTAACGTGATGATGATATGGATGCTTCTTGGCTTCTAGATGTTGAGCATTGTATTGATGATAGAATTTTATATTGACATTTGCTCTAATTTTTTTATCTCAATTCTCTTAGTATAATGGAGCTCATATCTTATCTATGTTGAAAAAAGCTCTAGCAAGCATTGCTCAATATTTCAATAGAACTTTTGGTTTATTCATTAATACAAATAGACTTTTGGAATCAAGCCATAAACAAATCAAATTTAAAAACAAAAAAAATTAGGATTTGAGATGAGAAATGCTTTTTAAAGAGCTTTACGTACTCCTTGTTCACGTGACTTATCTAAGGCTATATTGGTCTACAAAGAACAAAAACACCTGATATAATTCCCAATGGGCCAGGCTCAATGAGTGTTACTCCTTTATTTGTGGCACCATTCTAATGAAGAATTCCTTTCTTAAACTCAACTAATCATATTCTATGCTCATTCATGGAAAGAAATATAGAAAATTCAAGCTGTACATCAGTTATTGATTGAATAATCATATCTCTGTCTAAAAATATCTAGGCATGCTACCTCTGCATATTCTTCTTATGGTTCCACAAATGGCTCTTTTTGCTCTAAAAGAACAAAAACTCAAATATATGTGTTCTTACTACAAGAAACAAGTACATATTGTAGAAATATGTTTCGAGCTACATGGTTTTTCATTATGTGGAAAATTTAATTACTCCAAACTACTTGCATAAGTCACCAGTGAAGATCGCACTAGTGTGTTTACTCTAGTGAAGATGACATTGTCATCACTATAGATCACTATGCATAATTAATAACCTTACTACGAAACAATGATTTCAATTTACTTTAGATGATGATACCATTACCTTCAACTAATTTGATGATATTTCTTCTTCCTCATTTGCAAGATATAGTTACTCACCTTTCAATTCTACATTGTTTTTTTCTTGTATATGGATAATTGATTATGGTGCTAGTGATCACATATCCTTTCACTCTTCTTGCTTTCATGACATGATTGCATTAGCTACACCTTTTAGGTTAAGATTCCCTAATGGAGATTCAATGATAATTTTATATAAAGGGAATGTTAGAAATATTTTTTGAGTATATTATTCTTACTAATGTTTATTGATTCCTAACATCAAATTAAATCTATATATTGTCCATCAAGAAGCTAGTATGCTAATTGAATTGCATGGCTTGCTTCACACATACTCTTTGCTTTTTGCAAGGCTATTCTCTAGATGAGGCCTTAGCACCGCAAGAGATTATTAAAGGCATTTATGTTGCTTCTACTACTCCATCAAAGTCTTCAAATGCAATTTCTACAACATTTTAATCCAAGTTAAATATTGGCCCTTTGGCGTCTAGTTTACATTTCAATAAATTTGTTGATTGTAACTTTACTTTATCATCATCTGCTAAGAATACTTGGCTTTGACCCGAATGGACAAGGGCATCTCGGTGAAAGAGAGAAAGGCATGAAGAATAATACACTTTAAAATTTTGTTTATATTGTTGATCGTAAAGAATATATTTTTCATGTGATGCTTCTTTTAAAGTCGAACAAAACAGATTGCATTTTCTTTTGAGATCAAACTTGTAGCCACTTAGGGTCAATATCATACTCCTACATATGATGGCCACCTGTACATCATTCTTGATTATGATTATACTAAAGTAGCATGGACTCACGACATGAAATAAAAGGGTTGTGTTTCTCCCAAGCTCTTAATTCAATAAGACGGTTAAAACAATCGGGTTTGATAATGCCTTAGAGTTGGGTTCAAGCCACCAAGCTAGCTATTGGATTCTTTAGTGCAAAAAAAAATCATTCACTAAACTAGGTGTGATCATACTATAGTTGAAAAAAAGCATATACATCTTTTTTAAGTCTATACAGCCTTGTTATTTCAATCTCATTGTCCTTTAAAATTTTAGGGTAATTTTCTTTTGTATCCTACCTACCTCATCAATAGATTCCCTACTCTTATTCTCCATGGTACATATGTGCATCAAAACTTAATTGGAATTATACCAACTCTTGATCACTTAAAAGTATTTGGTTGTCTAGATTTTATTTCAACCCCTAAACCTATTAGAAATAAATTATATCCTTGTACTTTTCCACGTGTTTTCTTAAGAAAGTCTTTCCATGAGAATACCTATAAATTGTAAACTCAACCACTTCTAAAATTCTCCTATCAAAAGATGTGGTTTTTTTATCACAACTTTGATTTTGATACTTTACATTCATGTTTTCCCTCTATCCTACCAATTTATGTTTTTGACACTCATTCCTTTGATCTTTCCTCTCCTAGAAATCATTCTATTTCTTTTCTTAAAATATAAATTCATTTGTTTCCTATAGTCTCGCAACCATAAAGATCCCTCAAAAAATAAATTCAACCCTCGCAACTCATCAGTTATATTCTTATTGTAAAGCATGTACCTTTCTTTCATACAAAAATTAGTTTCCATCCAAAAACTTTGGTCTTTTAACTCATACACCTAATCTCTTGACCTTTTTGGGAGAACAGTTCTTTCATACTAAAGTTGTCCAATCTCTTGAATGGGTACATAAAATGTCTCTTTAACTTGAACTCATACAACTCAACAAAATATGGAAAATTCATATTTACCCTAGGCCAAAGATCTATTAGTTCAAAAGGGGCCGATAAGCTAAAATATAGTGTTGATGGTTCCCTTTAATGACATATAGCAAGACTGGTCATCAAAGGTTGTTATCATAAGTAGGCATAATCTATTTACAGACATTTTCTCCTATTGTCATAATGACAATCAGTAGACGCCTAGTGTCCCCTATAGTAAAGAAAGGATGATTTGTATCTCATTGGGATGTTAACATTTCTTTCCTATATATAGACATTGACATCAAGGCATATATGAAGCTTTGTCTAAGACCGCATAACCAATATCTACGAAAAGTATGCAAATTGAATAAATCCTTATATGGATTTAAAAAGGTTTTGGTACAAATTTATCAAATGCTCTAATTGGTTAAGGTTACCCTTACTTTCTCAATGGGCATTAATTGTTTCATAAGTAGAAAAAATGAATGATATTTGTCCTCCTAGCAATCTATTAGAGTAATGTGCTAGTCATTAGGAATGATGTGATTGAAATGACGTCTTGGAAGTCCTTTTTGGATTGTACATTTAGAATTAAAGATCTTGGACCACTGCATTACTTTTGTTGGAATTGAATTCATTCTCATTCTCGAAGGCTTCGTTGCTTCATAACAAAAATTTGTTAATCGAAACAACTAGAAGACTATGACTCTCTTAATTTCAATTTTATAACTTCTTCTTTAGACCAATCATTGAACCTAAAAAATGATTTTGGTTCACTTTTACCTAATCTAACAACCTATAAAAGATTAGTTGGGAAGCTCACTTATTGAACCAATACAACACATGATCTCTTTCTAAGAACATAGAGCGGTGTATTTTATGGTGTAAAATGGTGCATCGTTAAATAGTGCACCTAGCTTTTTACTTATAAACTAGCTATTTGCCCAAAAAATTACTTTAATTTTTAAACATTATGCCGATTTGAACATAAAAGTACATCAATTAAGAATATATTAGTTTGGTAACATCAAAAAGTATATATAATTGTAAAACAGGACTGAAAATAAAATATTACTAATGCAAAGAAAGGTCAAGGTAATGACTTTTAATTTCATATTGTTTAACATTTGCAAGTTTGTTATAAGTTAGTTTGTGTATGTCTATATATTACTTTTTTTTACATTTTTACCTACATATGTGTGGTTAAGTTGTAAATTTAATTTTGGTAGACAAATGAGATAAAATGGAGAAAGATAAGGCAATCCACAAACCTGTGATGTTGATTTGAGCAGCTTGGATGCAAGAAAATATAAAGAATCTGCAAGAAAAAAGGACAAGAGATTTTGGTCTGTTATGGGGATTTTGATCTTTACATTTGTCTTTTTTTTTTATCATTTTTGTTTTAGAAAATTATTTTTCATAGTCAAGAAAATCATGCCTGTGATTAAGCCCTTATGGGCTCTGATGATTCCTGTCTTCACAATACCCGGGTGGACTGCATTGATGGTCACTCTTGCATTTCTAGCCTACAAGGTGATTTCCAAGCCCAACACAAGCAACCAAGGAAATACAAAAGGGATTATTTAGGGAAAATAGCAATAAGTAAAAAAAATCATTTCACATTGACAATTAATCACCCCTTTTTTAAAAAATTTTATTTAACCGCCCTTTATTATAAAGAATCATTTGAAACTAATCACCTATTAAGTATTATCGACCTCTTTTCTTATTGATAACACTAAAATACCCTCAATTATATTATTTTTGTCACTCCTCTTTGGGTGATTTTGAAGTCTCAACATCATCATCCCTCCATTATTTCTCTGCTAAAATATGGGTTTCATTACCTTATAACTGAATTATAGTTAAGAGTTTATAGATACAGATTAAGGTAATTGTAAAATGAGGATCGTGCATGAACTGCTAGACTTTATTGATCGCAAAGGCGACATCTGGACGAGTAAAACCCCAGGTATTGAAGACTGCCAACTACACTGCGATAGAATATGGCATCCGGATAAGAAGGAGAGTCCTGAACTACGTCAAAATTAGTTGCCATTGGAGTAGAGATTGGCTTGAAGGAGAGCAGCCAGTATTCACCAACAGGTCTTGAATATACTTTGATTGGCAGAGAGGAAACCATTAGCATCTCGAGCAATTTCAATACCAAGGAAATAATTAGCAAGACCCAAATTCTTCATTGGAAACTGCAAGGCAAGAGATGTAACAAGTTGTTCGGCCAATTTTGGGTTAGATGCAATAACTGGAAGATCATCAACGTACACCAAGACGAAGACATTGTAATTTCTATTGCGATAGAAAAAGAGATAACTATCAGTGGAGGTTGAAGAGAAACCCATAACACAGAGCTTCAGTTAGACGAGAAAACCAAGCCCATGGAGCTTGTTTTAGACCATAGAGTGAACGATTTAGCTTAGAAACATAATCAGGGAAAGATGGATTAATGAAACCTTGCAGTTGGCCAACGTAGACATCCTCTTCAAGAGAATCATAAAGAAAAGCGTTTTGTATGTCCAAATGAGTTGTTGGCCAATTGTTTATCGTCGTTAACAATAATAGAAGATGAATCGTCGATGGTTTTACCAATGGACTGAAAATATCATTATAATCGATACTGGAAAGCTGATTGAATCCCTTGGCAACTAATCGAGCTCTGTAGCGCTCCAAGGAATCGTCTGATCAACATTTGGTTTTACAAACCCACTTGACACCAAGCACATTAAGATTGGGATTCGAAGGTACCAGAGACCAGGTGTTTTTTTCGAGTAGTGCCTAAAACTCAACAGCCATGGCCTTTCTCCATTTAGGAAAACGAGAGGCAGTGGAGAAATAACTAGGTTCTTTAGGAGAAGATGGTGTAGTGTGAGAGCAATGATGCCAAGGAACTATGCCATCAGTGCAAGATAGAGGGTGATTATTATTTGAATGGGACCTAGTGATCATTGAATAAGAGATGGTAGATGGGGTTGAAGGAGCAAAAGCCAAATTTGGAGAAGTCGACTCGGTTAGGTTGTTAGAAGAATAAGATACCGCAAGAGTTGAAGGAGAGATGGGGTCCAAAGAATCATCATTTAATTTGAAGGAGTGAATTGGGCCGGAATTAGATTGATAGGAGAAAAGAGGGAGTTGGGCCATAGAATCGACATTGGAAATAGATTTATACGAGGCATGAACCTGATTTTGAAATTAGGAAAGGTGGAATATACTTTCATGAAAAACGTACATCCCATACAATTTTTTTTATGGAAATTAGAACACTGATAGCCCTTATGATGGGAACTATAACCAAGAAAAATCATAGGAGAAGAGTGAAAAGACATTTTTTGAGCATTTTAAGGACAAAGATTCAGAAAACCTAAACAACCAAATAAGTACTTAAAAAAATTTGTGGAAAAGAGTAAAGGGAGAAGACAAGTTATCAAGAAATTGAGTGGGAAGACGATTCATAAGATAGACTACTGCCTCAAAGGCGGAATCCTAAAATGATGAAGTCATCGACGCATATTTAAAAAAGTAAAACTCATATCTACGATGCGACGATGCGACAACTCAATGATTCCATTTTATTGATGAGAATAAGGGCACGTCAAGCAATACAGAATACCCCGAGGATTTAAAAAGAGGGGTTAAAGGTTTGAACTTTGTTCCATAATCCGTTTGGATTGAAACGGCGCTACGACCAAAGAAATTGGACACCATATTAATAAAATTTGTTATAATAAAAGGAACTTAGGATTTTACTTGAAAGGGAAATATCCATCAGAACATGGAAAAATTATAAAGAATTGACACAAAATACTTGTTTTCATTATATATATATATATATATATATATATATATATATATATATATATATATATATATATATATAGAGAGAGAGAGAGAGAGAGAGAGAGAGAGAGAGAGTTGTGGGAAGGACTCCATACATCCATGAAAACTAATTAAAGAACATGTCATGACTTTTAAAAGGTTGGATGATATGGAAGAGTATGGGCCTTGGCCCATGAGTAGGAGACACAAAACCCGATGGGCTACTTGAATTAGATAAATCAAAGTGTTTAATGACAAATTAAGTGGGTAATAGCAGTAGATGGATGCCCTGGACGCTCATGCCAAAGATGCATTGGTGACGACGAAGGCACGGGCACAGCACTAAGATGCAGAGTGACGGAGGAACAGCAGGCAGCGACTAAGGAACGGCAGACGCATTTTTCGGAAGAACATACAGATCATCTTCAAGGTGGCCCCTGAGAAACAAAGCCCTGGTCGTAGAATCCTTGATAAGAAAGAAATTATCATGGAAGGAAAAATAAACTTTGTTATCTTTGTAGAAGCAATTGACAGAAATAAGATTTTTATGTAAAAGATGAGCATGAAGAAGATGAGAAAGTAAGAACGAATGAGAAGAAGGGTGAAGAAGAGAGGAACCATGATTCTGAATAGGGATGGATGATCCATCACCAAGCGAAATTGACACCCTGTTTGGATTTGGTGGGATTTTAAGGAATGGAATTGTGAAGGGAAAATAAATCATGTGTTTGGATGAACAATTTAAAGGAAGGGAAGGGATCTGAAAATTCAGTAACTGCTCAATTTTGTGGGATTTCACAACCCATCAAAATGGTGGAATTTGGTGGGAAAGTGGAATTCCTCCCCTTCCTTTCACTCCCTTTCCTCCCCTTCAATTTCCCACCCTTCCTTCCCCTAAAAATCCCATAAGCCAAACAAATGTCATCATAAGGGAGACGATCAAACCTCAAGTTTGAGACATCGGGCGTATAGTGGTGGGTAGCCACTATGTCGGGATACCAATTAGTGGTGGTATTGTGAGCTTGAAACAAAGAAGAATGAGGCATTAGAAAAGCCTAATCAAATCGACTCCAACAGTGAAGAGCGGTATGGCCTCTTTTCTCACAAATTTGACAAACAGGTCGGGTATCTGGTGCTTATGTAAAGGTGTGAGAGCCTCTTCCACGCGAAGAATCACCGCGACCACCACGAAAACAACCACCTTTGCCACGCAAGACTTGAAGAACGAGAGACTTAGCCATGTTGAAATACTCCTGCTGTCTCGTCACCATTTTTCTTGAGGGTGATGAGTTGTAGGCGAGTTTAGACAATATGAGTTTTAGAACGAGGCACATATAACTGATGAAGATGTAGCCATCGGGATTCTAGGATCGAATCACAACAGGGTCTGTGGATCGGATCGTAAGATTCCATTAGGGGATCGTAAGATCCTCGAAATATAATTAAATAAAAAAATAAAAAAATATACGTAAAAAAGTGCCTAAATTTAAAGTTCTAAAATGAGGGGGGGAAAGTTAGTTACATAATATATTTTGATTTCAAGACATAAAAAGCTAGACTTACGACCTTAGACATTCTTATATTGATTAAAATACTCGAAAACAATTATCTCTAAGCCATTTTTCACATTTCATACATGAATGTGTACATTTAAATACCCTAAAATCAACCAAGGAAACAAAACAAAATGTCTAAAAAATACATATTGTTAATAAAAAAAATAGGATCTTTAGGATCGCGTAGGATCGTAAGATCCGATAGATCCATTAAGATTCTAAAGATCCTATAACAGATCCTACACAAAAAAGATTCTATGCATAGATCCGGATCGGGCTCCTGAGTAGGATCGTAGGATCTTAAGATTCTAAAGATCCGGATCGAGATTCTAATAACAATGCACTCGAGAATCTGAAACAAGATGGGCTCGGTGAGAGAGGTAGATAGAATCACAACCACAAGCTGATCCATTGTGTGCCAATCGTCAACTGCAGCCGAATTGACACCAGTGGGCGATAGCTCCGGGCAGGTGAAGTAATCATCGACAAATCTCATAAGACGATGAGACCGAATGTATGGGGTAATTTGACGAATCCAGATGGAAAATTTTATAGGGTAGAGTTTGATTGGGTTCAGAGTAGAAAACTTTAGAAGAGATGAGTTTGAGGAGGATAGATTACCCACAACCATGAATATGATTGGAGTTGCTATGTGATTAAGGTTGTGAGATCATGATCGTTCATGAAAGACGTTTGTCGTTTTGGAAGGCTCGGATACCATGCTAAAATATGGTTTCCATTACCTTAGAACTGAATTACAGTAAGGGCTTTATAGATACATATTGAGGTAACTGTAAAACTATAAAACTGTCAAGTACTAGACGTGGGCTCAACCGTGGTTGACCACCCCAAATCTTCGCCTTGTATCAAAACAAAAAAAAAAAAAAAAAGACGTGGGCTTCTTCTTCTTGGGCTCAGGTATGGTCGATGTACTACTATTCTCCTCTGAAACTCCAATCTTGATAACATTCTATTACTATCATCGAATGTTTAGAATGGATCGAGCTCGCCACCTCACAAAATACACACATGATTGGGACTTTTGAAGCCAAGCCATACGTGCCAACACAGGGATAAGTGGCGGTGCGAGAGCTGTAAGTTGTTTAATCCTTTTTAAAATTATTCTAAATTAAAAAAAAAGTGATTTAATTTAATATTTAAATTAAAGAATCATTTATATATCTATATCCCATCAATATAATTATATAATATACTAAAATAGATATTTAGAATGGGTTTTGCTGCAGTTTGCATGTGTCATATTCTGGGTTAATATGGTGTTATCTATTTTAAGGCTCGTTAGGTTCAATGTGGAAATTGAAATTTTCAGGAAGTTATTTCATGAGAATTGAATTCCTAGGAAATCGAATTGATGGGAATTGTGGAAATGTGTTTGGTTGATTTTTTTTTATTTTATAGAATTAAAAGGGGAATTGAAAATTTTCAAATACAAAAGGGTGGAAGTTGAACTTACCTAGAGGGACTAGGTAAGTGAACTTCCTCCAAATTGGAGAAATTTAACTTCCCGAAAAGTTGAATTGCTGGGTTTTCATTTTTTTAAAATATAAACCAAACATAGACATTTCTCCAACTTCATGGAAATTTCTACTTCCTGGGTTTATGACATATCAACCAAACACTCTCTAGTCACGTCAATTAAATAAGTCAATATAACTTTGTCAACTCAATTAATGGCTCCACTTATTTTTATAAATATTCAACCTTATATATTAATTAGCTAAAAAACTTATCTTTTTAGATCAAATAACATATTCAATATTTGGTCAAGAAATTTATTATTAACATGATTATATAAATACTTAATTGTTCGGATGTGATTTTTTGTATTTTATTATTTATATTAATGTAGTATTAATTTAAAAAAATTAAAAAATGGTGATTAACTTATGGAGTGACAATATGATGTATTCTTACGGGAAAATATATGAAGTATTCTTACGGGGAAAATGGTGATTAACTTATGTATTTTATTATTAATGCTAATGTATTCTTACGGGAGAATGGTGATTAACTTCATATATTATATAGATTAGTAAGATTCTTACGGGAAATATAATGTAAACTCAAGATAAAGTTGTCTTAATTCTACTCATAAGATGATAAGTTTTGTAACTAAGAAGTTTGTTAATGCCTACCTCATATTTAGCCACCTCGTTTAATATGAGTCAAAAGTATCAAAACGTGCAGTAGCACAAGTAATGAATACAATTATCTAAACTTTAGCTACATTGCCCACCCAAAAAAAAAAAAAACTTTACCTACATTATATATAAATACACATATGCATATTTGGTAATATGCTATCAAGGATTTCAAAAAAAAAAAGTAATATGCTATCAAAATAAAAACAAAAAGGCTTTGAGCCCATTGTTTCCAGGCCCAACAGAAAGCCCACCAAACTCAGTCAGGTCAAACTCGTTGACCCAAAGAGATTGAGGCAACTCATCCGAATTGGCTGAGTCAACTCCTTTTTCCTCCTCTTACCATTTTCCTCTATGTATGTTCAAACCCTACTCAATTATTCCCCAGACTTAGATTCATTAAAATAGGCAAATCGCAACAATTTCGATCGTTAACCAAGTGGATGAGGAGATTCTCGGTGATTTATAATTTCTATTCTTTTTGTATTCGTGGACGTGTAGATTCATCATTTGATCTCACTGACTAAATCAAGCTTGCAACTTCAATTCAAACAAGTGAATTTTTGAGATTTTTCGCTCCTTTAGTGTCTTTGTTTTTAATTATTTTCTTTCATGTGATTGCATGCTAAATCACTTAAAAATACATTACAATTCAAACTCCTTAGTCACACTTATGAAGATTTGAGAGAGAATTATTGAAGGGATGACTTGCGTGTCAGATAACTAGTTTGATTTTATACTAAGGAGATCGACAATAGAAGTCATCCACCTATTGCGACAGCTCATTGAGAAGTACAAAGAACCGAAAAAAGGACATGAACGTGGTCTTTAATTATAGACTTGAAGAAAGCTTATGATAGAGTTCCGAGAGATCTTATTTGGAAATGTATGATGACACTTCAATGATTATTCAGGCACCTAGAGGAAACACCGGCTACTTTCTAATGCAGGTAGGCCTACACCAAGGATATACTCTAAGCCCTTTCCTTTTCACTGTAGTAATGGACGTGATAATGAGACTGATTCAAGAAGATATTCCATGGTGCATACTTTTCGCGGACGATATTGTTTGAGCAGGACTAAGACATAGTACATGGACTTCAACATGGGAGGGTTAGGAACGGATGATGAAGATATAATGTTGCAGGGGAGCCAGATCCGATCCAGAGGAAATACAGTTTCAAGTATCTAGGGTCGATGATGCAAAACGATGGTGGAGTTAGCAAGGATGTTAAGCATCATATTCAAATGGGGTGGCAGAAATGGAGGGCGGTTTCGGGCGTTCTATGTTATAAGAAAGTGTTTTTAACACTAAAGGGTAAATTCTATAAGGTGGTGTTGAGGCATGTCATACTGAATGGAGCAGAGTATTGGACGACAATGAAGGTTCATGAATAGAGTCTTAAGGTAGCAGAGATGATGATGCTCAGATGGATATGCGGACACACATGACTGAACAGAATTAGAAATGAGGTTATCTAATATAAATTAGGAGTAAGATGTAGTAAATACAAGCTACGAGAATCAAGTCTTAGAAGGTTTGGGAATGTACCCAAATGTGCTAGTGCACAAATGTGACAGAATTCCGATCGAGAAGGTTTAGCGTCGTAGAGTTCGACCCAAAAGTCTTGGAGGTAGGTGATTAAGAATGATCTTATCTCTTTACACCTACTAGAGGATTTAATGATACATCACAGACAATGAAGAGCTACCATTAGAAATGATGAGGACTAGACATTGTTAGGGAGAGCTCATCAAGATAGTATTTCGTTCGCTTGATTGTGGATTTTTAGATCGTCCCATCCAATCCTTCTTTCTTAGTTCTACATTTGATTGTCCATATTTGGATCGCTTGCCTTTTATTTTATTTCATTTTTTTTGTGGTTTCATATGCTCGGGTTATTCCAAAACTCCCTCTCGACTTAGTCAGGAAAATGAAGCATACAATGTAACCTCCCAGACCCTGCTCTGAGCAGGATATACTAGGTTTGTTATTGTTATTTATCATATATATATATATATATCATTTGTGCACAAGCCTTAGGGTGTGCACTGTGCACAAATATTTATTAGGTGAAATGTGAAACATTATTCGCTGAAATTTGAAGCATTATTCGGTGAAATGTGAGTGTTGTTTAGGGGAATGTGAAATATTATTTGGTGAAATTTGAAACATTTCGTATAAATTGTAAGTATTGTTTAGAGAATTGAGGATATTCTAATTTCGCCGACGCCAAGGTGGAGCAATGGAGGGTAAAAAGTGGATCTGATCGGAACTGGGAGGTCGGAAGAGTGGATTTGGTTGTTGGGAGGCCATTTGATTGAATGTACGGGGTGGATCCACACTTCCGAACAACGGTTGTAGAAGGGTAAAGAGGGAGGCCGGAAGAATGAAAGGATCCACACCAGTAAAAGGGTGTTGGGACGTCGGAAGAAAGATCTTTGTTTGTTCATGGGGGTTACGTAAAGTTTGATTTTTCTCCCAAAAATTAATTTGGGTTGAGATTGTTGGGGTTGATATTTTAGCTATCTGTTGTTCCCCTAAGTTGTTAGTATTGATGATAATATTGATGATGGTGGTGGTGTAGGTGTTGTAGTTATTGATTATGCATTTGGTGTTAGAGTTTTGTTTAGATTAAGTTTGATAATGTTAGGGGTTACCCATAGATTGTTTTTTTGATAATATTGGTGGGGGTTACTCATAGATTTGTTTTTGTTGGGGTTGAGATTATATAATCTCGGTTGTTCCCCGGATATTGGTGGTAGTACGTGGTGGTGGACCGATGGCGGCGGCGCTAGTGGAAGATGAGGCTGCGGAGATAGATGAGGGTGGGAGGAGATATTGATGGTGGGTTTTTGGGTTTTCTAGTGAAAGAAGCTCTCTCATTAGAAAATTGGGGGTTTTCTTCTTTTGTGGCTCTTTAATTTGTGCATACTTGAAAAGAAAATTTTAGACCTATAAAACATGGCCATAGATAGCGGGTTGGCTTGGGCTCAAATTAATTACATATCGAATGATTTTGGGTTATAGATCAAGAAAAGTTCAATCCAAACCCACATTTAATGGAGCAGATCAATGCAATGGATTACGAATGCTAACTTTTTAATGTTGGGTATTTAAATAGTTCTAAAAGCTAAAATTATTATATTATCCCACAACTAGTTAATATTTATTGAAAAAGTATAATTAATGTTGTTATAATAATAATATGTATTTTTTATACCTAGCAAATTAGAATACCCTTAGTATTAAATATAAAGTCAAGTTGATGATAAATAATAATATTTAATGGCTTTTTTTTATTAGGTAATAATTCGGATGAGAAAACCCTATCTGAAAGCATCCTGTCGGATGAGGCCTAAAAGACCTGAATCAAGGTATAAATCTGGCCCCCTGGTAGAGTAGCAAAGGTGTGCAACTTTATCCGCTACCCGGATACGAATACGGGGAATATGGGATATACCAACATTCTTTACTCCTTGGAGAAGGGCTTTGATATCGGACATAATCATTTCTATTTCCCAGGGACATCCAACTTTTGTACTTAGGTAGTCCGTGATAATTTTTGAATCACCTTCTATTATTAGATCCATTATCTTTAATTCCATACCTTTTTCCACCCCAAGACGAAGCGCTAGCGCTTCCGCTGTGAGGGGGGTTGTCCATCAATAGCATTACCACCAATGCTAATAGGATTGCCCAGCTAGTCTCTAATGATGTATCCAATTGAGCTATTTGAATTTGATATAAATGATCCGTCAAAGTTTAATTTATACTTGCCCGCAGGAGGTTTCCTTCAGTGGTAGACTTTTTTTTTATTGTTTTTAGCATGGCCTTTTTCCCCATTCTGTTTTGCTAGATTTTCTATATCTGTCACATTCCATCTGCTAACTCTTTTCCAATTTTTAATATTATCCCTAATCATTTTCTTGAAACCCTCCGCAGAGGGGATGTTAACATTTCTAAAGATAGTTTGATTTCCGATAAACCAAATAGTCCACCATCTGGTTGTTATATATTGTTTCCTTTCCATCGGAAGAGAGGAGCCTAAAATTTATAAAATTCGATCCATGTCTCTACTCTCCGATAGGAGAGAGTCAATTCTTTGGGATATTTCTCTGGGAAATTGCTATTGGAAATTGTTGACATGGCATTCTATGAATAAGTGAATATCATCTTCCGCACATTGGTTGCAGAAAATACATGTATTTGGCACCGCAACCCCTTTTTGGGATAGACGGGTAGCCGTGGCAAGGCCTTTTTGTTTTATTTTCCATATAAAGTTTTTGACTTTTGGAGCGGCGTCAATTCTCCAAATCCAAGAAAATGCATCTGAAGATCTTTGAGATGTGGATGAGATTAAGTTGTAGGCACTTGACGTGGTGAACCAACCCTTTTTGGCGGGCCACCAATACAGTCTATCTACAAAGGGGGTGATAGACAAGGGGATTTTCATAATTTTCTCTGTTATTATTATTTATTATATACAACTTTCGCATGACTACAAAATTTTAGATAAAATTGTGCCGATAGGCCCAACTTCCTAACCCAATTAAAAAAATGTCCACCGGGTAGTTTAAATTAAGAAAATATCACGGAAAGTTATAAGTAACCTAGCTCCATCGAATCCTTTCTTCTTCCCTTCATCTCCATCTCTCCATTTCCAAATCTTTGTCTCTCGATCTCAGACGCGCCATCTCCATCTCTGTCTCCCCATCTTCTCGATGCTGACTCTTGAGGTCGGATATCTGTCTATCCATCTCAGTCTCTCCATCTCCATCTTCTCGATGTTGACTCTCGAGGTTGGAGAAGCTGATATATTGGCCCAATTTCCTAACCCAATTAAACAAATGTCCATCGGGTAGTTTAAATTAAGCAAATATCAAGGAAAGTTATAAGTAACCTAGCTCCATCGGATCCCTTTTCCCTCCCTCAATCCCTGTCTCTCCATCTCCAAATATTTGTCTCTCGAACTCAGTCGCGCCATCTCCATCTCTGTCTCTCCATATCTGTCTCTCCATCTTCTCGATGCTGACTCTTGAGGTCGGATCTCCGTTTGTCCATCTTAGTCCCTCAATCTCTGTCTCTCCATCTTCTCGATGTTGACTCTCGAGGTCGGAGAAGCTAACAATCGACAAGAATCAAAAAGCTGGGGAGGTGTTGTACATGAATTGAGAAAGAAGAATTGGAAGACACCATCTCCAAATCTCTGTCTCTACATCTCTGTTGCTCCATCTCCATCTCTGTCTCTCCATCGTCTCAAGGTCAGAGAAGCTGATAATCGACAAGAATAAGAAGACGGGGAGGTGTTGTACAGGAATTGAGAAACAAGAATCGAAGGACATCATCCCCAAATCTCTGTCTCTCCATCTCAGTCGGTCCATGATCTCCATCTCTGCCTCTCCATCTTATCGATGTTGAATTTGGATTCTAGAGGCCGGAGAAGTTGGCAATCGATAAGAATCAGAAGGTGGGGAGTTGCTGTATAGGAATTGAGAAAGAAGAATTGGACCATCTCAGTCGGAGAAGCTGACCATCGAAATCGGTGGCTGACAATCGACAAGCTGACAATCAAAGGAGAAAGGAGGCGATGTTTGGTCGATGTAAGTAGGAATCGAAAGAGGCAATGTTCGGTCGATGACAGTAGAAATCGACAAGCTGACAATTGACAAGCTGATATGTGATGTCAGTAGGAATCGAAAGAGGCGATGTCAGTAGGAATCGAAGGAGGATGTTAGCCTCTTGTGTCCATGGCGGGGTAGGTCTGTTGGCACTATATTCGTTCGTCTGATTTTGCTCGTTTGAGATGTTGATATGCTGATCTTTTAGAGAGTCCTTTGCTTGGTCTCCTTAGAAACATCTTACAAGCTCTGGAAAAGACAACTGGAGCCTCAACAGATATCATCCTCATGTCTTCATCGACCTTCATGATATTCATGATCCTCGCCAGTGAAAGGTTGTGGTTCTTGAAGTCAGTTACTTTCCCGATCTCTTGTTACTAGTTAATTTCCATTTACAGCTCATGCTTGTCGGCTTTGTTGACTCCACCTTGATGAATACTCCGTATATGTGATATATTGGTGTAGGGATGATGGAAGACAAATAAGATAATATTTTATGCAAATATCAAATTATTCTCGAAATATATTTATTTGACTCTCAAAATTATATATGTTATATATCTTAATACCATTATATATTGTAATGGGTCGTTTGGTATCGATATCAGTATATCAGATATCAGATACCAACCCTTGATATCTGATATCGGTGTTTGGTACGGGAAGTATATCGATATCAAGTGATATACTTGATATCAGCTATAACTAGAGAAGGCCCAAAGTGATATACCGATTATTTGGGCGGTATTAGGTGATATCTCGCTCTCTCTTCTCTCCGTCTGTTCGCTCTCTCTGCTCTTCTTGCTCGCTCTGCGCTCTCATATATGCTCTCTCTTCTCCCCTTCTTCTTTCTCTTCTCTCCTTCTTCTCTCCTCTTTCTTTGCCCCTTGTTGGAATCTATGGGCATTCCCAATTTGGAAATCTAGGGCTAGGGCTAGGGCTATGAGATTTGTGGATTAGGATTTGTCGTCCATTCTTTGGGGAGATTTTTGGCTTCTAGATATAGGTTTGGTGTTCTTGGTCTGAAATCTGAAATAGATATGCAGCCCTGTACAATCGAAATTTGTGTGGCTTTAACCTTGTAGTCAAATCTGTAGAGCCCTTTATATAGTCGAAATCTGTAGAGCCCTTTATCGATACAGACTCTACAGATTTCAGATTGTACAACTTTCGACTATATAAAGGGCTCTACAGATTTGACTACAAGGTTAAATCCACACAAATTTCGATTGTACAGGGCTACATATCTATTTCAGATTTCAGGCCAAGAACATCAATATCGATATCGATATCTATAGAGCCCTTTATATATATCGATATACTTGATACCGATATCGATATCGATATACTTGATACTGATATCGATATCGATATCTGATATCTTGATATCTAGATATCAATACCAAACGACCCCTAAGTCTTGTTTAAGTCTAATTTATCCGATCAAACTTTTTGTTGTATTATTAAATTTGTCGGATATATTTCTTAGCCAAATAGATTTTGTTGTTATTAAGATTTGCTTTAAATACTAATGTGAGCAGGTTCTAAATGGCTTCAAATATTTGTTCCACAAATGAAGCTTCAATTTAAAATTCAAATTAAGTCTCAATTCGACACCAAAAATTAGGAAGCAAATCTAAGTGGTTACTCAAATGGCACTATGCTCTTCTAAAGTTCAGATTTGAAAGACGGTTCAAACAAGTGAAGATTTGGTGGGATTTATTTAAACTTCAAATGGCTTCAAAAACAGTCCATGCAGCCTATAAAAGGGAAGGAGAAAGTGGTGAAGAAACACAACAATAGAAGCACGGTTCTAACGCAAAGACTCACCATTACCATCGACTTCTCACTGATTTATTTTCTTTCTCTCCCTCGTTGTAATTGTTTTTATTTTTAGTTGAGATAGAAGAAAAAAACATGAGCGATATAGGATAAATCATTCTTGTTATACTAAGAGTATCCTTATACTCGAACGTATACACATGTTGGTATGATTAGAGCTATTATTTTACGGGCATTTTGGGTTGACTAGATAGTAGCGGGTGAGGCTACAAGTTGAGAGGAGAGGGGTTGTTCTTCTTAGTTGTATCTAGTACTCTAATGGATCTGAGTTGACTAGATAGAAGCGGGTGAAATAATAGTTGTTTGAATCCTAAAGATTGGATAATCCTAGGCAGAGACGTAGGCTGGTTATATCTGAACTTCGTTAACAATTCACGTGTTCTTTATATTTTATTTCCGCACTTATAATTAACATTTGATTTTCGTAGCAAAACAGGTTATTGGCTTATCTCAAGACCCTTGACGTTCAGTTCAAGACCTTGAGATCAGTTTCAAGACCCTTGAAGTAATTAACATCCGCAGAAAGTTTAGGAGAAAAGTTCATACTCTACTCAACCCCCTTCTAGAGTATTTATATTATTCTTATATACATTACCTACTCTGTTCTTCAGCCTTCTTTTATGGTTTGCATCAGGAAATCAGTTGGTTGAGAAAGAGGCTGAAAATTGATATTGCACCATTCTAGCCATGAATATAAGGCCGGGTTTTGCCTTGTTGCTGCTTACGCTGCGCTTCGTTGGTGCGATCGGATCATCATCCGTTGTTCATCTATATGGTTTCATCCAATCTACACTTATATCTTCATTTCATTTATTTCATGCAGTCTGTTATATATGAATTCACAAGTTATCTTCTTTGTGATTTTTTGTTGTCTTTAATTAATGCCGAAACACGAAGGGGAATGTTAACGATGCAAAGGGGCGCAAGCTTCTCAGCCCGAATACAGAAACTGCAGGAAAGGAAGAGCCCTTAACGACACATCGGGTCCAAGTTCCATGGTTGCTTGCACCTACAAGAATCAGCCCTGTTCATCACCACCCGTTTTATGATCCATCTGTTGATGTATTAATGTTGCTGTCATTACTTGTTGATGTAAGCTTCTCAACTCTGTTTTCAGTGAGTTTATTACTGTAATCTATTGTTGATGATGATCTTTGTCTTCACTTTTCAAGGCTTTAAACAAAGTTGCTGCATATATTTGGTGCGTGTGCACATGTGAAGGAAAAAAGAAAGATAAATATCAGCTTATGTTGTAATGTGTCATAATTAGGATTGTTAAATAATTCATGGTTGTGGATTTGTATTTTTTTTTTATTAGAAAGGTGTTGATTTTTTTTTTTAATCAGAAAGGTGCAGATTTTGAAAATTTTCAACTAAGTTAGAAAATCATTAGTACATTGTCAGCATAAAAGTTTCAAATAAATTATAGGGACGGAGGGAGTCGGTTGACAACATAAAAATTTCAACTAAGTAGTCCGTTGTTAGCATAAAAATTACGAATGTCAGCTTACTATCATAGTTACGAATGTCAGCATAAAGATTACGGATGTCAGTTTACTGTCATAGTTAAAAGCGGCAAGCAGTTAGGGGCTGATCGGTTGACATTTATCTAATTAATTTTGGATGGTGAACATTTAATTAACTAGTACTTATTATATGGACAATTACTTTTTTCTCCCAAAATTTTATGTTAATAGTGAAGGTCTTGTCTATCATAAAAATCAATTAAACGTAAAATTAAAAAAAAAAGTCACTAAATTAAGTATATGACATTAATGGAATTGTTTTGCTACTATTTAGATTCGCCACATCTACAGGGATGTTAATCAAGTTGCTGACCGTCTAACGCACCTCGATCTT
This sequence comes from Persicaria maculosa, assembly GCA_963922045.1. Classification (NCBI taxonomy): domain Eukaryota; kingdom Viridiplantae; phylum Streptophyta; class Magnoliopsida; order Caryophyllales; family Polygonaceae; genus Persicaria; species Persicaria maculosa. Next base: position 57,104,800 of record OY998251.1, on the reverse strand, counting down.
GTCTTTTCGGGTCCGTCTATCCCAAACAACTTTGAGCTTACTAATCTCATCCGTCTAGATGCTCTTGGCTAGCAGAGGTCTCCCCTCTCAGCCAAAATTTTGTTCATTTAAAAAAAAAGACAATGAATGTTTTAAATTTATAAATTAAGTTGTTGGGGGAGATGTGAGATACTATGGTAAATTTTAATTTATAAATGTTTTTTATATTGCCTTATAATCTGATCTAATAGATGACTTACAATTTATTGACCCAACTCGACCTAAAAATCTAGGGACTAAATAAATTTTTGTTGTTTCAGGCTTTCAGGTTGAAATATTTACGTCAAATAGACGTTTTATAAATTGGGTAGCGTTTTAACGGGTCTAAGACAAATAGTATAACTTATAAGCAAGGATTATAGTAGAAATAAAAACATATATAAAAAAAAAGGGAAAAGAAAGAAGAAGGAAAAAAAAAAAGAAATTGGAGTGATAGAAGGAGAATCATGGGAATATGGTGGACCTTCAATTGTCTTGACATCTCTTTGGCGTGCATTATGGTTGCCAATTTGGACTGTGCGTATGCTCGTGTCCCATTATAACTGTCAGACATAAACCACTTTATCTAATATCTATATTATATAAATTCACCTTAAGGATAAAATTAAATTAAGCTGCATCTGGAACAAGTTTATAAAAGACAAAACAAAATTAAACAAGATTCATTTGGGAGGGAGATCCAAAATATCCTTGAAAAGTAAATAATAAATAAATTGATTTGAATTGCAAAATAAAATAAAAAGGAGTAGCTTTAGTTTAATTAATGAATGAATGAAGTTGAAAACCAAGAAAAAGGTAGTACAGTGAAGCATGAAAAAGAAGTAAAGGGGGGGTTGGTGGTGGGGGGCGAGATGATTTAGCATACTTGGTGCTGGTTGGATTGAGCAGTCGGTTGAAACAGAAGTCATCCTCTGGAACCCAGCTGTGTATCACAGAGGAGACATTCACTATTCTCCCTTCAATTCCTGTTTCCTCTGCTGTCTCTATCATTTTCTCCATTAGCAGTTCTGTCATCAGGAAATGCCCTGCACCCAATTTTTTTTTCCTTTTTTTTCACTATCAACTTCAACCATACATTGAGTTGGTAATTACTGATCATGCATGGGAGTAATTAATTTGTTACCTAGATAATTGGTAGCAAATGTTATCTCAATCTTGTCCTCCGAAAACTCCAACTTTTGAGAGTAAACTCCTGCATTGTTGCTTAAATTTGGAAAACCAATTCAAAAAAATTAATTAAATAACTAGAGAAAAGAAAAAGGAGTATAAAATCAATGTAAGAAGAATAAGGGAGGCAGGGAAGGCAATACATGAGAATATGAAGGGGGAGGCGGAGAGAGAGGAAATGGGAACAGAAGCTGGTCACCGAAGCAAAGGAGGAGAGATCAATATCCATTATAATTATGTCCGCACTTGGATTCTCCTTTACTATTATCTCCTTCACCTGTTGTGCTTTTGCCATGTTCCTTGCCGGGACCACCACCCTTACTCCTCTCTTTGCCATTACTCTTACCGTCTCCATTCCTATCCCTGATGTCCCCCCTATCAACATTTTTTTTTTATTTTAATTAATTATACACTACTCAGTAGTCAGTACTCAACTCAATCAGATCCAATTAAATTAATCTTCTAGACTGCCCTTTAACTAATCAAACATATATAGTTAGACACATGCACACTTTAAACATGCATATATTTTTATGCTGAATATATATATTCAGTACGTACATGGTTCATGTGCTGCCTTGCGCCTGCACTGCCAAATATATATATGGAACGTTCTGCTGTTCGTATCCTATGTACCTAGCTTCAATTTGTATCCTTGCTACCTAGGATCCCTATTTATTTATTTATTTTATAAATTAATTAACTGACTAACATAATGTTTCACCAAAACCAATTGAAATCTGAAGCAACATGGAGAGATATTGTAACTATAAAATTGACCTTTTTTTTATTAATTTTTTAATATAATTTTTTTAGTAATATGTATAAAATTCAATTAAAAAATAGTAAAAAAGTTAATACTCCCTAGCTACTATTTAAAGTCTATAAAGCATATATTGGATTTTTTATGCGTATTTCAGTAATTTAAAAACCTATATAAAATATTAATTTTTTAAAAATATTTTTACAGAATTTAATAAGTATTAGGTCATTAAAAGAATTAATATTTCATATAATTTTTAACACATTAAAATGCATGTTAGAAAATCAAATTTCCTTATATATTTTAGATCAAAGAGAAAAATTTATATAGTTTGATTTTTTTTCTGAAAACGTTTAAAATTGTAAGTGAACCAATTATGAGAGATCGAGACTAAATTAGCCGCATATAAAAATTAATAAATCGCATAATTTTGAGAATTGAAATGAAATGAAATGGATAATGAAAATATTAAATAAAAAAAAGGGGTAAAGGAGAAGTTATATATATATATATATATATATATATATATATATATATATATATATATTACCAGTGACAATGGCAGTTAAAGGAGGGGAAAGATTGGAGCAGAAGCATCCACGAGTGACTTGTTCAGCGGTAGATTTGGATCCGAAGCCGCTTGGCCCAGCAATACCTGCCAAGTATTTCAGTGTTCCTTTCATGTTGCCCTTTTCAAGCATCGAAGCCAGTTACACGGTCCTGTCGATCACCACCTCCAACCTCCAACCTCTAACCTCTACAATGGTGATAAACTCCCCACTTTTATCTCATATACATATATATGTGGAGAGAACATTACAACACGTACTGTCTCTATCAATAAGAGGAAACAGGTGGACAAAAACGAAATAATTTAATTATTTCCAATGGTCCCACGCAGCACTAGATCTACTGATCTAGGAGGAGGCATCGAGTGTTTACAAGTAATTCTAACACCCGTGTGCCTCCGCTCCGTTGAAAATAATGCATTAAAAGAAAGAGCCCTCTCTTTTTTAGGGTGACTTTGAAGAGGGTGTTCACAATGGCATCAGATATGACATGATATAATAGTTTGAGTATCCGATAAGAAAATTCACGAATCAACAATTTTAAAAACCACGTTTAAACGAGAATCCATTTAGAAATTTTTAATTCTAAGTAGTCATTCATCGCTTAGCGACCGTCTAGCGTCTTTTATAACATTCACATAGATAATTCACAAATACTGTACACACCAACTAATGCTTTTTTCTTTTCTTTTTATTTCTTCTTCATGTTCTCACTGGAGCTTGAAGTTGAATCAAATACACTTAATTCACCCAATAAAAGTGCACTTCACCCCTGGTTCAGTGCTCGGCTAGCTGCTTGAATCCAAGTCCAAATGCAATGTTGAGATTGTAACTCTAGTTTACTAGGATTTATGTGTGTATTCTTGTTTATTGAGCCTTAGTTGGAGTTGTCTTGGAATTGGCATGGGCCTTTAAGCCCAAGTCCATGCCTTGTCCAACGTCTTAATTTCTAATTTCTAATAGGCTTTATAAGCCTTTTCTCCAGCAAACACTAGCTTGAGCTCGTTACTGTAGACAACGCTCCAAAAGAGAGCATGGGAGCTCCTATCCCATGGCAAAAACACAGGAGAGATTGGGCTAGGGCTTTCGAGTCTACCAAAGAGAGAAAGACTAAGAGAGAGAAAGACCGAGAGAAGAAGATAGAGAGGGGCTCGAGCTCGGGTTCATCAGTGAGAGAGGCTCGTTGAGAAATCTCCATGTGAACTGAGCTTGAGTACGTAGCGATACTGAGGAGATCCATACGGGATGTCGGAATGACTGAAATGGAGAAGGAGAATCAACAAGGGCGTTCAAGAAGGATTGGAACTTCGAGGACCACCGGTGCTCGCCGATGACACTGTTGTTGCCAAATCGACGAGCTTCTCCGGGCTGAAGTTGCCTCATATAAGGTGGTGGTCAGGAAGGACTAAAATGGAGAAGGAGAATCAGCAAGGGCGTTCAAGAAGGATTGGAACATCGAGAACCACCGGTGCTCACTAACGACACTGTTGTTGCCGAATCGACGAGCTTCTCCGGGCTGAAGTTGCCTCATATCAGGGGGTTCCCATTCCTTGTCTTTCCTATTGCTTAGTGAGCTGATTTTCTTGTTCATTCTATTGTATTTCAGTCTAGTATTTGCCCTCATAGGATCTTTGTATTGTTTGTTCTCGTTTTGCCAATTAGAGCATATTGGATGACATCTAGAGGCGGGGACGTAGGGATTAGCTCGAATCTCGTAAACATATCGTGTGTCCTCACTCCTTCATTGCTTTTGATTTTCTATTTAGAATCGATCTAGATCCTTGTATTTAAACCGTACTAATCGACCACTATGACCTTAATCGGACCTTTGAACGAGTGCAAACCTTAAATCCTAACGCAACACACCACACTTGAATTAACTTATAATTTCCTATTACAATAAAAAAAAAGGCAAAATTATAGAAAACCACCCTTTAAATATGGGTGTTTTCACTTAACCACTCCTTAAATTTAAAATTACATAAAACCACCCTTTAAATGTTATTTGTTTACAACTCACCACCCATTCAACTATTTTCTTTATTTTATCATTAAATATATTATATTTTAATATTTTTAAACTCAAATTTGATTGTAAATATATTCATATTTTGAATTTAAGGGCTCAATCATATTTTAGGGATAATTTTATTTATTTTAAAAAAATAATAATAAATATAGCCTAGAATTATTATCTTAATTAGTTATGGTTGAAAATGTTTATAAAATTTTAAAATATTATGGAAATTACTCTTATTTATTTATATTTTAAATAAGAGTAATTTACATAATGTTTTAACAATTTATAAACATTTTCAAACATAAATTAAGATAATAATTCTAGGCTTTATTGATTATTATTTTTAAAAATAAATACAATGATCCCTAAAATATAATTGGGCCCTTAAATTCAAAATTTGAATATATTTAGAATGAAATTTGAGTTTAAAAATATTATAATATAATATATTTAATGATAAAGTAACGAAAATAGTTGAATGGGTGGTGATTTGTAAACAAATATCATTTAAAGGGTGGTTTTCTATAATTTTGAATTTAAGGGGTGGTTAAGTGAATGCACCCATATTTAAAGGGTGGTTTTCTGTAATTTTTCCTCAAAAAAATTGAGCAATATCACAATGTTGTTAGATAGATTATATGTATAGGCTCAATTTCCTAATCGTAATTAAGGTTAACTATCTTGTACTCCTATATATATTCTAATGATAACGAAGACAATCCAACGGGGATTATTTGCTCTGACATGGTATCAGGCTTTCTCTAGGGTTTTTCAAAATTTTTCCCTAGCCTACAATCGATCCCTTCGTCCTTCTTCCTCCCTCCACAAATCTTCAAATCTTTGCTTCATCGATTCCAATTGCCCTTTGCTTCATCGATTCCAATTGCCCTCTTGATCTTTTCTTTGAAGCCCTTCACAAATCTTCAATCAAGAAACACACCCCCGCTGGTCAATCCCACCACTTCCGCTGTTGTCCCCTAACCACCGCTCCACCGTGTGCCTTGGTAGGCTGCGATTGCCGGCTCAACACGAGATTTGCTAATTAATTAGCACTTGTTAATGAATTAGGCCAAATAGGTATTGGCTTCTACCGTGTTGCTAATTAATCTGCAAGTCTAGGCCGCGGCAATTGGAGTGCTAAAGTCAACCCGCGAGCACTTATGATTATTTATTGGAATTTGCCTATTGCAATTTCACGTGAGCTCCACCGAGATCGACGATGTTTTTGGCTTTCTCAATCATCAACAACCTCACGTCGGAGCTGTCACCCCTCCAAATCCTTTACAGAGGGGTATTTCTCCATTGGAGCCCATCCCCAAGGCCACACGGCCTATGCCCTTCCGCCTCCCCAGTACGCCTCTCCAATGAAGTGATACCCGAGCCAACAGGGACTCCTTGGGCCCTCTCCGCACCGTCCGGATCATGCCTTCGCAGCAAGATCATCGCCATCATCCGCCGATCCGAATCGGTACATGGATAGCGGAGCAACTGCGTACATGTCGCACAACCCAGGTATAATTTATGTCCCTACTTTTAAGATCCCTTCTACCTCCATTATTGCTGGCAATGATGAACGCATTCCTACATTGGGTCTTGGGCAATCTATATTACCGACCCCTACCACCTAACTAAGCCTTAAAAACATCCTCATCTTTCCCGGCTTAATAAAGAACCTTGTGTCCATTCGTCGCCTCACCACAGACAATAACACCTCCATTGAATTTGACCGCACTAGTACAAATACCCTCTGTTGGACAAAAATGCGCGAATAATCGTACAACACATTTTATTTGATTTTTAATATTTGAGTTCGACCCCATTTGGTTATCCTCTTTATTCGAAGTCGTATCGATACCAAGATTTTAGTGGTTTTGGTGATTTGGGCTGCATCCGTATTTAGCGGGTTGCCTACGTATCTCTTGGAAGAGAATCAAGCCTCACGTAGTTCCGAGTATTTAAGTTTGTGTATTTTAACATCTTAAAGATTTTCATGCATCATTGGATCGTATTAGGACCCATCTTCTCGGAAGGGTAGCCCTAACATAAATCACACTATCATATGCATGAGATTCTCTCGTGTATCACCCGAATAAATTGAGCACACCTTCTCGGAAGGGTTTCCCAACTCAACGTCTATCACTTACATGGAAAATCATGTTTGTTTAATTTAAATTTAATTTTAACCCCGTTTTCATTTTTAAGGTGAATTTAGAGGTCAGCGACTGTACCCGACATATTCTTGAGATTTAATATCGGGATACCTACGTAGCCGTTTTTCCGACGTCAAGTCTTTATGTAGTTCTACCAAAGGACAAATTTGATTTAATTTGAGCCGGGCGACTGAATCCGATATATATTAATTTTTAATATCGAATTTCCTACGTAACTCGTAGACGAGTATCAAGTCTTTACGTAGTTCTTTTTGTTTGAGATTTTGACTCCGTTTTTATTTAGGAGCCGATTTGAGATTGACCCACTCGAATTGATTGGAAAAGAATTTTTGACGAGTTTAATTTTATATATATTTTTTTGATTAAACTCGAATTCTTAATTTATGCCAATTATAATTCTTATAATTTTATGGGTCGATTTCGTAATTAAGAAAATTTAACAACCAAATTCGCTTCAAATGTGCATTGACATATACACTGTATGTGTGAAATGTCTTCAAAAGTGGCATGTTATATGTATTATAAAATTTACACACACATCACATTATTTTTTTGTTTGTCTTTTTCTTTCTCTTCATTTTAATTTAGAAATGTAAATTGCTGTCTTCGGTAGAAGTGGGCCCTATTTGCCTCGCTCTCTCTCTTATTTTTGTTAATAGGAGATATCGGTACAGAGCAACAGCGAGTCACAAGCTACCGCCATAGCCAAAGCGTTTGGAGCTCAGACCACTAGAAGATTTGGGGGGAAATTCAATTAATGGTTCGTGAGGGCTTTGTTTAGCCATCTCCGCGCCAGGAAGCTTCGAAGATGGGGATTATTGCCCGGAGAGACAGCAAAGAGGCAACGACCTTCAATTGTCAACCGCGCTCGGAGCAATTTGGTTTTTTTTCGGAGCTGAACTGAAGATTTTGGTCTTCAATCAAGGAAACGCAAATAGGCAGGAGCCCTGGAATCGATTAAGAAGGCCAGGAATTTGATCTCCCAGGTTTGTTTCACAAAACCCCTTTTTGATTTCGATCTTGGCTTTGCCCAATTTGTTAGGGTTTGTTTTTCCTTTGCTCTAGGTAGTTGAAATCCCCCCTTTGAACATTCCAAATTTATTTTTAATTTTGGATTTGAGATTCACTTCACTCGAATCTGTTGGTTTTCCCTTTTGCTAAGGAATTTGACGCTTCAAAGGAACACACCATTTTTCCGAGGGCACTTTGTGTTTGATTTTGTTTGATTTAGACTCAAATTGACAGGGCTGAAATAATCACATTTGATGGTGTTCTCTATGCCAGGGATCAAATTTTTGACAAGGCTAGAGGAAAGCTTGCTCTCGATTGCAACTGATGGCGTAGATGGAGCTTTCGACTTGCAAACTTGGCTTGTCGACCTGCCTACAGCCCCACCTGAAGCAAGTACAGAGAGCTCTTGAGGGGCTGAGGAGGTTCAAGGCCAAATGGCGGTATGTTCAAATTTAGTTGAACTTTACATACCATTTCACTTTCAGCTTTTCAAATTAAGTATTTATGAGATTGATATTTACTTTAATAAGAATCTCATGATAAAACCCATTCATTAAGTGTCATCAATTGTTCTTGAGCTACTGTTATTGAGATACAATATGCTCTAGTTGAATTTGTGCTGGCTTGACTAAAATCCAAATGCATTTCTTTTCCTTTTTGCAACTGATATACTGTTGTGCTCTGTTATATGGCCATTCAGCATCAGGTTTAGACTTAGTCTTTTTACTGTTTAGCTTCTTTTTTGCCAATTTGGGTAGAGAGTAAGGATTGTTTGTCCTCTTCTGTTTTCTTTTTTTTTTCGGAATTTTCGCCAAATACCCCTGAGGTTAAGGCTAATTCGCGTGGTGTACAAAAGTTTGACATATTTCGCCAGGTGCCCCTGAGATTTCCATTTTTTTCGCCAAATACCCCTGAGGTTTTTATTTTTTCGCCAAATGCCCCTCTGTCGAATTTGTTAACGTTTTTATTTATTGAAAATAAAAAGAATAGAAAATATTATTTCATTGTTATTTTTGTAAGGTATTATTTGAACAATATTATTTAATTATGCCATGGTAATTAAATTATCTAATATTATATACACAATACCATATCATATTACATATTTTAATCAATGGAATTAATTCAAAACTTTTTTTTTGATAAAGTTAAAATTAACTATACAATATTATTTCATTATGTATTAATTACACAATATCATTTCATGCTATTTATTTAAACAATGAGATTAATTCAAAACATTTTTTTTTAAAAAAATACATAGTTCCAAATATATGAATTCTTTTTTTTCCAAAGCAATTAATCTCTCTTTTTGTTTGTGTATAATGAAACTATTTTTTATATAATAATCTTAATTTTTGGAATTTCACACAATCAACCTAATCTACATAAATTTTCAATTAATAAATTTTTTAAACATTTTTTTAACCAATGAGATTTATCTATTCTAATTGTTAAATAGAAATATTTTTGCCTAGATGACATAATAATTTTAATTTCACAATTTCCTCCCAATCAACCGAACCTTGAAAAAAAAAATCAAACTAATGAAATTTGTACACGTTTCTTTAATCAATCTAGTTATATCTAAATATTAATTAATAAGCATTTCTTATTAGGTGTTATAAACATATTTATTTTAGGATTTTAACCCAATCAACATATTTTACTTAAATCTTAAACTCGTGTGATTTTTACACATTTTTCATAAATATTTTAATTATTTTTTACTTAATTATCAAATTATTTTTTTGTATTTTATGTTAACGTTTGATAATATCTTTTATTTAAATTTATCATAGTAATTTTTTATACTTAGAAAATTTTATTTTTATTAAAAATATGCGCCATGTTGGGAGAATTGTACTATTTTCCAATAAAAAAAAGGTTAACAAATTCAACAGAGGGGCATTTGGCGAAAAAGTATAAACCTCAAGGGTATTTGGCGAAAAAAATGGAAACCTCAGGGGCACCTGGCGAAATATGTCAAACTTTTGTACACCACGCGAATTAGCCTTAATCTCAGGGGTATTTGGCGAAAATTCCATTTTTTTTTTTTTTGCTTTTAGGCATCCGTTTCATAGGACTTGTGAACTGTTTTGGTATTCAAAGCCCCTTCAGTAGAAAAATCAGCAGCATTTCGTTGCTATATGCCGATCCACGCCGGGATCGAAAGTAGCGACGAGAGACTAAACTCTCGAGCCGCTAAGTTTTGCCTCGAATTTTTGTATTCCTTTGCAATGATTTCGGCAGCGTTTCGGCGCTATGAGTCGATCTACGCCGGGATCGGGGGTAGCGACGAGAGACTAAACTCTCGAGCCGCTAAAGATGGATCGAGGGTCGCGACGAGAGACTAAACTCTCGAGCCGCTTGAATCCATTTGCCACCATTTGTTTCCTGGGTGTTCTTTTGCTTTTTCTCCTGCAAAACAAATAGAAAGAAAGGGGGAGAGAGTGTACCTTTGTCTGTACAGTAGCCTTCAACAACAATTACACACACAGCACTGTCTCTTGCTTGGTGTTTGCTTTCTTTTACTGTTGCTCTCTCTGCACTCCTTCTTCTTGTTCTTACGGGGGCCCTTCTGATTTCCCTCTACTCTTTTTAGGGGCTGACAGGAGCAGTTACCAGCTACAGAAAACCGCCCCACTAGGCGCCAGTTACCAGCTACAACTCCCACGTTCAGCTTTCTGGTTTAACTTCCATTATTTATTTTTTAGGCATTTTCTTTTCTGATAACTACTTTAAACTGAATTTGATGGAAGATTGTAACTGGGTTTGTTATTTGGGCTAAATCCTCTTTACTTTTATTGTCAAATAAAGCCCAATACAAAACCCAAAATACATCAACGTAATGTAACTTCAATTTAATGAGAGAAGAGCATGGTAAAAACAATATTCCACCAAATTTATTCCCCCAATTACAGTTTCCCCCCCCCCCCCCCGAATTTTTTATGTGTGAAGTATTGAACACATTTGAAATTCGGAAAAGTGTGAATCTGAATTGACCTCTTTTATGTTTATTCAGAAAACTCTCAATTTGAATTCAAATAGTTTTGAATTGAATTTTCTTGACCCTCATATTTGAAAGTTGTTATCAAGTTGGATTATCCCCTCCACAATTTGTGGGATTTTACCAACTAATAAGATTAGAAATCAACCTGTTGACTCCTTATATGCTTTGCTGAACGTGTTTTGTTTTATACGTTCTCTGCTGATTTGAAAGTATTCCCTCTGCAAAAAATACCTCGCTTCTGCATCTAGTTCTCCACCCAACTTGGATATGCAAAGCCAAAGAAAGAGCAAGGTACATCCCTTTTCGAACTCTACTTTACATATTTCCATATTTCCAGTATCTTTGACTAACTTAACCACTTCTTATGTGGGTCAGGCGTCGACTGTAAGGGTGTATGGTGAGATTGGTTCGCAGAAAGCCCCAGGGCGCAATGGCGCAGAGGTCGCTTATGGTCCCTCCTACAATCGAACCCTCTCTATGAAAGCATTAAAGGTCAGACCTTCTACTAAAGAACTCCCTGCATTATTTAGAAAGGAGCTCGTTCAAGAGGGGGGTTTGATCTGTTCTTTGTATGAAGAGGAGAGTTGTATAAGACCTCGCACTGAATTTGGATCAACCTTTACCGCCACCCTTCTTGAAAAGGTTAAGGTTAGTGATGATACCAACAAGGCTAAGAAGGAGTTCTATCCCGTTTTACATAGGCTTTTGACTGAATGCAGAAATTGGGGTAGCTCTTTTGTTTTCAATGGTTTGTCTACTTTTATGGTGTTCTTAATGGAGTGGACATAGCACATTGTAGACACCCATAAGCATTCACTGGAAATGGCGGGAATCTACGGGCTGGCAGTGCTTTCACAATTCCCCTATCATTATCGCAAGGATGTATGGAGGGTCTTTTGTGAGCACTGGAGTCCTTTGACAAACACACTCCATTATGGCGTCGGTGAACTGGGCATTTCGCTGATGGATTTACAGCAGATTGGTGGACTACCGATTTTGGGGGAACCATACGAGGAATATTTGCCCCGCAACGATCAACTTCTGGATGATACTTTATATCCCTCCACAGTGGTAGAGCTTTTGACAATCCATGCTAAACTTTGCAGACACCACAACACCACTGAGGTAATTGAAAGTTTGATTTTCGATATCTTTTGTCTCGCAAGAAATAAGTTAAGAATTTCGTTGGCAGATATCTTGGCATAGATGGTTGCAGCACTTCTATAGGGGTAAACAAGAGTTTTATGCCTATGGGGAGGATCCTTCTTCGTCTCGCACCAGAAAATCGCCGCCTCCAGCCTTCAGGGACAATACCAGAGATTCGCCATCCCTTAACGTCTCATGTGAAGGAGAACTCACAGCTTTCTTAGCCCTTCTACTGAGTAGGTTTGCCTTACCGATGAAGTCAAAAACCATCAGACCTGAGACATTCGTCATGGCTGGCTTCATGGCTCAAGGAAGAAGAGTTTCTATTGCCCCTACCGTACTAGGACACATATATCATGAGCTGGGAATAATAGCGACCCATCCGGGCAATCCAGGTGATGCTGAACCCTCTTTTGGATTACATTTTGTTATCGGATGGTTAGCAGAATACTTCCCTAGCTTGTATCCAAGTCGTCCCGATGAAGAATTTGAGGAGAATTTTCCTTCTTTGGCTAAATACATTGGGGTATTGGGTCATCCGCTAGATCTTTATCAAGCAAGGCTTATATTTAGGGGGACTGAAAAGGTTTCATATCGAGTTGTAAACTTTGGGTCTGGGATTGGTAGCTCTGACCGTGTGGACATAGATACAGGTGATCATTCTGATCAGTTATTTGAGCATTTGGTAACCATCCGCTCAGGAGTCTTGCCCGTCCATTTTGGGACTAATCTGTTGTTGCAGCCTTATTACCCTAACCGTTTTGCTCGACAATTTGGATTTGATCAAGCTGTCCCCAATAACTCATTGAGACTTTCCATTGCTCAACGCAGTAGGAGGTCGTTAAAGGATATTGCTATGGCCTATGCTCGGATGTTCAGGAAAGACACCCAGACGTTATTTCAAATCCCACCGTCTTTCCACTTAGGCACATACACCTCCAACTATTGCAGGTGGTGGGCCAGAATCTCAGCCCCTTACCTGACTCAATCTGCTCGCAAGATAAGATCTATGTTGACGGGTAATTCAAAGTGTATTGAACGGGAGCTAATCTTTGTTATCTCATATTCAAGGATCATCATTCGCGGCATAAGAGGCAAAGTGAAAGTTTCTGAATGGGATTCTCACAGCGTTGATCCTCACTATTCAGCCGAATCCTCCGCTCGTGTGCGTGATGGGGTGAGTGTTGGAACTCGAAAGGTTGATGATGTTGAAGGTTCGTCGGATGAAGAATCTCTGAGCACTGATGTTAATTTTAAAAGGATACGTTACAGTCAGCCCGCTGGATTTGATCAGTTTACTCCTATAGAAACTTTCCCTTCTGTTGTTGACGAGGTTCCTATGGCCGACAACCCTTCTGTTGTTGAGGATATTCTTCCCGATGAAGCTACTTCAACAACCCTATTTGCGGGGACAGTCACTCCTACAAACCTTGAACAGCCAGTTGCACAGCAGCCTCAGGAGAAACCATTAGCTACAGAGGCAGACAAAGCTGTTGTTGCCACTCTTCTCGAGAGAGCTCCGACTGATTTGTCCACTTTTGATGCAGGAGCAAAATTCTATCTTTTAAGAGCTATCTTTTATCTTTTAGTTAAGGATTATTATTAAGGTTTTATCTTTTCCTTTTTGACTGGATGCATAAGTTTAGATAATTTAGGAACTTATATCCTTTATTTTAGGATATATTTAGGAAAGTTATATCTTTTATCTTAGGTTAGTTTTCTTCTATTTAAGCAATTGTAGGCATGAGCCATAATCATTCATTCATATTATTAATCAAATATTGGTTTAGAGAATTTTCTCTTTATCTCCTTGGTGGATTCCAAGCCCCTTTCTAGTGGATTCCAGGCATATTTCCTAGGGTTTCGTCGCTTGCGAACCCTTTATCATCAAAGGCTCGCGCTTGCGTGCCTTCCACGACTTCCTACTGCGTCAATTGGCATCAGAGCAGGTTTTTCCTGTCTGTTTTCAATTTGAAGCGTGATGGGAGATCAACAACTTACCAAGGCCGACTTTCAAGAGTTCTCTCAGGAGCTTACCGTGGCTTTTACCACGGCTCTTGATGGTCTGGGTGATCGTTTGGCGGCACTGTTGGGAGGTAACAATAACGGCGGTGCTGTCGCTGGTGGAAACAACGGTGGTGCTGTCGCTGGTGGAAACAACGCTGGCAATGGCGCTAGCCGCGGGGGTGGTGCTGGCAACGGCGGTGCAAATCGTCGGGGCGACAACGAGTCCAGTTCGGAAGAAGAGGAGGTCCTTGAAGAGGATCTTCCAGAGAATCAAGGCGACACCCAAAATCGCCATGATTATCGAGTCAAGGCTGATATTCCTCCATTCCATGGGAATATGAGCGTTGAAGAGCTCCTGGACTGGCAGATTGAGGATGATAGATTCTTTGAGGTCATGGGGGTCCCGGAGAACAAACAGGTTAAGATGGTAGCAATCCGTCTTAAGAGTACCGCTGCTGTCTGGTGGTACAAATTGGTGGTCCAGAGACAGAAGCAGAGAAAGAATCCTATCCGAACATAGAGGCGGAGGAAGCAATTGATGATGGAGCGCTTTTTACCTGATGACTATGAGCAAATTTTGTACAAGATGTACATTGAATGTGCTCAGGGCAATAAGAAGAGTGTGGCAGAGTACACCACTGAGTTCCTACGGTTGTGTGAGCGCAACGACGTGAACGAGACTGAGAACCAAAAGGTGGCTCGCTATATTAGTGGGTTAAAGAGTTCAATCCAAGAGAAGATGGGGCTGCAGACATGTTGGACTATCACTGAGGCTTCTAGCCTGGCGCTAAAGGCTGAATTGATGGAGAAATCCCCTAAGAATTTCTCATCTTTCCGCAAGTATTTCCAACAAAATAACCATGAAACAACGGAGAATGCAGAAAATGATGTCGAGTCCAAAGAAAAGAGCGCAATAATTGATAAGGATAAGGGTACAACATCTTCATCAACAAAGGCCCCTACCAAGGTGTCCAATCAGAAGCCAGCAAATCCTTATGCTAGACCAACCGGAGACAAGTGTTTTCGATGCGGAGGCGTCGACCACAAGTCAAACGTTTGTCCATCCAGGCGGACAACCGCTATTGTGTATGCTGACGACGAGGAAAATGATGATGGGTACTCCGATGCTGAATTCGCTGAAGAAGAATCTGATGAGCGGGTGAACATCATCCTTCAGCGGCTCTTGTTGTCATCCAAAGAAGAGGGGCAACGTACCAATCTGTTCAAGATACACTGTTCTATCGTAGGCAAGGTATGTAACTTGATTGTTGATAATGGAAGTGTCGAGAACTTGGTCTCACAAAAGTTAGGGACTTATTTGGGGTTACCGATGAAGCCTCACGACAAGCCCTATGGACTAGGGTGGGTGAATGAAGGGTCGCAGATGCAGGTCTCTTTAACTTGTAAGGTGCCTCT
This sequence comes from Persicaria maculosa, assembly GCA_963922045.1. Taxonomy (NCBI): domain Eukaryota; kingdom Viridiplantae; phylum Streptophyta; class Magnoliopsida; order Caryophyllales; family Polygonaceae; genus Persicaria; species Persicaria maculosa. The sequence continues at coordinate 57,089,478 of OY998251.1, read as the reverse complement.
TTCCCTTGGTAAGCATTATAAAGAAGAGGTACTTTGTGACGTCATAGATATGGACGTTTGTCATGTGTTGCTCGGTCGTCCTTGGCAGTTTGATCATGATGTCACCTACAAAGGACGGGATAATGTGATGTTGTTTAAGTGGAATGGTCATAAAATTGCAATGGCTCCAGTCCTGCGTTTTGATAAGCCGGTAGGAAAGAGGAAGTTCAACTTCTTGGTGATGAGGCAAGGTAAGGAGGAGCTGGAAGATACTGGGCAGCACAGAACATCTAACTGGGATCCTACATCCAGTAGAGAACTCGGGGTCGAGTTCTTCATAAGTGAAGGAGACTGATACAGGAGCAAAATTCTATCTTTTAAGAGCTATCTTTTATCTTTTAGTTAAGGATTATTATTAAGGTTTTATCTTTTCCTTTTTGACTTGATGCATAAGTTTAGATAATTTAGGAACTTATATCTTTTATTTTAGGATATATTTAGGAAAGTTATATCTTTTATCTTAGGTTAGTTTTCTTCTATTTAAGCAATTGTAGGCATGAGCCATAATCATTCATTCATATTATTAATCAAATATTGGTTTAGAGAATTTTCTCTTTATCTCCTTGGTGGATTCCAAGCCCCTTTCAGGTGGATTCCAGGCATATTTCCTAGGGTTTCGTCGCTTGCGAACCCTTTATCATCAAAGGCTCGCGCTTGCGTGCCTTCCACGACTTCCTACTGCGTCAACTTTGCTGCCCCTTACCATGAATAAATGGACTCGCAACAGCCTTATTTCGGGTATTACTCATATCATAGACATTCTTTCAAGTTCAGAATCTGCACAAGAACTTCTAGCTAAGAAGCCCGATATCCTTCAGACTTTGGAGGGACTACAAGCTCTTATCGGAACGGTTGATGTCAACCTCGCTTGGTTCTTCTCAAGGGTCCAGGATTTACTTGATAATGTTGGAGTTGTAACCGAAATTGCAGGTGATGTGGACACACAACGTATTGAGCACCTTTCAAGTAAGCTTGCTGAATTTTCTACAGAACTTGCATCAAGAAAAACTCAGCTTGCTCATTTAGATGCTCAGTGTTCTACTGATCTACAAAAAGAAGAGAAAGAACTCTTGGCTTTGAAAGAGCAAGTTCGTAAGAAGAAGCTCCAGCTTGAGTCAAACAAGGCTAAACAAACAGCGGACAGCTCAGCATTGCGAGATTTGATTCTTCAAGGTGAGCATAAAGTACAAGTGCTTGGAGGGGAGCTGGACCAAGCAGGGCAGGGAAAGCTTGCGGAGTTGAAGTCGAAAGAGGCAAACATCAAAGCTTTGGCTCATGATATCATTGCATTTTCTTCCTCTCATTGAACTTACCCCTCGTCCAACTACTTAGCCTTAGGACTGAATAATCATCTTAGCTTTTGAACATTGTTGCTGTCATTATTTTTTTAATCTTTTCATGCTTGTATGCATCTCCACAGTTCACTTGGTACGGTGTGTACTGCTCATTTTAATTAGCACATTTGAATTGCTTCATTAAAAAATGTCTTTATTTAGAGGTATAATTTGTTCCTCTCATCCTCTGGACATATTGAGAACACACTCGTGAAGTAAATAGGCTAGATACGGCACTTATATTAAGCGCCCGAGTCATGCCACTAATAAGATGATGTATCCAAAACACCCTTGAAGGTTTCAACAAAAGGACTAAAATATAATTTTAGTCCCTTTGCGATATATAAGAAATTATGTTTGAAAAACAATTCCAATATATATATTGGACAACTTGGCGATGTATTTATTTTGGGGCTGCACCTAGCATTTTCGACCGGCTAGGTTGCCTACGTACCCTCTTCGTGAGGGATCAAGCCTTTCGTAGTTCATTCGGATGCCCATTTTTCACATATTCTCCGGGTCGCCTCGATTTTGAACTAGCTTCTAGTCCATTTTTCATTTCATTTCTTTGTACCAGGATTTTTTTTTTTACCGCATCACTCGGACTACCTGGGCCCACATTCTAGGAAGGGTTTCCCAAATGATCCGACTATCATATGCGAACCCGGATTTTTTTTTGCGCGACTGAATTTGACAAATGTTTGGTGCCAAACGTCTTACGTACTACTTGCTGGAGATCAAGTCTTAACGTAGTTCTTAATGTTTTGACTCTCAAACTTCATGTGAAAAACTTTTTCACAAATTTTCCGTTCACACATGAATATACCACTTCGCCTTCGGTATTTGAGAGCTCATATGCACCTTTGGGAAAAACTTTGGTCACCATATACGGACCTTCCCATTTCGATTCAAACTTTCCTTGTGCTTTTCGATTGATGACAATTGGTCGTCGAATGGTAAGAACCAAGTCACCAATTGCGAATGAGCGAAACTTGACCCTCTTGTTGAATGCCCCAGCTACTTGAGTCTGGTAGATTTCAAGCTTTTGTTGTGTTGCTAGCCTGAGCTAGTCTAATGCTTCAAGCTCGGCCAAACGGATTTTGACATTCTCTTCGGGGTCGGTAAGTTGAACTGCTACTCTTAGAGATGGCAATTGTATCTCTAGTGGCAATACGGCCTCAGATCCGAAGACCAAGTTGTATGATGTACAACTTGTCGATGTTCGGGTTGTAGTCCGGTAAGCCCATAGTGCCTCCGGTAACCGTTCATGCCAATCTCTCTTCGATTTTGAGACCATCTTCTTGAGAATTTTGCATAGCACTTTATTAAATGGTTCAGCTTGGCTATTTGATGACGGATTATAGCTAGATGAAAAGCTATGCTTAAACCCGAATTTCTCGCTCAACTTCACCAACATTTGATTCTTGAAGTAAAGAGCGTTATCGAAGATGATCTTCGAAGGTACTCCATATCGATAAATCAAATGAGTCCTTATGAAATTGGCAACTTCTTTAGCTCCCACCTCCTTCAAAGCTATAGCTTCGGCCCATTTGGAGAAATAATCCGTAGCCGCCAAGATATATTGGTGACCTCGGGAAGAAGATGGCTTTATGCTCCCTACCACATCAAGACCCCATGCGTGGAATGGCCATGACAAAGTAGTAGGGTGTAGCATTTGAGGAGGTTGATGTATGAAGTCACTATGAATTTGGCAAGAATGGCAAGCTTTAGCAAAGTCCATAGCATCTTTCACCATAGTGGTCCAATAGTAGCCTAACCGTTTGATTTGATTAGCCAATTTAGGACCAGCTTGATGCGCTCCACACACTCCAGCGTGAGTTTCGGCTAGAATGTATTTTGCTTCCTCTTTGGACAAGCATCTTAGCAAGATTCCATCAAACGTTCTTCGATACAAGGTATCATTTTTAAGTAAGAATCTTGACACTCTCCTTTTAACGTCCACCCTCATTTTCGCATCATCGGGGAGGACTCCATGACGAAGATGGTATAAGCAGATGACGTTCACCGATGGTAACCTGAATTTCTCTTTCATTTGGTAACGTCAATGATGAAGCCAATTTTGCCAATGCATCTGCCTTGTCATTCTCGGACCTCGATATATGCACCACCTCTATTTGACGGAATTGATGCATGAGACATTTAGCTCTTTGATGCAAAGGGATCAAGTTTGCGTTTTTGACCTCATATTGCCCATTTAATTGTCTAATGACTAATTGAGAGTCACCAAACACTTTTAATGGATCAACACGCATTTCAAGAGCTATCTCCAAGCTGATAATGAGTGCCTCATATTCTGCCACATTATTTGTGCAATTCTCCAAAAGAGAAAATGAATAAGGCACTATTCCATCACTTGGAGTAATGAACACGATACCCACACCAGCCCCTCTTTTTGCTGCAGCACCATCAAAATATAACTGCCAAGATTTTTCTCTGTCATGAAGATTTCTTCATCCGGCAAATCGTCCGACAGCTCCTCATTATCCGGAGTAGGACGGGCTGCTAAGAAATCAGCTATGACTTGCCCCTTTACTGCCTTTTGAGGCACATATTTGATGTCAAAAGGAGCTAGAAGCATAGCCCATTTGGCCAATCGTCCTCACTACACGGTTTTTGATAAAATGTATCGCAGAGGATCAGCTTTGGATATTAATGTGATTTGGTGGGATAGCAGGTAATGTCGTAGGTTTTGGATAGCAAAGATCAACGCTAGACATATCTTCTCCATAGCGGAATAATTTTGTTCTACCCCCCACCATTGTTCGGCTGATGTAGTATAAGGCATTTTCCTTTCCGTCATCATTATTTTGAGCCAACATAGCCCCTAACGATCGCTCAAGACTTGCGATGTACAAAATCAAGGGCCTTCCTTGAACTGGTGCCATAAGAACTGGTGGATCGATCAAATATTTCTTGATGCTCTCAAGGGCATTTTGGCAAGCTCGACCCAAACGAAGGGAACATCTTTCTTCATCAATCTTAGAAAAGGTTGACATCTTCCCGTTAGGTTCGAAATGAACCGTCGGATATAAGCAAGCCTGCCTTGCAAGCCTCGCAGTTCACGGAGATTCCTCGGAGCCGACATTTCCATGATCGCCTTAATTTTATCGAGATCAATTTCTATTCCTCGACCTCGAACAACGAAACCAAAAAACTTTCCCGATGTTACACCAAAGGCGCATTTAAGAGGATTCATTTTCAGCTGGTGCTTGCGCAATCTTTCGAAGATAATTTTAAGATCATTTATATGATCATCCCTCTTCTTCGTCTTCACCACAAGGTCATCTACATAAAACTCAATGGTGTTGTGAAGAAGATCATGAAAGATGACCGTCATGGCTCTTTGATAGGTTGCCCCGGCATTTTTGAACCCGAAAGGCATCACTGTATAGCAGTACGTGCCTAATGGTGTACGGAAGGCCGTTAGTTCTTCATCTTCGGGATGCATTTTGATTTGATTGTATCCCGATAACCCATCCATAAAGGACAAGGCTTGGAACCCCGTAGTGGAATCAACCAAGAGCTCTGTTATGGGAAGAAGGAACTCATCCTTGGGACATGCTTCATTTAAGTCCCTGAAATCAACACAGATGCGCAGTTGACCATTTTTCTTCTTCACGGGAACAATGTTAGCCAACCATATCGGGTATTGGACCTCCCGAATGAATCCGGCCTCGATGAGCTTATTGACTTCAACTTTGATTTGTACAGTCAACTCGGGCCGAAAACGGCGTTGCGCTTGCTTTACCGATTTTTCTTCTTCCGAGATGGACAACTTGTGCATTGCCACCTTAGGATCCAACCCAGGCATGTCTTGGTACCCCCAAGCAAGGATCCAACCCAGGCATGTCTTGGTACCCCCAAGCAAACACATCTCGATATTCATGGAGAAGTTTTTCGTATAATCCTTTTTCCTTGTCTGTTAGAAAAGCACTAACAAAAACAGGCTTAGGATTTTCCATACTCCTTAGATTGATCTCTTGAAGTTTATCGACCGTGGCTTGACCACCATCCTCCATTTTTGGTGGAGCCGGCTGGATTATGTTAACAAAATCCTGTTAGTGTTCGGCCGATTCACTCTCGCTAGAGGCCAACACCATGTTCACCTCCTCCATTTGAGTATCCATTGGATCCTCCGGCTTGCCAGTAGGAGCTTTTGACTTCTTTTTCTTAAGCTTCCACTTTTTATTTTTCTTGCCATTAGTCTTCTTGTTCTTGGACACACTGGCTTCTCCAAGTCTCTCAAACACAGAAACTTTCGGAGGACTTACTCCTAGTCTTCCAAAAACCGAGACTCGCGGAGCGTTTGTTGTCTCTTGCAAGAACATACTTTGCTCATGACTTGTAAGAGTCATAGGCTCTAATACTTTGGCCGACAATAATTCGCCTTCTTGTGAAAGATGCAAATCATCCATCGATATCTTGCTAGTAGGGTTTTGTTGGCTTTTGGATTTCCACAAGGGTTTCGCCACCTTAATTTTGACTTTCTTATCAAGCTTTGAAGGGACCTGTTCATCGGGCAACTTAGACGACTCGCCCTTGAACACTACCCTCGTGTCTTCATTTCTTTTCTCTCCGAAATGCCGATGAATGACCAACTTCTTCTTAGGCACGGATTGGTCAATCTTGCGGAGAGGACAAGTGTAACTTGTCATTAAAGAATTCATGGCCTTCTCCATGGCACTTAACGGCTTTTGATCGGGTTGGCGCTTGTCTTTAGGTGTGTATTTGAACAGCACCTTCGGACGAGTCACTTGCACCTCCTTCTTGCAAACAAGAGAGATTTTAGGCGGTGAAGACTCTTTTCGGCCCATCTCTTCTTTTTGAAGACTTTCACTTCCACTGTCCTTTTTCGCTTCTAAACGAGTGCTAGGACTACAATACACCGATTTGTAGAATTTGGCGTCCGCGTAGTTAACGCTTTCACCTTGAAAAGGATCACTATCGCCTCGGATAGTCCTCTCATTCCCATTCTCATCGGTGTATTTTAAGCACTGATGAAGTGTGGAAGCGATTGATTTACTGGAATGAAGCCAAGGCCTTCCAAGTAAAGCATTATAAGAGGTTCCGGCGTCAATAACATGGAAGAGCACATCTTTATAAATATCATCGAGAACCACTTTTAAGGTGATATCACCCAACGCTTTTTGCCCCACTTGGTTGAATCCTTGAATCGTGAGTAATGTTGGCGATAGATGCCCAACGGACAACCCCATCGCTTCCAAAGCCCGCAAAGGCAATAAGTTTACTGCGGACCCACAATCCAATAGGATTCTATTCAATTTGGTATCCCCGACCATACCCGTTACATATAACGGCCTGTTGTGGTCATTGCTCCCCAATTGGAGATCTTCATCGGAGAAGGTTATACATGCCATGCAAGAAGCACAATGAACCGGAGGAGATGGTGTGACTTCGTCGACCTCTACATGATCAACTTGGTCTTTATAATCTTCCGGATCCATAATAGCTTGAATTAAAGCCTTCCTTAGGTCGGTTGAGATTTGTAAAGCATCATATACACTTAGACGTGCTGGAATGCGCTTTAAGTGACCGATAACATCATACTTCACCTTCTCTTTGTAAGAAGCTTTTCCAAGCGACATCGGTATTCGCGGTGCAACATCTTCTGGATTAGATGCCCCAACCTCCTCATCTTTTTGGTTTGGTATAGAAGCTTCCTTGTCAACTGCCTCCTCAAAATTTGTCGTCTTTGAGGTCTCACCAATGGGTGACTCCTTACCCTTTTCTTTTTCCTTGGGTTTAGGAGAAGACAACTTTTTCCCCGACTGAAGAGAAACTTCATCGACCTCTTCTTCCTCGACCATGTCGGCCCATGAGGTCATACAACATTGGACGACTTTACCCTCCCAAAATAATTCTTCATCGGAAGAATCATCGACAACTTCACCTTCCCGGAATAATTCTTCATCGGGAGAGTCATCCTCTAAAAACTCTTTTGGAATATAATCCATAAGAGTGAACATTTTACGTCCGGGTTGAGTATACTCTTCGTCGGACTTACTTTCGGGCTCCCTATTCTTCTTACCCTTCTTCTTGTTTTTCTTCTTCTTATTTTTCTTTTCGGGCTTTCTACCGATCATCCTAAAGCCCGTAGGTCCTGCTCGTCGGGTAGTCTTTGAATGAGACTTTTTCCGACTTACACAAACCTGCCACTTAGACCCATTCTCGCCCTCACCATTCGGAGGAAACGATTATTCGACGTTTGTTTGCATCAATATGTCATATAAAGACATGCCACCTGGCCCGTCTCTCGGCATATCGGGATAGGCCCATACAGTACGCACCTCATTGCGCATTTGAAACTGTACGGGGACGGCCTTCGGAGGCAATGATACTGTAGGAATGACATCCTCTTTGACAACCTCCGACGAAGGGTTGCTCTCTACCTATTCCGCTATCGATATAGGATTCGACAAAGCAATTTGGTTTTTAGAGCTTACTCCCTCGATTTCAATCTCACCCTTGTTGATCATCCTTTCAACAATGTCTTTGAAAACATAGCAGTCTTCAATTGGATGACTAACAATACGGTGATAAGGGCAATACCTCGGCTCACCCGTTTTGTTGACTTCATTTGGCCTCTTTGACTCCGGGAGAGATATCATTTTCTCCTTTATCAACTCGCTGAATATACCCCTTACATCTTCATCATCAAAGGGGTATTTCTTTTGCTTCCAATCCTCGAGAGTTAGCCTTTTAGTAGTCTCTTTGGCCTGGCCCTTCTCATTTGCCCTAGAAGTACTCCCGGAGGGTTTTCCTTGGGGCTTAATGAAGGTGGCCATCGATTCTCCTTTTTTTGCGGGTTTCCTACCCTCATCTTTTCTTACCTCGTTAGCTTGAGGCCGACTCGCCCCGATTTTACGCCGAGCCAATTGGCGCTCAACATTGCAGGCCTTCGACACTAAAGCATCGAAAGCTTTCGGTTCCGCACTGCCTACGTGCACCGCTAGCTCGGGAATCAAGTTGTTAGTGCACATTTGCACGCATGCTTCTTCACTCAATTTTTCCGGGCATTGAAGCCTCAAGCTTCTCCATCTTGCAATGAAATCATTTGCAGACTCATTTGGCCTCTGGTGAGCATTTGCAAGATCCATGATGGAAACTTTGGCCTTTGAGCTCACAAATTGGGCCAAAAACTCCTTTTGTAGGTCATCCCAAGAATGGATCGACTCGGGCTAAAATTGCGTATACCATGTAAACGCGGATCCTCTTAACGATTGGACGAACTGCCTTATCAACAATTGATCGCTTAAAGCAGTTTCTCTGCACGCGGAGTAAAAATGAGCTAGATGCTCATGAGGCGAACCATGAATGCTGTCAAATTTATCAAAAGTCGGCCTTTGATAGTGCGGAGGGAAAGGAATTGCATCATAATCCGCAGGGTATGGCTTTCTATAGCCAATCACTGGCGGACTTTGGGAGATCTTAAATTCCCGAATCCCTTGAGCAATTAACTCCTTTATCTCTTGGGGAGAGATAGAGGAGCTACTTTCCTCTCGTCTTTGCTCTTGCCTGTTTTCGGAATTTTGCTGTTGCATTTGATCCATGAGGAGTTGTATTTGAGCCTCTCTCTCTCTTCCAGTTTTCTCTATAATTCCTGGAGTTGTTCTTCAACGGTTGAGGCACCGGTAACTAGCACTGAAATGCTTTCAACTTCCTCTTCGGATCCATCATTTGATCCGATACCGCTGACAACTGCCGTCGGAAACTCATCTTCATGAAACAACAATTCCGAATCTCCATATAAGGGAGAGCTTTGTTTCATTTTTGGTATAGCTGGCGGACTTGGAGAACGAGTAACTACGCCGGCGTATGACGTGGTCTTAGACCTTGACCTTGTCATTGGCCCCTCATATCCCTCCATATAAATAGGGAGTGAGGTAGCTTTTCTTTGCACCACTATGCTCTTCCCTTTGTCCTGAGCTTGAAAAGATGCTTGGACATCCTTTTGAGGCTTCGTAGGCTTCAACACTTTAACCCTCGAAGCTTTGGCTTTCCGATCTCTTTTTCTTACAGATCCTTCTTCGACCTCTTCCTCCGAATAGGAGGTAACCATGACTTGTTCCACATGGTTCATATCGCAAGGATTTGAACCAAAGAAAATATGGCTTGAGCTCGCAGTTTGAGGTGCGATGATAATCTTGTTTGCCTCAAGGAGGTCTTTGGCGGCCTTCCATAGAGTTGCGTTGGCCAGGTCCAACGTCGGGGATGGGGCTAACTTGTGAAGTGCCCCAGCCTTCCCCCGCTGGGAGCCGCACTTTCGCCCCCTTCTCCTCCGGGGCTTGTTCTCCCTCTTGGTCTCAACCACCGGTGGGATGGAGCCCTTAATCGAATTATCACTTTTCTTGATAACTCGAATGATGGGCCCCTGGGAAACCGCACGGGCCGGCTTGCTCGCACTGCTACTGACCGAACTGGCCCCCCCCCCCCCGACTTGAATATAAGCTGGTTTCTTCTTAATGAACACTTTGGTGGCCTTCTTATCATTTTGTCCCTAGGAAGGGACGGAGGTTCTTGGGATCCAAGTCTGCACCGCGGCCTCCTCTTGGATCGCCTCAAACACATTGCTTGTTGGGATCTCTGCGGAGATGGAGTCCCTGGTCACTTCAAACTGCACCTTGAAGGATCTCTTCCTTAACCAACGACCACCCTCCACGAGGAAAGTCGCAGGCAACTCATTGAACTTCACGATTGCTTTTGGTGCCATTTTCCTTGCAACCAAAATAGATAAATATTAGTATCGAATAAACTAAGAGATGAAAAGGCAAAAAGGGTCCCACCGAGCGTGCCAAAAATATGTTGGACAAAAATGCGCGAATAATCGTACAACACATTTTATTTGATTTTTAATATTTGAGTTCGACCCCATTTGGTTATCCTCTTGATTCGAAGTCGTATCGATACCAAGATTTTAGTGGTTTTGGCGATTTGGGCTGCACCTGTGTTTAGCGGGTTGCCTACGTATCTCTTGGAAGATAATCAAGCCTCACGTAGTTCCGAGTATTTAAGTTTGTGTATTTTAACATCTTAAAGATTTTCATGCATCATTGGATCGTATTAGGACCCACCTTCTCGGAAGGGTAGCCCTAACATAAATCACACTATCATATGCATGAGATTCTCTAGTGTATCACCCCAATAAATTGAGCACACCTTCTCGGAAGGGTTTCCCAACTCAACGGCTATCACTTACACGGAAAATCATCTTTGTTTAATTTAAATTTAATTTTAACCCCGTTTTCATTTTTAAGGTGAATTTAGAGGTCAGCGACTGTACCCGCCATATTCTTGAGATTTAATATCGGGTTACCTACGTAGCCGTTTTTCCGGTGTCAAGTCTTTACGTAGTTCTACCAAAGGACAAATTTGATTTAATTTGAGCCGGGCGACTGAATCCGATATATATTAATTTTTAATATCGAATTTCCTGCGTAACTCGTAAACGAGTATCAAGTCTTTACGTAGTTCTTTTTGTTTGAGATTTTGACTCCGTTTTTATTTAGGAGCCGATTTGAGATTGACCCACTCGAATTGATTGGAAAAGAATTTTTGACGAGTTTAATTTTATATATATTTTTTTGATTAAACTCGAATTCTTAATTTATGCCAATTATAATTCTTATAATTTTATGGGTCGATTTCGTAATTAAGAAAATTTAACAACCAAATTCGCTTCAAATGTGCATTGACATATACACTGTATGTGTGAAATGTCTTCAAAAGTGGCATGTTATATGTATTATAAAATTTACACACACATCACATTATTTTTTTGTTTGTCTTTTTCTTTCTCTTCATTTTAATTTAGAAATGTAAATTGTTGTCTTCGGTAGAAGTGGGCCCTATTTGCCTCGCTCTCTCTCTTATTTTTGTTAATAGGAGATATCGGTACAGAGCAACAGCGGGTCACAAGCTACCGCCATAGCCAAAGCGTTTGGAGCTCAGACCACTAGAAGATTTGGGGGGAAATTCAATTAATGGTTCGTGAGGGCTTTGTTTAGCCATCTCCGCGCCAGGAAGCTTCGAAGATGGGGATTATTGCCCGGAGAGACAGCAAAGAGGCAACGACCTTCAATTGTCAACCGCGCTCGGAGCAATTTGGTTTTTTTTCGGAGCTGAACTGAAGATTTTGGTCTTCAATCAAGGAAACGCAAATAGGCAGGAGCCCTGGAATCGATTAAGAAGGCCAGGAATTTGATCTCCCAGGTTTGTTTCACAAAACCCCTTTTTGATTTCGATCTTGGCTTTGCCCAATTTGTTAGGGTTTGTTTTTCCTTTGCTCTGGGTAGTTGAAATCCCCCCTTTGAACATTCCAAATTTATTTTTAATTTTGGATTTGAGATTCACTTCACTCGAATCTGTTGGTTTTCCCTTTTGCTAAGGAATTTGACGCTTCAAAGGAACACACCATTTTTCCGAGGGCACTTTGTGTTTGATTTTGTTTGATTTAGACTCAAATTGACAGGGCTGAAAGAATCACATTTGATGGTGTTCTCTATGCCAGGGATCACATTTTTGACAAGGCTAGAGGAAAGCTTGCTCTCGATTGCAACTGGTGGCGTAGATGGAGCTTTCGACTTGCAAACTTGGCTTGTCGACCTGCCTACAGCCCCACCAGAAGCAAGTACAGAGAGCTCTTGAGGGGCTAATGAGGATCAAGGCCAAATGGCGGATACCCCAGGTATGTTCAAATTTAGTTGAACTTTACATACCATTTTACTTCCAGCTTTTCAAATTAAGTATTTATGAGATTGATATTTGCTTTAATCAGAATCTCATGATAAAACCCATTCATTAAGTTTCATCAATTGTTCTTGAGCTACTATTATTGAGATACAATATGCTCTAGTTGAATTTGTGTTGGCTTGACTGAAATCCAAATGCATTTCTTTTCCTTTTTGCAACTGATATACTGTTGTGCTCTGTTATATGGCCATTCAGCATCAGGTTTAGACTTAGTGCTTTTACTATTTAGCTTCTTTTTTGCCAATTTGGATAGAGAGTAAGGACTGTTTGTCCTCTTCTGTTTTTTTTTTTTTTTTTTTTTTGCTTTTAGGCATCTGTTTCATAGGACTTGTGAACTGTTTTGGTATTCAAAGCCCCTTGAGTAGAAAAATCAGCAACATTTCGTTGCTATATGCCGATCCACGCCGGGATTGAAAGTAGCGACGAGAGACTAAACTCTCGAGCCGCTAAGTTTTGCCTCAAATGTTTGTATTCCTTTGCAATGATTCCGTCAGCATTTCGGCGCTATGAGTCGATCCACGCCGGGATCGGGGGTGGCGACGAGAGACTAAACTCTCGAGCCGCTAAAGATGGATCGAGGGTCGCGGCGAGAGACTAAACTCTCGAGCCGCTTGGATCCATTTGCCACCATTTGTTTCCTGGGTGTTTTTGCTTTTTCTCCTGCAAAACAAATAGAAAGAAAGGGGGAGAGAGTGTACCTTTGTCTGTACAGTAGCCTTCAACAACAATTACACACACAGCACTGTCTCTTGCTTGGTGTTTGCTTTCTTTGACTGTTGCTCTCTCTGCACTCCTTCTTCTTGTTCTTACGGGGGCCCTTCTGATTTCCCTCTACTCTTTTTAGGGGCTGACAGGAGCAGTTACCAGCTACAGAAAACCGCCCCACTAGGCGCCAGTTACCAGCTACAACTCCCACGTTCAGCTTTCTGGTGTAACTTCCATTATTTATTTTTTAGGCATTTTCTTTTCTGGTAACTACTTTAAACTGACTTTGATGGAAGATTGTAACTGGGCTTGTTATTTGGGCTAAATCCTCTTTACTTTTATTGTCAAATAAAAGCCCAATACAAAACCCAAAATACATCAACGTAATGTAACTTCAATTTAATGAGAGAAGAGTATGGTAAAAGCAATATTCCACCAAATTTATTCCCCCAAACACCCTCTTTTATGACGTTTAAAAAACGCCATAGAAGTCTTAAGATGGCGTTTTTGAACGCCATGCTACAACGCCGTCGAAGGTGACGCCATGCTTTTGGCCACATTTTTATGGCGTTTTTCAAAACGCCATTAAAAATACAATTCATGGCGTTTTTAAAACGCCATGAATGTTATTTTATTTTTTTTTAAAAAAAAACAATACTTCCAACATCCATGGCGTTTTTCAAATGCCATGGAATTTTACTTTATTAAAAAAAATTAAATCACAAAAAATCAAAATAAATTACCCTGCTAGCTAGTCTACCAAAAGAATTACATGAGAAGCACTTCAAAACCAAGACCTTCCTTCGATATACCGAAGCATATGCGAATGTTCTATTATATTCTAAGTTTCTAACAGCTATGCAAAATAAATTTCATCCATAAGTGGGCTTCCAACTTCGATTTTCCTCCCTGTCACCATTGCATATAAATGCATTGTACTTGAGATAAGAAATGCACTCTCAGATTATAGAAGGATTAAGATGGTAGTAGCTTGGTCAATATGAAGATGAATAAAAAAATCAGAATATCAACACATAAACATCAAACAAAAAGTAAATACCAATTTGACAGTATTCATGAGAACTGAGAGAGAGTTCCATTTTAAGGGCAAGTTACCTGCTTAGCTTTCTCCACAACAAACTTGGCCCTCTCAGCATCTTGTGCAGCTACATGTTTGATTCTTGTCAAAAAAGACTGAAATCCCCAAATCAAGCGAGCAATAATAGTATAATACAGACGCAAAGAAACGAACCAGTTCAATGACAACTACAAAACCAAAATTGCAAGAAAACCTAAGGAAATTGAACACCTCCCCATCTCAAAGCAGTAGAGCTAACGAAGTCATCGTCTCTCAAATGAACAACTTCTTCTCTTCAGTGTCATACACCTTCTGTATAATATATCCTGGATACTATTTACGATCAGGAAGTTGCTTGTGCAAAGGATCTTGTTGTAGAAATTGACACCAGAATAATAATAAACCCATCAACATCATCCAAGGAGATGTATAAAGCAAGTATTTCTATAAGTCATTAAGTTGGTTTTCATAATTCTGTTAAAGAGTTAAAATTACAAAAGATTGATCATGTATCTAAATCTGAGACAAAAAAAAAAGCATAAAAGGAGCCTAGGGGCTTACAACTGGATATAAAAGGAACATACAAACTAAAACCCAAAAGGAGATAAAGGGAAACAATAATATAATTTGCATCAAAATTGAATTGTTCACCAATACAAACTGGTTAGTTCTTCCAACAGAGCACAAAAATAAGGTAGCCGATATTTCTCTGCTAAACAGTGTTTCAATATTAAAGACCACTATGAATTACAAACCACTTACATGCCATTGATTTGAGATTTCACCCAAAACTACCTATGAATTAAGAACCACTTACATGCAAGAAAGAGCTGAATGCCAAGGCCCCTGCATCTTACATCTGATTTACACAAGTTGGAAACAAAATTTCAAGATAACAAACACATAAAGCAATAAAGAAATACTTAAAAATAACAACTTAATTGTTAGCATGAGGTAGAAAGTACCTTGCATAAAATGAGGACTGCCAAGTAGGATGCATAAGGACCAGATTAGCCTACGGATTGTTCAATAGTTACATTTATGTGATTAGAACCTCAAAACTTTAGTAATTCCCTTTATGTGCTAGAAATGCCCTTTGGACTTGCATATATCTAAAAACAAGATAGAGATTCACATCAATATTCATATACATTAGTAATTCCCTTATTCCTCAAACATCCTGGGCACTTTTATTTATTAGAACCTCAATATAGAAAGTAGGAAATGTCATTTGGACTTGCACATATCTAAAAATAGTAAAGAGATTCACAATACTATCTAGATACATTAGTAATTCAATCTGTTTAACTTTAGCATAAAGTTCTATTGTCAAACTTTAAACAAATAATATAGCAATTTTCTATCAAAACCTTGAACAAATATTAACTAAAAATTTCAGTAAGATTAAAAAAATTCAAGATTCAAAGCATTAACATCTAATAGGTTTATTTGAAGTTACAAACCAATTTAATTTCATGACCTTATCAGTAGTCAAGTTTACAAATAAATTACTTGATTAATTAATGAATAAATAAAGCTCTACAAAAAACAGTAGTTTCACACTTTTGATAAACTATATGTGAACATAGCAATATCTCCCTTGCAGACATCCTATGCTAAGAAAGGAAAGTAGAAATTACAATTTCTTTAGAGATGAAATACACCAATACTGAAGGCAAATTGCTATACTAATTGAAAACTGAAGAAGCGCATAACTCCAAGGGCGAGAATGAGGAAATTATGCAAAATAAATAAAAAATTTACACTTCTAATGAAACATCAGTAGTGAGAAAAAATGTTATACTCACCTGTCAATAGTCATCAACCCACTCTTATCAGGAAAGTGCCCAATCTCATCATGTTGCTTCAAAATCTTCACAGGCTTCACTCTTCTCCCTAATGTCGGACGTTATATCTATGCCACTGCTTCGTCTGCCCCTTGAATCGGCTTCTCTTCCATTTTCCTCTCATTTTTTTCACTCTTCTGGCCCTCTCCTTCTCTTCCTTTACCTAATCTTTTCACTGTCAATATTGTTTTCCCAAAGCTTTAACCAAAATTAAAGCCAAAAAAAGTTAATAAACTACCATCCAAAAAACAAGAACCCTAATACGAGCAAGAAAAGGGAGAGATTAAAACTAATCTGATTAGAAAAGTTGAAGTCATACCTCGCCATGGCTTCAGATCTAGAAAACAAAATTCAAACCCTAGGCTGCATCTCTGAGGCAGGGAAATCCAAAAATTCGAATGCTAGTGCGTAATCGAAATCATCGTGTACCTTGTTTGGGATGTTGAGTCGTTCTGAGAAACAAAGGCAGCATAAAGCGTCGAATATGGGAGGAGTCGTTCTGTGAAGATGTCGATGAATCAGGGGAATTGAATCTTCTAATTTGGGGAAATAAAATGGGAGGAGAGAGAGAATGAGAGTGGAAGTAGATCTAGGGTTGCTTATACTCCGCCGCTTTCAAATTTGGGCCAAAAATTTTGGGCGGAAATTATTGCCACTTTTTCTATGGCGTTTTATAAATACCGTGATTGTTATGGCGTTTATAAAACGCCATAAAATATAAGGTATAATATTTATGTTATATAAATATGGCGTTTTTGTATTAAAACGTCATAAAAAGTATTTTTAATGACATTTTTAAATAAACGTCATCTTTTAAATGTCATAGATAACCGTATATGTAGTAGTACCGCTTTGGGTTTGCTGTCAAAGATTTCACAATTGGGGTGATAAGGCATGTTTTCCAATAGGCATTATAGGTTAGTTTAGGTGCATTTCATTGTTATATAATCATGTTTTAGTGTTAATTAGATTAGCATTCATTTTGTGGGAAAGTTCGGAATCTACGCTATTTCGATGGTTTTATGTAGATTCGTAGATCCGAGGCAAAGACCACGAGGAACAGAGCTAAGTAAGGCTAAGGCAAGACATAGGAGAGCTTAAGGAAGAAGTCCCGAAGAGCATGGAACAACCTAAGGAGCAACGGAGCACGAAATCAAGGTCTAAGAGCGAAAACGAGGGCGAGTCGCGAAAGTTGTCCGCTCGGCGAGCTGAACTTGTAACGCACTTTCCGGAGGCTTCGGATGTCCGATCGACGCATATGAGCATGCGTTGGAAAGCTCTTTCGAAGATCTACATGATGGTGTTCTGCTGGATTTTCGCTGACAGTGAATGGATTTCCGCTGCAGCGAATCAATTCAACAACAACATGCGCGAGAAGGTGGCTTGAGCATGACTCGCTGCCAGCGAATGGAATCTCGCTGACAGCGAGTAGAGTCAGCAGGAGCATGTCCAAGAGCCAGCGAGTCTCGCTGCCAGCGAATGGAGTTCGCTGCCAACGAGTCGAGTCAGATCGGCCGACCAGGCAGCATTCGCTGCCAGCGAGAATCACTAGGGCGACGGAGACTCGGCAACTCGCTCTAGCGGAAAGATGGGCTCGCGGCAGCGGGAGGAGCAGCTCGCGACAGCGGAAGATGTGATTCACGACAGCGGAAACCTTCGCCGACAAGGGATCCGAGGAAGCTTGAAAATATTCTAAGGCATGGACATTCGCTGCCAGCGAGTGTGGTAGCGAAAATCCAACAGGAGCTTGATTGAGGCCATTCGCTGCCAGCGGAAATTTTCGCTGCCAGCGGAATCCGACGCTGAGTTAAATTAGGAAAGTTCTATCTTTTATCTAGTTTGTTTAGGAAGCTTTTATCTTTTATCTATCTTTTACCTTATTTATGGAAGACATTAGGCTTATAAATAGGATGTTTTAGGATTAGTTTATGAATGAATTCCAAGTAGAGCAATCACCTTTGAAGAGAAGAAAGTTTAGGTAAGCCATGTTTGGCTAATTTTATAGTTTTCGCCTACACTTTCGAGACTTGGTTGGTGGTTTGTGAGTTCCTAATATAAGTTATTTTTCCTCTATAATTCTTTTAACTTCTTTGTGTGAAATTGATTATGTTATTGATGTTATCTTGATTAGCTACCTTGATAATATTGATTTCATGCTAGGATTTAATACTTTCGTATTTGTGTTATTTCCGTAGTAGCATGCATAAGAATGTGGATTCCGTGTTTGAAGCATGATTATGTAGGGAGTTGACATATATCTTAAACATTGATTTACCGTGTTTAATTGGTGTTATTTATATGCTCAAGTTCTTGGGACTATTTGCTATCTCTTTGTTAAATCTTGACCGTGTTAAGGTTGCATTGAGGTGTAAGGGATTAATTGGACTCGTAGGACTTTTAATCTACTTAAACCAAGACGAGAGGAATTCGTAGGAAAAGATAATAACTTGAAAAAGATTCGATGATCAATAAAACCAACCAAAGTCGAGAACTTGTAGGTGGAAACGCTTTTCTTCTATCATTTATTTGTTTTTGTCAATATTATCTTCTTTTATTTTCATTCATAAAAATCGTTTCTTTTATATTGATAAATACACAATATTTAGAAATACTTGAGTCTCTTGGGTTCGACCCCTTACTTGCATACTATACTAGTTTGTTTGTTTGGGAATTATTTTTGGCGAGGTGAATCAACGACTTTTTCCTCCGTCAAAATTGGCGCCGTTGCCGGGGAATCAAGTTTATTTCTTTGTTTTGTGTATTTATTAATATTTGTACATATATCTATCCCCGTCGTGGACCTATCTTACGGTTCACGACACCTCGTTACTAATTGTTTGCAATGGAGTTGGAATTATGGCAATACCAAGGAGAATACTTTCACGACTACCTCGCAAGAGTGCAAGATTTAGTGGACGACCGTGCTTCACGGGGTATCCAAGATGATTTGAAAGAACAAGTACTTTGCGTTCAAGATGGCATGCTTCCCGAGATACGAGAATTCGCCAAATCTTTGAAAAACGAAGGCTTTTATGGTTTGGATTGGCCGGAATTGTGGGATATTTTCCTTTGTGTGGGTGACATGGCAAAGGTGGAAGAAGAATACATGTTGGCATCCACACCCTTACCTTTCAAACCAATGGCGGGCGTGATACATGAGGAAAGCCAAGACGCAAGTACCCATGGTTCATTCGAAGATGGAGAAGAGAGCCCGATGCCCCTTGACATGGAGTCTCATGAGTGCACGCTTGAGGAACCATGTATTTTGGCACCTACTCCACCAATAGAAATCATCCCCAACTCATCCAGTAAGGAACCAAGTCCAGAGCCGATTTCTGTGGCTCTCGAGCAAGGTAATGATATTTCTTACACTTTTGTGGATTTTGGTGAATATGTAGATCCTTGGGAGCATTACTTCAACAAGCCACCATCGAAACTGTGTTGGTGGTACTACATACCCTCGTCGGGAAGTCACGCTCGAGCATATGAAGAGTTAGAGACCTTCTTTAACATCACATCATTTGACTTCGGCTTCTTTATATGTGGTGCTCGCCTACCTAGATGGTGTGCACCGGAGTTTGATTTGTTAAAGAGGGCGTTAGCAATGTCCGAGTGAGCTGTGAGTCTTGAATGCGCGAACAAATAAACCGTCGAGTCTATGACGATAAACAAGGACGCTTCTCGGGAGGCAACCCGAGGTAAGTTTCCTAAATTAGTTATTTAAATTCCTAGTTATTTAATTAGTTTTGTTGTTTAATAAATTAGAAATTTCCTAATTATTCTATATGGTAGATAGATGCTTTCGGATATTTTTGAGATAACCATGCAGGAAAAAAAAAGATCGAAGAATAAAGATTCTGGGCTCAATTCGCTGCCAGCGAATCATGATTCGCTACCAGCGAGTCCAGCCGCCCAGATGTCATATGAGCTGATTTCATCCGCTGCCAGCGAACCAAAACTCGCTGCCAGCGAATTCAGCAACGATGCTCAGTGTCCGAAGCTAGCACTAGCCGCGCTTGCGGCTTGATCAACCGCGCTCATGGCTCATGCCCAGTCTTCGTCCATTTTCGTCGCAACGCATCTTATTCATTCTTCGTCATCTTCATTCATCCGTGCTCGTTGTTCTTTAGTCTTCGTCATTGTCATTCTTCATCGTTCTTCTTCCAAGCTTCGTCGTCGTCATCATTGTTCTTCATCGCTTTTTTTCCAAGCTTCGTCATCTTCGCCATTGAACATTTTTCCATGATGTGAGCTATTCTTTACCCTCTTTCTCTCATATTTTTATGATTTGTTGTCATTGATTTTCATTGAGGACAATGAAGAGTTTAAGTTTGGGGGAGGGTTGCATTCATAGATTCATGCATTCATGTTTATTTTGTCGTTATTTTATTCATCAATTCATGTTTATTTTTTCGTTAATTTATTGGTTTGGAAAATGAAAAAAAAAAATTTGAAAAATAAAAAAAAATCCAAAAAGAGCATGCATTGCATATATGTGTTATTCAAATACCCATCTTGCCTTAGTTTGTCCTCTATTTTATTTTTATGAGTTTTACCATATATGTTCCATAATATGATTGAATTACCTAACCTTGTCATACTTGAGATGATTTTTATGGGAGCATGACTTGTTAGTTGAATTGAGCAAAGTATGATTCTTTGTCTTGGGCATTATTGAAATCCAACAAATATTGTCCTAGTGAGGAATTTTGGCCATATAGGGATTTTCATCATATTTATTCCCTTTTGCTTTGTTGTGTGACATTATACTCTCCTTATGTAATTATCTCTTGAGATTGACATTGTTATCTACATTTGAGGCCGAATTTATATGTCTATTGCTTATGAGTTTCAAATGATAGAGGCATGATTTTCTTAGCCATATTATTATCCATATCCACCCTACATATGTGTCCTTTGCTTGTAGCCAAACTTGAGCCTTAGCCTTTTCTTTGAAGCTCCACAAAATTTATCTTAGCCGATGATGAGCCTTACCCTATCCGGGAATTAGGATTAGAATTGGTGAATGCTTGATTTGTTTGAGTGGAAAAGAGAATATTGTTAAGAGAGTTACGAGTTGTGGATTATTATGTAATTTTGGTTTTATTCCTCACATTGTGCATTATTGTATTTTTGGCTCTAGAAAAGAAAAATTGAAAAAAAAAGAGGAAAATAGAAAAAGAAAAAAGAAAAAGATGAATAAAGAGCCTTTTATTTTCATTATGTATGTGAGAGTTGGAAAAAAATGTATGGTTGAGAGAAAGTTCTTTTATTGAGTGTTTTAAGAGTGAAAGTTTGAGTTATCTTGGTTTTGGAAGTATTTGGTTTTTGATGTTCTTCCGGTTGTTCTTAGGGATCCCTTTTTCCCGGATTTTTAGCACCACAAGCCTAAGTATTTCATACCTTAAATTCCTTACCAAGCCCCATTACAACCTTGATAAAAGACCTCTTGATGTTTCTTATAAGTGATGGCATCCGCGGTGGAGAATATGTGATATATGTGTCAATTTCTATGTAGCTTTTTGCATTTTGGATTGAGTTGAGAGATTGCATTTTTAAGCCTAAACACATGAGAGTGAGAGCAAACACATGATCCCGGTGAGGTTGGACTAGATGTACCTTTGACTTTGAATCGCTCATATACTTGCTAGGATGTTAGCTTTCAGGTTCATGGCTCCTCCACTTTGATGTTGCTTTTGACAAGGTTAGTGCTTGAAGATCATATTTGTGGTATGATGGCTTTGCTCTTGTTTTTGTATTGCTTGAGGACAAACAAAAGGTTAAGTGTGGGGGAGTTTGATAAGGCATGTTTCCAATAGGCATTATAGGTTAGTTTAGGTGCATTTCATTGTTATATAATCATGTTTTAGTGTTAATTAGATTAGCATTCATTTTGTGGGAAAGTTCGGAATCTACGCTATTTCGATGGTTTTATGTAGATTCGTAGATCCGAGGCAAAGACCACGAGGAACGGAGCTAAGTAAGGCTAAGGCGAGACTTAGGAGAGCTTAAGGAAGAAGTCCCGAAGAGCATGGAACAACCTAAGGAGCAACGGAGCACGAAATCAAGGTCTAAGAGCGAAAACGAGGGCGAGTCGCGAAAGCTGTCCGCTCGGCGAGCTGAACTTGTAACGCACTTTTCGGAGGCCTCGGATGTCCGATCGACGCATATGAGCATGCTTTGGAAAGCTCTTTCGAAGATCTACATGATGGTGTTCTGCTGGATTTTCGCTGACAGTGAATGGATTTCCGCTGCAGCGAATCAAGTCAACAACAACATGCGCGAGAAGGTGGCTTGAGCATGACTCGCTGCCAGCGAATGGAATCTCGCTGACAGCGAGTAGAGTCAGCAGGAGCATGTCTAGGAGCCAGCGAGTCTCGCTACCACCGAATCGAGTTCGCTGCCAGCGAGTCGAGTCAGACCGGCCGACCAGGCAGCATTCGCTGCCAGCGACTGGACTCGCTGCAGCGAGCCACTCGCTGCCGCGGAAAAAGTCGCTGCCAGCGAGAATCACCAGGGCGACGGAGACTCGGCAACTCGCTCTAGCGGAAAGATGGGCTCGCGGCAGCGGGAGGAGCAGCTCGCGACAGCGGAAGATGTGATTCACGACAGCGGAAACCTTCGCCGACAAGGGATCCGAGGAAGCTTGAAAATATTCTAAGGCATGGACATTCGCTGCCAGCGAGTGTGGTAGCGAAAATCCAACAGGAGCTTGATTGAGGCCATTCGCTGCCAGCGGAAATTTTCGCTGCCAGCGGAATCCGACGCTGAGTTAAATTAGGAAAGTTCTATCTTTTATCTAGTTTGTTTAGGAAGCTTTTATCTTTTATCTATCTTTTACCTTATTTATGGAAGACATTAGGCTTATAAATAGGATGTTTTAGGATTAGTTTATGAATGAATTCCAAGTAGAGCAATCACCTTTGAAGAGAAGAAAGTTTAGGTAAGCCATGTTTGGCTAATTTTATAGTTTTCGCCTACACTTTCGAGACTTGGTTGGTGGTTTGTGAGTTCCTAATATAAGTTATTTTTCCTCTATAATTCTTTTAACTTCTTTGTGTGAAATTGATTATGTTATTGATGTTATCTTGATTAGCTACCTTGATAATATTGATTTCATGCTAGGATTTAATACTTTCGTATTTGTGTTATTTCCGTAGTAGCATGCATAAGAATGTGGATTCCATGTTTGAAGCATGATTATGTAGGGAGTTGACATATATCTTAAACATTGATTTACCGTGTTTAATTGGTGTTATTTATATGCTCAAGTTCTTGGGACTATTTGCTATCTCTTTGTTAAATCTTGACCGTGTTAAGGTTGCATTGAGGTGTAAGGGATTAATTGGACTTGTAGGACTTTTAATCTACTTAAACCAAGACGAGAGGAATTCGTAGGAAAAGATAATAACTTGAAAAGGATTCGATGATCAATAAAACCAACCAAAGTCGAGAACTTGTAGGTGGAAACGCTTTTCTTCTATCATTTATTTGTTTTTGTCAATATTATCTTCTTTTATTTTCATTCATAAAAATCGTTTCTTTTATATTGATAAATACACAATATTTAGAAATACTTGATTCTCTTGGGTTCGACCCCTTACTTGCATACTATACTAGTTTGTTTGTTTGGGAATTATTTTTGGCGAGGTGAATCAACGACTTTTCCCTCCGTCATGGGGCCCCGCTCATGAGATGTAATAGCGCTGGAGACCTATATCCTGTCACCTCCAATATAAATCATGTCACCAAAAACATACATCCTGTCACCTCTCCTGCAGTAACCAATCTATCGATAGTTGCTCGTTCGGCATCTCTTTGACATACCCGTCTTGGTCACCCAGGCTGTCCAGCTTTCGAGTCTCTCAGATCCAGGCTTATTTCCTGCAATAAAGCCCCTCCCTCCACTAGTTGCCCAGCGTGCTAGCTTGGCAAACACACTAGATTGCCTTTTGCCACGTCTTATACTCGGGTGCACGCTCCATTTGACATCATTCATGGTGATCTATGGACTTCTCCCATTATCAGTCATTATGGTTTCCGCTATGCCCTTGTGTTGGTTGATGCATTCTCTAATTATTTTTGGTTGTTTCCCCTAAAGTAAAAATCTTAAGTTGTTACTCACCTTATGACCTTCCATAGCCTTGCCCGCACCCAATTCAACCTCTCCATTAAATCCTTTCAATGTGACATGGGCGGTGAGTTTAACAGCAATGCCCTTCAATCCTTCTTCTCTACTCATAGAATTCAATTCCGCTTCTCTTGTCCCCACACCTCCTCCCAGAATGGGAAAGTCGAACGGAGCATTCGCACCCTTACCACTTACATGAGGACTCTCCTTATCCATGGGCATGTCCCCCTGCAGCATTGGCCATATGTTATCGAATCTACATGCTATCTTATCAACATCACTCCTTCCACAACCATTCAGAATTGGTGCCCTGTTGAGATCTTATTCTGAGTCACTCCTAAATACGACCACCTCCGTGTGTTTGGTTGCTGGTGTTACCCCAACCAAGCATTTGTTGCCCCTCATAAACTTGCTCCTCGATCCACACCTTGTGTCTTCCTCGGCTACCCCTTCACATTACTAAACGTGTGATATTCTCTCGTCATGTCACATTCGATGAGACCACATTCCCTTTTTCTAGCCCCTTACATCCCCAAACACCCCGCCCCCTTCTGATGACTACCCTACACCTCACCTCTTTCACCAACTATATCCCACTTCCTCTTCGAATGCTATTACATCTCCGGCCCAGGCACCCAACCCTCCCTTACCGCAACCTGCATCACATATCCTGCCACAGGCTGCTCATATCCTGCCACATGCAGCACCTATCCTGCCACCTCCTGCCTTCAGCCAGCCCCCTGTGGCCCCCGTCCTGTCACCTCAAGCTTTGTCCCGTCAGCTGCGGCCCCTGCCCTGCCACTTGACCCCACACAGCCGGTCAACCAGATCTAAACTCGGCGCATAAGTGGCATCTTTCGCCCTAAACAGATTTTTGACCTCTCTGTTTCTCACATATCACCCATCCCTACCTCCCACAAAACAACCGCCTTAGACCCGAATTGGAATGCTACCATCCTCAATGAGTATAAGGCTCTTATTAGCAACGATACTTGGGTCTTGCTTCCTCGGCCTCCTGGAGCCAACATTGTGCGGTTTATGTGGCTCTTTCGGCATAAGTTTCGCTCTGACGGATCTCTTGAGCGCTATAAGGCGCGACTGGTTGCCAATGGAAACTCTCAGCAGGTGGGGGTCGATTGTGATGACACGTTTAGTCCGGTTGTCAAACCGGCTACCATCCGTACTGTCTTGCAGCTTGCTATCTCCAGGAACTGGCCTATTCATCAGTTGGATGTGAAGATCGCGTTTCTACATGGTCACTTGAATGAAATCGTGTACATGTTCCAACCGCCTAGGTTTGCTGATAGGACCAAACCAGGCCCATGTCTATCTCTTCTAGAAGTCTCTGTATGGCCTCAAGCAGGCACCTCGGGCATTGTACCCTCGCTTTGCTACTTATCTACATATGCTTGGCTTTGTTAGTAGCAAGAGTGACTCCTCTCTGTTTTTTTGTTTTGTTGGGGTAATCAGATTGCATATCTCCTTCGATATGTTGATGATATCATCCTTACTGCATCTTCAGAGTCTTTTCTGTCTACTATAATTACACAGCTCAGTAAGGAGTTTGCTATGACTGATCTCGGGCCACTTAGTTTCTTTTTAGGAGTCTTTGCATCTCGTTCTGCGTCCGTCTTGTTTCTCTCCCAGGAAAAATATGCAAAGGAGATTGTTGCCAAGGCGAATATGACTAACTGCAAGCCTGATGCGACTCCTGTTGAGACCACCGCCAAACTGTCTCAAGTCGAAGGTCCACCTGTGTCCGATCCCACATTGTATCGCAACCTTGTAGGTGCTTTGCAGTATTTGACGTTTACCCACCCGAATATTAGCTATGTCGTTCAATAGGTCTGTCTGTTTATGCATGATCCTCGAGAGTCTCACTTTGCAGCTCTTAAGCGCATCATCAGGTACATTCAGGGTACCACTTCTCTTGGCACCACTATCACCCCATATGCTTCTCCTCCATCAGTGGTTGCTTATACATATGCCGATTGGGCTGGGTGTCCAGACACCAGACGGTCTACATCTGGATACTGCGTGTTCCTCAACGACTCTCTAGTATCTTGATCCTCTAAGCACCAACATGTAGTTTCTCGCTCTAGTGCTGAAGCAGAATATTGCGGTGTTGCCAATGTTGTCGCTGAGTGTGCCTGGCTCCGTAACTTATTGCTTGAGCTTCATTGTCCTCCAAGTCAGGCGTTTATTGTGTATACAAACAATGTTAGTGCTACATACCTTGCTCACAACCCGGTTCACCAATCAGAGAACCAAACATGTAGAGATTGACATCCACTTTGTTCGTGAGAAGGTAGTTATCGGACATGTGCGTGTCCTACATGTCCCCTCCCCGTACCAGTATGTAGACATATTCACTAAGGGATTGCCTCGCCATTTATTTCTTGATTTTAGATTCAGTCTCACTATTCGCTGCCCTCCTGTTTCGACTGAGGAGGTATGTTAGATAAATTATATGTATAGGTCCAATTACCCAATTGTAATTAGGGTTAACTACCTTGTACTCCTATATATATATATATATATATATATATATATATATATATATATATATATATATATATATATATATATATATATATATATATATATAATATATATATATTCTAATGATAGCGAAGGCACCCCCAACGGGGATTATTCACTCTGACAAATGCAACTAGGAAATTTCATTGAAAAAATCTCATGAAATTATAGATCGGCTCAATTCGGGAATTAATTGCCAAACTTGAACTAATTTGAGTTGTTTAATTCGACCATAATATACGAAAATGGGCAAAAAAATTTTGACCAATTGGAATTAGGACAAAGGAGAGAAGTGAAGATAGAAGGGGCTGCCAAAATCTAAAAAAGGAGGAGGAGAAGGGACAAAGAGGATTGAGATGAAGATGACTAGATAGAGCAATTGAAGAGAGGCAAGAGGATTAAGATGGATAGAACTAGGGAGCATATTGGAACGATAGGGTTTCATTTAACTAATGGGGGGAATAGTGGATAAAAAAAATCGATGCTATGTTTAGTAAAAAGTTGTAGATATAGTAGCTGAAACTGATAAATTATTAGGACTTTAGTATAAGTAGACCAAAAAAAGATGGGCCGGTAATACTACAAAAATCGGGTGGTGAATTTGCAAAAGTGGGCTATGGCTTACTTTTTTTTTTTTTTATTCAAAGGGGGCTAGCGCCCTAAATATATTGATAAATTAGATAGCTCTTCCCCGGAGAGGGGAGGCGTTTATTACATCACGGATCTCGTCCGGAATAGAAAAATGTTCAGTAAAGAGGGGGGTGGGGGGGGGGGGGAGATTCATAGCCCAGTTGGCTATGATATCCGCTGCACTGTTCGAGTGTCTCCGAACATGTTCAATTTGCACTTCCCAGCCCGGATCGAGGGCATACTGGCGACAGAGCCAAAGCAGGTGATGGTTGGAGGGCATCTCCCTGCTTGTATCCAGCAGGGCCCGACACGCAGTCTCCGAGTCCGACTCCAGCACAAGTCTTGTGATTCCCATTCTTTGAGCCAAACAAAGGCCATGGTAAATAGCCCAGAGTTCCGACGTCATAGCCGTGGCAATTCCGCAGGAGAAGGTGTATGCACGTAGGAGGGCGCCATTCTCATCCCGAATAAGGTCACCCCCTCCAGATTTCCCCGGATTACCCCGCGAGCACCCATCCGTGTTAAGGTTTGCCCATCCAGGACGAGGAGGGTGCCACGACTGAACCGGGAGATTCACTCTATGCTTTGGAGAGCTTAGTCTGTTGGATTGTGTACGGACATGGTAGAAGGTCGAAACAGCTCTCCAAACCCGGAAAGGGATGCCCACAGTGTCTTCAACTCCTTCAAAGACCAACTGATTTCTTGATTTCCAGGCGTGCCAGAGCATAGTGGTGAAGATTGAACTCCACCTATCCTCTTTCCCAATATTCATGAAAATCCACGAATTGATGCTTGGGTTCTCAAAGAATGTTGAATTTGAATTTTGACCCAAGAGGGTCAGCCATGCCGCCTTAATTTGCGGACAATCCCTGAGCAGATGAAGGCCGGTTTCCGCCTCTGAACATCTTGGGCAAGCGCTGCTGTTTGTAAGGTGTCGTCTCCTCCTATTTTCATTACTAAGGAGGGCATCGTGTGCTGCCATGAAAGCGAAGGACCTGATCCTTTGCTGAGCCGGGACCCTCCATATGTGCTTCCATCCCGGACCAGCCCTCTCACCCCGGCCATGTCTCATCCATTGCAACGCAGAACTCGTGGTGAACATGCCTGTTGGGGTTAGGCCCCAGAAGAGTTTGTCCTCAGCATCACCCTCCGTTGATAGTCTGATGGCGTGTAGCTTCAGCAGTGTGTCAGGCGGAAGAAAAGGGGAGATCGTAGCCCAGTCCCATTCATGTGGCCCGTGCATCTCAGCCACCGTGGCTCCCAACAGCGCATCCGGAATCGGGGTGGTTGCTTCCTCCATCAGTGGTTTGGTGCTCAGCCATGGGTGAATCCAGAAAAGCGTACTAGTGCCATTTCCCACATTCACCCTAAGATTAGGCGTAAGGACTTTGGCGTCATGAACGATCCCTTTCCAATTGGCCGAGCTGCTAGGCCGAGCATGGAACATATCAACATCACGGCGGCTATCACAATACTTGCCCCGAATCAGACGGCTCCAGGTTGAGCTCGGATCATTGAGGAGACGCCATCCCAACTTAGCCATAACAGCCTTATTTGACTCTCTCATACCTCGCAGTCCAAGCCCTCCTTCCGACTTATGGTCAGTCAGAATATCCCAGCGAAGCAGGTGCACTTTCCTTTGTTCGGTCGTCGAGCCCCAAATGAAGCCCCGAACCGGTCGGTCGATTCCGTCACAGACCCCCCGCGGGATCAATGAAGATTGCATCGTGTAAAGGGGTAAACTGGTTAGAACAGACTTGGCCAGAGTAACCCGACCAGCGAAAGACAGTGTTCGCGCCTTCCAACCCCTCAACCTCGAAGATACTTTGTCAAGAAGGTAGTTGTATCTAGCTGTCGTCATTCTCCCGCAAGATGTCGGCACCCCGAGGTAGTTCCCAAAGTCTGTGGAAATTGGCATGGAGAGCTCATTACTCACCTCCTGCTTGATCAAAGACGGCACATTACGGGAGAACAGGATGCTGCTCTTGCCATAGTTTACTTTCTCCCCGGACTCGTTGCAGAAGGCCTCAAGAGTGCTTTTCATTACACGCCCTTGATCAGTCGATGCTTCCGAAAAAAGGATCAGATCATCCGCAAAGAATAGATGAGATAACTTGACACCCCCAACTGTTATCGGACGCCAGTTCCCACTGGCCACCTCAGATTGGATTCGGTGTGACAGAACTTCCATGCATAAGACAAAGAGGTATGGGGAGAGGGGATCGCCTTGGCGTATTCCTCTTGAAGGCCTGAACTTCCCAGCTTTATTTCCGTTCCAGAGCACCTCCACTTGCCCCGCTGCTTGACACTTCATAATGATATCGATCAGCCTCGGTGGAAATTGAGCCCGGTTCAGAGTCTCCCTCAAGAAGATCCATCGAATCCGATCATAGGCTTTTTCAAGATCTATTTTCACCATCATCCATTTCCTTCTTCTCCTTTCCGCCATGGAATGGAGCACCTCCCGGACTATCACAATGTTGTCCACTATTTGTCGGCCCGGAATGAAGCTCGATTGGTTTGGCGACACAATGTCAGGCAGCATAGGCTTTAGCCGTTTCACAATCATCTTTGTTGCAATTTTGAAGGTGACATTCAGCAATGAGATCGGTCTGAATTGGGCAGGACGGGATGGCGACGCCACCTTAGGGATGAGCACCAGCAGCGCATCACCGGCCCCCTCCTGGATAGTGCCCTCATTCAGCAAAGCAAGCACAGAAGAAGCGACCTGTGCACCCACAAGATCCCAATTCTTCTGGTAAAAGATAGCCGGAAAGCCATCCGGACCAGGGGCATTATAAGGGCCCATCTGTTTCAGCACCTCAAGAACCTCTGAATCGACAAACCTGGATGCGAGAACTTCCTTTTGAGCAGGCTGTAGCAGGGGAAATGAGTGGGATACGACCGAAGGGGGCTGAGAATACCTTGCCAGCTCTTCCGAGTAGAGGTTAGAGAAGAAGGCGAGGATCATTTGCTTGATGGTCTGATCGTCCTCAATCCAGTTATCTGAATCGTCTTGCAGGGCTGTGATGTTGTTTGCTTTGCGCCTAATAATGGTGGAGAGGTGATAATATCTCGTGTTTCTATCCCCGTCAATTAGGAAATTGGACCGGGATTTTTGAAACCACAACAATTGTTCTTGGTGAAGCACAGACTCCAATTCCTCGCAGAGCTTCTTTTCAAGGTTTAACAGATGTTGATTTGGGCTCCAGCACAGCTTCCGTCGAATACCCTCAATCCTCCCTTGGAGTCTTCTTTTGGCTTTGAAGATGTTCCCATAGATATCACGATTCCAAATACCTAGCTCAGCCGCCAGATGTCGGAGGGCGTCACCTGCCTCCATGTTATGATGCCAATTGGAGTTTATAAATTCCCCGAAGTTATCATGAAGAAGCCACACAGCTTGGAAACGGAAAGGTCTAGCCTGCTGGGTGCGAACCTGGGCAGCATTGAGCCGAACAAGGATAGGGGCATGGTCAGAGTATGGTGCAATTAAGTGAGTCACCCCTGCATCCGGGAAACGAAGGTTCCAATCCGGACAGCAGAGAGCTCGATCCAAACGGGCGCCTTTTCGGGTAGCAGGCGAGGTCCCCCTCCACCATGTGAACGGGATACTAGAAAAGCCAAGATCGGTGAGTTGCAGTGCGTCCACCCAATTACTGAAAGCTCGTGAACTCCGGTTGGAGCCCACCGAAGAACTACTTCGTTCTTGAGCGTTAAGGGTAGCGTTAAAATCACCTGCCAGAAGCCAGGGCTTGTTGTTATTGAATGCAAAGTTTTCCATTTCGTTCCACAAGTCTAGGCGGCGGGCCGAGTTTGGCGAAGCATAGATGGCAGAGAAGAGCCAGGGTTCCTCCCCTCGTCTGAGAATCTCCACTGTGATGTGCTGCGAGGAACTAAATAACAAAGACACGGACACTTCGGTATTCTTCCAGAACATCCATATCCCTCCTGAAAATCCACGAGCTTCAATACGGCGATTGCTGTCATAGCCCAAATTGGCAATCCGATTGCACACTTGGGACTCTTGTACACCACTTATGCGAGGTTCGACCAGAACGAGCACTTGAGGATCATGGTACTGGACAAGATCTCGAAGGGCGCTGAAGAAATTGGGGTTTCCGGCCCCACTGGTGTTCCAAGTCATGATTCGTAAATTATTCATATCAACTACTGTGTGTTTGAGGGCCCTTATTACAGCAGAACTGCTTATAGACATGGCATCAGCAAAGGATGAGGCCGCTTCATTAAGCCGCTCAGCAGCTTCAAGAATTGTGTGGGGTATCCACACTCGGCATAGGAGAGGTTGAGTCTCTGTTATCATAGGTAGGAATTCCATTCGAACTCTGTGTACAATTGGCGGCAGCGCTACCAAGAACGGACCCGTCCGGCGGCGTGACACCAGAAAACTTTGGCGGGAGACTACCGGAATTACCGTGGCTCTCCGAGTGGGCTCCATTGGCCCCAAGACCTGGCTTAGAACTTTGTGGGGCAGGGTAAAAGGCGATTCTAGGAGATGGGCTGATAGTTGAGGGTGACTTTTGCAGGGCTTGGTAGGGGCTAGGGTTGGGCATGGGGGGTGATGGTGGGTATGTGAATATGGTGACGGATTTTGATTGATTTGGGGGCTTAGGTGTGGACTTTGTCATGACCTGTTTCCTAGACGTATTGGCGGCATTTTTGGAAATGTGACGGGAGTGGAGGTTTAGAAGATTCTTAGGGCCTGTTTTGCCTTTCTTGATGCTTTGACTTATCCTTTTCAAATCTTTTTGAGGGAGATTCGAATCCTGCACAGCTGGCGCCTTTCCTTTCTCAGAGGTTTCAAATTCTTGCGTATCCTCATCCATTCCTTCTAGGATAGCGAATTTTGAGGGCACCCCGAGATTGACGGGATATGGAGATCCCAAATTCCCGCCTTCCTTTTGAGAATTTCTTTTGCTGTTGGAACTGCCGGCACCGGCCGACGCTTCAGCATTCCTCTCCGGCGAAGAGCTGCTTTTGCCGGAGACGTCCACTGGGTTAGCTTCAGAACCGTTTGCAGCGGCATTGTTCTCCTGGCCTTGTGGAACCCTGTTACTCTGTCTCCGTCTGACTAGCTTCTTTGGGACCATCCATTCCCCGAAATTCTCACTGGCTATCTCACCCTCTCCTCTGTGTTGCTCTG
Organism: Persicaria maculosa; assembly: GCA_963922045.1. NCBI lineage: Eukaryota > Viridiplantae > Streptophyta > Magnoliopsida > Caryophyllales > Polygonaceae > Persicaria > Persicaria maculosa. The sequence continues at coordinate 57,057,218 of OY998251.1, read as the reverse complement.
ATTGTTGACCTTGGATTTGAGTCCCTTGTTGTGCTTTGTCACAGCTCTCCTTAGTATGCCCAACTCTCCCACAGTGAAAACACATCATTCGTAGACCTTCGTATTGGATAGGCCAAACTTTACCATCCAGTCAGAATTTTGACAGTAAGGGTTTGGACAAGTCCACTTCTACGCTTAGTCTAGCGAACTGCCCCCGCGTCGCCATGGCCGTTGTGCTATCGACTTTGATTACTTTACCAATCTTGTCCCCAATCAGACGGAGAAAGCGGTGATCAAAATACTCAATGTTGAGGAATGGGATTCGGATCCAGACCACCAGCTTGGTGATCGTCTCCACAGACGAATCAAATCTTGGCTCCCACTTCCTAATGGAGAGGTAATTGTCCCCAATCATCCATGGGCCATCTATGAGGACATGGTCATAGTCTGATTGATTTGAGAATCGGGCAATGAAGTAGTCGTTTCCGATGTCGATCAGATTAAAAGGGGCAGTTAGCGACCATTTTTGGGAGAGCCTTCGGTGGAGCTGCATGTAGCCAGGACCTTTGTCGAACAGCTTGATGATTAAAGTCTCTTTCCATGGCTTCCAGAGTTCCTGCTTCTCGGCCTTACAGAGGGTGATTGTGGGGCACAAAGGGTCATCTTCTTCTGGTGGTGTTTCATCCTCCGTCAAATAACCACTATCCATTGCTTGGAATGTTGGATTGGTGATCTTGATGGCGTACCCTTCACTCTTCCCGTCCACCAGTTTGGATTTGTAGCTTATGGATTTGGCGTCATTGTTCAGTATCCCCTCCTGCAGAGAGGGAAACTGGGCATTCGCTTCTTGTTCAACCCGTTGCAGAGGGAATCCAAACAAGAGGGGCTCCGGTGATTTCGCCTGGACAGCAGGATTTTCCGAACTCGTGGAGTCCGAAACAATAGCGGGTGTGGGGGTGGACTCCGCCGCAGGCGGATTCCCCGTGGATGGTGGTGGATGGTTACTCTCTTGCCGGAGATCATTGCTGGTGTTCCGACTTCTCTCGCGATCGCTCTCGTTTTCCTCCATCAGCGGTTCTGGGCTATGGCTTACTAGTCAAGAGAGTAGGGGTGAAATTGGGCTTGTAATGTGGTGAGTAGGCACGGAATGTATGGAATTTTTTTCGTGTTGGGGGGGGGGGGGGGCCTGAGCAACTCAACAACATTGTGGCGCCAAAAAATTGATTTTTCAGAAGCATTTAATGCTCCAGTTGGCGTCAAAAATATTAAGAGAGAAAGCATTAATTTTTGTTTGGCTAATGATTGCATTAAAGGGTAATATTAGGAGGATGTTTTAGATACATCATACATGGTGGTCTACCACCCGCCACGTCATTAAATAAATAAAAAAAATTAATGAGTCAGTAATTAAAATAAAAAAGTAAAACTAAAATTAAAAATTGAATTAAACATCATCATTACTTTTATTTATACTACTCTGTATTTAATACTCTACCCCAATTAATTCTACCCATGCCGATACTGTGTTAATTTTTCATCTTCCAAATTGCAACGTTCACAACTTGCTCAAAATTCACCCGGATGCCATTGTTGTGTACAAGAGTTGACAACTTGCTCAAAAATCCATCTTGTTCTTTATCAATTTGTAGCCTGCAGCGCCCCCACCCTTTTCTTTTATTAGCCTACCTGCAATGGTAAGTCGTTATTAATCATCCAATCTTACTTTCAATCTGCAGCATGTTTTTCTAATCAAAATATTTGATTCCTCTTCTGTTTAATATAGAGATGGACCAATCCCGCCAATTCGATTTAAATGTCTCTTGCAATGAAGATTCGGATGAGGAGATTGTTAATCTAGATGATGAACTTTTACTCCCGTATATCGAAAGTCAGTTTGATGAAAACAGAGAGCAATTTGAGGAAGATAACGATCTAAATGAAGAGCAATTTGAGGAAGATAACGATCTAAATGAAGACCAATTTGAGGAAGATAATGATCTAAATGAAGAGCAATTTGATGGAAACAATGGAAATTCAAATGCCATTAAGGCGCCTTATGTGGGAATGTCATTCAAATCATCGAAGGAAGTATTAGATCATATTCATGATTATGGAAAAGCCAACGGTTTTCAATTGAAAATCAGGGGTTCAGCTGCTAGCCATGACCCGAACGGTGATCCTTATTTGAAATTGAGGTTAAATTGTTCAAAATCAGGGGTGTTCAAGTCGCGATCAACTCATCCAGAAAGAGGTGCGACTAGTGCGAAAACGGACTGTCCATTCAAGGTAAATGCATCCCGTCGAATGGATGGTGTGTGGAGGGTGACTACAGTGGTGCTGGGGCATAATCACCCTTGTAACCCAGAATGCACAAGATTTATGCCAAATTATAGATTTATCGATCGGAAAAATGGAACGAGACTCTTGGAGAACGATACAGCTGGGGTGCCAATTACTAAGAACTTCACATCGTTTGTTGTTCAGTTTGGTGGTCATGAGAAGGTTCCATTCGACGAGAGGGATTCTCGGAACTTCATTACCAAGTCTAGGAAAAAGCATATGGAACAAGGTGACTTCTTTGCAATGAAGAAGCACTTTGAGGAGATGAGTAGCATAAGCAATTCGAATTTTTGGTACTCATATGATGTGGATGAGGATGGGAGGCTTAGAAGTGTATTTTGGTCGGATGGTAGGAGCAGAGCGGCATTCAAAGAATTTAACGATGTTGTATCGTTCGATACTACTTTCATAACAAATAGGTATAAGATGCCATTTGCCCCTTTTGTTGGAATCAACCACCATGGGCAATCTGTTTTGTTCGGGTGTGCTCTAATCGGTGGACAAGAAATATCGAATTTCGTTTGGTTGTTCCGTGCTTGGGTTACGTGTATGGATGGCAAGGCTCCTCAAGCAATAATAACAGACCAGTGCAAATCTATAGGTAATGTAATTTTGTCACCAATTTGGAGCTGATTCTGAATTACAAATAGGCCAGGATTCTCCACTGCATTTTTTTTTTACATATTTTCTATTGACAGATTTTTCTGGGGGCTGTTTTTGAATGTTCACACTGACAGATTCTATTTACAGATTGTTAATTTGAATGTTCTGGTGGCTGATTCTGAATTTTGTTTACATATTTTCTATTTACAGATTGCATTTCTTTTGTTGAATCATTCTTACAATTTTTTCTTTTATTCAAAAACAGGTAAGTGTACACTAACAGATTTTTCCAGCAGCTGATTCTGAATGCACATGGGCTGATTTCTTGAAAAAAAAAGTTGCTGATTTGTTTACAGATTTTCTATTTACAGATTTTTGTTTTCAACATCAACAGATTATATAATAAGTTGCTGAAAGCTATGACAGATTATATAATAAGCTATGACAGATTGTATAATAAGTTGCTGATTTAAAGTTATGACAAATTTGTTATATAATAAGTTGCTGATTTGTTACCAACTTTTTTGGGGGGCTGAATTTGTAGGGAGTGCAGTGAGACAAGTGTTCCCAAATGCTCGACACCGCTGGTGCATATGGCATATCATGCGTAATGCCAAAGGAGCATTGGGCACCCACCGACAGTGGAAGGATCTTTAAAAAGACCTCCAACGGGCTCTACATGACACACTTACCATCCCGGACTTTGAAGAGGCATGGACAAAGATGGTTGAGACCTACGACTTACATGACAACAAGTGGTGTAGTGACATGTACGTTGCACGAAGTAAATGGGTGCCGGTCTACTTCAAAGATGAATTTTGGGCTGGGATGTCAAGCACGCAAAAAAGTGAAGGTTTGAATTTCTTCTTTAAAGGTTACGTAAATCTCAATACAACCTTGAAGGAATTTGTCACTCAATATGGATTTGCCTTGTCTAAGAGAGTCAACAATGAGAGTAAGGCATCATTCTCTAGCCTGAACGCCCCTATTCATTGCATGACCGAACACATATTTGAAGAGGTTTTTCAGAAGGTGTACACCAATGCAAAATTCAAGGAGTTCCAAAAACAGGTAAAAGACCTTACTTACAATAGTTCTAAAATGGTTGTCGATGATGGAGAAATGCGTGAATACGAAGTATTAGTTAGAAGGTTAAAGTATGGGAAGTGTCGAACATTCAAGGTGATCATGGACAAGGAAAGCAAGTTGATGTGTTGTGACTGCAAAAATTTTCAATTCAGAGGGATATTGTGCAACCACATACTTCGAGTTTTCCATGAAGAAGCATTGGACTATGTACCAGAATTTTATATTCTAGATAGATGGAGAAAAGATCTACAACGACCCTACTCCACCGTTCCAGTTCCTTACTACTCTTTGTTGGAGAAGAAGCCAGAAGAAGTTGAAATGTATGAGAAAATACAAGGTCTATTCAACATTGTTTCAGGAATGGCATTGACAAATCCATCACTTTTTAAGGAGGTTTGTGAAGGGTTGCAGAGCTAGGTAAAGAAGGGGAAAGAGATGAGAACAAATACCAATGGGCTAGCGGTACAATCTTTGGACTACATTGGCAAAGTATATGGAAGACGTTTCCTTCACAGTCGGAATGAGGAGGTCAGTAGCGTCGGAGGTGATCAGGAAGAAGCAACTGACAACAGCCCACTTGTGAAGGATCCAGTAGACAAGAGAGGCAGGGGGCGACGACCGCAGAAGCGAGTTGGTTATCACATTGACAAGCTGCGTGATAGAAAGGGTAAGTCTAGTGCATCAAACTTGGAACCAGATGCTTTCCAGACATCTCATTGCCATCGAACTATGCCTCCACCATTGCCAATTTATAACCAGGTAATGACGAGGATTCACCAATATTATAAAAGAATGTTATTAATCAAGTATTTAGCGCAACACTCATTGCCATGTTTCTATGTGTCCAGGTTCACACCCAACAACAATTCATGCCGACGCAAAATTTTATTATGAATCCCCCATTCCAGTTCGGTCCAGTTCACACTCAGGTACTCACCGCAGATTCTTACGCTTCTGTTGTCTTCAAATTCTTAAGTTGTTGAGTTATGTTTACAGATTCTTACGCTTTTGTTGTTAAAAATGTAGGCACCAAATACTGGGGTTCATCCAAATATACAATCTCAATTTAGATTTTTACAATTCGCTTATAATCCTAGCACACGACAGTAGGTTGTGATGCCTCTTCTTCGGCTACAAGCTCAGCAACAAAGGTTGGTAGCACTTTGTGACTTCTTGCTGATGGTTTTTCATGGTTATGGCTAATGCCATGGACTCCAAATATTTCTGTTTAATTGGTTAAATTAAAGTTTAGTTTATACGGAGTACTGAATTTTGAGGTTGCTTACCAGATTTTGAACGTGCGAAATGATATGGACATGATAGTTGTTTATGGCGGGTTAAGCTTCTCTATTCCGAATCTGAAGTCTTATGTTCTGAATTTCAGACCATGAAAGCTGCAAAAATACTAATCTTTTCACTTACCACGGGTTCTCATACCTCTTCTCACATCTAAAAACAAGGTAAGATTGTAATTGAATCCATGGGCATCCAAATTGAAATAATTTAGTCTTATGTTCTGAATTTCAGACCATGTGAGCTGCAAAAGACTGTAATTGAATCCATGGGTCTTGCTCGTAAGTTGATCTGTATTAGCAAAAAAAAAAAGAAAAAAAATTAGGAAATGGGAGCAATTGGTGCAGGTCTTGCTCGTATTTGGCTGGAGGGAAGAGGCAAAATAATTCTTATGTACAATTTGTGCAGGTCTTTATACAATTAGAATTCAAAAACAGACATGAGAATCAATGGCCCTCCTCGGCCCACTGGCTTAGCACTTCTCTCATAACTATAACACCCCAGGTTCGATTCTTGGTAGTAACACCCTTTTTTTTAATCTCACTTCCCACTGAATTCTCACTTTTAAAACATAAATAAATTTATTGAAAATAAAAATTCATAAATTATCAAATTTGTTCTTATTATAAACAAACCTATGTTTATAAAATATAATTCAATTTCTAAATCGATCTATGTTTGGTTTATAAATAATTCTTATGTACACTTACTCTACATTCACGTTTTAGTACAATTGACATGTTATGAATTATAACTCGATCAATATGTGAATAAACACATGGTTATAATTTAAATTCTTGTGTAAGATCACTCTATATTCATGATCAATACAATAACATGGTATGAATTCAAACCCTTAACCCTTAACCCTAACTAAACCTTAAATTCAAACTCACTATCTAAATAAACCAATGTTATGAATAAACCCTAAACCCTAAACCTTAAATTTCTTACAAAATAAGCCCTAAACACTAAACCCTTTGTTATGAATTCAATATATAAAATTATACAATATCAATTTACAAATTCAAACTCACTATGTAAATAAACCTATGTTATGAATAAACCCTAAATCCTAACCCTAAACCTTAAATTTGTTACAATAAACCTATGTTATGAATAAGCCCTAAACACTAAAACCTAAGGCCTACACCCAATGTTATGAATCATATGTTTATATATATTATACAATATCAATTTACAAATTCAAACTCAACCTAAAAAATAACATTACATTATATATAAAATCATACAATATCAATTTACAACCCTAAACCCTATGTTATGAACTCAATACATCGATAATCCCATAAAAAATTATCAACATGTAAATAGACCTATATTTATAAAAATAACATTATATTATAACTTATATTAGCATTCTAGGGTGTCAATTTCTTCAACCTAAAAAACTTATGGATGCTTTTAGTAAAGATAGGGTGCTCATCCCATAAAAAAACCAAAAATTTGGGTACTTCCTTATAATTCAATAAGAAAACTCATTCCCTGACTGGATTTAGACAATTAATGAATTGGTTGTGAATTAACTCCGGCGTGCGTTGTGAATTAACTCTGGCGTGCTCCAAGTAGTTGGAAAGTTCAATCGACCGCTCGTATGGAGGCTAATTCAAAATCCAGGTTCATCCTCCCTTCCATTATAAACTGAATTTGTCTCTACATCTCTCACACCCAACAGATCGATCCAAAAATCCATTTTTGGACCTTCGAATTTAACAACAATCCCCTGTTTCCATACTCCTTGAACAATGGAGAACACATTGAATCCAAAGAGCCCATCTGTCCCACTCCTCCCAACTGAGATCAGTGAGATTCCGCCCACAACCCCTGTCACTGAACCTGCGATTTTTGCGATGTATTAATCAATGGTGGACCAACACAGCAAGCAAACACCTGCAATCAGGGCTCTTCTCAGACGCGTCATACTCCTCGGAGGTGGGCCATTGCTGAAGAAGGCCATTTCCATGGAGGTTCCAATCCTTGACATGGTGTGGCCTTTCGAGCAGGTGGTACGAGACATGGCTAGTGAAACTCTCACCACCACTCCAATGCAGATTGCAATCCCCGTTCCTGAAAAGAGTGCAGAGAAAGAGAAGACAACTGGTCGTATTGGCTTGAGGAAGAGGTTGACTCTTTCAAATAAAACACCACCATCAGTGTCGTCAAAGAAAAATAAGGGTGGGGAGGTGACAGAGGTTATTAACCTCGTTGAGTAGGGTGGTCACTTTGTTGTTGTGTTTCTGGAGCTTTCATGGATGTTGGATGGCTTTTGTTGTTGCTTTCTCTTTTAGTTTCTCTTCTCTAGTATTTGCCTTTTGATTTTGAAGTGGTTTAAGTGGTTTACACCCACTAATTTTGTATCCCACTGGTATTAATGTCATATTGTCATGGTATTTTACTAATTATGCAATTCTAATTCCATGTTAGTGTGATTATGATTTTGGTGCTGATTTCTTAATGTTAGATAGGCTTCAATTGTGTTTTTTTTTTTGCTTAATCATTCTTACAGATTTTTTGGGGACTTTTTATGGAATGTTAAGTTGTTGATTTCTTAATGTTTATAGACAGGGTTCAATTGCTTTTTTCCCCTCCTAAAATTGAATTCATTTTTTTTTACAGCTGAATTGCATTTTTCTTGCCTTGTTCAGTTTACAGCTGAATTGCATTGTTCAGTTAACTGCTGAATTCATTTTTTATAGCTGAATTTACAGCTGATTTTTGTTCAGTTTACAGCTGAATTGCATTGTTCAGTTAACTGCTGAATTCATTTTTTTTATAGCTGAATTTACAGCTGATTTTGGCTCTGTTTAGTTGGTGAATTCTTATGTAAAATATCAGCTTGCATTGTAAAAAATCAGCAAATGGAAATGCTTACATATGGCTGAATCATTCTTAAATTGAAACCATTTCATAGCAAATAAGACCAACAACGCAAATAGAACAAATTCTTTCAAAAATTTAATTCGTGAGATTGAAACCAAATTAAAAAGATTGAGTTACATATATTCATAGAAGAATGAGAGAGATGAGAAAGGTAGTGTTTCATTAACATTTTGGATAAACTCCAAATACATGTATAGAGCTTTGTCCCAAATCTTATTACAAAGTTATCGTTTCTTATGATCTACATTGTAACCATAAACAAAAAATTACAAATGATGCAGTGAGGGTGCTTGGAAACTGTTGGAGGGTAAATTTTCGTGAATTATTTGAATTCATGATTTGATAAAAAAAATATCATCACATCTTTCTCAAATATTTAAGAATGTGATAAATTTTCTCCATTTAAGCATAAAAGCTTAATACAATGATATTAAGAGAATTGGACCTTTTATTTAAGTTAAGAAGTGAGGCCCAAATCCATGTCAAGCAAAAAGGCCCAACAAAATCTGAGCAGAAGTTAAGTTAGTAACTTCTCTTTAATTACAGTTAAAAAAAAACCCACATCAAATGCAGTTAAGAAAAACAATTGCATACGTGGGATGAGGATAAGTGTGTTATTTTCACCCTATATAAACATTACAAGCAGTTACTTCAGGGAGGATTTTTTTGCTCTTCTTCACCCGCTGGTTTCTTCCTACAATTTCTTCTGTTCGGTTTCTTCCTCCTGGCCTCTTGAAAGTAAACCTGCAACAGCAAACACAAGCAAGAAAAAAAAACACATCAGCAAACCTGGTTCCTGCTGCAGAAAGAAGAAGATTCAAGGTAGTTTTCATGGTTCCAAGATCCCCCTATGCAAAACGATATAACTTTGTACAGTTATATTGTTTTAAGTATATGGTTTGGATTTTGGAACCACAAAACTATCCCTGAACATAGGGGAAATGCTGCCCAATTTTCTACTCAAATGGTTTGCCACAAAACTTCTAATGAGTTAGGCAGAAAAAAAATTCAGCAGGGGCACTAGGTTGCCCAAGGATCCAAACAGCCACCAAGGCAAAACCAACCTGAATTGGGGATCTAAAAAACTCTGGGAAGCGTAGAAAAAAAAAACAAAAGCATGAATTGGGTATTAAAGAGAAATCACAATCAGAAGCTAAGAAATGGCAAACTGATATTCCTAAATCCCAAAATCAGCCGGGCTAAATAAAATAAAATAACAATTGCCTGTTTGTCTCCGGAAGGCGTGTTTGGAAGCAAGTTTGAACAAGCCGACCTTCTCGGACATCTCTTTGGACTTCGGCTTTGTTAATCTGCGGCTCACGGCTCACCTGTCCAGACCCTTTCGATGCCTTTAGGTTATCTTGAGAGCGTCGATCCATTTCTTCAAACTCTTGGAGCTGCTGCTCTCCCCAAGGAGCTCTTAGCCGTTCCGACATCCATGTCTAGTGGCGCCGACAGATTGAGACCCAAATCTCCTTCGGCCCTCAATCTTTGATTCCGCTTCCCCCCGGTTAATTCGAATCTGAACAAACGACTGGGCGTTTGTGGCGATCGAGATCTGTTGGTTGAGCGGCGCACAGATAAAAGATAAAAAAGGGATGAAGGCGAGGGTTGCTATCTGTTCATCAGTTGAAGGAAAGCTGATGAGTTTGGACTTAGGGCTTGTTTGTTTAGATAACTAGAGAAAGGAAAGGTAAGGTATTAAATTTTACACATAAAATGTATATGATCACCAATTTTTGTGAGTTTGGATAAGAGGATGGAGGGGAATATTAGCCCATCCTAGAGGTATTAGTTACCCCCCTCAAAATTAGGGAATAGAAGGGTAACACATTTGTATGAAAAATGTGAGAAGGAGGGAAATGATTAGAATAGGGATCAATGAATCTTAACTTAAATATGGACTATATTCATGAGGGTAATCATTACTTTTCCCTACCAAAAAACAAACGGGGGCTTAATTAAAAAAATAGGAATGCAGGCTTTTAATTAAAAAAAATTGGACTTGAAATGCTTACGGTATTGGCCCATTAATATTGATTGGAAGCCTACATCTCTACTTTAATCAAATATGGGCTGGATTAATATCGGGTAATTACTTGAAAGTTAAAAAAAAAATGCCGAACATGTGAAATTGTGAATGGCAATTCACATTCGGACTTTGGGGTGAATTTTGTTTAAATTGCAAAACCAACCCACTAAATTATACGAATTATAATTGGCACAAGTTAAAAATTCGAGTTTGATAAAAAATAATAAAATGAAACTCATCAAATATTCTTTGTCAATTAATTCGAGTGGGTCAATCTCAAGTCGGCTCCTAAACAAAAACAGAGTCAAAATCAAAAATCCAGTTTTACCAAATATAAGCTTGGTTCTCAAAGTGAACTACGGGTGATTTGATCCCATCCAAACGGGTACGTAGGTAGCTCGACATAAAACTTAAGCTCGTCGGGTACAGTCGCCAAACCAAAAAAATAAAATTTGTTCTTAGGTAGAACTACGTAAAGACTTGACGTTGTAAAAACGGCTACGTAGGTAACCCGATATTAAATCCTAAAAATATATCGGGTACAGTCGTCCACCTCTAAATTCACTTTTAAATGAATATGAGGTCAAAATCAAACCAAATTCAAATTGTCCATTCCGACTCGATATAAAGCTACAAGCTCGTCGAGTTTAATTACCACTCTCAAATGATCTTATGATCAAACCCAATCAAAGACAAAATTTCCTTTTGTCCCGAACTACGGTGACTTGATTCCACTAAACATGTGGATACGTAGGAAACTCGGCGGAAATCAAATTCTCACCGAGTCCAGTCACACCCAATCTTTCAAACAAATCTTTCCAAATTCATTTGTCGACTCTAGTCGTCCCGAGTGTCAAATTTTCCATCAAAATTAAAGTGCCCACTCTAACTCGATACAAAGCTTCCGCTCGTCGAGTTCGGTCACGACCAACAATCAAAATCAAATTCCACCATCCCTAAATTGACCTTTAAGTCAAACCTCTAAGTCAAATCAAACACCACATCAAATCGTTTTCTATGCAAATGATAGGCGGGTTACTTGAGTTACCCTTCCGAGAAGGTGGGCTCAGGTTACTCGGGTGGAGTGTTGTTCGAGCTACCCTTCGTAGAAGGTGGGTTTGAACTTCATCCTATGATGCATACAAGAAAACAAAACAAATCCAAATCAAATCAAACACAAATCCAAAACACTATGAACTACGTGAGGCTTGATTCTCTTCCAAGAGATACGTAGGCAACCCGCTAAAATTCGGGTGCAGCCCAAATCACCAAAACCATTCAAATCTTGGTATCGATACGACTTCGAATCAAGAGGATAACCAAAAGGGGTCGAACTCAAATATTAAAAATCAAATAAAATGTGTTGTACGATTATTCGCGCATTTTTGTCCAACATATTTTTGGCACGCCCAGTGGGACCCTTTTTGCCTTTTCATCTCTTAGTTGTATTTATACTAATACATGGTTATATCTTTTTGAAAGGTACAAATGGCACCAAAAGTGATTGTCAACTTCAACGAGCTTCCAGCAACCTTCATCATCAAAGGAGGCCGCTGGATCAAGAAAAGATCATTCGAAGCTCACTGTGACATCACCCGAGACTCAATGTCTGCAATGATCCCGATCAGCAACATCTTTGGAGAGCTTCAAGCTCCAGAGGACAAAACCATCGCTAAGTGGGTGTCGAAGTCTCCCGCAACGCTCTCAAGGGAAGGGGGCATGAAGCCTAAAGCACTTCCAAGCTATGGGGGCAGGAAACTCAAGATCACCCGACTCGGCGACAACAAGTTCAACAACCAACCCATCTGCAACAAGCTCAAAATGCAGGAGGGTGGTTACAACGGCATAAAGCCCACTAATGAAGTCGCTCAAAGGCCTATCATTCGTGTCATCAAAACGGATGAGGTGGCAATTGCAACTTCTGCACAACCCGTCTCCATTGCCAAGAGGGCAAACAAATCCACGAAGAGAAGGGGACGCAAGTGTGGATCTCAACGCGGCAAGCAAAGACCTCTACTTAGGCTAGCTCGTTCATCAACTTTAGAGTAAGCCCGTGCAACCCTTGCAAAAGATCTTCTTAGATCGCAGGGGGCAGAAGAAATTCCTCAAGTGGCTTCTCCAAGAGTGATCCTCGTTGGGTCTATGCCTATCTATCCGAAAGAGGTGGCACAAGTCAATATGACCTCGTATTCGGAAGAGACGGAACTCAATGCCACAAAGGTAAAGCCTTCAAGAGCCAAGAAGGGCAAAGAGGTTCAACAAATATTTCAAGTCTCCAGAGAGGATGCAAGAGAGAAAGACCAGTTGGAGCTAACAAGTTCAGATGCTTCGATGGTTAAATCTCAAGCAAACATCTCACAAGAGGGACCAGATGTGATGCCGGTATTCACTACCAGCACACAAAGTGTCGAAGAGCAGCTTCAAGAGTTACAAAAGAAACTTGATGAGAAAGATGCTCAAATAGCAACACTTCTCGCACAATTAAATGTGCAAGCTCAAGCAAATAGACAAGAGCAATCAAGGCCAAATGGTGAAGGGTCAAGCGGTAGCACATCGACCACTCCACAAGAAATCAAAGAGATGATCGCTCAAGGGATAAAAGAAGCCTATGCACCACAAAATCCGACAGTGCTCGGGTATAAAAAGCCATATCCAGCACGTTACGATTTGATACCATTTCCCCAAGGCTACCAAAGATCGAGCTTTGAGAAGTTCGATGGCCTTCACGGTTCACCCCACGAGCACCTAGCTCATTTTTATTCTGCTTGTGGTGAAACCGCCTTAAACGACGCCTTATTAATCAGGCAATTCGTCCAATCTTTGAAGGGATCGGCATTCACTTGGTACACTCAAATTCAACCAGGGTCGATTCAAACATGGGACGATCTACAAAAGGATTTCCTAGCTCAATTTGTGAGCTCGAAAGCAAGAGTTTCCATTATGGATCTTGCAAGCACCTATCAAAGGTCTAACGAGCTCGCCAATGACTTCATCGCCAGGTGGAGAAGCTTAAGACTTCAATGCCATGAAAAATTGAGCGAACAAGCTTGTGTTCAAATGTGCACCAACAACCTAATACCGGAATTAGCGGTACATGTTGGAAGTGCTGAGCCTCGTTCATTTGACGAGTTGGTGTCTAAAGCGTGCAATGTTGAAAAACAGCTAGCACGAGAATCCAAATGGCCTCAAGATAGTGAGGCTAACAAAAATAATGGTGATGGGCTACAAAACGAAGAAGAGTCTATGACGGCTTTCACCAAACATGATCGAGAGTCCGGTAACAGAAATGGTTCTAAAGCTCAAAGAAAAGAGAAAGCCAGGGAGCCAGCCAATAGACTCACCCTTCATGAAAGAAGACAAAAGAAATATCCCTTTGACGATGACGATGTACAAGGGATATTCGATGAGTTGATGAGTGCCAGACTTCTAACACTCCCGGAGCCAAAAAGGCCAAAAGAGGTTGGCAAAACGAGTGATCCAAAATACTGCTCGTATCATCAACTCGTTAGTCACCCAATCAAGGATTGCTACGTCTTCAAAGACGTCATAGAGGAGATGATTAACAAAGGAGAAATCGAAATCGATGGGGCAACGTCCTCAACTCAAGCAGCTTCATCAAATACCATTTCAGTGGTAGGTGTTGCAGAGTCCACTCCCTCCCTCCAAGTGTCTTCTCAAACGAAAAGAACATCTGCTATGGCTATTGAAGTTGGGGGCAGCCCCACGGTTTCATTGCCTCGTAAAGCATTGGTGAAAGATGACACTGCAAAAGAAGGGTCCCTGAATGAAAAAGACATCGCTCAATGTTGTATGGTCTCATGGACCAATGACATGGACGAAAATGAAGCAGGAGTTAAAAAGATTACTCTTCACTCCAAGAAGCAAATTCTCTCCTCAAAATCAAGAGAGAAATCAAAGGAAAAAAAATCAAGCTTCGCAAAAGCTTCAAAAATGCACCAGAATCTTAAAGTTCAAGTGCAAAAGCTAAAACCCTCTTTCAAGGGTAAAGCTCCACAAAAACTTGTCAATGAGGCTTGTGTCAAAAATTTCCAAATCTCATACGAAGATGGTGTTCTAACTGCAAGTGTGATAAAGCCTAGGATGTCCGCATTTGAAAGGCTCGAGATGGCTTTGAGTGGAACCCCTAACTCTTCGGTGTTTAAAAGGCTTGATCTAGCCCCTACATGTGAGATACCGAAATCTTCCGTATTTGAAAGACTCGAGCTAGCCTCAACAAATGAAGCATCCGAATCATCAGTGTTTCAAAGGCTTGATATGGCTTCGACAAGTGAAGAATCTAAACCTTCAGTTTTTCAAAGGCTTAATTCAGCCTTGACAAATGGAGAATCTAAAGCTCCAGTATTCGAAAGGCTCGGAAAAGTTGATGAGCCTAAAAGCAAGAAAGTCCAAATGAAAAGGACTAAAAGCAAGAGCTCCGGAAGAGATAGTCAAAAGTTGTCATCTATAAGCTCGACCAAATCATGGACACCTAAAGCCAAGTAAGGGTGTCAAAATGATCAAGTAGTCTCCAAGGCGGAAAAACTAATAGTTCTGCCTAGAACTACGTTAAGACTTGATCCCCAACAAGGGGTACGTAGGAAATTTGGCATAAAAAATCTATGTCAAATTCAGTCGCAAAAAAAAGGAAAAAAAAGAAGGTTTCCGGGTTCGCAAATGATAGTCGGGTTATTTGGGAAACCCTTCCTAGAAGGGTGGGCCCGAGTGATCTGAATGATGCAGTAAAAAAAAAAGAAGAAAAAATCCCGGTTTGCAAATGATAGTCGAGTTATTTGGGAAACCCTTCCTAGAAGGTGTGCTTGAATAATTCGAGTGATGCATATGAAAAAAGAGAACTTGAAATTAGTCCGAAAATCAAACAACCCGGAAGCATATGAAAAATGGGTTCACAAAGAACTAGGAGCGGCTTGATCCCTCACAAAGAGGGTACGTAGGCAGTCTAGCTAGTCAAAATGCTAGGTGCAGCCACAAAAACAAACAAAACATCTTCTTTTCTCAACAAAGAAGAAAAAGAAGTCAACTCCTCTATGTATGTAGTCATATGAGCGTTGTCTCGACTAAACGGAGAAAAATCAAATATAGTCTGAAGACTTGCAATTTTTTGCCTGTAGTGAAAATGAGGCAAAAGGAAAAGAGAGGAGAAAGAAAAAAAATTGTCTTTCAAAGACATTCTCACAAAGAGAAATTAACAAAAAGACCTTTGTCTAAATTTTATGACTTTGATTATCAAGTCAAAGACACTCTCACAAAGAGAAACAAACAAAAGGCTTATGCCTAAAATTTTCGACTTTGATTATCATATCTGAAGGTGGTGATCAAATCAAGTCACATAAATCAAATTCTCCTCCCAAGGAACACTACGCCAAATGTCACAAAACTTGACTAATCAAATGGTCAATGTTTTCTCCTCTCTCAAAGGAAAAAGGGCCCGAGCCTCTCAAAACCTTTCAAACCCTCCCAAACAAAAAATGATCTACATTATTTGCATATGTACGGTCATTCAAAGCCCCAAAAACTCAAAACCAAATCTCAAAGAAAAAGCCACCAAATGTCCTGGCTTCAAATGGTATGGGTATCATATTTCAACGTCATCTCATATAAGATTTTGATCACAAAGCTTCAACCACAAAGGTTACAGAAGCTAAGCCCACGACACCAAGTCGTCAAAACCAAATTTAGTCTAAGACCGAAAATCAAAATGAAATCGGTCAAAAGACAAAAGCTCAAACCTACGACACCAAGTCGTCAAAGCCAAATTCTTGTCCTTCACAAGAAAACCTTCAAATCCAAATTCAACTTAAAGTCGAAAATCCCCGACCAAAAGCCAAAAACCAAATTAGCAAGAAAAAAAAATCAAATTGGCTAAAAAGTCAAGACCAAAATTGACTCAAGCCAAAAACCTACCGGTTTGAAAGCTCAAAAGCCAAACTGGTTAGAAAACCAGAAAAGTAGAAAAATCTGGTTTCGAGAAGGAAAATATGTCCGACTCTCACATACCCATATCAGATTACCTATCATTGGTCATAAGCAAGTTCTAAGTAGAGTTGTTTTTCTGTGATCAAATCTTCATCAGAGCAAAATCCAAGTTCCAATTTTCTTCGGACTATAAATTAAATCAAAAGCTTCCTTAAGCAAAGGTCCGTTCGAAACACAAATGGTGCATAAATAGCACATCACTCGAACTTTGAGCATGTTCGATATCTCACACGCGCAAAGTTCGGGGGGCAACTGTTGGAGGGTAAATTTTCGTGAATTATTTGAATTCATGATTTGATAAAAAAAATATCATCACATCTTTCTCAAATATTTAAGAATGTGATAAATTTTCTCCATTTAAGCATAAAAGCTTAATACAATGATATTAAGAGAATTGGACCTTTTATTTAAGTTAAGAAGTGAGGCCCAAATCCATGTCAAGCAAAAAGGCCCAACAAAATCTGAGCAGAAGTTAAGTTAGTAACTTCTCTTTAATTACAGTTAAAAAAAAACCCACATCAAATGCAGTTAAGAAAAACAATTGCATACGTGGGATGAGGATAACTGTGTTGTTTTCGAATCCGGATCCTCTCCCCATATTAGGACTCCTAATAAATGAATCCCAACCCTCCAAATAATTGAATGGTCAGGATCTTTTGATTTAGAAAAAAAAAACCCTTTTTGTCTTCTTTTTCCCACAGCCCTCCTCCCCCGCCTGATTCCCAATCCCAGCCAACATCATCGCCGACGCCGCCTGCAACCACGTCTCCCGCCACTGGCACCACCCCCTTCTCTCTCCCTCCTTCCTCCACCTCCGCCGAATCCGCCTCCTCCTCCGCCCCACTCTCTTCGCCTCCTTCTCTCTCCCTCCTTCCTCCACCTCCGCCGCCTCCGCCCCACTCTTTTCTCCCTCTCTATCTCCGGCCTCCGGCCCCTTCCTCTTCTCCTCTTCCCTCCCCCGCCTCCCCCACGACTCCCCCTGACTCACCCCCTCTCGATTCCCATCCAACTCCCCCTTCTCCGACCTCCAATCTAACTTCTCCCACGCCCGCACCGCCAGATCTACCAGCTCGACCTCCACGCTGTCACCGAGTTCGACGCCTGGACCTCCCCCGTCCTCCTCCGCCCCCCGATGCTCTCCCCGTTGCCACCGCTGCCTGGATCTTTTGACGCCTGGGTCGAGGACTCGAGTTTACTGGAAGACAAAAATGGTTTTTTTTTTCTAAATAAAAAGATCCTGAACGTTGAATGGTTTGGAGGGTGGGGATTAATTTATTAGGAGTCCTAATATGGGGAGAGGATCCGGATCCGTTATTTTCACCCTATATAAACATTACAAGCAGTTACTTCAGGGAGGATTTTTTTTGCTCTTCTTCACCCGCTGGTTTCTTCCTACAATTTCTTCTGTTCGGTTTCTTGCTCCTGGCTTCTCCTGGCCTCTTGAAAGTAAACCTGCAACAGCGAACACAAGCAAGAAAAAAAAACACATCAGCAAACCTGTCCCTGAACATAGGCGAAATGCTGCCCAATTTTGGAACCACCTGGCTTCTTCTGTTCGATTTCTTCTGTTCGGTTTTCATGGTTCCAAGATCCCCCTATGCAAAACGATATAGCTTTGTACAGTTATATTGTTTTAAGTATATGGTTTGGATTTTGGAACCACAAAACTATCCCTGAACATAGGCGAAATGCTGCCCAATTTTCTACTCAAATGGTTTGCCACAAAACTTCTAATGAGTTAGGCAGAAAAAAAATTCAGCAGGGGCACTAGGTTGCCCAAGGATCCAAACAACCACCAAGGCAAAACCAACCTGAATTGGGGATCTAAAAAACTCTGGGAAGCGTAGAAAAAAAAAACAAAAGCATGAATTGGGTATTAAAGAGAAATCACAATCAGAAGCTAAGAAATGGCAAACTGATATTCCTAAATCCCAAAATCAGCCGGGCTAAATAAAATAAAATAACAATTGCCTGTTTGTCTCCGGAAGGCGTGTTTGGAAGCAAGTTTGAACAAGCCGGCCTTCTCGGACATCTCTTTGGACTTCGGCTTTGTTAATCTGCGGCTCACGGCTCACCTGTCCAGACCCTTTCGATGCCTTTAGGTTATCTTGAGAGCGTCGATCCATTTCTTCAAACTCTTGGAGCTGCTGCTCTCCCCAAGGAGCTCTTAGCCGTTCCGACATCCATGTCTAGTGGCGCCGACAGATTGAGACCCAAATCTCCTTCGGCCCTCAATCTTTGATTCCGCTTCCCCCCGGTTAATTCGAATCTGAACAAACGACTGGGCGTTTGTGGCAATCGAGATCTGTTGGTTGAGCGGCGCACAGATAAAAGATAAAAAAGGGATGAAGGCGAGGGTTGCTATCTGTTCATCAGTTGAAGGAAAGCTGATGAGTTTGGACTTAATTAAAAAAATAGGAATGCAGGCTTTTAATTAAAAAACATTGGACTTGAAATGCTTACGGTATTGGCCCATTAATATTGATTGGAAGCCTACATCTCTACTTTAATCAAATATGGGCTGGATTAATATCGGGTAATTACTTGAAAGTTAAAAAAAAAAATTGCCGAACATGTGAAATTGTGAATGGCAATTCACATTCGAACTTTGGGGTGAATTTTGTTTAAATTGCAAAACCAACCCACTAAATTATACGAATTATAATTGGCACAAGTTAAAAATTCGAGTTTGATAAAAAATAATAAAATTAAACTCATCAAATATTCTTTGCCAATTAATTCGAGTGGGTCAATCTCAAGTCGGCTCCTAAACAAAAACGGAGTCAAAATCAAAAATCCAGTTTTACCAAATATAAGCTTGGTTCTCAAAGTGAACTACGGGTGATTTGATCCCATCCAAACGGGTACGTAGGTAGCTCGACATAAAACTTAAGCTCGTCGGGTACAGTCGCCAAACCAAAAAAATAAAATTTGTTCTTAGGTAGAACTACGTAAAGACTTGACGTCGTAAAAACGGCTACGTAGGTAACCCGATATTAAATCCTAAAAATATATCGGGTACAGTCGTCCACCTCTAAATTCACTTTTAAATGAATATGAGGTCAAAATCAAACCAAATTCAAATTGTCCATTCCGACTCGATATAAAGCTACAAGCTCGTCGAGTTTAATTACCACTCTCAAATGATCTTATGATCAAACCCAATCAAAGACAAAATTTCCTTTTGTCCCGAACTACGGTGACTTGATTCCACTAAACATGTGGATACGTAGGAAACTCGGCGGAAATCAAATTCTCACCGAGTCCAGTCACACCCAATCTTTCAAACAAATCTTTCCAAATTCATTTGTCGACTCTAGTCGTCCCGAGTGTCAAATTTTCCATCAAAATTAAAGTGCCCACTCTAACTCGATACAAAGCTTCCGCTTGTCGAGTTCGGTCACGACCAACAATCAAAATCAAATTCCACCATCCCTAAATTGACCTTTAAGTCAAACCTCTAAGTCAAATCAAACACCACATCAAATCGTTTTCTATGCAAATGATAGGCGGGTTACTTGAGTTACCCTTCCGAGAAGGTGGGCTCAGGTTACTCGGGTGGAGTGTTGTTCGAGCTACCCTTCGTAGAAGGTGGGTTTGAACTTCATCCTATGATGCATACAAGAAAACAAAACAAATCCAAATCAAATCAAACACAAATCCAAAACACTATGAACTACGTGAGGCTTGATTCTCTTCCAAGAGATACGTAGGCAACCCGCTAAAATTCGGGTGCAGCCCAAATCACCAAAACCATTCAAATCTTGGTATCGATACGACTTCGAATCAAGAGGATAACCAAAAGGGGTCGAACTCAAATATTAAAAATCAAATAAAATGTGTTGTACGATTATTCGCGCATTTTTGTCCAACAGAAACCACTCCCATGTGATGTGTATTAGATTTGTCTTGGAAACCTTCTTTTCAATCACCATGGCCCTCATTCAAGAATATCTGTACAAATTAAGAAATCAGCCCTTGTGCATTCAGAATCAGCTGCTGGATAAATCTGTCAATGTAAACGAACATTCAGAAGCTCCAAATTGGTGACAAAATCAGCCCCCAGAAAATTCATACCCATAGACATTTTGAAAAACACCTTGTGTGCACTAGGGAGGCGATCAAATGAATTCGCCCCAAATTCATTCCTGCTGCAATTCCTAGAGTTGGCTAATCTCATTTCTATCAATTCTGAAAGCACATCACACACCCAAGTGAATTCAATCCTATGGTTATGTTAAATACATGAAGTATATGCTAACTAACCATTTCGTAGGAAGAAGCTTCCTTCTTCATCGTCTTTAGTCTTCTTTTGCCGTTATAGTATCACTTCCATCTGTGAGTGCTGGAGAGGGAGCCTCCTGTTTGTTGTCTTCTTCACTGTTTGCAAGTATCCGAGGAGAAAGAGAGGCGAGGAGAAAGACATCTTGAAACTCACAGGTACTTTGGCGTTTAATGTTTTAGAAAATAAAAAAAAATTCTAATCCACCTCATCATTTAACCAAATGACAACAAGGATGCCACATAGGGGTGGTGGACTACCAGTGTGGTATTCTAAACATTCTCCGTAATATTAACAGTAGTAAGTGATGCCAAAAAAATGTTTTTTCAAAAGCATTTAATGCTCCAGTTGGCGCCAAAAATACAGAGAGAGAGAGCATTAATTTTTGACCGATTTGAAAAACTAGAACCAAAAAAAAATCTTTGCAAAACTAGACATGGGCATGGAAAATTGGACCAAAAAAAAACTTTGCAAAACTAGACATGGGCATGGAAAATTGGCAAAAGTAGCACATTGTCTACTTTTGCAAATTTTTTTGGGTAACCGGCACAACAAGTGGCAGGTGAGGAGGGATGGCCCGGAAATTGTAGCATGACAGTGGGAGAGAGAGAGAGAGATTTGGAGGGGGGAATCACTGTACATCGCAGTGGGAATTGGCGCCAAAAAAGGGTCCTCGATAGGGAAAAAGGGAGAGTATTTATGAGGGGAAAATAAAATGATTGGATTTAAGGGTGTTAATCAATACATATATAAGTTGGATTGATGGGTGCCAATCACCATTAAATGCTCTGCAAAAAGAGAGGTAACATAGGAGAGGAGTGGAAAGGTGAGGGCAAAAGCATCCCGTTCATTTCAGGAAACTGCACACTTCCCGTCTTATTACCAATAGAAGAAATTGGTCTTACCAATATGTTAAATTGTCCTTCCATACTTGGAGAGATTTTGGAGAGAATTTGGAGGGGATTCACTGTAGCTGATGTGGCTGGCTATCAGTGCAGTTTTGGTGCCAAAACGGGGTTCCTCCTTGGGGGAAAGAGGGGAGCATTTATGAGGGGAAAATGCAATGATTGCATTGATGGTTGTCCCCCAAGCACATATATAAGCTTGAGAGGAGGATCTAAAACACGATAACATGCTCTTGCATAAAGTGAGACAGAGTAGGAGAGAAGCGGAAAGGACGGAGGGGGGGGGGGGGGGGCGGGGAATCACACGTGCATCCGAGGAAATGATACATGCTCTATCCTACCAATAGCATATTTTAGTCCTATTAATAGTATACAACTGTCCTTCCATACATGGAAATGTGCAAGAATTTTGTCCGGTGGCAATGGCAGCGAAGGGTAAGTGATCTTGTACCTATCCTTTTGTAGTTGTTCCTTTTTCTTATAACAAAACTACCCCCAAGCTGATCATCTGTTCCCGTCGCGTACCCCAGATGATAGAGTTTGTCTGAATGTCATATTCGGCGGTTGGTGGGCTCCCGAGAGTGGGAGCTTGGTGTTAAAGGGAGAGGCACGTACTGCAGCTATGGTGGTGCCACAGAATATTGGCTACGACCAACCGAAGGAGAAGATCGTTTGCGAATTCGACGTAGACATGGTCTTATACGACATTGAGCTCACCTACCTCCCTCCTTCGATAGGGCGGGCCACTGGATCCGGGACGACGATGACCTAGAAGCCTACACGTTCTACAACACTGAATCCGACGCACGAGCTTGGCCAATCGCACTGCAATCCCCGTACGGTGGAAAACGACAAGCTTACCCACTCCCTTCCATGGACATCAGTCGGAATACTCCGAAGGGGCTGACGACCTCTCGTCTCCCACCCAAGGGGAAATACTCCTAATCGGGCCTCCCACCACACAGGAAGACTTAGATGATGGTCTTGATGGAGGAGGAGGGGTGGATGGGAAGGTGCAAGGATCGATCGAGGAGAAAGGGATATTGGATGATCTTAGCAGTGAGACTGGAGGGCCCTGCCTGTGTGATGAATGTGTAGCGGGGGAGGGAGACTGTTGTAGGACTGCAAATGAGAGCATGAGTGGGAGGCAGGGGGCCATGCTGGGAGTGCTATACAATCTGCTATTGGTAAAATGGATTACAACGTAATGGTAGGACAGAATGACTCAGTTGGAAATCTTCCCAATCTGGATGCTCGAGATGAGGGTGGTAACGTGAGGAGGTATGATGCCATCCGACGTGGAAAGCAAGTTGTGATCGTCGAAAGCGACAATGATGTGGACGTCCTACCCCCCCCCCCCCCCCCCACACACACACACACACTCACACGGATTGGAGGAAATAATAAACGTAGGAAGCTCCGACGATGACATGATCGCGGGTGGTTTCCCCGTGAAAGTGGAGGAGGGAGAGTGGCCGAAGAAACCATCGGACTCGTGGGATGGGGAGGCTGAGGCAGCGCTAAGAGCTATAGAGCGTTCGTACCAAGGAAATAAACAGCCTTTGCCTACGTTGGAGCAAGTGGAAGAGAATGTCGCTTGGTTCATTCCTCGACTCGGAGACCCTCGAGAGAGTGTGAATAAGTTTTGTGAGGGGGAGATGTTCGATACGAAGGTTGAGATTCAGAACAGAGTGAGGTGGGAAGCTTTGCGGGGGTGCTATGTGACTGTAGTGAAGCGATCGACAACAACAATGTACGTTTTTGTATGCCCTGAACCTAACTGCTCATGGTATTGTCGGGCTTCAACGTATCGGCGAAGTAGAAAGTGGTTGATTCGTAAGCTTGTGGCCGAACACACTTGCAAGGTAAGTGTCCTGAGCAACTACGAGCGGAACGCCAATTACAAGTTGATGGGGTAGAGTTTAGTGTCCGAGTAAGTTCCTTAACCGTCGTCTTCTTCCCCGTCAATGTACTATGTCTTGGTGGATACACAAGTAACCCGTTGATCGCATCTTCGCAGTTTCAGTGGATCATGAAAGGAGCTCATTTCGCACCAGATCAGAACGCAGTCCCGATTGGGTGTGGACTGCAGCTACTGGAAAGCACGCAGGGTGAAGGGATCCGCAAGGAGCGGCTTGTGCATTTCCTATGAAGAGAGCTACGATCGTATGACCTCATACCTTTACATGCTTAAGCAAGCAAACCCCAGGACCATAACCACATTAGTACGTGATGAAAACCATCAATTCAAGCATGCGTTTGTTATTGCAGAAGGATGGTCAAGTATGGAATATAAATAAAATATAAAGCAAACTGACTCCCTGTCTCAGCAAATAAATACAAGACTTCCTCCCATTGTAGTAGAAGGCAGTCAGGATCGATCCACGAGGAACCGTGTCAGCGCCCGCCTTTTCAGTTCTAGAAACAATGCGAATTCGACCAGAAGAGTCCTCGACCTTGAGTAAAATACTCGACTTCGACCACCCTGTCGACTAAAACAGAAAGCAAAAAGCAACAGAAAGCGAAAACCAAAGCAGAAACTGGTCGAATTCGACCAAACCAACTCGAAGTCGACCAAAACTGCTCGAAATCAAGTAAAAACAAAAACTAAAAATCTCACCTTTTCGAATGGAAATGAATGCAAATATGAAATTTTGGAAAAATAAATCAATGAACTAAAGACATTCAAGATCAGGGTTTCAACACCACAACAATAACCATGAAAAATAACTCATAAAGGCATAAAAAATCATGCTTTTCATCAAATAACTCTCGTTATTAACAAATAGGAAGATAGAGGCTTTCGCATAAACCCTAATTGTTACTAACCCTTTTTCACATAATTAATCCAAGTTGTGTTAAGATCACTTTCGCTTCAATAACACAAACAAGGATCACCTTCAACTTTCGCAAAAGAATCATGCTCATAGGGATAGAAGACGAATTTGCATCAAAAGATTGTACCTTTACCGCATTACCTCACATGGCTATTGTCGGGCGCACCCCGACCCTAGAAGTTGGGTGACTACTCACTCTTCATCATGAATAAACTCATCAATAATTTCAGGAAAATAAATTGCATTAATAAACTAAAATCAAAGAAAGATTACAACCGAACAAAGTCAATCCCGCTCTCGCTTCACAACTTCACTCAGCCTCCACCTTCTCTCTCTACTCGCTATCTCTCTATGTGTGTAATTGGAACTGAGATTGAATTGGAATTTGATCCCTAAAACTCAGCCCCTAAGGCTTTATTTATAGGGTTCATTCCCTAGCTAATCTAGGAAAGAAATATCAATCTATATCTAAACTTTCTATCTAAAAACATTAAGATAAAACTTGGAAATAAAATAATTATATCTAAAAGGAAATAAAGCTAATGTGGATAGATCCCTTCCACCTTGATAGATCTTGACTTCTCTTGATAGAATATCTCAAATCTTGGTTTGCAAGTAACTCCTCTCACTAGGATTTCTCCTCGATCTCGGACTCGGACTGCTCTTGAATGTCCTCGACGTCGACCAAACTCCTCGACGCCGAGTAGGATTTTTCTCCAAGGGTTGCACCCGAGCTCGAGTAGCATTCTGGGCTCGTCGACTTGTCCTCGACATCGAGTAAGTCTACTCGGCGTCGGCCAGCTTCGGGCTCCTCGAGTGGCTTCTGCTCGACTTCTGGTTTTCGACTCGGATTACTCGATGTCGACTAGAGTTGGTCGATATCGACCAAACATGTCGAGTTGATGTTTTCTCATCTTTTGCTCGATTTGTCCTAGTTCCGATGCTCCTTGACCTTGTACTTTTTGTAGTTGACTTTGAGCTTTTCGTCCTTTCTCTGAATTGATGTAAAATGCCTCGATTTCTGCGAAATTAAACAGAAACTAGTGTAGACTCCATAATTTGGCAAATAAGCATAAACTACATAGAATCTGTACTATTCTAACCCAAATATATGAAATGCATGCAGAAATCGATATAAAAGTAAGTATAAAATATGGTAATTTAGGCTCATAACAAACACCTCATACTTAAGCTTGCTTGTCATCAAGCAATACATTTAATTGTCATTCAGGGGAAGAATTCAAACTCTCAACATCTTAGATTCATTGTCATATGTCCCTGCAATCAATTACCATCATTGAAAATGTACTAATGTCACAAATCCATGCATGTGCAATAAAAGCAACATCTACTCACAGAAAAGAGGGTTATGCAAAAACAATTCATATGTGACAAAGCATTAATAATCAAAAGGACTTTAATTTAAGCTCATGGTGAAGAAAAGGTAAAAGGAAAAGTGGTGGGCTATTTTTGGGCGATGTGGTGCTAAATCCGGGGAGAACTCTTCAAACTTGCTTTCTTGCTTTGATGCACTTTCTCCTTCATATTTCCACATCACTCATCCTCTCGTAAATTACTCTTTTTTTTTCACTTATATGCTTTTACCTCTCTAACCTCAGCACTGCCTTCTCGCGAGTCGCAAACATGGGTGTCATGAATGGCCCTGGATACTTAGTGCATCGGACTCCTCACCTTGGTGTCCCATCCTGCAGAACTATTATCTCAACGCAGGCAGGGTCGATCTACCTTTATCTCCTGAGGTGACCGGATTTTCTTTCACTCATTAAATTTTCCATAAATTTGTCAATTCATCCTGCCAAACTCCAAATATGATAACAACACAAACACCATATAATAATCTCCATAATGTAACATCATTCTCAACACAATCCCTGGATAGGAAATAAGGTAAAGAATGAGCAATATTTAGATCATTTGGAGCAATAATTGAAATAAAGCATAATATGGCTTTTGTGATGCATAAGCATAAGTATGGCTGAGGAATATAAACATATGAGCATTATATGGAAATATAAAGTCCTCCATCCTCTTATCATGCAACATGTCAAAAGCAATTTCAAATTTTTCCTCCTTTCATGGTTTTCAAGAAATAATGCACTTCATTTTGACTTTCCTTTACTAGGCAATTTCATGCTATATCACTAATGAATCCAATTTTGCATCGTCGAGTTCAATTTAAGCTTCCATGACACTAATCAAAAAAATTTAATGGGGGTGTGATTTTTTCAAACTTTGGAAAACATGCATGTAAGCACATAAATTTGATAATGAATTCCAAAGTAGCCATGTATAAGCACTTCCAGAAATAAACTTTAAATATGCACACATATGGAATTTAAATCAAATATGCAAAAAGTAAGCCATTCCCCCACCCCATACATAAACATTACAGTGTCCTCACTATATAAAAAACAAGGGTAAAGAAAGAAACTCACTAGACATGTGTGCTGATCGTCGGAAATCGAGTGCAATGTTGCTGCAGAAGTAGTCGATGTCGAGGAAGATTGGTCGATTTCGAGGAGGTTGGTCGATGTCGACCAGGACTACTCGAGATCGAGTAGAGTGTTGCCTCCAGGGTGGCCTTCTCGACCATAGGCTCCTTTCTGATCGATATGTGTGGTCGATGTCGAGGAGGTTACTCGACGTCGAGTAAGTCAGTAGCTTCTCTTACCTGCAAGATTTTGTTAGATGGAAAATATCCACAATAGAAAAACTTAAAAAATAATGTCCAAAACCAAAAACCAAAAGCAACAATGTCCAAAAATCTCAAAAAACAAATGTCTATTTACAAGCTCTAGACTTTATAGTCGCTAGGCCGACTTTCTCCGTTAAGCTCAAGGTGGCATCTGCAGGGCCCATGTAGCTTGGGCTTTAAATAAGACTCCATTCTTGTCCATCAGCTGCAGTCCTCCTGAATGGATCTTGTTCACCGTGAAAGGTCACATCTTCTTCTTGTTGAACTTGTTGGGAAACCAATGATCCTTTGACTTGGCGACATAGACCTCGTCTCCAACTTCATATTCCTTATGCTCATCATTGGAAACCCTGCATAATCGCACATATCAAGGCAAACCTCTCCCATGTATATATAAATCATTGATTGAAATAGGAGAAGAGATGTCAATACCTTAGCTTACCTTCGCAGATTTGGATTTCGGGACCTCGGAGTCTGTTCGACATCGAGTACAGGTAGTCGACGTCGATGAAGTTCCTTCGTCTGGTGGACTGCTGGTTGAAGAAGGCGGAGTCGAGGAAGGGTGGGCCTAGTCGACGTCGAGGAGCTCGGTCGACGTCGAGGAGATCTCGGCTTCGGGTGGGTTTCTCGACGAAGGTGCAGTCGATGGAGGGCTCTGGTTCTGGTCGACGTCGACCAGAGTACTCGACGCCGAGTAACTTTGGTCGACTTCGACCCCATACTTGAATCCTGGCAAGGAATCCGAAAAATAGTAAGTCGACGTCGACTTACCTTGGTCGATGTCGAGTAGATCCTCTGTGTCGTCGTTCATGATGGCCATGATCTCCTCCACCTGGGCTTCCATGTCCCTCTTTTTCAAATCCTCGGGAGTCATATTCCTTACCTTAGGTTCCCCGCAAGTGATGTACCTAGATGATATAGACTTGACCTCTTCCATGGGGCATGTGTGCCTTTCAAATTTATTAAAGAAATACTCAATTACCTCATCCGTGATGTTGAAAGTGAGCACCCCCTTCCTTACGCTTATGTTGGCATCCACCGTCGCCAAGAAGGGCCTTCATAGAATGATTGGACAAGTAGGGTCCTCTGCCATATCAATAACTAAGAAATCAGCAGGGACAAAGAACTTACCTACTTGCACTGGTACATTGTCCACCCTGCCTGTTGGGATGACCACCATGTTGTTCGCCATGTATAGCTTAGCATCCACATACTCTAGAGCACCTATCTTAACTTTGGACCATGTAGATATAGGCATTATACTCACACTGGCTCCCAAATCACATAAAGCATTGAATTTATATTGACCAAATCCAATGGTTATAGTAAACTTACCTGGATCTGGCCTTTTCTCAAGAACGTCCATCTGGCTGCAATCCTCTGCGATCTCATCCATTGACCGCTTTTTCCTTAGGATCTCCTTGAGGAACTTGACATAGGATGACATCTCATTAAGAGCTTTTGTGAAGGGTATTGTGACGTTGAGCCTTTGAAGCATCTTTATGAAACGCTGGAACTTCTTCTGTACTGGATCCTTTGGAGATTTTGATGGGAAAGGCAACTTCTTTTTTGTCGGAGGGGCAGAAGACTGGTCGACAGGGGCAGAAGGGTGGTCGATGTCGACTAAGGGCTCCTCGACGTCGAGTACAATGGTCGACTTCGGGGCAGGCGTGGCATGCTGGTCGATATCGACCAAGTTGTGGTCGACGTCGATTGGGCTGGTCGATGTCGAGGAGTCCTTTGCCGCCTCTCCTTCTGTGTTGGGCTCGGGTGTTCGCATTTGTCGCTCACTCCTTAGATTCATGACAGCCACCTGTCCTGTAGATTTACCTTTAGGGTTAGGTCCAGAGGTTTCAGGGAGTGTACCTGATTGCTTGGGGACGGATGTAGCCAGTTGACCAATCTGGGTGTCAATCGATTTCCGCCATATATCAATTTCTCCAAGCCTAGAGTTGACACCATACAGCTGAGTGTGGATGGAATTGATAGATTGTTTGGTGTCTGAATGATTCCTCTGCAACTCCTCAAGAATGGTTTGTAGGTCATCTTTCTTACCTTCTCTATCAGGGTGACCAGGAGCTCTGTAGGGAGGGGGATTCTGATGCTGGGGCTGGCAATAATAGCTCCAGTTCTGGTTCTGATGTGGTCTTGAGTAGTGCCCCCTGCATACCTTACCTCTTCGTGGGTTTCCGCTTGATGTACTTGATCGACGTGTGGGCACGCAATAGTGTTGTGCCTCACAGACCCACATTCCAAACAAGGTTTATCTTTAGAGAGGAATTTAACCTATTTGGTAAGACGACGTACCTGATCGTTGTGAAACTGGTCCCTGACGTCCGGATCAACCTCTTTCGGTGGCACATACAATGGCATAGATGGGGCAGGCCTTTCATACCTTTCGTCAGAAGAGGCCACAGAAGTCCCATATGTGTTGTCGTAGTTGGTCAGCGTCTCAAACACCTCCCAAGCATGGCGTAGAGTGTACTCGAGATACCCATAGGCGGTGTAGTTGTTGATCTCGTCTTTAGTAGGCGCTTCCAGGCAATTGAAGATGATCTCCTGGATGACGTAGGGTGGATGTCCATGCATAGGACAGGATTTCAAAAGCCTCTTGTAGCTCTCCCAGACCTGTGCAAGTGTTTCCCCTAGCTTCTGTCTGAAAGTTGTGATTTGTTGTCTGAGCGCTGCTGTCTTTGCAGGAGGAAAGAACTTGTTGAGGAACAAGTCCTGCAGTTCGTTCCACGTGCGAATTGATCGTGTAGGAAATCCTTCCAGTCACTGTTGTGCTATTCCTGCAAGGGACCAACGAAAAGCTTTAGTTTTAGATATTCTATGAAAGTGGTGACATTCTCTAAAGGACATTCATTGATTCTTCCCCTAAATTCACTCCTCCTAATTTCAGTAATAAAAGAAGGATGAATTTCAAAATTAATAGGGGGAAGAACGATCGGCGATTCTGGAACTTCCAGAGTAGGATGCAGATACTCCTTTGCGTTGGCTAGGATATGCCCAATCTGCTCCTGAAGTTCCCTTCTAGCGTTGACCTCGCGATCTACCCGTGCCACCCACCGCTGCTGATTTTGTGCATATTCCGCCTCTGATTGGGCGTGTTCTGCTTCTCTGGCGGTGAATTCCTCTATCCGTAAGCGGAGTTGCTCAAGCTCCTGTGTTGGTGTGAGCTGGCCCAAATTCTCATTGTTGGATGTCGACATGAGCCTCCTCCTAAGCCTTTGCTGAAGATGGAAAAATCACTCAGGCTCGAGAATTGGGTCGATAGGCGTGCGATCAGTTCTTCGCATGCACCTGAAAAACAAAAACAAAAAGAAACAAGTAAAAAGGGAACTAAAAAGAAAAAGCAAATATAAAGAAGAGAAAAAGAACTAAAAAGGGCGCGATTGATTGCTTCCCCGGAACGGCGTCAATTTGTTGTTGCTGGAGGATGGTCAAGTATGGAATATAAATAAAATATAAAGCAAACTGACTCCCTGTCTCAGCAAATAAATACAAGACTTCATCATGTTGTAGTAGAAGGCAGTCAGGATCGATCCACGAGGAAGTGTGTCAGCGCCCGCCTTTTCAGTTCCAGAAACAATGCGAATTCCACCAGAAGAGTCCTCTACCTCGAGTAAAATACTCGACTTCGACCACCCTGTCGACTAAAACAGAAAGCAAAAAGCAACAGAAAGCGAAAACCAAAGCAGAAACTGGTCGAATGAGACCAAACCAACTCGAAGTCGACCAAAACTGCACGAAATCGAGTAAAAACAAAAACTAAAAATCTCACCTTTTCGAATGGAAACGAATGCAAATACGAAATTTTGAAAAAATAAATCAATGAACTAAAGACTTCCAAGATCAGAGTTTCAACACCACAACAATAACGATGTAAAATAACACATAAAGGCATAAAAGATCATGCTTTTCATCAAATAACTCTCGTTATGAACAAATAGGAAGATAGACACTTTCGCATAAACCCTAATTGTTACTAACCCTTTTTCACATAATTAATCCAAGTTGTGTTAAGATCACTTTCGCTTCAATAACACAAACAAAGATCACCTTCAACTTTCACAAAAGAACCATGCTCATAGGGATAGAAGACGAATTTGTATCAAAATATTGTACCTTTACCGCATCACCTCACATGGCTATCGTCGGGCTCACCCCGACCCTAGAAGTTGGGTGTCTACTCGCTCTTCATCATGAATAAACTCATCAATAATTTCAGGAAAATAAATTGCATTAATAAACTAAAATCAAAGAAAGATTACAACCGAACAAAGCCAATCCCGCTCTCGCTTCACAACTCCACTCGGCCTCCACCTTCTCTCTCTACTCGCTATCTCTCTATGTGTGTAATTGGAATTGAGATTGAATTGGAATTTGATCCCTAAAACTCAGCCCATAAGGCTTTATTTATAGGGTTCATTCCCTAGCTAATCTAGGAAAGAAATATCTATCTATATCTAAACTTTCTATCTAAAAACATTAAGACAAAAATTGGAAATAAAATAATTATATCTAAAAGGAAATAAAGCTAATGTGGATAGATCCCTTCCACCTTGATAGATCTTGACTTCTCTTGATAGAGTATCTCGAATCTTGGCTTGCAAGTAACTCCTCTCACTCGGATTTCTCCTCGATCTCGGACTCGGACTGCTCTGGAATGTCCTCGACGTCGACCAAACTCCTCGACGTCGAGTAGGATTTTTCTCCAAGGGTTGCACTCGAGCTCGAGCAGCATTCTGGGCTCGTCGACTTGTCCTCGGCATCGAGTAAGTCTACTCGACGTCGGCCAGCTTCGGGCTCCTCGAGTGGCTTCTGCTCGACTTCTGGTTTTCGACTCGAATTACTCGATGTCGACCAGAGTTGGTCGATATCGACCGAACATGTCGAGTTGATCTTTTCTCGTCTTTTGCTCAATTTGTCCTGGTTCCGCTGCTCCTTGACCTTGGACTTTCTGTAGTTGACTTCGAGCTTTCCGTCCTTTCTCTGAATTGTTGTAAAATGCCTCCATTTCTGCGAAATTAAACAGAAACTAGTGTAGACTCCATAATTTGGCAAATAAGCATAAACTACATAGAATCTGTACTATTCTAACCCATATATATGAAATGCATGCAGAAATCAATATAAAAGTAAGTATAAAACATGGCAATTTAGGCTTACAACAGCGTTCATTAGCTTGAGGGTTTTGAGGACAGTCATCCCACACCTGAGACAGGTACGCCCTCGCCACTTGACTATTCTACCAAATGGCCTCTTTTATCTTACCAATTGGCGGAATATATACTTCCAATAAACATATTGCTAACTGTGTACACTGACCCTACCAATAGTGAAATTGTATCATACCTATTATGATTGGTTGACATTGGCAGGTATTCTCGGTGGATGAAAGTTTCTTAAAGGGGAAGTATCGTGGATGCTTGATGTTTATGACGACCCAAGACCCAAACCACAACATGTACCCCGTTGCATTTGCCATTGTGGACGGGGAGAATGATGCCTCTTGGGGTTTTTTTCGTCAAATGAGACGCTTCGTCCTAAATGAGACCCATGTTGAGCGGGTCAGCGACAGACACATGAGCATCACCAAGGGAATTCGAGGGAGCTACGACTTTGCAAAGCATGGCCGATGCACTTTCCATCTCTTTCCATCTCTTTCAGAATGTGAAGGCTTATCATAAGGATGGTGGGTTGCAATCCCTCTTCTTCCAAATGGCAAGGGCGTACATCGTTGTGGAGTTCAATGGGCACTACAATGCCTTTAAGTCTAAGTCGCCCACTGGTGCTGAATACATTAAGCTAGCGGGTTTCTCCAACTGGGCCCGGACTTTCTATCCCGCCAATCAGTTTAACATCACCACCACAAACCATGCTAAGTGCTTGAACTTGATATTCCTTGGACCTCGTGACC
This sequence comes from Persicaria maculosa, assembly GCA_963922045.1. NCBI lineage: Eukaryota > Viridiplantae > Streptophyta > Magnoliopsida > Caryophyllales > Polygonaceae > Persicaria > Persicaria maculosa. Next base: position 57,024,324 of record OY998251.1, on the reverse strand, counting down.
TGACCGTAACCGCCTTGATCAACAGCATACTCGACACTGTGGCAAGGTGGTTCGCCGAGCGACGGGAGCTAAGTTCGAATTCTGACAAGGTTGTGACTAACCATGTGGACATCGTTATGAGGGAAAACGCAGTGCAATCTATATGTCTTTAGGTGAATACTTTGAGTGAACACGAGTTTGATGTCTGCAAAGGGCTCTCCTCATGGCTAGTCAACCTGTCCGCTCGGAATTGCACATGTAAGCACTTCGATATTGACCAGATCCCATGTGCACATACCATCGCGGCGGCCAAGGTCCGTCGGATCGACTCATACTCCCTCGTCCAATATCCTCTCTACAGGGCTGATGCTTCGCGTGCGTGCTACGAAAATGTCGTCTACCTAGTGCCAGCTCGTGAGACTTGAGCGGTGCCTCCAGAAATTACTGCAAAGCGTTGCTTGCCCCCGATTATGAAGCGTGTGTCGAGAAGGCAGATGACCAAGCACTATCAGTCCAGGGGTGAGGTGAGGGGGTCAAAGCGTCGTCGATAGTAGGGTGATTTGGTGGACGTTCATGTTAGTTGTCGGATATGTTATGGGGAAACTTGTAATTGCGACAATATTTTGTGTCATGTGGCGAATATGTTATGGGGAAACTTGTAATGGGTAGCCTATTTCGTCTCACATGTCGGAGATATTATGGGGATAATCGTAATGGATAGCCTATTTTGGCAGAAATGTCTTCGAGTGTCGGATATATTATATAATTTTATATTCGTCCCACCAATACCATTTTTTTTATCTCAACATTAGTTTCTAAATATTCTACCAATATCATACGTTCATCCTACCAATATTATGCAACCATTATCAGCCCACACTTGGGTATTTGGCTCATTACATTAGAATCCTTCCAATAGGTTTTTTTTTGCCATTACGTTATAAATATCCCGCCAGTATCGTACTTTATTCCTACCAATATCATGCCATGAATTGTCATATACTTGTCATATTCGGTGATTACATAGGCATCCTACCAATAGGATATTTTTGTGCTACCAATAGTTTGAAAATACCTCACCATTATCAGCATATTATCCTACCAATATCGTCGTACCATTTCGGCCACACTTGGGAATTTCGCGGATGACATTAGAATCCTACAAATAGGGTTTCTGTATCTTACCATTGATTTCATTATACCTTACCATTATCATCCTACGATCCTACCATTACTATGATTCAAGAAAACATATAACAACCACCGTAAACATAAAAATTGTGGGTGTAGGAAGGCAACATTCAAGACTAACATAAATACCAGTTCAAAACGTTCACACAAGACATTACAACCAACAACATAACAAAACAACAAAAACATAAGGTTCCAAACATCAAGTCAGTTCACGAAATCACAAAACAACAACAAAAGCAGTTCATAATGTCACTTCACTAGATGCATAAACCACGAAATTAGGTTGGGTAGAGGCCTACAAACTGTTGCGCTGTATGGCGAGTCCCAAGTATTGTCGGTACGATGCAATAAAAGTGTCGTTGACGCTCTCGAATGTTTCAACGCCCTCGTCCACCAGCTGCAACGTCTTAATAACGTACGTTCCATAGTAACCCCTGCACAAGACCACGTTTGTCAGTGGGAAATTTATGTTGTCCCGGATGCTATACATAAACAACTCAGGGGGAGGTGGCGTAAGACACTTACGATTTTTCGTTTCGGGGGATCTTGATAGTGTGGGAAATGGTGAAAGGATTCGGGACATTGATGGTATACCTAGCACGGAGCTCCATGTTGAACTGCATGACCGCCGGGATGACCTTGGCAATGGGCTCGAGGTAGTTTAGAATCTCCTTGTTCTTGATCTGGTACCAGTCGCAATCTAGCACTTCGACTCTCCACTTGAGGAGGTCGATTAGGAGTCCGATTCAGTCCTTGCCCTTGTAATTGTACGGCGTAAGTATTTTGGGGTTTAGTACACACCAGCTCCTCCCGTGGTGCTCTGGAAGAGTCCCAGAAAAATACTTCAACAATGGCTTGGACACATTACGGTTGGTGATACGCCCCACATCCCCGCCACACGTATCCCATTGTTTGGCCACTTGCTCCTGCCCATAGGGGTCCAGCACGACCACACCCGACCTCTTGTCACCCTCCCTGGCATCCAAGGCCTTGTGAATAAGAACCAGTGCCTGCTGGATGTGCCGCGTTATGCGGTAAGTGAAGAAGGAAACATATGCTTGGTGGAATATATCCGTACCTCGGTTGATGTCCATACGACGGGTGATATGAGGGCGTTGACGAACTCTTTCCCCAATTGGGTCCCATCAGGGCCCTTCACCTGCTCGGGGAACTTCTCCAGCCACACCAAGAACTTGTCTCTCTCTGCATCTGTCACCATCCCCACTTATGCCGCGTCAGTGTCTGGTAGGGTGGCCTTTGCACCCTTACTCTCTCAAGCCCGCTTCGAGGGCTCAGCCACCACGCGATCCCCTAATGTGCTGGTTGCTTCCTATCTCGCTTACCTATCCTAATCTCCAGCTTCGAATCCTAACAATCAAACAGCATGGTTACACCCAATTTATTACCAAAGACTATTAATTTTCTTACACACAACACATTTATATGATACCAAATGATGAGATCTATCCTACTAAGTGAGTGATGTTTGATAAACGAAATTCAAGAGCTCATATCTTACCATCACACCAAGTTTATCATACCAAACGAACAAACCTATCCTACCAACAAGGACGTTAAACCTTTTGCTCCCCGACGTCTGCATCAGCCTTTTCACCTTCCACCTCAGCCTTGTCTCCCTTATTTGCCTATTCCTGATCCTCATCCCCACCCTTGTCTCCCATCAGACTCACTTGGCTATTCCTGATCCACATCCCCACCCTTGTCTCCCTTATTTGCCTCCACCTCAGCCTTTTAACCTTCCACCCCACCCTTGGCAACCTCCTAATTGTCCTCCCCATCTTTCTCAACATCCCTTTTCTCCTCCCCTTCCTGTTTCTCTCCCTCTGTGGTGTCCACATTGTCCTCCACCTTGTCCTTTGCAGCGTCCCTGCCCTCCCCATTGTGATCGTCGTTTAGTTCGTCCTTCTCATCCGTCTTGTCCTTTGAAGCGTCCTTCTTCTCCACCTTGTCCTTGTCAGCGTCTTTGTCCTCCCTCCGTGTCATCCTTCTTTTCCACATCCTTGTCATCCACCTTGCCTTTGTCAGAGTTCTTGTCGTCCACCATTTCCACATCATCCACATAAGCCTTAGCATCGTCCTCATCATCCACCAAATAAACGTACTCCTGCAAGGGGACTCGGACATCCAGTCATATATTATGGAATACCAACTGTTCAAACCTATCATACCAATTGCATATTTATGTCCTACCATTTCTGCTTTCCAAGACAATAGATAGCCACAGTTACACATAACTTTCCCTTGTCGCCCTTATCCGCGAAAGCCTTCTTACAAGCCTCACTAACCTCACTTGTCCTGTCCTCAAGCACCACGAACCGGCTCCCCATTTCCAACATCATGCCCCTACAAATGGCCTCCACCTTCGCCACAATCCGGGCCTCCAGACTGACGCTGGATGCGTTCGACCCTAACTGACTAGTTCCCTGACTAAGTCCAGCCGTAGCATCCTTTGCACGTTGCTTGTCTCTGCAGGCCCTAAGGTGCTCAGCTACAATCTGGTCAAAGAACACGTCCGAAGACTCTCTCTTGTACGAGGCAATTGAGTGGGCATCTTTCTCTTTATGGTTGGGGTGCAGGATGGGGTCTGGCTTCACGAGGTGGGCGTGTTCGTCTTTGTCATCGTCGGCGATGGCGTCCAGGTCCAGGATTGATTTCACATTCTCATATCTGATGTGGTTGTTTGAGGTTTCCCATATGAGACACCTAGGGATGATAGTGTCGTTAATGTTGTGGCCAAATTGATTCCCAATCTCAGGAAATGTCTCGTACACCCATAATTGAATGCCATAACAAGGGGACCATTAGCAACATACATAAAAACCCTTCTTTTGGGAGTAAAGTTAACCAAGACAACCGATAAACGCATACACATTTTGGAAAGATACAAACACACAGTTGACATGACAACATAAGACAACTGGTAAGATATTATTTTCCATTTGGTAGGTTAGAATTCTTTACTGAATCCCACTCTAACTAAATTTGGCAGGATTGAAATACCCAATTGGCATGATATAACTATACATTTGGTATGATACACCAACACAAATATTCACAATTGGCAACTAGCAAACACGTTTTTGGAAAAGCTTTTTACCATATTCTAAATTTTCACTAACTTGGAAGGCCATCGGGAACCCGTAGAGCGCGTAGGTTGGCCTATCCACTTTGTGCTTCCCTGCATCCACCATGGTCTTTAATGTTCCCGCGAGGCTGTTGTGTAGCTTCTTATACACCAGTCTACCCCAAGGGAAGTCCAGAAAACGGCTGGTGTCCTCAAGCAGCAGTTTAACCACCCACCCCCTGATTTAAGTCTTCTTCTCAAACCCGAACAAAATTCCCTCCACTGTGACTAGAAGGGCAAGCTTGTACTTTTTCATGAGGGAGCCCGGGTCCGTCTTCTTTTTGTGCGCCCACGCTCTCTCCATATCATTCAAAGACACCGTTTCCTTCTTTAACAGCTGATAAACAACGTCCTTGTGGTCGCCCTCCATCACATCCCTTGGGGGTGGTGAGCAGTTTAGCCCTGTTATGAACGTGAATTCGTTTAGAGAGAATCGCGCGTGATGCCCTTGGATGGAGTACCACGTCTCATGTTGCTTCCTAGTCTTGAGCTGCCACATAAGGTAAAAGTGGACCAACTGTGCAGCGAATTTGTTCCTGAAGCCAATCCTCACGATAGCCCCGAACTGGCTCATCGTTAGGGCTTTGTAATCGTCACGGTCAATGGATAAGTCTAGGCATTCGAACAACTCAAAGTTAGAATGTGGTAAGGCCTTACTAGAGAAGTAGTCTTTTTCCCCCACAGCGAGCATAGACTGCAATACATGTAACAATCTTAGGTTCCAATTTTTTTTTCAACCATTACAAGCACAACCATGTAACTATCTTAGTTTCCTTACCCCTTGGCTGCTTGATCCTGTCCGGGCTTTCTTCTTGCATGTCTTTGCCATTTTTTTAGGTGATTGAACAGAGGGTACCTGCATCACAATCACCACCAACAAAGACTTTCAGTTATTCAGGTCACCTAATCTATCATACAAATTGTTCAAATATATCCTACAAATTTCAGTTTACTATTCTACCAATTCTGCTATCCTCACTGTTGTCCTACCAATGTCGCATTTCATACAAGTTTGCTTGATTTTACCTCTTTCCCAACACAACAGATAGCCAAAGTAACCCATAATCTGTTTGTGACATTCCATCAAACAGTTGGTTGGCACTAAGGGTTTAAACCCTACAAAACGAATTCACCAAAAATTCCAACACAATCGTTGACATACCAATTGTTCAAATATATCCTACAAATTTCATTATCCAGTCCTACCAAATCTACTACCAAAAATTCAGATGCCGTCTTCAATACTCCGTCCTACCACTTGTGTAGTCTTCCCCTACTGATTATTCCCAATCTTCTAGATTGCATAGTATCCCTCCCCATCTCTTAACCCCTCATTGCCCATTTGTCCCCAATTTCTTCCCCGGAACCCCCTACCCCTAACCCATCCGATTCCCGACACCCACAAACCCTAATCGCACCTGAAGACCCTAAAATTGCAACTGCAATCGCACCCCCTAACCCATCCTATTTCCTTCTTCTACTGCTAGGCAACTGCAATGGCACCCCCATGTCTCCATTTCTTCCAAAACCGCCACTAATCGCACCCCCATGTCCCCAATTTCAAACAGAAACTCATAGATCAAGAGTTGCTTACCTTCTTCTTCAACCGGTGAGTTCCTCCTTAGAAGAGTTGAGGGTGTTAGGGGCTGGCTTCCTATCTTTCGTTCCTCTCTTCTCTCCTCTGAGATTTTCTTCTCTCTCCCACTTGAATGCATTGTGTCCCGTCTCTCTCCCTCCTTCTTTTGCTTTTATAAACCGCATATCATGAACAATTACATAACTCCCCCTCATCGCCTGTTATACCCGGTCATGAACAATCCCAATAAACCGACTCTTTGTCCCAAAAAGTGGACTTTTGAAGTTTTGCAAAATTTTGGACTATCATGATATTTTTGCAAAAGGCCCATTTTTTGGTCTAGTTACTACCATATCCTGTTAATTTTTGTTAGGCTTAATGATTGCATTAAAAGGTGATATTCCAAAGCATATATAAGCTGGTGTGATGGTCCCTCAGAGCTCATTAATGAGCTTTAAAGAGAAGTTACACAATAGGAGAGAAGTGACAACGGAGGAGGTGAAAAGGCACCTTTTAATAGAATACTGCACAGTGCGTATCCTACCATTAGTGTACATCTATCCTATCATCAGTGAGGACATTTCTTGTCGTTTCATGAAAAGTGCAATCAGTTTGGTGGTCGACATTCTCAGGGATGGATAAGTGATCTTGTACTCATGTTGGTGGTTGTTGACAAGTTATGTTGCCATGTTATGCCACATGCGATAGGGTATGTATGAATGTGTTATGCGACGGATGGTGGGCCCCCAAGAGCGGTAGGTTGATCTTCAAAGGAGAGACACAAAGTGCAGCTATGGTGGTGCCCCAGAATATCGGGTACGAGTCACTGAAGGCGAAGGTCGTTGACAAATTCGACACTTACATGACATTATATGACATTGAGCTCACCTACCTGCCTTCTTTGAAGGGGCGACCCACTCCTATTCGGGTCCGAGACGAGGATGACCTGCAAGCCTACAAATTCTACAACAGCGAGTACGGTGCACGAGCTTGGCTAATCGCAGTGCACGTCACCTTACGGTGCAAACTCGCAAGCCCATCTACTCCCTCCTATGGTTATCAGTCGGGAGACTCCGAGGGGTGGACGTCTCAACTCTCAGGGATGGGAAAATACACACCTAATCGAGCCACCCACCGCTTAGGATAACTTGGAATATGGGCTTGATGGAGTAGGGGTGAATGAAAAGGGGAGTGCATCGATCAAGGAGAAAGGGAAATTGGATGCCATGAGCACTGAAAGTGAAGGGCCCTGCTTCTGTGAGAAATGCCTCGTGGGAGAAAAAGAATGTTTGAGGTCAAATAATGAGAGTGAAGGTGGGAGGAAAGAGGAACTTTAAGGGGTTTCTATCACTCTACATTCTAATTATGGTCATATAGAAGACAACGTAATGACAGAAAAAAACAACATAGTTGGCATGCTTGACATAGAAACTGGCAAGGGGACAGGACTCAATCGAACCTGGATGCTGGACACGAGAGTGACAACTTGAGCAGGGTCGAAGCCATCAGAGGAGGTAAGGAAGTTGTGACCTCAGCGACGATGATGTCGACACCGTTGACCCCCACGGACGTGATACAATATATATAGGAAGTTCTGATGATGACATTATCGCGGGCGGGGCCACCGTGAAAGTGGAGGATATGGGGGTCGCCGAAGGTATCCTCGTACTCATGGGACGACGAGGTTGTGGTAGCAGTAAGAGAGTTAGAGCGTTCATTTGAAGGAAAAAAAGGGTCAGCCGTGACGTTGGAGCAAGTGGATGAGGACGTGGGTAGGTCTATCCCTCGACTCGGAGACCCTCATAAAACTATTAAGGAGTTCCGGGAGGGGGAGATGTTTGACACAAAGGATGAGATTCAGGAGAGGTTGAGGTGGGAAGCTTTGCACGGGTGCTACGAGACCGAGACCATAGTCAATCGATTTACAAACTCGGTATGTGGTTGTCTGGCTCGATCCGAGCTGTAGCTGGATGTGTCGAGCTTCCAAGTTTCGAAACACTAGCAGGTGGTTGAGTCGTAAGCTCGTGGACGAACACACCTACAAGGTAAATGTGATGAGCAACTACCAACGACACGACAATTAGACGTGGCCACGGGACACGGGTTGGCCAGGTCAACCCGTGACCCATCGGGTCGGTGACCCGTTGGGTCTGAGTCGAAGGGTTGAAGGGTCAGAGTGGGTTGCGGGTTAGGGTTAGGGTCAAGCATCCTCCAACCCGCTGACCCGCCAGGTCTCGTCATTCCAAAATTTATTTTTTGAAAAATTTATTTTTAATAAAATAGATTTATAATTATTATGTAAATTATTCATAGAATAATTCATATTCATATTCATAATAATATATGAACTAATATGCAATGTGCAATGTGAGACAAATGAACCCTTATTCCTCTCCTTTTATAGACTTGGAAGTTTTTCTTCTATCCCCTCATTTCCAATGTGGGACAAATGCTTCCTCTCATATTGAAAATATGGAGTTAGGACGAGAAGGCATGAGGTTATATATATGTATCGCAATATCCCATTTCTCCTACTTCACTTATTTTCTACCTTTCCTACATTGGAAATGAAGTTTGAGAAAAATATGAACATATTTTTCTTTCTTACATCTCACATTGAAATTATTGTGGATGAAATAATTGGTATGGAGATATAAAATCTTTTCACATTTTTAACACTTCATATCAAAATGAATTGGGTAATAAAATGTGTTGTAAAGATAAAATCTTAACATATCATTTTTTATTTATTTTAATTTTAATAGTCAACTTTTTTTAATATTTTTTTAAAAAATAATGTAACCCGCCGGATCAACGGGTCGACCTGAACCAGTCAACCCGCGACATTTTCAGATTAGGGTTTGGGTCGACCAATCCCGACCCTTGACCCAACGGGCCCGATCCGTGGCCACGTCTAACGCCAGTTACGATCTCATGGGGCAGAATATAGTGTCCGAGTAAGTTCCTTAACCGCCCTTTTGTTTTCCGTTCATGTACAAGGTTGTGAAGGATGTTGAAGTGACCGGGTAAATGCATTCATTCAGTTTCAGTGGTTCACGGAAGGAGCTCGTGCTGCGTCAGATCAAATTGCTTATGAAGTCACACTTGGGAGTGGAATGCAGCTATTGGAAGGCACATAGGGTGAGGTGCCCCACACGCAATTCCTTGTACAGAACCGACGAAGAGAACTACCACTGGATGTCCTCGTATCTTCACATGCTTGAGCAGGAGAACCCGGGGACCATAACCACACTAGAACATGATGCGAAACCAACAATTCAAGTATGCATTCGTTAGCTTTGGAGTTTGGAGGAGAGCCATCCCACACTTGAGACATGTACGCCCCTACCACTTTACTTGATTATTCCTACCATACGTACAATTGAGTCCTACCACATAATATCCTACCAGATGTTCTGAATTATCCTACCATATATCCCACTATTCCGGCCAATAATTATTTTGCCAAATGTAGAGGATTATCCTGCCATATGTATAGATATATACTACCAATAGTAGGTATCGTATGAGCTCTCCATAGTTTGCATACTGATTGGTTGACATTGGTAGGTATTCTTTGTGGAACGATTCTTTTAGTGACGGCACAGGAAGCCAATCACATCATTTACCCGATTGCATTTTCCATTGTTGATGGGGAGAATGATGTATCGTGGGGTTTTTTTTCTGGCAAATGCGATATGTCATCCCGGATGACAGCCACGTTGTATGGGTCTCCGACATGTACATGAGCATCACCAAGAGTATTCGAGGCTACGACTTTGCAAAGCATGGTCGATGCACTTACCACCTTATTCAGAATGTTAAGGCATATCATAGGCGGGTGAGCTGCAGACCCTCTTCTTCCAAATGGCAAAGGCGTACACTGTGGCAGACTTCAACACTTTCAAGGCTCAGTTGCCTGGAGGGGAAAAATACATTAAGGATGCGGGTTTCTCCAACTGGGCCCGTGTATTCTATGCCGCTAATTGGTTTAACATCACCACCATAAACCATGCTAAGTTCTTGAACTCGGTTTTCCTTGAACCTCGGTAGTTGCCTGTGACTGCCCTTATCGACGACAGCAACGGTGGGTTCGGGTGGTTAAGCTCTGACAAGGAGGGGGTGGTGTTTCTCCGGCTAGAGGTCGTGATGGTCCAGCGATGGTGGTGGTGCTCCAATGAGGGGCATTAGTGTTCCAGCGAGGGGTGATGGTGGTCCAGCGAGGGGCAGTGGTATGTTCCAATGAGGATGAAATTTTCCATATTGTTCTTGGTTGAGACCATAACGCGACTATTGATGTGTAGATGGAGGTTTAGGGTGCGGAGACTGGTGAATCTGTTGGGGTCATAGTTGTTATAGAGAGCCATGAGATTGTGGAGGATCTCATACTTTTGGGGAGCAGGAGACTATGGACGTCGACACTAAGGCTCCTACTCCTACTACACTTACCGAGCTCAAACAGAGGATCCAGGGTCATTTTTTGGGTGATGCGGGATTCTTCACTCTCCACACTTCATTTGCGGATAAAGATAAATCATGATTTTATAGAATGATGCGTAATCTATGTAATTATTTTATAATAAAGTCAAATAATAACATTACCCATTTATACTTGTCAAATACAAACTATATGATAAATAAATTACACAAACAATTGAATTGTAATTTAATCATTTGACAAGGAACAAAAAATCGAAAAATAACTGAACAAGAAAGTATCGAATGAGGGAAAATGCTTGGAAATTAAAGTCGCATGCTTTTTTTTATATGTCTGGTTGGATTTCTGTACCAACTATGGATGGCAAATTACTTGAATATATATAGATCTTTCAAGATATATATGCAAACCTATTGATGAGTACACAAAATTTCCACATAAATTGGTATATGAATTTGGCGATTTAATTCAATAGCATATCGAATTAGTAAAGAGGTCAAACTTTACCAACGTTGGAATTATTTGTGAATCTAGATCGGATGGGATATACAAGGATCAGGGCGAAATTGCGAGACCTAGTAAAAGTTGAGGGTTATATCAATTTTTAAATTGAAATCCAAAAATATGTATTGAGAATATGATATGGGATAGTATCTCATATGGAAAAATATAATGAATCCAAGCATTATACATAAGTGGGTGGGCTACTCCTCCTAATGCCAATTGGTTTTAGGATGAATCTCATTCGACTTGTGGACTCGGCTTGATTAGTACGTGTGCGCTTGAGCGTGTGACAACCCCCCCCCCCCCCTCAATCCCCCACGTCGTATGACCCACCATAATTTAACATGGTATCAGAGCCGAGTTCGTCTGGGTGCGGGATTCCTGGTCTAGCTGGCTGCCCGACCTTAAGGCATTGAGCTGTCAAGTACAACTGCAAATAATGTGTGACCATGCAGTTGCACTTGCATCTTTGTGGAGTGTTGTGTGTGTGAGGTAGCTTTGCGGTTGTTTCTTGTAGTAGGAATTTGGTGTGATGTATCACCCATTTTACGTAAGACTCTTAGTATGGTCTTACATTTTGTTACTCCTTGGTTTTATGTCATTATCTATATATTTACCGTTTCAAGATATGGAGGCTTAATATAATGAATCAAAGCCTTATACATAAGTGGGCAGGCTACTCCTCCTAATGTTGATTGGTTTTAGGATGGAACTCCACTCGACTTGGTTAGCGTGTGTGCGCTTGGGCATGCGACCCCCTCACATCGTATGACCCACCGTAATTTAACATGGTATCAGAGCTGGTTTGACTGGGTGCAGTACGGTTTGGGTTCCTAGTCTAGTTGGCTGTGATAGATTGCATAGGTCTTATATTGTATATTGGGCCCAAAGGCCCAATACCTTGTAACCTATATATATCATTGTCTAATGAATGAAACCCTCGAGGATGACTTTACATCAATTCTGTCATTCTACAGGCCTTCTCATCTACGCAGCTGACATCCCCCGACTCTTCTTGGTACATGGACACTGGTGCCACCTCCCATACGACGAACTCCTCAGGTAACCTCTCTTCTATTTCCTTTAAAGGTCCTGGACACTCTATTATCGTCGGCAATGGTGGTCGCCTTGCTACTTCGGGGATTGGCCATGCCAAATTACAGACCCCAACCCACCCACTACACCTTAACAATGTCCTCATTGCCCCAAAGATTGTCAAAAACCTTATCTCTGTCCGTCGGTTCACTACTGACAATAACGTTTCCCTTACGTTTGATCCCTTTGGTTTCTCTGTGAACGATCTTACTACGGGGGTTACTCGCATGAGATGTAACAGCACCGGGGAGCTCTACCCTGTCACACCACCTCTTGCGTCCAGTCAGTCGTGCCCGGTCGCCCTCTCGGCATCGTCGTCCAGCTTGTAGCATGCACGCCTGGGCCATCCCAGTGCTGCTGTTCTAAATGTCCTCCGTTCTCAGAGTCTTGTCACCTGTAATAAAGACCTACGCTCTAGTTTATGCTCTTCCTGTCAATTAGGCAAACATGCCAGACTGTCGTTCCAACGGTCTTTGAACTCCATCCTTGTCCCTTTTGATATCATTCATAGTGACATTTGGACCTCTCATGTGCCTAGCAAGGAGGGTCACAAGTACTACCTCTTGTTTCTTGATGATTACACTCATTTCTTATGGGTCTTCCCGTTGCATTTCCAGTCCTAAGTGTTTCCTATCTTTGTCAAGTTCCATTCCTACATCAAAACACAGTTTCAAACATCCATCAAATGCTTCCAATGTGACAATGACCGTGAAGTTGACAACAAAGACTTTCACTCTTTTTTCGCCACAATTGTCTTGCCCCTATACTTCTCAGCAGAATGGCAAGGTCGAACGAGTCATTAGAATCATAACCAACATGATGCGCTCTCTCCTTTTTCACACATCTATTCCCCTTACCTATTGGCCTCACGCCTTATCTACCACATGTTATCTCCTCAACATTCTCCCATCTACTACCCTACACCATCGCTCGCCAACTCAGGCACTCTATTGCACCTTACCTAGGTATGATCACCTTCGTAACTTCGGGTGCTTGTGCTTCCCAAACCAGTCCTCCACTGCCCCCACACAAGCTTCACCCGTGCTCCACTCCATGTGTCTTCCTAGGCTATCCGTCTGATCATCGCGGTTACCTTTGCCTCGATGTTCGAAGCCATAAGCTTATTATGTCACGTCATGTCACTTTTGATGAGTCCCGCTTTCCCTTTTCTTCTCCTCCCCTCCCCTCTTCTACACCTCATGTGTCTCCGTCTGAGTCAGAGTCTCCATTCCCTCACTTTCTCCTTCCCTAGAGCTCTCCCGGTGCTCCTACCTCTCCCCTACACCACCACCACCACCGACCACCACCTCCTAACACCAGACCGCACACCCGCAACATCTCCGGTGTCTTCAGACCTCGTCAGATCGTCTCCATGAACACCACACATCACCCCGTCGCCCCTTTCCCTACATCCTCTCGGATTGCACCCCCCCCCTCCCCGCCAGACCCGATGTCGCGGCAGCAGCATCATGCTGAGGCCGCCGCACATCAACAAGCCACACCTGCTCCCCCGCGGCATTGTGCGGCGCCCGCCGCCCCCTCTCCTGCCGTCCCCACCGAATCCCAAAAACCTTCTACCTCAACCTTGACCTCCCTATCCCCCATCCCCATCTCCCACAAAACAGCCCTCCTCGACCCCAATTGGCAGGTGGCTAAGCTCGACAAATACAGGGAATGGTACTTGGGTTCTAGTTTCTCGCCCTCCTGAGGCGAACGTCATTCGCTGCATGTGGCTCTTCCGCCACAAGTTCCTCTCTGATGGGTCGCTGGAGCGCTACAAAGCTCGTCTTCTGGTCAACGGTCGATCTCAGCAGGTGGGTATTGATTGTGATGAGACATTCAGCCCCGTGGTCAAGCCTGCCACTATCCGAGTGGTGTTGAGCTTAGCGTTGTCGCCACATTGGGCCATTCATCAGCTGGATGTCAAGAACGCCTTTCTGCATAGTCATCTGAATGAGACAGTCTACATGTTTCAGCCGTCGGGGTTCACTGATACTGATCGTCCCAAGCACGTTTGTCTCTTAAAGCGCTCTCTATATGGTCTGAAACAGGCCCCGCGGGCTTGGTTCCAGCGCTTTGCTTCTCATCTGCTTCGCTTGGGCTTTGTTGGCAGCCGCTCAGATACGTCTCTGTTTATCTATCGCAGAGGCATAGACATGGCCTTTCTGTTACTATATGTCAACGACATCATCCTCACCGCCTCTTCTGATGCTCTTCGGACGTCTATTATTGCCCAGTTGAGCTCCGAGTTCGCCATGTCAGATCTGGGTCCGTTGTCTTACTTCTTGGGAGTCGCTGTGCAGCGTCATGCGTCTGGGTTGTTTCTCTCTCAGAGTAAGTATGCTGCCGAAATTGTTGCTCGGGCTAAGATGAGCAACTGCAAGCCGGTTGCCACTCCAGTGGATACCTCCAACACGCTCAGTGCTCACTCTGGTCCTCTGTTTGATGATCTGACGCTCTATCAGAGTCTCGCCGGTGCATTGCAATATCTTACGTTTACTCGGCCAGATATCAGTTACGCCGTTCAGCAGATTTGCCTGTTTATGCATGCGCCCAGGGAGCCTCACTTCCAGCCCTTGAAGCGGATCATCCGGTACATCAGCGGTACCCTTGAGCTGGGCACCACAATCACCCCTTCCTCTCGGCTTGACCTCGTCGCTTACACGGATGCGGATTGAGGTGGTTTTCCTGACACACGTCGCTCCACGTCTGGTTACTGTGTCTTCCTCAACGACACCCTTGTGTCGTGGTCCGTGAAGCGACAGTCTGTGGTGTCTCGCTCTAGCGCCGAGGAAGAGTACAAAGGTGTCGCCAACGTTGTCTCCGAGTGCTCTTGGCTGCGCAATCTCTTTCTTGAGCTCTGTTGCCCTCTTCAGAAGGCCACCCTGGTCTACACCGACAACGTCTCCGCCGTCTATTTGGCCAGCAACCCAATCCAGCATCAACGAACGAAGCACATTGAGCTCGATCTACACTTCGTTCGGGACAAGGTTGCTCTTGGACATGTTCGTGTTCTTCATGTCCCGTTCTCCTATCAGTACACTGATATCTTCACCAAGGGTTTACCTCGATAGTTGTTCCTCGATTTTTGGTCCAGTCTCACAGTACGGGACCCTCCAATTTCGACTGCGGGGGTTTGATAGATTACATATGTCTTATATTGTATATTGGGCCCAAAGGCCCAATACCTTGTAACCTATATATATCATTGTCTAATGAATGAAACCCTTGAGGAAGACTTTACATCAATTCTGTCATTCTACAGGCTGGTTGGCCTTAAGATATTGAGTCGGGAATAGTGGAAGAAAAGACACGTGGGGGCTGAGGAGAACATCCTTTTATAGAAGAACTCCAAGTGCAACCCTAGACAAAACATTGCGTTTTGAAGTGTTGCTCCAATCCGGCTTCCAAGCAACCAGTTCACAAGTTTGGGCCGTGTCATGGGCTATAGGCTTTAGCCCTAGCTTGGCAGCTGCACCAGGATAGGAGATCAAATCCTATAGAGCTCAATCGATCCAGACCGAGCTTAGCTAACACTCAAGCTTAACCATTAACCCTAAGCCATATTATACTGATATATTTCATGTTACACATAATATATACATACAATACATACATATTAACCAATAAAATTTAGAACAAATATACAAGTTCTCAACAAATATGTCAATGAATTCCTATTGATGAGGTGATTCAATTTTTATGATCTTGAGATTTCAACCTTATCTTCTACGTATGAGTTATTAGAATTAGAATTTCTGGATTTGGATGGAATTAGGGTTTAATTCCCAAATTAAAACTCAAATCGATTGCATATTCATCAATGGCATTGAATTTTGGATAAGATTTGTGTGAAACATGTGTTGAACTAACAACGAAGCCTACACACTTCCATTGAAGCTATCTCAACGTGTACGTAGAGCGAGAGAAGGAACACTTTAGTAATGCCAATAAAAATGGAAAATGAAGAAGGGTGGTTCACCTGAACCCGAGTAATCACTAATCAGGTGATTTTTAGGCATTTCACAAATCATTATACACCCTTTCCCTGACTAGGTCGAGAGAATATTTCCTAGTGATCTATGACAAATCATCGACGACAGGTAAAACTCCATACCGACAAACAACACACAAAGAAATAAACGGATAAACCCAAACATTCTAGAATATAAAGCACAGGAAAACCGCACAAAGGAGCTGATCTAGCCCCCCATACATACATTACAAATGCAAGCCCATATGTTCGTATTTTACCAACTCCAATCTACGCACAGAATCATTTATATGTACATGCTTTCTATTTCTGTGTTATTGCTTTTCCTTGCCAAGGAAAGGGAAAAAACAAAACCAAAGAAACTTTTGATTTATGTCTTTTGTGATTTCTTCCAATTAAGGCAAATATACAAGTGGTCAAGATTTGTTGTAGCGAGCTGGAGAGGGCTGAGAGCTACTGCTTATAGGCGTTGAAAGAGCCATCTCCTCGTCTAACACGGTTACCTTGTGATGCAGAACGGTTTTGTCAATCTCAAGCTGTAGAATGTACTGTTCTTGCAGGTCTTCCAGGGTCTTTAGCTCGCTAATTGTCTTTGAAATGCCCTCCAGATCTTTATCACCAACAAAGTCCTGGAGCTTGCTCATCAGGTGCCTCCTCTGCTTTCAAGCCCAATTTGATGATGAACAACAAATGGATTAAACCCACTCAATTTGCCTCATTGAGACTTATGAATTTCCTAGGTGCAATGCATCAGTAACCACTAGAAAGCAATCCTATCAATTCAGCAGCTATGTTGGGTTTCCATAATCCATATATGGTGATGCCTAATTCAATTTTTTCCTCTGGTAGGTAGTAACAAGCAAGCACTATATATATATATATCTATATATAGAGAGAGAGATAAGGCATAGTGTACCTGAGAACTAATGTTGCGGCCCTTCTCGAAGGATGAATCAGAATCCCAGCTGCTTCTTTTGTCAAGTTCAGGGACTTTGCGCGTTACGAGGACATGGATTTCTCCCTTGGTCACTCCTTGAAGAGGTATCCATTTGTCGTACGTCTGGTTTAGAGGTAGCCTTTCATATTCAATCTCACACTCACCAATGTCCGATGAGGCCAAAATGTCATTATGGTCTTTGACATACAACATCAGTTGTCTGCCATCATCCGGAAACTCCAAGGTCTGATTCCAATGAGGGTTCAGTGTTCTATACATCACCTGTTAATGATGCCGATGCGGAGAATGAGCTTTGTGATGTGCACATTAACTAGAAACAATGTACTGAATTATAGAGAGTTAACTTGAACCGTACCTTTGTTTTCTTTTTCAAGTTTCCATACTCGACTTTCACATATGGGTCGCTAGTTCCTCTCAGGTCAGCTGCAATGAGATCTTTGGCCTCAACAAGGACCAGCTCGATCCAACCGATGTTTGTGCCTCGGGTAGAACCCTGATATAAGACCAAGTTAGACGAAAATGAGAATCATGTCATGATTTGTCGAAAATTGCAAAACCTTGTATGTATATAATACATGATGTACACCTTGGATCCTTCACTGGTATCGATTCGGACAGCTTCAATGAGAAGCCTAATGTCCCCTGAATTCACCTTCTCAAGGGGAATCCATTCATCCTTGACAGACCCGTCAGTTAAGCGTTCCAAGTTCACTCTTGCGCTTCCCATGTGTTCATTACCAAGGAGATCTTGGCTATAGCACCTCAGTGTAAGGTATTCTCCACCTCCAAGCTCTTCAAATTCAAATTTCTTATTCCATGTAGGGCTCGCATTATCTACCACTGTCCTTGTTTTGAGCATTGTCTGAAGAGAGACCATGAAGAACACACATTCAGATTAAACAAAGCCACCTTCGGAATCAGGTTCTTGAATTTCAATATAGAGTTCTCAGGTTAGATCATATTGAAGAATCTATTTCCTGATGAGAAGAAGGCATACCTTTCCATAATGAAGTTGTACATATGGATTAATCTTTTTATCTTTCCGACCAAGATTTTTGGCTTCAGCGACGGTGACATAAATTTTTCTACCTGTTGGTAGAGGAGAGTTGGTAGATCCACCAACACTTTGTTGAGAGCTTAGATGGGAGGTCTGTGAACCATCTGCAAATTGCCATTCTTGCAGCAAAAGCTTCACCATGATCTGAAATAGTATTATGATTGACTATAAATTTATTTTGAATAAAGAAACCAAAATTTCTCAGTTATAGATCAAAATGAATCAGAAAACATCAAAACATAAAACAAAGACTCGGATGCCTCCCATTTTTCAATTCCGTACCTCCATCGAATTCAGTCTTTCAAATGGGACACTCATTTCAACTTCTTGCCCGCAAGAAACTCGGTCTGCTATTTCGCTGTTGTTAGGTCCAATAGCCCAAAATATTGTCGAGTCATCGTCACAATACCTAAACTGCTCAAAGTCCAGGAATAGACATAGACGAGATCTTATTAGAAGTATAATGCTACACAGAGGACTAAAACATAAACAAATTTCTTAATGAATTTCTTGGAAGATTTTGAACACTTAGTGTGGCTAAATTTCGTATAAAAACAAACGTATGGAAGAGCTTTAAAAGCATACCTTAATTTCACAACTCGCTTGATAGTCGTATTTGACGCTTCCAGGAGTACATTCATAAAGATGGAACTTAAGGATACCAGAATTGTTGTGTAAAATCATATTGAATTTCGAATCCCATCTCGGTTTTGATCCTTGCTTCAAATCTGTTCTCCTAGTTAGCTGTTCAAGCTGTACCTCCACCAACATCTGAAGATCTGTGCATAAATGCTCGTCTGGACCACCATTTCCACGGCAACTTTGTTTTCCTCCAGAAGGGCTTCCTTTGCAGCTGGTATGAGAAATCTTGTTGGCTCCAACCACAGTGACATGGATGACACCGGCAACTGCTTTTTTCCTCCGTTTTATAGTGGGTAAAGCGAAACAACGGCGGCGAGGTTCAACCATTGTCTTTGTTAACGTTTCACACAAAAGCTTCCCCTACTCAAAACAAACAAATCTTGGTAAATTATTGTTGAATATTTGTATAAAATCTAGTACATAAATGGGAATACACATTTTGACATGAATGCAATGTTAAAAAGCTAAAAGAAAACTTTGATTTCCATACCATTGTTAGTGTAACTCTGTTTATAAATGTAAAATATGGGTAAAAACAAATTATTTGATACACACCAGCCAAGGAGACAAGCTGGAGTTGAAAAGATCAAGGGGTGACTGGCTGCTTCCCTTTCCGAATGCAGCCTCAATCCTGATGTCAGGGGCAGTAAAGAAAGAGTACAAAATCGCTGTCCCTTCAAGAATTGGCATAAGCTGGAGCTGAAAACATCAAGTAACAAAAGATCAGAAGACCAAACATACAACTATATAAGATCAGGAAGGATATATTTAGAACGGTAGTTTGTGTTCTTAATAGTCCATTATTAATTAAACATAGCAAGTTATCAGTAGTAGTATGATAGATGTTTCTTGAATTGGTAAATAAAGAGCGGTCATCCGGGGTTCGAACCGGGGTATGATAGATGTTCAACCAAATGCTCTAGGAGCAGCCTATAAAAAGACGCATCCTTTAAGCATTTGAATGTGTACATCTCAGATAAACAATTGTCCTCCTCTTACAAGATTTCTCCAACATTTAGGATGTGAATAGTTAGTGAGTGAAATAACAAATTGGTTTTGCTAAAACGGTGACCTGCCTCTGCCTTTGCACCCATATGCCTAATAGACACATATATAAGGAAGTTTCATTCATCAAAATTGGTTTCATACATATGTCTAATAGACACATAAGGAAATTTAACATACTTACATCACCCTTAATATAGAGACGGCTTATGACGATTTGTGCAGTCCCTTTCAGTGGCTTCGCCAGCTTAGCGAGCAAGACAACGCTCAGGCAGGTGTCCCACTCAACACCTAAATGCATCCTTTTCTGCAACAGCCAAACAACATTTGAATGAAAACAAGACAGTTGAAGTTTCAATGCTTCACAGTAATACACATGTTTACTACTGTACTAGAGAAACTGAAAACTGATAAAGTTATAATACTATATATATATATATATATATATATATATATATATATATATATATATAGAGTATTATATATCCCAAGGAGAGTCATTATTTATATGTAAAAGCTCAAGGAATCAAAATCAATGATCTTTCAGTTCACATTAAGTAATTTAAAGGAATTTCTTTCGTCTTTGAAACTTCAGACTTGTTCTATTTCAAGAACTAATTTTTCCCCATTTTCTTTTTATCCAGATCTAAAACAACAACCAAATCACTATCAATTTTAATTTTTAATCCATTAAATGTCCAACAACACCAAACATCTCATAAAACATAGGGAAAGAGGAGAATAGAGAACAAACCTGATCCTCAAAAGTTGACCAGCGAACCCCGTCAAGAGCTAGATTAGGTGGGGAAGAACCTAGCGAAAATTCTTTGATTTCTATGCTTTCCTGCAAGAGGTTGAGGTTTATAGTCACTATATCACATGATAATAGTACTAAATTTTATCCATTCAACATTGGAATTGTAAATCTAGCTGAAACCAAGCAACTTCTGTCATAAGAACACAGGAAATGTAGAAGAAAACAATAACAGAAAGGAGCGGGAAATGAAGCCCCAAATTGGGGTTTTCTCCAAAACTGGAAATCTGATTATTTTTTCTCTCTTACTACGTACGAAACGTGGCTGTCTATATACACACAACAATACACCGACTTCCTAACCAAAACGACAAACTGAAGGTAAAACATGAAACAAAACGACAAACATCACAGCTTGAGTTGCTGCTACTCCAAGAATAAAGCGCCTTCACAAAGAACAAATAATGGAAACTCACGATAAAACTGGGGATTCGGGTCTCCAATCGCTTCTGCATAAAGAAAGAAAAATACATCAAAACTTTATAGAATAGACTGATACGCTAATTGCGTAGTAAACTAACAGGAAGAAGTAAATTCAAATCAAGCCTCAGACATGAAACATGGGGAGAAAACACAAGAACCAGACCTCAACAATGGATTTGAATCTCACTGAAAGCATGGGGTTGAAGTGGTTGGGCCAAATTTCAAACATTAGCTTGTTCAGCCACTCACAGTGTTCTGTTGATGTCATTGGCTGTGTATATATAAATGCAGCAAAAAAGATGATGAAATAAAATAACTAATAAATTAATTCAAACAGCCAAAATAGGGGAGGGAAAGGGTAGGAGAGGATTCTGACTGATGCTTCAAGTACTGCTCTCTTCCACTTTCTGTTCAAGTCTTCAACGGCAATTTTGCGCTGATGAGTTGCATACTGTCAAAGTAGAAAACAAATTCACAGAAATTGTACAGACAGATACAAGAAGAAGAAGAAGAAGAAGAAGAATCAAAGGGGTTTTAACCTGAATAGTTGCCCAAACAGAGACAAGGAGAGGAACCCAAGTGGAAACAGAGAAGACCCATTTCTCAAATCCCCAAACAAGTAAGATTGAAGTGGCCAACAACGAGTACCGAGGGTTCTCAACAGCTAATTGTCTCAAGAACCCCAAACCCTCCTCAATTCTCAAATTGGCGATCCTCATTTTAGCCATTTACCCTCCAAACAATACGAAAAGGGACCAATTTTGCGGTGGTTCAGGACACCATAAACATAAAAATAGGTGCTTTTTATAATCTCAATCAGGTGAATGACAACAATTATTGAATGGAATTTAGACGACGACTAGACTATTCTTTCATTCGAATTCGGATTAAAAAGAAAGATTCTTTTGTACTACGTGTATTAGATTTGGATGGAAGAAGACCCATCATAATGCTTCACAATTGCCAAGGTTGCTTTTCGCGCTTATTCACGTTGGTTTTATCTTATTCGAGCCGAACGAGCCGAGTTTGGCATGTTCAGGCTTGCTTCGTTTATTAAACGAGCTGGAGACTAATTTTTAAACGAGCTTTTTATTTTGTTCAAGCTTGACTTGTTTAGAAAATGAACGAGTTCGAGTCGAGTTTTTTTTTCGAGCTTTAAATAGTTTTCCTTGGTTATATCATGTTAACTTAAAAGAAATTGTAGAAATTCCATAGAATTCGAGATATTCGAGCTTTATTCGAACAAGCCGAGCTTTCAACCGAGCTTAAAATTTTGTGCAAGCTCGGCTTGTTTAAATAAGTGAGCGAGCTCGAGCTGTTTAGTTCATATAACAGTCCTAGCTTCAGCTTATCCCTGCTCCAAAAGGTGAAATTGCTCACCTGGTGCGTCTTACCCCTAACCGACAGGAATTGTGAAGAAAAAGTAAATCATTAGTACTATGACTCAACAAGCAGCAGAGGCTGAAATTGGTGCTCACTGTGCACACTGTCGTGAGTAAGACTTAATCTTTGGTCTCTTGTTGCTCCCACACTATCACTAGTGAAACACGATCTTTAATCTCTTACTCCAAATGTCATCATATGACCAATTGAGTTAAGCCCTTGCGGGTTGCATTTAGCTTATCATTGTTCTAAAACGTGTTGAGTTCCAACTTTTAACAACTCTTGTAATTTTTTTACCCGCAATTTCGTTTTTACCCCTAGATTATCTATATCTATATATCTATATATACCTATCTTAAAGCATAACTCGTTCTGCTTTTTTTTATTAGTGCAGAACCCTTTCTGCATTTGTGTCATTCTCTTCTTCATCCTCTCATTTTCACCAATCATTTTTTTTCATTTTATTAATTCCTCCGTTAATAAAAATTTGTCATTTTCGAAATATGCACACTTTTTTAATTAAAAAAAACAAAAATACACTTATATCCCTAATTATTACTCTACTTTTTACTTTCTTGAAAACTACAGCTTACCCTATCTAATCATTACAAGTGCAATTTTGTAAAGTGGATGACAAAATACCTAAAATGACATGTTTGACAAGATTTACATTATAAAATGATATGTTTTAATTAACGGAGGGATATATATATATATATATATATATATTTATTTATATTTATATTTATATTTATATTTGGGTCATGTGTTCCTGTCTCTTACGGTGTTAAATGTTAACAAATCTGGGCATTTGATTGATTAGAATTGGATGAGTGAGATTAATTGAGAATTTCTCTTTTTATTTAAATAAAAAAGAGTAGGCTCCACCACGTTTATAGCCAAATTGTTGAAGAGGAAGCGCATGTTTTGGTTTTTCTTTTAGGTAATGTTTTTTTTGTGGGGAGGATGAGATTTTGCTTGCACTGTGTGTTCGATGAATAATGACAAACAAATTACCGAATAGTTCCATATTATCAACGAATAATGACTTTGAACTTTCAGATTTTGCTTGCACTTTGTGGCATAACGTTTTTTTTGGTAGGGCAACGCCTTTTTTTTTTGTGGTGCACTGTTTGAACTATTCGATAAGGTGATATTAATTATTCGTGTGTAAAGAGTACTTATCGTTTAGATAATAGCAAAATAGTTGGTCAATTTTGTAACTATTCGCTAGGTTAATACTCCCTCCGTCCAAAAATACATGGACTTTTACTATTCATGCACGCTTTTTCAGGAGTTAAAAACTATATAAAATATTAATTTTTTGATTAATTTTTTTTAATAATTACAAACTTATTATCAATAAGTTTGTAATTATTAAAAAAATTAATAAAAAAGTTAATATTTTATATAGTTTTTACCTTCTTAAAAAAGCGTGCGTGGATAGTAAAGGCAATGTATTTTTGGACTGAGGTAGTAGTTATTATTCGCTCAATTGATTGTTATTATTCGTCTATAAATAGGAGTTATCATTTAGATAATAGCAAAGGGTTGGTCAATTTTTCAACTATTCACTAGGTTGATAGTAATTATTCGATAAGCTGAAAGAGTATGTAAATGTAATTCTTGAGGATGGTGGTTTACTAATTTGAGCAATGGTTACACTTTTTTTAATCAAAGTAATTGTTCTAGGAATTAAACTAATATGATTGCACAATTTTTTATCAAATCAAATTTTGTTCAGATCTATATTTTTCTAGTTTTGTCCTTCATTAATTTCACGTTTCTTGCGCTTATGATAATGGAAAATACCTTGAATCTAATTAATTTGGATTGCCATGGATCTTTTTTTGTTCAAGTTATGGTGCTGGGAAAAGATGCACTTTAATGTCCTCGTTTTTTGTCTTATTTTGCATTATATTTTTAGTCTTACTTGAGTCCTTTATGCATATTTTATATTGGGAAAGGATGAAAAATGTGCAGTTATGTTTAATATTGCAAGATATGGAGTCTACAAAAAGTTTGGTGTGATTTTCAGGGTTTTAGAGCTGATTTGGAGGAATTTGGACGCACTTTGGAGCTTAAAGAAAAACCATGAAGGCAATGGAGAAACTATAAGGAAGAGCGCAAGATAGTGCGGCTTGAAAAAAGCCCACTTTTCGCCCTTCATTATTTTTGAATCAAGATCTGGAGTCTTCATGAGAGTTGTAGTCCTCAAAAAGAGCTTTCTAACGCATATTTATATGCATCAATTGGACGAACGAGGACTCGAAAAAGTGCATTTTAAGACGGAGTTGAATGCTGAAAGCTGACAGAAGCACTCGACATTGACTAGAAGCCACTCGAGATTGACCAGGACCACTCGACGTCGATCACTTTTCACTCGACGTTGACTGAAAATCTAGAAGCAGCAGACGCGGACGCGGACGCGGAGTGGGCCGAATCTCTTGAGACTTTCCATATCCGATTTTTTCACATCAATTATACATATAATAAAGGAGAGGTCGGCTGGAACACATGACGACTTCTCCTTAAAAGTAGTTATATGAACCAATCACATTTTTTGAAAGAAATAATTATTATTTGTACAAGATAAAATTAGATATATCTATTCAATCAATCAATACATCTATATATGCATAAGATAAAATTTTATTCTAAGTCTATTCAATCAATATATCTATATATGCATAAGATAAATTTTGACCCGATTTGATTAGCTATGGATATGTTTTTAGAAGATACTAACCACATTTAAATACTATTATTTAAGAGAAGATTTAATAATTAATATATGCATAAGTTTGATTAGATATGAATATATTTTTAGAAGATATTAACCAATTTAAATACTACTGTATTATTTAAGATAAGATTTAATAATTAATATATGCATAAGATAAAATTTTATTCAAAATATATTTAATCAATATATCTATACATTCATAAGATAAAAATTTGACCCAATTTGATTAGATATGGATATATGTTTAGAAGATATTAATGAATTTTAAATACTATATAAGATAAGATTTTACCTATATAACATATGTAATCAATTTTAGAAGATATATATAATATATATAATAAATGATAGAGGGTGTTTTGCTAAAATAACCCTTTTGGATGCAAACTTTGCACGCCTAACCCCAACCGGAAAAAAATTGCACAATTCCGGATATCCGGATTTTTGGTTCAACCGGTAGCAGGTCATGAGGGGGAGACTGGACACTGTGAGTTTGACAGCTGGAGAATTGAGAGAGAGAGAGAGAGAGAGAGAGAGAGAGAGAGAGAGAGAGAGAGACGGAAAAGCGAAGAAAAGACAGAGAGAGAGAGTGTCTGTGTGTGTGAGAGAGAGAGAGAGAGAGAGAGAGAGAGAGAGGGATAAAATCTTGAGCATTATTGACAAGACAGGTAGAGAGAGGGAGAGAGATGGAGAAGGGGGCTACAGTAAAAAGGAGGGAGCCAAATGGTTCCCGCCCAGCGATGGCGCCAAAAAAAAAGGGAAAGGGGAGGGAGGAGGGGGAGGGTATATAAGCATTGAAGAATTTCTAAGGGAAATCATTAGTCCCCATTAATGAATTGCAGGGGAAATAGAACTTGAAGAAGGGGAATGGCCGCCATGGGATTTGAAGAAAGAGGGTTGGTGTCCAATGATATATGGTCTATATAAGGAGATCAGAGGAATGATGGGCGTCACATTTATTCACAAAATCTGAAGAAAGAGAGAGAATCAATTGAAGAAGAAGCAAGTGGGCCTGGGTTCAGTAAACGGTTTACTTGTACGAAGTCACTTTTCACTGGACAGTTAAGTCGTACCCACAGGACACGTGTTGGAAGTTACTGGACATTCATCTAGTCGGACATAAAATGGGTAAGTGTTGTCTCTATGTATGGTAAGTGTTGTTCATATGTAATTACTGCAGTACAAATTATTTTCTGTCTCCCTATGTAATACAACAGGGGAAAAATCATCACTTTGTATAATTGTATTGTTTGGAGGATGGTGTGTGAAGGCGGCACTTGGGTCTTCACGGGGTCAAAGAGCCAGAAAGCCATGCTGGTGGACGAAAGGATTGACTATGTAAATCTGAAGAAACAGGTGATGGAGAAGTTTAATATCGATGGGAGGAGGAATGATGTGGAGCTCACATATGTAAAGCCAAAGAAGGAAGGGTCCAGGCCGTTTGCTATCGGGGATTACGAAGACTTGGAGGCCTACAAGTTTGTAAACGGGCTGTCCGAAGAACGAAATTGGCCTATCGACCTCAATGTCTCCCTGCGACGCAAGGTTGGTGGAGACGTGGCAAAAGCACAAGGATCGACAACGGATGACTCAGACGGTGGTGGTTTGTCTCCTGCAGGCTTGGAGGATGTTGTAGTTCCGTTAACTGGTCCGCCCGTGGCCCAAGAAGATCACCCAAAGACGGATCCCCTCTTTGGGCTTGCCGGAAAAGACGAAGATTTGGGAGCAAAAATTGTCGAGGTAAACCAAACGACTGTCCAGTTGGAATCATCGGATGTCCAGTTAACCCAAACATCCGTCCAGTTACAAGAAACTTCTGACCAGTTAGGGATAAGTGAGGAGTTGGAGTTGGAGTTTGCGAAGAGGGAAAAGAATGTCGATGCAGTTAAACGTGGGAAGCAGGTCATTTATGTCAGCAGTGACATATCACTACTAGAAAAACGCTATATAGCCTCGAAGTTTATAGCTACCATTTATTTCGAGGGTACCATCGTAGCCAATACCCTCGAATTTGACCTCGAACAAATATTTTGAGCCTAAGTACCATTGAAATAAATTTGGGGCTATTTTTTCATGCTATATAACCACCAATGTATATTTGGAGGGCGTTGTCGAGTGTATATTAGCCTCGAAATAAATTCGAGGGCACTTATTTGAAGCTATTGTCAAGCGATGTTAGCAATGAAGTTTTTAGAGGGTACACTCGAGGCTAATTCCTAGGGCATATAGGATCGAATATTTTTTAGAGGGTAAAGTTGAGGGTGCAACTACTCAATATATATTACGAGGCTAATTTCGAGGGTACGTTTGATCCTAAATGGTTACGATTTTTTTTTTGGGTAAGAATATGGCTAAATAATCTCAAATTATGTATTCGAGGGTATATTTGTAGGCATATAACCTTGAAAATTTTGATTTTTCTTCGGGCAAGATCGAGAGCAAATCTGTTTGCTCTCTCTCTCTCTCTCTCTCTATATATATATATATATATATATATATAGGGTCGCGCTCCGGTGAAAACCAATATTACGGTAGAAACCGTGAGGACCAATTTGATTGGTCCATATATGTCACGCGCGTCCCACCTTCTGTATGCGCTAGCCCCCACTCGCGCTTGATGCGCGTTGTCCCACCCCGTAGTGCTGCTTTGTAATAAAAAAAAATGTAACATGTGGTGAGGCTGTGAGAGGGAATCGAACAACGGACCTCTGACTCCCCGAAAGAATTACACACGTATCCAACCAACTGGGCTAGAAAGCAACATTGAAATTCTGTTTCACTTATTACTTCTTAAAATAATTCAAATTCATATATGAGCTTAATTATCACCCAAATTTAATCGATTTTTTTTATAACTTAACTAACACGTTTTATTTTATATAATTATGGGATTAAGATTAGAAAATCTTGAACTTACTTAAAAAAATATAATTATAAAATTTTAAACATAAACTTATAAAAATCTTGAATCTATAGGTATAAATTCTTGAACCCTATAAAAAAAAATTGAACCAACTTAATAAAATTTTGAACATATTGTTTTATAATTATAGGTTCAAGATTTTAAAATCTTGAACCTATTTATAATATCAAAATATTTTCAAAATATTTATTATAATTGCGGGTTCAAGATTTTTTATAACTTTGGTTGAAGATTTTTTTATATTATCTTACCTAACAAATTGTTAGTTGGGAAATATGTCAATATAAGTTTATTATAATATAAAAATATTTACCAAATGTTTATTATAATATTTAAATATTTATTATAATGGCAGGTTCAATAATTTATAACTATAAGTTTAATTTTTTTTAATGGTAGGTTTAAGATTTTTGTGACGGCAAGTTAACCACGTGTTCAATATTTTATAAATATTGGTTCAAGATTTTAAAATCTTGAACCTACCTAATAAAATATGAAAATATAAGATCTTAAACCTATAATTATAAAAATCTTGAATCTATATGTATAAAATCTTGAATTAGTGTTATAAAAAATATCTTGAACCTACTTAATCAAATTTTGAACATATTAAGTAGGTTCAAGTTTTTATTATGGTGTATTACCTTATTTAAAGTAGGTTATTTTGGTTCAAGATTTTTAAATAAAAGATCTTATTTACAGTAGGTTCATGATTTTTAAATCTTGAACCCTGAAGTGACATCTTGCTGTCCTACATGTCATATTGGTTTAATGAGTAGGATTAAATTTTTTCGTGGTCTATTGCCTCCATTTAAAGTAGTTTCAAGATTTTTAAATGTTGAACCTATAGTTATATATAGTCGTAAAGTGACATCTTGATGCCTTATATACATTTCATGTTGGTTTATTGTAGGTTCAAATTTTTTTCATAGTGTATTGCCTTCATTTAAAGTAGGTTCAGTATTTTAAAATCTTGAACCTATAATTATATATAGCTCTAAAGTGACATCTTGATGCCTTACATTTCATGTTAGTTTATTAAGCAGGTTCAAGTTTTTTCATAGTGTATTATTGTCTTTTTGCCTCCATTTAAAGTAGGCTCAAGATTTTTAAATCTTGAACCTATAGTTATATATAGCCTAAAGTGATCTCTTGATGTCTTACATTTCATGTTAGTTTATTAAGCAGGTTCAAGTTTTTTCATAGTGTATTATTGTCTTTTTGCTTCCATTTAAAGTAGGTTCAAGATTTTTAAATCTTGAACCTCTAGTTATATATAGCCTAAAGTGACATCTTGATGCCTTATATTTCATGTTAGTTTATTAAGCAGGTTCAAGTTTTTATTTTGATGTATTGCCTCCATTTAAAGTAGGTTCAAGATTTTTAAATCTTGAACCCATAATCAAATCTAGCTCTAAAGTGACATCTTGACGCTTTACATTTCATGTTGGTTTATTAAGTACTGTAAATTCTAGAACCTACTTAATAAAAAATATTAACTAATTTTTTTTTATATAATTATGAGTTCAATATTTTAAAATTTTATCTTCCACTAACTGGAAGGAATATCCTGGAAATGAATGCTTATAATTTATAAAGTATAAACTACATACACGGGATAATATTGGGAAATTGGTGAAATTGGGGAAAATGTGGGAATTGGGAAAATTGGTGAGATTGGGGAAATAGGATAGATAGAGGGAAATCGGGGATTAATTTTTTATATTATTAAAATTAGATTTTTTTTAAAAATCACCCTATATCATGTGGATTATACTGTACTAGTTACTAATTACCAATACTTCCTAGATTATTAAGTAAAGTACTCTGTATTAATTTGGATGGCAAATATTATTTTGTCAATTTTTGGAACAAAAATAAAAGAAGATCACTTAAATTTATTTCTCACCCACGTCAGCTATCCGTGCCAAATGCTTGCCATTAGTTCGGAGCCATTGATTTGCACCTTTTTATTAAATCTAAACCGTTGATTTACTCTCCTACCCATCACCTCCTTTATGGAAAGATCAATAGTAGGGAGAGCCCAACAATGTACTCCAACCCAAATTACCTAAAAAAAAACCTAAATCCCTCCCAATTTCTTCCTTCAACCTCTCGCCCCCTTCTGTAAAACACTTATGGCTCCTTCATCCCCCACAAACCAACATTTCTCCCCATTAATAGACTGATACACAAACTCCCTCAAATCGATAAGATCTAGCGATGGATCACATTAGACTTGGCGGACAATCGCATATTTCTTCAGATCTGGCGCTAGCTTTTCAGAGTCGAAGGACAATCGACTAATTAGTCAGATCCGGCGTCGTTTCTTAGTCATCACATCATTTCCGCCATTGATGAAGCATTTTCTAGTGCTACCTACCGATAATAGGTAAGAAACGCTTTGTGTTTCATTTATGTATTTGTGGTGAAAGTCTGAACTATTTTTTTTAGGTAAAATGAAAGTGTGAATTGATATTCTAATAATTTGTGTGTTTAATCTATATGGGGTTTTGTTCAGTGATTTATGTTGTAAATAGATTATTTTGATGGCATTGGCAGGGAGTTGCAGAGCTTTGAAAAGATCTAGTAAAGCACCAATCAACACATGATTTGCAATCCATCAGTTGACTGTTCTAGAACATGGAGAAGAAGCATATGTAGGCATCATTGGATCTAATCTAGTACTTGGATGTGTTAAATCTCTTGTACTTATTTTTAACCATCTGTAGGCATATTGATGAATAAATTTATTTCATTTATATGTTTGTTGTTTATTGCTGTTATTTAAAGTAAAATTTATGTTTTATATATGCATCGAAGAATAAAAAATAATTTGATGCTAATGAATTTAACCTCAAATTTGGCTAGAAAATTTATAAAAATTAACTTGAAATTTTGGAACCAAAATATTAAATTTAACCTCTAAATTGACTATAAAATGCCCTCGAAAATATATTACCCTTGAAAATGCCCTCGAATTCGACCCTAAATACATTTCGAGGGGTAGAGGAGGGAGGTTAAATTTGGTCTCGAATATTAACCTCAAAATATTTTTTCGAGGCTACGATAGCCTCCAAATATTTTGGTGGTTAAATTGGAGGTTATTTAACTCTCACTATTGCACTTAAATTATTTCGAGGCTATGAATCGATACTATTTAGCCTCGAAATTTTTACTCTCGAAAATAACTACCAATATCATTTGAAGGCAATATCAAGGCTAAATAGCATCAAATTTAGTTTCGAAATAGTTCGATACTAATGATATCGAAATTACCCTCGAAATTATTTGGAGGCTATGTTGCTCTCGAAAAAAAAATTCGAGGTTATTATTCGAGGTCACATTTAACCTCCCTCCTCTACGCCTCAAAATGTGTCTTGAGGTCGAATTCGAGGGCATTTTAGAGGGTAATATATTTTCGAGGCTAATGTTGAGGCTATTTTTAAGGTTAGCTTCGAGAGTATAGAAGCGTTTTCTAGTAGAGCCATTGACCTTGGTAGCTCCTCCGACGAGGATGATGCAATCCCAAAAGTAGTTAAACCTGAACACGGTAGTTCTGGTCCGACGAAGTCTTGGTCATGGGATTATGAGGCGGAGCGAGCGGTGAGGGAAGTTGAGGAAGCATACGAAAGACAAAAATGGAAGTCGGGAGCTTCTCCGAAGCCTGCTGAAAGTGAACCAATGGTGGCGGGGAACCCATTGGATCCCAGCCAGTGCGGTATTAAGCTCCGGGAGGGACAAATGTTTCGGAGGAAGGAGGATGTGCAGGAACTCATAACGTGGGCGGGTCTAACTCGCTTCTTCACGACGAAGGTGAAGAAGTCAACGACGATCTTGTATGTTGCAGGGTGCGCTGCTCCCAAGTGCAAGTGGTCATGTTGGGCTTCGAATTATAAGGAAACGGGGTTATGGATGATCCGAAAGCTTGTGGACGAGCACACGTGCTCGCTGAACGAGGCGGTCAGACAAAAACGCAGTGCGACATACACGCAGCTGGGGCGGCGCATTGTCGAAAGGTATGTGACCCAATACATAACTCGACACACAACAATTGTAACTGGACACCAACCTATATACACTGAACATACGTTATGAAAAACTGGACACCCAACTATCTTAACTGGAGACACTTGTTTGTGAATGGGCATGTGCAGTTTCGGACGGTCAAAGAAGCCCCTCGATCCGGACCAAGTGCAGAGGATGATGAAGTCACAGCTGGGGGTCACATGCAGCCACTGGAAGGCGCGCTGAGCCCGGTTAAGTGCGAGGGACAACGTGTACGGAACGGACGAGGAAAGCTATCGGAGAATGTACTCGTACATGTACATGCTGGAGCAGGCCAACCCTGGGACGTACACGAGGATAGAACGCGACACGGAGGGTGGAGGAGGGCTATCCCCAACCTACGAAAGGTCAGTCCTTCCGTAAATGGAACATGACGCTCATCTACTTTCAACATGACGCTCATATTAATACGACATGACATATGTTTGATTAGACATGAGACATTTAACGCCTCAAGATGTTTACTCTCCAGGTTATATCGGTGGACGGGAGCTTCTTGAAGGGGAAATTTCAAGGGTGCTTTCTATTTGCTACCGCACTAGACGCTGACCACCACATTTACCCCGTCGCCTTCGCCATGGTTGACGGCGAGAATGATGGGTCTTGGGGGTTCTTCTTCAGGCAGATGTTGCGTGTCGTTAAAGACACGACTGATCTGGTATGGGTATCTGACCGCCACATGAGCATCCTGAAGGGCATACGGGATAGCTACATATTCGCGAAGCACGGCATGTGCACATATCACTTATTTGAAAACGTCCGTTTCCAGTTCAAGTGCGGGGGCTTGCAAGAAGAGTTCATGACGATGTGTAAAGCTTACACGTACGAGGAGTTCTAGGCGTTGTACGCGGAGTTCTGTGCACGGGTTCCCGGAGCGGGCTAATATCTGAAGAAGGCCGAGTTCAGCAACTTGGCAAGGGCTTTCTACACCGGGAATAGGTACAACATCACAACCACTAATAACTTCGAGTGCTTGAACTCGGTGTTCAAATATCCTAGAGATTTGCCGCTAACAGCCCTTGTAGATGCCATCATTAAGACCGTCGGCACGTGGTTCTCCAAACATAGGAAGACAACCCAGTCGTAAGCGACTGGGTTGGTAACGCCATCAGCGCAAACTTCGTGCAGTCCCTTTCCATGGTCGTCAGACAGCTGAGTCCTCATGAGTTCGAGGTACGCAAGGGAACCTCCAGCTGGCTTGTAAATCTAACAGGACGTTTATGCAGCTGTAGATGCTTCAACATCGACCAGTACCCATGCGCGCACGCAATCGCAGCATCCCAATTGCACGGGGTGGACGTGTACTCGCTCGTCAACGACTTGTACAAGGTAGACACGTGGCGTGCGTGCTACAAGGACGTGATCTGCCCAGTCCCGTCGCGAGACACTTGGAGGGTACCCGAGGCAATCGCCAATGAGACTTGCCTCCCCTTCCCCCCCCCCCCTTATCAAGGTACGCCCTGACAGGCCGAAGACATCTAGGTACCCGTCTCAGTGGGAAAGGAAGTTCCCGAAACGGCGCCGTACCTAGTAACCGCCCGCGACCTACTTGGTCGATCATATGGATATTACATGACGGGCACATATTTTGACATGACATATAATGGTTAAGACATGACAGTAGGTATTTACCACGTTTTGTAATCAGGGCTCACTTATTCAGAAACGTGATCGCTCCCCCTTTTACATTGAAGTATGAACTTCAACCGTGTTTTGTAATTAAGGCTTGTTGGGCCTGGGTGCAGCTATTTAAGTTTGTACATGACATGCAGTAATATTAACTTGCCAGGTGATATTTTGGACATGATATGTTGTAATTGTCAGTTTCAATGGAAATGCGGACAACGTAAATATATAAGTTTCAACCATCGTACGACCTACATGATAACATAGTTTCAAAAACAACATGACATCATAGTTTCAAAACCTGAGCCCTAGGTTTCCCAAAACGACATACCGTCGATACCAAAGTCAACCAAATAAAATCCTACGAAAACAAAAATGTGCAAGCCACCAACAACATGTCCAGACAACAGTACAACCAACAATGTTCTT
This sequence comes from Persicaria maculosa, assembly GCA_963922045.1. NCBI lineage: Eukaryota > Viridiplantae > Streptophyta > Magnoliopsida > Caryophyllales > Polygonaceae > Persicaria > Persicaria maculosa. The sequence continues at coordinate 56,990,325 of OY998251.1, read as the reverse complement.
GTAAATGGAGACGGAGACATTGACTACTGAGGATCGGGGCTAAGTCAGAAGGAACCGTGGTAGATGGCGATACAGAGGACTAGGCGGTAGGCATCGATAAAGGCGTCGTCCACCCCTTTGAATACGCGGTCGCCTGATGCGAGCATCTGCATGAAACTGGTAGCGTAGGGGCCGGAGTCTCCTCTGCGTCCCAAAAAGTATATGTGTCAAACCAAATTCACAGCAATTACACTATAAATCATAAGATGGACAACGACGACTTACGATTGCTTGTTCTGAGGGATCCCCTTCACACGGTTGTACTTGAACGGCTGAGGCAGTTTCCCTGCATGCTTGAAGTGCAGCTCTTGGTGGCCATTCATCAGTGGGCGCAGGGTGTGCATGATGGGCTTCAGAAGGCCGGGCATATGTCGCTCAGAAGTCAGACGAGTATCCAGATCATACACACGGACAGTCCACTCGACCGGGTCGATCTTCAGCGCAACTCAGTGGTTGTCCTTCAGATTCCAGGGGGCCAACACGCGGTCGACGCTGGCCCAAGGCTTCGGACACCGCTTAGGCAACATACCGCTGAAGTAGTATTCCAACTCCTCGTCGACGTTCATGCCGGTATGTCTCTACAGCAGTACCCCGAAGTAGGGGTCGACGACTGCGACGCCTGCGTACTTTGACTCGCTGGCTTCCTCCTTTCGGAGGATGCCGCATGCTTGCTCGATATGCTGCAAACAAGGAACACGTGTCTAGTCAACAACAAAATTGTCATGTTATCGGAGCACGGGTGGATGGACATTAACTCTGAGCCCACCATTTTCTTTGGCGTTTTCAGGTCCCCGAAGAATTCCCTCTGGAGGAAGGTGCCCATCACTGTACGTGCGGGGTCAGTCCCTTCGGCATCATCGATGGTCAACCACACGGAGAAGGCGTCCACGTCGGCCCTGGTCGTCAGGCCCAAGGCCACGGCGTCAACCCCCACAATGACCTTCTTCCCCTTGGCGGCCTGCGGCTTCTTTTCCTTGTTCCCCTTCTCGACACGCGGCTTCTACACCGGCTGAGTGACTTCGTGGCCATCTAACGTCACAGGCGCTCGCCTCACCCTTCCCCCCTTACGCTGAAGGGGAACGACGGCCTCATCATGCGCCTCCTATAGTGGTAGACATGACACAAACTTAAAATAACATGACAGATACGTCCCATCACATGACAGTACCATTAACACGACCTACCTCAGGGGTTGTCTGTGTCGTGGGTGCTTCTGGATCGGAGATGGTCCTGATACATGACAACAAACAGTTATTGACATGACAACTAACGGACTTCACATGACACTGGGCGTCAGATAGCTTACCTCAGCGGTTGTGACGGTGGTGGCTGCTACTGGCTCAACATCGGTCGCTCTTACCATTTCCCCTTGCCCTGTGCTATCAGTCTGACTCTTTTCCTTCAACACTTCGTCATCCTATGCAAATATGCGAATGAACTTAGTGTCGACACCATTGTCAACACTGACATCGCAGTACGACAGGGATGACTTACCTGTATGGTGGGTGTTTCTTTGGGGGGTTCTTGTGGATCAGCATCCTTCTCCATTTCGGTGTCCCCATGGACTGATCCCTTATTCTTACCCATCTCCTTCAGATTATGAGTTTGTGTCACCTTCATTCACAAAACTGACATCACGGATTCAGTTAGAGTACTTACTTCAGAGGTTGTCTTGGTGGTTTCATCTCCATCTGCATCGGTACCCGATTTCTGGCCCATTTCCTTAACAGTTTCCTCACCCTACGCAAATATGGGAATGACGTTACCATGACGCCTATATTGTTATACATGACGCCTATATTGTTATACATGACGGTTATGGATACTGACATGACAAATTGAACATCTTACCTCCTTTGATTGCAACTCAACATCTTCGGTTTCCTCCCCATAAGTTCCATGCATGTCCTGCGAGTGTGTCACCTCGTCCTCGCCTCGCTTCTTCCCCCTCACCACCCTTCTCAGCTCCTGCATCGCCGCCTCAATCCTTTGTATCCTCTCGTTAAACGTTGCCATTATGCTCGTCCCCAGATCATCTATCTTAGACAAAATCCTTGACACATCCACTTGGGTAGCTGTCGTACTTTCCTCACCCTGCGTGCCTGACCCGGATGCTTTCGTCGTGCTCGGCCCATGTTTCGCTTTATACTCCACCACTAGGTCGTCGAAGAACTTATCCAGCTTCTCTGTCACGAACATGGCCTCAAGGATAACCCCCTTCCTCACCTCCTCGGCATCCGGGAGGAGGACTGTCCGAACAACGTCCACCTCGTCGAACATGCCCAACTCGTCCTTCGACTGCTGGATGAGGGAGGCAAGAGAATCGTACATGATATTGTGCTCTTTCGACTTATACCGCAGGCACCGAGGGTAGATTATGTCGTCGTTGGTGGCAGCAAATTGTCTTGCAACTGGGCGCAGAGCCTCGTACACCCACAACTACAAACAAAAAAAAACCAGGTGATGACATGTCGACACTTTGCATTTAATCATGTTCAGTTTGCATTTTACAATGCACAATGCCTATGTCCAGTTACCATGACTCAGTGTCCAGTTTAAATCATTATTTGTCATGTGAGCTTTATTTACATACCTGGAATGCAAGGGGGAAGCCGGCTAACAAGTACGACGGGCGAGAGCTGCTGACCCCGTGTTGGAGCTTGCGCTCAACAGCCCGGTAGAGGAACTCGTGGGTTCGTTCGTAGCACAGTCGCCCCCACGGGTAACGCAAGGACGCCTCAGTGTCAGACACCATGTTCACAACCCACCCTTGAATATAGTTGCGGGGTTCCTTCGCAAAGAGCACCGCCTCCACCAGCATTATGAGCACGAACTTAAAGCGCTTGGCGGCAGAACGCTCGGACTTCATCGCCATTTTGTACTCCGTCTCGAAGTCCTCCATCCTTATCTTCTCCGCCCCTAAGAACTCTAAGCAGGCAGCCTTGTCCGCCTCAGTGTCCATGGTCCACAGCACGTTTAACGAGCACTTTAGTCCGGTCACTAGCGCCAACTCCACGATGGAGAACCGGACTATGGACCCCTGGATCATGTACCAGGTTTCATGCTCCTTTTTTCGACCGTAGCTGCCACTGCAGGACGTAGTGGACTAGCTGTGCTGAGAACTCAACTTTGGCACCGAGCCTCGCAATGCCGCCAAACTGGCTTTCATACAGACGCTTCTAGTCTGAGGCGGTCAGGTACCGGTCTAGCATTAAAAGGACCTAGGGCTTGGCGTATTGGTTGCACCTACACTTGAAATGCCGGTCCTCGGGGACGGCATATATCGCCTGCACAGTGGGGTGGAATGTTAGAGCGACTCATTTGTAAAACATTCTACCCTTGATCGACACTACCCAAACCATACCTCGCCTGTTGTCGGTGTCTGCGTTATCCTTCTTTCTCCTGAACCACCCATGTTCTTGTTTGATACCCTGCAGGTTGGGGAGCAATACTTTAGCATTCTACAAACATTTGCACATTATCATCACACCAGTCACAATGCACATGACGGTAAGTTCATATAACATGTCATCTGACCATTAAAACATGGCAGAAACCGTATCTTACCCTATACTTATCACACTCCAAGTAAATTTCTAGCCTCACCATATCTTACCCTATACTTATCACCTGAGCATTGTAACCATTTTATAGCTTCCACAAAATATACGTCGCGCAAGTTTGCATATAAAAATGACAGGAAACCTATTAAACATGCCAACTAAATATTTAAAACATGACATGTTACAATGTAATATCATTTACATTCAATAACTTGTTCCTGAAATTTTTTTAACCACATAAACGTTTCCCGATTTCCCTCTATCTATAAAAATCTATCCAATTTCCCCAATTCCCACATTTTCCCCAATTTCCCAAAATTCACACAATACATGTGTCGATTTCCCCTAATTTGCTTCCCCATTCAAGGCCTTTACCATATCATCATGACAATGGTACTTCCCTTCTCTCCCCGTCGCGAACACCCCCCGTTCCCACATTTCCACCCATTGTTTTCATACTTGACGCCGGTTACATCCCACATGACATGGGCGGATATTCCACCCGTTCTTTCATCCAATTGCAAACCATGGCAAACAAATTAGGTTCTTCAATTGGTCCCTTCTCCTTTCAATTTCTGCAATCGGTACTAAATCGGTAGAGTTAGGGTTTACTTACTTGAAAACCGTTGGTCCCTCTCTTCTAAACGCTGTCGGGGTCGTCTTCTACACGTTGTCGGGTTTACTTGCTTGCAAACCGCCGGCTTCTTCTCCTCCTTACTCCCAGGTTCGACTTCTTCCTTGGGCTTCTTCTTCTCCTTTCTCGTATCTCGAATGGCGGTTTCGTGCCTATTGCCTCCCTCCTCTCTGTTTTACACACAGTTGGAAGTGACAGGTTTTTAAAAAACTGCCCTCTCTCTCCTCCTCCCTCCCACGCTCGCTCACTCCCTTATTTAATTACCCCCAACCACCGGTTTGAACCCCATTCTTTCAATCGGCCGCCTTGTAATTTTTTAGGGAGGGGGGGTCTAACCCTTGCAATTTGAACCGGTTAGTGGGTTAGGCGTGCAAACCAAACCGGGGCAAATGTCATTTCCTTCAATTCCCTCAAATGATAGATCGTATGTAACATATGACATCTTCTCCTTATCTTAATAGTAATAACCAATCAAAACAAAAATTATCTCCACCTTAATCAATTTTAAGATAATAGTTTTTGATAACTCCCTCCCTTGATGAAAATCGGAATAGATGCTTCAAAGGCTTTGACAGGATATTTGTGTCAAAGGCCTTGGAGCATTAACAGTTGATGAAATACAAAACCTATCTTAATTATTCGTATATTATTTTATCTTATTATATACTTCCATTATATTATATATATATATGTATGCCTAACCATTTCAGGAAGTATATTCGAGATTATATCCTTCCTTAATACATATTGAGGAGATGAGTTCAAAATAGATCATGGCGTTCGAAGTGTCCATATATAGAAGATTGAAGATCAAACTGATTCGAAGGAGCCGTTGGAGATCTGGTGGTGAAGATCCTCACGCTCCATGCTCTTTTATAAAGGAAAGGAAGGAGAAGACAGAATACACAAGTGCTACACGAGTTTCATTCATTCAAGCGATCTGTCTTCCAAGTGTCTCTCTGCTAAGCGCTCAAGAGTTTGTTGTTTATTTCAAAGCCTTTGAGAGTCACTGTGAGCTTATAGGATATATTCATTTCAAGTGTTACTCGAGAGTTTATAACTCGGGAAGTTGCACTAGGCTATTGATTTGCGAGAGTTAGAGGATTGTATTAGATAGCTGAGAGAGGTGGGGCTCTTCTAGATTGGTCTAGGACTCCAAGGGAACGTGAGTTGACTAGATTGCAATTGTATAGGAGAGAGGCTTCTCGGTGAGCTATTAGGATCCTAAGCTAAGCAATCAATAAAGCCTTTGAATCCTAGGGTTGTGGAAGAACCCTAGGCGAGGACGTAGGCCAAGTTGTGCTGAACCTCGTAAACAATTACTCGTGTTCTTTACTTATTTGCTTTACCTTATTTCCACACTTGGTTCGATTGTCTAACTTTGTGATTCAGGTTTAATCTCAAAGGTTTTGGTACAAGCTCCAAAAGTCTCGAGACTTTCTGCGAAAAACGGGCATACTCTATTCAACCCCCCTTCTAGAGTATTTCTTATTACATTGTTTTTATATTATCGAACCTTCAGTTTTCATAAGTTTTTAGACATAGATATATTTTGGAAAGATTTTACCCAATTTTGTAAGATTTTTATAATAGTTATATAAAAATTTGATAATACTTTCAATATATTAATGAGAATCAATTATAATTTTATTTAAATTGTTTAACAATTCAAAAGTATTGAAATAAATTAATTAGCTCTCTGAATGGGTATTTATAGTAAATTTATTTAAATTGTAAAAAAACTGCACACGGTGCGGGTACTGAACTAGTATCTTTTATATTTAGATATTTATCTCCTTATGGGTATTTTCCTATTTACCCTAGGGATTTTTAATATTAGATAGATTTATTTTTATTACTTTTATTATTGACTTTCCTTGGTGAGCAATGATTAATCTACTATAAATAAAGCCCCTATGCCTAAGATTTTATTCATTCAAGCAAAGTCGTCTTCGGACACAAGTAGTTAGGAGGAAGAGGAGAAGGAAGAAGACGATTGAATGGTTATAAGTTTGAGTTTTAGTTTAATATTAAAGTTGTTTTATTTTAGCATGTTTTGTTTCTAATTCTCATCTTCTAGGGTTTGCGTGAGCCCAACGATAGATATGTGGTTTGATTTATAAATTCATTATTTTGTGTGTCTTTATCATCATCTATCTATGTGTTTAATCCTTTGTGAGAGTTGAGGAAATTCTATATTTGGAATTATGAAGTGAAAGTGAATTGATTGGGAATTTGGATAGTAATTAGAGTTTATTTGCGAGAGCCTACTAATCTAATTAAAGAGCCGACTAATCCTAAATCCTAATTAAGAAAAGGTAGAAACAATTAGGTTTTTATGCGAGAGCCTCTATTACCTAAATTGTTGGAATTTGTGAAAGTCGATTCTTTGATATAAAGCATGCTCTTTTATGTGATTCATAATCTACACGTGTCCTTATTGTTATAGTGATCCCTTACCTTGGAAGTTTGCATTTTTATTATTCTATTTTCCTTGTTTTAAAGTTTCTGCACATACACCCGAGATCGACTACCATTCCCTCTCCATCCCTCGACATCGACTAAGTCTCAATCGACATCGACAGCAACCCCCGCCACCTATTCCCTCTATTCCCGAACCCCAGAAACGACTAAACTAGAACCGCTGCCTTCTCTCATGAGGACGAACCTGACTCCACTATCCTATAGCGGGGTCATAGTGCAGTCTTGACTACAAATTTATTTGGTCGAAAAACTCTCTCATCACACTTGTTTAGGGATAATACAATGTGTGCGCTTCTTGTGATTTATCAACTATTCGGCAAGTTCAGGGTCACTATTTGACAAGTTCATAGTTTCTATTCGTTGATAATAAGGAATTATTCATATGTATGTGGTTAATTAGATGTGGGAAATCAAGAATTGCATTTACATACTCTTTCAACTTAGCGAATAATTACTATCAACCTAGCAAATAGTTGAAAAATTGACCAACCCTTTTCCTATTATCTAAATGATAACTTCTATTTACAGACGAATAATAACGATCAATTTAGCGAATAATTACTATTAACCTAGCTAGCGAATAGTTGCAAAATTGATCAATCATTTTGATATTATTTAAACGATAACTACTCTTTACACACGAATAATAACTATAAGTTAGCAAATAATTAATATCACCTTATGCAATAGTTCAAACAGTGCACCATACAAAAAAAAACGTTGCCCTACCAAAAAAAAAACGTTACTCCACAAAGTGGTTTTGAAGTTCAGAGTCATTATTTGTTGATAATATGAATTTATTCGGTAATTTGTTCTTCATTATTCATCGAACACACAATGCAACCAAAATCGCCTCCTCCAAAAAAAACGTTACCTAAAAAAAACCAACACACGCGATTCCTCTTCAGCAATTTGGCTATCAAAGTGGTGGAGCCTACTCTTTTTTATTTAAATAAAAAGAGAAAGTCTCATTTAATCTCACTCATCCATTTCTAATCAATCAAAGGATCAGATTTGTTAACATTTAACACCGTATGATTTGTTAAAATTTGATCCATATATATATATATATATATATATATATATATATATATATATATATATATATATATATATATATATATATATATAATACTAAAACAACTGTTGTAGATGCCATATGACAACAATCCCTTAAAAATAGGCTATGTGGCAGCTTTAAATTTAAAATGACCCCACTTTTGATTAAATGATAAATTGTATGTTTATTACTACTTCGTATATTATTCATATTTAAATTATTTTTATTAAAATGTGAACATTATTTTTATTTTATTTTTTATTTGTTAAAAATAAATAAAGGAATAATCAACTAATTGTGTAAGATATGCTAATGAAATATAAAATTAGTTCACAATTTTACTGATACTATCTCATTTTCATCATAAGATGTATATCATATAATGAGATAGTCCATTTTGAAAAGACCTATATTTGTTTTATCATATTCTTTCTTTAATATAATGGAATTGAAGGAAACTTCATATGGAGATCTCTATCATCGATCTAAGATCAAAAAGTCAAATAATTCCAACAGTTTCATGCAATGTCATTGCATCTCTAAAATGAAAAGGTTATGTAAAAATTAATGTATGATATTGTATATAATTAGATTTTAAAAATGGAGCGTGCCTTGTACACGGGAATTGTACTAGTTAATAATACTAAAGTAGATGTTACTCATTCCACATGGCAGTTTTATCTTAAAATTTGACTTACATGGCAACTTAATATCAATCGTAGCCCAACTTTAATTATTTAATTTAATAGGTTGAAGATAATGACTCCATTTTAAATTAGTTAATTGTAATTATTTGTGGGTTCATCTGTAACAATTAGAAATTAAATAAATAAATTTTACAAATTATAAATTTGATAAATATTTTCTCCTGACCGATATACATGAATCAAAATAAGATAACAAAATAATAAATTTAAACGAAAAAAGTACCATATCTCCACCTATATTCCTATAAATATCAATCTCCCAAACCTAATTGATCTCAGTATCTCACCCATCTTCCCAAATAACCAATTACGCACATGATTTTATTTCTACCTCTTCCTACATGATTTTATATATACCTCTCCCTACTTGATTTTTCCAATCATCATAGTTTTTAAGGTTGTATTTGGATCATAGATAGTTGGCTTTTACGCTTAAATTAGTTGTGTGGTACGTACTGGTATGTGCAATTTATCTTTAATACTCCCTCAGTTAAGAAAACATATCGTTTTAGAAGTAAGATCTTGTTAAGAAAAACATGTCATTTTTGATATTTTGGTGGTCACTTTTCAAAATTACTCTTGTAATGATTAGAGATTTGTTAGTTGTATTACATAGTTTTCAATAAAGTAAAAAAGTAAGGTAATAATTAGGGAAATGTTTTGGATACCTCCCTGGTAGACTACCACCATGAGGTGGAATCCTACTTGGCAATAAAGTGGGTTTTAGTGTTCAACATTGTTAAGTCATTATTAAAAAAAAATTAAACAAATTACTGCTATCATTAATGAATTCTGAATTGTTGACAAGTTCCAATGTGAGTTTAATTAGTAGTATGTAGTAGTATAATAATTTGGCCGGTGTCCAAATACGGAGTATTAGAAAAGGAAGAAGGCTGCCAACAACACCACCAGGCAACCGTCGCCATTGGGATCTTGCCGCCGGTGCCTCGCTCACCTCCTCCTTACTTTCCGTCGTCCGGAAACTACAATTTCATCTGATTTTGCTTCAATTTTTTCCGAATTAAACACCATAACTTCTCTTCTTCTTTTTTTTCCCCAAATAAACACCCTAATTTCCATCTAATCCTTCAAACTTTCTAATTTTTTCCCCAAACTAACAACCTAAAATCTATTTAAATAATAATAGGATTACTTATATGAATTTTATAAACCCATTTGTAAATCAGTCCGGATGTGGACGAAGACGACGACCAAAGCCAAGCACTACTCTGAAGCAAAGCCGTAAGCCGGTGGTGCGTTAGGATCCGATCTACCTATGGGCAGAGAGGACGAACTCTAGGGAAGCAATTAACCCGAGTATTGGAGACGCCACGATACACACTACCACGACCCCAACCTATCCCTACTATGACAGCTAGAATCAAATCCACAAAGAAGAACACCAAGCCACGTCACGGAGGTGTCAATCAGGCGGGTCGAGTTCGGGTTCAGTTAGTCGGGTCATTCGGGTTTCGGGTAATGCCTAATAATTTGGTCATTCGATTGGGTCGGGTTCGGGTTTCGGTCATTCGGGTTTCGGTTATTCAGGTTTAGATTGTCTCGGGTTTCGGTTGTTTCGAGTTTGGATTGTCTCAAGTTTTCATTATTTCAATATTCATTTTTAAAAAATTATTAGAATGTATCTTAAAGCTCGGAATTTTCTAACATTATAAACACAAATATAAAAGCACAATATAAAATTTGATATTTTATATAGAGATGATTGGAGGATTAAGACCCTCTTCCATAATTTCTTTAGTTAATAGACCCCATAATAAATATTTTAAATATATAGACCCTTTTGTTGGTGTTATTACTTGTTTACCCTTAATTGTTTTAGTTTAATAAAAAAATTAATATACTTTAATCATAAAATTGAAAACTATTTTTAAAAATAGTTAAAGATAATTATATATTTTTTGAAATTCTACATTAATATAATACGAGCATGCACTAATTTATAGCATAACATATATATATATATATATATATATATATATATATATATATATATATATATATATATATATATATATATATATATATATTGATATTAGCTTTGTTTGTAATATTTACATATGCGATTAGAATAATCAATTACAATACATTTACAATAAATATTATATTTTCGGGTTCGGATCGGAAAAAAAAATTCCGGGTCAAAATTTTCGGGTTCGAGTTGTGTTTTGACATGTCTACCCCCACCTAATAGTTTCATTCCTATAGTTAATTGAGGGTTTAAAAATAAAACTTTCGGATGATTTAGAGTTGGGGTAGTAATTAATTGAAGGTTGAAATTAGTTGGGGGATGGGAGTAATTAAAGATAAAGTTACGTTTTTTTTCCCAAGGATGACTAACTCCTTTCTTTTTCTTTTTCTTTCAATTTGATGACATGGCAGGGGTGGTAGACCACCACCCCGGTATGCCAAACATGGTCCTAATAATTAGAGATATAAGTGTATTTTTGTTTGCTTTTATTTGCTTTCTTAAAAAATGTACAAATGTCTAAAAAATGTACAAAAAGTAAGGTAATAATTAGGGGTATAAGTGTAATAATTAGGGGTATAAGTAAGGTAGTTTATTTGCTTTTAGGGGTATAACCGTATAAGTGTATTTTTGTTTGCTTTTATTTTTGTTTTTAATTAACGGATGGAGTATTAATTATTGTATATTTCTATGCATATTTTAATAGTATGGTTATTAATTTTAAGGTAGGTTGAAGTATATGGATAAGGATTAATTTTGATTCATTATATTCTTTCAACCTCTATTTATAATATATATAATATATAATATATAATATATAATATATAATATATAATATATAATATATAATATATAATATATAATATATAATATATAATATATAATATATAATATATAATATATAATATATAATATATAATATATAATATATAATATATAATATATATATATATATTAAATCAGTATTATTTTTGTGAAATTTAAGTTCACGCATCTACAATCTATCTATACATATATTAAAGAGGGAATTGTAGTAAATAACCATCTATCCGAAAAACTTTACACATGTAACCCACTATCCGAATATATTTGCAGAGGTTAACCCTCTCTCTGCAAAAAATTGCAGGCCAGCCGGTTAAAACAAAACTTGCTAACCGGTTAAAACAAAACGAATAGAGAGGAAAGGGAGGCCGGGAGGAGGGAGGCCGGGAGGGGCCGGAGGGGTTGTAGTGGCCGAGGGAGAGGTCAGAGAAGACAAAGAGAGTTAGTGAAGGAACTTCTTGTTTGTTGGCTTCCACCGGAAAACCCCTTCGCTCCTCCTCGAGATGCTCGACAGAAGAGAAAGCCTCGTTCGATTGATCGGCAAACGTCATCGATTCCTCCCCAACCGCCACCGCCTCCTCGCTTCCTCTGTCAAAGTCATCTCTCTGTTTGAACTTTTCACTAGCCCAGACCACCCAGCACCGTCGGCACTTCACCATCTGTCTCTAGCCCTCTATGGTATCATAAGGGAATCCAATCCGATCTCAGGAGATCGATGACCAGCTCGTTGACGGCTGAAGTCGACGGATGATGAAGAAGGCCTTCATACGCTCGAGGAATCGCCCAAGCCACTAGGTGATGATTTAGCCGAGCCTGCGCTTGCAAAAGAAATCATCAATTCGACCGCTTACCAAGTGTTCGACAAAATGGTTGCACCAATGGGGAGCAGGGAGATCGAGGTTAGTATGGCAACTGGTGAGATCGTTCAACCAGGAAGCATCCCGACAGGTAACTCTTGTAATTATCGGGACCAAATTCTGTCACGTATTCGCGAATTAGGGAATGTTTATGTTCAGACAAATGATGGTGATGAGATGTTGTGTTTCGATCCGGGAGGACTGTTTTTTATGACTGGTAGCTATGGTTTGTTGGAGGTGTTGCCTAGGTCTAGAGGCCAGGGTCCTATGGTTGCAAAGGAATCCATCAGTGAGGTCGCTCACAAAGTGTTCGACAAAATGTCTGCACAAATGGAGAGTGAAGAAATCAAAATTAAGAGTGATCTGCCTAAAGAAATTGATGAGAGCATCCAACCGAAAGGGATAGTTGCAGGTAACTCTCTTATTGATCTAGTTACACCTGTTCTGATAAGTGATGAGAATCAGCTATTGGGTTTCGATTTGGAAGGGGTGAGCGTGACTGATTTGTGTCAATTGCAGTCTGTTTGTGACCTTGGAATTGTAGAAAAAGGGATTGAAGTTATTATTGTTGATTTTATTGTCCCAAGTTTGGTTGCACATTTGAAGGGTGGTAGAGATTATTTGATTGTTGCTAGGCATGGCTTGCTCAAGGAAGTGCCCAAGCCATTGGTTGATAATCATGTTGTTACAAAAGGATTCACTAATTTGTTTGCTAGCCAGTTGCTCGAAGGTGATATAGCTGATAGTTTTCATGTTCTGACAAGTGATCAAATGGGTTTTGATCCGGGAGGAGACTTCGCTATAGCTAATAGGGATGAACTGCAGTCATTTGATCCGAGAGAGAATCCTATTGATGACATGTTAATGTATGTGCTTTTCTTGTGTCATGTACATCGTATTTAAATGACATGTTAATAGTAGTTCATATCATGTACATCGTCTTTGAATGACAAGTTCGAATTTCCCATAATTAAAAAATGCGTGAACCACATACTCAATTTTCCTTCCTTTTCTTCGTTTCTTTGCTTCTAATCCTCAATTGAAGATGATTGTCATTGTTTGATCTTTGAGTTGAAGATAACATCTTAACAGTTTTGATAGACTGTAGTACCTGCAATTCAACAATTTTGATAAAATTTACTTGAAAATAATGAAAACAATTTTGATAGACTGTAGTACCTGTAGTTTTGGGCAATAGACATGTTTTTTTGTTTCGTGTTTGATTTAGTAAGTGTAGACATTGATAAGTTGTGTGAAACTGGTCAGTATATTTTTATTTGTGCTTATGTTATCATTCAACTGGTCCACATGTCATGTCAGTATTGGCATCCGTCATGTATAAGGATATATGCGTCATGTTAATTAGTTAACTCTTTATCAACAAACACTTCTTTCTGACTAGCTGCTTAGGAGATGATGAGGCACCACAAGAACTTGAAGCATGCTTCAACTTGTATATGTTTCTTGTTGACAGATATGGAGATTGGGTGGTACTAGGACTTCAAATCACAGGAAATCTCAAGAACTTGAAGCATGTAGTTTATCTAATGTAATTATAAACATTTGATTTCAAGTATGGGCCTCGTTTTGATTTATGTATATGTATTTACTTATGAATTGGAGTAGAAATACAAGGCATCTGATGTCAAAGAATAATATTATGCTATTTGCTGGTTTTAATTGGTGTATGTCATGTCTGAATAAATAGGTGACATGTTGAAACGTTTTGCTGTCATATAGAAATGAAAAATTAAGGGTTGAATGACATGTTAATTATTGTAAGAAAGTTTCTTGCTTCCAAGTTGAATCATCACTACAAGATAATTAAAGCTCTTGTTAGAATTGGTTAGTGCAGTTCCTTTGTTCCCACTTCCCTTAGCAACCGTATGCTTATATGCCTCCTTCGTTTGAGATGCTTTAATCTTTGCAAGCATCTGAGAGCAGCTTGGTCGCTTCTGTTATACAGAAGAAACAATAGTGAAAAATGGCCATGGCTAACTAAATATGAAATACAGATGTCACGAGTTGAAGCATAGCATATTGCTATACCATGTTCAAGGAATGAACACTGAGATGTTCATATAGACAATAATTGATAGTGCCATGTAAACATAAACACCTTTCATAATTGTTTAAATTTCAACAATAGAAGTTACCAAGGAAGGATGATAGAAAGACTCATACTTCTTTAAATAACAACGAAATCAATTTTAACAACTCAAATTCCTAATGTGATAACAGGCTAAGATGAGAAGGGATGTCAGTACCTTCAGCAATCATCCAATGAACCATTCGACTAACATAGTTACTACTTTTGGGTCAAACAAGTTTTATGACAGAATTACTCATTGCACAAATTTACACACAATACTCATTAGGCAGCTGCAGTGTGTATGTGATCGGGAATTTACAAACAAGTTTTGGTTCAGGAACACCAAGAACTCTTTCATTTCTTGGATAGACAAGTTTTGGTTCAGGAACACCAAGAACTTTTGGGTCAAACAACCTGTCATGTTAAAGGGCATAACCTGTCTTGTTAATAACATTACCTGTCATGTTATTTTCTTTTATTAAAGAGAAGAGGATCGATCTGCATCACCTGTCATGTTAAAGTTTATAACCTGTCAAGTTAAAGAGTATAAACTGTCATGTTATTAGCATTACCTGTCATGTTATTTTCTTTCATTAAGGAGAAGATGATCGATTCGCATTACCTGTCATGTTAAAGGTTATAACATGTCTTATTAATTAAAGAGTATAACCTGTCATGTTAATAGCATTACATGTCATGTTATTTTCTTTCATTAAGGCAATCTTTTCACAATCGATATCTTTTTTAAATGAAGATTATTGAAATGAAGATTTTAACATCTCAATTTCTCTATAATCCCGCACCTACCAGATTATTGAAATGACTAAGATGGAAAGCAAGTCTCATTTGAAGAGGGTTTTTAACCTGGAATTCATCTTCCATGTGTGTTGAATTCATCTTAAGATGTGTTTTTAACATGACAGGTAATAGGCTTAACATGTCACCTACGTCACTTGACATGACACTAATGTAATCAATTGAAGATAAAACCAACTAAAAATCAGGTAACAAAGAAAAATTTTAACATAATTTTATATTAGCCTATGCGGAATTTGAACCCGCATCTTTGTGCATGAGTACATCGCTCTTCCATTTGACCTAATAGGCTAACATTGTGATGCTATCAGTGTTCTAAAAATCGCGCCGAGGCACCGCCTGGGCGGCGCCTAGGCTCTAGGCGACAAGGCACCTAGGAATTTTTAAGCCTAGGCGGGCCTCTAGGCGGTAATCCGCCTAGGCACCACCTAGTCCTGCCTAGGCACCGCCTAGACCCCGCCTAGGCCCGCTTAGTCCCGCCTAGGGGACGCCTAGTCCCGCCTAGCCCGATGATTATTAAATTTTAGCTTTTAGGCATGTGATTAATCAACTTAGGGTTCTGTTATCCCCATGTTGGGATGTATTTGTTTTTTAGTCGAACCTATAGTTTTGGATTTTAGAAGGTTTAGAGTCGTTAATCGGACGCCTACTTTTGCATTTATTTACTTTAATGTTAGTTAAACACGACAAATTTTGGGTTTATGAGTGATATTATGGATTATTATTACATTATATGAATTATTTACATGTGTTATGCGTTAAAAAATACAAGAAAATTATTAAGTTTGTTCCATGTCCGCCTAGGCGCCGCATGGGCACTCGCCTAGCTGCCTAGGCGCTAGGCAGCCACCTACCGCCTAGCGCATTTTAGAAGATTGGATGCTATATATTGCTATTCACTAATACTTTACCTCTTCTTTCACAAAACTACCAAACGCAAATAAATTAGTTGTTGACAACAAAAAGTTTTACTGTATGTAATAAACTTTTGAGGAGCCAAGACACATGAGATGGCCATTGACTTCCTACCGCGAATGGTCAGCATACATGACACGAAATGGAAGTTGTTAAGGTTTCATAGAACCTGGAAGGTAAGCACAACAACAACATTGTGATACGTGTCTCCATTGAGTTGAGAAACATATATCTAAACTCTTTCATTTCATCAATTCTGTAATTTGCTCCTTTCTCTCCATAAATTCATCTTCCGAATCTGACGAAAGGTACTGATCATCGTACCAATCACCGCTGGCAGTTATCACTTGTCCTAGGTCTTCTTCCCCTTTAGATTCATTAATTTCTTGCATAACCTGAGAAGCCTTACTCACAAGTTTCCTCACTTCGTCGACCTTCAATCTTCCAAATGTTCTAGATAATTTTCTTGTACTTGTACTTTGATTATCCCCTTTCTGCGCATCAGTTTGAATTACATTGCCTATATAGAGAAGCCAACTGTACACAAGAATTAAAAAAAAGAAACAAACATTGAAAAAACAGGTGAAATACAATGATTTTTTCGATCATTTTCATGACAACAAGGCTCTCACTATGAATGCTCTAACTAGGTCCTTGAACTAATATGACTACTTAAAATTCTCACCACTCATTATAAACGCTAGCAAAGTTAGCAAACCTCATCTTGTTTGTTACATTACAGTATATGATAATCCATGTTTCTTGAACCCATAATTGCTTTCAACTAATCACTTAATCAGGTATGACAAAATACAATATCTGGTTTGAGCACTAGACATTATTCCAAATAAATCAGCATATCAATCTTATCTTCAATGAAATTACTCAGCAGCCACATTGCAACTAGAAGTGATTAAGAGAAATCACTTTACTTACTTATCAGCTAGTGTAATCAGCTTAAATACTGAAGTTTGGGAATCAAAATTCAACAAGTTCCCACTAACTATAAATATAAAAATAAACTAGCTCATGTTCTAAGTGAGTTGCTCGGATTAAAGAGAGCAGGTTCTAAGTGATTTGTACTTGCACAAGCAAAGCAATATCCCTCCAGGTTGTGTTTTATACTCTTTCTGTCTCTCATTAAGGAGATTCAGCTCATACAAAATGGACATATGTGCATAGTGAGTGAGAAAGAATCAAAGTGTAAAAAATAATGAGTAACACTTCACCTTGATCTGCAATCCTCTAGCATAAGACCGACTTTTATCTTCTTGGACAATTCCACAACTTCAGTATGACTAAGCAACTCATCACTCATCAACCTAATGGCCTAATCACGGGACAACAGACGACATAAGAAATTTGGTTTCTACTTCCAAGTGTTCTTTCTACATGACACTTACTATAGTTTTACATGACACTTACTTTAGTTTTACATGATGCCCAAATCTCTTTTGATACGCCCAAATCTCCTTTCACATCTAGTAGAGACATGGCAACATACTAAATTCTAATCTATCAACATCTGGATTATCACCTAAATTGAAGGATACATCTTCTTTTAGGATTCCATCTGATTGTATTGTAAGGTCTAGATCCAAGCTGGAGAAGAGGATTGCAATTCTTATCAAATATCGTAGCTTTTGCACGCATAACTAAGAACCGTGTCAAGGAGCAACAGACGTGCAATGCAATCAAAACATTGTTGATGAAAGCAATCAGCAGAACCCAAGGTTACTCAAATTGAACAAAATTAGGATTAATTGATTTGCAATGCACACGATTATCCCAATTCAACCAAATGGTGCACAAGATTATCCCAATTCAACCAAATGGTGCAACCAAAACACAACAAATTGCACAATTGTCCAATAAAACAAAATCACACTTTTTACGAGTCACTAAACATTGGATAATAAATGAATTACAAGATAGAGAAGGAAAGAAAGAACCTCTTGATCGCCTTGACGAATTCGGCAGATGAAGGCTGACGCATGCGCTCGAAAAAATCGTGCCACGTTAGCGGCGCCACCGACCTCGACGCCACTAACGGAGATGAAGCCAACCTCCACCACCGATCCTGCGATGGTGCCACGCCCCTGTGCGATTCCAGCTACGCACTGAAGACCGAGAGGGGGTGTGCTGCCTGCTGGCGGGCGGGGGTGTGCGATTGACCAATTTCGCCCCCGTGCGATTGACAAAGGGAGATTGACAGGGGCGTGGCCGGCCTCCACCACCGACCCTTCGATTCCAGCTCTCGCCAAGAGGGGGTGTGATGCCTGCTGGCGGGATCTAGTCGGTGATAGGGAGGGCGAGAGATCCCGGCGGGGTGTGTTGCCTCCGATTCCTACGTTTCCTCTTTCCCCTCTTTCCTTTTTTTTTTCCCTTTCCTGAATCCTCTCGATTACCGGCTACCGCTTGCCTCTTCAACCCGGATATCCGATTTTGTGCAAAAAAATTTCGGATTGGGTTATGCATGCAAACGATTCGGATAATAGGGTTATTTTTACAAATTACCCTATATTAAAACCAATGCATAACATCCTATGTGGCATATTGTGGTTGATTCTAAGAAAATTTTCATAAACTAATATGTTGTCATAGCTTACAGAAAATTATCCAAGCCACAATCTATCTATACATATTTTTTAGTTAATTGACAAAAATATAAATAAAAAATATTTTATAGTCATACTTATCATAAATATTAATAAATAAATATGTAGTATTTGATAGGTAATATTTTATATGTATCTAGATTTTTTTGGTGGAAAGAATTATTTATATCAAAATTAATTATAAGATGATTGATTCAATTATTTTTATTTTAATCGTCGGCAAAAACATAGTTCATACTCACCGTATATGATTCTAAAAGTTAATAAGTTGATTTATGATGGAGATAAATGATTTATCTTAACAATATCAACATTGAGTTGTTATTTTCACATGGCGTGCCTCCCATATGCTAATTTTATTTGCGCAATTTGATAGATTGAAAATAAATGATGACGCCTTATTTAATTATTCTTACACGATATTATTTGAATTTTCAAACTATTTTACTTTAAACCAAATTTGATTGTTTTTGTTAAGCAGATAAAAATCTTATTTGTTAAACAAAAAAATTAAACAATATCATAAGATTGTAATTTTTTTTTTTCAAATTTGATTATTTTCTCATAATAAACACTCATGCAATATGTCTATTTGACATGCAAACGACAAACTAACTCATTTCACACAAATGAAAAAACAATAAAGCAAAGAACTAAAATATGACAATTTAACCTACTATAGTCGGTGATAGAGAGTTAAAAAATATTTTTTATTTAAAGAAATCTCGCACAAGGTGCGGGTTATTGTGCTAGTAGATTATTGAAGCAAAACCCCTTTTTTGCATATGTGTCAGTCTCTCATTCATCTTCTCATTTTCACCAATCATATTTTTTTTCCTTTTTTTTCTCTTTTCACTTGTTTTTTTTTTCATCCTCTCCTTTTTGTATATGGGGTAAGGGAAAAAAAGAGTATAGTTTAATTGAACAAAAAGGATGTCGAACTCTAGACTTATTGCACATGCCAAAAGACGCCCAGCCAACTGACCCAGTATGCCATCATGTTTTATCTTCTTTGTTACAATACTAATACTATCATAATACAGATTTAAATTAAAAAAAGCTAAGCAGTTCGTGTCGGGTATCTGACAAGGGTAAATGTCTTATCTAAACACGACACATTTATAATCGTGTTTTTGCGGTTCGTACCATTTTCGTGTCTTGTCTTTTTCCATTCGTGTCGGACAGTCGTGTTAGGTGTTTTTGGCACCCTATTCCTAATTGCCTTAGTCTTTTACCGTTTTACACTCACAAAGTTAAAACTTATAAGAATTCAAAATTAGAAAGAAAAAAAACTAAATTATATATATATATATATATATATATATATATATATATATATATATATATATATATATATATATATATATATAATTGACAGTAATTAATTGGTATTATCATTATCAAATAATTTCAAATCGATTGATAATTGTAATGTCAACATTATATTTTTGCCTATGGTTACCGAACCAATTTATAGGATTTAACTCGATTAGTATGGACTTGTTCAGTTTTATTGGTAGAATTTACCCAGCCCTGGATGTTGGTATGTGTTGTACGTACACTAACCGTGAAAATGGGCATCTTGTTCATTTGTGATATTGACTTGATATCCATCCACTAGCCTGTCTAATTGGGAATTTACTTTATCAAGTGTAGTTATAACTACTCTCCTTTGCTTTCCCATGGAATATATAAATTCGATGCTTCTCCTCCCCCGATTTCAATTGAATGTTTTGTTCTTATCCATCAAATAACACCAGACCAGATTACACACTTATTTTGAAAATTGTGTTTTGTGTACGTATACATATATGACATCATAATTTATACGTCACTATAAACTTTTTTTTTTGATTAGGTAAAAATTTGAACTATCCAAGCGTATCCTTTCAGGATCTGTATTAGATGTTATATGGACCCCATAAGCAGAGTGGTAAATTTAAGGTACCTGTGTGCAACCTTATATCATGTTTTAGGTAATTAATGATAATTTTGCCTCCCAAGGGCGGGGTATATGAGAAAAGAAAACTTTCCTCATATCTCGTAGGATGACCTGCATATCAGACATAGTCATTTCTGCCTCCCAAGGGCATCTTATATCATGTTTTAGGTAATTAATGATAATTTTTGAGTCACATTCAATGATCATGTGTTGTATATTCAGCTTCTTGGCCTCCATTATTCCTAGTTTTAAAGCCGCGGTTTCAGCCATTAGTGGTGATAAACGCCCAAGACGCTTATATGATATTTGAATGGGCTTACCATTCCAGTCTCAAATGATGATGCCAGCAGAATTCAACCCACTAAGAAGTGACGAAACTATAAACTTTTGTGAATCCAAACAAAATTGTTACTCCTTTTCATAATATTTGTGACTTAACTTTTTCATGCTTTTTCAGAAGGTAAAAGGTCTAAAAAATATTATTTTTTAATAAATTTTTATAATCTCACACTTATTAATAATAATAATAAAAGTGTATTAAATTTTATAAAGTATTTTGAATTTTTTTCAAAATATTTAAAGAAAAATACAACAAAATTCACAAGTTGAAAATATTTACAAAAATATTCAAAATTTGCAGGAGACTTAGAAAAACGCGGTCTAACCGCATTTTATTCACAAGAAGGAAAAATCTGAAGGGTTAAAAAAAACAAACAAAAGAAACGCGGTTTCAAACCGCGTTTTATAACTAATTTTATGTAAAACGCGGTTTCAAACCGCATTTTTACCTATTTTTATTTTTAAATAAAAAAAAATGCTTGAAACGCGGTATCAGGTCGCGTTTCATTTGTTTCAGAGCAAACCAGAAAGAAAGGGGAAGATGGAAGCAAGAGGATGGAGGAGTAGCGGTGGCTGAGAATCTCAGTGAAGCTCCTCGCCGCCTGCGACCTCGTCGGCAGTAACCCCCAACCCTAACTCCCCCCATGTGCAGGTACGTCTCCTCCAGCCACACATTCACTCCGCCTCAATTTTCACAATCCTTCTTCCTTGTCTCACCTTCGATTCGGCCTTCCGGGAGGTTCAATTGCATGTTCCGACAGGTTTTTAGGTGGAATGGGAAAGACACTGGAGGGTGGAAGACAACAATGGAGGGCCTACAAATGAAGAAGATGATGCAGGCCTACAAATGAAGAAGAGACTGGATTTTGACGGTTTTTGCGTGTTCCGACAACCTTCTAGGATGCCCAACGATGGCAATTGGCCAGCCTACAAATGAAGACGACGACGACGGCGGCAGAATGAAGAAGACACTGCATTTTTTCAAGGAAGAAGATGAAGGGCCTACAAATGAAACGCGTGGCCTGATGCCGCATTTCAGGCAATTTTTTTAATTTAAGAATAAAAATAGATAAAAATACGGTTTACAAAATTAATTGTAAAACGCAGCCTTGTAACGCTGATTTATTTTTAATTTTCGTACACACTTGTTCAGACAAGAATTCAATTCTCAAGCAACGATCATTAGTAGAAGCAAAAGTCTCCTACTTTATAAGAATTGTAAGCATATTATGAAGAAAATCAATCATCAATCAATCTATATATATATACATATACTAAAACCGATGCATTGGTGCCTGCGTGGCGGCATGTGAGTGAATTTGCCTACGTGGCAGCACGTGAGCGCGTCTCGCGGAACTTTCTCCCGTCAAAAAGGAAATCTAATAAAAATAATTATTTTATTTTACCATTAACCTATATAATTGGATAGATGGAATATCTTATAAAAGAGTAAATATTATATAAGGAAAAAACTATATCAATATAATTAAACGTAATAGTAGTAATAATAAAAATAATTAATAAAACTAATTTTTATAGTCATACTTATCAAAAATATTAATAGATAAATATGTAATATTTGATAGGTGCTATTTTATTTATATTTAGATTATTTTTTGATGGAAAGAATTATTTATATCAAAATCAATCATTTAACAATTGTTATTTTATATCTATCTATATTATTTTTTGAGGACAAAATAAATAATTAAAACATTATATAGCCATATATGTAGCCACAATCCATCCGTACATAGATATTTTAGTAAACTAATGTAATAAATATATACAACATATTTAATAAAAAAAGAATAATAAAATATTTTTAAAAATCAACTATCTAATTAAATTACATGAGATTTAATTAACCATAGATAAAATTTTATGTAGTACCTTATAAATGTGAATTTTATTTATATTTTGAGAGAATCTAATTAAAAGATATTTAGAATATATATAACCTGTCGAACTAATTTTATTTATATTTATATTATTTTTTGGAGGAAAAAATAATTTATAGTTAGATTAACGCATTCCCCGTACACAGGACGGGATCTACACTAGTTATTATATATAATAAAGGCGAAGTTGGATGAGACACATGTCGACTTCTCCTTAAAAATAGTCGTATGAACCAATCACAATTTTTTTATTAATATATGTATAAGATAAAATTAGACCCAATTTGATTAGATATGATATATTTTTAAAAGATATTAGCCAAATTTAAATATTACTCCATATTATATAAGATAATTTCCCATCTTGAAGTTATTGATATATTTATGAGATATATTTTTGGATTTTATACGTCTATAATTATGACCTATATATAGTTTAGATTGTTAATGTTATTTCGCAATTGTTGACTTCTTTTCACTTTTTTTGGTGTTATTATTGCAGGTTGTTTGCTTCAATTTTTAAACGGTACCTTTTTTTAAGTGTTATTTAATATAAAATTTAGTTAAATTAAAAGAATGAATATATATATATATATATATATATATATATATATGTATATATTACGAGAATTTAATTTAATTTTATATTAATTATGAATGAAGAAGTATCGGAAGAAATTAAGTAATTAATGAATAAACTGATTTTAGTATTAAATTTATTTAAATTAAAAAAAAACCAAGGTTTGCTATTCACACAGTGATTATCTCGCATGTTGCACGGAAAGTTTCCGCAGCTGCGAATCACTGGAGCGCAGAATTGGTGATTGCGAATGCCGAGTGCGCTGATGTGATCCTTCTTCATCCCACTGTCAAAAGCGCGAACGCGCACTACGCGGACGGTTGCGCACCATTTCACCGGCCATGTTCGTACCTCCCTTTCACCATGTCCGTTCCTCTCTTTCACTCCGTTTCCGTTCTCCGCTCCAAACAGATCTTGCTGGTCTGATGGACGGCGCCGCCGACAACCCCGATTCGCATCCCTACACCACCGAATCTTAATTGCTGGCCAGTGACGGCCGGTGTCGTCTCGCCCTCCAACGACGACTCTTGCTAGCGAACGAAGAATGTGCATGGTTGGAGGGCGAGGTAGGCGTGGCCACGGGTCGGACCCGCCGGGTCGACAGGTTCAACCCGCCGGGTCAAGGGTCAGGGTTGGCCGACCCGAACCCTAACCCGTAAATCTCACGGGTTGACGGGTTCGGGTTGACCCGTTGACCCGCCGGGTCGACCCGTTGATCCGGCGGGTTAAATTATTTTAAAAAAAAAATCTTTTTTTTTTTAAAATGACTATTAAAATAAATAAATAAATAATACGTAAAGATTTTATCTTCACAACACATTTTATCACTTTGATATGAAGTGTTAAAAATGTAGGAAGATTATATCTCCATATTAATTCTTTCATCCATAATAATTTCATTGTGTAATGTAAGAGAAAAATATGAGAATATATTTCTCAAACTTCATTTCCAACTTAATTTCCAATGTAGGAAATGTAGGAAACAAGTGAAGTGGAAGAAATGTGGTAGTGGGATACATATATATAGCCCCATGCCTTCTCATTCTAACTCCATATTTTCGATGGGGACAAAGCATTTGTCCCACATTGGAAATGAGGGGAAGGAAGGAAGACTTTCAAGTCTATAAAAGGAGAAGGATGAGGTTTATTTGTCTCACATTGCACATTGCATATTAGTTTATGTATTATTGTGAGTTATTTTAAGAATAATTTACATAATATTATAAATTTATTTTATTAAAAATAAATTTTTCAAAAAAAAAATATTTTGAAAAAGCGGGTTGACCAGGCGGGTCGCCGGATCACGGGTCACAGATCCCCCGACCCTAACCCTGACCCGCTACCCGTCTCCACCCGCCAACCCGTCAACCCGGACCCGACGGGTCGTTAACCCGTACGACCTGGCGGGTCACGGGTTGACCCGTAATCCGTGGTCACGCCTAGGGCGAGGAGTATTACAATCCCATCACTTGCATTAAACTCATAAGAAAAAGAAAAAGGGAGGGAGGGGAGTAATGGCTCCAAATCTTGCTGGTATGTTCAATTGGAAAAAGGGAGAGGATTTTGAGTTATGGAGTACTCTGTATTATACAGGGGAAACAACATTGTAAAGTTCAACCCAGCAAGTTTATTTATTTTTTCGGAGTGGCTATATGCACCAACGACAGGACAGATTTAGGATCCGTCTATTAGAAATTTAAAAAAAAAATACGGACGGATCTAGGATCCGTTCGTTATAAAAAAAATACAGAATTTATTTAGAACGGATCAAGGATCCGTGCTATTAAGTAAAAAGAAAAAAAAAAGGAAAAGTTGAAAAAGGGAAAAAGCTGCAAAAAAGCAACTACTTCATTTGTCTTTTTCTTTTTAAAACTTCCGTCCTCTCTTCTCTCTCCCCTCCCATTTTTCTCTCTTTCTCCTGCCTTTTGCAGCTTTTTGGCTCTTTTTTTTTCTTTTTAATTTTAGTCACACGGATCCTTGATCCGTGATGTGTAATTTTCTCTTCTGCCGGTCAAACGGATCCATAATCCGTCCTTGTAGTGTATATAGAACCTGCTCCCGGTGTATATAGCACAATCCAAAAAGGTGGGGAAACTCATCAAGTATATTATACTTGGGAGTTATGAGTTTGAATTAAATTGCAAGGGAGAGGCTATCAAAAAGGGAGAGGATTTTGAGTTCAACGAGATGTTTTAAAACTCACATCTGGGAAAAGTTCAACCCTGTATAATACAGAGTACCATAAAGTTGTCACCCCCGTCTCGTTTTTTTTAGAAAAAAAAAGAAAGGCAGCCGCGCAGTGCGCATTCGCACTGATCCTTGAATTGGTAAATAAAGAGCGGCCATTCCGGGGTTCGAACCGGGGACCTGTGACTATTATCCACAAGTCCTTTCCGGTGAGCCATTCCGGAATGGTTAACATTCGCACTGATCCGCGTATCCACAATATACAATCGCAATCGTGTAATAGGCGATTAAATGACCGTATTTAAACAAAACTAGACTTCAATTGCGAACCGAATTCCCAACCCACATATTTCGAAACCATCACACAAAACAATTCAAATACTACCTAACAACAACAATGAGTTTATAATTTATCAACTAAGCACTAATCAACTCAAGAATACCCTGAAATTGTTAAAACCTAATTTTTCCCAAATTAATTTCATCCACGCTCAACCCTAAAGATATTAAAATTCCCAAATCATCTCAATGACATCAATTTGATAAGGAAAAATCAAACTAAACAAGATTAAAGATAGAAAAGTTCCAAATTCTTGAAGAACAAGGGACATTTCAGTTTTTTTTTTTTAAACAAAACCAGGGCTTGGGATGTTGTGTTGCGAGTTGCAGGCGCCCGAAGTGGTTGCGAGTGGTGGCTGCAGGAACGATGGAAGAGGCAGTAGGTGGGGGGGTGGTGTTGCAGTGGCTCGAGGCGAGACTACGGGTGGTGACTGGCGGAAGCGAGAGAAGAGGACGTTCGGCTTAGGGTGTGTTTGGCACGGGGTGGGAAGGGTAGGGAGAATGGGTGATTTTTTATCGGGATTGGGGCCTGCGTGTTTGGGAGGGGTGGTGGAGGTGAGGGGGGCTGGGGTGGCGGGAGAGGGAAAACACCCGATTCTATTATCTTCGTTTTCAGGATGGACGGGGTGGAGAAATTTTCCACCCTCGGATAAGCCTTTTTGCCCCCAGCTTTCCAACAGTCGGCGTCCTCCTTCTCCACTGTGTAGTCGTCCTCGACCACCCTCCTCCTTCAACCCACCGTGCTCGACCACCCTCCTCCTTCATCGTCCTCGATGACCCAATCATCCTCCTCCTTCCATGGAGGCATCCACTTTCCATGGCCGCCCGAACACCAAAATCAAAACAACAAGAGATCAATCAATCGACTAAATGGTCATGGTAGAGCACGGATCGTGCCGAGTTGTTCGAGAACTTCCACCCCAGTGATGGCGGCTCGGCTGAGCGGCAAAGCCCTAATTGGAGAGCTATGCAAGGGCGTTCGGGACCAATTGAAAAGTCAGTAAAATCTCAAGCAGATGAAGCAACCTTTGAACCGACCTCCGTCCAAGCAGATGAAGCAAAAATCCTCTCCTCTTTTTTAATCCTCTTCACGAGCGGAGGTGGGGGTTTTCTAGGGTACAGCTCACGCGATTGGAGAGAGGAGTATTGATTCTTCAAGATATGGAGTCAATCTACCTAATCACTCAAGAACACTCAGAATGAAAGAAAGGGAAGAAACTGGATCCAAAAAAGTTGTCACTGGCTTTGCATCAATCATCCAGTTTCAGCTAGCAGTTCTAGAGCATATTTCCTTTGGTTCAGAAATATCCCCTTTTCATTTCTATCTATCTCAATGCCTAAGAAGTATCTCTGATGGAAGGGAAACATCGTTAGATTTCACCTTGCCAAAGAAACCCCCCAAACTAACAAAATAACTAGGAAACTAGTATAGCGGATAAGTAAAGGGTCAAACCCAAAGAGAAACAAGTATTCCAATGCAATGTGTATTTATCAATTTGCAAGTAAAGAGAATATATGAATGTAAATAGGCAATAACGAATATAGATGAAGTACGATGAATTTTAGTAAGAGCGAATAAAAGATAGAAGAAGAGTGTGGTTTCATCTACAATTCGCAACAACGGTTGGTTTTATTCGATCCTTGACTCGGTTCCTAATTATTCAATCTCAATTTGTTATTCTGAC
Source organism: Persicaria maculosa (assembly GCA_963922045.1). NCBI lineage: Eukaryota > Viridiplantae > Streptophyta > Magnoliopsida > Caryophyllales > Polygonaceae > Persicaria > Persicaria maculosa. Next base: position 56,962,758 of record OY998251.1, on the reverse strand, counting down.
TTTGGTTTATATGGATTGACATTTCTCGCGGAGATGACAATCCTTATCGGCAGAAAGGTCGCCCAAACTGTCATTAACCTACACAATCAAGATCATCCTTGCGAACTCACTCAATTATGCTTGCTACAAAAAGGTCTAATTATTCTCGCGAATCAATTGAAACCCTAGCATGATGCAACTCTACACAGATGTAAATCAAAGTAAACTAACAACATAAATCAGTGTAAAGACAATGAAATAAACATGGGAATAATATAGAAATCAAGTCTCACGATTTAACCAACCAAGTCTTGAATTGAAGACAAAACCACAGGAATCCTAGGTATTTATGACGTACCTTGGATCTCTCAACCTCAAATCCTCTAAAGCGTTTTTAATCTAAATTTGTGAATTGTTGAATGAATAAAAGCTATTGAAAATAACCTAATATAGGCCTCCTCTTGTCGGCCAAACCCTAGGAAGAGTGAAGATAAAAGTTCCCATAAAGATAGACTGGGCCGCGTATCGCAAATCCAGAACTAATGACAACGGCGGGCGCCGTGGTTCAGGCGGCGGGTGTCCCCTATACGATTTGAAAACTTCGACAAACTAAACTTGTAACGCACTTTCTGGAGTCATCCTTTGTTTGATTGATGCATATGAATATGCGTTGGAAAGATCATTCCAAGCACTACGATTCTCATGAAGACCTCAGACGCTAGTTCCAACTTCTCAGAACCTTAAGGATGAGGTTTCTCCAAGTTATCCATTTTCGCTCTTGTTCCTTAGCTCTTCTTTGTCCATTTGCTCCATGTTTTCTCCACTTTTCGAGGCCGGATCATAAGACCTACAAATAAACACTAAAAACTGTAGATTTCGAACTTCGAATACCAAATGATCAAGAATATGAATAAGCTTATTAAACATGCAATATGAATACTTAATGCACCTAAGACTACCTACAAATGACCATATAAAATATGCATTATCAATCTCAAATCACCCAGCTCCTTCATTTAAAAATTCTTGTGGAGATGAGTTTTCAGCTTGCTAATCTCATTCTCATCATTCCCTGTGATGATCATATCATCAACATGCACAAGTAGAGCTGTGATTTTCTTCTCATTTTTCTTCACAAACAATGAGTGATCATATTCTGATTGCACAAATCCTGCTGTCATAACTACCTCAGAAAATTTGGCAAACCATTGCCTAGGTGCTTGCTTCAATCCATACAAGGATTTCTGTAGCTTACACACCAAATCCTGCTCAGCTTGATGCTTCATTATCCCACACTTCCCGTGAGCAGCAGGCTGAGAGAATTTGAGAAACTGATATACAGGGGAAGTTCCATGTACACTTCCTCCTCTAAGTCACCATGTAAGAAAGCATTTGTGACACATCTAGTTGTGAGATAAACCACCCTTGAGCTGCAGCTACAACAAGTAAAGTACGCACATATATCATCTTAGCAACTGGTGCAAAAGTCTCACTATAGTCAATTCCCTCACGTTGACTAAAGCCACGAGCCACCAGTCTTGCTTTGTACCTATCTAAGGTACCATCAGCTTTAAGCTTAAGCTTGAAAAGCCACTTTAATTCAGATGACCATAGATTGATGATCTGGACGAGGCACCAAGGTCTAGGTTTTAGTCCTCTCAAGAGCCTCTAACTCAATGTTCATTGCTTGGCACCATTCTTTATAGTGTAGTGCTTCACTTACAAAAGAGGGTTTAGAAAGTGGTGCACTATTGCTAATGAATGTGTTATATGCAACAGGACAGTTATTGTAAGAGGTAAAAGAAGATAATGGATAAGGAGAAGAAGACTTACTGCAGGAGGCAAACCTTGCAGCTGGAGATCCAAGATAGGTAGTACACACATAGTCCTTTAACCAGAGAGGGGGTTTGGTAATTATGTGAGACTGTCTTAGAGGAGGAGCTTGTTGCACAGAGGGAGGAGAGGTGTTTTGTATAGGGATGGCATCAAATGTAGATGGCATAGGAGATGGAGAATAATCAGCCAAAGACTCATGTGTGGTAGGAGGGTCAAGAAGAGGCAAAGGTTGTTGATCAAATGAATGATCAATAGAGATTGGATCAAACGGCCAATAATCTATGTAAGAATTTTGTGATGGAGTCTCTCGTGGTTCAAGGATAGGAATTACCTACAAACGTATTTGTATGGGAGTTGCAAAAGCAAAGGGAAAATAATCTTCAACAATTTTACATCTCTACCAATATAACATTTGTGATCTTGAAGATTGTAAACTTTGTACCCTTTGAAACCATATGGATATACCACAAAAACACAAGGATCAGACCTTGAATCAATTTTTTTTATGTTGAAAACTAGTAGAGATGAAACAGAGGCAACCAAATACTCTTAGAGATGAGTAATCAGGTGCTATATGAAAAAAGAACTTAATAACGAGATTTATTTTCAAGAAGAAGAGTTGGTAATCTGTTAATGATGTAAGTTGTTGTGAGGATACAATCTCCCCAACACTTAATGGGCAAAGATGAGTGAAATCTGAGAGCTCTAGCAGTTTCTAAAATATATCTATGTTTTCTTTCCACTCTCCCATTTTGTTGGGGAGTGACAATGCATGAGCTCTCATCTATTATGCCATTAGTGGATAGAAAACTTTTGAAGTCATTGATGAAGAATTCAGTACCTTGATCTGGCCTCAAAATCTTCACAGTGGTGACAAATTGGTTTTCAATTTTGGAAATGAAATCTTTAAGACTAGATGCAATATCATACTTGTGAGTCAGAAGGTATGCCCAAACACTCATACTTTTGTCATCTACAATAGTCAGAAAATATTTTTTGCCATTTTAGGTGGATGTTTCATAGGGCCCCCAAAGATCACAATAGACAAGTTCAAAAATGTTTTTAGCAGGATATGTGCTTTTGTGAAAGACATTTCTAGTTTGCTTTGCAATGGAACAAACTGAACAAGTCAAATCTGTATTTTTATTCATATCATGAGAGATGTAAGATACATGAAGAAGTTTGTCTAAAGGTGCATGTCCTAGTCTGAGATGCCAAAGAGCATTAGAATCAGACTTACAATTGGACTGAGGTAGAAACATAAGAATTACAGGTGTATTAGCACAGAAGGTGCCTTGAGCTTTTTCAATCTCCTGTGACTCTTAAATGAGTTTGGGAATCTCTGGTTCAACAACTAGGTGATACATCCCATCAATGTCTCTACCAGCTGCCACAGGCTTCCTCCTTACAGGGTCGTGGATAAGACACATGATAGGTCTGAGATCAATATGATAATGCAAGGTTCTAACAATAGTGGTTAGGGATACTAAATTTAGTTTGAAATAAGGTATATAGAGAACATCTGTGAGAGTCAAAGAAGGGGTTAAGCAAACATTACCAGAGTGGGTAATGCTACTTGTATGTCTATTTGAAAAGTGAATCTTAGATGGAGGAATCATAGGAACAATATTGGTAAGGTATTTCAAATCACATGTCATGTGATAATTTGCACCACTATCTAAAAGCCAAGAATCTGTAAGAGGAGACACTACACCACAAAATAAGGTACCTGCAAGAACCACTTCATTAGATTGTTGTTGCTGTGCTTGACTCATGATGTTTAGAAATGATATCATCACATCTTGCATAGTCAAATTCTGGAGCAAGTTTCCTTGCTCTTCTGGAGTCTTCTCAGTGACAACATTGGCCATGTAGCCTCCAGTGCCATTTTTATTTGAGTCAGTGCTATTCATTGGCAATTGTGGCTTGTACTTGCTCTTGGAATGCTAGCTTGGGTAGCCTATAACCTCCCAGCACCTCTCAGATGGGTGATTGCCCTCACAATGAGTGCACTTCTTCTTCCTGCCTTGATGCTCACCATCTTTGCTTTCTTTGTCATCTTTCTTGCTGAATATGGCAGTGACATCAGCAGATTATGAAGCTTTGTCAGTCCATTTCTTACTGGACTCATCTTGGATCAACAAAGAGTGCATATAGCTTGTTGTTGGGAGAGGTGAGTACATACGAAATTCACGTCGAGCAGCACCATATTACTCATTCAACCCTATAAAAAACTTCATCAACTTCTCCTCATTCTCAACAGCTTCAATCCTGGTATTGAGATTGCAATCACATTTGCCACAAGTGTATCTAATTGGAGGACAAAGCCCAACAAGTTGTTGCCAAGCACCCTTCAACTTTGTGAAGTACTCGGTGATCCCCAAATTCTTTTGCTCACAATCTTGCAACTCTTTCTTGATTTGAAACAGCAAAGGATCATTTTTCTGGCCAAAGATTTCGTGTAGATGATCCCACATTTGCTTAGTTGTATCAAATTCTTCTAAAGTTGCATAGATCTCCTTAGACACCGTGTTCAAGATCCAAGAACACACCATGTCATTACATCTATTCCATAGAGCAGAATTTTCAGTACTCTCGATTACAGTCCCCTCTACAAATCCTACTTTGTTTTTCACGGAAAGCCCTTTCATCATCACTTTTTTCCATCATCTAAAATTCTTACCAGTCAATTGAATTGTGGTGAGAACAATACCTGAATTATCCGATGGATGGACGAATAAGGGATTATGGAGATATATAGCTGATATCATATCACCTCGATGTCGTCTCTCTAATGATTGTGATCCTTGATCCTCTACAACAGTCGCGATGGATGGTTGCGAATCAAGAAGGAAAATCGCTCACCAACTCAGAAGCGACAACAAATTGCAACTGGATCAAACTCTACGAAAGCGAAGAACAATCAGGAACTCAACATCCGTGAGCTCTGATACCATATTGATTATTCAAGCTATGGAATCAATCTAACTAATCACTCAAGAACAGTCAGAATGAAAGAAAGGGAAGAAACTGAACTCTCAGAAATATAGAATTTTATTACTTCGAAAAACAGTTTGATACAATGGAGGAGCTGAGTATTTATAGACAAAGAACACACAGCTGCACATGTCGTGTTCTATTGTAACAGAATTGCAACTCTTCTAACTAACTAGAAGTTGACTTCATCAAGAAGGGTTTGTAGATCAAAACCGAAGGGATTTATTTCCATAAAAGCGCAAACACACGCATTGGCCATCGTCCTTTTCTTTGTTCGGAGCCATGAAAGTTTCAGAATTGAGATTTGGGATTCTCTCTGCATTTGCTTTGTATTGAGATTTGGGACAAAGATTCATGAAATTAACCTTCAAACATATTAGAGATAGAATATTATAGTTATGATTACGATATACTGTTATTATTCTGTAACGATCCTCTTGGTGTAATTATTGGTATATATATATACACCCTCTAGTTGAGATTCAACTCAACTGAGATTACAATCAACTACGTAATCTTTTATGGTATCCAGAGCAGGTTCACAAAAACCCTAAATTTTTTTTTCCCGTCGTGGCTAACACAGAGTCTTCATCCACCTCCACCCCGAACACCACCACTAACACCAACTCTTCTGCAAACCTTCTCTCTGTCGTCGTTGGCTCCAATTCTTCCGTGGGTCTCCGATTTCCCCAATTCTCTTTCAAACTAGAGAGAATGAACTACTATGTCTAGTGATTGAATGTTCTTAATGCCCTTGATGCTTTTCGATTAAAAGACTTCGTCACCTCTCCAGCATCTCCACCGGAGACTCTTCCTGTCGATGCCACAGACACAACTCCGACATGAACCCAACCGAACCCTGAGTTTGAGGTTTGGAAGCGCAAGGACAAGTTCGTCCTAATCTGGGTTCGGACGACTGTATCCTCTGCGCTGGTCGGGTATCTCACCAAATCTCAAATCTCTCACCATGCCCGGGACGTCCTTGAGCGTATGTTCTAGTCTCAATCCCGAGCTCGGGCGATGCATATCAAACAACAACTTCAGACTCTTCAGAAGGAGGCTACTCCGATGATAGAATATTTTGAGAAGAAGCAGGCACTGGCAGATTCGTTGGCGGACTGTCTGCAGAAGATTTTAGACGCTGATCTTGTTGCTTGGATTGGATAGTTCCTACGGGCCCTTCCGTGCTGTTGTCAACATGAGGGCTGATGCCCTTATTCCTCCCGGTCTGCTGGGTTTTCTGCTTCAAGAGGAAAAAAGGTTGCTGAATGAAAGTCGTCAACTTGCTACCACGACTCCCCTGCCGATGGCTAACTATGGAAATACACGTTCAGCGGTCACCTCTTCTGGCTAGTACCGGCCCTCAGATCGCAACAGTGGCCGCCCATCTCAGAACCGGACTCCTGATCGTTCTCCTTCCGATCACAGTGACACCGGGTCTCAAGGCTCTCGCTCCCGTCCTCGCATCCCCTGTCAGATTTGTGATCGCACGGGTCACGCAGCAAAGGATTGCTTCAGTCGTTTGGATGTTCAAGCCTTTCCATCGCGCCATCCGCCAGAGAAATACAATAAACCTGCCCAATCTGCGCCGGCAACATATATGGTCTCTCCTTCGGCCATCACCGATCCGTCGTGGTACTTCGACTTTGGAGCCACGGACCACATCACAAGTGACCTCAACAAGGTGTCCATCGATTCGGATTACAGTGGTGGAGACCAACTAGCCCTGGGTAACGGTAAAACTCTTCCAATTTCTCATCTTGGTCACACCTCTTTCCCATCCACCAATAAACCTATCAAGTTATCTAATGTACTTATTGCTCCCCGAATGAAGAATAATCTAATCAGCATTACTCGCCTCACTAAAGATAACAATGCCTTTCTTGAACTACATCACACTCAATGTTTATTGAAAGTTTTGCAGAGAAAGGTAATTCTCAAAGGAATCGTTGATAATGGGCTCTATCGGCTTCCCGCTGCTTCATCCATCCGTCCTTCTGTCGCTCTAGTTGGGGAACACACTTCCTCTCTTCACTGGCATCATTGTCTAGGTCATCCAACTCCGTATGTGTCTTGTCTCCTTCATCTTCGACAACCTCATCGCCCTCCTCCCCGAACACTACCCCACAGCCCATCACCTCTCATCCACCTCTTTACCCTCACCTCAGGCCATCAGACAACTCCCTTCATCCTATGGACACTCGTGCTCATGGAGGCCACCTTAAATCACGTGCCCTCCTTACCTCCAGACACACCCTCTCCCCGGATCCTCTACCCGACAATGACCCAAAAACCTTTCGCCAAGCTGCAAAGCACTCCCACTGGCTCTCCGCCATGAAATCCGAATTGGATGCCCTCACTCGTACAAGTTCGTGGTCTCTTGTTCCACGAAACAGTAATCATAATGTTGTCGGTTGCAAATGGGTGTACAGGACGAAGAGGAAAGCCGACGGCTCAATTGATCGCTTCAAAGCGCATCTAGTTGCCAAGGGTTACAACCAAGAGGAAGGAGTGGACTATTTTGATACATTCAGCCCAGTTGTTCGGCCTAACACTATCTGCCTAGTCCTTGCCATTGCAGTGTCTCGTGGTTGGCCAATTCGTCAGCTTGACATAAACAATGCGTTTCTCAATGGAGACCTCAGTGAGGAAGTCTTCATGGAACAACAACTTGGCTTCGTTGATCCTCAACTCCCGTCCCATGTGTGTCGCCTTCATAAGGCCCTATACGGCCTTAAACGGGTCCCTTGGGTGTGGTTCAGCAAGTTAAAGACCTTCCTCATCCGCTCCAACTTCCGGGCATGCCAGTCTGATTGCTCTCTATTCGTCTACATGTCTGCAAGGTGCATTATTTACGTGTTGGTCTACATCGACGACATCATCATCACAGACAACTCTCCTAAGGCCATTCGGCACTTCACTTCCAACCTTGATTGTGTGTTTTCCCTTAAGGATCTTGGGTCTCTTCACTATTTTTTAGGCATTGAAGTGCAGCGCCATTTGGATGGATTACTCCTTTCTCAGCAAAAGTAAATCCGAGAGCTTCTCACTCGCTCCAAGATGGGCGACGCTAGACCCATCGTTAGCCCTGCTAAGCCTCACTCTCGCCTATCCAGCTCGGGAGATCCCATGACCGACCCGACTCTCTATCGCATCATTGTAGGGGCTCTTCAGTACGTCATCATCACCCGTCCGGAGATCTCCTATGTTGTGAATCGAGTCTGCCAATACATGCACCTCCCTACCACAACTCATTGGGGGGCTGTAAAGCGCATCCTTCGGTATCTTAAAGGTACTCTGGACTACATATTTCATCTCCGTCCATCCACCAACTTCGCCATCACAACTTTTACCGATGCCAGCGGGATTTCGGACTCAGATGACTGTTGGTCCAAGTATGGTTTCGCCATCTATTTTGGCAACTCCCTGATCAATTGGACTTCTCGGAAACAGAAGGTAGTGGCTAGATGGAGTACGGAAGCCGAGTAACGTGCCATCGCTGCTACAGTCGCCGAGCTTGCTTGGATTCAGCAGCTTCTGCATGATCTTCAGCAACATCTTTGTGTTGTCCCTATTGTCCCCTACGACAGTCTCAACGCCACATTCCTCACCAGAAATCCGGTTCTTACTAGCAAGTCGAAGCACATTCCCGTTGACTTTCATTTTGTTCGGGAAAAGGTTGAGGCTAACGATCTCAGTGTTCATCGTATCAGTTCAAAGGATCAGACATCTGACATCTTCACCAAGGCACTGAGTAACCAACAGTTTGATCATCTTCGGTCCAAGCTTCATGTTCGTGCCCCTCTATGACCTTATCTAGGGGGTATTAGAGATATAATATTTTAGTTATGATTTCGATATATTGTTATTATTCTGTAACGATCCTCTTAGTGTAATTATTGGTATATATTATACATTCTCTCGTTAAGATTCAACTCAACTTAGATTACAATGAACTACGTAATCTTTTAAAACATTGGAGTAATAGTTTACTTATTTGGTTGATTAATTAATGGCCAAAGTGGGGATTAATAATGATGGTGGTGGTGTGTCCGAGAATAAGGATGATGGTGGTGGTGTTCGATTGGAAAAAAAGTGAAATAGGAGGACAATTGCAACAAGGCTATATATGTCTTTTTCTTTTATTCCATAAAAAAATTATTTTTCTTCAACCAAACACGCATGAAATTATTTTTTATAAATAATCCACACTCCCTCCACTCCACCTCTAAAAAATATCTCCATCCCCTCCATACCAAAAAGTATCGCCACCTACTAAAAAAAATTCTCTCGCAAACACGCCCTAAGAGAAGGACAGTGAAAACGGAAGACAAGAGGTTTGCAAGTGTTTTTTTTTAAAAAAGAAAGCATCTCATCCCGACTGGGTCGACCCGAACCCGAAGGGGAATTACCGGGTAGTTCGGTTTTGGGGAAAAAAAATCTCATGTAAAAAAAACCAGATCTTGATCCAGAATTTACCAACGTACGGGTTGAGTTTTCCGAATCGATTTGTGTTTTGAAAGTCTAATTGCAGCAGTTATCCATGTCTTTTGATTTGATGATAAGCATACTGCATATATGTAATACATCCCCTACTGTATGAAATAATTAGTGTGTATATGATCTCTTGCAGATTTACAAAGAGCGCCTTATCAATTTTAACAAAGTAAGCCATATATAGTTTGCACATTACAAATTTAGTGGGAACTAACTACAGCTATAGCTAGCCAGAATGAGAGGTGGTGACCGTGTTGTCGATATCGTTCTTCCGTTTGCTTCCTTCGTCAGAAGAAACCGGCGACAAATCTGTCTTTAATATAAATGCCTCCTCTGCCGGGATATCCACCACTTCAGCTTTTAACATCATCCCCATCTTGTACTTGTTATTCATGACCATGGTCGTCGTGTCGTCTTCCCGATTACCTTGCTCCCTTATCCTTGTTAGCACCTCCAGCACTTCTTCCATGGTTGGCCTCATGTCTCTGTCGTGTTGTAGGCACTGAAACGCTAGCTCCGCCACCATTGTAACCTCCTCCTTCACCTTACTGTCAGTGTCATACCCTAACATTGGGTCAACAAGCTCGTGAAGTGTGTTGTTTCGGATCTTATTGATGGCAAGGTTGGACAAGTTGATCTCATGGCGGTGCCTTGTTATGTCTACTGCCGGCAGTGATGATATCAGTTCAATCAACACCACTCCAAAGCTGTAAACATCGCTCTTGTCGGTTAGCTGGTAGCATTGGTGGTACTCTGGATCGACGTACCCAGGAGTGCCCTGTGGCACGGTGGACACATGGGTCAGCTCCAAAGGGAACAGCCGAGAGAGGCCGAAATCAGCCACTTTGACACAGCAGTGGTTGTCGAGGAGGATGTTGTTGGTCTTGACATCGCGATGTATGATGTCAGTCGCATGGAGGTAGACCAATGCACTGGCGGTCTCTTCCGCAATGCTCAAGCGGGTGTGCCATGGGAGAGGCGAGAACTCGGTGTTGGGTGGGAGCCTGGATTTGCGGCCATGGAGATGATCTGCCACAGTGCCATTAGGAACGTACTCGTAGACTAGGAGCAGCTCTAGGCTATGGCGGGAGGTGCATCCGTAGAGGGTGACCAGATTCTTGTGGCGTAGATGTGTGAGTATCTCGATCTCGTTCATGAACTGTTGCACTCGTTTCAGGTTATTCTCGAACATACGTTTAATCGCAACTTCACGTCCATCCCCAAGTTTTCCTACATAATTAAATACACTACATAAACTCAACAATCGAGTTAGGATGATCGATCATCGATCAAGTGATACCTCCCAAAAAATTAGTATATCAAAATAGGCTAGATTTGATATCTAGATATCAATATCTGGCTATTAACAAACACACATATCAGATATCAAGTGATATATTATGCATACCAAACACTAGATATCGATATCAGTTAAAGTGATATCGATATCTAGCCGTACCAAACACTAGATATCAGATACCAAACGACCCCTTAGTGCTCTCTATATCAACGGTCGTGGATAGAAATAGGAATGACATGCTTCAAAGGTTACAAAAAACAACAAATAATATAGTAAGAATGGAATACCATAGTAGACGGTGCCAAAACCGCCTTCCCCGAGTTCCTTGGAGGGGCTGAAGTAGTCTGTAACATGTTTGAGCTCGTCGTAGCTGAACAGGTCAACCCCGAGCAATGAGTGTCCGTTTTCGAGAGTCGACAATGCAGATGGATCCGAAGGGCCATTTCTCTGCTGTGGCATTGCATCTGCAAGGGGCTGATGAGTCTTCTTGTGTCGACGATAGAAGATGAAAGCTGCAATGGTTGCAAAGATTGCAGCTGCAAACAACCCTCCCCCAACGCCTGCCATGTATATATGTATCAAGAAATCGAGAGATATAATAGTACAAGATAAGGAGATGGGGATCGAGGTTTAGATATGTGATCACGTACTTATAGCAATTACGGTTGAGCGTCCAGGAAACCCTGTCATAAACATGACGCACAATTGAGTTATCAGTGTGACCTAATTTACACTATTGAGATGAACATAAACATGAAATCAACAATAATGTAGTAAATTAAAAAAAAAGCAAGAAATGAAGTTACTATTAGAAGGTTTTTGCGGCGGCGAGGAGGTAGCATCAGGAGTGTAAGTAGAATCAGCAGGATCGCCGCTAAAGCGCGAACTGGAGCTCAAACCAATGCATCCTGATCCAGTAGTACTGTTATCCCCTTGTTTGCTGCAGAAGCAAGCCGAGTGGTTGAAGCTCCAGTCATACCCGCACACCCCATTCGAAGCGATGCAGGTGGTGCAGCTGCCAGTCCCTTCCAAGCCGGCCCAGGACACCTCAAACCCCTTCATCAAAGCAGCCGAAACACTGGTAGAATTAGAATTACTGATCCCCATCGTTTCCACTGCAGTGCTGAGCATCGGTACCACCACGTTGACCTCGCAAGACGACTCAGTTGCCTTTCCCTGGGCAACAGCTCTGGAATCCACGCAATAGGCCCTCTTCTGGCTGAAATAACTGGATCTGGGGCATGTGTACTGGGTTCGACCCTCGGGATATTTAGTTTGTGAGGTGGAGCAGCCGTAGGAGAAGGCCATGGTTCTGACGTCGGAGGTGTACTCCAACATTGATGGATCTAAGGTTATGTTTGGAGGGTTGCGAGGGCAAGGATCATTGGCGAAGGCAGGCCAGAAAACATACATGGATTTTGTGTCCATGTTGATGCTGATCACATCCAACCTCTGTGCTCCGAATTCAACGCTGACAGATCCGTTGCCACTGTTACTGTTTTGAGGGCAAGTCAGCTTGAAGCCTGGATGGCCACAGTATTTGGGGCGAGTGTCGGACCAGAACGGGTATGAGAGGTTCACCTCCAAGGAACCGCATTTGAAAGTCGAGGAGCAATTCTTGTAGCGGTAATCATCCTCCGATTGTGCAAACGCCGAGAATGAAGATGATGGAAGGAATACAAGATTCGAGACGATGACGAAGGCGGTGATGGATGACATTGCGGCCATGTTAGGACAATGCATTGCTTCACAAGCTGAAAACTGGGAAATTAAATGGTAGGAGAAAGTGAGAGAGGAGCAAATGAAAGGAAATTAACAGGCCCGATCGACAAAAGTTGATGTACGTTGACTTCTCGCCTGTATAATGTACGTGTATGTCAATCTCCGATTACTGGGAGCCACGTTCTCAGCCAATATTTATATATTTTTTAAATTAATTAAAAAATGAAGTTAGAAACTGCCTTGGAGCTTCGACGGGGTTAGGTACTTAAGTTGGTAGATAAATTTAGGAAGAATAGCAAAAAATACCCTAAATTCTTATGACAGTTGTAAATGTACCTTGTTCTTTACTTTATTGCAAAAATGCCTAATTTATTTACAAAAATGCCTAATAAAATTGCACATGTGCCCAAAAGAAAAAATATGTAAAATAAATAAAAAACAAAAAACCGGAATTTCCTATTTAATAAAATAAAAACGAAAAAAGAAAAAACAAAAGAAAAAATATGTAAAATAAATAAAAAAAAACCGGATTTTCCTATTTAATAAAATAAAAACGAAAAAAGAAAAAACAAAAGAAAAAATATGTAAAATAAATAAAAAACAAAAAAACCGGATTTTCCTATTTAATAAAATAAAAACGTAAAATGGGAAAAGGTAAAAAATAAAAAATAAAATCAGAAAAATCCTATTCCTTCTCCCCGAACGATTGAACGACGAGGGATTAAGGTCCCTGTTCTCTCTCCCCGAACGAGCCTCCTCCGTTCCGCCGCCGAAGCCAGCAAAAACACCGGCGAGAAGATCGAAATTGTCGCCATCGGTCATCATCAGGTCGAGTGTTGTTCCTCAAAGCCCTCTTTCGTCGAATTCGAGAAACCCTAGGTATGTTACCGATTCCTCCATTCTCTTGTTTATGCCCGATTTCTGCCGAAACAAACCAAATCTATCCATTTAGATGCATCCAAACTTCCCTTATCCATCATGTATTTAAGGGACTCTGGAATACTCAGTTTCAGATTATCAATGTGTATACGATTTTTTTGCACATAAGGTGTTTGTTAAAATGTCTGAGTGAATTCGGGTTCATTTTCAAAGCTCAGTAAACGGGCTGCAGTCGCTTCCTTTGCTAGAGAAAGCTTCCACAAGCAAAGGAAAGAGTTTAGCCAGCATGATCTTGAAACCTGTCGAGTTTCCCTTCTCAAGCTCAGCACTGGTCCTCTTGCTCACACCATTGATGAGCAGTTGTTCATAATCATATGGTTGAACTATTTAAAATCACAGCGATGTGTCGTTTGCATTACATTGAGCTTGAATTTTTTGCATTATCTCTACTGTTTTGAATTCAACTGCATTACAGTATTTATGAGCATCTGTTTTGAATTTTTAGCATGCCACTGATTTTTTGCATTATATCTGTGGCCTGAGCTATAGTTAATATATCCAAGATTTTTTCCATTATCTATGTATCACGTAGGCATCTTTCATTTGTTAATATTTGTTGTTTACTTGATTTCCATTTCATTTTGTAGGCATCTTTCATTTGCTAATATTTGTTGTTTACTTGATTTCCATTTGTCTTTGGTTGTTTACTTTTTAAACACATGTTGCTTACTGAGCATCATGAAAGGCCTTATGACTCACATTTTTTGTTCATAGGAGGTTCGCAGGCATGGCCATTACAAGAGGTGGGAAGGAGGTACTAACCCCTTGTCGATCGAATGAGATGAAAGCCATTGATGGGGATGAAGCAGAACGACGGAAGAGGAAGCAGAAAGCACCTGCCAACGACAAAGTCAAGGGGAAAGTCTTCAAAAAAAATATAAGTGCAATTGTTTGGTCATTCTGTCTTTGATTGTGGTTGAGTGGATTGTATGAAGTTATTATCTATTAGTCTATCTTTTATCTCAAATTACTTGCAAATATTAATTTATTCGCAGATACAATATAAGTTTTACACCGGGGACTCAGTTTATGGAAGAATAAATCTAAATGCAAGAAAGACAATCATTTCTGATATTGAAGAACGTCTCACCCCCGGAGATTGGGAAAGAATTATAAATGGACCATTTGGGAAGATCGTAAAGATGATGAAAGAGGTATCATACTCATCCCAGCTTATACATGGTGTATTGATGAAGCAACTTCAAACAAATAAGTTGTGGGAGACATGGTATGATGTTGGTGGAAGTGAAACAAGATTTTCAATGAAGGAATACTGTTTGGTTACTGGCCTATGTTGCGATCTCCAACCAAATTTCGGTATCAAAGGCACTGATGGTGCGATGAAGAAGTTTTTTGGTGACCTGGGTGGTGAGAAGATGACAGTGCAAGCTCTTTTGGAGAGGTTCAAATCGGTGCGGGATGACAACAACTACAAATTTAAGTTGGCATTGCTATTGCTAGTGGAGTGTATACTTCTTGGGGGTGATAAGAAGAGAAAGGTCAATCCTGTGCATGTGAAGCTTCTGCAAAATATGGATAGGTTTTATGCATATCCATGGGGAAGGAAGGGCTACTTGGAATTGCATAGAAGTTTGACGAAGGCTTTGAGCAGAAGATTGGAGACATCTAAAAAAACAAAACCTCATGGTAGGATTCCATACTCCAATCAAGGATTGCCTCTTGCTTTTCAGGTAATTTCTTACTAGCCACTAGTTATTTGTTTGATTCTTATGGAAGTGTTGCCTTTTTAGTTATCGAATGTTAATTTGTTATACTGAGTATTGTTGAATGTTATTGTAGATTTGGATATATGAAGCTGTGCCTGGGATTGCGAAACTTTATGCGAGGAAGTTGAATGAAGATGCAATTCCTCGTGGTATACGATGGTCTTCCGAGGAGAAGCCTGACCACGAGCAACTAGAGACAGAGTTGGCCAACAAAGCACGACAAGTCCACGCAATTTTGGTTGCCGAAGAAGACGAGAAAGATATGTTGTCAAAGTGTTACTTTTCAGACGAAGAGAGTGATGAACACTTTGACAACATAGTCAAGAGCACAGAGACAAGTGCCGGTACAAGCAGGACAAAGCGGAGGCAAGTAGAGGTTGATGTTGGGACGAATGACAGGGAGATCAATGTAGATTCGCTAAACTCAAGAAATGTAATGGGTGCTATCACAGAGTTAGCACATACTATGAGGCGGATTGAGAAGTCATTGGTTGAAAGACTTGAAAGGATAGAAGCAAGGTTAGATAAGATAATTATACCTCAAAGGAACACATCCCCGCACCTGTCTCCGATGACCAAAGTTGGGTCGTTGTTCGATGACCATGATGATCACGAGAACGAGGTATGGACTACCGTATAATAGAATGTTGTTTATTTTGTAGATATATTTTTATTTGTTTACCTTATGTTAATTGGATTATGCTTATTGTAATGTTAGGAGAAGTTTGCACATTTCAGATCGGATCATGAGTTCAGTGATGAAGTGAAAGTCTTTGGTGGGAATGCAGACGGTGAGCTCCCGTGCACTAACTTATCTAAGGACACTATTATTGAGGGTGCAAAGGTAAGTGAACCTGAGGAGGTACATGAAGTTCCTCATTAGAGCGAAGAACCACTCGGGAAGAAGCCAATCACTCGGTCGACGAAGGTGCTCGATAACCCAAAAAGGGTCCTTCCAGTTCGCAAAAAAGAGAAGTCGAAACATATGTCCTCCCCTTATACAGACTCGAAATGCATTGAGTTGGAGAAGGTGCAGAAGCCGTTGAAAACTTACAAGATAAAAGGGAGGACCTCAAAAGTAGCTAAGGGTGCTGGAGACCACCTTCCATCAGCAGAGCTGAGTGCTTGGGTTGTTTCACCGGGGTAAGTTCACTTGTGAGTTAGTGTTAGGGAAACATAATTTACACATTGTCTCTAATATAAGAATAATTTTGCAGCGAGGACTATCGTGATGGCCCAGATGGGGCAACATTAAACAAGGAATTTTTTAAGAAGCTACTTCAACCTAACGCGTGGTTGACAACTGAGGTAAGTGTATTAACATGTTCATTGACTAACAATTTATGTTAGAGTATGTATGGTTTCAATAAATTATTGGGATGACGTGTTACAGCACATGGAGCAAGTTCTTTACTTTCTTCGGGAGATGATAATGAAAGATGCGACTGAGATTATTTTAGATGGATTTTGGGTAAACCAAATGCAAGCTCTGTGGAAAGACTGCAAGGCTAGCAAAAGCTCAGACAGTACACATCGGATTCTATTCAAGTACTTCAAAGGGCGGTTACCGCAGCTGCATGGGAAGAGTTGGGAAGCTGCAGAACATCTCTATGTTCCATTCAACTTGGAAAACAGACACTGGGTTGCACTGCAGATCAGTTTGAAAGATTGGTCGCTCTATGTGTATGATTCGGACCCCGGGTTGTACAAAGATAGTGTTTTACTGAACTTGTTAGAATCGGTAACAAATGGACTTCCCCTAGTGTTGAAGCGTGCTGAGACATTGACCAACCAAGTTGGAAAATGGGGTGAAGAGCCATTCAGGGTGACTCGCGTCCCTGGTTTGAAATCTAATAAGCGAGGGTAAGAGATTCAATTTTCAGTACTTATATATGTTAATATCCCTTTTGTGTATGCATAACGTTGTGTAGTATGTATTTGGCAGGGGTGATTGCGGGATATACACGCTCAAGTACATTGAAGTCTTGAGCACTGGGAGGTCTACCTTGGAGGCAATTGGAGACAAGTATATTGATGGCTACCGCAACTCTTTCGCGCAAAGTGTGTGGGATGGCAAATGGAAGCCCATGTGATAGTGTGTGTTAGGAAGTAGTAAAGTTCAATGGTTGATGGTTTTTGACAGATATATGTATATATCCTACTAGGAACTCGACTCGTAATATATTATGCTAGGCTGAAAACCTTAGGCTTAACATTCGTGGGTTTAGTATTTTGGAGTTTGAATTTTGGAATGAAGCTAGGTTGACAACACCCACTATGGTGGCTTCTATCAACACCCACTTTGTCCCATAGCATATGGTCCCAAGTTCTCTCACTTTATTGACAACATCTTTTCATTCTTGCTATACGATATGTTACGTAAATACTGACAGGAAATATATTTAAACATGTCAGGATACATAAATCTTGAGTCGTAAAGGGAGTCCAACGAAATATTTTTTAGCACTCGACAGGATATCACCTATAACATGACAGGATTTATGTTTCACATGTCAGGATATATACTCGGACGTTTTCGGAACCAAAATTTCTTATTAATGACCCAATTTTTACATTCGCTAGGGACATCATTCACCAGCAGTTTTGCAACAACAATCCGGCAGGATAAATAAAATACTTTGACAGGATAGTTTTAACACATTGCCAGGATAAAAAAACAAATTTTTAAAATTTGGTTAAATACTGACAGGCAAGTATATTGATGGCTACCGCAACTCTTTCGCGCAAAGTGTGTGGGATGGCAAATGGAAGCCCATGTGATAGTGTCTGTTAGGAAGTAGTAAAGTTGAATGGTTGATGGTTTTTCACGGGTATATGGTTCTCTCAATTGTCATAGCTGTGAAGTGCACCCGGAATCATGGTGTTTTCTTCGGTAGGGACCTTATTCACCATCGGTATTTTGCAACAAAAATCCGGCAGGAAAAATTATATAATTTGACAGGATAGTTTTGACGACAAGGCAGGATAATAAAACTACATTTGACAGGATATTACTTAAATACTGACAGGAAATATATTTAAACATGTCAGGATATATAAATCTTGAGTCGTAAAGGAAGTCCCACGATGGTTTTCTTAGCACTTGACGGGAAAATGAATTTACATCGACATGGTATTCTTATCCACATGACAGGATGACAAACTAATTTCTGACAGGAATGTACGAACATAATGGCAGGATATTTGTTGGACCTGTCAGGATATATAGACTCACACGTGTTCGCAACCAAAACTGCTTATTATTGACCCAATTTTTCACATTCGCCAAGGACATCATTCACCATCAGTTTTGCAACGACAATCTGAAAAGAGAAATAAAATAGTTTGACAGGATATTTTTAAGAACATCACAGGATAAACAAACAATATAGACAGGATGTTACTAAAATACTGACAGGAAATATATTTAAACATGTCAGGATACATAAATATTGAGTCGTAAAGTCCCACGATAGTTTTTTTAGAACTTGACAGGATATCAACTATAGCATGACGGGAAAAAGAATTTACATTGACATGGTATTCTTATCCACATGACAGGATGACAAAGCAATTTCTGACAGGATGGTATTTACATGATGACAGGATATTAGTTTCACATGTCAGGAAATATACTCACACGTTTTCGCAACCAAAAGTCCTTATTATTGACCCAAATTTTCACATTCGCCAGGGACATCATTCCCATCAGTTTTGGAACGACAATCCGGCAGGAAAAAGAAAATACTTTGACAGGATAATCATCAAAAGAAGTGTTTTTGTAATTGATAAAAATGCAACAAAGGCAATGAATGTGAAGTAATATCCAAACAAATTAAAATGCATAAGTGGAAAATAACAAAGCCAATGAATCCTTAACTAAAAAGTTTGCATCTTAACTAAAAAGCCAATGAATCCCTAACTAAAAAGCAAATGAAGGGAGGTTCTGTGATCATGGCAAAGGCGATGTACGCTTTGTTTGATAATGTCCTTTCTTTCCACACCGGCCACACTTTCGAGCCTTCGACCAGTTCTTCTCCCAATATGATCGGAACCTATTCGTCTTCGGTCTTCCAGCAGGCCTTCTAACTTGTGGTGGGTGACAGGTGAGAGTGGTAACCGTGGCAGGAATTTCCCAGCGCTCCATAGGAGGAACAAGATGCAGTGTTTCCTTGTACACTTTTTGAAATTGGTCCATCTTCAACATTGGATCAACCAAATCAGCAACGTCCACCCCCCTATCTTTTGCTGTAGCTATGGCATGAGCGCAAGGAATGTTATCAACTTGGAATACTCTACAATCGCATGTTCTCGCTTGAAGATTGACCTCAAACCTCGATAAACCATCAATTACTTCCGCCTCAAATTGACTCAGCCTCCGTACGCTCATTCTGACAGAACTCATGTATCTAGCATCAAGTATTTTCTTCACTTCCTCTGTAACCACTTCATTCCATTTAGCAAACTTCTCCCTCCTGTCACAAAACCACTTGCACATAGTCTCCAATATTGCATCAAACATTGCAACAATTGGCCAGCCACGTTCCTCTCTAAACCTAGAATTCATCGTTTCTGCATTGTTGGTGGTCATTACATCATACCTATTGTAGGCGAAGTGTGCTCTTGACCACTTTTCAACCCCTTCCTCTTCGACGTATTTGCCAACTTCTGGTGACTCATTGCATAGTTGTTGATACAAATGATTGAACTCTTCCTTAGTGTATGCCTTCGCGACCTTATTCCAAAGATCTAACAAGTCTCCTCTACGACATTTTCCCTTGAAATTTTGATAGATATGGAAGATGCAATATCCATGCTTTGCAAACACATAATTTTTTTTCAAACCATTACCTATGCTTGCATGACGGTCACTGACAAACACAACTTCCGTCTCATCAGCAACAACAACCTTTAACTCTTTGAAGAAAAAGGACCAAGAAGCATCATTCTCGCTATCCGCCACACCATATGCAAGAGGGTAAATATGCTTGTTTCCATCTTTCGCCGTTGCTAGAAATAGAACACCTCTATACTTGGCACTCAAGTGAGCAGCGTCCACTGATATCACCTACAATAAGCACATACATTAATAACATTTTCAGTTAATTGACTTATCGTAAACTTTATGTTATCCCCATCATGGCTCCATTTTGTTATGTATCCTGTCATGTTTATACAAATTTCCTGTCAGTATATAAGACACATCCTGTCATCATAAGTTTTTCCATCCTGTCATGTCGATAATAATACCTTGTCACTACAGTTTATAATGCTAACAATAGTACATCTTATCATACCTGCAAGGCTATCCCTACGTGGGCTATGATCCAACAAATAGGTCTAAGAGTATAACATACCTTTCTCAAATGGGGCATTGCTCTAATCCATGCGCCTAAGCTCCAAAAAGCATACTTGAATCGATTATTGGCATCTCTAACAACCGCGGTATGTGAGCCTGGATTCGACTTCTCAAGCATATACATCCATGAATACAAGCGGGTGTAACTTTCCTCCGCTGAACCTCTAACAATGTCTTGGGCTTTCAACCGTGCTCGATTTGCCTTATGGTAGCTTGTAGTTACTCCCATTTCTTTCATCTCTCTCATTATGTCCTTCGCATTGATGCCTTTTCCACAATTGGAAAACCTAGTTCACAAAAGAAAGAGGATTTAAAACAATCAACTCATACGCAATTGCTAACATTCATTCATAATATGTATGTAACAAGATATTATTGCTTACTTTGGAATCATTTTTTCTGCAATCATGCTCGAAGACGCATTCTTGTGATGGTTTTGCCTTGATTTCAAGCCACAACTATGCACTCCAATAAACTTGCGCACATTAAACATATTAGTGTTGCGGTATTTTGAACGACGACAACTGAATATGCATGAGTTGTCCTTACACCCCACTACATAAGTGGTTGTGTCGGACTTTCTCACCTTCAACTCAAAACAATCCCGCATTGCCATCGCAACTAACGCATCTTTTAACTCCTTCTTTGTGTTGAAGTAATCCCCAACCTTGATGTTGTGAGGCCTGTGATCCCCAACATTCTCTTCTTTTACCTCAAACTTAGCCCATTCGTCACTCGTCCCTTCACTGCGACGATAATCCTCATCAATCTCTTCCACTTGTTTCAAAATATCACCACCATCATGCAATGATTCTCCATTCCCCATATATTCTTCAATTTCTTTGTCAGTGGAAAGCAATCCGGCCCTTTCTAGCTCATCCCATCCACCGCCTATGTTTACATCTTCATGCCCGTCGACATCATCTTCTTCTTCGCTACTCAAATTGATGATAGCTTTTCCTTTATTTCTCGCTTTCACATTAGCCATGTCGTCTTCGTCACTGCTCAAGGACAAGACATGGGTAGGACTATAACTCGTCTTTTTATTTGTCATCCTGTCAGATGAACCAAATTTCCTGTCAGGATTCTCTACGAATACCTCATCCTCGTCACTGAGGATTTCGTCAATAGTCCGGTCATCATCCCCATCTATCCTGTCAGCTTGCTTCACTCTCTCTTGAGTCTGCGTTTGTGTCAACGTCGGCGCACTTGACAACACTCTAACCTCTTGATCACCATCTTTAATATCAACCAAATCCTCGACACCTTTCCCTCTACTTTTAACACTCGAGTACAACTCGATTGGCCATACTCCATCTTTTGATGATTTCATACTAAGAAACTTAAAAGCTTCAAAATCATCGTCATCATTAACATCAAATGGAGGTAAATTTGGAGCATGTGGCGATACATATTTCACCTCTAACTCGTACCTTTTATCGTCAAAGGCAATCTTCTCCACAATTTTCCCCTTCAAAGCATCAAACTTTATATTTTCCGACACAACCAATGCTTTAGCCTTTCGATCACCGGTGTAGACATACCTTTGTCCTTGCATCTTCCACTCCCCATCGGTAATCAATGTAACTACATAGTTTCTTCGACCTGAAATTTTCAAACATGACAGGATATGATCAATCACAAAATTGAACCGAAATAAGAGGCAGATAGGATTCGAAGTAGGGTTGCACATAATTACCCATGATTGATACGATCACTTTGTTGAAAAGACAAGGAGCAGATGCACTAATAAGATGAATTTCGAAGAGGAGCACGTCAATGGTAGAAACGCTCAGAACTCTCAGACAAGGAGCGGACTTGTAGAACGGTTGCAAAAAATCACACGTCAAACGCTTATAACTATCTTTTACTAGGTTAAACGGTTGCAAATCATATCTTTAAAAGATTTTTTTTTTTTTTTTAAGATTGGATGGTCAATTTGGAAAGAAATCATATCTTTATTTTTCCAATTTTATATTTTTCGAATTTATTTTTTTATTTTCATAGAATCTGTTTTTTTTTTCCAATTTCCAGAAAATCCTATTAATCTGTTTTTTTTCCAATTTCCAGAAAATCCCATTATTTTTTAATTTCCCAATTTATCTTTTTTTTTCCGAAAATCCTTTTTTTATTTCCGAAAATCTGTTTTTTGAAAAAAAAAACTCCGAATTTATTTTTTAATTTCTAGAAAGTCTGTTTTCTCCCATTTATAGAAAATATTATGAATTCAAAAAAAAGGATTTTTTTTTATTTCCGAAGATCTGGGTTTTTTTTTCCAATTTCTCAAGATCTTTTTTGTTTTTCTCAAATTCTGTATTTTGAAAGAAAATCCGAATTTATGTTTTTTTTTCCATTTTCCTAAAAAATATTTTTTTTTTATATCCAAAAATCATATTTCTTAATTTTTTATTTCAGAAAATACTAATTATATATATTTTTTTTAATATAAAAAATGCTTAAACCCACAATACTTTTATTACAAATACGCCTAAATAGGCATCCATTGCAATTTGGTAGAAATTGGCCTACTTTTGTAACCCTTTTTTCTGGGTAGGGTATATCCGCAAATCCGCCTTATTAGAAAGTTGCTTAATGTTAGAGGTTACGTAAGTAGTGAGAAGTTACATTAAGTTCGTAGCATTTTCAAAATCTAAAGGAGGATGGCTTATATATGTGTGTTGTCATCTTTTCTATTAAGTGAAAACATGACTTCTATCAAATATGCGTCATATAGATACAAAGTCTTTTTCATTGCAAAGATCGTCATTTATGATATCAAGTGGCAATATTATAGACCCTGAATGTGTTATTGGTATATATGTATCATTGTTCCAGTTCATATAATTTTTGTGCTCTTTCTTTGGAGAGTCTATTATCTTTGTTCCAGTTTATATATGAAATAGTTTGTTCCCGTTTATTTTGTATAACATGTTATATATGTATCTTTTTTTATATTATTATAATATAAAAATTTAAATTTAAATATAAGGGTAAATGTCATTATAAAAAATAGTTTACTAATCACGTACGTTACGTATGGGTAATGTACTAGTTTTTCTATAAAAATACTATAGGGCATGATGTATAACTGGAAGTGTATTTATGGTTTGAATCCTGCGATTATTATGTATAAATTTATGGAAGAATAGCAAAAAATACCCAAAATTCCACTACAACAAAATTGCTTATTAGCGACCAAAGTTTTGGCGACAAATTTATTTTCCTTACTAAATGTTGTCTTTTCCGACGAATTTAACGACCCCTCTTAAAATGGTATGTGAATTTTAGCGATGAACCTATATTCCTCGATGAAGGCAACATTCAATGACAAATTTTTTGTTTCATCGTTAATTGTCACCCTAATGTGGTCACCTAAAGCGTAAGAGCAATAACGAGAAATGCTGAGCTTTTATTGACTAATGTTTTCGTCGTAAAAAACTCAATTAACGAGGAATTTACAAATTTGTCGTTATATGTTCAAGGGGAACTGTATAGAACATGCCAATTTTTTACAACGACAAATAATGGACTTCATCGCTAAAGGTATATGTTTAATGAGGAAAGAGTTCATCGTAATAGAGTCAATCAACGAGGAATTTATAAATTTGTTGTTATAGGTTCAATGTGAATTATATAGAACCCGTCATTTTATCATAGCGACAAATAGTGGACTTTGTCACTAAAAGTATATGTTTAATGAGGAAAGATTTCGTCATTAAAAATATTAGTTGGCAAGGAAATACCAATTTCATCACTATTAGTTGGTGTGAATGATATGAATAATAGTCTAAAGCGTAACACCAGTCACGATGAATTTTGAGCTTTTATTAAGTAATATTTTCGTCGCAACAAATTCAATCAACGAGGAAATTCCAAATTTGTCGTTATATGTTCAATGAAATTATACAAATCCTACCAATTTTTACAACGACAAATAATCGACTTTGTCGTTAAAAATATAGGTTTGACAAGAAAAGATTGTGTCACTAAAGCCTTTCTAGATTAATGATTTCATTGTAACCAATTTAACAAATGACAAAATTCCAAATGTGTCGTTGTATGTTTAGTGAGAATTATACCAAACCCGCCAAATTTTTTGTAAGGAAGCTGCCTATCATTTTGGTCAAGAATTTTCAATTTTAATTAAGTTAATATCAACCTATGCGGGATTTAAACCCGCACCTTTATGCGCTAGCACATTACTCTACCATTTAAGCTAATAGGCTTAAACAATTATTAAAGTTAAGGCAACATTTTAAAAGAAAATACAAGTGAGCCTCGACTGTAAAAGTTATCAGACCACAAGGAAACTAAATTAATATGCAATTATTTTTTAAGAAATCCATATCCTATGGCTGAGAATGAGAAGGATACAGGGAAACTATGAAACAGAACTCCTAAAAACACTTCTAACCTCTCTGGCATTAACCTGTCTTTTCCTCCCAATCTGCTCTACCTAGCTCCCACCCCATCACCACAATGGCCAAGCAAATCCAAGAATAAACTCATCTTTCCTAAATCTCACCCCAAGCAGGTGAGAAAACAATATTCATAACACAACTCTTACAGATTTAGCTGCTGATGTCCTGCAACGTATGAGTGCCCAGGGAGGCAGGGGTAAATTAATAGAACTGATCAAACTGGACTCAAACATGAAGATGAACACCATACTCAATGTCTGCAAGATATGTATATTATATAATGATTGCATGACATATCAACAGAGAAGGGAATGAGTACTTGTAGCAATCTTCTAGAAGCTTTCTTTTAGCAGTTCATACACCTTCATTAAAAAAGGTAGCCTATCCATAATACCTAATAAACAACAAAAGAGGCATATACCTACATTTATCAAAGGTTTAGTAAACATGTTTATGGAGTTCAGGTAATTCCATAACATAAATCATCTCTCAAGGAACCTACAAATGAAACTAGAGAAGCAACTCCCAAGAATTAAACTAAGCTTCTTCCCAAAGCTATTCCACAAACCATGCAGACGCAATCACAGATCAATTCATACAAGAAATACAAGGATAGAGGATTAAGATCAAGCTAGTTTTAATTTCACAATCAAGGTAAGTAGATAGCTTATAAATCAATGAGATCCCCTAATATGTTCTTCTGATTGTTCTTCTAAACTACAAACATGAAATATTTTCTATATATATATATATATATATATAAAGATTAACAAGTAATCATAAAGTAATGATAAAAGAAGGTAACAAGTTCCTACTTTGATTTGTAAGGGTATAAGAAAATAAGTTCTAAACTAGTTATAGTGTCTCACATTCACCGTGGATCTGACATTTGAAATCTTGCACAATGCTTGAACTTGAGTCTGAATCTAATATGGATTTGCCCAAAACATCAATTCCAAGGCTAGATAAATTAGATCCAAGTGCACCTACAAAGATGAAACATCAAGTATAAATTTAATTTGATATTAATTATATGCCCAATGTTGATTTTCAAAAGCTGTTAGTTGCATCAGCTCTACATTAGAGACAGAGTCTTAAGAGACTATCAATTTGAGAAAAAGCAATCGATCAAACCTTTTGTTGAGGTAGGGTGTGGACGAGTTTTGATTTAAGCTTGACGAAAGGGAAAATCTAGTTTAGCAACCAGACGAAGAGCACTCTTCCAATGAACGACAGAGAAGGCGCTGGCAGGGCGAGTAGGGGATTCCTATTGCAGTGCTTGCGGAGGCGGAGGCGCTTGAGGAGTTGAAACCGGCAACGGAGCACCACCTGCAAAGGCCGAACACACCATGGCGCTGGAGGAGGCAGGTGCTTTGCACCGGGAACCCTTCGGGAGCACGATTAAAGGCGATTCCAGGAGGAAATTGGGGGATTTGGTTTGAGTTGTTAGGACTTAGGGTTGAAATCGGGAGGAATCGGTAGTTTTGACATTTGAGGAATTAGGGTTTGGAAGTAGACAAACCAGGAGAAATAAGTGGGAAGAGGATCTGGGCGGCCGGCCGGACTCTGGAGGAGGCAGTTGTTCTCTGTGTGCATCGGCCGGACTGGGGCTGCTCGGAGGAGAGTGTCGAGAGGCGCCGACATAAGGTGGCCGAAGAGGGTGCTCGGGAGGCGACCGGACTGGGTGCTGCTTGGAGGAGAGCATCGAGAGGTGGCAGGACTCGAGGAAGAGGGAGATCTGGACCATCTGGTTTGAGAGGAAGAAAGAGATGAAGAGAGGCGGTGGTTCGGGTTTGTGGGAATTATACCGCCCAAATTCACAAACAGGCGGGGATTATTTATTAATACATTTTGAAAAAAAAAAACAAAATTTATGCAATATATTTAAATATAAAATTTTATATATTTTGAAAAATAATTTATTTATTTATACATTTGTTTGTATGAACTTTTTAAATTTTTATACAACTTATATATTCAAATATAAAAAAAAATATTATTTTATTAAATCAATTATCTATAAAAATTAGAAACAATATATTTTATAAAATTATAACCAATATATCTTGATTTGAATCTCAATCTCAAATCTTCATTCTCAATCTCAACCTTTAACTCAGTCTCAAACATCAATTTTGATTTTAATCTCAATATCGAATATTGACCTTGATCTTAATTTTGATTTCAATCTCAAACCCTCGATCTTAACTTGATTTTGATATCAATCTCAAATATCAAATGTCCATATTGGTCTCAATCTCAAATCTCAATATTGATCTCAACCTCAACTATCAAATCTCAATCTCAAATATCGATCTTAATCTTAACTAGTCAGTACTTCGTGCGCAGACGCACGAGATTTTTAAATATAATTTAAGTACATTTGTCTTATTTTTCGAATGTTATTATATTAATCAATGCGTTTTCAATGATGTATAAAAATATAGTACTCGTCCGGATCAAAACAACTAAACAGAGACCACATTATCATCAATCCAATATCCAATAACATAAAAGACTAAAACTAATAAATATGAGAAACAATACAAAAATTTGTATCCGCAGTGAAAAACATTCAATTTATATGGAATGGAGAAGTAAATATATAGTGGAATGAAATCACGTTTTGACTACCTCCTCTTCCAAAGATTGAGCACACAAAGTTCATAAACCAGTTAAATTAAACAAAAAGAAGAAGATAGTTTGCTTTATATAGATATAGATTACTAATATTAATTTTATATTTTCTTATTATTAATTTTATGTTTTGAATTAATCCCATTGTTTTTTAGAGAAAAAAAACTAGTAAAATTATAATTTAGGCTAAGATCAATGTTTTAAATTAAGCCCAATAGTTAGTAAAATTAAAGAAAAAAGAGATTTAAAGGAAAAAGAAGAAGAAGAAAAATAGAATTAAAGAAAATTAAAGAAAAATGGCAAAAATAATGATTGGTCAAGACTCAAGACTCCTAAAATTCCTCTAAGCTTGGCACATCATCCTAAACTCTTCTAAATTAAGAGTTTATATAGATATAGATAGTTAGTAAAATTAAAGAAAAAAGAGAATTAAAGGAAAAAGAATAAGAAAAAAAATAGAATTAAAGAAAATTAAAGAAAAATGGCAAAAATAATGATTGGTCGAGACTCCTAAAATTCCTCTAAGCTTGACACATCATCCTAAACTCTTCTAAATTAAGAGTTTATATAGATATAGATTTAAATCTCATTTCTCAAATATCACATCGCGATTTCAATCTCAAACACAAAATGAAAATTCGTATTTAACTTATATCACACAAAATCTATATATAACAACAAAAAATCTAAATTTCAATGTTTATCTCGATATCAAATATCAATCTTTGTCTAAGGGCTCGTTTGGTTTAACATGGAAAGAACAATTAAATTCCCATGAATTGAATTCCCACGAATTGCATTTACTGTAAATTAAAAAATTATGTTTGGTTGGATTTTAGATTGTAGGAATTAAAATTAGGAAATTGGAAATTTCTAATTATAAAAGGTGGAATTGCAACTTACCTAGGGGAAAGTAGGTAAATTAAATTCCTTTAAAATGGAGGAATTTAAATTCCTACCAAACACATATATTTTATTACAGTAAGTACACATTTTTTTAAAATGAGATGAGAAATAAACAGGCGGGAGATCCAAATTTAACTCCCTCCCAATTCTTAACCAAATTTTCATTTATCGCCCCCACACTTTTAATCGATTTTTTTCACTCTCTTAAGCACTTTTTGGGTATGTTTGGCAAAAGCAAGTAGCTTTTAGATTTCAAAATTTATCTTTCTTTCTCTACTCAACCCTAATTTCCCACCTTCACAAACCTTTACACTTTCGGGCCACAACTCCTCGATTCTTCGCCGCTCGCCGGCGTTCAGACCCAATTCTTCGCTGCTCAGCCATTCGACGTCGACCACCACCTTACCCCTCTCTCCTAGGTGTTTCGCCGATGTGCTCTCGAGCCCTCTTGATGTGCTCTCGAGCCCCTCTTGATGTGCAGAGTTCTGAACGTCGAGATCTGACCGCCAGCACCACTTTCAACAACAGAACCCTATTCTAGTCTCGTCCACACCGGCGTCCCCTCCTCGTTGGCATCGCTTCCAAAGGCACGCTATACCACCGTATAAGTACGAACCAATACGGGAGTCAATTTATTCAACAGAAGCTTGAAACTGCTTCAATTGAAGAAAAGATTATGGTTTTTCAGGAGATTAATCAGAGGTTACTCTGTTATCGAGCCTTCACAGCCTCATCGATCCTTCACCAAGGCCTGGGTGGTGAGTTCATGGTAATAATTTATTTGTAAAAAAATTTCAGTTTTATAGACGAGTATTTGTAAAATTGGAGTGGTTATACACTTGCATTTTGACCTAACGGTGTAGGAGATAAGTTGTTTATCTACTTGTAGATGCGTTCATCCATTGGGAAAAGGTTCAAAGGCAATAGGATGAGATAAAATAGAAAATAGAGGGAAATAAATCCATTAATGTTTTTCCAAGGTTATTCACCGACGTTATTAGTTGCTAGTGCGAAGTCATACTGACTAACTTGCTTTTGATTTGATATAATTTTGCTAGAAACAACCTATTACTCATAACTCATTCCCTCGCTTTTCTCTGTTGTATGTGATGATTAGAGGAACCATGTAGTGCTGACTGTGATGTTGCTGCCAGTACTGGTGCAACAACAGATTTTCACTACTCCGGTTTGGTTGATTGAATCCCTCTGTTGATTGAACTCTAGGACTCAGAATGTTTTCTTCAGCTTCCATTGTTGCTACTTCTTCTTTAGCATCCATGGGCTCAGAAACCTCCATTTCAGAAACTTCAGATGGCAATACTTCATGCGATTGTTGGGAAGGAACCCAAGGGATGACTGCCATGCTCATCCACCTTTGATTCTTTTCCCTCCACAGATCTGCTCGATTTTGAATTGATCTACAAGAACAATGCACCACTTGGACCATCAATTGCAACTACTGCATTTTGTGGTGGATTCTGATCTGATATCTAGTATGAAAGGTAAAATCTCCCCTGCCTTGCTTCATTTCCGGATTTATTGTGCTTACATTGTGCCTAGTTAACAATCCTGTGCCCAGATGCTTCTGTTGATGCTTAAATTTGTGTAGATCTTCCATACATTGTGCACAATTAACAATCCTATGTCCGGTTGTGTTGTGCAACTTTTTATGATTTCAACTGTTGAGCAATACTCAGTGATGGAGTGTATGAGGATTGAGGAAAACTAAAATAGGTTGGAAATTGTTCTGTTGGTTTCAACTATAGCTTTTTTTTTTGCTAGATTTAGTTGCAAATGTCATGTTTTTTTTTTGCTGGTTTCCTCTTGAATCACTTTAACCTTGGTTTGGTAAATCGGCATTGCTTATTACTGTATAAAATATTGGCATGGTGTATGTTGGAATGGGATGATGCACTTACCTCCCAGAAAGATGTGAAACCCACTTGAAAATTTCATGTTACCTCTGTTTTCTTTAGGGATCTGATTTTCATCTAACTCTATCTTGTTTATGGATCTTCTGTGAACGTATTCTTCATCTTTTCATTGTATTTATTTTCTTATTGTTCCTGTTATCTGATTAGATCTTCTAAAGATTAAAGAGCAATGTTATGAATTACATGAGATACAACTATTTTGTTCTGGTTTCTCTTTTATAAGTTTGACGCCAACTCTTTTTTCAAACCCCTATTCTACACCTCATGCTTCTTGTTCATCCTGCTTTCATAGTTAGCAGATCTTCACTTAAAACTGAATTGTTTGGGTACCATATCCCTAAGCAGCCACTTCCTCTTGCAGGATAACCTTATAAATGGAGGAAAGTAATCACAAGTAACCAAATGTAAGCCTCAAGAAATAAAAAAAAAATCCAGGTAAAAAATATAAGCTTCAAGAAATTAAAAAAAATCCAAAAAAATAATGAAATAATTTATTGATCCATTTGATCTCCTGAAGGCCGAATTAGGGTAGTTAACAACTCCATTTTGGAATTCTCAAGTTATTTTCTAGATTTCATTTAAAGCTTACATTTGGTTACTCGGGTTTCCTCTCTCTCACAAGTTTATCCTTCACAGGAAAGAAGGAAAGGTATGGATCCTTCATTCCTTATCAGCCTTAAAAGATCAAGATGTTGCGTACTTTTCACTTCTGGAGTCTATATATATGTTTCCTAGGTTGCATATGTATTTCTGTATTTATTCAATTCAGATTTCTAACTTGTTTTCTATCTCATCTTAATGTAGACCTTATCTTGGAGGGGAAGGTCTAATTAGGGGGATAAAAACAAATTCTGACTCGGGTTCTGTTTACCAAAAACACTTTGATTTTGACTTGGGTTCAAACAATCTTCTCCCATCTCAAGGTAAGATGTTTCCCCTCTCTCTAGATTTTTGTAAATTGTGATAATTTGGTGCTTCTATTAAAGGAGGATTTTGTTTGTCAATTTTAATATAGAAAGAATTAAAATGATTTATGTGCATGAATATATCACATAACAATTAAATACTTTGATTTCCTTTTGGCTGGGTAATGATAGATGATTATGATTACTCTTACACTTTGTGTCTAGGATAAAATGTTTATATGTGCAGTAATTATAGAGGAATCATACTCAATTGGTCAAGTGGTGGTCCTAAGTCTTGAACATGGATATTGTGTTTGTAAGGACATTATGATATATAAGCATTGTTCAAGTGCATGGATATAATATAGTTAAGTTTGTCTCAGCCTCTTTCTTTTCTCAATTGGGCCACTCATCATAGCTTTATATTATATACTTGCTTTTAGCTAGGTATAGACTACATTAAAGTGAAAGCATCAAAAATATGGGAGAAAAACCATTCCTTGGATTGGCTTTCATGTTTGCTGCACCTTCTTTTCCCTTTGGTATTTCCCATTATCCTTCTGATTTTTGCCCTATTTTCCATGCTATTCTATATGAATTTATCCTTCGTTGAGTTGCAATCTTAGTTTCACCAGGTTCAATGATGCATTTAGAAGCAAACTGTTTCATGTATATTTTTTTTCCTACCAAGGGTAAGAGATCAAGTTGGATATATATTCTACACCAATCTAGAGATTCTATTGACTAATAACCATCTGGTCTTAACTATCATAATTCCTATATCAAGTGGTAAGTGGCTGAATTCATATATTTTTGGTTTCCTGCTTCGTATTGATCACTTATTGCCTCTCTTTTACTTGGTTGTTTCTTATCTGTTTAGAAAAATGTGGCTAAGTTTTTTTAACTAGATAGTCCAATCCATGTTTTATAACTTATTGGATTCGATTGCTTTCGGAGGGAGAGTATTAGGGTTGTAGGTTGATAGTTAAATAGTTAATGTAGCCTTATGCTACAAGATTGGCACCTGCAGCATTTATGTGGAGCTGATTTGGGTTTTCGAGGCTAATTTATTGAGTCGAACTGCGTATTTTGGGTCGAAAGAATAATTTGATGTTGCATTTTTTGGTAGTTTGCGTGCTGAATTTACATAGCGGTGTTTGCTGATTTTTGGCAGTTATTTTTGCTGATTTGACGTAGCGTGTAAATACCTTGTCTACATATTTCAGGCCAAGTGTCCATTTTATTGTCTATTAGCTCAAATGGTAGAGCATGTGCTCAAGCACAATGACGTGGGTTCAAATCCCGCATAGACTACTTTCACATTTTATTTTCTCTATAGTTATATTTTTATCAACGAAACCTATATGGTCGTTGATAATTTCCTTTAATGAGAGAACCTTTCGCCGCTTCATTGATAGATAGCTATTCTCTTGTTGACGAAGGGGTTTTAACGAGGAAAACTTATTCGCCCTATCCTACAATATCCAATGAAAGTTATTTCATCGCTAAAATAAAGTCCCTGTAACGACTTTACTAAAATGGTCGTTGATGAAAGCCTTTACCAAGACAACATTTTATACTAAATGATATCTACAACGACAAATTCGAACTCACTGCAATAACACGTTTTTAGTGAAAAACAATTTCCTCGCCAATGGATTTTCATATTGAATTTTGTAATTACAATTCATTGTTTGTGAAGAAACTAATATATTAGCGATGAATATTATAGTTGCTAAATAATGTCGATCTAATTTGATACCATCATTAACGAGGAAATATGTAGTTTTGCGAGGAATTAAGTTCGTCGTTATGTGCATTCAACGATTGATATGGAATTCCTACACTTATTTAGCGACAAATATAATTATCTTTTACGATGAATTTAATAGTCGCTAAAGACTTACGGCGACAAATTAACTTCGTCGCTAAATATATTTTTTGTGACGATTTCATTTTTCCACGTTAGGTTTTTTTGTGACGAGCTTTCAGTGACCACTTAAAAAGGAATCATATTTCCTCGCTATATAGTTTTAGTGACGAAATATCACTTTTCAGTGAGGAAAAATTTCCCCGCTAAAAGAGTTTATTGAACATAACACAATTCTAAACAAATTAGGAACAAATATTGATAGAAGAATTCGAACATGCGCAATCTGTGATGGATATGAGGAAAATTAGCTACCATGAGCTACAAAATCATAAGTAACAATTAGGTTCTGAAAACTATAAATCAATTAAGATTTGAGTTATAGTGAATAAGAAGATGGAGTAAGCACATGATCTTTAAATATCAATAACCAACATGATGAATATGACAAACATAAACTAATATACATGGGTTAAAATGTAAAAGAAGTTATAATATGTGTGTAACTACTCACTAACCATATTTTCCAATTAATTTTAATGAATAATAATATATATGGAAAGGAAAATAAGTGGGGATGGTAATGGGAATTGACGGTTACAAGCTACTAACCGTGATAAATAATACATGTCAAAAATTTCATCAGTGGTGAAATAGGCTGAAACAGCCAAATTGAAACCAAATTGAATTTATTATTGGCTAGAAATTTATTAAATTGAAACCAAATCTTTGAAAGAACATCAAATTTAAAAATTAGATTGAATGGTAGACGAAGAAAGGAACGTCGACTACGAGTGGTACCCCAACTTCAATCAAACTTAGAAGAATATAATATCTTAAAGATGCATGAGGATGGGAAAATTGGGAGAAGCCTTTGTCGTCCATATTGCATAGATCTCCACCGTTGCTTTGATGTCCACCTATCTCTACTCCCTTTGAGCAGCAGCGACTTCGAACTCAGACTCCTACCAACTTCAAAGGTAGATAATCCACCGAAGACTTCCTCTTCTCCAATCTGGAAAGTGGCCGACTATTGAGGAAGAGAAACCACCCAGACAAATTTTACCCTAAATACGAATCACTTAAAAATAGATTAAACACGAAATTTGGGGATGAAATTTGCATTTGAAAAAACCTAGAGCGTGCTTACTTGGAGGCACCTTCGGTTGTAATGTCTCTGGCTCACCCCTACTAAGAGTGTTTGAGTCCAAGCCCTCGATTTGAGCCGGAAACCGACTTCTCCTCCAAATCAAGCTCCCCGAGGCTAAGGGCCACCGATGCTCCACCGGAGGTGCCACCACCTCCTTTGCCCTACCCACCACGAAATCTCCTAAATCCATAAGGTTTCAAGTCAGATTCGCAACCCTCCTCGTGCCAGATCTGAAATACCCCAAATTATCTTTGGGTATTTCTTTTTAAGTAAATATAATTTTCGTAACAAAAGCTATTTTATTTTGGACTTAGAAATATTTTTTCTTTTAAAATTGAATATATATAAAGTTTATAACTAGTTTAAAGATATTTCATCTTATGTGCATATATAGTAAATAAATAAGTTTTTAAGTTATATTTTTTTGAGACTAAGTGATATATTTTCTTATAAAATAAGGAATGATTCATAATTATAATTTATTTTAATTTGCGTAAAATATTTGATATAATGTTTTAGAAAATTTGTGTTACGCAAAATAAAATGTATTTCATTAAGTGTTTTGTTATTTTATTCTTGAATTTATGTAAAATTCTATCAAATAAAATTTTGGATATATATATATTTATTTATTTATTTATTTATAAATTGGAATAGAGTTTAAACCATCGGTTTCCTATTTTTCCGGTTCAGGTGAACCGGACCCATGAAAAAAGAAAAGAAAAATGATGAACCGGTTCGGTTGAACCCTTCTTCTTCCTCCCATGTCAGCCGACCCACTGTTGAACAAGGGTGATTTTGACCTTCCTCAAATCTCGCTCAAATCTCAAACTAAATGCTTCTGGAATGTTCCCCACGTGTTCTTATCTGAATATCTTTAACCAATTTTGAGGTTCCGGATAGAAACGACGTCAAACGAACCCGATCGGATTTTGCCCCAATTCGAGATTCCGTGAAATCCGGCCATGTAACGGCCTTATCTGAACAAATTGAACATAAGGATAGCTTCTAATGATCTTATCCGAGCTATTTACGGGATCAAGTTCATCCAATTCGTTCTGAATCCTCTCCTATAAATACAAGAGGTTTTCGGTTCTCAAGCTCACACCACCATTGAAGCATCTATCCGAGCTTTAAACTTATCTCAGTACGTTCTAAACACTTCTGGCAACAATTCCCTTCACAAAAGTTTCACAAAAACATCCCGATTTCAAAACCCCCAATTTCGATCCTACCCTCGCCGGAGCTGCCCTCGTACACCACCATTCAGCCGCTGCCGATGCCGCCAGGACCACCACAGAGGAGCGCATCTTCTCCACGAATCCGTAGTCACCGGTCGCGTGTCTTTCCGTTCACTATCGAAGCCGCGAGAAGTCGCCGAAGCGTCGCCGGAAGCTTGCCGGAAAACCCCCGTTGATGTTACTGTCGGGCTGAGGGAAGGAGAGGGGTAATTACGCTAAACCTCCCTAAGTTTTTGGATTATTTAAAATATGCCCTTGCCCAGTTTTCTAAAATTCCAGATTCTAACCCGTATTTTTATGTGGGCATAAATGCTTTCCAATTCCGTTAAATCGCAGAGAATCGTCAACCCCTATGCCCGTACAAGGGAATTTGAGTTCAACCAACCACATAAGTCAAAGCTTGCAACTTCGGATCAAGGCAAGTGACTTTCCGAGCCTTTTTGCTCATTTGGTGCCTTCGTGTCTTATTTGTTTTCCTGTCTTTGATTGCTTGCCAAGTTATATAAAATAAATTACAATTCACCTGCTTGTGTGATTTATTTACCGTCAGTTTGAATTTGGCAAGGTTAATTGGAATATAGTTACCCACCGTTTATTTAAAGCATGATTCATTCTTGTTCTTTCATGCTAATTAATTGGTTAAGAAAGGGATATGTTTCTTTTATGTACCCATTC
Organism: Persicaria maculosa; assembly: GCA_963922045.1. Classification (NCBI taxonomy): domain Eukaryota; kingdom Viridiplantae; phylum Streptophyta; class Magnoliopsida; order Caryophyllales; family Polygonaceae; genus Persicaria; species Persicaria maculosa. The sequence goes on along the minus strand of OY998251.1, from coordinate 56,926,663 downwards.
TGTTTATGTTGTGATCAATGTTGTAAATAATTAGTAATAATGTGAGGATCGTTTGTTGCGAGTGAAACTAAATTGAATCCAAACCAATCAAAAACAATGTGAATCATAAAGTTAAAATTGTAAAGTAATGTGAAGAATTGTATAATCAATCAATCAACGAAAAGCAATGTGAAATGGTAAAGTAATGTGTGAAGTAAAGTGAAAGTGATGTTGTAAAGTGTAGGTCAGGGCCGTTACTCCTCGGTCTTAAGGTTTCATGAAACTACACTTCCATGCGAGGTGTTACACAACCAATGGTTGTAGGTCGCTATCCACTATAGACAGAGTGGGACCGGTAGTACTTGATAAAAAAGATAAAAGATGTAAAATGCATATCATGTGAGTAAGTGAGTGAAGAATAATGTACAAGTAACAAACATGGTTTGAACTAGGTATTGGGGGATACAAGATCAACCCTTAATCGACTGTCTCAGCCCGCGGTTTAAAACTCTCCGGAAGAGTCCTGCCCTCTGGGTCGATTTTGGGCCACATCGAGTACCTTTTGAACCAATACTTAGTTTAGATATTATAATAAAAACGTATTAATAATGTAATGGGTAGTAATCATAATTTGTTTCAAGCTATGTCATATTCCATCCGTAATCGGGATATGATTCCTAATACATCTTTTCTTACTCAACCCTTTTGGGTTATCCGTGTCATAGGAGGGTCGGGTTACAAATAAGCCAATCCACTTCAAATATTCAAGTCTCATTTGGATTTAATTCTTACCGTTTCATGGTCACTTGAATCCAAAGTTGTCCCAGTTTTCGAGCCGTCATTTGCTAGTTCTTGCGAACTAACCGTCCTATATTTGGATGGTTGGTGTCCTTCATTCCGGATGCCAGACCAGTTTTCGCAGGTTTAGGTCGAGTCTCAGAAGAGAAGAGAAGTTGAGAAGATATTTAAGTTACTTTTAACATTGTATTTAAATTTTAGAATTCCTAGATATGTTGTATAAGAGTTTTATTGTTTTATTTTATTTAAAAAGTCTTCCGCTGTATTGATCTCAATTTGTAATTAAATCCTCAAGTTTCAAGGAGAGTTTAATAGAGAGTATTGTTATATTTCAAGACTTCCGCTATTAAATTTTATTTCATTTATGTATTTAATTGTGATCATCTTGTTTATGGGAGCATGGTTGCATGTCCCTATAAGCCTAAGGTGATTACGAAGACCTTTAAAGTCCGAGTAATCACTGGCGCTGTGGCATTCCCTCGGGTTATAAAAGGGGGTGTTACAAGATCTGGTTTTGAACCCTTCGGTCTTCTCCGGTGATTGAAAGGGAGTTGGGGAGGAGATGGAGAATGGAGATCGTGGGAGAGAGAACGCGAGGCTGCTGAGCAGAGAAGGAGAGAGGGGCAAGAATGGAAGAAAAATTAGGGGTCCTCTATACAAAGGAAGGGAGGGTAAAATTGGAAAAGAAGAAGAAGAAGAAGAAGAAGAAGAAAAGCTCCACAATGCGCCACGTGGATAGCCTACTTGCTCTCCAAAGGATTGAACTTTAAGTTATAGGGAGATATTAATTAAAATGCTTATATAAACAAGAACCACCTCATGCTCTTATATGCATGATAAACTAGAACCACCTCATGCTCTTGCCTCAACGTTAATTGGGTCATTGTATATGATTCTTTTTCTTTTTCATTTTGTATCCATTGGCATGGGTGGCTTCCAAGACATATAAGAGTATCTTCTCTTCTTGCACCAAAAAAAAAGAGTATCTTCTCTTCGTTAATAAGGAGTGCCCCTATGGATAACTTTAGCTGCATTCCCTATAGTTTGTATTAACATAAGCGCGAAAATCTCTGTCTCAGGTCTCGCTTTGGTTTGTTCTAACAAGACTTTTACGGTTACACTTGTTCACATGACACGTCAAATCTCTAGATCATTCCCTCTTAAATCTAGCTTTTTCGCTAGGTCCTTTGCAGGGCCGGTCTTATTAATTGAATCTAGGAGCCCTGTGCGAAATATATATTTAGGTTTTTAATTCTATTATTTTCAAGAATGGAATTGAAAGGAAAAACTGAAATGGAGGAAAATCTCTCATTCAAGAACAAAAACGTCTTACACCAAAATCAGTTTGTAGAGAGACAAACACCACTTATTTATATAGTCGGCTGAGCCTTCTACCAAACTCTCCTAACAACCACCTGTAAGGGTAAAATGAAAAAATTAACCTTACTCTACATACCCCCCCCCCCCTCTAAACGGGACATGTGGAAGGATGCACAAGACCAAGCTTGCCACAAAGAACATGATGCTGATGAGCCCCAAGAGCCTTGGTTATCACATCAGCAGTTTGCAATTGAGAAGAAACATGAGTCGTAGCTAAAAACCCTTGTTGAATAAGCTCTTGGATGAAATGACAATCAATACGTACATGCTTGGACCTTTCATGGTATATTGGATTGGATGCTAGGCTCTGTGTAGCTTTGTTATCACAAAACAGTGTGACAGGCAAAGAGAGATCGGCATTAAGATCAGAAAGCAAACCCTGGACTCAGATGAGCTTACTAGCAGTATAAGACATACTCATGTATTCGCTCTTAGAAAAAGATTTTGAAACCACCTTATGTTTCTTGGATTTCCATGAAATGAGTGCACCTCCAAGGAAAACGCAGTAGCCAGAATCAGGGCAATTGCCCCAATCTGGATCACTAAATGCTGATAGTTTGAGATCTGAAATAGCAGATTATGAGAGAGCAATATTGAAGCTACCTTTCAAATATCGAAGGAGATACAAAGTTGCATTCCAATGTGGTTAACGATGAAGAAACTGGCTCAGTTGTTGAACTGTGAAGGAAATATCAGGCCTTGTGAATATCAAATAAAGAAGATGCCCCACCAATCTCCTGTAATTCTCTGGATTTTGAACAGGCTCTTATTTCGATGATGATAATTTGATGCGACCTTTGCATTGGAAAAGAAGCAACTTTACATTCTAACATGTTTGCATCCTTAAGTATATCCATAATATACTTTCCTTGGTTCAAGAGAATTCCACTGGATGATCTAGATATCTCCATTCCCAAAAAATACCTTGCAAGTCCTAGATCTTTTTATAGTAAAGGCTTTGTCCAAAGCTTGTTTAGTAGCCACAATTGCATCACTATCATTTCCCATCAGTAGCATATCATCAACATACACCAAAGCCACTATGAAAGAGTCTCCAACTGCCTTGGTAAATAGAGAATAATCATGTAAAGAGTGAACAAACTCTAGCTTACCCGGGAATTTAGTAAGTTCCAAGTTCCACTGTCTACTAGCTTGTTTCAATCCATACAATGATCGATGCAACTTACATACTTGACCAGGAGCAGCCTTAGTATAGCCCAGGGGAGGAAGCATGTATACCTGGTGGTCCACGAACGTTGTTAGCTTTCGCTTCACCCAAATAATAATGATATCCTAACTCAATGCTCAAACCAATAGATTAGTAAACCAATAGATTGATAAATTAATAAATTAGTATAGTGATTAAGTCCAGAGTCGAACGCACAGAGAAAGAATGGTTGCAAATATAATATTCCTAACAATGATTCCTTAAGATAATAGCAATAGTTTATAGCAAATTGATGACAAAGTAAAGTGAATAGAGTGATGATTGCAAAGTATTAATAACAAGATAGAAAATAGCAATAGGTTGATTGATCTGCAAAGATACAATCTTCTTATTCAATATCACTAAAGAATAGTATTAAAGACTCAAGTTCTAAGACCAATTGGCATATCAATTCAATGCAAATAGAAGACAAAGAAGCAACCCTCTCAGCCCTATGCACATCTACTCGACATAGATCAATCGAAATCATTTACTACAAAGGCATATAAATATTCCTAAGTCAATGACTTCATTTGGTATCTAGAAAACAACAACGAATTCATAGTATAGATGCAATTCCTAACATGGTGATCAATCATAGAAAGGAACACAAATTCATATCAATAAGAACAAGATGATAAATATACTTATAGATAACTAATGGAAATCAAATCCTCACAATTAATTCAACCATGTCTTCAAATCACATGTGAAGCTATTAGTTTAGCAACTCATAGCTAAAGTAACGCTCATCTCTCTCTAATGTCTCTCGCCTCTCAATAACGTGTCTCTCTCAACAAATAAATGAAAATAACCTCAATAGAGTCGTGCAAAACCTTAGAGAATAAGCTAATAATATAATAATCAAATATAATCTTCGGACTAAAATCGGCAATTGTTGAACACGGGGTAACGACGAGCGTCGGTGGAACAACGGCGAGTGCCGCTCCATGAAATCCACAATCGTCCTTAGCTTTGACGTTGTGCTTCCTTGCTCCTTTTATGCTCCTTCCTTACCCTTATTATGCTCCAAAATCAATTATTTAAGCTCCCCCAAGATCCCATCCATGATCGAAATGTAAAACTACAGAATAAACACTAAAAAGGCGTGGATTCCGAAGTCGAATACTTTGCAAGAAAGATATAGAAATAGACCAAAACATATGCAAAACTCTTATCTAAATGCAATAATAACTACCTATAATACCTATATAAAATGTGCATTATCAATACCTCTTCATCAAGAAAACCATGCAAAAATGAATTGTTGACATAATGTTGATGGAGACCCTTTTGTTGCAGCTAAGGCTAACACAATTGGAACGGTGGAAAGCTTGGCAACTGGAGAGAATGTTTGTTTGTAGTCCTTATCCTTTACTTGGTTGTATCCTTTAGCTACCAACCGTGCTTTAAATCTCTACACATCTCCATCTGGCTTGTACTTGATCTTATATATCCAGCGAGATCCAATAACCTTTTTGCCAGGAGGCAAATCTATAGTAGACCAAGTGTGATTGTTTTCCAAAGCTTCAACCTCAGCCTTCATAACCAATTGCCAATTCTTATCATCCTTTGCCTGATTGTACATGCGTGGCTCGAAAATAGCACATACATTAACCAAATATTGTGCATAGGAAGATGACATGTGAGACAAATGCTGAACAGAGAATACAGAAAAAGATTGAGATTGGGATTCAGCTCTAGTGGGTAAATCATGACAGATGTACTCAAGTAGTCTTTGTGGTCTGTGAATGGCTCTCTTAGCAGGAAGATCATGAACCACCTCAACCATTTGATCAACAACTGTACTTGGACTAATCTCATCAACTCTTTGAATTCCAATTGTGTTGGGGCTGGAAGCAGTATCACTGACAACTTCATTGTCATGGAGTCTTAATGATGACTGTGAGTCACTAACTTGTCTATGAGGAGTGGGATCATGCTCTATGGGAACCTGAGGTAGCTGAAAAATAGGAATTGAGAGTTCAATAGACACAGGGTTAACCAAAGGTAACCTAGATTGCTTACCAAAAGAAACACCAGTGAGCTGAATATCTTTGTAAGGAAACACATGTTCCTGAAACTTAACATGTCTGCTAATTAAGATAGACTTTCTATCTATGTCAAACACCTTGAAAGCCTTCTGACCATGAGGATACCAAAGAAAGATGCACCTCTTAGCTTTAGTACCTAACTTATCTTTCAAATTTTTAGGCTAATAGGCATAATATAAGCAACCCACTACCTTCTAATTCTCCAATGAAGGTAACTTACCTTACAGAAGTTCAAATGGAGGTTTTCAACTTAAAACTGCAGAGGGCATTTTATTTATCAAGTAAGTAGCACTGAGAGCATACTCACCCCAGAACTTGATAGGGAGGCCAGCAAAATGTCTAATAGCACGAGCTATTTCAATCAAGTGACGATGTTTCCTCTCTACTCTTCCATTTTGCTCAGGTACATCTAGAGCCGAATTTTTATGAACAATATCATGTTGTTTAAACAAACTAACACAAGCTCTTTGTGTAAATTCAGTACCATTATCGGACCTAACCACCTTAATTGTGGTATGAAACTGATTCTTGACAAGATTCGCAAATGCAGCTATCATTCTGTACAGTCTTATCCTGTATCAAATATACCCAAGTTGCCCGAGAATGATCATCTAGAATGGTAAGAAAATACTTTGCTCCACATAAACTAGCCTCTTTACAAGGCCCCCATACATCCATATGGACCAACAGAAAAGCAGAATCAGCTAAGGAATCACTATGAGAAAACTGCAATTTGTGATGTTTTGTCATATCACAAGAATGACAAGAGAAGTTGTTGAAATCACATCCATTACAAACATCCAAATGCTTCATCTTGGAGACAAGGAGATGACCAAATCTAGGATGAATCAAATCTAGACTTTCAACTTTATTACAAACACTCCTAGGAACTTTATTCAAGGATGACTCAAAACATCCAACATCAAGACACTTGCTGATCTAAACTCTAACTCCATCAGGATTAGCCTTCAAGTAGTATAATCCTCCATCTTCAACTCCTTTAGAAATGGTGCATTTAGTTGTAAGGTCCTGTAATATGCAATAGACTGAATTAAAACTAAAATTCCACCTCTGATCACTCAACAACTTGGACACATACATCAAATTGTGCTAAAATTGAGGCACAAACAAGAGGGAATGAATTCTGGATTTTCACTAGCGGTACTAGAGCCATCGTGCTAAAGGCAATCATGCTAATTATTCAAACACGGGATATTTTCGTAAAATTGCCTTTGCTAAGAGGGAAAAGATAATCAAATCGCTTACTCTGGATAATGGCGAAATAACTACCGTCTTCATAACTATCAAGCAAGAGTTCGAGAAGGACTTCAAATGTCGCTTTAAAACCGGAATTGATCCCCACCGTGACCTACAATCTGATCTTGTAGTCATCACTAACGACATAACCAATAATGACAATCTAATGCTTACAAGTGTTGTTTCCAATGCTGAAATCAAATCTGCTCTCTTCTCTATGGCTGTAGATAAAGCCCATGGGCCTGATGGTTTACCAGCAGTGTTTTTTTTTTTATCAAAAGTATTGGGTTATAGAAGGCTCGTCGGTCATTAAGGCTATCAAAGCTTCTTTTTTTTTTTTTTGCAAATGGCCACCTACTACGCCAGGTTAATAACACATTTATTACGCTTCTGTCAAAGCACGATAATCCTGACACTATCAATCATTATAGGCCTATTAGCCTCTAGTCTATTATTTAAAAAATCATTGCCAAAGTTCTCACCACAAGACTTGAAATTTTTTTTGGTCAACTTATTCACCCTCTTCAAGGGGCCTTCACTAACAGTCGTTCGATTCAAGACAATTGTAACGGCCCGGGATTATGATTCCCGAGTTACTTTTCGAGGGATAAAACCCCTCATTAGGATCTTGCGCCCCGAGTACAGGTTGAAGGTTTGAAATTCTATCCTAACATTTTAAAGTGGGATTTCATACCCAAAATTCGAAGGGATCGTTGGAATCCCCGGGGAAGTCCCCTGTACTTGTCATAAGTCTAAGCGTGGAAAACCAACAGTCATGCAAATAGTAGAATCAAGGTGTAATACAAGAGGGTGACACGGCAGAGCCGAGTCAAAATCAAATCAATAAGCGTAATTACCGAAATTTAATATACAATGTTAGTGGAGTTAAACCATTTCTTTGAGATCGCCCAAGAGAGTTCCCACGTCACGGAAACAAGGAATAATCATGCTGCAAAACAAACCTAAAAAAAATGTATGCGGGGCGGTGTCAGATCGAAGCCCTACGCAATATAATCCCAAACAAGCAGACATATACACACGCTAGTCCTAATAAAGATGCTTCTAGATGCAAGACGGAATATTAACACACTAGCATGGTCCTAAGATCAAGTGCATAAATATAATAAGGCCTTAGCACCGAATACCAAGTAGTATATCCCTCTCCTACCTCCACCCCCTTCCGATAGGGCGGAGACTGGCCAGCTCGTGAATGCATTCCATATAATCGGGTGGCACGCATGCCCAACCCGTATCCACAATAAAGCCCGCAGGCATCTCATAATATAAGGAAGCTCATGACTCGATTGACTCAGGACGGGACCCGATGAGACTAGGTCGTCCTATGACCCTAGCAATGACTCTAGTTACTTCACAGATAACGGCCGTTCTGTTTACAAAAGCAATGAGTAAACGAATGCTCAATCATGAATGCAATCCTAGCAGGATACTACATGGCATGCTTTATTATGAATGCAAGCACCTAGTATGCACATGGCTACAAGCAGGGAGATCTCTTTTCGAGTCTGAGTGAGCTCATATAGGAACTCACCTGGCTATGCAGAACAGCATAATAGAAGATTCGGCATACACCAATCATAATCACAATTTATCACCTAGATACATATCAGAACACATATATAAGTCTACATCTAGCCACTCAATCACATAAACACACGTCATTCAATAAGTATAACCACATCATAATCATCATCTCATCAAGTTCAACCACTCATCATGTTGCCACATTCCATAAGACCATATCATGTATTCGCCACAGTATATCCGCAATAATAATCCGCATATCACATATATCAAGTTCATCATTTTCATCATATCTCGAAAGTATAAATTAACGATACACAAGTCTAACACTTCATCATGCCATTAGTCAATCACCAATCATGATATTAGTCAACCATTCACATCAACCATGCTAGTTAGAAATTCCGATCCTTGAAAACGCTCATCAAATTCCTTTTTCAATTTAATCCCGAGAATATACTTTTAAATCTCCAAGTCTCAATAATAATATTATTATATAATATTTTAAATACCATTTTCTTTTAAACACTCTCATAAAATATTTCCAAATCCCTTAAAAATCCCAACCATTTTTATCTCATAAAATCAGCCCCTTTGAAATTCACAAAACCGACCCCTTTATTTATAAAATCCAAAATCGACCCTCCTTATTCTATTAATTACCAAACCGAGTTCTCATTTTCTTAAACCCCAACCAAATCCCCCATTTCCCAATTTTTTTTAATACTTCTAGGAATATGTTAGAGCAAGGATTGAACATAAAAAAAATCGAGGTTTGAACGGATTCCTCACCCAAGTTCCTTCTTTTCCTTCGATTTGCTCGTGAAGCTTCATCCGGGCTCCGATTGGACTCGTTCTTGCGCGAGGGTGCCTAGGATTGTTAAATGGTGTTAAAGGTGTGAACTTTGAGTTAGTATGAGGTGGAAGGAGGGAAAAACGAGCTGTTACCTTCTTGAATCCGAAAATAGCGAGTTTGAGTCTCCTAGGGCTTCTCGGGGCTTCTCCGGCTTCTCCGGGCTGTTGGGGCTTCTTCTTCCACTTTGAGGACCTCATAGGGAGGCTAAGGGAGATGTTGTTGCTGCTCATGGAGGGAGGAAGAGAAAAGGAGCTTGCTTTGGCTTGCTTTGAGCTCAAGAGGTGGAATGGAGCTCTTTTGGTATGTAATGGAGGAGGGAGTTGAAGGGGATGATGAAGTAGGAATGTTGTGGGGAGGAGTTGAGCACGAAATGGTGTGTTAGGGCTGCTGGAATTCTCAGCAATGGAGGAGGAAAAAGGTGAAAGAAAGAAGGAGAAAGGATAAGGTTCCTTGGGAGCTTTTTTGGATAAGGCTTGTGTTTGATTTTTGTGTGGTGTGTTGGTTGAGCCAAATCTGATTTTTGAAGAGAAAAAGGAGGCATGGGAGAGGGCTGAAATGGATGGGGCTAAAAAGAGGGACATGGAGCTTGTCTCCTTGGCTACTTTGGGTATGGTCAAAGATGGGATATGGAAAAGCAAAATGGGGGTGTTTGGCTTCTTTGGGTAAGGAGGAAGCTTCCTTTGTATTTCAAATTGGCTTCATGGGGACCATTGTAGGGCTGAGATTTCGGATCCCCATGGGAGAATGAGACAAGATGTGGTCCCGAAAGCGATAGTTTGAATTTCCGATGCTAGATCCCGATGTTAGTTTCCCAAATCCCGCTCTTTCCTTTGCGAAATTAGAATTTAAAATCTGAGAATCGAGGTTGCCATGTTAGTTCTCAAAATTTTATTTAGGTCGAAAATCCACTCTGAGAGTTCTAAAATCCAAATTAGCGAGTTTTCCGTTCAATTCCGCTTTTAAATTCATTTTGTTTTTTTCCTTTTTCCGAAAAACTAAGATTTAAAAATCCGAGCCTTTACATCATCCACCTCTAAAAACAAGTCTCGTCCCCGAGACTAAAACCAAAACAAAGTAGGGGATGAAGTTTGAAATTGATGAGTCCAAGGACCATGTCCAAGGATCTTGTAATCATCTCGGTTGCGTCTTCCGGGATTCTCACAACACCCTAGTCACGGTCGTGACATCTCCGATCGGCCTTGACAAGTATGCAATAAGCGCCCCTATCACATCCCTGCTTCGACTTTTCGGAAGTACCACAACTCTAAAAGTTTTACAATATCATTACTAGGTCTTAGCAAGCGCCCTCATAAAATGCCTGTATCCACTTCGTGAAGTATTATAGAGTTGCCCGGGTTTGAAAAGTTCAAGCAGATTCCGCAATTGAAAAAGATTGGCCTCCAAATCGTGGAAATTTCCTATCGCGCTCGGTCTCTCAAAATCCAAGTTAGTCCTTTTTAAACATTATTCAAGATCCCTTAAACCCGATGTTAGTCAAGCAAGTTTCAATCTCATGAGGTGGAATCATCCACCTCTAAGGGCTAATCCAATATTTCCTTCCTAGGTTCCAAGTTAGAATCACATTTCATAAATTCAATTCTAGCATCCTAGAAATTCCAATTCAAAGCATCATATATCATAGCAATTGTCTAACATAGCAATCGTATCACTCATTCATAACCAGGTCATACTCATGTCACGGACAGTTACATACCATAGCATATCTAGCATCTTATCGTACAAGGTAGGATTTATCACATCATCTCACAAAACTACACATCGTATCAATCAGATAAGCATGTCATATCCGTCGGATGAGCACATCATATCAATCACATAACCATATCATACTCATGTTAACTACCAAGCGTCATCGCATTAGAGGCAAACAAATACTTCCGTACACTAGCATTTTATCGAGTTCAGGGGCTAACTATGTTAGTACTAACAATTCATTATTGTCTATGGCAATTCATCAGGAATCAACGCTGTCTATAGCATAGGATTCGCACAACACTCGGCCCCAAGTAACGCACAACACTAAGTTACATCCTCAAGAGAATCTGCCTATCACTACCAACCATAACAAAACACGACCACTACTCCCCTCTTTTTTTTTTCTCGCATCAATATCAACCTCACATAAGTCTACCAACTCAAATTGGATACTAGTTCTATATACCATTACACTCAGCTTAGCATACAATCTCTATAGCCTCAAAACTATCCTCAATTCAAGGCTTACGTCCCAGATCAATTACTAGGTACCCCAACTCATATGCCCTCAAGCCATCTAAACTCGTACCTCGGAGTTTCAAATCGCACAATTCCTCCATTCCGACAAGCTCATCACCTCGACCAACTGCCAAGACTCTCTATAAAGCACACCCTCGTCCTAGGGGTCCTCCACTAGTCCCATCTTTACTTTCTAAGAGAAATCCCAAGTCCTCTACTAAACCGCTCTCACGATCTATCAAGACACTTCTCAACAATCTCGCTCACTCTTCCTAGGCTCTCAATATTCCGCTTGACCATCATCTCCCAAGGGGACATCTCAACTCACCTTGCTAACCTGATCATACTCCCCACACCACTAACCACTCTCACTAAACATCCACCTCTAAGAACCTAACTCATATCGTCCACTTCACACCTGACACTCCAATCCAAATCCTCGACAACTCTATCGTAGAATCCAATGTAGCACTACTCTCAATCCCGAATTACCAAGGCCTCATCACGAGCTCCTATCATCAAAGACCAACCACGGATTCTACCTACTCATCCCATTCCGAAGCTCACGAAACCTGAACCACTCATGACCCCTCAAGCCGATCTACCCTAGATCCTCTTCCCAGCATATTCCCAAATTTACTCATTCCAAATCTTACTAAACCTTAACCATTCAAAATTCTCAAGTCGTCCTACTCTAGTTCCTCATCTCTTCATATCCCTAAATTGTCTCAAGCTTCTGCTTCTTAACCATGACACCTTATCGTCCAAAGCTCTCTTTTACTGATAATCATTTCCGCATAATCCCTAGATCATCCTCATCCGAGTTTCCTAAGTACCGCAACTTAGCCAACTCTCTAAAACATTCTTCCCCTAGTGTTCTCAATACTTTTATGCTCCGCCTAGCTCTCAAATCCATGCTCAGAACTTCCCTATCTCAACCCCAAGCCCACGGTCTTACTAGAAAGTCTCAACGACATTCTTTCCTAGCTACCAGTCCTTCCTCGAAAATTCACCTCACATCCTCGAATGCCTCAATCGCCACGATAACCTCAATTCATAAATCCCGATTCATTCCCTATGCTAAAATCCTTTGACAATGCATCTAAAAATCCGTTACTCATAAATTCTCCAAGCATTACCAATCCTATCTCTACAATTCCCAAATACTCATTACACGCACAACCTTGATATGAGCAACCTAATACCCAAGATTGATAATTTCCCAAACAACATCATACTACTCATCCTTAACACTTCCTCAACCCCATCCTTTATAAAAATCGCTCCCAATCACAACACATACATCCTAGTCCCGAATTCTATGATTCCTTAGACCATCCTTAAACGATCATCCTTGACGCCGCCCACGATTCGTTCCTACACTATCTAGACACTCTCCTTAGCTCACCAATCCGTCTAATAACACTTCCCTTTGAGAATCCCGCCGATCCATTCTTAGCTCACTCATTCACCTCTAGAACTACACTAACCACCTATACTTGCACCCACTACCTACCGACACTTCTAGCTAGGACCTTTTCCTTGAAATCTCACCAAGCTAACTCCACTCTTCACCTAAGACCTACCTAGAAGCTCAAATATACTCACTGAACACTATCTCCGACAAGCCATAACTCACTCGACTCTACCCAAGCTAACACGTCCTTCAAGCATTCCATCTCGCGTAACCAATGACCAACTCGAACACCTCAATCTACCTGCGATTTCCCGATCCGTCTCACCAAGGAAAACACTCGACTCATTCCCAAAAAGAATACACCACCACATATATAACCCATAACCGATTTACTAGCAGGTAAGTACACTTAAGCATATAGGCACATCATCACAAACACAAGTTAGTTAGGCAATCATTCACTACCAGTTCAGCTTATCAGTCATCACACCTCAATTTAGTTAGTTCCAAGCCTATCGCACGACACCGATTCCAGATCGCATAGGAGAGATCATAATTCGGACGAAGAACGTCATTCCTTGAGTCATCTAGGAGGATTACGTCTGCAACCGCCATCTTCGAAAGGCGTCCTTCCTTTGGTGACGTCGATTCTAGGGTCCATGGGCCATGGGCCCACTACACTTCCGTTGCGCCACTCTGGTGCCACTCGATCGCTCGTTTTCTCTTCTATGTCGACGTCCATCAAGGGGATCACGAGGGGTTAGAAGTCACGGAGATAGGGGAGGGCAAGGGAGGACAAAACGACTTTCTTAAGAATTCAGACACAAACCAGGACTAGAGATGACGAGACTCAAGACAAGACACAGACTCGAGAGTTACAACAATCCCCTTAGGATATTCTATAAGGTTACAGGTGCACATGACAATCACAAAATAAGGTTATAGGTGCACATGGCAATCACAAAATATTTCAATATCATTCCACACTATCATGTACCTATTAAAGGAATAGCGTCCTATGCATCCATATAACATTTCACATAATCAACTTTACATGCACACAGGACAGGCTAAAACTTATCATCTCATGCACTAATAATGCTTGACATATTAATATCATGTATGCACAAACCGACAATAGACATATGCAGCATAAGTTATATATGACATAGCGAGCATTATAGGATATCACATGTATGATTCATTACTCACTTAGTGTACACATAAGTAGGTCAAAACAATGTGGGTTCCAGGTAAGCATGTTAAGATGCACTCTAATAATCGTGTCAAGGGGTATGGTTAAGTCATTTGGGCATAACAACTATCACATCCAATACAACCATATACATGTAGTATGACAAGTATGGCACATAAATGCATGATGGTCAATAATTAGGAGATGTATATCCTACACGATACTACCAACACTCATTAAGAAAATACATAGTCAATGAGGTTCAATTTGATTAACTTAACATGCTCAAAAATTCATTTCTCATGGCACTCATACAAAGAGGGTTGACCACACTATCATGGACCTAATTCAAAGGAGAGTAACAATGATAGGAATTCATAGATTCGACATATATATTCGTTCATAAGTGCGATCATGCAAGTTATCAGACAAGTCATGCTGAAATATACCAACACACCATGTCATACAATCACCGGCTCATCACCCTGTTTCCCCGTGGGACGCTAATATGAGTCACTCGGTATGACACAAGGACATTCACACTGTTTTTGAGATGAGAGGGTATAATTTGTGTTTAGACTCTCGTGGTAAGAAGACACAGTTGATCAGTATAAGAATCGAGAAGGATAACTCCATAAGACAAATCACTTCTAACTCGAAATTGTTTCATTGATCACCCTCCCTAAAACACTCATGGATTTCCCATATCCGACACACCCCCGGAAGTAGCTAGTTGACCGACCCAAATTTTCCCGTGGAAGAGACCAACCTAAGGTACGTGACTTGATAGAAGCATTGGTGGTGGGATACAAAACAGGACTCGAAACGGGGAGAGCGGATGCTCTTCGACCCTTGCTAACATGCCTAAATGTGTTGGTGGGACGGTTGACGGAGTCAGAATCATTAGGGGTTTGAATTATGGAAGAGATATTCCGACAAGACAGGAGTTCCAATGACATAAAAACAAGGTATTCTCCCACTATCCCGTTTGCACAGTTATTCAATACATGATTCAAGTCAAGGCATACTGATTAGTTCTCTACCCTAAGCACAATAGCACTCAGCATGGAAGCAATCAACGATCAAGCTATCCTATGGGCCGCCCTTCGAGGGGCGACTAACCTGAGGGGCAAAACCTCACGGTCTCTACCTAACTCGCCACTCCAGCCACTACGACGCAAAGCCTTGGAGTCTTGTAGGCCCATCTGTAAAGAAAAAGCTATATTTTTGCCTACCCGTTCCCAACTACATCCAATAGGGATGATCTAACGCCTTTACTACCCCTTCGTTTCCCTTTGTTTGATTATCGGATTTATAGAGTCAAGTTCATATTTAGTCCATTTGAGTTAGCCATATTAAATTCATTTTGCCCTTTCTAAAACATTTTGGAAAACCATTTGAAAACCTTGGGCCATTTTCAAAACCACTTCAACCTATCATACTCGGTTTGCACAACCTCAGCTCTGATACCATCTTTGTAACGGCCCGGGATTATGATTCCCGAGTTACGTTTCGAGGGATAAAACCCCTCGTTAGGATCTTGCGTCCCGAGTACAGGTTGAAGGTTTGAAATTCTATCCTAACATTTTAAAGTGGGATTTCATACCCAAAATTCGAAGGGATCGTTGGAATCCCCGGGGAAGTCCCCTGTACTTGTCATAAGTCTAAGCGTGGAAAACCAACAGTCATGCAAATAGTAGAATCAAGGTGTAATACAAGAGGGTGACACGGCAGAGCCGAGTCAAAATCAAATCAATAAGCGTAATTACCGAAATTTAATATACAATGTTAGTGGAGTTAAACCATTTCTTTGAGATCGCCCAAGAGAGTTCCCACGTCATGGAAACAAGGAATAATCATGCTGCAAAACAAACCTAAAAAAAATGTATGCGGGGCGGTGTCAGATCGAAGCCCTACGCAATATAATCCCAAACAAGCAGACATATACACACGCTAGTCCTAATAAAGATGCTTCTAGATGCAAGACGGAATATTAACACACTAGCATGGTCCTAAGATCAAGTGCATAAATATAATAAGGCCTTAGCACCGAATACCAAGTGGTATATCCCTCTCCTACCTCCACCCCCTTCCGATAGGGCGGAGACTGGCCAGCTCGTGAATGCATTCCATATAATCGGGTGGCACGCATGCCCAACCCGTATCCACAATAAAGCCCGCAGGCATCTCATAATATAAGGAAGCTCATGACTCGATTGACTCAGGACGGGACCCGATGAGACTAGGTCGTCCTATGACCCTAGCAATGACTCTAGTTACTTCACATATAACGGCCGTTCTGTTTACAAAAGCAATGAGTAAACGAATGCTCAATCATGAATGCAATCCTAGCAGGATACTACATGACATGCTTTATTATGAATGCAAGCACCTAGTATGCACATGGCTACAAGCAGGGAGATCTCTTTTCGAGTCTGAGTGAGCTCATATAGGAACTCACCTGGCTATGCAGAACAACATAATAGAAGATTCGGCATACACCAATCATAATCACAATTTATCACCTAGATACATATCAGAACACATATATAAGTCTACATCTAGCCACTCAATCACATAAACACACGTCATTCAATAAGTATAACCACATCATAATCATCATCTCATCAAGTTCAACCACTCATCATGTTGCCACATTCCATAAGACCATATCATGTATTCGCCACAGTATATCCGCAATAATAATCCGCATATCACATATATCAAGTTCATCATTTTCATCATATCTCGAAAGCATAAATTAACGATACACAAGTCTTACACTTCATCATGCCATTAGTCAATCACCAATCATGATATTAGTCAACCATTCACATCAACCATGCTAGTTAGAAATTCCGATCCTTGAAAACGCTCATCAAATTCCTTTTTCAATTTAATCCCGAGAATATACTTTTAAATCTCCAAGTCTCAATAATAATATTATTATATAATATTTTAAATACCATTTTCTTTTAAACACTCTCATAAAATATTTCCAAATCCCTTAAAAATCCCAACCATTTTTATCTCATAAAATCAGCCCCTTTGAAATTCACAAAACTGACCCCTTTATTTATAAAATCCAAATCGACCCTCCTTATTCTATTAATTACCAAACCGAGCTCTCATTTTCTTAAACCCCAACCAAATCCCCCATTTCCCAATTTTTTTTAATACTTCTAGGAATATGTTAGAGCAAGGATTGAACATAAAAAAAATCGAGGTTTGAACGGATTCCTCACCCAAGTTCCTTCTTTTCCTTCGATTTGCTCGTGAAGCTTCATACGGGCTCCGATTGGACTCGTTCTTGCGCGAGGGTGCCTAGGATTGTTAAATGGTGTGAAAGGTGTGAACTTTGAGTTAGTATGAGGTGGAAGGAGGGAAAAACGAGCTGTTACCTTCTTGAATCCGAAAATAGCGAGTTTGAGTCTCCTAGGGCTTCTCGGGGCTTCTCCGGCTTCTCCGGGCTGTTGGGGCTTCTTCTTCCACTTTGAGGACCTCATAGGGAGGCTAAGGGAGAGGTTGTTTCTGCTCATGGAGGGAGGAAGAGAAAAGGAGCTTGCTTTGGCTTGCTTTGAGCTCAAGAGGTGGAATGGAGCTCTTTTGGTATGTAATGGAGGAGGGAGTTGAAGGGGATGATGAAGTAGGAATGTTGTGGGGAGGAGTTGAGCACGAAATGGTGTGTTAGGGCTGCTGGAATTCTCAGCAATGGAGGAGGAAAAAGGTGAAAGAAAGAAGGAGAAAGGATAAGGTTCCTTGGGAGCTTTTTTGGATAAGGCTTGTGTTTGATTTTTGTGTGGTGTGTTGGTTGAGCCAAATCTGATTTTTGAATAGAAAAAGGAGGCATGGGAGAGGGCTGAAATGGATGGGGCTAAAAAGAGGGACATGGAGCTTGTCTCCTTGGCTACTTTGGGTATGGTCAAAGATGGGATATGGAAAAGCAAAATGGGGGTGTTTGGCTTCTTTGGGTAAGGAGGAAGCTTCCTTTGTATTTCAAATTGGCTTCATGGGGACCATTGTAGGGCTGAGATTTCGGATCCCCATGGGAGAATGAGACAAGATGTGGTCCCGAAAGCGATAGTTTGAATTTCCGATGCTAGATCCCGATGTTAGTTTCCCAAATCCCGCTCTTTCCTTTGCGAAATTAGAATTTAAAATCTGAGAATCGAGGTTGCCATGTTAGTTCTCAAAATTTTATTTAGGTCGAAAATCCACTCTGAGAGTTCTAAAATCCAAATTAGCGAGTTTTCCGTTCAATTCCGCTTTTAAATTCATTTTGTTTTTTTCCTTTTTCCGAAAAACTAAGATTTAAAAATCCGAGCCTTTACAACAATATCCTAATAGCCCATGAGATTTTTCATTCTTTCAAATCTAAGAAGGGGATATCTAGTATGGTCGCTCTCAAACTTGATATGGAGAAAGCCTATGACATGGTGGAATGACCCTTTCTGTTCTAGGTCATGGAAAATTTGGCTTTGCACCTTTATTTATTTCCTGGATTAAAGAATGTGTCACCTCCATTACTTACTCAGTTTTGGTTAATGACGAGCCTACGTCAGTTTTCCAACCAACTAGAGGTCTCCGTCAAGGTGATCCGCTGTCACCGTTCCTTTTGATCCTGGCATCCAAAGTCCTTGCAAGGAACTTACAAATGGTATCATCTGCAAACAAAGATATTGGTGTGGTCTTTGGTAGATCGAGTATTAGAACATCATTCCTTGCTTTCGCATATGACATTCTCGTCTTTTGCAAGGCAGCCCCTTCAGCGTATGCGATGGTCTCTTCAAACAAGTTTTGTCTGGTCTCTGGCTAGAAAGTTAATATGCTTAAATGTAGCTTCCAAGCTTCCCCGAATACTCTTCATCAATCGATTAATTCAATTATTTCAACCTTAGAGATACCTCAGGCAAACAATTTTGACAAGTATCTTGGTTGTCCAATCATTAACGGCATGGTCAATAGAGATCATTTAATGACATCGTTCTAAAAACAACCAATCAACTAACGGAGTGGAAAGCCTCGTCCTTATCGGTTGAAGGCAAAAAGGTCCTTATTAAGACCAATTTGAGTGCACAACCAATTTTCCTTATGCAGGCATTTTTACTACCAAATATTATTCTCCACGAATTGGATAAAGTTAACCGTCGTTTTTTCATCGCTCTGTAGATGAAACTTTTATGGAAAATCATTTCAGACCCAACTACCATCTGGGTTGGGGTCATTTCAGAAAAAATACCTCAAATAGTCACCACTTTTGTCTTACAAAAAACAAAGTAACACATCTTGGCAATGAGGCAGGTTAATATCCATCAGACATTTATTTAAACCAAGGTTTCATTAGAGCATCAGCAATGGTGCTTCGGTTAACTTTTGGACAGATTGTTGGCCTTTCGAGGCCCCCATGATAGACAAAATTCTTAGACCTCTACCACCGGAGGCTATCTCTTCCAATCAACTAGGGTCATAGGATGACCCAGCCTCATTGGTTTCATGCCTCATCGAGTCATATGGAAAGGATATGAGATAGAATATTGAGCATGATTAAATTGGCCTCTGTCGCCTCGGCCCATAGACGATTTTGATGTGGGTGCGTTGACGCGGGACGAACGTCGTTGGCACTTTCTCCCTTTGCCAAATAGTAATATAATCCAAACTCAAACACAAAACCAATAGATTAGCCAATCAATCACTTGATAAACCAAACAACTACTAGTATAGCAATTAAGTCCGGAGTCGAACCCACAGCGAGAAGCGATTTCCTATTCAATAACTCTTAACAAGGACTCTTATAACTAAGCAATGATTTGTAGCAAATAACCAAGATGTAAAAGTAACCAACTTTATGATTGCAAAGTATATTGATAACAAGATAGAAAGAATATTTCACTAGTAATTCTCTGTCAAAGGTTGGAATTCATGGTTCTAGGATTGATCTATCAATTATTCATGAACACATGTCTACTTGAATAAAGTTGAGAGATCCGCAGGGATACAATCACCTTATTCAATATCACTAAAAAATAGAACTAAGGACTCAAGTAATTAGACCAATTGGCATATTGATTCAATGCAATTAAGACAAACCGAAACAACCCTAATCAGCCCTAATCGACAGATCCACAACATAGATCAATTGAAATTATCCACTACAAAGACAAAGAAATATCACCACTTCAATACTTTGTTTGCTATCAAGAACACAATAACGAATTCATAGCTAAGATGTAATTCCTAACATGGTGATCATTCATAAGAAGGAACACAAATATAATCAATAAGCACAAGATGATAACTATGAATATTAATAACTAAATAGAATAAAATCCTCACAATCCAAACAACCATGTCTTCGAATCACAGGCGAAACTATGAGTTTAGCAACTCATATGCCAAATCTCTCTCTCTCTCTCTCTCTCTCTCTCTCTAATGGTGTTCATAGTCTCACACAATAGCCACACACAACGAACAAACTGAATAAAACCTAATATAGACTCATAAGGAGTCGGCAAAACCCTAATATAAATAATAATAGGAAATATGGTCTTCAGATCCAATCGCAATCGCTGAAAACCAGCCCACGACGGGCGCCGTGTAAATGGCGGCGGGCGCCGCCCTTAGAGTGACGGGATTCCCTCGATTGACTTAAATTATCTCCAATGTGGTGCTTCTTTGCTCCTCTCTAGCTTCTTCCTCAGCCTCCATATGCTCTAAAATATGTCTCTTAAGCTCTTCCAAAGTCCCTTCAAGGTCGGAATGTAATTCTGCAGAATAAACACTAAAAAGGCGTAGATTCCAAACTCGAATACTTCATAAGCAATATACAAAACTAGACTCAAATATAAGCAAAACCACTATCTAAATGCAATAAGAAATACCTATAATGCCTATATGAAATATGCATTATCATGCGTTCTTGAGTCATTAGCCTTCATTGCCTCTGCCCACAGACGCCCTCGATAGGGTTATGGGTATGTGTAAGATTAGAGGGATATGCCGCTTGACATTCTTTGGGCGCCTAACAGTTTTTCTGCATACTATATAACTATCAACATGCTTGCATGTTTAATATTCCAGTACTATGCATTAGATCATTCTCATCTAGGTTTAGAGTTTATTATATGTTCTCAACGAGGTTTTTAGGACCGCATGAGTGGCTCGACCTTGACTTTGTGGTATAGTCTCAGGTACCCATTCCCTTGCATGATTCTGTGCTATTATGGCGGGGATATCCTATGGCATAGTTAAAGAGGAAGAGACTGACTATGGACTCCACACTTTTGCTACTTATATTTCCTACGTATTTTGGTTTTGACCTGACTCTGTCGTGACAACTATGTATCATTTTATGTTTATTGTTGTTTTGACAAAACTTATTTTATGCGACTTAAAAGTAGGACAGGTTATGGTCCCCAATGGACCTATCGCGAATTTAGGGTACAAAATCCCTTCTTTTAGTACTAACACTTTATTTTGAAACTTAATCCGTACTCGAATTGCAAGATCCGAACGAAGGTATCCCATCCTTCGAAACGTAGCCTGGGTTCCTTAACTCGGGCCGTTACAATGGAAAAGCTTATAATAATGGTGTTTCCCAACAACGCAATTAAACATCCTATTGATGTTTGATGAAGATCCAAAACTCAAACTGAGAAGAAGGGGTAGAAGAGGGAGATGAGAAAACATGCCATTATTGAGACATGAGAATGGAAGGCAGTGTTGCTTTTCAAATTGGATTTACATTATTTTTAATTGTAGAAAAAAATAGTTTGTGCCGTGAATCTCGAGAATAAAGTATAATTGAGTGGGACAGACTTCCCAAATGATAACTATTTCTCAAAACATAAAAAAAAACCTTCAACAACAAGTAATTGTAAACGGAGGGACTGTGTGTATCAAAATTTAAAAAATCAATTTGTTTAAACAAACGGTTCATGTCGTGCTACACGGGTATGAAACACGAAACCATTTCGTATTTTCGTGTCGAGTATCCGATACTAATCGTGTCGTGTTCGGATCTGAGTTTTCAACATTAATGGTTTTGGATACCTAACATGATTTATTGTGTATGTTGTGTTGGGTAACCGGTTATGCACACCCCTATCATCCATGATGCAAAATTTAAGGAATGATAAATTGTTATTTGACATCACAAGATGCTTCCATCCAATCTCTTCAATAAGGAAAATTTTAAGGAATGATAAGATGTGATTATGCCTTTTATGATAACAAGAAAAAAAAAAGGATTCTCAAGTGGTATATGCTCAATTTTTGTGTATTATGTGCTTAAATTCTTGTGTTTTTTATATCTTGAAATTGAGTTTCTGTATGTTGCATTGGTGTTTTGTTTGCTTATGCACAAATTTATATGCCAAATGTAATGATGCTTTGATCGTAGAACTATGCCTTCTAATTTATATGAAACACTGGCATGGCATGTGTGCACTTAACTTACTAAACCAAGATGATTTACAATGGCAATACATATTTTGCCTTTCTTTACAATGTGTGAGATTCCCTTTTTGTTTTTAGCTGATGTATGCCTTTCAAATATCATGTATCACCTAGAAATATCTAATTGTCACGGCTATTCAACTAATACATACCTATCATTTCACATTGCAATAGACATGCAAAGTAATATAGGTTCTACATATATAAGAGACTTTTTTTTACGGAAAAATAAACATAAGTGTGTAATTAATGAAAATATGTAATTTTAATATATTTATTTTAATTAAAAAAATGATTAGATTCATAATAGTTTAATTTACGGAAATTTCGCGTGGTGCCCCTAAAGTAAGGGGTATTTCACGCGGTGTACAAGAGTTTCACATAATTCGCCAAATACCCCTTAGTTTTGTTAAAATTTCGCACTGTACCCCTCCGTCAAAATGCTACTCCAAATCGTTAACCTGCTCATTAAAAAAAGGAATTATTTTTAAAAAAATTGAAAACATGCGTGTTGCTGTTGCTTTCAAGAGGCCAAGGCGGAGGAGAGGAGCTCGACCGACGAGGGTGACAGAGAGAAGTTAGATCCAACAGAGACACTAATTGGAGGCGGAGACATTCAAGAGGCACCGACTGAAGGCAGAGACTAGTGTGTGGAGGCCAACGACGGTGGGCTCGAGGGTGGGTGGTGAAGATAGTCTTCTCTGATAATTTTCCCCTTTTGAGAAATCTAGGGTTTAGTTGTCATGCGAATTTGCAAAAATTGGCATTGTCTACTCAATTTCTCATAAATTTATTGTTTGCTTTACTCACTTGTGTTATGTTTACACGGAAATGGGGATTTTTGTTTTGCTATATGTGAAATTTGTGAATCTATCTGAATTAGGTTTTTTTTCCTTGTTCTCTACTCAATTTGTTCTTAATTAGGTTTTATGAAATTTTAGAATACTCTGAAATTGTTAAATGGCCAACTATAATTGTGGAATCCAAATCTACTTATGTTGCAAAAACACAAGCATAATGGATAGCATGTCATATTTCCTTGCAGAGGTGAGTTGTCTTAACCTTGTATAAACCACATTTCACTTTTCAAAATTTAGTATGTTGGCTACTTATGTTGCTCAGTCTATGTGCTCATTGGTGGGCATACAGTAGATGTAAAACTACACATAATATTATGAGGGTTTATGACGTGATTTTGAGATTTCGAATCAACCATATAAGTTATGCATGTAACATGAATATAGCTAGAAGCGCATTGCATTCATAGTAGAAAATACATGTTTGAGTGACCAGATTAAGAGCTCATTTCATAGAGATAATGAATCTGCTCATTGTGGACTGTTGTCAATTAGTACATGAGCCGGCAGTGTGTCATAGCTCATCTTATGATTGTATTTCGATTTTTTTTACCTATTGGCTCAACCGGTAGAGCAATGTGCTTCGGCACAATAATGTGGGTTCGAATCCCACATAGGTCAGGAACTCTGTCATCCCTGTAAAGATGACACTAAGGTTGTAAATGCAGGAATGACAGGAACTATGCTTAAAGATAGTGAAATATCGAAAAGTAATAGCACTTCTATCATTATGGATGATGGTACTGATTGTGTTGTTAGAGAACAAACATATGAGTGCTACAGAGATGTGTAAACAATACATATTCACATCTTATAGTTTTGAAGATATTTACCAATGAAAATGAGAACATTACATATTCACATCTTATAATTTTGAAACCTACTACTACCATAAACATTGAAAGCAGCCATAAAATTTTAGGCAAACATGACAAGTGAGAATAATGTCACTCTCCCATAGAAAATTTTAGGCATAAAAGATTGTAATGGGACCGTATTAAAGCCTATGTGGGATTCGAACCCACACCATGTGTATGAGAACACATTGCTCTCCCCTTTAAACTAATAGGCTGAAATCATCATTCTCTTGTTCACTTGAGTATTCATCATAGAAGCACAAAACACATTCAATCACAATGTTCAAATAAGATATGAGCCTCAAATATTTGGTCGATTGAGATTCGAGAATGCAAGATGTAAGAAATTACACACCCATTTATTATCATACTAAAATCAAATCAAATTCCCTACTCAAATGTGCATATTCATATGCAGATTGAAGATTAATAAAGATCCTTCTACCTCCTTTATCTTTTTATTTAATGACGACAAAATCAATAAAAAGATTCACACACTAGTAACTAGTGGAAATTGAATAGAAATTGAGAGAGATAGAAAGGGAGAAGGAAGTGAGACCTGATTGTTGATCTCGACATCGATGGCACACTACGTGACATTCCAGACAATCCTAGTGCGGCCATGGTAGAATATGTGAGGCATTCCGACAACATTATTAACCTTGATGTTGACATAGTTACTGATGCGGATAGTAGAAGGTGCACTTGTATGTGGAGAGAGATGTAAACCCCAAATTCCAATTGACTGAAAAAAATAAGAGTAAAGCAAACAAAACCCGGATCAATCATAAAAGAGGCTAGACAGTGCACAAGAACATTCCTGAGACCACATTCCGAGCAGGTGAAGGCTCCATTTGGCCAAAAATGAGCACCTAGTTTCCTGCTTTTCACAAATCTAGACAAGGAGATCCATATAAGTAGCTTTCTCATAAAACTGGAAAGGGAAATCATTTAAACAACTCCAATTCACCCACACACAACATCCCTAGATAGGAAACTGCCTGAAATCGCAAAAGGCAACCTAATTTCATCTAATCAGTTGATTCATCAGTGCAAAATTACACAGTGAAACGCTGCCGAAAACATCAAGAACCCCAATCCGCGCAAGTAACTGACAGCAACTAAAAAAAACCCGGTGAGGAAGGGAGCAACCACCGCAAGTAACAGCCAACAACTCAAATTCAATCCAACCCCAATCTGATGATCCGCATTTTGAAGTAATAAAAAAAAAACCCAATTCGAAACCCCTATTTGCAAAAATCAAAACCCCAATTTGCAAACAAAAATTTAAACCCTAAATCGACATACCTTGTTGGCGCCTCCACCAACACCTCCGGCGAGTCCTGCACCGTCTCCACTACCCCTAGCGGCGCCTCCGACGACTGTCTTGGTTGTCGCCGATTCAAGGACGGGCTCTCCTTCTCCTTTTCCTCCAGGCCGAGCGTCGCTCTCCTTTTCAAATTCCTTCGTTTTTTTTTCCGTTTATGAGTCTCCTCTTCGTATGGCATCACTCTCCTTCCGGCGCCTCCGGCGGTTGTCACCTCTCTTGGTGCTGGCGATTCCTGTTGTCCGGTTCGACTCTCCTCTCCTTTCTTCGTTTCTTCTTTGTTGCGTTTAGAAATTGAGCGTCTGACATAGAACAAACGGAGTGGTGTCAGGTCTGTTAGTTTTAACCGAGCAGGGGCACGGGGCAAAATAGTTATATAACTCAGGGGTACGAGGCAAATTTGGTCAAAGTTTTGTACACCGCGCGAAATAGACGATACCTGAGGGGTACCATGCGAAATTTCCGTTTAATTTATTACAAATATGCCTAAATAGGCATCTCTTGCAATTTAGTAAAAAATAGGGTACTTTTCCAAAAAAAATAAAATTGGGTAGGGTACATCTATAAATCAGCCTACAAAAATATACTCCATTCCCACTTCCCTAGGCGATGTAACTTATTTTTTGGCGAGTTCTACTCTAATCTCTCCAGCGACGAGGCGCCGAAGAAGTTTTATGACTTCCCTATGTTCTCGTTGTTCGTAGCCTTTATGAACTTCTTCGTGTACCGATCTTTTCGGTGTTATGTGTAGCTTGGGTCTAAATCTTCGTATTTTGTGGCTTTTGAGTTTGTTTGTTTGTATCATGGCTCTTACCCCGTTCGACTAAATTTTGGCCTCTCAATTTACCTATACTAGAGTGTCTAGTATTTTGAATCTTTATCTTGTAAAAAAAAACTTTGTCCATAGAGAACCTATTTTGGTATGAACCCCCTTTCCTATTTCACTTTTTTCTCTCAATTTGGGCAACTCGATCATTGTAATTTACTCCTAACTTTTGAGGCTCTCTCACAATTTGAGAACCTCCCATGTCCGCTCCCAATAAAAAATTAACACATGTACAACTAAATAATTTTTCTTTAAAAAAAAATTGCATCACTTTGTTCATAGTTTATGAAAATGAATTTTATTAACCAGTTATAACTTATAAGTATAATTAACATATTGATGAAACCGGTCGAAAATGTCCAAGACATGAGAAATTATCCGCGGCCAGAAACAACAGAAGGGGCAGCTGATCACTTCTCAAAGAATAAGTCGCGGGCATCTATAATCCCGACATTGTCCGCGAGCAAATAAAAGGGGACACCTGTCTCACATGCCCACACCCCACGATAGAGACACGTGTTATCATCAACACCACAAATGTTTAGACCTGAGACACATCACCAGTCACTATAAAAGGACGAAACAGAGATAGATGTTGGTAGGAGGAAATCGAGTATGCAAAATAGAATGTAAATAAACTAATGCAAACCAGATTCCGTCCCTTGCAAATAATTACAAGACTCCCTCCCGATGCAGCAGTGGGAAGTCAGGATCGATCCACGAGGAAGCGTGTCAGCGGATCCTAGGCAGCGGAGAAATCTCACGGACAAAAGTCGACAACAGGGGTCCTAGATCTCGAGTACAGCAACTCGACAGAAGATCGGACAGTCGAACACAGCGCAGCAGCTCGGCAGTTTCTGGTCGATCTCGACAAGGGCCTACTCGAGATCGAGTAAGGGCTTCGTCGACGTCGGTTTTTCTTGTCGAGCACCTGCACACAGAAGCTAAAGCGACCTGGGTCGAAGATCAGTAACTCGAGATCGAGGAGTGCTAGTCGATCTCGAGGAAAACAGAAAACTAAACGAAAGAAAAGACAGAACAAATGCTTTGGGATTCGAAAATAAACTTTATGTAAAAGACTTCTAAGATTGGGGTTTGCAACAACGATAACCAAGCATGCATATGGTAAGAATAAAACAGATAATCATGTAAATCGCATCAAAGGACTAAGCTTTCGCCTTTTCCAACAATTAGACAACTCTTTCAAGAAACCCTAATTGTCTCTACTGATTTTATGTTTACAATCCAAGTTGTTAGCATGGACCTCCATTAGATGGGTAATAAACACATAACAATAGCAGATGCTCAAAACATGATAAAGGTCAGATCTTTACCTCAAACGCACATGGCTATCGTTGGGCTTGCCCCAACCCTAGAAGTGGGTGGACTACTCGCGCTTCATCGCAACCTAAGACATTGATTGAAAAGAAACTAATTGCATTAAACCAAACTGTAGAAAGTACAACCGAACAAAGCCAACTTGCTCTCGCTCCTTTGCTCCACTCGGCCTCACTTTCTCTCTTTCTACTCTCCTAATTGCTGTGTGATTGAATGAATAGAAATCAGCCCCCTAAGGCTCTATTTATAGGCTTCTAAACCTTGCTACTCAAGGATAGAAATCTTTATCTATGTCTAAAACTATATCTAAAAGGCTTAATGATAAATAAAAGCAACAACATAATTAAATCTAAATAAGAGAAATATATCTAAAGGGTCTTCAAGTGGATAGATCTCTCTTCTTCATGATAGATCTTGATAAACCGGATAGAATCGGCAATCTTTGGCTCCAAGTAATCCCAATCCGAGGAGGATAGATCAAAACGCATTACGCGGCTTCTGGAAGCTTCCTCGATCTCGAGTAAGTCTACTCGATCTCGAGTAGAAGTGTCATCGACTGGGCTAGCTCGGCGTCTCGGGTTGCTGGTCCTCGACAGGGCTCGGACAGGTGTACTCGATCTCGAGGACATCTCTTCGATCTCGAGTTGGGTGGCCTTATCGACTAGGTCTTCCTAGCAGCGTCGAGTAGATCCTCTCGATGTGCTCGGTCATGGCTCCACGGCTTTGTCGACCTCGAGTAATGTAACTCGATCTCGAAGAAGGTGTCCGGGCATGGTCGGGTAGTGCTCCCGGCATCCTCGAGCAGTTTGTCTCCGACTCCAAGCATGGTGTTCAGAGCTCCTCGATCTCGGGTAGTCAACTCGATCTCAAGTAACCCCCCTGGAGTCGGGTTGGCTCGTCTTCAGTTTCTCGACATGGGCTCCTCGATCCTGGCAAGTGTCTAGGCATGACTCATCGAGATCGACTAAGGTTTGTCGATGTCAAGTAACTTTGAGCTCCGGTTCTTGCTTCTTCGTTTTCTCCCGAAATGAAAACATATTCTGCAATATTAAACAGAAACTTATGTAGATCTCCATTTTTGACAATTAAGCATGTACTACATAAATCCGACATATTCCCAACCCGAAATATGCAAAATGTAAAGAATATGAACCTAAAATATGCACAAAGACATGGCTACTTTGGAGACATCAAATCACCCCATACTTAGACTTGCTTGTCCTCAAGCAATAACCAAACAATAACCAAGACCTACAACACATCCTTCAAGTCTTCGCCTTTTGTCAAAAGCAACATCTCAAGTAGTAGCAATGTAAGACAAGTGAATTTAACGTCATCACACATATATGAGCGATCCATAGGCATAGGCAATATAAATCCAACCTCACAGGAATAATGTGTTTACACTCAGCTCTCAATGTGTTTAGGCTATGTAGATCAACTCTCAACACAATTCCATATACAATCTCATAAACATTGCAATTTAAATATAAATCCATTTCGCAACCAATTATGAAAATGCAACAAGAATTATCAGGAGGACTTCGCTCAATAGAAGTCTTCAAAGAAGATTCCATTCGGCGGGGTTGTAATGGGGCTTGGTAAGAAATATAAGGGTATGGAATTATTTGGCCATGTGGTGCTTAATAAAATTCGGGAATCAAGACTCCTAAATCTCCAACACAACTCAACCAAACCATAACTCTCAATCATATGCATCAACCAAACTCTCCCATTTGTCTCAATGAAGTATGTAACCTTTCAAACTTCCTCAACCTCTCCAAAGTATGTATCTTGCGAAATAATGAAAGAAATAAGGTAAATTTGGCTCATGCACTTTATTCACAAACATATGTACTCTTTTTTTCTCTTCTTTTTTCGATTTTTTTTTTGAAACGAAAATAATACTAGTGCATTTATAGGGTGAGCCAAAAATCCTTTTACATAATATGCATAGCAAGATAGAAATATAAAACCAACCCATATCTAAATAAAGTTCATAAATCCTCCTTACTTGAAATGCGACATAAGCTCATTCTTTCCACAAATCATTATTTCAACCAACTTCAAGTCTTAATTCCCAAATGGGGGTCAGGCTCGATTTGGCTAAGGATAATTTTGTGGAGTTCACAATAAAAGTCTCAGGCTAATATTCTGGCTTCAAGCAGGGATAATGTAGGGTAGGTAAAGAGATGATAAAATTGGCTTAAAAGGTGCCTCCATCATTTAATTCTCATTCACATAAACATATAAATGCATTGGCTTTGAATAACTATCACAATATTTAGAGATGCATAGGAAGAGTAAATACACTCAAGAAAGCAGAGGGATTTTTAATTTTTCCCTATAAGGCCAAAATTCTCACTAGGACAATCTTTTGTTGGATTTGAACCTTTAGCTTAGGATCATATGTGCTCAATTTCATCACAAGTTCACAATCCACATAAAAACCATTTTGAGGACTTAGGCTAAACCTTCCAAACATGCCATAGGATTTATATGATCAAGTCAATCATTATTCATCATCATAGGACATCTAAGTTAGGGTATAAAAACTAAGACAATGCAAAAATTAAACATGCATATTTTTCTCTTTTTTTTTTGACATTTTCTATTTTTTTTTTATTTTTTTCTATGCAACTAAAACCAAGACTATAATAAAAGATTAAAATGCATAAAATTTAAACATTAGTGCATAACATAAAATTTTAAAATTTCACCATGTAAAACCAAAAGCAAGACTAAAACATATAATAATGATAATGAGCTCTTCCCACCCCATACTTAAAATTTACAGTGTCCCCACTGTATAAAATTTAAATAAAAACAAGAGTAAAGGAAGGAACTCACAGGATAACATATCAAGGAGGATGAATCAGTGCATGTCGAGGAAAGTTTCTTGTCGATCTCGACTACAGGGTACTCAATCTCGAGGAGCTTCGTTTGCGTCTAGTGGTTTCTGAAGTCGAGGAGCTTCTGGTGGCTTAGTCGATATCGAGTTGGCCTACTTCACATCGACGAGTGTTTGGGCTGCTTCTCCTTGTCGTCGTCGACTTGGCCTTCGTCGATTCTGACTGTTTTTCAGGGACTTCTTCTTTCCACCTTTCGCGATCTTTATATGCTTGCCGACCTAAAAGTGTTAGATTGCACACAAAAACAAGACTATCCACAGGAAGTATTCTAAAAGACATAAAACCAAAACCAAAAATATAAAACCAAAAAGTCCCAAAATTCATAAAGTTTATATACATGCTCTAGATTTTAGAGTCGCTAGGCCGACTTCTCCGTTTGCGCTCAAGTACCATTAGTGTGGGGCCCACTCTTGCTTGGCCCTTCTCCTGGATCATCTAGGTCCTGATTGTAGTATGCAAGCGCAGCTGACAGGGGGTTGCTTGCATCATCTCCTTTCTCATTCTTCTTCTTCCTTCCAGCTCTTAGTTTTTGCAGATTCTCTCACCACGGGGCCTTACCTCCCCTTAAATTATTGAAAAATTTCTTTATGAACTGAGGGGGAGTAGGATTCATACCTGAACTTACCTTTTCGGACCCAAAACAGAAATCTTTGGGCTTGGGACTAGTCGATGTCGAGTACTGCTGGTCGACCTCGAGTACAGGGACCCCATACTTACGCTCTGGGCAAGTCAGTGGCTCAGCAGAGGATGTCGATGTCGACAAGTTATGGTCGAGATCGAGGAGAAGCCTAGTCGAGATCGAGTTGACTTGGTCGATCTCGAGTACAGTGTTGTTGCTTTCCTCCGCTGTTTGCTTGGTCCCGTGGTTGCGGATGCTCTTTACCTCCAGCCACGAAATTTCCTCCTTTGCAGGGCCAAAAGAGAAATCTAAAACCTCGTCGCCTATGGTGAAGGTGAGCGATCGATTCTTAACACTAATCTTGGCATCTGCAGTAGCTAAGAATGGTCTACCAAGAATAATAGGGCTAGTAGGATCTTCAGCGCAGTCTATAATAAGGAAATCTGCTGGAACAAAGAATTTACCAACCTGGACAGGGACATTCTCAACTATACCTGTAGGAATGACCACTGTATTGTTTGCCATGTATAGTTTGGCATCCACAGGCTTTATGCACCCTATCTTTACCTTCCGCCAGATTGATTAATGCATGATGCTCACACTTGCTCCTAAATCACACAGAGAATCATATTTATATTGCCCAAAACCCACAGTAACAGAAAACTTACCAGGGTCAGGTCTCTTTTCAGGGAAGTGGAGTACTTTGCATTCGCTTGCGATCTCTGAGATGGATCCCTTCTTGCTTAGAATATCCTTCAGAAATTTGACATATCCAGGCATCTCTTGCAGGGCTTCTGTAAAAGGAATAGAGATATTCAGTTCTTGCAGCATATTAACAAATCTGGTAAACCTACCTGCAGTGGAATCTTTTTGTGCTTTTGAAGGGAAGGGCAGTGGCTTTTTCTGCTTCGGAGCCAGATCAGACGTCGGAGGTGTTGCAGAGTCGTCGACGTCAGCTTGCTGTTCCTCGATCTCGACCAGATGCTCCTCGAGATCGAGTTGGGTGGTCGACTTCGACTTGCTGGGCTGCGCAGTGGAGTCCGAGCTCAGCTTCTGGTCTGTGTCGAGCAGCTTCTTGTCGAGGTCAAGTACTGTTTCCTCGAGATCGAGTTGAGTCTGCTCTATGTCGAGTTGCTGCTCTACCTTGTCTTGCTGCTTCCCGACCTTTGGCTCGTGTAATTGATGCCCACTTCTGAGTTTGATAGCTGCGATGTGTCTGGTCTTCCCCTTAGGATTTGGTTCTGTTTGCCCAGGGAGCTGTCCGGACGGTCGTGGGATCTGTGCAGCGATTTGACCCATCTGGGTCTCTATTCCCCTTTTCCAGATGTCCAATTCTCCAAATTTTGTAGTGATGTTCTGGAACTGGTTGTTGATGGTGCCCTGATTCCGACGCATCTCCTCAAGGATCAGCTGCAGATCATCCTTCTTTTGATCCCTTTCTGGATGTCCTAGAGCTCTGTAGGGTGGGGGATTCCTGGGAGGACCTTGGTTCCATTGTGGTTGGTAGAACCTTTGATCCCCCATATAGCGATTGGGACCCCCAGCGTAGGCTGCCTCTTCATGTGTCTCCGCCATCCTGACTTGCTCAGTGTGTGGGCACTCAGTAGTGGTGTGCCACTGTGATCCGCATTCTATGCAAGGCTGGTTGACAGACATGTATTTGACTTGCTTGAGGAGCTTGCGATTCTGGTCTCTGTAGAACTGCTCCCTGACATCTGGGTCAATCTCCTTTGCTGGCTCATAGAGTGGCATAGATGGTGCTGGCCTGGCATAGGAGTTCTCCTCATAGTTTGCAGTAGACCCATATTTGTTGTCATAATTGGTGAGCTTGTCTAGCACACCCCATGCGTCAACTGGCAGCATCGTCAGATACTCATAGCGAGTATACTGGTTGATTCTGTCCTTGGTGACTTGATCAAGAGAGTTGAAGAAGATCTCCTGAATGACGTAGGGTGGCTGTCCATGAGTAGGGCAAGATCGCAGCAGTTCCTTGTAGCGTTCTCATGCCTTTGCCAGCGGTTCCCCAGGCTTCTGTTTGAAGGCGGTGATTTTCTGGCGGAGGAGTGCTGTCTTGGCAGGTGGGAAGAATTTATTCAGAAACTCTTGCTCTACTTGGGCCCATGTTGTGAGTGATCTTAGTTTTAGCCCTTCAAGCCACTTCAGTGCAGGCCCAGCGAGAGACCAGCGGAAAGCTTTCATCTTGATATATTCCAGAGTTGTACCTTCAGCAAGAGTACGGCACATGTCAGAAAAGTTGGTAATATGCTCAAAAGGACACTAATTAAATTTGCCATAAAAAGCATTATTTTTAAGCTCTATAAGAAATTGAGTGCGAATTTCATAAGAGTTTTCAGGGATTAGAATTGCCGATTCAGGCACGACGAGAGTTGGATGCATATAGTCCTCTGCAGTGGTTGGGTATTGGGCAAGCTCAGCTTC
The DNA here is from genome assembly GCA_963922045.1 of Persicaria maculosa. NCBI lineage: Eukaryota > Viridiplantae > Streptophyta > Magnoliopsida > Caryophyllales > Polygonaceae > Persicaria > Persicaria maculosa. Next base: position 56,893,114 of record OY998251.1, on the reverse strand, counting down.
TGCTTGTTCCCTTGCTGCTTTCTCAGTGGCGATAGCAGCATCTTTAGCGGCCAGCTCCCTTGTAAGCCTCTGTATCAGCTGCTCCTGTGTTTCTTCGTCTGCCATGGCTCTTTTTAGCTTAGCTTGGATGTGTAAGAGGCGTTCCGGATCGTCTAAGCCGTCAAACTCAGGTGGTTGACCAGAACGGCGCATACACCTGTAAAGTAACTTAGAGAAAACGTGAGAACTAACTACCTAAGGCGCGAATGATAGCTTCCCCGGCAACGGCGCCAATTTGTTGGTAGAAGGAAATCGAGTATGCAAAATAGAATGTAAATAAACTAAGGCAAACCAGATTCCGTCCCTTGCAAATAATTACAAGACTTCCTCTCGATGCAGCAGTGGGAAGTCAGGATCGATCCACGAGGAAGCGTGTCAGCGGATCCTAGGCAGCGGTGAAATCTCACGGACAGAAGTCGACAACAGGGGTCCTAGATCTCGAGTACAGCAACTCGACAGAAGATCGGACAGTCGAACACAGCGCAGCAGCTCGGCAGTTTCTGGTCGATCTCGACAAGGGCCTACTCGAGATCGAGTAAGGGCTTCGTCGACGTCGGTTTTTCTTGTCGAGCACCTGCACACAGAAGCTAAAGCGACCTGGGTCGAAGATCAGTAACTCGAGATCGAGGAGTGCTAGTCGATCTCGAGGAAAACAGAAAACTAAACGAAAGAAAAGACAGAACAAATGCTTTGGGATTCGAAAATAAACTTTATGTAAAAGACTTCCAAGATTGGGGTTTACAACAACGATAACCAAGCATGCATATGGTAAGAATAAAACAGATAATCATGTAAATCGCATCAAAGGACTAAGCTTTCGCCTTTTCCAACAATTAGACAACTCTTTCAAGAAACCCTAATTGTCTCTACTGATTTTATGTTTACAATCCAAGTTGTTAGCATGGACCTCCATTAAATGGGTAATAAACACATAACAATAGTAGATGCTCAAAACATGATAAAGGTCGGATCTTTACCTCAAACGCGCATGGCTATCGTCGAGCTCGCCCCAACCATAGAAGTGGGTGGACTGCTCGCGCTTCATCGCAACCTCAGACATTGATTGAAAAGAAACTAATTGCATTAAACCAAACTGTAGAAAGTACAACCGAACAAAGCCAACTTGCTCTCGCTCCTTTGCTCCACTCGGCCTCACTTTCTCTCTTTCTACTCTCCTAATCGCTGTGTGATTGAATGAATAGAAATCAGCCCCCTAAGGCTCTATTTATAGGCTTCTAAACCTTGCTACTCAAGGATAGAAATCTTTATCTATGTCTAAAACTATATCTAAAAGGCTTAATGATAAATAAAAGCAACAACATAATTAAATCTAAATAAGGGAAATATATCTAAAGGGTCTTCAAGTGGATAGATCTCTCTTCTTCATGATAGATCTTGATAAACCGGATAGAATCGGCAATCTTTGGCTCCAAGTAATCCCAATCCGAGTAGGATAGATCAAAACGCGTTATGCGGCTTCTGGAAGCTTCCTCGATCTCGAGTAAGTCTACTCGATCTCGAGTAGAAGTGTCATCGACTGGGCTAGCTCGGCGTCTCGGGTTGCTGGTCCTCGACAGGGCTCGGACAGGTGTACTCGATCTCGAGGACATCTCTTTGATCTCGAGTTGGGTGGCCTTATCGACTAGGTCTTCCTGGCAGCGTCGGGTAGATCCTCTCGATGTGCTCGGTCATGGCTCCACGGATTTTTCGACCTCGAGTAATGTAACTCGATCTCGAGGAAGGTGTCCGGGCATGGTCGGGTAGTGCTCCCGGCATCCTCGAGCAGTTTGTCTCTGACTCCAAGCATGGTGTTCAGAGCTCCTCGATCTCGGGTAGCCAACTCGATCTCGAGTAACCCCCCTGGAGTCGGGTTGGCTCGTCTTCAGTTTCTCGACATGGGCTCCTCGATCCTGGAAGGTGTCTAGGCATGACTCGTCGAGATCGACTAAGGTTTGTCGATATCGAGTAACTTTGAGCTCCAGTTCTTGCTTCTTGGTTTTCTCCCGAAATGAAAACATATTCTGCAATATTAAACAGAAACTTATGTAGATCTCCATTTCTGACAATTAAGCATGTACTACATAAATCCGACATATTCCCAACCCGAAATATGCAAAATGTAAAGAATATGAACCTAAAATATGCACAAAGACATGGCTACTTTGGAGACATCAAATCACCCCATACTTAGACTTGCTTGTCCTCAAGCAATAACCAAACAATAAATAAGACCTACAACACATCCTTCAAGTCTTCGCCTTTTGTCAAAAGCAACATCTCAAGTAGTAGCAATGTAAAACAAGTGAATTTAACGTCATCACACATATATGAGCGATCCATAGGCATAGGCAATATAAATCCAACCTCACAGGAATAATGTGTTTACACTCAGCTCCTAATGTGTTTAGGCTATGTAGATCAACTCTCAACTCAATTCCATATACAATCTCATAAACATTGCAATTTAAATATAAATCCATTTCGCAACCAATTATGAAAATGCAACAAGAATTATCAGGAGGACTTCGCTCAATAGAAGTCTTCAAAGAAGATTCCATTCGGCGGGGTTGTAATGGGGCTTGGTAAGAAATATAAGGGTATGGAATTATTTGGCCATGTGGTGCTTAATAAAATTCGGGAATCAAGACTCCTAAATCTCCAACACAACTCAACCAAACCATAACTCTCAATCATATGCATCAACCAAACTCTCCCATTTGTCTCAATGAAGTATGTAACCTTTCAAACTTTCTCAACTTCTCCAAAGTATGTATCTTGCGAAATAATGAAAGAAATAAGGTAAATTTGGCTCATGCACTTTATTCACAAACATATGTACTCTTTTTTTCTCTTCTTTTTTCGATTTTTTTTTTAAACGAAAATAATACTAGTGCATTTATAGGGTGAGCCAAAAATCCTTTTACATAATATGCATAGCAAGATAAAAATATAAAACCAACCCATATCTCAATAAAGTTTATAAATCCTCCTTACTTGAAATGCGACATAAGCTCATTCTTTCCACAAATCATTATTTCAACCAACTTCAAGTCTTAATTCCCAAATGGGGGTCAGGCTCAATTTGGCTAAGGATAATTTTGTGGAGTTCACAATAAAAGTCTCAGGCTAATGTTCTGGCTTCAAGCAGGGATAATGTAGGGTAGGTAAATAGAGGATAAAATTGGCTTAAAAGGTGCCTCCATCATTTAATTCTCATTCACATAAACATATAAATGCATTGGCTTTGAATAACTATCACAATATTTAGAGATGCATAGGAAGAGTAAATACACTCAAGAAAGCAGAGGGATTTTTAATGTTCGCCCTATAAGGCCAAAATTCTCACTAGGACAATCTTTTGTTGGATTTTAACCTTTAGCTTAGGATCATATGTGCTCAATTTCATCACAAGTTCACAATCCACATAAAAACCATTTTGAGGACTTAGGCTAAACCTTCCAAACATGCCATAGGATTTATATGATCAAGTCAATCATTATTCATCATCATAGGACATCTAAGTTAGGGTATAAAAACTAAGACAATGCAAAAATTAAACATGCATATTTTTCTCTTTTTTTTCGACATTTTTTTTTTCTATGTAACTAAAAGCAAGACTATAATAAAAGATTAAAATGCATAAAATTTAAACATGAGTGCATAACATAAAAATTTAAAATTTCACCATGTAAAACCAAAAGCAAGACTAAAACATATAATAATGATAATGAGCTCTTCCCACCCCATACTTAAAATTTACAGTGTCCCCACTGTATAAAAATTAAATAAAAACAAGAGTAAAGGAAGGAACTCACAGGATAACATATCGAGGAGGACGAATCAGTGCATGTCGAGGAAAGTTTCTTGTCGATCTCGAGTACAGGGTACTCGATCTCGAGGACCTTCGTCTGCGTCCAGTGGATTCTGAAGTCGAGGAGCTTCTGGTGGCTTAGTCGATATCGAGTTGGCGTACTCGACATCGACGAGTGTCTGGGCTGCTTCTCCTTGTCGTCGCCAACTTGGCCTTCGTCGATTCTGACTGTTTTTCAGGGACTTCTTCTTTCCACCTTTCGCGATCTTTATATGCTTGCCGACCTAAAAGTGTTAGATTGCACACAAAAACAAGAATATCCACAGGAAGTATTCTAAAAGACATAAAACCAAAACCAAAAACCAAAAACCAAAAAGTCCCAAAATTCATAAAGTTTATATACATGCTCTAGATTTTAGAGTCGCTAGGCCGACTTCTCCGTTTGCGCTCAAGGACCATTAGTGTGGGGCCCACTCTTGCTTGGCCCTTCTCCTGGATCATCTAGGTCCTGATTGTAGTATGCAAGCTCAGCTAACAGGGGATCTAGGTCCTGATTGTGGTATGCAAGCTCATGTGGGTCAGGTAAGCCCGTAATTTGAGCGTCTAGCCTCCTACGTTTCCCTTAGGTCCCACGCCAAATGGGATCTTTTATGTGGGGTTTCGTCACTCGCGTTGTCTGTGGGAACTTCTCACACTAAGAGGTTCCCGATGAAAAATTTGAAACAACTACCTCTCGACTCGATGAGGCGCGAGAGAAGCCAAGCAACTTCTCTACGTGATGACCCTTAACCAGAACAATCGTCCACGTTGCAGGAACAATGAGTCATTTCCAAAGTGATGCCTATGACGAGATAAGTCAAAGCGTTGCCCTCGAACATGACGCGTCGAGCATGCATGACTTCTCACCAGAGACTCAAGAGCACACGTGGGTTCCCCCCCCCCCCCCCCCCCCCACGTGCCTCCAGTACACCGGGGCCATGTTCCACTGTATGAAGGCTTCGTACCACCAGTGTACGCCCACCATGGAATCCCACATGAAGAGCCCTACTACTATCAGTCGAGCCAGGAGCATCACTACTATTATGATTATGGCGACCCTCAGTTTCATCAACAAGGGGCCATTTACCAGGGCTTTCAGCATGACACATACGGATTCCCTATGTCGCGTACAACTATCATCCTGAAGCTTATGGATATCCTTACTATGATTGTCGTGGCCAAGGAATCCCCCCTTCATACCAGAAACAACCACCAGAAAGGGAACGACCCGCGAGCAAGAATCACCGAGGGGAGCGATCGTCAGATGTTTCCACCTCTACCAAATCTGATTCAACCCAGATGAAGGTTGATGGCTTAGAAGCATTGCCCTTCGTGTTCTCCAAAAACATATGTAGGGAACCTATGCCAAAGCGGTAGAGGGATGTGAATTTGATGAAATATGACGTGATGACAAACCCCGAGGACCATTTGTGCCACTTTTTGACAGCCCTGGGGATTATTGAGTACAACGACGCAATGATGTGTCAGACATTCCCCTCGACATTAACGAAGATAATCCCCACATGTTTCACAAATTTACCCAAAAACTCAGTGGTCAACTTTACCCAGTAGACTCACATTTTCAATCTTACTTTGGAAGTGATCCCTCCAGAAAGAAGACTATGTTAGATCTAAACTCTATCAAGCAAGGCGCGGATCAAACCTTGGGCCATTTCTTTGCCCGCTTCACTAATGTGGTAGTCCAAATACCAAATTTCAATCACGAGTCTGCCACCGTCATCCTCATGGGAAATCTGGCAAAAGGGGACTTCAAAACCTATCTGTTCCGGAAATAACCTGGGAGTTATGAATAGCTAAGAGATTTAGTATCACGGGAAATTGATGTAGAGGAAGCCGCAACATCCAGCTAGCGAGCAAACAGTGGATGCCCATGTTTCTTTGGAAAAATTGCTGGCAAATTTCGGAAAGACAAAGGAGAACCCAAGCCGCATGATGTGCGCTCAATTTACCATGTTTTTTGCTTACATCTATTTTGATTTTTGTCCACATTATATATTTTTGGGTTAGAATAGTACAGAATCCGTGTAGTTTATACTTATTTGTCATATATGGAGATCTTGATGAAGGATTTTTAGTCGCCTTAAATCCTATCAAATAAATCCGACTAACCTAACTAATGTAGTATGGCAAGTACGGGTCGATCCTAGAGAGAGTCAACGATTTGTATGCAAATCAGAGTGTGTCAACAAGAACAAGAAACAAAGAGGGGGGATTGTGATGATTTGAACTAACTAATTAAGAAACAGAAGTAGACAAAAGTAACAAACTAAACAACTTGAGGAAATGAATATAAGAAAAATAGCTTAGGTCAACCAATCTCAGCAATCAGGTTTGTTCATTGATCATCGAAATCGAATAGATAACTTCCTCTTGAATACTTTGTTGTGGAAAGACTAGGTCTTATGAATTCAATTCCTTATCGAATCTAGTTAACAGGACAACCAGACCCTGAAAACTCTAAATATCAAACAATCTTGAAACTATCAAGATTCAATTCAATAATCGATGAAGCTTAAAGGAAATCAACAAAGACAATCGATGCTCACAACCAGTTATTGCATCAACTGCAAATCAATTATTTATACAAATCCCTAAATCAATCAGTTTCAGAGATTTATACTTCACTACTCAAGAATATATATAATTCAACCAGAAATTACCTATATCTTGCTATAGTTTATCAAGAAAAGGCACCAATTGATCAGACTAATGGAAATTCACGAAAACCCTAAACAATCAGCACAAAGAATTGATAATATTCAAAGAGGAGTATTAAGAACATAAATCTCACAATGAAATATAAAACCTGAAGCTTCGATTAATTTCCCCAAAAAAAAAGGTTTAGTGGTTAATGGTTGAAAAATCACAAAAAGTCTCCCAATTGCTCCCAAGCAATTCTGTTCGATCGCAAACCAAAAGCCCACAACTCCAAAAACCTCCTAGGTGTTCTACCACTCCACCGTTTCAAGTCTCCTCTAATTAATTCAAAAAAAAATAATATAACTAACATCTTTCAGAAATTAACGAAAGTAACAGCTCTGGATTGAATACACAACAAAACTTGGGCTCGCCACCAAATAACTCGGCCGAGTTTGCCTTGCTCCACCCGAGTTCTTTTCAACAGCCATCTTGACGTCTGGATTTCGCTATTTTCAAGGCTGAATTTGCGAAAGTCGTAAACATGAAAGTTGTAGTTCTTCGAATCCTCTTTCCAACAAGTATAAGTACGCCCCGATCCGATAAATACAGCCTTCGAACGACTCGTTTTAGTGCAGCGTCGCCAGCTTGGACAGCTCCAATCAATTCTCCATGCTTAGCTCCTCTCCTCGGCTCTCGTGCTCTTCTATTTTCGTCTAATCTTCGAGCATTGGCTCGAGCTTAACTTCACCTCTTTGCAATCACCTGAAATCATGCACATACCTCGTAGATTCCGACTCTAATTGAAGCATAATCAAAACATGAAAACTACTTTAACTCATGCATTTTATCCTACCTAAACACATTTAAATGCTTAAATTAACACTACCTAAATGTGCATGATCAAACTCCCTCACACTTGAACCTTTCTTTTCCTCAAGAAAACAAAACCAATCCAATCAAACATCCTAAAAAAAAAATTTTTTTAAAGAAAAAATCAAACATCCTCAAGAAAACAAAACCAATCCAATCAATCCAATCCACAAATACACTCTTCATGCATTCACCTCGTCAAAACACAATCCAAACCAAGTAGGAAGCACAAGACAATAATCAACATCCTCACATGTGTTTGAGCAACTCAAAGGCTTAGGCACATTTCAATCCAACCTCACCGGGTACATAAAATGTTTCACTCATTGCTCTTGTGTTTAGGTTCATTCAATTCCGCTCAAACTCAATCCAATGCAACTAAGCTCCATGAAAAGTTAAACCCACATCAAAATATCCACCGTGAGTGACATTACAAGCAATAATCATCATGAGGTCTTGTAAGGGTGTAATGAGGCTTGGTGAGAAAATTAAGGTAGAGAATGTTTTTGGCTTGTGGTGCTCATAATCGGGAACTAAGCTCCTAGTAACCAATTACATGCTCAACCAAAACTTATCACAAACCATCAAACTCAACACTCAAGCACAACACAATACAAGAACTTTCTTTAGACCAAACAATACTCCCAAATCATTTCTAAAAGTGATGAAGAATGGTTCTTTTTTTTCCTTCTTTTTTTCTTTCATTTCTTTTTTTTTCTTTCTCGACTGTTACTCCTAAGTGAATTTTATCCTCCTTAGGCCCCGAATACACACACACACACACACACACACACACAACCAATCCTCATAAAAAGCGCCAAATGAATCAACACAATACATAATCTCATTCTCAAAGCACTCACTCAACTCAAACCATCATTTCACCAATTCTAATCCTAATTCCCGGATGGGTTAGGCTACAATTGGCTAAGGATAACTTTTGTGGAGCTACAAAGATAGGCTAATAGGCTCGGTTTGGCTTCAAACAATGGATGATATGCAAGGGAAGATAGGGAATATCATGGCTTAGTAACAAGCATACCTCAATCATGCGAAAATCACAAGTAATGATCAAATTATATAGCCTTGACATAGATATCAATCCCAATTATCAGAGGTAATCACAATGGAGAGTATCAGACACAAGAAGCAAAAAGGACATCCATAAAGCATAGTCCCAATAAGGCTAACAAAAACTCACAAGGTAAATTTTTGTTGGATTTCAATGCCGCCTAAAATGTAAGAGTTATACATCATGCTCAATCAATCCATTATCTCATGCTTCCATAGATTAAACAAATTAGACGAGGATCAATAATTCAAGCATATCATGGGACTTATAATTAGATTAAGAAGAAAATAAAAGACAAGTGGTGCATATGGGGTTATCTGATAGATCCTAAATCTAGAATGTCATGCATGCTGATTTTTTTTTCTTTTTATATGATTTTTCTGTTTTTTTTTTCATTTTTTTATAATATGCAAGACTAAGAATAATAACCATGAAATGCAACAACAAGAAAGAAATATATACAATGCAACCTAAATGCAAACATGTAAATGTACCATCCCCACACTTAATTCAAACATTGTCCTCAATGTGAAAAATAAAGGAGAAAGAAAGAAAACACTTACGAAGTCATCTACGTATCGGGCGGATGTAGAGATTTTGAAGCACAAGTGTATGGTGAACCAACATTCCTTCTCGTCTCGACCTCAAGGAGACACTACATCCTCTCTACAAACAAGAGACACGGCAACACCAACAAGAAAATATTTGTTGTCCCGGCAAGGACAACTCACAATAACAATCGATGGTGTTAAATCACTTACAATAACACACAACAAAGCCACAAACATCAACAATTTGCAAATCAATAACAATTAAGCATAAATTGATCAAAACTAAAATCAATAAGCTCAACAAGAAACTCTTATCAAATTTAATATCAAAAAGTAAGATCAATTAAAATGCTCAAGACTCGATAATTCTCAAATTTGCAAATTAACAATTAGGCACAAAAATCTCAAATCGAAATCACAAACCTCAATCAATCCAATTCATCCACAAATTCCTATCAACAAGTTCCTAATTCACCCTATCAATTCACCGACTTCATAAATTTAATAAATCTAACAAAACTTAGAATCGTAGGGTTAGAAACTTACTTGAACGATTCAATGGAGGAGAAGGGAGTAGAGGCATGCTATCAGATCTGCTGGCTGCCGGAGGAGGACTCGGCCGTTGGTGGCAGCAAGAAAGCATCGACGGAGTGGCCTGACGAGGTCGGCGGCGACCTGGGGATGGCACCAGTGGCTGGAGAACTTGGGGAGCCGGCGCACTGGTGGCTCCGATGGACTGTTGGGTGCCTTTGGTAGAGAGGCGGCGTGCTGCTGCTGGGAGCGAGGCCGGAAGCTGCTCCGGAGAGAGCCAGGTGTACTCGGTGCCGGCGTGGTGGCTGGGAGTCCTAGGACTGAAGCACTCGGTCGCTGCTGGGGAGATTCATGCAAGACTGAAGACGCGTTCTTTAGCTCGGGTTGGGTTTAAAAAAACTCGACCGAGTTATTTTCCCACCCGAGTTCCATCTCGGATTCCTTTCTGACACTCGGGTTGGCCAAGGAACTCGACGGAGTAGTTCACCCGAGTAACCTACTGTAATTCCCTTGCTTTTGGACGTCTTTTTTTTTCGAAATCTACATGTTAGCATTCCGGAGACCCAAAAATAATTAAAAAAATAATTAAAAAATAATAAAAACTATCTAATACAATTGTGAAAAATGGTAATTATGAAATACTAACCTTGGGTTACCTCCCAAGAAGTGTCTTTGGTTAACGTCATAGACTCGACGTTTTGGTTGTCCGTTCAATACCTATTCGGACATCGTCAACGCCCTAAGCAGCAAATCAAACTCTTGTGCACACCATCTAGGTAGGCCGACACTACATACGAATAAGTTGAAGTCAAAGTATGTCCTCAACTCCTCATATGCCCGAGCATGACTCCCCGACGCAGGTATGTAGAACCACTAATTCAGTTCCATTGGCGGTATGTCAAAATAATGAGCCCAAGGATCGACATAATCACCGACCTTCTCATCATTGTAGAGGATATCAATTATGACCTTGTCACCATTGTAGAGGATATCAATTATTTGCTTATGAGCCACAGAAATCAGCTCCGGACTTGTTTCCTTGATAAGAGAGTTTGGGACAATCTCATCGAATGAAGGAGACAATAAATCACATGGAATCTCATACGTCGATTCATGACACTCCATGTCAGGAAGTAGTGTACTCTCCTCTTCATCACTGAAGAAATTGTCATCTTCTGCGAGCATGTGCTCCTCCGCCAAAACATTATCATGCTCATAGCTCAAGGATAGGGGAGGTAGCGGAGTAAACTCGGATGAACTCAATGAGGGGGGACTAGGAAGCACACACTCACCTACATCTTCATGACTTTTTGTGCTTCCCTCGGGTGTGACAAACAGGTCATTGTCACTCCTTAGGGTGTTCGTGGTGAGGCTCTCTATCGGTTTAACCACCGGTTGAGACGGTAGTTCACCCGCTTCACATGTTGGAATCCCATTCCCCACTTGGATTCGGTGTATTCGTTCATCTAGCTTAGCGATCTGCTGACACAATTGCTCATTCTCCTCGCAGGAGGCCTTGGATAGATCCTCCAAAGGTGCGTCGAAGTAATGCATTGGTTGAGGTTCCAGCACGAAGGACACTTACTACAAGGCCTGATGACCCATGTAGCAGATAAGATCCCAAATTCCCGCCAAACCTAACCGTGCTATACTTCCACCGCTCATGTATATAGCACACGCCTTTGTCTCAGCAGTCATCCTCTCTACAACGCAGACAACCATATCTCGCAAACTATCGTGGAAACCCCGCTCATTGCGGATGTCCACACACCTCTAAAACCTAGTGAGATATACATGAAAGTTCTCACCTTCAAATTGCGATAATCTCAACATCTTAAACTATTAGTAGCATATGTGTTGTGAACCGTAAGATAGGTTCACAACAAAAGTTAGTAGCTAAATTAAAACACAAGACAAACACACAAATAACAACTTGACTCCGCGGCAACAGCGCCAAATTTGACGGAGGATTTTTAGTCGCCTTAAATCCTATCAAATAAATCCGACTAACCTAACTAATGTAGTATGGCAAGTACGGGTCGATCCCACAGAGAGTCAACGATTTGTATGCAAATCAGAGTGTGTCAACAAGAACAAGAAACAAAGAGGGGGGATTGTGATGATTTGAACTAACTAATTAAGAAACAAAAGTAGACAAAAGTAACAAACTAAACAGCTTGAGGAAATGAAGATAAGAAAAATAGTTTAGGTCAACCAATCTCAGCAATCAGGTTTGTTCATTGATCATCGAAATCGAATAGATAACTTCCTCTTAAATACTTTGTTGTGGAAAGACTAGGTCTTTTGAATCCAATTCCTTATCGAATCTAGTTAACAGGACAACCAGACCCTGAAAACCCTAATTATCAAACAATCTTGAAACTATCAAGATTCAATTCAATAATCGATGAATCTTAAAGGAAATCAACAAAGACAATCGACGCACACAACCAGTTATTGCATCAATTGCAAATCAAACGACGTGCACAACCAGTTATAACTCGGCCGAGTTTGTTTTACTCCACCCGAGTTCTTTTCAACATCCATCTTGACGTCCGGATTTTGCTATTTTCAAGGCTGAATTTGGAAAAGTTGTAAACAAGAAAGTTGTAGGTCTTCGAATCCTCTTTCCAATAAGTATAAGTATGCTCCGATCCGATAAATACAGCCTTCGAACGACTCTTTTTAGTGCAGCGTCGCCAACTTGGACAGCTCCAATCAATTCTTCATGCTTAGCTCCTCTCCTCGGCTCTCGTGCTCTTCTATTTTTGTCCAATCTTCGAGCATTGGCTCGAGATTAGCTTCACCTCTTTGCAATCACCTGAAATCATGCACAAACCTCGTAGATTCCGACTCTGATTGAAGCATAATCAAAACATGAAAACCACTCTAACTCATGCATTTTATCCTACCTAAACACCTTTAAATGCTTAAATTAACACTACCTAAATGTGCAAGATAAGATCTACACAAGTTCTTGTTTAATTTCGCATAATCGATACATTTTTTTAGCAATTCGGAGAAGAGAGAGAAAAGGTTTCAAAGCACTCGACGTCTACTGAAGAGTCACTCGACATCGACTGACTGACTTGACGTCGAGTGAAGGAATGCATATATCGAGCCAAGTGAAGAAGAGCACTCGACACACACATCCTGACTTGACATCGAGTTGAGCAACACTCGGCCCCCACCTGAAGACTCGATGTCGAGTGAGACTAGAGCCGCGATCGAGTACAAGTTCACTCAAGACACAAAACCTGCCTCGACGTTGAGTCCTTGACTCGATTTCGAGTGGATTACAGTGACTGTCCGACGCGCCTAGAGCGAGTCCAAATCTGAGTGTGACTTTGCTTGGCCATGAAGGAAGAAATCTTTTATCAAGATGGAAGACTTTTTATCCTCTTTGGTAATTCCCATATTAACCAAGGGGAATTTTATTTATTTTCTATTTATTAATTATGAAAATTTTATCCTTAAATAGAAATAGATAGAAATTAGATAGAAGATAAAATTGTTCCTTTCTAAAATAGCTTGGATTGGAGCCTATAAATAAAGCCCTAGAGGCTGAGTTTTTATTCATTCCAACAAACAAGCAATTGTGAGCACACATAATTAGGCAATAGAGAGAGAGAGAGAGAGAGAGAGAGAGAGAGAGAGAGAGAGAGAGAGAGGTCGAGTAGAGTTGGAGAAGCGAAAGCGGTTTGGCTTTGTCTGGTTTGTAATCTTTCGTTTTAGTTCAATTCAAGTTATTTTCATTATGATTATCATGTTTTTTATTGTGATGCGGCACGAGTAGTCACCCTACTTCTAGGGCCGGGGTGAGCCCAACGAAAGCTATGTAAGTTTATGCTCAAAGGTATGATTTTTATGCGATTTCATCTTCTATCCCTCTTTGCATGATTCTTCTATGAGAGTAGTAGGTGATCCTTATTTGAATTATTGAAGCAAAAGTGATCTTAATATGAATTTGGATTAATTATCAAAAAGGGTAGTAACAATTAGGGTTTATGCGAGAGCCTAGCCTCTATCCACATATTTGTTAATAACGAAGGTTATTTTGATGAAAAGACATAATCTTTCATAAATTCGGCATAAGTCTTATATGGTTATTGCTGTGGCATGAATCCCCGACTTTGGAAGTCCTTATTTTATTGATATTTACAACCAATTTGCAATTTTTCTATTCATCGATCTTCTTATTCATCCTTATATTCTCCGGACGTTCTTTTTTGACATCTTTTATTTTTCTACATGTTTTATTTTCTGCACAAACGCACTCGACATCGAGTCCATAGACTCGACATCGAGTCACCATTGAGTCGACATCGAGTACACCACTCGACGTCGAGTTTCTTGTTTTCTGTTGTGCAGATTTGCAGGAGAAATTGACTGTTCGAGTCAACATCGAGTCCCTTCTGACTCAACGTCTAATCAACTTCTAACTGTTCGAGTCGACATTAGAGGCTGCTTTCGAGAAACTGAATTGGCGAGGGCCAACACGCTTCCTCGTGGATTCGATCATGACCTCTTCCACTACAACGGGAGGAAGTCTTGTAATTTATTTGCGAAGGATGGAGACTAGTTTGATTTATATTTATATTTATTAGACTCTATTTCCTCCGTCATCACCTCAGAAGCAACAATCCGTGGGGCGTGCACCACATTCGCGGCATGATGAGGTGCACTTAAAAACTAAAAGAGGGCAAGGGTCGCGCCAAAGGGAAGATCATCGGGGGCATGGAGAGGACCGCGCACGGGTTTACCCTCCCGAAAGAGATGACTACCACGAGCGTGATCATCATTGCCAGGAGTATCAGCCACGTCAGGAAGAACGACATGGAAAGGGACAGTCCCATATGGATTATCATTTGAGAGATGATCGGCCACAGCATCTATACAGAGATCAGGATCAGCCGATTGACCGACAAAAGTACCCTCAATAGAACAGAGGAAGGGGCAGAGGCCGGAGATGGCGTGGAGGTCTCCATAATAGGTTCCCACCAATGCAAGGGTTGGTAAATTAAGTGCCCAGGGACTTTGACAAGCCTGGGAGATCTGAAGCAAATCGAATTCCGGAGCCGAAAGGGTTCATCAACACCCTCTCAGGGGGGCCATCCATTTCTGGATCCAGCAATCAAGAAAGGAAGAGCTACGAGCTAGAGGAAAAACAGCCTCCTTCCGCGGCAAGTCGAAGGTTAGCACAGTTGCCGCATACTGAAGTTATATTCTCCGCGAGAGACGTCGATGAAGTTCGAATGCCACATTCGGACCCATTAGTTATTCACGCACATATCACCACCAAGACAGTAAAGAGGGTATTCATAGACACGGGGTCTTCGGTAGATATCCTCTCATGGGAAGCTTTCTCACAACTCGGAGTATCCGCGATCGCGTTCAAGCCGTAACCGGGAACTCTAGTCGCATTCTCAGGAGATGAAGTACAAGTGACTGAAACCATAGAACTGACAGTTGTCTTAGGCTCCGTGCCAAATCGGCGCATGGAAAACGTCTTTTTCACAATGGTTAGAATCCCTACCGTATACAATGTGCTCTTTGGAGACTGTCACTCTTCAAGTTTCAGATGATTGTCTCAATATACCACTTTGTGGCAAAATTCCCAATACTTGGAGGAGGAATAGGTGAAGTCCGCGGACAATAACCAGAAAGTCGGAGTTGTTACCTAACCTCACTTAGGAAGAAAAAAGAAGTGATGTGCATAGAAGAGGTTGCCCTGAGAGCGGTCAAACATCAAGAAGAAGAACTGCTAGTAGAGTCTAAGGTAGGAGATAGTGCCTCCACTAGGGTAATAGAAGCAGAACTCAAAGTTAGGCTAGCTGCAATGAGGTTTCAACCGCGGACAAAAAGTATGTTCATCAACCTTTCTCCAACCCTGAAAAAAAAAGTGTACTTGGGACAGGCCCTGGACTCTATAGAGAGAGGGCAAGTATTGGAAATAATTGCTAGATCAAGAGATGTCTTTGCATGGACTGCGCGTGATCTACTTGGAGTACCCACGTCAGTTACTATGCACACCCTCAGGATCCGACACGATATGAGACCTATCGATCAGAAAAAGAGGAAGATGGCACATGAGAAGGCGATAGCCGCTAAGGAAGAAACTGAAAAACTACTCGATGCAGGGTTTGTTGAAGTTGAGGATTCTGACTGGCTGTCAAATGTTGTTCTAGTAAAGAAGTCCAGCGAGAAGTGGCGAATGTGTGTCGATTTTTCAGATCTCAACAAATCTTGCCCAAAGGACAGTTATTTTATGACGTCTATAGATGAGCTGGTTGATAGGACCGCGGGAAATGAGGTCCTATGCTTCTTGGATGCCTACTCAAGATATAACCAAATACGCATGGACCCGCTTGATAAAAAAAAAGCCACAACGTTCATCACAAATCAAGGGATTTTCAGTTATCGGGTCACGCTCTTTGGGCTAAAAAATGCAAGGGCCACTTTCCAGAGGGCTGTCGTTCGAATCTTCCACGGACAGATAGGGAGGAACGTGTTGATATATGTGGATGACATTTTGGTCAAGAGTAAGAGAGCTAAAGATCATGTCGCGGACCTACAAGAAACCTTTATTCTCTACAACGCGGAGGTTTGACCCTTAACGCAGAAAAGTGTGTCTTCAGAGTTGATTCCGGTAAATTCATGGGCTTCAAGGTCAGCCAGTGCGGAATAGATGTGAATCCCAAAAAAATTACCGCAGTATAGAATATGCAACCTCCACGAACAGTCAAAGAGGTCCAGACCTTAAATGAAGTTGTCAACTATCTTAGCCATTTCTATTCATGTCGTGCGGATAAATCTTTACCTTTCTTTGCATTACTCAAAAAGAAAGGATTGATCCAATGGACCCTAGAGCTTCAGCAGGCCTTTGAAAGTTTGCAAGACTACCTATTGAAGTTACCAACTGACAAGAGGAAAACATGTCGTTGTTCCTGTCAAAGAATACTCAAACTTACAACTAGTATAGTGTGTAAGCAAGAGGTCGATCCACAAGGAAATCTACTCAATTCAAGTGCAAGTCTTATCGCAAGTAAGAATATGAGGGGGGTTTTGGTGAGAAAAAGATCCGCCTTTTATCAAAGCGAAAACAATGCAACCAAAGTAAATTGTGTTGAGAATGCAATAGAGAGAATTAGGTTCACCTACAATTTATCACTTCGATTGATGAATTCGATCCATGTTTCAGCCTCTAGTTCTCGTCTTTTCCTATCAATGTCCTTGTCCAAATCTTAGGTAGATTACTAGTCCTATGAGTCATATCAACCCTTATCTCTAAATAACCCTAACACGGTTAAGATTCAACCTAGAGATAGCATTAAGAGTATGAATTAACCAAGGTACATATAATATCAAGCTACGAGTCGATATTCAACATGTATTCGACTTCCTACACGTCCAGTTAGTCTTACGAGTCCTAAAGAAATATGATTGCCACTTGGGGTAAGGTTCGCTACAAAGAATCTACAAAACCCTAGCAATTGAATGAATCTACTCTAACTAGTTGATCAGGCCAGAGAGAATAAAACACATTCAGGGAATTAAGTGCAAATAAGTCAAAACCTTTGAATAGGAATAAGAACTAGATTAAGAAACTCACAATTCAACAATCAAAGATCAAAACTGTAGGTGAAACCTTGAGAGTATAGTTGCTCATGATATCCTACTTCCGAATCTGATTCTGCGTTTCTGCAAAGCCCACAGGGCGGCCAGGCGATCAGCGAAATCCTACTTCTGAGCTTCGAGCCGCGGGGCGGCTAGCTTGGTCGCGAGGCGACCATACTGTTCACAGCGATTTTTCCTCTTCTAATTCGGTCTTGATGTCAACAGGAAAGTTGTAGATATCGGAAAGAGCTTTCCAACGCATGCTTATAATTGGCATTCTGACCATCGAGGCTTCCAGAAAGTGTGAAACAAGTTCAGCTTGTCTGACGACAATATCTGCTGACTTATTATTCACTTAGGCTCTCGAAATTCGACTCCGCTCCCGTGTTCTTCACTTTTCTTCCTCAACTTGAATCTTCCTTCATCCAAAAGTCTCCTCATTCCTCATCGGATCCACATCTACCTGAAATTAACCATAAAGTTGCATAGATTCCGACTCTACCAACACCACATGTAAACATGTAATTGTAACTAAAATATGCACTATTCACAACTAAACTATGCTAAATGTAATCTATATCACTTCTAGAAAATTGCAATTAGACATCGGTTCACAACAGATGTCTTTCGAAAAAAATTCCGATCTCCTTGTGGATGTAGTAAAAGATCAACTTTTCTACATTAGTTTTAGGTCGATGTCTTTTCTTGGTTAAAACATCTAATTTATTTTGAATATAGATATAAATCAGCTCCTCAAATTTATTGTTGACATGTTCACTTATTGTTAAAGCCTCATTATTTTTCATTTATAAGTTTTTGAAGATGTCCACACCATGCCTAAATTTTACATTTACATCACTATTTTTAAAATAATCAATGTATTAAAACAAAATAGACATCTTTTTTTATTATATTGATTTTGTGTATACTAATTTCATATATATAATTAGTAACTTTTTATTGTTTTAAAATAATCTATCATGTGAAATATGTACATAAGATATGAACATTATTTTAGATTTATATAAAGATGTTATTGTTAGTAATATATATCAATTTGTATTAACATTGTGATGTAAAAATATATGTTACACATTGATTTAAATTATTAAGACGATGTATATAATAATACTAGCATCAAATTTTATGTTATGATTCGATTTCATAGCTATTCAAGCACAACATTTTTCATCTATAATCCGATGTGTTTTCGTTCGATACACTACCCTTTGTTCATATAATAAGATTTCGCAAATGATGGGTACTTAAAGAACATATACATTAAAATAAACGCGAAATCGACATTTACAAATGTTTTACAGAGGATAGATACTTGGAAGATACACTTTTACAAATGATGAGTACTTTTAAATGATGGATACAAAGAATAGTTTAGTAGCCCTTAAGATGACCGTCCTGGGCACCCCTACTCCAGCTCAAGCATAAAAGAAAGATAAAAATACTGCACAAAGACAAGAAACATTCTGATTCTACCAAAGGTTTAACCTAAGGAGATATATGAGGAAGCATATAAGAAACTTAAAATTGTTTAGAGACATTCTGATTCTACCAAAGGTTTAACCTAAGGAGATATATGAGGAAGCATATAAGAAACTTAAAATTGTTTAGAGAGAAGAAAGAACTCGACAAACAAGCACACATGACCTCCAACTTGGACTCTCGAAGAGTAGCAACTCGGAAACTCACACCAAGGTAACCCTAGACAAAAATTGTCAAATCAATTTGAATTAGAATCAAATGAAGATATGGAAAATTGAAGTTAAGCAGAGCAAGCTAAATTCCTTCATGTTCAGATTGAACAGTAATTAACAAAAAAAAAATTATTCTATGAACCAAAATATACTCAACTTGCCCAAGGTTCTCACTTATGGCTTTGTTGTAGAACAAGAAACATCATCATTATTCTATCATGCTTGACCGATATTAGATATAGTGATTCATAAACTCATTTCTTATGTAATTTGTGTCCTACTTTGTTTCATGTTTCTCTCTTGGTTCACGATTTCATGATCCCCATTAATAAATCTGGCATATAAACTCTTTATAAGGTCAAGGGACACATAGCAGAGCCACAAAAGTAACAACATAAAAATATAAATAAATAAATTCTGGACTAAAAAGGAGTGATATTGCCTAATGTGATATAAATAAAGTGCAAATAAATAAATTATGAACATAAAAATATAAATAAATAATTATGGACAAAAATAAGAACATAAAAAGTAAGAACATATATAAAAATATAAATAAATAAATAAATTCTGGACCAAAACGATAAGCATATTTATGTTTCTATCTAAATCTTGATAATAGTTCTAATGTGATATTGCCAAGCACCAACCTGGGCTATCATCCACAAGATCAGTGGAAGCTTATCTCGAACTTGATATTTATATTATCCCTCAATCTGGGTAACACACTGTCAAGTACTTCAAGTTCCAGAGATAAAACATGTAAAGGTTATTCCAACTCCAGGAGCCAAGCATATTCAGAAATCACTACTTACTTGAAATATCCACTCTCTAACTACTAGCATATGCCCAATTAACCTTGATAGACTGCCCAAACCTGCACATGTAAAGATTAGATACAAGCAGTAATTCAAGCGTATTCTAAAAGCAAAATGGCAAATGCTTAAAACATAACTAGTACTTACAAATGCCTTCCATTAAGTTGCATTATACACTAGCAGATATGCGGTCAAAATAGTGAATAAACCCATAGGATGATTGCAAAATTTGACCAACATTAAATGCAAAATATCATAATTAGCATTGTTATAAACCAAATAGTCCACAAAGACACAACAAATAAAATTCTAGAAGGAGAGAATAAAGAAACAAACTAAATGTGAGGAGCATAGGGCACCTTATCCTTTCTGACGAGTTTGCAACTCTCTACAATACCAGTGCAAGAGAAAACCTCCTGAAGTAATGGTTCAGTCACTTGTGGATGAATGTTCCCGACATTTATGCATTAGCTAAAAAAGTTTTAAAAAAAAACTAAAAAATTTATGAAAGGGGGGGGGGGGGGGGAGAAAGAAAGAAAAGATATATGAACTATAAGGCATTCCCATCATAAATCATAATATCGAAAGCTTCAAGTATAACCAGAGGTAAGAATTATGTTCAATTCCTAAATAGTTGGTTAGAAATAACAGAGGAAAGCAAAGTCTGTAATGCAAACATTGGTAATATGAAAAGCATAAAATCATTGTACAAGCAATAAAACAAGTGAACAGAGAACTCACATGTTGTGACACTGAGTTGGATCGAATCCAGGAGAAAGATTTCGACTAGGAATTGGCTCAATCTGAAATAGCAAAATGAACGAATAAGTACTTTTTCAGAAACGGTATATAGTATTGCCAAATGCAAGAGAATCGAAGTTTTTAAAAAATCCCCATGGTTGCCTGATCCCTGTTCCCCGTTCAAACCAAAAGAAGGATTACTCAGCCATTCAACCCCATCAATCCCTAGAGATGCAAACCAAGCTCTATATCTTTCAATACTACATTCCAACCATCCTTGTAGTCTAATATTTGCTTAAAAAGTAAACTAAAATCTACGAAAGGCAAGATTCTATATTTATAACTTCCATATTAATAAACCAAAATCTAAGAAAGTGTCAGGATTCTATATTTATAGCTTCCATATTAATAATCAGTCGTTGGATAAATAATTCATTATATAGAAAGCAGTAAGTAAGTATATGTGAAAACCTGTCTACATGAAATAATTCCATAAACAAATATCTTTCAAGATTTTTACAAAATCCGGCAAAAAAACAGCAAATTTAGCATCTTAATCAGATTTGGTAAGCCATTAATATGAAATTTTAAAAATACTGGATGAAATGCATGTAATGTTGACCAGGAAACATGGTAGGTTGAAGTAAGCTGAGCTATATAACACATTTTCATGTATATAGGAGAGTATGTGAACAAGATACTTTCTTCTCTACATAAAGAACCAAAGACAATAGAGTGTTTATTTATTACGTATGAAATTGCTGAAGATTAATTTGATGGGTTATGAGACCAGAAACTGACATACATATTTTATAAGCTCCGAATCAACAAAATATGCACCAGTCTGTGAATAAAGGGTGACAACTTAATTTTTCTTACAAGTGACTCCACGTTTGTGGTCTACTATTGGGACCAGAAGATTATGATGCATTGACATTCTATCCGAGCAGTCAAGCAGACATACATCATCATCTTCCTAAGCATTAACTTTATGCAGATAAACCAAGTAAGACCTAAGCATGCATAAATATCAAGATGCACTTTGTTAAACATCTAAAATTTAATATCAGTAATATGAACATATAAGTAAAGTTAAAACCTGACTTTATACCTGTTATAAAGATCCTCCAAATGCCTAGAGTCAGTATGTGTTTTAGCTTATGGCTGACAGTAAAATACATCAAATGCACTTTCCAGATGCCAGTCACAGGCCTTCAGTACTTGGAGTGCAACCTTTTCACTACATAGAACAGGTAAAACAAAACAAAATTCAAATTCTATTAACATATCAATTGCATTAATAAATTAGACTAGAAACATAGGATAGAAGAGATATAGCTATAAAAAATCAAAATAACACCCTCCATGCCCGCCAATAGAATGATATGGACAGTAATTGTTGTGTACAATTTCAATGGATAGATAGAAATCAAGAAAAATGACCCCTCAAGTTATCAACTAAAATAATCAACTAAATAATCTTATAGCTCTTGGAAAGGAAAAAGATCTATTCAAGTTTCAGTGCCCCCAATTCCCATTTCGAAGCCTAACAGTAAATTTGTACACCCGCATTATAGTAGATAGCTGTCAAAACTAATGTTTGCTTGCATTTTCAGGAATAAGAGCATGCTATACCTTAGATAAAAAGAACATATAGCATCAAATATGATAATACAAGGCAAAAACAGGTCTAGACGATGACAACAAAAGCCTTTAGAGAAGTAGGGACATATTACAAACTCAACACTCAACTGTTCCAAACCCTAGAATAGAGAGTGAAATTAAACCCTAGATTTGAAAATTAGAGAATGAAATTAAACCACGAAAACCCTAGATTTGAATTTCAAAGGAGCATTCGAGGTCTCAAAACTCAAGGAAAAGTCGAAGGGAGACGGAGGACGTGACTCGTGAGTGCTTACCATAGAAGGTTACAAGCAGTGGAGGGAGCAAGAGAGTCAAGCAATGAGGGAGGCAGTCGTTGTCGTGGTTAGGCCATCGCTAGCATTCGAGAGAGAAGTCACAAATGAAAGCCATAGAGAGACAGAGGGAGAGATATATAGAGGGTGAATGAGGGTTTACCGGTTAGGGTTCCAGGAGAGAGGGCCGCCATCTTCATAGTCGCCGACCAGAGCGAGAGAGAGCAAATAGAAGGAGACGATGATAGGAAAAAGAAGTCGGAGAAGGAGGCCGGATTTGGAAGAAGGGGGCCAGATTTGGAGCAGATGATGGAACTGAGAATGGATGGGGTTGTCAGTTGTGTTTGCGTGTGTGAGACAGAGAGAGTTGGGAGAAATGAGGTTTGGTCAATCTGTTCAAACCATTCTAGAAATGGCTCCTCTTTTTCATTAAGTATGGCCGTATGGGTGGGGGTTTAAAAAAAATTTGTAAGTATGGGCGGGCATTCAAACACATAGAAAATTTCACCAGACGCGCGTTTTAATTTTTTTTTAAATCAACTATTTAACATCTGTCAAAAAATTCAATTGTTGTCTAAATTTTTTTTGACATCACAAATTTATTATTTGATGCAATAGCTTAATTTAACATCGGTTTCTTTTTTGACAGACTTAAATCACATGATGTCTAATTGCAGTATTCTAGTAGTGTATTATGCAATACTAATCATGCTCTATCAAATTCCCCTACACTTGAACCTTTGCTTGTCCTCGAGTAATAAAAAACTCAACTCTGCAGCCCCACATATCGATTAGCAGTTCAAGTATCCACCTCAATAATCTTTAAGTGCATGAAAAAACTAGCAAACACAATAGATTAACAACATCATAACACATAATTGCAATAATCAATGAAATCAGGCAACCATATCTATTCTAGACCCCACAAGGAATATGTGTTTCACTCTCGCTCAAGTGTTTAGGGTTAAATGTTTAAGCTCAAAACTCAATCTTCAAAAACTTAGCTACAATAGTCTTGCACCAGTGTTCTAGCTCTCCACCGCCGGTGACGATCTACACAAAAAAAAATTATGAGGTCTTTCAATTGGGTTGTAATGGGGCCAAGGTAGAAAATATAAGGTATGGAACAATTTAGGCCATGTGGTGCTCATAATCCTGGAACTAAGGAAGCAACCAAATCATAATACCACACGTTAACTCATACCATAACCCTACAATGTCATACAACACCAATCTCAAGCATAAAACTTGACAAACCATACTCAACTCATTCCTTTATTTATTTCTTTTTTTTATGTTCTTTTTCATGATATATCAAATTATTTTCCTTGACTTTTACCCCTAAGTGAATTTTATCTTCCTTAGGTCCCAAGTAATGAATCAACTACTAGTAAGAATCAAACCTTTCATAAGGATACCTCAAACATACAATCCACCACTAAAACCATCATCCACAATATAAATATTCACCAACCATTCCTAATTTCCAGATGGGGTCAGGCTATAATTGGCTATGGAAAATCTTATGGAGCTACTAAAGAATAGACAATTAGGCTCAAATTGGCTTAAAGCAAAGGATAATATGTAAGGTGGAATAGAGTCAAATAGGGGCAATAAAGGTGCCTCAATCATGTGTAAGTCATGTGTAGAAATCATAATATGCAGTCTTGAAAAAGATATCTAAATGCAAGTCAATGAGGAAACAATTAAAGAGAGTGCACTCAACAAGCAAGAGGACTAAATCAAGTGCAGCCCTGAATAGGCCAAAATAAGCTTACTAGATCATCTCTAGAACATCAAGATCACCCGAAATTCCAAAGATCTTCTGTGCACAATCATTAATCAATCATGTTCACCAAGTGGTATAGAAAACATATATCGACGGTTTCAACAATCCAAGCACATCATGGGGCATAAATCTCAATATAGATATAATAGAGGACAAACGGTATCCATATGGGTAAATAAGACCTAATCCTAACAATGCAATATATAAATAACAAATTTTTATTTTTTGGGGGGATTTTTTTAAAAGACTAACATGCTGATATGCAATATAAACTAAAAACAAAAATGAAAGTGCAAACTAAAAATAAATATGCAATCCTATCATACCATGCGATTCTTCCCACCACACTTAAATCAGGCATTGTCCTCAATGACATAAAAGACAACAAAAGATAAAAATATGAAGGAAATAAAGAAAAACTGACGTGTTCACTACGGTGGTAATAGGTAATGTGGGATGTGAGGAAGGAAAAATCTCAGTCCCGTCAGAGGTCGTGGGGTGGCCATGCTAGGCCGCGGGGCACCTGAGTCCATTGCCTAATCGCGGGGCGGCCTGCGAAATTAAGCTCCTTCACTGCTTTCTCTTCGACGCCTTTTCTCCATGCGGTGTTAGCTCCCCACAACCGAACAGAACCAAAACTAATCTAATAAAACAAAAGACACAGAGGAAAACAGAAAATTTACCTTGGGTTGCCTCCTAAGCAACGCCTTTGTTTACTGTCGTTGGCTCGACAATTTCTTTAAGCTTAAAACACTAATGAATCAGACATAGTCAAAGCCCTCAGTAACCTGTCAAACTCTTGTGCACAACTACCAAACAAGCATGCACTACATACAAATAAATTGAAATGAAATAATAAAGAATGTAAGAGTTGTTTCGACCTATCGTATGCCTGAGCTTGACTACCCACAAAGGGTATATAATACCATCGATTCGGTTCTATTGGTGACTTGTCAAAGTAGAAGTCAAATGGATCAACATATTCATCAATATTCTCTCCAGTGCAGAAGGTAACCTTTACTTGCTCTGTAGCCTCAGCAATAGGCTCTAGACCTGATTCATCAATGGGCGGGCTAGGGATGATCTCGTCAGAAGGAGTGTCATCTTCCTCTATCTTCTCAATGTGTTTTTCCATAATGACCTCAAGAGGTGCAACAGAAGTTTCAACAATTTAAAATACTGGAGGAAGTGGCTCATTTTGAGCACATCGATCATCCATGTAGCAGAAAAAATCCCACATCTCCAAGAGTCCCATATCTAATAAATCTCCATCACTCATTTGCTCAGCAAGGCTCTGTGTCTCAACAGTCATACCATCAAAGATGCATAGAAGCACTTCCCTTGTACTAGCTTGATAACCCCATGAACAAAGATCGTTAATGTACTCCTACAATCTGGTATAGTATTGATGAAAACTCTCTCCATGTAACTGCAATAACCTTACCTTCAACATATGTTAGTAGCAAGAGTGCAGACCATGTATGTGGTCCACACTAAGGTTAGCAATTAAACGACACAAGAATTCAATAAGAATTCCTTAGCAACGGCGCCAAATTTGACAAGAGGAAAACATGTCGTTCTTCCTGTCAAAGAATACTCAAACTTACAACTAGTATAGTGTGTAAGCTAGAGGTCGATCCACAGGGAAATCTACTCAATTCAAGTGCAAGTCTAATCGCAAGTAAGAATATGAGGGGAGGTTTTGGTGAGAAAAAGATCTGCCTTTTATCAAAGCAGAAACAATGCAAACAAAGTAAATTGTGTTGAGAATGCAATAGAGAGAATTAGGTTCACCTACAATTTATCACTTCGATTGATGAATTCGATCCCTGTTTCATCCTCTAGTTCTTGTCTTTTCCTATCAGTGTCCATGTCCAAATCTTAGGTAGATTACTAGTCCTACGAGTCCTAGCAACCCTTATCTCTAAATAACCATAACACGGTTAAGATTCAACCTAGAGACATCATTACGAGTATAAATTAACCAAGGTACATATAACATCAAGCTACAAGTCGATATTCAACAT
This sequence comes from Persicaria maculosa, assembly GCA_963922045.1. Lineage (NCBI taxonomy): Eukaryota > Viridiplantae > Streptophyta > Magnoliopsida > Caryophyllales > Polygonaceae > Persicaria > Persicaria maculosa. The sequence goes on along the minus strand of OY998251.1, from coordinate 56,866,920 downwards.
GTATTCAACTTCCTACACATCCAATTAGTCCTACGAGTCCTAAAGGAATATGATTGTCACTTGGGTTAAGGTTCGTTACGAGAAATCTACAAAACCCTAGAAATTGAATGAACCTACTCTAACTAGTTGATCAAGCCAGAGAGAATAAAACACATTTAAGGAATGAAGCGCAAAGAAGTCAAAACATTCGAATAGGAATAAGAACTAGATTAAGAAACTCCCAATTCAACAATCAAAGATCCAAACTGTAGGTGAAACCTTGAGATTTTAGTTGCTCATGCTCAACGACGCTCTCTCAATAATCTCTAAAGTGCATAAGGTTAATGAAAGAATAACCTAGAAAAGTCTTTTTAAAAGCCTCCAAAGAGTCGGCAAAAAATATAATTAAAAAAACCCTAATTAAGTTCCGAATCAGATACCGCGTTTCTGCAAAGGCCGCGGGGCGGCCAGGCGATCAGCGAAATCCTACGTCTGAGTTTCGAGCCGCGGGGCGGCCATACTGTTCATAGCGATTTTTCCTCTTCGAATTTGGTCTCGATGCCAACATGAAAGTTGTAGATCTCGGAAAGAGTTTTCCAACGCATGCTTATAATAGGCATTCCGACCATTGAGACCTCCAAAAAGTGCGAAACAAGCTCAGCTTGTCTAGCGACAATTCCTGCTGACTTATTGTTCACTTACGCTCTCGAAATTCGACTCCGCTCCCGTGCTCTTCACTTTTCTTCCTCAACTTGAATCTTCCTTCATCCAAGAGTCTCCTCATTCCTCATCGGATCCACATCTACCTGAAATTAACCATAAAATTGCATAGATTCCGACTCTACCAACACCACAAGTAAACATGTAATTGTAACTAAAATATGCACTATTCACAATAAAACTATGCTAAATGTAATCTATTATGCAATATTAATCATGCTCTATCACCAACCCTGCATCAACCGGAAAAACAAGAAACCTTGCACCTCTACCTGGCTGTGAAGAGTGCGACAATCAACGCGGTCTTCATCCGCAATGAAAAGTACCATTTGTATTATGTAAGCAGAGTATTGCAAGATACTGAAACCCGGTATGAGCCTATAGAAACAATAGTTTTGTGCTTGGTCTTCGCGGCCAGAACACTACGACTATACTTTCAAGACCGAGCATGTCATCAAAGTCCGGCTAGACCTCCCCATGAGGCAAATTGTTCACTCCTCGTGCCTCTCCGGGCGAATGAATAACTGGGCAGTTGAGCTGTTGAAGTTTAAAATAGAATACACCCCGCGGAGAGCAGCGCTTGCACAAACCTTGGCTGATTTCATTTGTGAACCCAGTTTTGAAGGATGTGGCCGTGTGGAAGGAAGCAAATGGATCCTCAGGGTGGATGGTGCTGTCGGCAAAGGCGGTTGCGGGGCAGGTGTCACTCTAACAACATAAGAAGGTCAGCATCTGAACTATGCCTACAAATTAGCTATCCAGGATACGAACAACGAGGCAGAATACGAGGCTTTGATAACAGGCGTCGAGGTCACATTGGTCTGCGGAGCAAGAGAGATAACCGCGTATACCGACTCTAAGGTCATGACGATGCAAGTTGAAGGAGGATACGAGGCGAGAACTGGTCTGATGTCGGGCTACTTAAGGAAGGTTCAGGCTTGAAGAGGGCTTTCATAAATCGCGGTCCTGAGGGTTGAGAATCAACAAGCAAATGCTTTAGCTCGAATGGGCGCGGTCATGCCTACTGAAGTTGGGGAAGAAGTCATCTTTGAGAGACGAGATTAGCGAAGACTCATCAAAGAAGTATATTTCGTTCAAACAAATGGAAACGGGGACTGGAGAACCCCACTCACAGAATATTTGAGTAAGGGAATTCTCCCCTCAGAGAAAACTGAGGCCAAGCTGGTTGTCGCAAGGGTTTCTCACTTCACGATCCGCGATGGGAAGCTTTTCAAAAGAGGGTTTTGCCTCCCGGATTTACTATGTGTTTTTACTGAAGAAGGAAATGTCATTGTAGAAGAACTACACGCGGGGGTGTGTGCACACCACCAGGGCTGGAGAGCATTGACCGCAAAAGCCATGAGGCTGGGTTATCATTGGCCCACCATGAAACAAGATATCCAAGGGTTCATCCAGAGATGTGACGTGTGTCAAAGGCACGGTAATGTGAGGCACCAGCCCACGAAGCCCTTGAAGAGTATCTACGGTGCATGTCCTTTCTCCCACTGGGAATGGACATCCTAGGTCCTTTTCCAACAGCACATGACCAGCTGAGATACGTGTTAATAGTGATTGAATACTTCACCAAGTAGGTTGAGGCCGAGGCCATGGGGCTAATAACCGCGGAGAAGGTTAGGAGGTTTATGTGGAAGAATTTGGTATACCGTTTCGGAGTACCTGAAGCAATAATCACATATCACGATTTTGACTGTCAGACAATTAGAGATTTCTGCACAGGCCTCAACATCAACGTCAAATTCTCGTCTGTAGCTCATCCTCAGAAAAATGGCTAGGCAGAGACAACCAACCGTCAGATACTGGAAGGGATTCGGAAGAAGTTAGGTGGTGCGGGGCGAACGTCGTTGGCAATTACGCCCTTTGCCAAATAGTAATAATATCCTAACTCGAAGCTCAAACCAATAGATTAGTAAATCAATGAATTGATAAACCAACAAACTAGTATATAGCGATGAAGTTCGGAGTCGAACCCACAGAGAGAGCGGTTGCGATGCAATGTTTCTAACAATGATTCTTAAAACAAAAGCAATGATTTGTAGTAAATTGATAACAAAGTAAAGTAAAGAGGACTATGATTGCAAAGTATTGATAATAAGATAGAGAAAATATTTCACCTGTAATTCTCAGATCATGGTTGAGGTTCAAGATCCTAGGATTGATTCAATAGTTATTTTTAAGCATATGTCGATTTGACTAAAGTTGATAGATCCGTAAAGATGCGATCTTCTTATTCAATATCAATAAAGAATAACATTAAACACTCAAGTTCAAAGCCCAATTGGCCTATCGATTCAATGCTATTAAGGCACAACTAGAACAACCCTAATCGGCCCTAACAACATCTAATGACATAGATCAATCGAGATTATCCACTACAAAGACATAGAAATATCACTACTTCAATGGCTTCGTTTGCTATTAAGAAAACAATAACGAATTTATAGCTTAGATGCAATTCCTAACATGGTGATCAATCATAGAAAGGAACACAAATATAATCAATAAGAACAAGATGATAAATATACTCATAAATAACTAACAAGAATCAAATCCTCACAATTATTCAATCATCTCTTCGAATCACAGGCGAAACTATGAGGTTAGCAACTCATAGGCCCAAAACCTATCTTCTCTCTAATTGTGCACATTGTCTAACCTTATGCCCCCACGCGGCTTATTGTGAAATAATAATACCTAAATAGAGCGTGCAAAGCCTAGGAAATATAATAATAAAATAGTATCTTCGGATCCAAATCACAATCGCTGAACAGGGACTAGCGGCGGGCGCCGCTAGAAAATCGGCGGGCGCCGCCCTATGCAGTGGCCAATTCTCTTCCTAACTTCGACGTTGTGCTTCCTTGCTCCTTCGTAGCTCCTTCCTCAGCCTTCATATGCTCCAAAACATGTCTTTTAAGCTCTTCCAATATCACATCCAAGGTCGGAATGTAAAACTGCAAAATAAACACTAAAAAAGGCGTACATTCCGAACTCGAATACTTTACAAGAAAGATATGAAACTAAACCAAAACATATGCAAAACTCCTATCTAAATGCAATAAGAAATACCTATAATGCCCATATGAAATATGCATTATCATTACGAAACACCACTAAAAGCCGGTGGGCCGAGCTCCTACCGCTTGTACTATGATCATACTGGACATCAACTGAAACCCCTACAGGAGAAACCCCATTCTCACTCGTTTATGGCATGGACGCAGTCATACCAGTCGAAAGGTTGGTCCCATCGGCCCGCGTCTTGGCATATGAGTCAGGAGCTAATGATGAAGCTCTTGAGATCGAGATGCACCTGCGAGAAGCAGGCACACGAATACAAAAGGCTAACAGAAAGATATCACAACAGATAAATACAGTCGCGGCAATTTCAGAAAGAAGACTCGGTTCTTCGACTAGTGCAAACAGGAGGAAAGCTTGATGCTAACTTGAAGGGACCGTATGTTGTAGCAAGCGTTGTCAACACAGGAGCATACAAGCTTCAAACCAAAGATGGAGAAACCCTCAACAAAACTTGGAACACAGAGAATCTCAAGATGTACTATGTATTTTAAAAGTTTGAATATTTTTTTAATTATTTATTTTTTTTATGAATATTTTGAAAAGCGATTTAATTAATTCAACCAAATACATCACAAATAAGGGTTTAGGAGTGCACGTTCATATGAACGTGACATTCATATGAACGTGACATTCATATGAACATGGTGTTATAAACCTTGATTTGCCTTCAATTTTCGATGTATACATGCATGTTGATTCGGACGGGACATCACGTTAATAAGAACATGCATTTGCTTAATCAGAATTTGCGATCTATCTCTAATTAATTTCTACCGAAATAATGGGTCTGCATGGGTGGACTTGAAAAAATGACTAAAATTTAAAAACAGTTGAAATTGAAAAACTGTGTAAAATAAAAGTTGAAAGATTATAGAGTAATATAAACTCCATATGGGGCGAAAAAAGAGTTTATTTATATATAAAAAAAAGTAGAGTTATTTGGTTGTTATTAATGGTCTTATAGTAATTTCATACCAAATAAACAACAAACTCTAAAAATGTTTCAAGAGATAGATGATTTTTTTAGCTAAAATTGTTAAGTATTGGTGTAAATGAACACACTTTCCATTTATTCATAAAGGAGATATAAATAGAGCCAGTAATACAATCAGGAGGTTAATCTTGAGGAGATTAACGTGGAGAGGTGGGGAAGAGATGGAGTGTTTTACTCCAACTAACTTTGACTTATTCTAACCCTAAATAATAGAAATAATTAAATTAATAAAATTCTAATAATATAAATATTTATTATTTTCCTAATATGCCCCTGCATATAAAGCGAGAGATATCGAAAACTGAAAACTGGATAAATATGAATTATACCATAAATAAGGATTTTTTTTTAAAAAAAAATTATTGTTGAAGGTGTTCCCCTAATTACGCACGTCTAGCGCAATTCAAGGCACCATTGACCCGCATCCAACTTTGAGGATCTTCGAACAGGTTGTGGGAGGACCTCCTCTTCGGGTCAGGGATCATCCTCTTCGGGAATCGGGACTTTCGACGAACCCTTGGCGGATTGGCGGGGACGACCTCTAGGTTGAAAACGATGTTGGGTGCGGTTGCTTGTGGCTTGTCAAGCTCCCGCGATTCCCCTGGCCGGGGAAGCAAGGCTGGAAGGCTTTGTGCAGATGACCAGCAGTCGGTGTTGATCTGCAATGGGAGGGAAGGTGGTGGCGGTTTCCGGCGGCGTTGGCCTCCTGGCGGCTGTTGTGGCTCGGTGGTTGACTTTGCATCCAAAATGTAATCGTGGGCGTGATCTCCTGTGTGCTTAATTAGCAAATGCTAATTTATCATTTCAGTATGCTCAAATGCGATCAGATCGATGGCCATATGATGACGTCGCGCACTAAGTACGTATGCGAGAGGCGGCGGTGGGTCTCGATCGGTTGGGGCAGTGCTCGCAGTATGATCAGCGGCAATGGTGGGTTGCCTGGGTGGTCCGACGGCAGCGGTGTGGTCGTGAAGACGACGGCGGGTGGGCTTGTTGGTGTGCAGTGGTGGTGCGATAGCGAGGGCTTTGTGAAAGTGGTGGTAGGACTAGGACGCCATGGTAGAGGCATCAAGGAGTTTTTTAGGGGTAGTTTGATGGTGGTAAACGCCGAAATTGGATTAGCCCGAAGGCAATTTTGTGTGGCCGACATGGTTTGGCCAACGAAAATCAAAAATAAAATTAAAGGCTGACATGGTTTTGGGCGAAATTTGGATGGCAAAAGCCAAATTTTTGGTTAGTGCGGAAGGCAAGCGGAAGCGGTTTTGTAATGGCTAGAGCCAAAGTTTATATTGCTCGGAGGTGGTTTTGCGGTGGCCTAAGCCATTGAATATGTTTCTTGGCAATATGCCGGAGCATTGGTTTGTGCCGAAAGTTGGAGGATAGTTGCCCGGAGGCGGAAATTGGAGGATCAAAGCCGTCAGACAAAAAGCTCTAATACCATGTTAAGTATTGGTGTAAATGATCACACTTTCCATTGATTCATAAATGAGATATAAATAGAGCCAGCAATACAATCAGGAAGTTAATCTTGAGGAGATTAATGTGGAGAGGTGGGGGAGAGATGAAGTGTTTTACTCCAACTAACTTTGACTTATTCTAACCCTAAATAATAGAAATAATTAAACTAATAAAATCCTAATAATATAAATATATACTCCATCTGTCTCAAAATACATGTCTTTTTAGCCTCTAAAATTTTGTCAAAAATACATGTCTTTCTAGATTTAATCATTACACCTAACCTATTTTTACATCTAATCATTACTCTAATTTTTACATCACCACTACTCTTCTCGTCACAAATTTTTTTGTTTAAAAGAAAATAAATACTCTAATATCAAAGTCTAATCATTACATTTACCTTACTTTTTACATCTAATCATTACACTTAACCTACTCTTTAATTCCCGTGCTCCGCCCTAAGAGCAAACCCTACAACTTTGGTAAAAAAATCTCTAGAATAGAGATTAAAATATCAAAATCTCTAAAAAAAATTCACTCCAACTCCAACAGCTTCTTTATTTTACAGATTTTTACATTTATTAAAGACTATAATAAATAAATACATTTAATAAAGATATTTAATTCTACATTTCTAAAAACTTCATTTAAACTTAATTCTAACGTTTAGCCTCACATTTGTTGGTGTACTAATATATGTTACTCATCCTCTTCCACGACATATTAATTTTATTATTATTATTATTATTGTTGTTGTTGTTGTTGTTGTTGTTGTTGTTGTTGTTGTTGTTGTTGTTGTTGTTGTTGTTGTTGTTGTTGTTGTTGTTGTTGTTGTTGTTGTTGTTGTTGTTGTTGTTGTTGTTGTTGTTGTTGTTGTTGTTGTTGTTGTTGTTGTTGTTGTTGTTGTTGTTGTTGTTGTTGTTGTTGTTATTATTATTATTATTATTATTATTATTATTATTATTATAAAAAGAACAGATTTACAAGAAATTAGTAGGCAACCGAGATACTATCTGGGCGCCCACTCCCTTAGCGATAACAAAGCTAAGTCTAGTAAAAATATAGGCGGCAGCACGAGCCCCAGCATCTTGAGCTGTAGAGAATTTCTGAATCCACTTCAGTAAGGCAACAACATCCGTATCTAACTCCCCCAACGAAGAGAAGAAGAAGGGTAGGAAACCATAACCAGCCGTCGTGCACAAATCTCGATACTTCGCACACTTGCACTGAGCAGCAGTGACAACAGCGCGACCGGGCACAAAGTCAGCCATCCCAGACTGACTCAAGGGGGAGGATCCCGTCAGATCAACACACACATCCCGCCCGCTGTCCCAGGAATAAAGGAGCAAATCCACCGGATGAAGAGGCTTATCATGCCCATCAACCAAGCCAATATCGACCTCCTTACCGGCAGAAATCTTTGCCATGTAGCAAATATCCAATAAAGTGTCGCGCACGAGGTTATGTCGATGTTTAATGCACGCGGAACCAGCACAGGACACAACATGGTCACCGTAGACATCACCACCAAAGACCCGAGGACAAGCGGGACAAGGCCTGGATACCGTGAACAATGGAACCCCCGGTCGATAGCTAAGCACACTACGATAGGTCATTCCATTCATAGTCTACCCCAACCCAGAAATAGGAACTGCATGCAACCAATCAGAGGAGTGAGCACCCTGTTGAGACTTCCATAATGCCACTTATCGCGGAGTCAATGAGAAAATAGAGTCTGATGTAGCAGCAACCTTCGCGAAATATATATCTGTAAGTTTCTTCATAAGTTTAGGGGCAACGATTTCACTAGGATTGCGTATAAGATCAGAACCCGTGGTCTCATTAAAAGAACAACAAGCATCATCAAAAGTAGGGCCAGCATCAATGATACGAGAAGGACGTAGGAGCTTAGCCTGCAACTCAGCAGACTACAAACAGGACGCCAAAAAAGCATAATGTAGGACATCCCCAGCAGCATACACTCCGAGCCCACCAAAATGAAAAGGGAGGGTGGCAAGCCTCCACTGCCAATCTCCAAAACCAAGCCCAGACGCAGTGACGATACGTTCCAAGCTAGAACGGAGTGCCACATCAAAAGAAAGTTGTGCCGACCCAAAGACACGTGGGGAACAAGTACGCAACGCAAAGTAAAGTTTAGAAATACCCGTACAAGCCCGGAGCAGAAGCAACTCACATTGTGGGTCATCAATGCTCGCAACAGAATCCATAAGCTCTATGTTCCTAGTCACTCTCTTCGCCACAAGATCACTGCCGCAGACTGGGCATACACTGACAGGCCCACCCAGAACATTGACACCGCGCGATGGCCGAGCAATAGAAGGGGGAAAAACACAAGGAAGCCGACTTCTAGGGTCTTCTGTAGGCCAAAAAACCTCGGTCTTATCCACATTAAGATGAAGGCCAAAGCGGGGACCATCTTCCATAATCAGATCCAAGACCTTCCCCATAACCAAAGTGTCCCCAACAACAGTGCCATCATCTAAGTACCAAGCATGTAGACTCAGGTCAAAAGAATCTTTGATCTTGCAAACCAAAGGATGCAACACCAAGGCAAAAAGCAGAGGGCCTAAAGGATCGCCTTGCTGAACCCCTTGACAAGACCATAAGCTATGATCCCCATAATACAGTCGGGCGGGACTAGAGTAACAAAAATCCACCCATTGATCGAGATAGAATAAACCGGGCAGTGGCAGTGAACTTCCTGTAACATGGTCACACAATAAACTAAGTTGAAAGCATTTTGGAAGTCGACCAACAACATGGAAAGACCCTCCTCACCACCACGAGCCTCAACAAACCGATTCAAAGCATGCAGAATAGCCTCTCCACCACCGGATACCCCGACCCCAAACTAAAGGCCTGAAAAATAAGCAGATAAAGAAGGACCGACCAAACAAGCACCAACCTTAGAGACAAGGCATCTCCAAATAGTGACAATAACAATAGGACGTATACCGCCCCCTGGTTTAACTAGGGGCGTGAGCGGGGCACTAGCAATATACTCACCCAGAGCCTGCGGACACCGGCCCTCAAGGAAAAAATTAACCACACGAGTAATAGAGGCGATCAAATCATCCGAAACAGCAACATCAGCTCCACCCAAACAATCCAAAAGATGCTGAGCACGGAACTCATCCCTCCCACAAGATGTGCCACGCGGGAAGCTCTGAATCATATCCAAAACACCAGTCGAAGAGCCAACAAGAGGATGGTGATCCATAGGCAAAGGCGATAAGTGGGGACATGGGGCAATGAGGTGCTTATCCCACAGAGCCGCAAGAGTGGCATCAGAATAAGGAGCAATACCTGATGAAGAAAGCACTCGAACAGCGGCAGTGTAGTGACCATCACAAATCTTCCTCCGATATTGTCGGAGGTTAGACTCACCCAAATCAAGATCCTCCTCCACATTAAAAGAAAGGGGAACCTCAGCTAGGTCTCCTGTAGAAGTTGTAAACTGTCGCCGGGCACACCCCAAGCACGAATAGCACTGGCAATACTCTCCTCTTGACGCTGACGCTTGACAGCAGTCCTACACTCAAGATTACTCCGCGGGAAAAAGATCCTAAGTATACAAAGAGGCATCACAAGCAAATGAATCTAGTGATAAATTTGATATTTATTTTTAAATGGTATTAATATTAAATTTAGATTGTTACTATAAAAGTTATCATAAAATTGGATAAAATATTATTCAAATTGAATCTTAATATTTTCAATTTGTTAATATATATTATTAAAAATTAGATTGGTGATTGATCATATATGATTAATTAATTAAATAATTATCTAATAAGGCTTACTTTATAATTTATAAAAATAAAATCATTCCAATATGAGTTATGAGTTCAACTGAATATTTTTTGAAGTGAAAATTTTATATACTGATTTTTTAATGTGAATTTTATAGCATTAAATTGGATGAAATTAATTATGATATTTTATTTATAAAAGTTAACATAAAATTATGATGTTTTGTTTATCTATATATATTGATTTAACATAATTAATTTATATATTATATCAAATCATATCCTTTTTATTAATTTTTTAAAAATAATTATATTTTTATTACTAGTAAATAAGTATGAAACTATATTTTTTTTCTATATTACGGGTGAAAATATGGGGTTGTATCATTAAATTCTATATGGGGATAAGTGAACATTAAATTATAGTGATAAACTTCTCTTCCTATAAATTTAGAGATTTTTTCACTCTCTCTATCCATTTCTCTATTTTAGAGATGGATTTAGAGAAGTTGTTGGGAAGAAAAAATGGTTTTTTTTCTCTAAAATCTCACATTTTCTCTATTTTAGCAAAACTGTTGGACTTGTTCTAAAAACACATGTGTTTTAAGACGAAAGGAGTATTATTTTGAACAAATTTGGCCGAAAGGCCAAATTTCTATAGTCCATTTAGAAAATGTCCTAAGGTTTTAGCTTTGCTAGTAAATGTCCAAAAATTTTTCATAATACCAATACTACCCTCGTTTTAATTTATTCCTACCCCTCAACCCTCAACCCTCGTTCTCCCGTTCTCCATGAGACCTTGAAAGCTTGATGCCATGGCTTCACCGTCCAGATCCGTCATTGTGGCTTCACCGAGGAGACCGCCACGCTCTGTCAATTGCGACTTCGTAGTGCACCGAAAGTAGGAAGAGAAGAGAGCGAACTCAGGCGCATCCTCCATGGCTCCTCGGCATCGGCTTCGCCAGCGTCTCGGATTCCGAAGGGGAGGAAGGCGTCGATGCTGCTGCTACTGCTAGAATCGGCTCTGATAGAATCGGCTCTCTGGGGAGAAAGGCGCCGATGCTGCTGCTACTGCAACTTGATTTTGGGTGCCAAACGAGCCCAATCGCTTCTCTGTATCTCTTCGATTGCTGCTGCTGCTACAAACGAGCCCAATTATTGCTGCTGCTACTACTTTTGTAGTGCTACTTCATTTTCGTTTACTGCAACTTGATTTTGGGTGCCAAATGAGCCCAATTGCTTCTCTGTATCTCTTCGATTGCTGCTGCTGCTACAAACGAGCCCAATTATTGCTGCTGCTACTTGATTTTCGTTTGCTGCTACTGCTTCTGCAGTGCTGCTATATGTTCTTGTTTTAAACATTAATTCAATTGAGTTTTGAGTTATGTGGTCTGTCTAATTTAATATTTGGTTGTACTTAAATGTTGATTGAATCTGCACCAGGATTTTTGCTCTGTAGATCTGATGAATTTATCACAGTAAAGAGATCAGATGAAATGTAGATTTTGTGACTGAATTCATCCAGACAGAATTTAATTAGGTGTTTTGGAATGGTATAGAAGCTCGATTTTGAAGATTTCGTTTGATTGAATCGGAATTGGTGGTTTTTTGTTGTGTAAGTCCATTGTTGGAGAATTAATAGTATTGGGATCGAATGAACTTAAAATTATGTTAACTAAATCCATCTAGACGGAATTACAATGTCTATTGTCTTGTTCTGATTACTCCCTATTGGGTTTATCCTAGGGTTTTCCTTTGATTACAGTGTCTATGACCTTGTTTTTATAATGATGACAGTGTCTATGACCTTGTAACCACATGTATTTTGAGTGAAAGTGTCTATGACCTTTGATTACAATGTCTATGACTTTATTTTTATAGTGATGACAGTGTCTATGACTCTCTTACCCATTCATATATTGAAGGAGAACTGTCCACCTAATGTCTTTTGGCTTCTCATTAGCCCTTTTAGGGTTTGTGCTTACCTTGTCCTAGGGTTTTCCATTTGGTGACAACAATCATCTCTTAACGACGTACGGTACTTAACACTTTAGGGTTTAGGGTTTAGGATTTAGGGTTTAGGGCCAAGACTTAACCCTAAACCCTAAACCATACTGTACATCACATGTTCTTTTGGCTTCTCATTAGCCCTTTAGGGTTTATGCTTCCCTTTTCCTAGGGTTTTCCTTTGATTACAGTGTCTATGAACTTTTTTGCATAGTGGTGACAATGTCTATAAAGCTGTTTTTATTTTTGTTACAGCGTCTATAGGGTTTTTTCTTTTGATTACAGTGTCTATGACTTTGTTTTTATAGTGGTGACAGTGGCTATGACACTGTTTTTATTTTGATTACAGTGTCTATGACCCTCTTACCCATTCATGTATTAGAGGAGAACTGTCATCACATTTATTTTGGCTTCTCATTAGTCCCTATAGGGTTTGTTCTTCCTTTATGATATGATTTCCCTTTGATTACAGGGTCTATGACCATGTTTTTATAGTGGTGACAGTATCTATGACTTTATTTTTTCTTATAGTGGTTACAATAGTAGTTACATTTTTAATTTTTTTTATTGTGGTGACACTACTTTAAAAAAAATCTAAAAAACTAGAAATTAGAAATTAGAGAAAAACTGTGACCACATGTATTTTGTGCTTCCCTTTTCCTAGGGTTTTCCTTTGATTACAGTGTCTATGAACCTTTTTTCATAGTGGAGACAATGTCTATAAAGATGTTTTTATTTTGGTTACAACGTCTATAGGGTTTTCCTTTTGATTACAATGTCTATGGCCCTGTTTTTATAGTGGTTACAATGTCTATGATCCTATTTTTATTTTTCTTACAGCATCTATGACCCTCTTAACCATTCATATGTTATAGGAGAATTGTCATCACATGTATTTTGGTTTCTCATTAGCCCCTATAAGGTTTATACTTCCCTCGTCCTAGGGTTTTTCTTTGGTTACAGTGTCTATGATCCTATTTTTATTTTGCTTACAACGTTTCTGACCCTCTTACTCATTCATATATTAGAGAAGATCCGTCGCCATATTTATTTTGACTTCTCATTAGCCCCTATAGGGGTTGTGCTTCCCTTATCATATGATTTCCCTTTGATTACAGTGTCTATGACCACGTTTTTATAGTGGTGACAGTATCTATGACTTTATTTTTATTATGGTGACAATAGTAGTAACATTTTTAAATTTTTAACGGAGATTACGCGAGTTAGAACAGCTTCTAAAACTGCAGGATAATTTCTGAAATTTTAGAAACTAACACAGGGCATATTTTATAAAAACAGAAATTCTGGGAGGTTTGGCATAATTACTCTTCTTCTTCCCCCATCTCGACAACAACTCGAGCAACTTCAACAGTGATTTTCGGCGATCTTCCGACGGCTCGTTCTCCTTACCCAGAGCTCTGTTTGACGCGTATGACCTATCAAACTGACAAGTGCAATCTCTATTTCAGCATCGTTGTGTTGATTTTGTCGAAGGGTGATCTGACACACCGAGACGAGTGCTTGAATAGTGGCTGCTAAGTGACTGTTTCACGAAGCTCCAAGGTGTCCGACAATGGTGGTTAGCGATTTTGTATAAATTTGAGAGGGGTTTTTGCACGAAAACCATCCCTGAGAGATGTAGAACGTGATTGAGCGGGTAGAAGGCTTGGATTTAGGGTTGAACGGTTGATGCCGAGATGCTCTTCGGTGAGATCTACGACTACTTGCAGATGAGATCGGACGGAGAGGAGGTCAAGCGACGGCGGCGGCGGATGCCGGAGGAGGAACACCGGGGATTGGTCGGGACGGATGCCGGAGGAGAGGCCGAGAGGAATAGCGCCGGAGGAGTCTTCAATTGCGACAGGCCGACAACCATCGAGAGGCGAGAGGACACGAGAGGGAGAAGAGGAAAACAAGGATTAAAACAGTAGGGACAAAATTTGAATTTGTGGACAACAACCTAATTTTTCATCTTTTTTATCCTAGGCTTAATTTTTGCCCAAAATATGAACACTTACCAAAATCACCCTATTATTTTCCTAAAAAAAATTTCAACAACAAATACCATTTTAAATTACCCATGCCAAGCTATTTTTAAACTACTTGGACATACACACCCAATGTCCTCCCTCGGCCTTTCGAGAAATAACCTACTGTCAGGGTAAATAAGGGGGGAAAAGGACAGAATTGAGCCTCGAAATGCTTCGTTGGCGGAGCCCCCCACAAGGCCATAAAGTACAAACCACACTAATCTCTCTCCCACAGAGAGTGTGCCCAACTTGCTTGCTTGTCTCTACTGATCGATCTACTCACTCTCTCTCTATCTCAGCTCTGAAGCCGCTTAGCTCAAGCTCTCTCTCTCCTCCTCTCTCTAATCCTGCAACCACATTGCTGCTGTTCGTCAACCCTCCTTCCCATTTCTCATACCAATTGGGAAGACGACGTCGTTCCCGCTCTCAAATAATGGCTGCTGATTCCTCCCTCCGTGCGCTGCTGTTGCGTTCCGTCTCTGTGTTGTTTGCCATGGTGGCTGTTGGCCTGTCAGATGCTGATCCTCTCAACTCCTCCTCCAACTCCCACCGCCCCAATTACCCCCCTTGTATGCATCTCTCTCTCTCTCTCTCTCTCTCTCTCTCTCTCTCTCTCTCTCTCTCTCTCTCTCTCTCTCTCTCTCTCTCTCTCTCTCTCTCTCCCTCTCTCTCTCCATTTTCCCAAATTTCAAGTCTATATATGTTCCTATTTTTATCTTCTTGTCTGATAATTCAAGATTCTACATTTTCTTCCTTCGATTCGGCTTTTCTGTGCTGCTTTTTTGTATCAAATTTGTTTTCTTTTTATATCTTTTTTATTCCACCAATTTTCTTCCCCTCTTTTCCACCACTGCATCTTGTTTCTTTGTATTATTGCAAACAAATACATTTTTCCTATTTTTTCAAGATATCATTAAAGATTGCAGTCTCTATGAAGAAAGAAACTCCAACAAAACAAACAAACAAAAATGTTCTTTTCGGAAAGAAAAAACCAACAACTATCAGGAAAAATGTTCTTTTCGGATGAGAATAAAGTGTTAATGCTGGTATCCCAACCTGATTCTTTCATAAAAACATCAACCATAATACAGTATGAGATTTCTTATGTTTTTTGTTCCACAATGAGTGCCAATTGTCTAGTTAATTTGACGTTAAACATAATTTTCCCCTGCTTTTCCTTTATTAAACAAAATCCACAATTTAGATGCAAGAAAACCTTAACCTTCTCTCAAAACCCTATTCCATGTTCTGGGTATTCGACTGAAAACTTGCAGGGTGTGTTTATTAAATGTAGGCACATGGTGTGTGTGCAAAGATGGGCCTGATGCAGTGCTTCAGAAGACACTAGATTATGCCTGCGGACATGGCGCAGATTGCAACCCTATCAAGCCAAACGGGGTCTGCTTCAATGCCGGTCCCAGTAGTCTCAAGGCCCATTGCTCTTATGCTGTCAACAGCTACTACCACAAGATGAACGAAGCTGGTGGCACTTGTGACTTCTCCAGCACTGCCACCCTCACTTTCTCTGATCCCAGTAAGCTTATTACTTTTGTTCCAAGACTTGCTTCTTTATAAAGATAAAACAGTAGTGAAAGTAGTACAAAGTTGAAGATCGGATGCATTCAAGAACCGATGAAATTCTGAAAATATACGCGAATGTCATAGGTGTGTCGATATGCCTGGTAAAATAGAACTCACTTATGACATGCATCTCAGGTCAAAATAATTGGCACTAGTGTTATTGCAGTAGCTTATTCCTATACCATAATCAAATGTGAAGCTACATTAGAAAGGATAACAAAAAATGTGTGCTATTGGTGAAATATTTGCTATCTAGTGCAACTAACACAAAATTTTGTGTTCTTTGATAGAATTTTAAATTCATGCCACCTAATCCAACAACTTAGCTTTATTTTATTTTGCTTCTTTTTCCAAATATTTTTCAATAATACTCTTATGCGATTAATTTTTTAGTACCGTTAATTTACTAAAAATAATACAAACGATAACCCGTGAATACAAAATAATACAGTACAAGCTTTAAAAATTATCAATTCGTTTACAAACTATGGCTTAATAAACCAATTTTGATATGGATCACTTGTTGGGTCACAATTCCGATGTGGCAGCTAGAATTTTCTTTTTCGCTCAAAATGTAATTAAAACAAATTTAGGTACAAAAATGTGAAAAAAATTAAGGGCAAACGCAAATTATACATTGTCTTCCTCCATTCAAAAGGATTTGGCCCAAATAAAGAGTCATTTGATAAATTTATTTGAAACGCTCAACTTGATTACTCCTCATTTTGCGATGAAATCCAAAACGTTATATATTTGAGGAAATTGGGGCTAATACACGGATAGACGTATGAATTTGTGATTTATCAAATTGAATCATGTAGTAGTAAAACCTCTAGTTTAGAAACAGCAACACCACCCACAACAACCAAAGCAAAGTGCACTCCTTCAACTCACAACCCAACAAGCATATAGGAATGGACAAGCAGCACCTATGGCCATAATCCACTAAACAACTCATCTAATGGACCAAACAATAGTAGGGGGAAAACCCCCCAAAGATTAATTAATGGGAAAAAGCCCAAAAATTAATTAATCAGAGTTCTTACCGTTAAAGGCAAGTATCTATCAGATATCCCCAATTGAATAGACCAATAAAGCCCAGGTCTAAAATCAAAATTTCAAGGATTTGACTTGATCTACCTCAAATCGACAAATCCAGCCTCCAAACATAAATTCCGGTGCCATCAGTAAGCTTGCTGGATTGTTGGCGGGAAAAGTGAATCGTATCAAAATTGGTTTGTTAGGCCATAATTTATATAAGAATTGATAATTTTTCAAGTTGTGTTATTTGTGGTTACCGGTAATAGTTTGTACTATTTGTATTCGTTTTTCCTTTTTTTTTTCCAAAATATTTGTCAGTAATACTCGTATGTGATTATCTTTAGAGTTCAGTCAATTTATCAAATGATTGATGGGCTTGTTATTGATTGACAAATAGGTTCCTCGGGGTGTTCTTTTCCTGCAAGTGCTAGTGCAAGGTAATTTGTGTTGACCTTGTGTCTGTTTTATGCTCTATCTCCCTATTTTCTTTGTTTTTTTAATCTTCTCTGAGTTTGATTTATCATTAATTGGGGAAACTGTACCTGCCAAAACTGGTCTCCGGAAACCCAACTTAACTGACATGAATTTTTTTATTGAGGGCTTAGAATGTTAGCTTGAAACAATTCATCTGACTCGTAACTTGTAATTGATGATGACCTTGTGTCTGTTGTATGCTCTATCTCCCCCCCTTTTTTTTTGTTTAATCTTCTCTTAGTTTGATTTATCACTAATAGGGGAAAACTCAACCTGGCAAAACTGGTCTCTGGAAACCCTACTTAACTGACATGAATTATTTTTATTAAGGGCTTAGAATGGTTTAGCTCGAAACCATTCATCTGACTTGTAACTTGTACCACAGACGTTAGAACTTCAAAGTTATGGCTGACAAATTTTTGATTTATAACTCGAATTTACTCACTTGTAATTTACCTCTGAACCCATCCAAAGTATTTTGGGATTAAGGGTGGGTTTGGCAACACAAGTAGCGATTTGGAGCTTTTTGTTTTAATATTATATAGTTTCAAATTAAATAAAGCTAACATTATTAGTTAATTAGCGTTTTGGAATTGAATTTCCACGAGCTACCCACCCCAGCTTTTCAAAGCTTTTCCTTTTATATACACAAATCTCCTCTTTTATCAGCTTGTTTTATCAGCTACCCATTCAGCTAAGGTTACCAAACACAGTAATAGCTAAATTTAACATATTTTACACAATAAACCATTCAGCTTTAGCTACCTATTCAGCTACTCATTCAGCTTCAGCTACCCATTCAGCTGCGGTTACCAAACACACCATAACTTAGTAAACCTGTAGTGTCTCCAAGTTGCTCATGACATTTCTAGTAATCCTGCGTTAAACTGTAGCCTTGCTGCATCAGTGTGTCTATTCTCTGTCAATTGGTTGGTTTGTTTTTCCCAGTTTTGTTACTTGCCTAACTGCATTGATATATTCTTGTAATTCCGATCATACTGATTTCTTGTGGATGCATAATCATAATTTACTGCTTGCAAACACAGGTGTGAATTAAACTTTGAAATGGAATACTTCATAGATTCTTACCATTTTCCCCTACGGGAAATGATAAACTTTAGACTGTGGTTAATAATTTGTGGGATTAATCTTCTGCAACTTTTTTATTTTGTTGAGAAGAAATTCACTGCATTTTCGAAAGATCAAGATTGGTGATTTGTTAAAGCATATTTCACATGGAAAACGTCCAAATGTTTCTGACTGTGTTGATGGTCTAATTTTAGTGTTATAGTTTAGTGTTAGGGGATAGAGTAATAAACCCAAAACTCAATCCTAATATGGAGTAATAAGGAAAGTATACTGGACAAGGGGAAGATACTTAAAGGGGAAAAATAATTAAAAATGACACCAACTATCTTATTTCAACCAAAAATAATCCAATCTTTCAAAATAAATAACTAGTGGCCCATTTATCCCTCTATATACCGAAAACAATACCCTTCAACTTCAATATTTAATTTTAAAAGGAAAAATAACTAAAAATAATCAGAACTATCTTATTTCAACCAAATATAAGCCAATCTTTCAATCTCTATACTGAAAACAATATCCTTCAATTTCAATATTTAATTTTAATTCCAAAATATTCCAAAGTTTCAACAAGTTCATATAACACCCTCTCCTCAAAATACACCCTCCCCTTCTCTTGGCCGGAAAAGTTGCGGAAGATGAGCAATTGAACTAGCACCAGCTGGTGTGTTTTCCTCCACAAGCTCAGTCCTCACACAACAACAACGGCCTTCTTTATGGTGTTGGCAGCGTAGGCTTGAGTAGTAAACTAGCTGCTCCGGCAAGCTTCCACAGGCACTGAAACGACTCCATATGTCAACAGCGGTCAGGAATTATTGAGATCTGCAGGAAGGGATTGAATCGCCATGGAAGCTTTCTCCTTCAAGGAGGAAGATCCACACTCCAGGACATGGTTTGGAGGAATGGCCCCAGGCTACCCTCCTCGAAAACAGTCTTCCTCGGCAGGTCTCCAACGACTGCAAGACAGAGAAAACAGCAAGACAGAGAAAAGACATATATATAGTCTGATAACAACCCTAAAATTCTATCCTAAAAATAAAGAAAGAATACTGTATAAGGGGAAGATAATGGAAATATATTCTTGAATAAAAAATCTAATTCATATATCTTACACTCCATCTTAAAATATAGGTCATTTCTTTTTAGCACCTTTTTAAAAAGTTCAAACTCTATAAAATATCAACTTTGTTTTATGAATTTTCAAAAATAATTTCATACTCATTAGTAACAAATATGAATATATTTTAAAAATTTAAAAAAAAAAATTATTTTGTAGATTTTTTAACTTCTTAAGAAATGTCCTAACTCCTAAGACATAGGGAGTATCTTATATCTATTACCCCTTCCGTTCCAAAATAGATGGTTTTTTAGATGTAGGGTTTTTGTTCAAAATAGATGGTCGTTTATATTTTCTAGGTAGTGAATTGTAATGATTTGTACTCCGTATTGATTTGTGTACTGTCTACTTTTAAAAGATTTTGATAGGTTAAAATATGCCGTGGATATATATAAAAAAATAAAAAATGAAAAGTTATTGGAATGATAATGTTTTTTTA
Source organism: Persicaria maculosa (assembly GCA_963922045.1). Classification (NCBI taxonomy): domain Eukaryota; kingdom Viridiplantae; phylum Streptophyta; class Magnoliopsida; order Caryophyllales; family Polygonaceae; genus Persicaria; species Persicaria maculosa. Next base: position 56,847,119 of record OY998251.1, on the reverse strand, counting down.
AAAGTGAAGTGTTTTATTAAAATTTGTGTGCAAAGCTAAAAGGCCATGTGTTTTGGAAGAGAGGGAGTATTATATATCTTATATCTTATATCTTATATAATACTAAAAGTGTAGTTGAACTGCCACGTGTTAGCTTTTGGTTAAATTTTCTCTCTTCAAAAGTTTTAGTTAGTCACAATATGCCCACTTATACATGGTAACATATGCTACATATTTATCCATATATTTGTGAATTGTTTTTGATAATCGTCATTTTTTTTTACTTGATAAGAATATCTACCTATTTGAAAAGGTTGACGTTTTAGTTTTTATATTTAATACATCTTTTCACAAATAACCACAACTTCAAGTGATATCCTTATGTACAAGTATAACTATATTTCAATAATGCATTTCTTGGATTTTCACAATTTTATGATATCTCATGTACATGCTAATTACAATAGAGGACCCTATTTTAATATGCCACCTCAAGCATTTTAAATCTCAAGTTCGGCCCTATGTTGAGTTGTGGGTTATGTTACCTTTAGACTTGAAGCTAGTTGGATCATCTTATGTTAGGTCAAAATAACAATGGTGCAAGGGGACCCATATCCTTTCCCGATGAGAGCCTTAGTGCCATGGCCAATCAATAGATGGTGATCTTATTGTAGTTTTTCTACTGAATTGGTATCCGAATTGTGGAAATCTCGCCAAACACACGATGGTTGCTACAATTTTCGAAACTGTGAGAAAATTTGATGTCACGTTTTAAAACCGTGGGAAAAAGTCTGGATACAGTGAATATCTTGTCAAATACACCATGGTAGCTATGGTTTTCAAAATCGTGAGAAAATCTGCTCTCACTGTTTTCAAAACTATGGTAGAATGATGTGTGGGGCCAATAGGACAGGGTATCCGCAGTCCTATTTCATTGGAATGAGCATCTAGAATTTCACGGGCTTCAAAACGGTAACAAGTGACATTTTTATAGTTTTAGAAATCGCAATTAACAAGGATTTTGACTGCATTTGAAATCATAATCAGTGTTGTAAATATGGCGAGATTTTCATCATGTGATTATGTTGTCCTGTTTTTCAATAATAGAGTACTACTCTATTCCCCTGGAACTCTTTCCCTTTATTGGTGGGGTACCTTCAGGTAAAAAGGTTGTGGTAAATTTAGCATATAAACTTTACTATCAAGAGAAGGATGGAAAAAAAAAACAATTGTTGACTGCACATTCATGTCATTTGTGTGCAAATAGTGATCAAGAATTTATGATTATGTCCACCGTAAAGGTACACATCTGGTCCGTGGTCCACTATTTTCCCATTTGTGGGTTAAGGTCTGTTTTGGAACCTGTTAACATACATATATGTTGGTCTTAATTGCCTTTTCTTTTATTAATGGAATTGCTGCCTGACCGTTGGTTTGGTATGTGGTCTAAGCTCTCTCTCGATTTGGATTTTGGGATAATTCTAAAAGTTATAAATGCATGGCGTTTTTAATGGAGTTATTTTAAATCAAGTTATCTTTGTTTAAATTTATCATAAAATGAAAATTTGTCATTTGTAATAATACATAGTACAATTCTAGCACCATGATGCATTTATAATATATATAAATTTGTATTAAATTCGAACTAGTAACTAATCTAAGCATAAAGTATTGAAAAAACTCAGATAAGAAAAGAATCTCGAATATCCTTCAACATGTGACATAATTGTCACTATAAATAAGAACTAGAATACCATGAAAAATCCACATGTATGCTGTTAAAGTTCCTCTATGAAATTGACAACATAATGCACTTAATATCGACAATATCGAGATGTCCGCCTAAGTAACTTAACTTCACGAAGGTTTTGAATTGCATTAAAAGTATGCTCGAAAATGTACCTGATTATATTAATGGCTACCTTTTCCTTATGCGGAAAAAAGAAAAAAATGTAATTGGTCGAAAAAAAGACTAAATAATAAAAAATTAAAAGGAAAGAAGAATTTGACATGAAAAAAAAAAGAAAAGAATAAAATAAAAAATCTATAATTGGTTTAAAGCAGTTTTAAAAAAAGCTAAAAACGACATATAAGAAATAACTCTTGTTTTAAGAGTTTATATAGATAGATATATAGATATAGATATATTATTTAGAAAATGAAGTAAAAATGTAGAAATTTAGCCCCCGTTTGTTTTTTGGTAGGGAAAAGTAATGATTACCCTCATGAATATAGTCCACATTTAAGTTAAGATTCATTGATCCCTATTTTAATCATTCCCCTCCTTCTCCCATTTTCCATACAAATGTGTTATCCTTCTATTCCCTAATTTTGAGGGGAGTAACTAATACCTCTAGGATGGACTAATATTCCCCTCCATCCTCTCCTCCAAGCTCACAAAATTTGGTGATCATATACATTTTATGTGTAAAATTTAATACCTTACCTTTCCTTTCCTTAGTTATCTAAACAAACGAGCCCTTAATGATTCATGGCATGATGGAACATAATTAATTATGTAAGATATATAAATTAGTTTGGTAAATGATGTTTAGAAGTTTTAAAAATATACATTCATATTGGATCACCATAAGACTAAGACCAAGTAACACAAAAATGAATAGTTACCAGTTAATTTGATACTTCAGTATGAGGTGGTTAGTGAAGTTGTGTCGTTACAAAGTTTACATGGGAAAAAGAGAGTATGATGACGACTTGTGAAACGAAAGTTTCTGGTGTTGACAGCTAAGATAAGCCATGCTTCTGCGTTTATAATAGGAATAGATTGCATATTTATGCTTTTAGAGTTACAAATCACTCTTATTTCGTGTTTACTGTTGTGATCCCGTATATCTATTGAATGTAACCCCGCACACAGATGGTGATGTTTTTCCATATCGAAAGATGGGCCTATTTCCCTTTTCAAGCATGCATGAAAGCATTGTATAAATTCTTGCATTTGTGTTATCTTACAAGTGAATTCCTAAAACACTTGATTATGTCCTCTCTTCTCTCTCAATTCAGCTCAACTGGCTCCACGACACCAGTCACTACCACGCCTTCGACACCACACACGACCCCAGTGACCACCTCCCCAATCTACGGGTACACTCCCAAAACTTCCTCTCCTCCCTACACAGCCACTCCGACGACAGGCTTCAACCCATCCACCGGAGGTCTAGGTGGTGGTGTCGGCCCTGGCTATGGACCCCCAGGTATGGGAATGTATGATGATGGCAATAAAGCCGGGGTGATGACAGTCAGGAGCATGAGCATCACCCTGGGCTCACTGCTCACAGTGCTCATGCTTCATTTGTGAAGTGAAAGGTGAAACAGGCGTAGAATGATGGAGCGGAGAATGGGAGGAGTTAATTTGGACCAGCTAAAGCTTTTGTTAGCTTTTCCCTCTTTAATTAGTCTTTGGCCATTTGATTAGGTACTTTTGTTTCATTATCGTCCTAGCTATTTAAAACTTTGTTCTCTGGGGCCATGTTTTATGTATATTGCTGTGGATTTAGGGCGTCAATGTGATCTTTGTTTTGTTGGGTGTTTCGGTTCATTTAGCAGGATGGTTTTATTTCTTACAATGCGCCTATTTATCGTAAAGAACTGAGAAGTCTAGTAGAGTTTGCATTAACCCTTCAATTTTAGCAATTGGGAAAGCGCAATCTACTAATTTTGCAAATTTTGAAGCGCTTGGTACTTTTGCAGTTTTGCTATTTACACGGGGGGGACATTTTTGTACAAGACCACCCGAATTGGTATCTTTGATGCCATTACCGTTACACGGTTCCTTTTTTTTTTTTTTTGTGGTCCAGTCCGCTACACGGTTCCTACCACCCCGAAAAAAAAAAACAAATCCAGCTCATATACTGAGAGAGAGACGTAAATAAACAGCTGTCCGGTCTCACCGAAAACAAATATAAATATAAATATAAATAAATACAGTACGGGTGGTATTACTGTTTAAATTTTTTTAAAAAGGTGCCGGCCAGCCCGGCCTCCATTTTCGGCTTCTGGTCCTTCCTTGTTCGTGCCCTCAACCCCCCACCCACAAAACTCCAACCCTAGCCTCTCTCTTCTTCCCTCTTCAATCGACTCCTGTATGAGATGGAGAACAAACAAATGCCCTGAAAATCCTCTCCATCTTTGTCGGATCCATCAATCTTCACCGCAGCTGCTCAAATTTCTGATCCTCTCACAGATCCAGGAAGCAAGCGCATCTCCCCTCCTTTTCCCGATTTCATGTAAGTCAACTCTAGTAGCTTCCCTCTTTTGTGTTCAAACCCTCCAGATCTGATCCTCCCGGCGATTCCTTTTTCGATCTAGTGTCGGGAATTCCAACTCATGATGATCAGCTTGTATAGTTATCGCCTGCTTCCATTTCTCTTTTTCCTCCTAATTGCGGTGTTTGCCGACGATTTCAAACCTGCCGAGGATATCCTCCTCGATTGCGGCGCTTCTTCCGGCGGCGAAGACTCCGATGGCCGGAAATGGATCTCCGATGTCTCCTCTAAATTCGCCTTGTCCTCCTCCAAGTCCACCGTAGCCACGGCGGCCAACCAGGCCCCCGATGTCACCCAAGTCCCTTACATGACTGCTCGCATTTTCCAGTCCGACTTCACCTACTCCATCCCCGTTGTTCCTGGCAACAAATTCGTTCGTCTTTACTTCTATCCCGATTCCTACGATTCCTTCAACACCTCCAATTCGATCTTCAGTGTTACCGCTGGTCCTTACACTCTTCTCCACAACTTCAGCGCCTACCAGACCGCCCAGGCTATCACCTTTGATTACCTCATCAAGGAGTACACCATCCATGTCGACACTGCCACCTTGAACATCACCTTCTCCCCTTCTTCCAACTACACCAACACTTTTGCCTTCGTCAATGGGATTGAGGTCGCTTCCATGCCTCTTATTTATAACGATCCAAGCGCCACCCTTTTCGGGCAAGCTAGTACCTTCACCATTGATAACAGCACAGCCCTCGAGAATGTATATAGATTGAACGTGGGTGGCAATGTCATCTCTCCCTCCCAGGATACTGGTCTCTTCAGGACCTGGTTTATCGATAGCCCTTACATCTACGGTGCTGCCACCGGGGTCACCGACGTGCTTGATCCAGGCATGTCAATACGGTATCCGGCGAGCATTCCGAGTTATACGGCGCCAGTTGATGTGTATTCCACGGCCAGATCCATGGGCCCTACTTCCAGTGTCAACTTGAACTTCAATCTGACATGGCTCTTCTCTGTTGACCCTGGATTTTTCTACATGGTGAGGCTTCATTTCTGCGAGGTGTTCACAAACATTAGCAAGCTAAATCAGAGAGTCTTCGATATATATATCAACAATCAAACTGCGTATTCAGCGGCAGATGTTGTTGCCTGGGCAGGTGGCAATGGGATACCTTATTATAAGGATTTTGTGTTGTATGTACAAGGAGAGATGCAACAAGATCTGTGGCTTGCATTGCATCCACATACTGGTGGCCGTCCCCAGTACTACGATGCTATTCTTAATGGTATTGAGATTTTCAAGGTAAATGATTCCACTGGGAATCTTGCTGGGCCGAATCCCATTCCAACTCCTCTGCCAACAACTATTGACATCTGGGCAGGAGCATCATCTGGCTCTGGTCCTAAAAACAAGAAAGCAATCATCGGCGGGGGTATTGCTGGTGGAATAGCCTTATTATTCATTGCTGGCCTCCTTGTTTGCGCTGTTTCCTGGCGCCGCAGGTGGGGAAAGATCTCCAGCCCAAGTGATGGACCATCCGGATGGCTTCCCATCTCCTTGTATGGCAATTCACATACCTCTAGTTCTTCAAAGACCAACACAACAGGTAGCTATGCCTCTTCTATACCCTCGAACCTTTGCAGGCACTTCTCATTTTCTGAGATCAAATCTGCCACGAAAAACTTTGATGAGTCTCTACTGCTTGGGGTTGGAGGCTTCGGCAAAGTCTACAGGGGGGATATTGATGGCGGAACAATTAAAGTTGCCATCAAGCGTGCCAACCCAATGTCTGAGCAAGGTGTGCATGAGTTTCAGACTGAAATTGAAATGCTTTCCAAGCTCCGTCATCGTCATCTTGTGTCTCTACTTGGATACTGTGAGGAGAATGGCGAGATGATTCTTGTGTATGACTACATGGCATACGGAACCCTTCGTGAGCATCTCTACAAAACCCAGAAACCTCCTTTACCCTGGAAACAGAGGCTTGAGATATGCATCGGTGCTGCTCGTGGGCTACACTATCTTCATACCGGTGCCAAGTACACCATCATTCATCGAGATGTAAAGACTACCAACATCTTGCTGGATGAGAAGTGGGTTGCGAAGGTCTCTGACTTTGGGCTGTCCAAGACAGGGCCCTCACTGGATCACACCCATGTTAGCACCGTTGTGAAGGGCAGTTTCGGGTATCTGGATCCGGAGTACTTCAGGCGCCAGCAACTGACCGACAAATCTGATGTTTACTCGTTTGGGGTTGTGCTGTTCGAAGTTTTGTGCGCCCGACCTGCCTTGAACCCCACCCTTCCCAAAGAGCAAGTCAGCTTGGCGGAGTGGGCATCACACTGCCAGAAAAAGGGCATCCTCGATCAGATCCTCGACCCTTACCTCAAGGGGAAGATTGCACCTGAATGCTTCAAGAAGTTTGCCGAGACTGCGATGAAGTGTGTGTCGGATCAAGGGATTGAGAGGCCGTCTATGGGCGATGTGCTGTGGAACCTGGAATTCGCGCTTCAACTTCAAGAGAGTGCAGAGGAGAGCGGAAAGGGTATCGGAGGAGGAATCGACTATGAAGAAGGCAATTACGAGATTGAAAGTGGTGGGAAGAAGGATCTGAATGCTTCCCTGGGTTTCGATGGCAGCAATGTGATGGATTCCAGGAGCACCGTGAGCATTGGAGGTCGCAGCCTTGCCAGTGAAGACTCAGATGGACTGACGCCGAGTGCCGTGTTCTCGCAAATAATGAATCCTAAAGGGCGTTGATATTGCTAGTACTGCCATCTGAGTCTGGACTGTGCCGTTGGATCAAGGTATTCATTGTTACCGTTGTTGATTCACTTACTTGAAGTTGGAGGGCATGCCAATTTCAGAGTTTTCACCATTATTAATGTAATTCATTTTATGACCAACAATATTTCTTTCATACTTTTCTTGTTCTTATTATAATTTTGGGGGTTGTGTTTGTTTACCATGAAACTCAGATGTTGTATGTATGTAATCCTGAAACCTGACAGACACGGAGCTATCCACTGTAAGCTGGTATTCATTTGAGGCTGGATGTAAGCTTGTAATATTCATTCCATGTGTGTTACGGTATTTATTACACTTATAAGGTTTCAATTGCAAACTAGTGTTCCGTCATGTAAGTGAGAATTAATTAATATAATGTTTTATTGTAATGTCTATGTAATCCAGATGTATGTATAAGTGTCATATGTATGCTTGTATGTATAAGTGTCATATGTATGCTTGTAATGGCTAGAAGCTCAAGGATTAGGACTAGGTCGCAGGTGGCTAGAACATGAACCAAGGATGGCTCGGTGTGAACTAGCTAGTGGTGCTTGGTGACTTGGTTGGCGTCTTCCTACAACTAGCTAGTGGTGCTTGGTGACTTGGTTGGCGTCTTCCTACAACTGATGTGTTGGATCAATATAAAGACAAACTTGGTTCATGTTATATGTTGGCCCATTCCAGTTGAGGCCCGACTCACTTCTTTGCTCCAACTCTGAAGGGCTTCCAATGGCTCATTGCTGTGTTTGTCTCAAACGCTGCGTTTTGTCTAAATGATACTCCCTATAAGAGACCTCTTTCTCCGAAACCCTAATTGCGAGCTACTTCACTGTTCTTCATCCAGAAAGAGAAAGAGAGAGCGGAAGAAGCGAAACCCTAGGTTCCCAAGTGCCGCCATTGGAGATCTCACACTGAAGAGGAAGAAGACGAGCTTCCGGCCTGGTTTCTCAACCACTACATCGTCGTCTTCACCTGCTCTCATCCGGCTTCGATGTTCTTCGAAGTGAAGAAACCGAACTGCGTCATCAATCTGTGTGTCTTTAGCTTCCGCTTTGCATGTTTGTTATCCGATCTCGCTTTTGTGCTAGCATCTACGACCAAATCGCTTTCTACAAAGTGGTATCAGAGCTTGAGTGTCCCATTTCTTCCTTGCTCTCGTCTCTGTAGACATGGGTAATAGATATGGGGGCGTGGACATTGGGCCGGCCATATAAAGTATCCACGGTCAGGCGTTGTTCCTCTCCCGTCCGACGTACCACACCCATTTTCAAAACTAGTTTTTTGTTCATCTGTTTTTACAAAACAGATGAACAAGTCAAGATGAAAGCAATCCTTATCAGGGAAAAGTGTTGGAGAGCAGTTGCTCCTCTTGCACTAGAACTTCCTGCTGCAAATGCATCAGAGGGAGGCCCTCCCGTCTAACCAGCTCCCATTTCACCTGAAATGTCTAAGCAGGCTCATGATGAGATCATGCTCAGGCTCACTGATGATGTTGCAAGACAGGTAGTGAAGGTAAATGACCCCAGGGCTCTGTGGTTAGCCCTGGAGGAACTTTTTCTTGTCAAATCTCTGTCTAGTTGCATTTCTCTTCTCTGCAGGTTGTTTACATTTAAAATGGATACCAACATCACTTTAAATGACAACTTAGACAAGTTTCTAAAAATGACCCAAGAGTTAGAGAGATGTGATGATAGTATTAAGGATTCTCATAAGGCTATCTTGTTGCTTAATTCTCTGCCTTCACAGTTTGATCACTTTAAGGATGTTATTCAATTCCCAAGGGAGTCTCTCACTAAGGAAAGGATAGTTGAGACTATCTCTGAGAAAAATAAGATGCTAAAAGTTTTGAAATCTAAATTTGGTGCTAAATCTGACAACACTGAAAAATCTGAAGTCTTGTTTAGTTTACTAATTCCAACAAGTCTAATGGCAATAGAAATAAGAACAGGAAGAATAAACCTGCTAAGGAAGATGAGAATTCTAATGCTAAATAATTTGAGTCTACAACCAAGGTGCCTAAAGATTCTAAATGCAACTATTGTGGTCACCTAGGTCACTAGATTAAAGATTGCAGGAAAAAGAAAAGAGCTGATAAAAATAAACTCAAAAATGATATTTCTGTTTCATTGCTTGAGTCTGATAGTGGTGCATATCCCAATGAACTCTTCATGTGTTCACTAGAGGAAGGTAATCCAGGCACTTGAATCCTAGACTCTGGTTGCACCATACATGCTACATCCACCAAAGCTAGCTTTGCTAATCTTGATCAGAGTAGGTGTGGGGTGGTCAAGCTTGGTGACCATCACACACTTGCCATCAAGGGGGTTGGAGATGTTTCTGTGAAGATGTTTGATGGGAATGTCATCACTTTGAAAGATGTCAAATGGGTTCCTGATCTAAGGAGGAGTTTGATGTCTGAATCTGTGTTTGATTGCATGAATTATGATATCCATACCAGTGGTGGCATTAAAACTGTTTCTTTTAATGGCAACTGCATTGTCAAGTCTGTTAGAAAGGAAGGGTTATATCATGTCATCACTCTTGCTAATGAGTGCAATCTTATTGATACTTCTCATCTAACCAAACTTTGGCATCTCAGGTTAGGGCACATTGGAAACAAAGGCCTGTATTATTTGCATAAACATGGTTTAATATCCGACAAGCTCTCTGATCTCTCTTTTTGTGAGAATTGTGTCTTTGGCAAAGCTACCAAACAGGTGTTTCCTAACTCTGTGTACAAGGCCACCAAGCCTCTTGAATATGTACACTCTGACCTCTAGGGTCCTGCACAGGTAGACACTATTGGTGGTAAGAAATACTTTATTTCCTTCATTGATCATTTCTCCAGAAAGGTATGGCTTACTCTCCTTAAATCTAAGGATGAGGCCTTCCAGGCTTTCAAAGCTTGGAAATAAAAGGTAGAGCTTCAATCTGGTTATAAACTTGTATGCTTTAAGACTGACAATGGCCTTGAGTTTTGCAATGCTGCCTTCAATGTTTTCTGCAGGGAGAATGGGATCAAAAGGCAACTCACAGTGCCTGGAACCCCTCAGCAGAATGAAACTGCTGAGAGGATGAACATGACATTGTTGGAGAAGGCCAGATGCCTTCTCTTCACTGCAAGAATGAAGCATAGTCTTTGGGGAGAGGTTGTGGTCACTGCTTCTTATCTGATCAACAGGAGCCCCTCCTTTGTAACTGGCTTCAAAACTCCACAAGAACCATGGATTGGTAAGGTACCCAATCTGTCATACCTCAAACCTTTTGGTTGTTCTGCTTATGCTCAAGTTTCCCAAGGTAAGTTACAACCTAGAGCCTTAAAGGGTGTGATGTTGGGTTACCCTGAAGGCGCGAAGGGCTATAAAGTTCTTCTCATTCAACTCGGTGGATATAAAGTTATTGTTTCTAGAAATGTTACATTTAATGAAACTGATTTTCACTTCAAAAATATCCTTACACCTAGAAATGAGAATGCAGGCAACACTGAACAACTCTCCAAGTTCTTTGTACCTGATGATCAACTCAAGGACTTTGTGACTGAGCCAGTTGAAGAAGATGAGTTTGACACAGGTCATGTTCCTACTTTCTTCTCTGCTCAAAGAAGAACTTCTCCTGTCACACCAGTTCAACAACCTCAACAATTAGGAGGAGAAAATAATGATGAACAAGTTGAAGAAGGAGAAGATCCAACTCAGGGAAGTAATTCTAACTCTTCAAATTCTACATCTGACTCTGATTCTGTGCCTTCTGTGCCTATTGATGCATCTTCACCTTCATCTTCTAATCATGCTTCTTCCTATACTTCTGTGAATTCTTCTGTGCCCTTCAATGATAATTCAGCTGCAAATTATTGTCAACTTGTTAGGGATAGAAGTCCTAGAACTAGGATTCCTAATAGGAGATACACTGATGACATTAATATTGTTGAGTTTGCTTCTGTTGCATATGAAATCATTAAGAATAACCCCCCTGAAACCTTTGAATCTGCTATGAGATCCTCTAATTCTGTAAGATGGTACAAGGCTATGCTTGAAGAACTTGAATCTGATAACTCCCTCCCTTGATGAAAATCGGAATAAGTTTCAAAGGCCTTGACAGTCTGTTTGTGTCAAAGGTCTTGGAGCTTTAACAGTGTTGATGAAACACAAAACCTGTTCTATATGATATTATGTTCGAATATTATTTTATGTTATTATATGCTTCCATTATATTATCTTATATACACTAACCTTTCAGGAAGTATTTTCGAATATTATTCCCTTCCTTATGTTGAATATTTGAGAAGATTCAAATCGGAAGATCATGGCCTTCGAAATTTCCAAAGAAAGAAGATCCAGCTCAAGCCATGATCCTCTCTAGCCGTTGGTGAAGATCCTTAGGCGTTGATTTGCTTCAATATAAAGAAAAGGAAGAAGAAGACAGCCACACATCTGTTGAACACAAGCTTTCATACACTCAAGCCTTCAAGCGAGATCTGTCTTCTTCGTATGCTCTCTGCTAGTCCTTAAGAGTTTGTTATTTCATTTCAAAGCATTTGAGAGTTACACAGTGAGCTTATAGGATATATTTTGTTATAGTGTTATACTCGAGAGTTTGTAACTCAGGAAGTGAACACTAGGCGATTGATTCACCAAGTGTAAGAGGATTGTACTAGATAGCATAGAGAGGTGGGGCTCTTCTAGATTGGTCTAGGACTCTAAGGGAACCTGAGTTGACTAGATTGCAATTGTATAGGAGAGAGGCTTCTCGGGGAGCTACTGGGATCCTAAGTCTTGTGAATCAATAAAAGCCGGTTGAATCCTAGGGTTGTGGAAGAACCCTAGGCGGGAACGCAGGCCAAGTTCGTGCTGAACCTCGTAAACAATTCATCGAGTCCTTTATTTACTTCTTTACCTTATTTCCGCACTTGGTTCGATTGTTTAACTTTGTGATTCAGGTTTTCAGAGAAAAGACTAAGTCTAATCTCAAAGTGTTTTGCACGAGCTTCAAAAGTCTTGAGACTATCTGCGAAAAACCGGCATACTCTATTCAACCCCCCATCTAGAGTATTTCTATATTACTTTGTTTTACTTTATCGAACCTTCAATTGGTATCAGAGCCTTACTCACTGCTTTTGATCTAACAATCTTGTGAGTTTTTCGATCATGTCTGGTGAAGCAAGCGGAGGATTTGCACAGGGAAGGTCTACCAGCAGACCACCACTCTTTGTAGGAAACAACTTTGTTCACTGGAGATCATTGATGAAGATGTTCATCATAGACCAAGATCTGGAACTCTGGAACATTATCGAGAATGGGCCAAAGATTCCAGAGAAAGACGGACCAAATGGAACCAAAGTCGCAAAGAAAGAGTCTAAATACATCCAAGCGGATCTTGAACTCGTCTTCAAAAACTACAGGGCTATTAACTTACTTTAATGTGGTCTTAGCACTGATGAGTTTAACTGTATATCATCTTGTAGGTCAGCTAAAGAGATTTGGGACAAGCTGGTCGTCACCTATGAGGGAACTAGCCAAGTGAAAGACACCAAGATCAGCATCTTCCTTCGAAAGTATGAGCTTTTCAAGATGAAATCTGATGAGTCAATCAAGGCCATGTTCACACGATTCACAAAAATCACCAACAACCTTGACTCTCTCGACAAGAGCTTTACAAACGTTGAGAAAGTGAGGAAGATATTAAGGTGTCTCCCAAAAGAAAAGTGGGGTCCTAAAGTAACAGCCATAGAGGAAGCCTAAGACCTCACTACTCTGCCCCTTGATGACCTGCTTGGGAAACTGATCACGCATGAGATGATTCTTAATGAAGACGATGGAGAACTTCCAACAAGCACTAAGAATCTAGCGCTCAAGTCTAAGAAGGAGGAGCCCTAAGATGGATCTGATTCCGAAGATGAGGATGACGATGAGGATGATCCTTTTGCTCTTATCACAAGAGGCCTTGCTCGAATCCTCAAAATGAAGAAACAATTCAACAACAAGGATGGATCAGAGTCTTCTAAATTTCGAGGTAAGTCTCAATACAACAACTATGATAAGAAGACTAAACCTTTGTCTTATTTTGAATGTGGTGAAACAGATCATCTTGTGAAGGATTGCCCTCAAAAGACAAAGAGCCAGTCCAAGAAGGGTGACAAATGGAAAAAGAAAGCCATGGTGGCAACTTTGAGCGATTCTGACTCTGACTCCGATGATGAGAAGGCCAATATTTGTCTTATGGCCTCAGAAGATGAATCCCACGATGAGAAGCTTGAAGCAACCGTAAGAGAACTTATGGCAAGTCCAAAAGAGGTATTATCGAAATTTCTTTCTAATATGATTGCCAATGAAGAGAAACTTATTGCCCAGACTAACATTCTTATCAAGAGAACTGTGGACCAGGAAAGAACTATTGAGGATCTGTCTATGAGGGTCAAAAGTCTTGAAGCTTCTTATTCAGGTCTTGACATTAAAGTCAAGACACTTGACTTAGAGAAATCTGAACTCAAGCAAGATCTCTCCTCTCTAAGAAGTGAACATCATGACTTAGAGAACGAGAAGATCTCCCTGAATAATAAGATTCAAGACCAACAGACAACCCTCATAAGTTTTACCAAATCCAAAGGCACTCTTGATAGGATGTTGGGTGAGCAACAAAGCTCTCTAAACAAAAGTGGTATTGGTTACAATCCAAGGTTTTTAAAGAAGCAGCACATTACCACCTTTGTGAAGGCAAAAGGAAGCAGAACCTCTCCTATATGTCACCACTGTGCTAGAAAGGGACATGTAAAAGAGACCTGCCCCTATAGAAGAAAGGATCCATATATCATTCGCAATACATTTCCTGTTCATTTGAGAAAAGAACGGATAACACAAGTTTGGGTCCCAAAAGGCACCATTTTACCGAATATGGTTTATCCCAATAATGGATCCAAATTTGCTTATTGGTCTAGCCACAAAGGTTGATGTTTGTTTTGCTGGAGATCACCAAAGTGAAGGAGCACAAATGCATTACCTAAAACCTATTGGGCTGAAGCTGTTAACACAGCTAACTATATTTTGAATCGTTGTCTTATTCGTTCTATCTTAAAGAAAACTCCTTATTAACTTTTCAAAGGCCGCAAACCACTTATATCTTATTTTAAACCCTTTGGCTGTACTTGTTTTGTTCATAACAATGGTAAAAATAACCTTGGGAAATTTGATGCGCGTAGTGATGAAGGTATATTTCTTGGCTACTCCACAAGTAGCAAAGCTTATAGAATCTTCAATAAAATGACCCAGTTAGTTGAAGAAAGTATACATGTTATATTTGATGAATGCAATGACGGTTCTTTGAGTGAAAGTGTTGCAGATATAGATCTTAACATCCATGCAGAGAACGAGGAAGGTGATGATGCTGCTACCAAGAACACAGAGAAGAGGAACATGCAGGAACAGATTCTCAACACTGAAGAATTGGCCCAAGGTGTTGAAGATTCGTCCAAAGCCCTTGGTGTCCAATCCAACAGTGTTGAAACGTCAGAAACTGCTGTAACTGAATCTAATAGAACCACGGAGTCAGATGTACCACAAATCAATCTTACTGGTGTGACGAATCAAGGAGCTGAGACTAGCAAAAGGAAATTCAAATACTCCTCATCACACTCATTAAAGGATATCATTTCTGACCCTACTTCTAGTGTTCAAACTCGTTCTAAACTTAAAGATCTTTGTGCTTTTCACGCGTTTGTTTCTCTTATTGAATCAAAGAAGGTAGATGAGGCCCTTCAAGAGCCAGACTGGATCATTGCTATGTAAAGTGAGCTTAACGAATTTGAAAGGAACAAAGTCTGGACCTTGAAGCCTAGGCCAAAGCATCAATCAGTCATTGGCACACGATGGGTATTTCGAAACAAGCTAGATGAGAATGGTAAGATCGTGAGGAACAAAGCAAGGCTTGTTGCTCAAGGCTACAATCAAGAGGAAGGTATTGACTACGAGGAGACCTTTGCTCCTGTAGCCAGGCTTGAAGCCATTCGTATATTATTAGCATTTGCATCTTTCATGGGCATAAAGTTATATCAAATGGATGTCAAGTGTGCTTTTCTTAATGGTTTCTTAGAGGAAGAAGTTTATGTGGCTCAACCCCCAGGTTTTGAAAGTTCGGAATTTCCCAATCATGTTTATAAACTTGACAAAGCGCTTTATGGTTTGAAACAAGCCCCAAGAGCTTGGTATGAGCGCTTGTCAAAATATCTTTTAGAAAAAGATTTTAAAAGAGGGTTGATCGACAAGACTCTTTTTATCAAGACCAAAGGAAAGGACATTTTGGTTATTCAAATTTATGTTGATGATATATTATTTGGTGCTACTAACACATCTTTGTGCAAGGAATTTTCTGACATTATGTGCAGTGAATTTGAGATGAGCTTGATGGGAGAACTCAACTTCTTTTTGCACTACTAGAATTATGTCCATAGACATCGGGTATAAACCGATGTTAATCAAAAAAAAATTCGACGTGTTAGTGGGTGGTGTTAAAGATCCCAACTTTACCACATCGGTTTATAACCGATGTCTTTGATAATTTATAACATCGTTTTTCTTTTTAATAATGACTTAAATAAATAGATATAATTACGTTTTGATTGATTCATCTAATGTTAAGCCATTATTATTTTTCATTTCTAGCCATTTGGAGGTATATAGGGTAATACAAAATTTCAAATTAGTGTCGCTATTTTTTATAAACCTGATGTCTTACATTGTTACACACATCGATTTATATATTTTTAACGATGTAAGTGTTACATATACACATCTGTTTTTGCTATGATTTTCATATATGCTGGGTTTAGAAATCAATCTATATCTTAATGGTCGACATATTTGCAAACGTAGACATCGCTTTTTGTTGTTAGGAGGAAATCGAGTATGCAAAATAGAATGTAAATAAACTAAGGCAAACCAGATTCCGTCCCTTTTGCAAATAATTACAAGACCTCCTCCTGATGTAGCAGTGGGAAGTCAGGATCGATCCACGAGGAAGCGTGTCAGCGGATCCTAGGCAGCGGAGAAATCTCACGAACAGAAGTCGACAACAGGGTCCTCGATCTCGACTAGGGTAGTCGACAGAAGATCGGACAGTCGAACAACGCGCAGCAGCAACTCGGCAGATGGTGGTCGATCTCGACGAGGCTTACTCGATGTCGAGTACGGTCTGTCGAAGTCGAGTTGGTCTTCGTCGATTCCTGCACAAGTAAGCTACGTCGACTCTAGGTCGAAGATCAGTAGTCGAGGTCGACCAGGGGCTGGTCGAGATCGACGAGGGCAGGGAGTAAAACGAAATAAAAGAAAGTAAAAACAATTGCTTTGGGTTCGAACTAAACTTAATGTGAAAGAACTTCCAAGATTGGGGTTTGCAACGACAATAACCAAGCATGCATAAGGTAGAACCAAACAGATATTCATATAATTCGCATTAAAGGACTAAGCTTTCGCCTTTTCCAACAATTAGTCAACTCTTTCAAGAAACCCTAATTGTCTCTACTGATTTTATGTTTATAATCCAAGTGGTTAGCATGGATCTCCATTAGATGGGCAATAAACACATAAACAAGTAGGAAAATGCTCAAAACATGATAAAGGTCGGATCTTTACCTCAGGCACGCATGGCTATCGTCGGGCTCGCCCCAACCCTAGAAGTGGGTGGACTACTCGCGCTTCATCATAATTAAAGACATCAATAATAAAAGGAAATAAACTTGCATTAATAAAATAAAATAGAGCTTACAACCAAAGGAAGTCAATTCCGCTCTCGCTTCACCAACTCCTCTTGGCCACTCACTCTCTCTCTTTCTCCTACTACTCCTCCTACTGAAATTGAATTGTGTGTGAATTGTCATCAATGAAAAACCAGCCCCTAGGGCTTTATTTATAGCCTTCTAATCCTTGCTACTCAAGGATAGAATATCTATATCTATATCTAAAACTATATCTAAGACTTTAAAGATAAATAAAAGACATAACATAATTAAATCCAAAAATAGGAATTATATCTAAAAGGTCTTCAATGGATAGAACTCTCTTCTTCATGGTAGATCTTGATAGATTTTCGGATAGAGTCAGCAATCTTCGTGCCCAAGCAATCCCAAGTCGAGTAGGATTCGTCGAACCGGATAACGCGGCTCTGGAGGTCTACTCGATCTCGACCAGGGTCTTGTCGATCTCGAGTAGGGTTGACTGGCTCGGCTTCGTCGTCTCGGCTAGCTGGTGCTCGACAGACTCGGACATGGCTCCTGGTGCTCGTCGATGTCGAGTAGCTCTCGTCGACCTCGAGTAGACTGACTATGTCGACTGGATCTTCTCGAGATCGACCAGGTTCTGCTCTGTCTCGAGTTGTTGCTCTACGTTGCTTTGCTGTTTTCCGACCTCTGGCTCGTGTAGTTGATGCCCACTCCTGAGTTTGATAGCTGCGACATGTCCGGTTTTCCCTTTAGGATTTGGTTCTGTTTGCCCAGGGAGCTTGCCGGACGGTCGTGGGATCTGCGCAGCGATTTGACCCATCTGGGTCTCTATTCCTCTTTTCCAGATGTCCAGTTCCCCAAATTTGGTGGTGATGCTCTGGAACTGGTTGTTGATGGTGCCCTGATTTCGTCGCATCTCCTCAAGGATCAGCTGTAGATCATCCTTCTTTTGATCCCTTTCTGGATGTCCTGGAGCTCTGTAGGGTGGGGGGTTCCTAGGAGGACCTTGGTTCCACTGAGGCTGATAGAACCTTTGATCTCCCATATAGCGATTTGGACCCCCAGCGTAGGCTGCTTCCTCATGTGTCTCTGCCATTCTGACTTGCTCAGTGTGTGGGCACTCAGTAGTGGTGTGCCTCTGTGATCCGCATTCGATGCAAGGCTGGTTGACAGATAGATATTTGACCTGCTTGAGGAGCTTGCGATTCTGGTCCCTATAGAACTGCTCCCTGACATCTGGGTCAATCTCCTTTGCTGGCTCATAGAGTGGCATAGATGGTGCTGGTCTGGCATAGGCGTTCTCATCATAGTTTGTAGAAGTCCCATACTTGTTGTCATATGCCGTGAGCTTGTCCAGCACACCCCATGCGTCAATTGGTGGCATCGTCAGGTACTCATATCGAGTGTACTGATTGATCCTGTCCTTAGTGACTTGGTCAAGAGAGTTGAAGAAGATCTCCTGAATGACGTAGGGTGGCTGTCCATGAGTAGGGCAAGATCGCAGTAATTCCTTGTACCTTTCCCATGCCTTTGCTAACGGCTCCCCAGGCTTTTGTTTGAAAGCTGTGATCTTTTGGCGGAGGAATGCTGTCTTGGCAGGAGGGAAGAATTTGTTGAGAAACTCTTGCTCTACTTGTGCCCATGTTGTAAGGGATCTTGGTTTCAGTCCTTCTAGCCACTTCAGTGCAGGTCTATCGAGCGACCAGCGAAAAGCTTTCATCTTGACATATTCCAGAGTTGTACCTTCAGCAAGAGTACGTCACATGTCATGAAAATTGGTAATATGTTCAAGAGGGCACTCATTAAATCTTCCATGAAAAGCATTGTTTTTAAGTTCTATAAGAAACTGAGTGCGAATTTCAAAAGAGTTTTCAGGGATTAGAATCGCCGATTCAGGCACGACGAGAGTTGGATGCATATAATCCTCTACTGTAGTTGGATATTGGGCAAGCTCAGCTTCTGCTTGCTCCCTTGCTGCTTTCTCTTGCTCCTTCGCTGCCCTTTCATTGGCGATAGTGGTATCCTTTTCGGCTAGCTCCCTTGTAAGCCTGGCAATCAGTTGTTCTTGTGTTTCAGCGGCCGCCATGGCTCTTTGTAGTTTAGCTCTGATGTGTAGAAGGCGTTCCGGTTCGTCTAAGCCGTCAAACTCAGGTGGTTGACCAGAACGGCGCATACACCTGTAAAGTAACTCAAAGCAGACGTGAGATTCAACTACCTAAGGCGCGAATGATAGCTTCCCCGGCAACGGCGCCAATTTGTTGTTAGGAGGAAATCGAGTATGCAAAATAGAATGTAAATAAACTAAGGCAAACCAGATTCCGTCCCTTTTGCAAATAATTACAAGACCTCCTCCTGATGTAGCAGTGGGAAGTCAGGATCGATCCACGAGGAAGCGTGTCAGCGGATCCTAGGCAGCGGAGAAATCTCACGAACAGAAGTCGACAACAGGGTCCTCGATCTCGACTAGGGTAGTCGACAGAAGATCGGACAGTCGAACAACGCGCAGCACCAACTCGGCAGATGGTGGTCGATCTCGACGAGGCTTACTCGATGTCGAGTACGGTCTGTCGAAGTCGAGTTGGTCTTCGTCGATTCCTGCACAAGTAAGCTACGTCGACTCTAGGTCGAAGATCAGTAGTCGAGGTCGACCAGGGGCTGGTCGAGATCGACGAGGGCAGGGAGTAAAACGAAATAAAAGAAAGTAAAAACAATTGCTTTGGGTTCGAACTAAACTTAATGTGAAAGAACTTCCAAGATTGGGGTTTGCAACGACAATAACCAAGCATGCATAAGGTAGAACCAAACAGATATTCATATAATTCGCATTAAAGGACTAAGCTTTCGCCTTTTCCAACAATTAGTCAACTCTTTCAAGAAACCCTAATTGTCTCTACTGATTTTATGTTTATAATCCAAGTGGTTAGCATGGATCTCCATTAGATGGGCAATAAACACATAAACAAGTAGGAAAATGCTCAAAACATGATAAAGGTCGGATCTTTACCTCAGGCACGCATGGCTATCGTCGGGCTCGCCCCAACCCTAGAAGTGGGTGGACTACTCGCGCTTCATCATAATTAAAGACATCAATAATAAAAGGAAATAAACTTGCATTAATAAAATAAAATAGAGCTTACAACCAAAGGAAGTCAATTCCGCTCTCGCTTCACCAACTCCTCTTGGCCACTCACTCTCTCTCTTTCTCCTACTACTCCTCCTACTGAAATTGAATTGTGTGTGAATTGTCATCAATGAAAAACCAGCCCCTAGGGCTTTATTTATAGCCTTCTAATCCTTGCTACTCAAGGATAGAATATCTATATCTATATCTAAAACTATATCTAAGACTTTAAAGATAAATAAAAGACATAACATAATTAAATCCAAAAATAGGAATTATATCTAAAAGGTCTTCAATGGATAGAACTCTCTTCTTCATGGTAGATCTTGATAGATTTTCGGATAGAGTCAGCAATCTTCGTGCCCAAGCAATCCCAAGTCGAGTAGGATTCGTCGAACCGGATAACGCGGCTCTGGAGGTCTACTCGATCTCGACCAGGGTCTTGTCGATCTCGAGTAGGGTTGACTGGCTCGGCTTCGTCGTCTCGGCTAGCTGGTGCTCGACAGACTCGGACATGGCTCCTGGTGCTCGTCGATGTCGAGTAGCTCTCGTCGACCTCGAGTAGACTGACTATGTCGACTGGATCTTCTCGAGATCGACCAGGTTCTGCTCTGTCTCGAGTTGTTGCTCTGCGTTGCTTTGCTGTTTTCCGACCTCTGGCTCGTGTAGTTGATGCCCACTCCTGAGTTTGATAGCTGCGACATGTCCGGTTTTCCCTTTAGGATTTGGTTCTGTTTGCCCAGGGAGCTTGCCGGACGGTCGTGGGATCTGCGCAGCGATTTGACCCATCTGGGTCTCTATTCCTCTTTTCCAGATGTCCAGTTCCCCAAATTTGGTGGTGATGCTCTGGAACTGGTTGTTGATGGTGCCCTGATTTCGTCGCATCTCCTCAAGGATCAGCTGTAGATCATCCTTCTTTTGATCCCTTTCTGGATGTCCTGGAGCTCTGTAGGGTGGGGGGTTCCTAGGAGGACCTTGGTTCCACTGAGGCTGATAGAACCTTTGATCTCCCATATAGCGATTTGGACCCCCAGCGTAGGCTGCTTCCTCATGTGTCTCTGCCATTCTGACTTGCTCAGTGTGTGGGCACTCAGTAGTGGTGTGCCTCTGTGATCCGCATTCGATGCAAGGCTGGTTGACAGATAGATATTTGACCTGCTTGAGGAGCTTGCGATTCTGGTCCCTATAGAACTGCTCCCTGACATCTGGGTCAATCTCCTTTGCTGGCTCATAGAGTGGCATAGATGGTGCTGGTCTGGCATAGGCGTTCTCATCATAGTTTGTAGAAGTCCCATACTTGTTGTCATATGCCGTGAGCTTGTCCAGCACACCCCATGCGTCAATTGGTGGCATCGTCAGGTACTCATATCGAGTGTACTGATTGATCCTGTCCTTAGTGACTTGGTCAAGAGAGTTGAAGAAGATCTCCTGAATGACGTAGGGTGGCTGTCCATGAGTAGGGCAAGATCGCAGTAATTCCTTGTACCTTTCCCATGCCTTTGCTAACGGCTCCCCAGGCTTTTGTTTGAAAGCTGTGATCTTTTGGCGGAGGAATGCTGTCTTGGCAGGAGGGAAGAATTTGTTGAGAAACTCTTGCTCTACTTGTGCCCATGTTGTAAGGGATCTTGGTTTCAGTCCTTCTAGCCACTTCAGTGCAGGTCTATCGAGCGACCAGCGAAAAGCTTTCATCTTGACATATTCCAGAGTTGTACCTTCAGCAAGAGTACGTCACATGTCATGAAAATTGGTAATATGTTCAAGAGGGCACTCATTAAATCTTCCATGAAAAGCATTGTTTTTAAGTTCTATAAGAAACTGAGTGCGAATTTCAAAAGAGTTTTCAGGGATTAGAATCGCCGATTCAGGCACGACGAGAGTTGGATGCATATAATCCTCTACTGTAGTTGGATATTGGGCAAGCTCAGCTTCTGCTTGCTCCCTTGCTGCTTTCTCTTGCTCCTTCGCTGCCCTTTCATTGGCGATAGTGGTATCCTTTTCGGCTAGCTCCCTTGTAAGCCTGGCAATCAGTTGTTCTTGTGTTTCAGCGGCCGCCATGGCTCTTTGTAGTTTAGCTCTGATGTGTAGAAGGCGTTCCGGTTCGTCTAAGCCGTCAAACTCAGGTGGTTGACCAGAACGGCGCATACACCTGTAAAGTAACTCAAAGCAGACGTGAGATTCAACTACCTAAGGCGCGAATGATAGCTTCCCCGGCAACGGCGCCAATTTGTTGTTAGGAGGAAATCGAGTATGCAAAATAGAATGTAAATAAACTAAGGCAAACCAGATTCCGTCCCTTTTGCAAATAATTACAAGACCTCCTCCTGATGTAGCAGTGGGAAGTCAGGATCGATCCACGAGGAAGCGTGTCAGCGGATCCTAGGCAGCGGAGAAATCTCACGAACAGAAGTCGACAACAGGGTCCTCGATCTCGACTAGGTTAGTCGACAGAAGATCGGACAGTCGAACAACGCGCAGCAGCAACTCGGCAGATGGTGGTCGATCTCGACGAGGCTTACTCGATGTCGAGTACGGTCTGTCGAAGTCGAGTTGGTCTTCGTCGATTCCTGCACAAGTAAGCTACGGCGACTCTAGGTCGAAGATCAGTAGTCGAGGTCGACCAGGGGCTGGTCGAGATCGACGAGGGCAGGGAGTAAAACGAAATAAAAGAAAGTAAAAACAATTGCTTTGGGTTCGAACTAAACTTAATGTGAAAGAACTTCCAAGATTGGGGTTTGCAACGACAATAACCAAGCATGCATAAGGTAGAACCAAACAGATATTCATATAATTCGCATTAAAGGACTAAGCTTTCGCCTTTTCCAACAATTAGTCAACTCTTTCAAGAAACCCTAATTGTCTCTACTGATTTTATGTTTATAATCCAAGTGGTTAGCATGGATCTCCATTAGATGGGCAATAAACACATAAACAAGTAGGAAAATGCTCAAAACATGATAAAGGTCGGATCTTTACCTCAGGCACGCATGGCTATCGTCGGGCTCGCCCCAACCCTAGAAGTGGGTGGACTACTCGCGCTTCATCATAATTAAAGACATCAATAATAAAAGGAAATAAACTTGCATTAATAAAATAAAATAGAGCTTACAACCAAAGGAAGTCAATTCCGCTCTCGCTTCACCAACTCCTCTTGGCCACTCACTCTCTCTCTTTCTCCTACTACTCCTCCTACTGAAATTGAATTGTGTGTGAATTGTCATCAATGAAAAACCAGCCCCTAGGGCTTTATTTATAGCCTTCTAATCCTTGCTACTCAAGGATAGAATATCTATATCTATATCTAAAACTATATCTAAGACTTTAAAGATAAATAAAAGACATAACATAATTAAATCCAAAAATAGGAATTATATCTAAAAGGTCTTCAATGGATAGAACTCTCTTCTTCATGGTAGATCTTGATAGATTTTCGGATAGAGTCAGCAATCTTCGTGCCCAAGCAATCCCAAGTCGAGTAGGATTCGTCGAACCGGATAACGCGGCTCTGGAGGTCTACTCGATCTCGACCAGGGTCTTGTCGATCTCGAGTAGGGTTGACTGGCTCGGCTTCGTCGTCTCGGCTAGCTGGTGCTCGACAGACTCGGACATGGCTCCTGGTGCTCGTCGATGTCGAGTAGCTCTCGTCGACCTCGAGTAGACTGACTATGTCGACTGGATCTTCTCGGGTGGCTCTACTCGACAGGCTCGGATCTGGACTCAGGGCTCGTCGATCTCGACTAGAGTTCCTCGAGATCGACTAGGGTGTGGTCTTCTCTGGTCGAGCAGCTTCTCCTCGGCATGGACTCGGGCAGGCACTGGGAGGCTTGTCGATCTCGACAAGGTCTCGTCGAGGTCGAGTAGGGTTGCCGGCCTCCTGGTCAGGTCGGGTAGCTTTCTCCTCGAGTCTGGGTCCTGGCTCCTCCTCTTTGTCGACCTCGAGTAGCTGTACTCGATGTCGAGTAGGGTTCGGAGTCGGGTTCTTCGTCTTCTGTTCCTCGACTCAGGCTCCTCGATGATGGCTGTGTCTAGGTAAGTCTTGTCGAGATCGACTAAGCCTAGTCGATATCGAGTAGCCTGGTGTTCCGATTCTTGCTCCTTGGTTTTCTTCCAGAATGATTCCATATTCTGCGATATTAGACAGAAATTTATGTAGATCTCCATTTCTGACAATTTAAGCATATACTACATAAATTCAACATATTCCCAACCCGAAATATGCAAAATGTAAAGAATATGGAACTAAAGTATGCATAAAGGCATGGCTAATTAGGCTCACAACACTTTTCGCTCGCAATTTTGATGTGTTTCATCAAATAAACCTACTAATCTATATTGTGACAGTGTTTTGGCAAGCATAAAATTAAACAATGCAAAAGACCATAACCAATACATTAAATAACGACAACAAAGTCGAATACTCTTTGAAAATAAGGCTAAATACAAAACAAAATACATCAATAGTTTGATTCTAAGCTTGACATAATATCACTTGAAAATAATGACAATAGAGTCTAGATGCAAGATGCACAAATCGAAGCCAAGATGCAATGATCTTCCTCTTGGTCATTCGTTGTTTCTTCCTCTCGTTCAGACCTTGTGTTGCCACTTTTCTTCCCTGAATCTTGCTGAAATTAAGCATCCCACAGTCAATGAAGATTAGATCTGAACAAATGCCTATAAAACACATGTAACCACCAACGAAGAGCATGAAAGTTCTACATAAATACATCATGAATGAGTATAAGAGTGCAGCAATACAAAACAGCTCAAAGTAATATGTAGTTATGCAAGGAACGAACCAGGTTTAAGGCAAAATATATCCAAATATGTGAGTTGTTTTAAGACAACTTATATCAATATATGTGAGCTATTTTAAGAGTGCATCTCTTAAACCCTGTACACATTATTAAGAATTACATTTCCCAGGTCATTTATAGGATGCAAAACTAAGAAAAAAACAGATGAAATCATTAAATATTGTGACTAGAGGTGCTGCTCCCCACTGAATTCCAGCATCATGTAAATAATTCAGAGCTGTTATTCTGATCAAGTTTGCCGGGTAGAAATACAGAGAAGTACAAGGTGAACACAACCCATTTAAGCATCAAAATCACGAGATAAAGAAGATCCAAACTGTCCAGGCAAAATAGTTCGAATTTGTGAGACATGCTCGATTGGTAAAGATTAAATGTCAAAAATTATAAATGTAGAGAAAGCATAGCACAAAGCAACTCATTATGTTCAACAACACCATTCAGTTCCTAAAAATCTAGTTTAAATATTATAATAGCAGTAACATATGATGTGTCCCCTAGAACATAGAACTGATCAACTAATGCTGATTGAGATGAAAGATATCAAACAAAGCATAACTGATATGATAATTAAACTTCATAGAACATCACAGCACTCAATTCCACCCTACCTAGTCCAATATATATGAAAATGATTGGCAAGGCAAAAGCATAAGTAAGAATCATAAGTTATAACAAGGAGTCGGCAAACAACAAGTTAACATGTAAATCGGTAAACTAAGAGAAGAAATAAAGTAAACGAGTAAGAAAGTGTACCCATAATTATCACATATCTAAACTGGGTAGGACAATCAGATCACCGCAAGTTACTCTTTCACATTGATTATGCTAACACTGCACATTGAATCTTTGACATCTTATATCCCATTCCTCACATGAACAAGGAAGCAATTTGCTGAAGGGTGCACTGCGCTCCATTTACAAAAAGAGAAAGCACGTCAGACAAGCTGCAGTAGAGACCAGCAAAGCACAAAACTTAATCCGGTCAAGTGCATTGAAGCCTTTACACTTCTCAACAACCACTGGGTTTATGAAATGACATGAATATTAGAAAGCTGATCTCTAGAATTGCAGCAAGCCATGATGAGACCAATCCCATGAAAACAATCCCAGTACATACAAATTTAATTCAAGTATATAGGCATACCCATAAAGGAAGAACAAAGCGCTTGTTAAAGAACCCACTCAGATAGATTTAATATTACGCATCCAAGTCAATTCATTAATAAGTTAAATCAGATTTTAAATTTGGATCTGAGTAAGATCAGTTTTCTATGATTGAGTCAAATTTCCCCAAGTCCAACCAGAACATGTTACCTATGTCGAATTCCAGAATCCATGCCCCAGAAACGAACGTTACCAGGTATTTCAACAAGTCCTAACACCTCTGCAGGCTGCATTTATGAAAAACAGAATGAAACTAAGACCCTATAACCCCAGAACCTATAAAGACACTAATTCTTTGATTTCAACTACATACCCCTTAGACCATTGCAAGAAGTTTATTAGCTTCACCAAATGCTGCAGTCATCTGATCCATCACACCACAAGGAGCTCCAACAACATGATTCTCAACCTTAAAAAAAAAAATCAGGAGACTTGAAAGGAAACCAATTGCATTATTTGTTATATCTTTACTTGTAACATGGAAGTTATAAATTGGTTAGCAGAAGCATTTTCCAGAATCAACTCAAGGCTAGAAATCAAACCTTCTGGCATAGAAGTGCTAGATCTCTTGGGCTGATATTCAAACCTGCAAATATTTAACTATATATTAAAGGCTGGCCATTATAAAATTTAATAGAAATGGCCTTGAATGAAAAAAAATGACAAACTTTGGAATGTATGGGTACAATCGGGTACAGTTTAGTTCACTTTCGTTAGTGGAACATTCAAGGAATTTTGGAAGTATATCTTTCACATTGTCAAACCTAGAAACACAATTACACCATAATATTGTATTTTAAATTTACATTTTAGAAATATTACACAAATTTCACAACTAATTACAGAATTTTTCATTGCCAACTAAAGCGTGTAGTGATCATGAGGAACAGGACAACTTAAATGACATCACTAAATTGTAAAAAAATTAAACATATATGGAATAGAAATTAAACATAAGAACAAGATATACCTACCTACCTATTTTGGTGAGCAAAATCGATCGGAGAGAGGGCAACCCTATTTAAGGTTAACAATGAGGATCTGCGAGATCTAGGTAGTTTCATAGCGAAAGGAGAGAAGAGATTACATGTCGATATGTGAAAATCTCTTTTCAGGGCTCAATTTCTTGAGACCATCTAGTGTCACTCATCTCCCCCTTCGAGCTCCTGAATCCAGATCCCTATTTCACCAAATAAAACCCCAATTAAGCTTTTGAATTTGAAGAAGAAGAGGGCAAAGGTACCTTCAAATCCTGCACCTGAACGAGCCCGACATCTTCCCCACCACCGCCTGTCAACCCGAACCTGTCAACCCGAACCTAAATCCACCATGCCTCCAGACTTGCACTCGCAAGAGAGAACGAGAACCAAAGAGGAGGTCACAAGAGAGAGACGACAAAGGATCGAGAGAGGCGTTAAAGGAAGAGGGGTATTGCTTTAGATCTGAATGAATTAGCTAAATAGGAGCTGAATTAGTGAACCCTCATATTTGAAAAAAAGGGGTTGAAAGAAGGCGGACATACAGATCTACGGAGGGGGTGAGAGAAGGCTTACTAGTTAGGTTTTCCGGTTCTGGGAAAGGGGGACACCATCTTCGTAGTCGCCAACCGAGGGAAAGAGATAGAGGAGGCGATGAGAGTAACACCTTCAACGATTTTGGGGTTCTTCTTTGAAACTAGAGGAAGGTTAATGATCGGAGAAGATGGGACAGGTTGCAGATCTGATAGGGTTTGTTGTGTGTGAGAGAGAGAGATAAGGTAGGTGTGGGTTCAATATAATATTATAACCTTCCCTAGTTTTAGAAACACCCCTAAAATTTTCCTAGTGTTTAAATCCCGCTCATTTTATTTAACCCCGCGTGTTTCAATTTTTTTAAATTAACCCTTTAACATCAGTCGAACACATTGAACGTTGTCTAAATTTTTATCAACATCAAAAATTTAATAACTGATGTATTAGAATAATTTAACATCGTGCGTTTTTCCGACTGATTTATAAGATGTGATGTCTATTAACACAATTCTAGTAGTGTTGGGACTACAAGTTCATCAATCCAAGAAAGGGATCTTTGTCAACCAAAGCAAGTACACTAAGGATCTCTTGAAGAAGTTCAAGATGGATCAATCTAAAGCAGCCAAGACACCCATGAGCTCAACATTATCTCTAGATCAAGACAAGATTGGGAAAAGTGTCAATCAAAAGGAGTATCGAGGAATGATTGGATCTTTATTATATCTCACAACTAGTAGACCTGACATCATGTTTAGTGTTTGCATGTGTGTTAGGTTTCAAGCTGATCCTAAAGAATCTCACCTCGTGGCTGTGAAGAGGATCTTTCGATATCTCAATGGCACTAAGGAGCTTGGACTATGGTTCCCAAAGCAAAAGGATTTCACATTAATCGGGTATTCTGATGCAGATTTTGCAGGCTATAAGGTGGATAGGAAGAGCACATCAGGATGTTGCCAATTCTTAGGAGCATCCTTGAGCAGTTGGCACTCAAAGAAACAAAACTCAGTCACTCTATCCACTGCAGAAGCCGAATACATAGAAGCTGGAGCATGCTGCTCCCAAATCCTTTGGATAGCTCAACAAATGCGAGATCTTGGCATCAACCTTAAAGGCATTCCCATTAAGTGTGACAATACAAGTGCCATCTCCATTACAAAGAATCCTGTTCAGCATTAAGGACCAAACATATTGATGTAAGGCATCATTTCATTAGAGATCATGTCGAAAAAAGTGATGTGTCCATTTCCTTTATTTCAACTGATTATCAATGGGCTGACATTTTTACCAAGCCCTTGGCAGAGGACAGGTTCACCTTCATTAGACGAGAGATTGGGATGCTTAACAAGGATGCACTTTCGTAGGGGGAGCTTTCCCTTTACGAAAGATAAATTCTACTTAGTGTCAAGACCCTTGAGAATTATGTCAAGGTTTGTGAACTGAATGGTAGATTACAGATATCGGATCACATATGTTTGGTTAATATCTTTTTAGATATTTGATCAAGTATATTTTTAACGGATTTTAAAATTTTATTCGTCACATATTTTGTATGTTGAGATATTTTTGGAACAAAATAATTTCGGATTTCCCCCCTATTTTAAATCGGTTAAGAAAAAGATTTGAATTTTGAAATGGAATTTTTCAAATTGGTAATGTTATGATTACTATCCTTGGAACTCTAAACCTGTCCAATCAACTCCATCACCTCACTCTACTTAAACCCAATTCTGTACCCGACTCCCTCACAAACTCAGACTTATCCAAACCCTTCCAAATTCTCTTTCTTCAACCTCTCAAACTCTCCTGAAACCCTAGCCGATTACCTCCATGGCTCCTAAATCAAAGAAAGCTTCCACTCCCAAAAGACTTGGCGCCACCCCCAAGGTACGCCAGGCCACTGCCACCTCCCCTACACCTGAACCCACTCCTCAAGCCATCGTCCCTGCTGTTGTCCAGAGCACCATCACTGAGAGCACGACTAATGTAACCAAGGGCTCTTAAAAACGCTCTGCTAAGAAGCCTCTCAGTGTGAAACAGAAAGGGAAAAAGAAGGTCATCGCTGAGGAGGTGGATGAGGAGGAGGATCTCGACGCCATTCTGGAAAGGGATGCAACCAAGGAAGCCGAAGAAGAAGCTTTAAGGAAGAAGAAGGCCAAGGAAGAGGCCGAGCAGGCAAGGAAGCTTGTCGAAGAAGAGGCTAAAAGAATCAGGAAAGAGGTCGAGGTAGAGGTTCCTTCTGAAGAGGAGCCTGAGGAAGAAGATGAGGAACAGGACGAATCCGAAGAGAACGAGGATGCTGATGGAGACGACGCAGGGTCCGCTGAGGACTCGGGGTCTGAGGATGAGGAGGAAGAGGAGCCAGAACCTGTTGCCTCTCCTTCTCCTTCTCCTCCTCCCCCGTCTCCAAAGAAGCGGAAAGCCCCAGCAGCTGTGAAGCCTCCTTCTCCAAAGCGCACCAGGAAGGGCACCCTCAGAGGCTTTGAGGCGCCTGCCAAGAGAGCTGCTCCAACAATTGCTCGTAGAAAGAATGCTGATCCACCCGCCTACATCCAGGTAAACCAATCCTTACCCTCTTCATGGTTTGAAAATGCAGAAACGGCTGGAAAGTGGGTAGATGAGTTTTGAACTCGTAGGATTTGTTGTTCTGATTTTTTAGATCTTGAGTTCTTTGAAGCTTTGAACTTACCTTGCATCTCTCTACTCAAACAATCCCCTACCTGGACCCTTCTCAACCTGGAATCTATCTACTATCCCCAACTTACCCGCCTGTTCTACATAAACCTAAAAGCCAAAAACAATGTCGACGGTTGGTCTTTGGAATCCATCGTCAAAGGGGTTAGAATGTCTTTCAACTCCAATGACTCTGCTGATTTCCTTGGCCTCCCTAGACCTTGTCCACCCTTTCCCGAGAACCCCACAAAAGAACAGTGCCTAACCCTTGCCCGATCCAAATATCTCCTAACCGAAGCATCCACCAGCACCTCAAAACAGCTAACCCACTCATCCCTTACCCTAGAGGCAAAAATTATCTTTAACATCATTGTTCGTTGCCTCTTACCCCGTCTTAACTCTAGCTCGCTCCTTACCGATAATGCCATGGTCCTACTTTACCGAATCCTCAATGGCCTTGACCTTGATCTAGCCAACACTATCCTTGGATCCATGGATCATGCTAGAAAAGCCAGAAAAGGAACTCCCCTCCCCTTTGCCACCCTTTTGACCCATATCTTCAAAGCTTTTGGAATGAATTTCAAAAATGAAGAACAACAGCGTCATATGGGTAAGTTCGACTCCAAGAGCCTTGAAAAGATTGGCATCACTCGGTCCCCCCAAGGGACTTGGAGTCTTGCCTGTGGACGAGGCTCACTGATGATGCTCCGGACGATGAAGCTTAACCCTACCCTACCCTACCCTATCCCTGAAATTTGAAACATTGCTGGTTTTTGGAAACTATTTCAAAACTTTTGGTGACTGTTTTGCCTCCTCCCTTTGTTGAAAGACAAAAAGGGGGAGATGATCTGTTGTGGTTTAGACTTTTTTTAATTTTGGACTGCTGTGAAGGTCTTGGAAGACCTTGGTTTTGTTTTAAGTTGGATGGTTTTCATGCTTTAAAATTTGATCCAACATTTGTCTAACCCATGCAGGTACTTAGTCCGATTTTACTTATATTATATATGCTTGACTAAGTTGCAGGGATGCACAGGTTTTGTCTTTCATCAAGGGGGAGATTGATAACTCCCTCCCTTGATGAAAATCGGAATAAGTTTCAAAGGCCTTGACAGTCTGTTTGTGTCAAAGGTCTTGGAGCTTTAACAGTGTTGATGAAACACAAAACCTGTTCTATATGATATTATGTTCAAATATTATTTTATGTTATTATATGCTTCCATTATATTATCTTATATACACTAACCTTTCAGGAAGTATTTTCGAATATTATTCCCTTCCTTATGTTGAATATTTGAGAAGATTCAAATCGGAAGATCATGGCCTTCGAAGTTTCCAAAGATAGAAGATCCAGCTCAAGCCATGATCCTCTCTAGCCGTTGGTGAAGATCCTTAGGCGCCGATTTGCTTCAATATAAAGAAAAGGAAGAAGAAGATAGCCACACATCTGTTGAACACAAGCTTTCATACACTCAAGCCTTCAAGCGAGACCTGTTTTCTTCGTGTGCTCTCTGCTAGTCCTTAAGAGTCTGTTATTTCATTTCAAAGCATTTGAGAGTTACACAGTGAGGTTATAGGATATATTTTGTTATAGTGTTATACTCGAGAGTTTGTAACTCAGGAAGTGAACACTAGGCGATTGATTCACTAAGTGTAAGAGGATTGTACTAGATAGCATAGAGAGGTGGGGCTCTTCTAGATTGGTCTAGGACTCCAAGGGAACGTTAGTTGACTAGATTGCAATTGTATAGGAGAGAGGCTTCTCGGGGAGCTACTAGGATCATAAGTCTTGTGAATCAATAAAAGCCGGTTGAATCCTAGGGTTGTGGAATAACCCTAGGCGGGGACGTAGGCCAAGTACGTGCTGAACCTCGTAAACAATTAATCGAGTCCTTTATTTACTGCTTTACCTTATTTCCGCACTTGGTTCGATTGTTTAACTTTGTGATTCAGGTTTTCAGAGAAAAGACTAAGTCTAATCTCAAAGGGTTTTGCACGAGCTTCAAAAGTCTTGAGGCTATCTGCGAAAAATCGGCATACTCTATTCAACCCCCCTTCTAGAGTATTTCTATATTACTTTGTTTTACTTTATTGAACCTTCAGAATCTATGAAAACAAACAACACCTGGGTTCTTGTTCCTAAACCTGCTCATGCTAAAGCCATTGACTGTAAATGGGTCTTTAAGATTAAATAAGGGGTTAAAACTAATGAGCCACCTAAATTCAAAGCCTAGGAGTGTAGGCCGGGAATGTGGGGCTTTTACGAGCCTGTCTGAGTAGGTTCGTCTCAGCAGCGAGCCGACACCCGATGAGAGTATCGCCCGGAAAGCGGAACAAGTTGAGCACTAGGCTCAACGGCACTGGAGAGGATCACCCGCCAGTCGTGGTGGTCGAGTCCAGGTAAGACCGTCCGAACGATTTTGGTCCCCGCGGCACAGGTCGAGGCCCCCACTTAGGATAGACGACAAGAGGGTGGGGGCTCTAGGTAAGACCGCCGACCAGCTGAGTCGATACGTGGCTCACCTCCCCCATGGGGACGTGGAAGGAGGTTCACTTTTCAAATGTGGTCGTAGAGCTTGCCTCCCGGATAGAGGATCTTATTACGTCCCAGGATGCTAGAGCTTGCTCTGCGTTGGGCATCCGGTCGTAGAGCTTGCCTCCCAGATAGAAGATCTTATTACGTCCCAGGACGCTGAAGCTTGCTCCGCGTCGGGTATCCGGTCGTAGAGCTTGCCTCCCGGATTGAAGATCTTATTAAGTCCCAGGACGCTGGAGCTTGCTCCGCGTCGGGCATCCGGTCATAGAGCTTGCCTCCCGGATCGAAGATCTTATTAAGTCCTAGGACGCTGGAGCTTGCTCCGCGTCGGGCATTCGGTCGTAGAGCTTGCCTCCCGGATCGAAGATCTTATTAAGTCCAAGGACGCTGGAGCATGCTCCGTGTAGTGCATCCGGTCGTAGAACTTGCCTACCGGATCGAAGATCTTATTAAGTCCCAGGACGCTGGAGCTTGCTCCGCGTCGGGCATCCGGTCGTAGAGCTTGCCTCCCGGATAGAAGATCTTATTACGTCCTAGGACGCTGGAGCTTGCTCCGTGTCGGGCATCCGGTCATAGAGCTTGCCTCCCGGATCGAAGATCTTATTAAGTCCCAAGACGCTGGAGCTTGCTCCGCGTCGGGCATCCGGTCGTAGAGTTTGCCTCCCGGATAGAAGATCTTATTACATCCCAGGATGCTAGAGCTTGCTCCCCGTCGGGCATCCGGTCGTAGAGCTTGCCTCCCGGATCGAAGATCTTATTAAGTCCCAGCACGCTGGAGCTTGCTCCGTGTCGGGCATCCGGTCGTGGAGCTTGCCTCCCGGATCGAAGATCTTATTAAGTCCCAGAACGCTGAAGCTTGCTCCGCGTCGGGCATCCGATCATAGAGCTTGCCTCCCGGATAGAAGATCTTATTACGTCCTAGGACACTGGAGCTTGCTCCATGTCAGGCATCCGGTCGTAGAGCTTGCCTCCCGGATCGAAGATCTTATTAAGTCCCAGGACGATGGAGCTTGCTCCGTGTCGGGCATCCGATCGTAGAACTTGCCTCCCGAACCGAAGAACTTATTAAGTCCCAGGACGCTGGAGCTTCCTCCGCGTCGGGCATTCGGTCGTAGAGCTTGATAATTCCAATCCCTTGATGAAAATCGGAAATAGTTTCAAAGGCTTTGACACACAGCTTGTCCCTAAACCCTAAACCCTAAACCCTAAACCCTAAACCCTAAACCCTAAACCCTAAACCCTAAACCCTAAACCGTGCCAAAGGTCTTGAAACCACAGTTGTGTTGATGAAACACAAAACCTGTATTATGTGCATATTATGTCCAAATATTATTATATGTTATTATATGTTCCTAGATATTATTATATATATGCACTAACATTTCAGGAAGTTTTTCGAATATTATCTCATTCCTTAAGCTTCAAATTGAGAAGATTCAAATTGGAGATCATGGCTTTCGAGTTTCCACAAATAGAAGATCATGGAGATTTCTTCTCAAGCCATAATCAGTTCTAGCCATTGAAGAAGATTCTTAGGCGCCGATTTGATCTATATAAGAAGGAGATGAAGAAAAGAGGATAGACACATTCGCTGAACACAAGCTTTCATTCGCTCTCAAGTCTTCAAGTTACATCTGTCTTCTTCGTGTGCTCTCTGCTAGTCCTTAAGAGTCATATATTTTGTTTCAAAGCATTTGAGAGTTACACAGTGAGCTTATAGGATATATTTCGAGTGAGTTTTATACTCAAGAGTTTGTAACTCAAGAAGTGAACACTAGGCGATTGATACACTAAGTGTAAGAGGATTGTACTAGATAGCTGAGAGAGGTGGGGCTCTTCTAGATTGGTCTAGGACTCCAAGGGAACGTGAGTTGACTAGATTGCAATTGTATAGGAGAGAGGCTTCTCGGTGAGCTACTAGGATCCTAAGTCTTGTGAATCAATAAAAGCCGGTTGAAACCTAGTGTTGTAGAAGAACCCTAGGCGGGGACGCAGGCCAAGTTCGTGCCGAACTTCGTTAACAATTCGTTGTGCTCTTTACTTACTACTTTACCATATTTCTGCACTTGTTTCGAATTGTATAACTCTTTTGTGATTCAGGTTTTTCAGAAGAAAGAATTACATCTAATCTCAAAGGGTTTTGCAAGTGCTTCAAAAGTCTTGAGATTATCTACAAAAATCCGGCATACTCTATTCAACCCCACTTCTAGAGTATCTTTATATTACTTTGTTATACATTATCGAATCTTTAATTGGTATCATAGCCTTACTCACGACTTTTGATCTAACAATCTTGTGAGTTTTGATCATGTCTGGTGAAGTAAGCGGAGGATTTGCACAAGGAAGATCTACCAATAGACCACCACTATTTGTAGGAAACAACTTCGTCCACTGGAGGTCCTTGATGAAAATGTTCATTATAGATCATGATTTGGAACTTTGGAACATTATAGAGAATGGCCCGAAGGTTCCAGAGAAACACGGACCAAATGGAACCAAAGTTGCAAAGACCGAGGCTGAATCATCCAAGCGGATCTTGAACTCATCTCCAAAAACTACAGGGCTATTAACTTACTATATTGTGGTCTTAGCACTGATGAGTTTAACCGTATTTCATCTTGTAGGTCAGCTAAAGAGATTTGGGACAAGCTGGTTGACACCTACGAAGGAACTAGCCAAGTGAAGGACACCAAGATCAGTATCTTCATTCGAATGTATGAACATTTCAAAATGAAGCCCGATGAGTCTATCAAGGCCATGTTCACACGGTTCACGGAAATCACCAACAACCTTGACTCTCTTGGCATGAACTTTAAGAACGTTGAGAAAGTGAGGAAGATATTGAGGTGCCTCCCAAAAGACAAGTGGGGCCCTAAAGTGACAGCCATAAAGGAAGCTCAAGATCTTACCACTCTACCCCTTGATGACTTGCTTGGGAAGCTGATCACACATGAGATGATTCTAAATGAAGACGATGGAGAAATCCCAGCAAGCACTAAGAACTTGGCGCTAAAGTCTAAGAAGGATGAGCCCAAAGATGTGTCTGATTCTGAAGATGAGGATGACGATGAGGATGACGATGAGGATGATCCTTTTGCTCTTATCACAAGAGGCTTTTCTCGATTTCAACAACAAGGATGGATCAGAGTATTCTAGATTTCTAGGTAAGTCTCAATACAACAAAAATGACAAGAAGACTAAACTTTCTAATATGATTGCCAATAAAGAGAAACTTATTGCTCAAACTAACACTCTTATTAAGAAAACTTTGGACCAGGAAAGAACTATTGAGGATCTGTTTATGAGGGTCAAAATTCTTGAAACTTCGTATTCAGGTCTTGACAATAAAGTCAAGACTCTTGACTGAGAGAAATATGAACTCAAGCAAGATCTCTCCTCTCTAAGAAATGAACATCATGACTTAGAGAACGAGAAGATCTCCCTGAATAAGATGATTCAAGACCAACAGACAGCCCTCATAAGTTTTACCAAATCCAAAGGCACTCTTGATAGGATGTTGGGTGAGCAACAGAGTTCTCTAAACAAAAGTGGTATTGGTTACAATCCAAGGTTTTTAAAGAAGCAGCATATTACCACTTTTGTAAAGGCAAAAGGAAGTAGAACCTCTCCTATATGTCACCACTGTGCGAGAAAGGGACATGTAAAAGAGACCTGCCCCTATAGAAGAAAGGATCCACATACCATTCGCAATACATTTCCTGTTCACTTGAGAAAAGAACGTATAACGCAAGTTTGGGTCCCCAAAGGGACTATTTTACCAAATATGGTTTATCCCAATAATGGATCTAAATTTTCTTATTGGTCTAGCCACAAAGGTTGGTGTTTGTCTTGCAGGAAATCACCAAGGTGAAAGAGCAAAAATGGATTATTGATAGTGGATGCTCGAGACATATGAGTGGGAAGAGTTCTCTCTTTCATAATCTAAAGAAGCAATCCACTGGAACAATCACTCTTGGTGACAAAGGAAAGTGTGACATCATTGGTATCGGTAGTGTTGGGAGTGATCCTAACCATAGTATTAAAAATGTCTATCTTGTTAATGGTTTGAAGTATAATTTGCTTAGTGTTTCTTAACTATGTGATAGTGGCAATAATGTTGGATTTAACAAGAAAAGATGTCTAGTGCACAGAGAAGATACATGTGAAATAGGTCTAACTGCCTATCGTTATAACAACATCTATGTTGTGAATGCTGATCAAGTGGCACAAAGAAGCTTAACCTGTCTAAAGGCTTTGACGGACGATCCAAAGCTCTGGCACAGGAGACTCAGTCATGTGAGCCTCATACTTTACAGAAGCTTGTGTCCAAAGGGCTTGTAAGAGGACTACCTGAGATGGACTTCAAAGGTATTGATATGTGCAAAGCATGCACACGAGGTAAACAAACACGTAGCTCTTTCAAACCCAAAAAGGTTGTAAGTTCTTCTAGACCCCTTGAACTTTTACATATGGATTTATGTGGTCCTTTGCGAGTCAAATCTCCCAATGGTAAAAAGTACATGCTTATTGTTGTTGATGATTTTCCTAGATATAATTGGGTTGCATTTTTAAAAGAAAAATCCGAGGCCTTATTTGAGTTTTCAAAACTTTGTAAGGAGTTGCAAACTTTAAGAAACGAGCCCATAGTGTCAATTCGAAGGGATCATGGTAGGGAGTTTGATCAACTTCAGTTTGATTTGTTTTGGGCTAAATATGGCATCTCCCATAATTTTTCTACTCCTAGGACACCTCAACAAAATGGGGTTTTGGAACGAAAGAACCGCAACCTAGAGGACATGGCCAGGACTATGCTTTTAGAAAATGC
Source organism: Persicaria maculosa (assembly GCA_963922045.1). Taxonomy (NCBI): domain Eukaryota; kingdom Viridiplantae; phylum Streptophyta; class Magnoliopsida; order Caryophyllales; family Polygonaceae; genus Persicaria; species Persicaria maculosa. The sequence continues at coordinate 56,809,767 of OY998251.1, read as the reverse complement.
ATTACCTAAAACCTATTAGGCTGAAGTTGTTAACACAACTAACTATATTTTGAATCATTGTCTTATTCGTTCCATCTTAAAGAAAACTCCTTATGAACTTTTCAAAGACCGCAAACCACTTATATCATATTTTAAACCTTTTGGCTGTACTTTGTTTTGTTCATAACAATGGAAAAGATAACCTTGGGAAATTTGATGCGCGTAGTGATGAAGGTATATTTCTTGGCTACTCCACAAGTAACAAAGATTATAGAATCTTCAACAAAAGGACCAGGTTAGTTGAGGAAAGTATACATGTCATATTTGATGAATGCAATGATGGTTCTTTGAGTGAAAGTGTTGCAGATTTAAATCTTAACATCCATACAGAGAACGAGGATGGTGATGATGATGCTATCAAGAACACAGAGAAAAGGAACATGCAGGATCAGATTCTCAACACTGAAGAATTGGCCCAAGGTGTTGAATATTCATCCAAAGCCCTTGGTGACCAATCCAAAAGTGTTGAAACGTCAGAAACTTTTGTAACGGAACCTAACAGATCCATGGAGTCAGATGTACCACAAATTAATCCTGCTGGTGTGACGAATCAAGGAGCTGATACTAGCAAAAGAAAATTCAAATACTCCTCATCACACTCATTAAAGGATATCATCTCTGACCCTACATCTAGTGTTCAAACTCATTCTAAACTTAAAGATCTTTGTGCTTTTCACGCGTTTGTCTCTCTTATAGAACCAAAGAAGGTAGATGAGGCCCTTCAAGAGCCAGATTGGATCATTGCTATGCAAAGTGAGCTTAAAGAATTTGAAAGGAACAAAGTCTGGACCTTGAAACCTAGGCCAAAGCATCAATCAGTCATTGGTACACGTTGGGTATTTCAGAACAAGCTAGATGAGAATGGTAAGATCATGAGGAACAAAGCTAGGCTTGTTGCTCAAGGCTACAATCAAAAGGAAGGTATTGACTACGAGGAGACTTTTGCTCCCGTAGCCAGGCTTGAAGCCATTCGCATACTATTAGCATTTGCATCTTTTATGGGCATAAAGTTATATCAAATGGATGTCAAGTGTGCTTTTCTTAATGGTTTCTTAGAGGAAGAAGTCTATGTGGCTCAACCCCCAGCTTTTGAAAGTTCGGAATTTTATAATCATGTTTACAAACTAGACATAGCGCTATATGGTTTGAAACAAGCCTTAAGAGCTTGGTATGAGCGCTTGTCTAAATATCTTTTAGAAAATGATTTTAAAAGGGGGTTGATCGACAAGACTCTTTTTTATCAAGACCAAAGGAAAGGACATTTTGGTTATTCAAATATATGTTGATGATATATTGTTTGGAGCTACTAACACATCTTTGTGCAAGGAATTTTCTGACATTATGTGTAGTGAATTTGAGATGAGCTTGATGGGTGAACTCAACTTCTTTTTGGGATTACAAGTTCATCAATCTAAGAAAGAGATCTTCGTCAACCAAAGCAAGTACACTAAGGATCTCTTGAAGAAGTTCAAGATGGATCAATCCAAAGCAGCCAAGACACCCATGAGCTCAACCTTGTCTCCAGATCAAGACAAGACCGGAAAGAGTGTCAATCAAAAGGAGTATCGAGGGATGATTGGATCATTATTATGTCTTACGGCTAGTAGACCTGACATCATGTTTAGTGTTTGAATGTGTGCTAGGTTTCAAGCCGACCCTAAAGAATCTCACCTCGTGGCTGTGAAAAGGATCTTTTGATATCTCAATGGCACTAAGGAGCTTGGCTTATAGTACCCAAAGCAAAGAGATTTTACATTAATCGGGTATTCTGATGCAGATTTTGCAGGCTATAAGGTGGATAGGAAGAGCACATCAGGATGTTGCCAATCCTTAGGAGCATCCTTTATTAGTTGGCACCTAAAGAAACAAAACTCAGTTGCTCTATCCACTGCAGAAGCCGAATATATAGCAGCTGGAGCATGTTGCTCCCAAATCCTTTGGATAGCTCAACAAATGAGAGATCTTGGCATCAACCTCAAAGGCATTCCCATTAAGTGTGACAATACAAGTGCCATATCTATCAAAAAGAATCTTGTTCAGCATTCAAGGACCAAACATATTGATGTAAGGCATCATTTCATTAAAGACCATGTCGAAAAAGGTGATGTGTCCATATCCTTTATTTCAACTGATTATCAATGGGCTGACATTTTTACTAAGCCTTTGGCAGAAGACAGGTTCACCTTCATTAGACGTGAGATCGGAATGCTTAACAGGGATGCACTTTCGTAGGGGGAGCTTTCCCTTTACGAAAGATAAATTATACTCAGTGTCAAGACCTTTGAGAATTATGTCAAAGTTTGTGAGCTGAATGGTAGAGTACATATAACGGATCATATATTTGGTTAATATCTTATTAGATATTTGATCAAATATAGTTTTTATGTTTTTTTAACCTTCTTTATGCAGTACACATTTTATTTTCCAAAAAAATTCTTATATCCGAGTTCACTTATTTATGGAAAATATATTTTCGGATATACTTAATTTTGAAATTGAAGTATGACAAGATGGTTTGAATTTTGAATTGGTTTTGGAAATCAAATCTTTTCAAAATGACAGTGTGATGATTACTATCCTTGTAACCCTAAACCCGTCCCATCAACTTAACCCTCTCACCCTTTTTAAACCTCACACTTTATCCTAAATATTTCTTACCTCTCTAGAATTACCTAAACCCTCTCTTAAACTCCTTCTTCAACCTTTTTCTGGAAGCTTAGCCGAATCTCATCCATGGCACCCAAATCAAGTGGTCCTTGAAGCGCCCGATGAAGAAATCTCTTAGTGCAAAGCAAAAAGGGAAAAGGAAAATCATTGCTGAGGAAGAGGAGGAAGAGGAGGATCTTGATGAGATTCTAGAACGAGATGCTGCAAAGGAGGCCGAGGAAGAGGCCCAAAGAAAGAAAAAGGCTCGCAGGAAGAACGCCGATCCGCCTGCACTTATCCAGTTAAACCAATCCCTGCCCTCCTCCTGGTCTGAGAATGCTGAGATGGTGGGTAGATGAATTTGGAACTCGTAAGATATGTTGTTATATTTAATTGATCTTGAGTTTTTGGAAGCTTTGAACCTACCTTGCATCTCTCTCCTCAAACAAACCTCTGCCTGGACCCTTCTAAACCTTGAATCCGTCTACTATCCCCAACTCACCCGTCTGTTTTACATAAACCTAAAAGCCAAACACAATGCTGATGGTTGGTGTTTGGAATCAGTCCTCAAGGGAGTTAGAATCACCTTCAACTCCATTGACTTTGCCGATCTCCTTGGCCTTCCTAGACCTTGTCCACCCTCTCCTGAAACCCCCACAAAAGAACAGTGCGTTGCACTTGCCCGATCCAAATACCTGCTTCCCGAAGCATCCAACAGCACCACAAAACAGCTTACCCACTCGTCCCTTACTCTCGATGCAAAAATCATCTTCAACATCATTGTGAGATGTCTCTTACCCCGAATCAACACTGACTCCCTCCTAACCGACAACGCTATGGTCCTTCTATACCGAATTTTGAATGGCCATGATCTTGATCTGGCCAATACCATCCTAGGATCCATGGCTCATACCCGCAAAGCCAGAAAAGGAACTCCCCTCCCCTTCGCCAACCTTTTGACCCATATCTTCAAAGCTTCTGAAATCGATTTCAAAAATGAAGAACAACAGCATCATATGGGCAAATTCGACTCGAAGAGCTTTGAGAAGATTGGCATCACTTAGTCCCCCTAAGGGACTTGGAGTCTTGCCTCTCCCTCAAAGACTCTTACCACTACTTCTGCCATTGATGAGCGCATGGACAACCTGGAGTTGGGATTGGAGGATGTTCGCCTGGACATCAAGGAGCTGCATAGAGAGTTTTCGATGGAGATGAGCGGGGTGTCTAAGCTGTTGCATGAGCTGAGGTTGCTGTTCACGGATGCTGCTCTGGATGATGAATCTTAAACCCTACCCTACCCTACCCTAACCCTTATTTTGAACACTGCTGGTTTTGGATACCGCTTTAAAACTTTTGGTAACTGTTTTACCCTCTTTCCTTTGTTGAAAGACGAAAAGAGGGAGATGATCTAATGATGGTTTAGACTTTAAAACTTTAAAACTGCTGTGAACCAAGGGTCTTGGAAGACCTTGTTTTGTTTTGATTGTGTTGGATATTTCTCTTTGGCTTTGAAAACTTATGATCCAACATTCGTCTAACCCATGCAGGTACTTAGTCTGATTTTGCTTATAATATAATTGCTTGACTAAGTTGCAGGGATGCACAGGTTTTGTCTTTCATCAAGGGGGAGATTGATAACTCCACTCCCTTGATGAAAATCGGAAATAGTTTCGAAGGTTTTGACACACAGCTTGTGTCAAAGGTCTTGAAGCCACAACTGTGTTGATGAAACACAAAACCTGTATTATGTGCATATTATGTCCGAATATTATTATATGTTATTATATGCTCCTAGATATTGTTATATAAATGCACTAACATTTCAGGAAGTTTTTCGAATATTATCTCCTTCCTTAAGCTTCAAATCGAAAAGATTCAAATTGGAGATCATGGCTTTCGAGTTTCCATAAATAGAAGATCATTGAGATTTCTTCTCAAGCCATAATTGGTTCTAGCCGTTGAAGAAGATTCTTAGGCGCCGATTTGATCTGTATAAGAAGGAGATGAAGAAAAGAGGACAGATACATTCGCTGAACACAAGCTTTCATTCGCTCTCAAGTCTTCAAGTTACATCTGTCTTCTTCGTGTGCTCTCTGCTAGTCCTTAAGAGTCATATATTTTGTTTCAAAGCATTTGAGAGTTACACAGTGAGCTTATAGGATATATTTCTAGTTAGTGTTATACTCAAGAGTTTGTAACTCAGGAAGTGAACACTAGGCGATTGATTTACTAAGTGTAAGAGGATTGTACTAGATAGCTGAGAGAGGTGGGGCTCTTCTAGATTGGTCTAGGACTCCAAGGGAACGTGAGTTGACTAGATTGCAATTGTATAGGAGAGAGGCTTTTCGGTGAGCTACTAGGATCCTAAGTCTTGTGAATCAATAAAAGTCGGTTGAATCCTAGGGTTGTAGAAGAACCCTAGGCGGGGATGTAGGCCAAGTTCGTGCCGAACTTCGTTAACAATTCGTTGTGCTCTTTACTTACTGCTTTACCATATTTTTGCACTTGTTTCGAATTGTATAACTCTTTTGGGATTCAGGTTTTTCAGTAGAAAGAATTACATCTAATCTCAAAGGGTTTTGCAAGTGCTTCAAAAGTCTTGAGATTATCTACGAAAATCCGGCATACTCTATTCAACCCCACTTCTAGAGTATGTTTATATTACTTTGTTATACATTATCGAACTTTCAATTGGTATCAGAGCCTTACTCACTGCTTTTGATCTAACAATCTTGTGAGTTTTGATCATGTCTGGTGAAGCAAGCGGAGGATTTGCACAAGGAAGGTCTACCAATAGACCACCACTCTTTGTAGGAAACAACTTCGTCCACTGGAGGTCCTTGATGAAAATGTTCATTATAGATCAAGATTTGGAACTTTGGAACATTATAGAGAATGGTCCGAAGGTTCCAGAGAAAGTCGGACCAAATGGAACCAAAGTTGCAAAGACCGAGGCTGAATACATCCAAGCGGATCTTGAATTCGTCTCCAAAAACTACAGGGCTATTAACTTACTATATTGTGGTCTTAGCACTGATGAGTTTAATCGTATTTCATCTTGTAGGTCAGCTAAAGAGATTTGGGACAAGGTGGTTGTCACCTACGGAGGAACTAGCCAAGTGAAGGACACCAAGATCAGTATCTTCCTTCGAAAGTATGAACTTTTCAAAATGAAGCCTGATGAGTCTATCAAGGCCATGTTCACACGGTTCACGGAAACCACCAATAACCTTGACTCTCTCGGCAAGACCTTTAAGAACGTTGAGAAAGTGAGGAAGATATTGAGGTGCCTCCCAAAAGACAAGTGGGGCCCTAAAGTGACAGCCATAGAGGAAGCTCAAGATCTCACCACTCTACCCCTTGATGACTTGCTTGGGAAGCTGATCACACATGAGATGATTCTAAATGAAGACGATGGAGAAATCCCAACAAGCACTAAGAACTTGGCGCTCAAGTCTAAGAAGGATGAGCCCAAAGATGTGTCTGATTCTGAAGATGAGGATGACGATGAGGATGATCCTTTTGCTCTTATCACAAAAGGCTTTTCTCGAATCCTCAAAATGAAGAAGCAATTCAACAACAAGGATGGATCAGAGTCTTCTAGATTTCGAGGTAAGTCTCAATACAACAAAAATGACAAGAAGACTAAACCTTTGTATTGTTTTGAATGTGGTAAAACAGACCATCTTGTGAAAGACTACCCTCAAAAGACGAAGAGCCAGTCCAAGAAAGGTGATAGATGGAAAAAGAAAGCCATGGTGGCAACTTGGAGCGATTCTGACTCAGACTCCGATGATGAGAAGGCCAATGTCTGTCTCATGGCCTCAGGAGATGAATCCCATGATGAGAAGCTTAAGGTAACTGTAAGAGAACTTATGGCAAGCCCAAAAGAGGTATTATCGGAATTCCTTTCTAATATGATTGCCAATGAAGAGAAACTTATTGCCCAAACTAACACTCTTATTAAGAAAACTTTGGACCAGGAAAGAACTATTGAGGATCTGTCTATGAGGGTCAAAAGTCTTGAAACTTCGTATTCAGGTCTTGACATTAAAGTCAAGACTCTTGACTAAGAGAAATCTGAACTCAAGCAAGATCTCTCCTCTCTAAGAAATGAACATCATCACTTAGAGAACGAGAAGATCTCCCTGAATAAGAAGATTCAAGACCAACAGACAACCCTTATAAGTTTTACTAAATCCAAAGACACTCTTGATAGGATGTTGGGTGAGCAATAGAGTTCTCTAAACAAAAGTGGTATTGGTTACAATCCAAGGTTTTTAAAGAAGCAGCACATTACCACTTTTGTAAAGGCAAAAGGAAGCAGAACCTCTCCTATATGTCACCACTGTGCGAGAAAGGGACATTTAAAAGAGACCTGCCCCTATAGAAGAAAGGATCCACATATCATTCACAATACATTTCCTGTTCACTTGAGAAAAGAACGGATAACGCAAGTTTGGGTCCCCAAAGGCACTATTTTACCAAATATGGTTTATCCCAATAATGGATCTAAATTTTCTTATTGGTCTAGCCACAAAGGTTGGTGTTTGTCTTGCAGGAAATCACCAAGGTGAAAGAGCAAAAATGGATTATTGATAGTGGATGCTCGAGACATATGAGTGGGAAGAGTTCTCTCTTTCATGATCTAAAGAAGCAATCCACTAGAACAATCACTCTTGGTGACAAAGGAAAGTGTGACATCATTGGTATTGGTAGTGTTGGGAGTGATCCTAACCATAGTATTAAAAATGTCTATCTTGTTAATGGTTTGAAGTATAATTTGCTTACTGTTTCTCAACTATGTGATAGTGGCAATAATGTTGGATTTAACAAGAAAAGATGTCTAGTGCACAGAGAAGATACAAGTGAAATAGTTCTAACTGCCTATCGTTATAACAACATCTATGCTGTGAATTCGAAGTGATCATGGTAGGGAGTTTGACCAGCTTCAGTTTGATTTGTTTTGTGCTAAATATGGCATCTCCCATAATTTTTCTCCTCCTAGGACACCTCAACAAAATGGGGTTTTGGAACGAAAGAACCGCACCCTAGAGGACATGGCCAGGACTATGCTTTTAGAAAATGCATTACCTAAAACTTATTAGGCTGAAGCTGTTAACACATCTAATTATATTTTGAATCATTCTCTTATTCGTTCCATCTTAAAGAAAACTCCTTATGAACTTTTCAAAGACCGCAAACCACTTATATCATATTTTAAACCTTTTGGTTGTACTTGTTTTGTTCATAACAATGGAAAAGATAACCTTGGGAAATTTGATGCACGTAGTGATGAAGGTATATTTCTTGGCTACTCCACAAGTAGCAAAGCAGATAGAATCTTCAACAAAAGGACCAAGTTTGTTGAGGAAAGTATACATGTTATATTTGATGAATGCAATGATGGTTCTTTGAGTGAAAGTGTTGCAGATTTAGATCTTAACATCCATACAGAGAACGATGATGGTGATGATGCTGCTATCAAGAACACAGAGAAAATGAACATGCAGGATCAGATTCTCAACATTGAAGAATTGGCCTAAGGTGTTGAAGATTCGTCCAAAGCCCTTGGTGACCAATCCAAAAGTGTTGAAACGTCAGAAACTGTTGTAACGGAACCTAACAGATCCATGGAGTCAGATGTACCACAAATCAATCCTGCTGGTGTGACGAATCAAGGAGCTGATACTAGCGAAAGAAAATTCAAATACTCCTCATCACACTCATTAAAGGATATCATCTCTGACCCTACATCTAGTGTTCAAACTCGTTCTCAACTTAAAGATCTTTGTGCTTTTCACGCGTTTGTCTCTCTTATAGAACCAAAGAAGGTAGATGAGGCCCTTCAAGAGCCAGATTGGATCATTGCTATTCAAAGGGAGCTTAGCGAATTTGAAAGGAACAAAGTCTGGACCTTGAAACCTAGGCCAAAGCATCAATCAGTCATTGGTACACGTTGGGTATTTCAGAACAAGCTAGATGAGAATGGTAAGATCATGAGGAACAATTCTAGGCTTGTTGCTCAAGGCTACAATCAAAAGGAAGGTATTGACTACGAGGAGACCTTTGCTCCTGTAGCCAGGCTTGAAGCCATTCGCATACTATTAGCATTTGCATTTTTTATGGGCATAAAGTTATATCAAATGGATGTCAAGTGTGCTTTTCTTAATGGTTTCTTAGAGGAAGAAGTCTATGTGGCTCAACCCCCAGGTTTTGAAAGTTCCGAATTTCCTAATCATGTTTACAAACTAGACAAAGCGCTGTATGATTTGAAACAAGCCCCAAGAGCTTGGTATGAGCGCTTGTCTAAATATCTTTTAGAAAATGATTTTAAAAGGGGGTTGATCGACAAGACTCTTTTTATCAAGACCAAAGGAAAGGACATTTTGGTTATTCAAATATATGTTGATGATATATTGTTTGGAGCTACTAACACATCTTTATGCAAGAAATTTTCTGACATTATGTGTAGTGAATTTAAGATGAGCTTGATGGGTGAACTCAACTTCTTTTTGGGATTACAAGTTCATCAATCTAAGAAAGAGATCTTCGTCAACCAAAGCAAGTACACTAAGGATCTCTTGAAGAAGTTCAAGATGGATCAATCCAAAGCAGCCAAGACACCCATGAGTTCAACCTTGTCTCCAGATCAAGACAAGACCGGAAAGAGTGTCAATCAAAAGGAGTATCGAGGGATGATTGGATCGTTATTATATCTTACGGCTAGTAGACCTGACATCATGTTTAGTGTTTGCATTTGTGCTAGGTTTCAAGCTGACCCTAAAGAATCTTACGTCGTGGCTGTGAAGAGGATTTTTCGATATCTCAATGGCACTAATGAGCTTGGCTTATGGTATCCAAAGCAAAAGATTTTATATTAATCGGGTATTCTGATGCAGATTTTGCAGGCTATAAGGTGGATAGAAAGAGCACATCAGGATGTTTCCAATCCTTACACTACAAAAAAAAAAAAACAATTTAGCATCGGCAATTTACCGTGGCGAAAAGCTGATCTGGGGTGGCAAAACCTATTTAGCCACGGACGTAGCCACGGAAAACTAGGGGTGGCCAAGTCTGCGGTGGCAAAATGTTAATAGCTATGGATGTTTGCTGTGGCGACCAACCTAGCCACGGCATAGCTACGGCTAAGCCACCCCGTATGAAAGACACGACACATTTGTGACGGTAGGTTGCCGTAGCTAAGGTCTGGGTGGAAAAAAAAAAGCTGCTTTTTGCCCGGATTCTTTAGACCCGGGCTAAAAAGTCCAATACTTTAAAAAAAATAATACACACAATTTACCTATATAATAAAACTTTATTAATTATAAAAAATGTAGATTTATAATAAAATGACAAAAAACTACATAATTTATATAGAATAAAAATACATAATTACAAAATATACATATACAATAAAATGTCCAAAACTACATTTTAACCAAAAATAAATTGTCCAAAAGACAATAATAATTCTAACTCCAAACTTATTGAACTAAAAGACAGCAGTATTACTTCAACGAGCAAGATTAACATGGCTCCTGTAAAAAAAAAGAAACAAAGAAAGAATAACATATGGTTGTTTCAACTCATCAGAGATGAAAACAAGGGATATTTTACCAACACGAAATAAATGCAAAAAAGCCTCAACAAGTCAACAAATACAGAGAAAGGAGATAAATGCACCTAATAATCATAGCCATGCAAAGAATTTCTTAGTTTTCAAAACCAAGTGGGTTGATTTATTCTCTTTCCTATCAGGTACTCTTAACCTATTTTCCAACATCAACCTACAACAATAGAAGCAAATTATACCTCTCCTGAGGCATCAAGCAACACAACTTCCTCTTCAAGCTTCTGATTTTTTCTCCACGTAGTTCTTTTCTTCCCCCTCCAACCTTGACAGCCTCTATAGTGAATTGTTAATCTTATGAGTAGGATTTAACCTATTAAAAAAACATCAAAAGCAATTAACTAGTTTGCACAATCCAAGTCATTATTAACTTAAGTGGAAGCATAAGATCTTTCTTTCAATCGGTGGAGCACCATAATAATATTAACAAGTTTGGTACCGGAATTCAACAACTAATCACCCAAAAAAAAAGCCAGATAAAACTCAAATACAAATGTATATCTATCTATCTATCTTAAGGGTGGTTTTCTATAATTTACCCAAATACAAATGTATATCTATCTATCTATCTATCTATCTATCTAATAAACAAAAAAGTAGCTAATAAAGGTGGATATTTTTCTTGCAAGTAAGCTGAGTGTAATGAATATCCCATAGCTCAAATCAAGTGATTAGATATCTTAAGAAATAAGTACCAATGATATATATTTTTCTGTCTCCAATACCTTTTTTTTTCATCTTCTTTATGCATGGGTAGTCTAAGATATCATCTATAGCTTGGTTTCTTTTATGTGCTTTGCTGTCCTTATCGATTTTCTAATTTCAACACTTAATGAACACAGATGGTGTTGTTAATTTTCTTTATATATATATATATATATATATATATATATATATATTCATCTAAACACTTCCAGGGGAGCTGGCTGGCCAAAATTCATTCTCAACCCCTTAGTGGTGCAAAAAAAAAAAAAAAAAAAAGAACAGCCTTTTCACTTATGCAAAACAGCTTCTTAGATCTAATTTCACACCACTCCAACCTTAAATCTTCTGGTATTAATGTGCTTAACAGTGCTACATCTGAAAATTTGGGTTAATTTTCTTATCTTATCATCAAATCTTAGTTGTTTATTTTAAACCACTAAAACAATGTCACAAGTTAATCGAAACACAAGTTCCTTCCCAAAATCTCTCTTAAGCATTTTGACAAACACCTTTAAAGGCATAAAAGCAAGGAAACACCAAGCCTCGATATCAAATTGTATAAATGGAAGAAGGAAGTATATTAAAATACATAAACACCACTTTCACCATAATAGATTGCCTAAATCACATAAGAGAATAAAAAGACCCGGGAAAAGAGGAACTCGATAATTAGAATCTAGTTTCAGTCGAAAAAAGAGAGAAACTGAATTGAATTGAAGAGGAAATAAAACACGAATTGAATTGAATTGAAGCGAGAAAAACATACCTGTGATTAGGCCACAACGAAGCCCGATGATATCATTCAACAAATTCGAACCAGACAGCGAAGACAAGCCTGAAATTAAGAATATGAAATTCAAAATTAAAACCAAATCCAAACCAGAAACCATACGGGAAGAAGGGGCGGTAATTAGAGTAAATCCAATCAAAACCATAAAAACAAACTAAGACAGACCGAAAGTAGGCTAAATTCAAACCTTACTGCAGATAATATATACTGTATTAATTTCTTTCTCCAACCAAGATCTTATCATTTATACTAAGTCATATGAATATCGACAAAATCCGCCCCTTACACACCCATATATGGTCAAATCCCAACGAAACTAAACAAACCATTAAGATATGATTATGCACTAATGACAGATGGATATTAAACTGACAGTCCAGTTTATAAATCAACTTACAAGATGCAACATCAAAAGCTATTTAGTATAGAAGACCAATGCAGAAGCAAGTAATATCACTATATCACTACATAAAGGGCACTCTTAACCTATTTTCCAAACAAAGATGCAATGTATTCCCAATGAATTAATCCTGCCACAAACCTATTTTCCAATAATTCCATTCAGCTAGAAGCTTAATATGAAATAGAAGGTATAAAAAAGAAGCTTGACATCTTGATTTCTTCTAAGAAAATCAAAGTATGTTGCCTCTTTCTTGAATTGCAGAACCAAACCTGAGCAACAAAGTTGCTAACAACACGTTTGTCATCAATAGTACACATTCTAGGTCCATATGTATTGAAGATACGAGCAATATGGACCTGCAAAACAAGGGAGAAATTGAATCAGTTTATAGGATACTAGAAGAGAAGTGATGTCGCCTCATCAATGTTTTCTACCCAATAGCAAATTAAGTAAGTGATGTGGCCTCATCAAAGTTTTCCACCCAATAGCAAATTAACTTGACTATTACAAATATATCAGAATGGTATCTCAAATTTATTACATAGCAAGGATTTTTTTCGTTATACTAACATTTCCCATAAATCACTGCAGACAGATAAAATATTGCTTTGTAGAGATATTTAAGGTCTCAAAAGGTTAAAAGATACTAGGTATGCAAGATCTCAAAGGTCAATTAGGGGATGGTAACCTCATTTTGAAGCCACAATCCTGAGTTAGGTCGGATCCAGAATAAGGAAATTTCTTGACCAGTAATTTGAAGGGGCGACAATTCAAGCAAAACATAATTTCTTGACCTAGGTCGGATCGAACAAAACAACAACAAAACATCAACGAAGAGCAAACCCTAACAAATTAAAAATTAAGCAAATTAAGGAAATGGTAAAATGTCGATTAGAAAGGGGGAAGATGGGCAGCAGCTTCCCTAATCAAAGAGAGAACAAATTTACCTTCAAAGAGTGATAGACGAGCAGGAGGAGAACCTAATCAAAGAAATAGAACAAACTGACCTTCAAAGGGGGAAGGGGGAAGACGGGCATCACTGAGGACGGGTCGCCGGAGGAGGAAAACAACACTGAATCGATGAGGACGACCGGAGGAGGAAGGCAGGACTGAACCGGAGAGATGACGACCGGAGGAGGAAGGCAGCACTGAACCGACGAGGATGGGTCGCCGGAGCTAGCTAGATCTGGAGAGAGGAGAAGATCGATTTGGGGTTTGGTGGCTCGGATCTGGTGAGAGGGCAAATTAGGGCCTTCAACTCCCGTCCATTTTCGCTTCAGAGAGATTTCAACCGGTGGAGGAAGGCAGCACTGAGGACGGGTCGCCTGAGAAGGTCGATTTGAGAAGTGGTTCGCGGATTGAATGTGGGGTTTGGGGGTTTGAGGGCGATTTAGGGTTTGGGATTTGGGATCTGGTGAGAGGTGGCTCGGGATCTGATTGAGTGGGGGAGAGAGAAAATGATAGAGAAAGTGAAAAAAATGGGTTAGATTTTTTTTTTTAAGAGTACGACTTTATTTAGCTACGGAGCCAAGCCGTGATAAGTTTGGCACATTTTCTTCATTTTTTCCCATGGCAGGACCTTACCGTTGCATACATTATTGCCAGCTTAAGTGAAGTTAGCCACGGGATAGCTGTTGCCGTGGCAAATTTCAGCTACGGCTCCTCATCCGTTGCTACGCCATAGCCAAAGTCTACCTACTAGCTACGGTAGACCCTTGCCGTTGTTACCGTGCTCCTCATCCGTAGCTCCACCGTGGCCAAAATCACCCTACTGGCTACGGCAAACCCTTGCCGTTGCTACCATGCGTGGCAATTTTTTTTTTTTTTTGTAGTGTTAGGAGCATCCTTTATTAGTTGGCACCCAAAGAAACAAAACTCAGTTGCTCTATCCACTGCAGAAGCCGAATACATAGCAGCTGGAGCATGTTGCTCAGAAATCCTTTGGATAGCTCAACAAATGAGAGATCTTGACATCAACCTCAAAGGCATTCCCATTAAGTGTGACAATACAAGTGCCATATCTATCACAAAGAATCCTGTTCAGCATTCAAGGACCAAACATATTGATGTAAGACATCATTTCATTAGAGACCATGTCGAAAAAGGTGATGTGTCCATATCCTTTATTTCAACTGATTAACAATGGGCTGACATTTTTACTAAGCCTTTGGCAGAAGACAGGTTCACCTTCATTAGACGTGAGATCGGAATGCTTAACAGGGATGCACTTTCGTAGGGGGAGCTTTCCCTTTACGAAAGATAAATTCCACTCAGTGTCAAGACCTTTGAGAATTATGTCAAAGTTTGTGAGCTGAATGGTAGAGTACATATAACGGATCATATATTTGGTTAATATCTTATTAGATATTTGATCAAATATAGTTTTTATGTTTTTTAACCTTCTTTATGCAGTTCACATTTTATTTTCCAAAAAAATTCTTATATCCAAGTTCACTTATTTATGGAAAATATATTTTCGGATGTACTTATTTTTGAAATTGAAGTGTGACAAGATGGTTTGAATTTTGAATTGGTTTTGGAAATCAAATATTTTCAAAATGATAGTGTGATGATTACTATCCTTGGAACCCTAAACCCGTTCCATCAACTTAACCCTCTCACCCTTTTTAAACCTCACACTTTACCCTAACTATTCCTCACCTCTCTAGAATTACCTAAACCCTCTCTTAAACTCCTTCTTCAACCTTTTTCTGGAAGCTTAGCCGAATCTCATCCATGGCACCCAAATCCAAGAAGATCTCCACACCCAAACGCCTTGGCGCTACCCCCAAAGGACGCCAGGCCACTGTTACTTCCCCTCAACCCGAACCTACTCTTCAAGCTATTGTCCAAGCTACCATCCCGAGCACTGTCCCTGAGAGCACCATTGCTGAAATCAAGCGGTCAATAATATGATAGAAATTACAAGACACCGCTTGCCTAAAAGAAAAATCATCTATATTTTAGCAAAATGTAAACCAAGCCCAACTGTGTCATCCTGTTACACAAACTTTAGATAAGAATTATCATACACAATAATCTATGGAAAATGATTGTTACATAAAGATGAACCCAATAAGATTGGAAAATACCAAAAAGGGGAAATTAAAGAATATCAAGCAAGAAATTTAAGTATCAAAATGAAAAGTTTTAGAAACTCATAAAGAAAGTGCAAACCTCCAAGTATAACATGACATTAGGCACAAATTGGAATTTAATAATCATAATATAGAGTAAGATCCAAGAGACCAGTCATAGACAACACATCAATAAAAAAAAATGTGCACCTGTGAAGAATCTAAAGATTGTTTGTTCACTTCTTCTTTGAGTTATCCAAAAAACATCAGCCTGCTTTGTCATATACAACCCTGGAAAAAAAACATACCAGAAATTAGGGGTAAAATCTAACCTAAGGAATTCCAGAAACAAAACTATGAAGGAACGACGCCCTCTGCCATATGAAATCTAAGAAAGTACAAGGTGAAGCTACAACAAATGAGAGAGAAATTCAAGATGGAGAGGACAAGTCAATAATTGAATGGAAAATGAAAGATGAAATAAGGGCAAAGAACAAAGAGGAACATGGATAACGACCCATGAGAGAAAGTCGGTGATCACAAGGGTGGGTGTTTGTAGATTTATGGTAAAGCTAGCGACCACGAGCAGATGAGAACAAATCAGTTAATAATAGACGATAAGTAACTGAAAAATCAGAATAAGTAACTGAAAACCCTGAAATTGAAAGAATAATAAAGAGAGAAGGAGATACACAATAGCAAATCCATCTTCGTTTACAGTGACCTCTTCGGGTAATGTCGAAGAGAACAAATGGCCATCAGAATCCCCAGTGAACAGCTGCATCAAGTCGTTTGTAAAGTCAATTGCCGCTATAGGATGCTTGTGAGACCTCAGCTACTTGTGAAGGAGGTGATTGTTTCTGTACATGCATCAAGAACACCTAATAAAAAATCAATTTCAAGAAAAAATGTGTTTTTATCAAAGCTCGAATGAGATCAGTATGTCCAATGAAATATGAAAGACATGTCCATCTATCCTCAAGAAAGAAAAAAAATATAAATCATCAATTAAATTAAAACAGTTGAACATAAATATATGTCCCATATGAAAACTGAGATGTTTCACCATTCACACAGACTTCCCCAAACACTCTAGTTGAGTGCGGCAATCTCTTTGAAAATAGAGAAAAGGAAACAAGATGCTAGCAACTTAAGATGGTAGAAGTGTCATTTATGCCTTTCTGCTCAAGCTTCTTGCGTAGCAGCTATATCCAAAACTTAATAAGAGCTCATCATCTCTAAGCTCTATAAACCAAAATTTTATTAAATGTAATTAAAACCTAGTTCAAAATTGAATTGAAGGAACAAAGTTGTTACCTAGATCCATGGGAGAGAAAACAAAGCAAAGAACAATCCATCTGCAACAACACGTAATGAAAGCAACCCCCAATTAAAATACAAGAATAATGAGCAGAATAAGGTATAGGTCAAAGGCCTCAATAACTCACTTATTTGCAGCAACCTGAACTGGTTTCATAGTCTAAATAAGCTTCATACATTTAAATTTAAATATGGATTTTTTACATAAAAGATCGGGAAGGATATAATCATATAACTGAACCTCACTAGAAAACTCCCAAGTACCATATTTATTCCTCAGAGATACAAAAGCAAAAGGCAAACAAATCAAATAGCTAGTTAGATAATTCAAAAATGGCTGAAATTTAACAGCAATTTCAGAATTAAGGTTCACAAACAATAAGAACAAACATGCGAAATAAAACTGATAAGAAATCGGGGAGGAAAAGAGATAGAAGCATACACTAATTGAAATCAGAAAAGGGAAGAGACAGTATCGGAGCCACTGAAATTACAAAACAATGCCATCCTTCTTTACACGCTTCACCAGCTCCTAAAATCTTTATAATGAGCTAGAAGGCATGATATAGCAAAGATGTGGCAACAAAAGAATGTCTTGGTAACCTCTATTGCAAACAAACCACCCAGTGGTTCGATATAGCAACTATCTGCCCCTGTTAAGGTCAAGTTGAACGAAAAGAAACTGTGAACTTTACAACATGCAAGAGATGTATACCTTAGAAAGGCCACTATTTCTGATATCTCTTCTATATCATGTGAATTTTTTTCTTCTTCTTTCCTGTTCCTACAAATATAAGATAAAAAGCAAAAGCATCAACTCCTTGACCAAGATCTTTTCTCTTAACACTTATACCAGTTCATCAGATTATGTGCAAACAAAACATATCTCCAAATAATATGCCAGTCAATCAGTTGTACAGTTATCAACTACACACAATCCTAGCTGTGACTTATTCAGATTATATCAAGCGAAAGCTTTATACTCCTTCTAAATAGATGCTCATGAAACTGCAATTTCATGATTTTAGGTGGGATTTGATGAACTCGGTCAGACAGAGGAATTTAGCACAGAGGATTTGGAGGAGAGTTTGGCAAAATCTCAGGCTATCGATCTTCTCTGAGGGTGAATCCTCAATAAATGCTTCAAGATCTAAGGCAAAGACTAAAAGTGTGCGGCAAAGCGAAATAGGAGAAGAACCCTAATTCCACACCGCCAACCATAAATGAACCCTAAATTAAAATTAGAAATCCACAAATTTTAAACCCTAACTCAGATATACAACTACAATAGGAGAAGAACAATTACCTTTCGAGGCCACATCGGCGACGACGCTTGGGTTGACTCCGTTCTGGCACCGATGACAGCAAGGAGCGGGTTTCAGGCTCTTGGTGTCGGCATCAGAAGGCAGTAGGCGACAAAACTGGCTTCGACTTGAAACGTGCGAGAGAGAAAATGATAGATAGGAGATTGAGAGAGATCTCGAGATGAAGAGGAGAGGCATGGGGATAAAGAAAGAAGAACGAGATCTCGGAGAGGGAAGTTGGGAATTTGAGAGAGCCATAGGAAGATAGATAGATCAGTGTTTTTTTGGAGGCGGAAGCGGAGGGTCGGGGTGAGAGAGAGAGAGAGATGGTTGGATTTCGCCGGAGAGGCTATATCCCCACCGGAGAATTTCGAAAGCGCGCCGGCGACATTGGTGGAGGAAGGAGCCGGTGGTGAACAGGGAGGAGTTGGAGGAGGAAGGGGATTTCGCTGTAGCGGGACTGCGGGAGGCTGTAGAGTCGGGTTTGGAAAGGGAATGAAAGGGTTTTCTAAATTCTAAGTATTGGGAGTGTGTATTTCATATGGGCGGGGTTGTGTATTTCATATGGGCGGGACAAATCCTACCCTTATTTTTTTTTTCAAAACCTTTTTTTAACATCGGTTGGAAAATAGTGTGATGTCTGTTTTATTTTTAACATCACAAATTTATTAACCGATGTCAAAAAACTATTTTACATGGCAGGTTTTCCTGACCGATGTTAATGAACCGATGTTAAATAGCAGAATTCTAGTAGTGCAACAATGATAACCAAATATGCATAAGATAAGATAAAGAGATAATCATGCAATCGCATCGAAGGATTAAACTTTCGCCTTTTCCAACAATTAGACAACTCTTTCAAGAAACCTTAATTGTATCTACCGATTTTATGTTTATAATCCAAGTGGTTAACATGGATCTCTATTAAATAGGTGATGTGGTCTAAACCAACACAAGAATAGTGTAGCCTGAACCAACCTCGCAAGAATACGAGATCAATTGCAGTATACGGATATCGATCACGGGGATTATATATGTATCAATTGTTATCTATAACTAATCAGCTAAGCCAAATTGGAGAAATTTGATTTTCAACTAAACCTAGAAAACAAGCAAAGATTAAGAAGAAATATATAAGAGAAATAATTCCAGGGTTAAGGATTCCCACGACAATGCCACAACGAATTCAACCCGATATTCACTCGAACTTCATCCTCTTAATATGTCAAATTGAAGGTAAATTATCTAAAGTCATCACTACTCAGCTGTCGCATCTTGTAGTAATTGTGTCTAAATTAACGAAATCTAGACCCTTTAAGTTCTTTATAGACCTTAGGAGAAAATCAATTAAACTTTCGTTGTCGCGTTCCGCCTAACCGATTCCCACCTAAGAATCTACGATAATTTATTAATCTTCAAGAGTCCTCAACAATTGTTTAAATGTCACAATAACAATTGTTAACTTCTCAAGTTTAATCCTAGGGTTCCGATGAAACCAATCCTCCTTTCGGGTTCATGAATTTCATCTATTTATCCAATTTCAATTCGCAGCGGTAGCATCTTGAATCTAAAAAGGATTCTAATCGATTGACATCAATTAGGTTAAGAAACTAGGATCAAATCAATTCATAAAATTCAGACTAAGTTCAAGCAAACATCGAACTCAAACAATTCGCGACATTGACGGGTTCACCCTAACCCTAGAACGGAAAATTTAACCAAGCATAATATAGAATGAAATGGAATAAATTAAAGACATTCTTAAAATAAAATGCAAACCAGGAATCTTTGCCTTCAATCCAAAGTGCAATACCGAAAACGAAAGAAACAAGCTAAACTAAACCTAAAACTACGCCGGCCGAAGCCATTGTGCGGCTCCCAAGTGCCAAAAGAAGAAGCCCCCCCTAGATGTGTTCTTTCACACGAGTATATATATTAGAAATTTGATAAAATTACAATTTAAGCCCACAAAATTGAAGAACTAAAAACTAACCCAACACCTTATTATAATTGCATATCATCACCCAATTTCCAAATCTGACCGTTTCCGCACTTTAGCTTTCAAGGTTCGATCCAATCATTCTCGCTCCTCCGTATTGACTCTTTAATTTCTTCAATATTAGTCCCAAAATGCATGAAATAAATAACAACTCCATGTAGACTCCGAAAATGCAAAATGAAATAAATAAAGTATAAAATATGATAAATATGCATGAAAATGACCTAAAGTAGTGTGCAAATGCAACCCTAAAATATGACTAAATTAGATGTCATCAAATCACCCCATGCTTGAACCTTGCTTGTCCTCAAGCAAGAACAAGTATAAAGATTTCACAAGAAGGATTTCGATTTCTATCCAAGCTATGCATTTGCTCATGTAGATCTAGACATTGGGTTCAAAACAAGGACAAGCAAATCATATAAGAGACAAGTCAAGAAATCAATTCCAAGACCTTACATAGGACATATTCATGTGGAACGCTCTCACTCTTGTGTTTAAGGTTAAATATTCCGCTCGAGCTCAAATCTTGAAAACTCATCTACCATAAGCTTGAATTAGCGTCCTAATTCTCCATCGCTTAGATTATGCACATCAACACAAATCATGAGGTCTTTTCATGGGTTGTAATGGGGCCAAGGTAAGAAATAAAGGGTATGGATTCTTTAGCCATGTGGTGCTAAATTCGGGAAATAGAATTACTTGCTAAACTTTAACAACAATTCCAACTTCTTTTCCACAAGCATACCAAATCTCTCACAACAACCACATCACATAATCAAATAAGTTCAAAACTCACAACTTTGAAAACCCATTCCCTTTTCACAAACATTTCTCTAGTGATGAAGAGTTTTATTCACTTTTTTTTTTTTTTGTCATCTTTTCCATCTTCTCTGTTTTTTTTTCATTTTTTAAATTTCTTCATCACAAGAAAATTACATTTGAAGCACAAAATCCTCCACTCAATACATCAATCACTCAAAGCACATTATTCTCTTTTCTCCACTCAAATGAACCATAATTCTATTTCATCCTAATTCCCGAATGGGTAAACAAGGCTAAAATAGGCTTAAGGATAATCTCGTGGAGCTACAAATGAATAGGCAAATAGGCTCAATGGGCTTCAAGCAAAGGATATAACTATGGGTAGGAAGGGAATAATAGGCTAACAAAATTGCCTCAATCATGTTTATGCAATGCACACAAGTCATATATGTGATCTCGAAAGGTTCTAATGCAAGTTCTGAAGATAGAGCAATCAAGATGAGCAATTCACACACAAAAGAAAGAGGACTCATGATGTCGGTCCTAGTCTTAGAAGCTCACGGCTTTTGTCTTAGAATCTCAATCTTAACAAGTCTCAAGATGATTAGTTTTTGAAAGAATTATAGCATAAACCCAATAATCTAAATCATCACAAGCTTTTTAACATGCCTTAAAGGATATCATCAACTAAAATCAATCAAGGAAAATACAAGTTCTTCAAGAAGAGCAAGGAATTTTTTATAGCAAGGGTTCATCTCAAGACACCTATATGCAAATGCAATGCATGAAATGCACATGAAAAAGAAAAGAAAAGAAAAAGAAAAAATTATATGCAAAAACGGAGTTACACATGAGCTACATGTGAATTACAAGTGAGTTACCCCCACCCCATGCTTAAAACCTACTTTGTCCCCAAAGTAGATAATGATAAAGAGTAAGAGAAAGAAAACTCACTAAATATCAGGCATTTTGGCAAAAGCTTTCAGCTCAAGAGGAGACAGGGCACGGTATGTTCTGGTCATCCGGAAATTCAGCCAAGCTCCCCATCAAAATTCAGCAGCAACTCCCTTAATTAGCCCGCATCAGATGGGATTTGAAAGCTTAAACGGGCGGCCCAGCAGAAATTCCAGCAGCTACTTGGATTCATAGTTGTGTACCTCTTGGAGTTGGAAAAACATAGGCATATATCCTTTTGCAAATTGGTTCTGGCCAAGACACAAAAGAGAGAACACACCACAAACAAGCACATTCCAACATCCAAGCAAATAGATCATCCAAGAATAAGGATCGCCAACAAAGTCCACAATATCTAAAACAACACATAGTTCACGCTCAATCACCTATGGCATACTAAAAACATGGAATCCAAGTGATTTCAAGGAGCAATAAACAAAGATTTCTAGCACAACACAATCATAAAATCCCCTAGCCAAACATAAGGCACTCAATCAAGCTAGAGAGAACTCAGTACTTGCAAAGTAGAGTCATGAAAAAAAAAACTCAATGGAAATAGGGAACATGAACAAGCAAGAGAACTCAAGCATGGACATTATCACAGTAATCATCAAACCAAGAACAAGCCTGTTTTCAATAAATAAGTGTCATCCATGACTAAATTCCTAAGGGTTAAAGCCATCAATTTCAGCAGCAGAAATTAGCCGAATTCCACCTCAAATTTCAATCCAAAGGCAGGGCTAGCAAGGTAACTACTAAGACAATCAGATTTCACAAAATTTAGCAAACACCAAACCCTATACATGTAAACATCTAGCACAAACAAATCAGCGCAACTGTGTCACAAGCAAACCAGCAGTTAGCAGGAGGAGTGGCAATCAATCAATCAACTAGCCTGCAATGAACAAAACTAAGCAAGTCGTTCCACTCAATTGACATTCAACCCATAAAAATCAGAACAATAGGATGAAGAGGAAGGTTACCTGCAACTACCATCGGGTGGAACATTGGAGGATTCTGAGATAGGGTTTGTGGGGCAATGGCAGCAACAGCAGCAGCAGCAAGGGTTGAGAAGAATCGGGTGGCGAGGGCTGACTGCAGGAGCTTCGGGCGGAGGTGTGGTGGTTTTGATTCAACGGCAGCGGGGAAGTGATGAGGAGATGCTGTAGGTCGGAGCTTTTAGCAGTGGCGGTGGAGGCATCGGCGGAAGGAGATCCGGCGGTGCTGAGCAAGAGAGAGATCAGGGAAGAGGGCGCGGTGATGACGGAGATTGGAAGAAGGAAGGGAGCAGAGGAAAGCGCCTTAATGGGGTGGTGCGAGGGTGGTTCGCCGGCAGTGGTGAAGACGGATAGGAGCGAGGCGAACTGGCGCAGAGCGAGGGCGAGTGAGCAGATGCAGCCGGTGGTGGTGAGGGCAAATCGACGGAGGCTCGGATGCGGGTTGAGCGGTGCCGGCGAGATTCGGGAGGAGACGAGCTAGAGAGGAGAACAGAGAAGGAGAGGTGAAGAGGGCTCGCCGGTAGAGTGGCGGCGGGTGACGAGGAGAAGAGGGACGGGTTAGAGAGAGGAGAACGCAGAAGCGTCTTTTTTTTTTTTTTTAATTTCGAACAATTGTGGAAAACAGAGACAGAACGCACGGCTGTGCGCTATGGCACACGGGCGTGTAAAATTGTTTTTTTTTTTTCCAGTTTATAATAGTAACTAACAATCTTAACTAAATAAAATAAAAGGAGAACTTACCTAGGGTTGATCCGAAAATGTTTGAACCTTCCCGAATGGATGGTCCAGGGCTCGATCCACCCGTCTAGTAAAGTCTTTTCGGGACGATATAATTGTGATCCATCAAAGCTCAAACTCCCGAAAGATGTGCTCTTCTTCTTAGCATCTTGTCCCTTTGTGTGTTCACCGTTACCACCATCTTCGAATAGAAAAACTTCCTCTTGGGATTTGATGTATGGCGGTATGTCAACGAGAACTTCATTTGAAATGTCATCTATATGCCACTTGGAGAGTAGTCCAGCGAAAGCCCCGAATTGTTCCTTAACATTCTCTTGAACCATCACTTCAGAAAATAGTGATGGTGACATGTATACTCGGGGAACAACCAATCCGGATTCTTCTCTGGATTCCTCTTCCCTAGTATCATCAATATCAAACACTTTAGACTCATGTATATGCTCTTCTAGACTTTCCTCAATCTCAATAGATACGACAGTGCAATCGTCATTGTCACTGTCACTGACATATGTTTGGTTTGAGAGGCTCTCTGGAACAGTTTGAGCATTCATGGTAAGTTGAGCAATTCGGGCTTCAATTGCCGTAATCTTAGCGAGTAGCTCCTCCGTTGATAGGTGTGAATAAGGTCCTTGCTCGGGAGGAGGTTTTGGAGGTTGAAAATGAAATCCTATCGGGGCCCTTTCATGAGTGTGATTGCTCTCATAATACTCATCAGAATTGCACCTTTGGTACATATCATTAGCATCCTCATAGGTGGGGGCCCACAACACCGGGCATTCAGAGATCATATGCCCAAAATCCCCGCAAAACTCGCAATGAGCATGGTTCTCATACATCGAGAATTGATTTTCCAAAGTGGCATGACCAACAGATGACAAAACATCACAATATGGAACGTAATTCATCTCTAGCAGAACACACCTGAAATCACAAAAAAGAAAGAAAAAAATCAAAAGCAAAAGAAAGACTTAGCAAATTAGTTTATAGAAATAACCAATACTATCAATAATCCCCGGCAACGGCGCCAAAACTTGATGTGGTCTAAACCAACACAAGAATAGTGTAGCCTGAACCAACCTCGCAAGAATACGAGATCAATTGCAGTATACGGATATCGATCACGGGGATTATATATGTATCAATTGTTATCTATAACTAATCAGCTAAGCCAAATTGGAGAAATTTGATTTTCAACTAAACCTAGAAAACAAGCAAAGATGAAGAAGAAATATATAAGAGAAATAATTCCAGGGTTAAGGATTCCCACGACAATGCCACAACGAATTCAACCCGATATTCACTCGAACATCATCCTCTTAATATGTCAAATTGAAGGTAAATTATCTAAAGTCATCACTACTCAGCTGTCGCATCTTGTAGTAATTGTGTCTAAATTAACGAAATCTAGACCCTTTAAGTTCTTTATAGACCTTAGGAGAAAATCAATTAAACTTTCGTTGTCGCGTTCCGCCTAACCGATTCCCACCTAAGAATCTACGATAATTTATTAATCCTCAAGAGTCCTCAACAATTGTTTAAATGTCACAATAACAATTGTTAACTTCTCAAGTTTAATCCTAGGGTTCCGATGAAACCAATCCTCCTTTCGGGTTCATGAATTTCATCTATTTATCCAATTTCAATTCGCAGCGGTAGCATCTTGAATCTAAAAAGGATTCTAATCGATTGACATCAATTAGGTTAAGAAACTAGGATCAAATCAATTCATAAAATTCAGACTAAGTTCAAGCAAACATCGAACTCAAACAATTCGCGACATTGACGGGTTCACCCTAACCCTAGAACGGAAAATTTAACCAAGCATAATATAGAATGAAATGGAATAAATTAAAGACATTGTTAAAATAAAATGCAAACCAGGAATCTTTGCCTTCAATCCAAAGTGCAATACCGAAAACGAAAGAAACAAGCTAAACTAAACCTAAAACTACGCCGGCCGAAGCCATTGTGCGGCTCCCAAGTGCCAAAAGAAGAAGCCCCCCCTAGATGTGTTCTTTCACACGAGTATATATATTAGAAATTTGATAAAATTACAATTTAAGCCCACAAAATTGAAGAACTAAAAACTAACCCAACACCTTATTATAATTGCATATCATCACCCAATTTCCAAATCTGACCGTTTCCGCACTTTAGCTTTCAAGGTTCGATCCAATCATTCTCGCTCCTCCGTATTGACTCTTTAATTTCTTCAATATTAGTCCCAAAATGCCTGAAATAAATAACAACTCCATGTAGACTCCGAAAATGCAAAATGAAATAAATAAAGTATAAAATATGATAAATATGCATGAAAATGACCTAAAGTAGTGTGCAAATGCAACCCTAAAATATGACTAAATTAGATGTCATAAATAGGTAATAAACATATAAAAGGTAGTAGATGCTCAAAACACAATAAAGATCAAACCTTTACCTCAAACACGCTTGGCTATCGTCGGGCTTGCCCCGACCCTAGAAGTGGGTGGACTACTCGCTCTTCATCGCAATTGCAGACATCATTGATTGAAAAGAAAAAACTTGCATTAAACCAAACTGACGAAAGTACAAACCGAACAAAGCCAGATCACTTTCGCTCCCTTGCTTTACTCAGCCTCTCTCTCTCTCTCTCTCTACTCTCTACTTACTTCTCTCCTTCTCTAGAATTGAATGAATAAAAATCAGCCCCAATGGCTTTATTTATAAGGCTTAATCCTTGCTAATCAAGGAAAGCAAACTATATCTACTTTCTAGAGATAAAACTTGATAAATAAAACATAAATAAAAAAGGTAAATATCTAAATCTCTTCAAGTGGTGAATAATCTTCTCTCCATGGATAGATCTTGATAGAATCAGTCTTCCTTCGTGCCCATGTCATCATCACATGCTCGGAATGGCCCAATGGGCTCTCGGCCCAAAATAGTGGTAGTCGACTTCGACCAAGTCTGGTCGACGTCGAGTACGGTGTACTCGATTTTGAGTAATCTTCAACTTGTCGAGTGCTTCTCTTCGTTGAGCTCGGGTAACCGCCCATTTCTAGTCGACCTCGAGTAGGGTATACTTGACGTCGAGTATGGCTCGTGCTCGAGTTGTCTTCTTCTTCCGTCCTCGATCAAGTCTGCTTCAGTTGTAGTCGACTTCGAGTAAGGCCTGGTCAAAGTCGAGTAGAATCCTGTCCTTTGGTTTTGTCTCGGAATAGCTCCAAATTCTGCAAAATCAAACCAAAACTTGTGTAGACCTCTATTTCTAACAAATAAGCTTATACTACACAAATTTAACATATTACCAACCTAAAATATGCAATATAGTTAGAATATGGAGCTAAAATGTGCATAAAAACATGGTTACTTTAGTGGACATCACCTTTCACTAAACTTGCGCCTAAAACACATTTGTTGACATTCACGCCGTGGAAGGCAATTAGACAATCCAGGGATACGGTTTGTGCGGACACCGTTCGCCAGCATCAACTTCTTAAACTGGGGTCGAGCGATAAGAATGGCTCTTGGAGCGAAGTATAAGCATGGATTCGTAGACGGATCTTGCTTGAAAACCGGGTGCTAGAAGACATAGCTGCTACTTTCTGCAGATGATTCAAAGTTGAGATCTTTTGATTGTCCGCGGATGAAGAAGATGTTCAATTTCAGAGAGGCTTTGTGTCTCCTCAATTTATACTACAATGAGGATGGGCTGACCTAATACTGATGTGCTAAACCCGAAATCAAAATATATTTATTTGGTCAACCCGAACCATCTCCCGGCTCCAGATCTCCGCGTCGGTCTCGAGCGAAAGTTAAAGCGACGGACTGGTGTGCTTGCAAAGGGGATGGTGATCTTTCACCCATCCCGACAGACTGGTGTGCTTGCGAAGATGTTTGATGGGAATGTCATCACTTTGAAAGATGTCAAATGGTTTCCTGATCTAAGGAGGAGTTTGATGTCTTAATCTGTGTTTGATTGCATGAATTATGATATCCATACCAGTGGTGGCATTAAAACTGTTTCTTTTAATGGCAACTGCATTGTCAAGTCTGTTAGAAAGGAAGGGTTATATCATGTCATCACTCTTGCTAATGAGTGCAATCTTATTGATACTTCTCATCTAACCAAACTTTGGCATCTTAGGTTAGGGCACATTGGAAACAAAGGCCTGTATTATTTGCATAAACATGGTTTAATATCTAATAAGCTCTCTGATCTGTCTTTTTGTGAGAATTGTGTCTTTGACAAAGCTACCAAACAGGTGTTTCCTAACTCTGTGTACAAGGCCACCAAGCCTATTGAATATGTACACTCTGACCTCTAGAGTCCTGTACAGGTAGACACTATTGGTGGTAAGAAATACTTTATTTCCTTCATTTATCATTTCTCTAGAATGGTATGGCTTAATCTCCTTAAATCTAAGGATGAGGCCTTCCAGGCTTTCAAAGCTTGGAAATCAAAGGTAGAGCTTCAATCTGGTTATAAACTTGTATTCTTTAAGACTAACAATGGCCTTGAGTTTTGCAATGCTGCCTTCAATGTTTTCTGCAGGGAGAATGGGATCAAAAGGCAACTCACAGTGCTTGGAACCCCTCAGCAGAATGGCACTGCTGAGAGGATGAACAAGACATTGTTGGAGAAGGCCAGATGCCTTCTCTTCACTGCAAGAATGAAGCATAGTCTTTGGGGAGAGGTTGTGGTCACTACTTCTTATCTGATCAACAGGAGCCCCTCCTCTGTAACTGGCTTCAAAACTCCACAAGAACCGTGGATTGGTAAGGTACCCAATCTGTCATACCTCAAACCTTTTGGTTGTTCTGCTTATGCTCAGGTTTCCCAACGTAAGTTACAACCTAGAGCCTTAAAGGGTGTGATGTTGGGTTACCCTGAAGGCGTGAAGGGCTATAAAATTCTTCTCATTCAACCTGGTGGATATAAAGTTATTGTTGCTAGAAATGTTACATTTAATGAAACTGATTTTCACTTCAAAAATATCCTTACACCTAGAAATGAGAATGCAGGCAACACTGAACAGCTCTCCAAGTTCTTTGTACCTGATGATCAACTCAGGGACTCTTTGACTGAGCCAGTTGAAGAAGATGAGTTTGACACAGGTCATGTTCCTACTTTCTTCTCTGCTCAAAGAAGAACTTCTCCTGTCACACCAGTTTAGCGACCTCAAAAAATAGGAGGAGAACATAATGATGAACAAGTTGAAGAAGGAGAAGATCCACCTCAGGGAAGTAATTCTAACTCTTCAAATTCTACATCTGACTCTGATTCCGTGCCTTCTGTGCCTATTGATGCATCTTCACCTTCATCTTCTAATCATGCTTCTTCCTCTACTTCTGTGAATTCTTCTGTGCCCTTCAATGACAATTCTACTACAAATGTTTATCAACTTGTTAGGGATAGGAGCCCTAGAACTAGGATTCCTAATAGGAGATACACTGATGACATTAATATTGTTGAGTTTGCTTCTGTTGCATCTGAAATCATTAAGAATAACCCCCCTAAAACCTTTGAATCTGCTTTGAGATCCTCTAATTCTGTAAGATGGTACAAGGCTATGCTTGAAGAACTTGAATCGATGAAAACAAACAACACCTGGGTTCTTGTTCCTAAACCTGCTCATGCTAAATCCATTGACTGTAAATGGGTCTTTAAGATTAAGGAGGGGGTTAAAACTGATGAGCCACCTAAATTCAAAGCCAGACTTGTAGCTAAGGGATTTAGTCAAGGAGAAGGGCTGGATTATAATGATATTGATGATGCCCGAAATTTAAATAATGATATTGTCAAATATCATAAATAACTAAAGGTTCCCCGCTATATAAATAGAACCTTATAAACATGAAAAAGGGGTGAGTACGAGTCAGGATAAGGACTCAAGACGTCCACGGACGATAAACCATCCATGACCCCCAAATGCATGCTAGGACACATGGCATCCATGCCCCCATCACACATGGTGTGGGACACTTGACATGTGGCAACAAGTGACATGCATGTAGAAGTACTTGCACTATAAAAGGTGGTCGAAGCCTCATTATCAAGTGTCGGTTCCCATTTTATTCCTAGGAGTGTAGGCCGGGAATGTGGGGCTTTTACGAGCCTGTCTGAGCAGGTTCGTCTCAGCAGCGAGCCGACACCTGGTGAGACTATCGCCTGGAAAGCGGAACGAGTTGAGCACTAGGCTCAACGACACTGGAGATGATCACCCGCCAGTCGTGGTGGTCGAGTCCAGGTAAGACCGTCCGAACGACTCTGGTCCCCGCGACACAGGTCGAGGCCCCCACTTAGGATAGACGACAGGAGGGTGGGGGCTCCAAGTAAGACCGCCGACCAACTGAGTCGATACGTGGCTCACCTCCCCCATGGGGA
Source organism: Persicaria maculosa (assembly GCA_963922045.1). Classification (NCBI taxonomy): domain Eukaryota; kingdom Viridiplantae; phylum Streptophyta; class Magnoliopsida; order Caryophyllales; family Polygonaceae; genus Persicaria; species Persicaria maculosa. The sequence continues at coordinate 56,780,029 of OY998251.1, read as the reverse complement.
CGTGGAAGGAGGTTCACTTTTAAAATGTGGTTTCATCAGATATATTTTTGCTCCAGTTTTGAAATACAAAACTCTGAGATTACTTCTTGCTATTGCTACTGTCTTTGATTGGGAACTTGAACAGATGGATGTAAAAACAGCCTTTCTGCATGGAGATCTTGATGAAACTATTTTCATGAAACAAACTAAGGGGTTCATTGATAAGAAGAAACCTGACTATGTCTACCTTCTTAAAAAATCTATTTATGGTATGAAACAGCCTCCTAGGCAGTGGAACATAAAATTTGATTCTTGCATGAGATCTTTGGGTTTTATTAGAAGTGATTATGACTCCTGCTTATATATCAAATGTGTCACCACCAAGTTTCCTCTGTTTATTCTTCTGTATGTGGATGATATTCTCCTTGTCTGTGCTTCTATGAGAATCATTGCTGATACTAAAAGGAACCTGATGAATCACTTTGATATGAAGGATCTTGGCAATGGCAAGAGAATTCTGGGAATTAAAATCATAAGAGATGGAGCTAAGAAAACACTCATACTATCCCAGGTTGACTACATTGAAAAAGTTCTTGAGAAATTCTGCATGCTTGACTCTAAGTCCTCACCTATACCCTTAGGAGGGCACGTTACCTTGAGCAAAGGTCAATGCCCTAAGACTGAACATGAGAAAAAGAAAATGGCTGATGTTCCCTATGATGTGACTGTTGGTTCTATTATGTATGCAATGCTGTGCTCCAGACCTGACTTAGCCTTTGCTATAAGTGTTCTAAGTAGATATATGTCTAATCCTGGATCTCCTCATTGAAATGCTATGAAGTACTTATTGAAATATCTGAATGGCTCTAAACACTTAGGCTTGATCTATTCAAGTTATTCTTCTGCAAGTGATCATCAAAGATTTGTAGACTCTGACTATGCAAGCAACAAGGACACAAGGAAGTCCACAACTGCATACTACTTCACCTGGGTTGGCAACTGCATATCCTGGAAGTCTCAAAAACAATCTGTAGTGGCTTTGTCTTCTACAGAAGCTGAGTATATTGCAGCTACAGAAGCTGCTAAGGAAGCCATTTGGTTGAAAGGTATACTTGGTGAGATTTTCATAAGAAAGTTTGTACCTGTGATCAACATGGATAGTCAAAGTGCTCTGTATTTGTGCAAATACCCTATGTATCATGAGAAGACCAAACACATCAATGTTAGGTTTCACTTCATTAGACACAGGGTTGAGGACAAGACCTTGAGCCTCCGAAAGATCAAGGGAGAGCTGAATCCATCTGACTTTGGCACGAAGATTGTTCCTTCTAGAAAATTCTATTTTTGCAGGAACTTTCTTCATATCCTTGATGTAGACTAACCTGCAGGTACCTGGGCCGAGGACGGACGGATTGAAAACATGAACCCAAGATCCCTATTTAAATGAACGAGTTCTGTACTTAGTGGCTGGATTAGGAGGGCAAATTGTAATGTCTATGTAATCCAGATGTATGTATAAGTGTCATATGTATGCTTGTAATGGCTAGAAGCTCAAGGACTAGGACTAGGTCAGAGGCGGCTAGAACATGGACCAAGGATGGCTCGGTGTGAACTAGCCAGTGGTGCTTGGTGACTTGGTTGGTGTCTTCCTACAGCTGATGTGTTGGATCAATATAAAGATGAACTTGGTTCATCTTATATGTTTGTCCAATCCAGTTGAGGCCCAACCCACTTCTTTGCTCCAACTCTAAAGGGCTTCCAACGGCTAATTGTTGTGTTTGTCTCAAACGCTGTGTTTTGACTAAATGATGCTCCCTATAAAAGGCCTCTTTCTCCGAAACCCTAATTGTGAGCTGCTTCACCGTTCTTCATTCAGAAAGAGAAAGAGAGAGCGGAAGAAGCAAAACCCTAGGTTCCCAAGTGCCGCCATTGGAGATCTCAAACCGAAGAGGAAGAAGACGAGCTTCCGACCTGGTTTCTCAACCACTACAGCGTCGTCTTCACCTGCTCTCATCCGGCTTCGATGTTCTTCGAAGTGAAGGGAGTATCTGTTCCTCTTCTATGTTTTTCTCCTTGTCCGTCTGTGTCTCTGAGTTGCTTGACCTAGATCTGTTTCCTTGAGCTCGTCACTACTTGTATCCATGATCTGTACTCGTTCATACTTAGTGGATTCTAGGGTTTGAGTCTCTTCCTCTTGAGGCTCTACAGAGTAGGGAAACCAAACTACGTCATCAATCAGTGTGCCTTTAGCTTCCGCTTTGCATGTTTGTTATCCGATCTCTCTTTTGTGCTAGCATCTAGGACCAAATCGCTTTCTACATTTATAATCAAATATGTTCCGTCGTGTGTTGGAGCCCAATTTGTTACGAGACTTCCAACCAACTTTGTGTAATTTGTTTTTACTATAATAATAATAATAATAATAATAATAATAATAATAATAATAATAATAATAATAATAATAATAATAATAATAATAATAATAATAATAATTCGGTTGCTTGTAAACATTCGGTTGTTTGATTTCTATACTATTTGGAGTTTCTATAAAAAAATAATAATAATAATAATAATAATAATAATAATAATAATAATAATAATAATAATAATAATAATGGTTCCAAGGCAAAGACACTTGTGTGGACATTACATGAACTTCATTACATGAACTTCTATCTTTAGTTCTGTTGGTCTTTCAAGTTTCATTCCGGGTAAAGCGGCTAGAGTGGCTGCTGATAACAAAAGGAAGAAGTATGAGGATGTTTGCAAGGCCAAATGTTATCACTTTCTACCGTTTTCCTTTTCGACTATTGGTGACTTATATGATGACGCTATGAAACTTCTCAAGCGGGTGTGTGGGGTTGCTAAGGGGTACCTATAAGGGTGTCCAGAAAAACCCGAAACCGAAAACACGACATGAAAAAACCATAAACCGAAAAAACACGATACGATAATGAAACGAACCGAGAAAACACGCTTGTAAACAGTTCGTGTTCGGTTCGGGAAAATCGCTTTGTCGGGTACCCGACACAAACCGTTTAATTTTTTTTTTAATTTTTAGGCTGGGTAATATAATACTAGTGTAAATAGAATCCCCTATGTATCAATAAACTCTACTAGCCCAACTGGTTCCATGTAAGTGCATGCTTTCAAATTTTGCAAACAGGCCCGAGTTTGAAACCTCTCTGTTCCATTTCTATTTATTTTTTTCCAGGCGTACAGTTAGACAACCCGCCTAATAAGAACCCTATCTCATTTTTTTTTATAACTGTTCTTTCTATTTATTTTTTTCCAACCAGTGAGACAACCCACCTAATAAGAACCCTATCTCATTTTTTTTATAGCCGTTGTTGACGAGAGGTGGGACAACCGAAGTCATAGAACGAGGACAAAGCTCGGTTTCTATTCATACTCTCCTTTGTACCGTCCAAAAAACCCTAAAAATATATATCCTCTCGATCCATTGCCTCCATTTCTCGTCTCCGATCTCTCCGATCCTCGCAGATTCACCCCTATTGTTGACGTTGTTCTTCTTGGAGCTCTTCATCCTTCTCGCCGTCGTCGACACAAATCTCAGTATATCACCTCTCAAATCCTCACAAATCTCACCATTCGGCCCTCGAGTCTCTAAATCAGCAGATCTGGAAGTTTTTGCCTCCCCTCTTTCACCCCAGTAACCCTCACGCAGCGACCGACCCTAAGTCCTAACCCTAACTCTCCGAATCTCTCTCTGAAATCAAACCCTCTCGACATCATATCTGCAAGTTGTTGCCTCAATTTGGAGCGAGACCCCTGCTAATACCCCTTCGTTCTGAGTAATTTCCCCCTACCCGATTATCCTTAGGATCTTGTCGGCCAGTTCCTTGTCGATTTTGGCCTTTTGGTGTCCAATTTTGCCAGTTTGTGTTCATTTTGTGGAGCTTTGGTCTTCGGGAAGTTATTTTGCCGAGGGTCCCTCCTCCGTTCCGACCTTCGCCTTTAGGCCGTCATTTGCTTGGTGGTTGGGTTTCCCTTCTCTCTCCGCCTTCACCTTTGTCCATCTGTGGCGCTTCTGCTGGGAGCTCTTCCTCCCTCTCGCCGTCATCGACTTCATCTTGCTGGACAGACACACTGCGCACATAGCCCCCCAAAAAAATTAAAAAATAAAAAATATATCAGTTGGTTCGTGTCGGGTACCCGGGTATCCGACACGGAACCTGAATAGCTTAACCTTGTCGGGTGCCCGGGTATCCGACACGGAACCGAACAGCTTAACCTTGTCGGGTACCCGGATTAAGATGGTTCGGGTACGGTTCGGTCATTTGGGGATTAACGGTTTTGGGTACTCGACACGATTATCCGGTTCGTGTTGGGTACCCGGATATGCACACCCCTAGGGACCTGGATATAGTAGGGATTTTTATCACACTTTGACTAGGATTGTGTTTAGTATTCAGAAGGGATGCAGAGCTCAGCTTGTTAGTCAGCTCCGATCTAATTTCATGTAGAAAATTTAATAATAATAATAATAATAATAATAATAATAATAATACTAATAATAATAATAATAATAATAATAATAATAATACTAATAATACTAATAATACTAATAATAATAATAATAATAATAATAATAATAATAATAATAATAATAATAATAATAATCCGCTTTGTCCGGCGGATTTGCTCCTTTATTCTTGGGATAGGGGGCGAGATGTGTGTGTCGATCTGACGGGATCCTCCCCTTTGAGTCAATCGGGGATGTCTGACTTTGTCCCCGGGTGTGATGTTGTTGATGCTGCTCACCGTAAGTGTATCAAGTATAGAGATTTGTGCACGACAGCTGCATATGGTTTCCTACCCTTCTCCTTCTCTTTGTTGGGGGAGATGGATACGGATGCGGTTGCCTTGTTGAAGCGGATTCAGAAATTCTCGGTATATCAGGATACCGGGGTTCGTGCTGCAACTTATATTTTTACTAGATTTAGCTTTGTTATTGCTAAGGGAGTCGGTTTTTCATTGACCCCGCGACAGGTGGTGTTGTGGAGGTCTCAGCATGGGCCCCATTCGTCTGATTGGCTCAGAGCTGTTCCTATTTCGGGGCTCGGTCAGACCATGAATGGTAGGACTTACAGGTCTGTGCTCTGCTATCGTTTGGGTATCCCTTTATTTCAGGCTGGTCTTCCCTGCTCTGCATGTGGTCGGGTTTTTGAGGGTGATATTTTTAGGGATCATGCCGTGTCGTGCTCGAGTTCCGTTGGGCTCAAACATCGGCATAATCTTGTGCGTGACACCCTCTTCGACATTTTCTTCCATGTTGGGATCCTCTCTAGAAAGGAGGTGGATATTGGTGTTGTTGACGGTCTCGGCGGACCCCTTAGGCCCGATGACATTCTTCTTTACTCTTGGGATCGGGGTCTGGATATGTGTGTGGATATCACTGGTTCCTCCCCCCTCACTCAGACTTGTTTGGCTTCCTTCGCTCCTGGACGGTGTGTACTTGACGCTGCGCGGCGTAAGTGCACCAAGTATCGGGATGTGTGCTCTACTGCTGGTTATGGGTTTTTGCCTTTTTCTTTCTCTTCTTTTGATGAGCAAGATGTTGATGATGTTGCACTGCTGGGACGGATCCGCTCTTTTTCTTTAGCCTTAGATTTTAGTTCTCGTCTAGCTGCTCATATTTTTACCAGAGTTTGTTTTTCCATTGCTAAAGGGGTTGGTGCGCAGTTTGTTTCTCGGTTGTCTGCTAACTTCTTGTAAACATTTGATTGTTTGTTTTCTATACTATTTGGAGTTCTCATAAAAAAAATAAAAATAATAACAACAACAACAACAACGATTTTTCTATCCTATGCCCTAAGGGCATAGGATAAGACTCTTGATTTAGGGAAAACATATCCATAATTAAAATGTTTTGGCTAAATTTAGATTAAATCCTCAGGGTTCACTTATTTTTGGTAGGGAATATTTCCTGAATTGGTTCTTATCCTGAATTGGTTCCTGAATTCGATCTCTTTAGGTTTGGGATCCCTCTTCCTCTTGTTTTGTTCGGTGTTGGGCTGCGTTGTCTCTCTTCTTCCTCCTGTGCGTTGTCTCTTTTCCTTCTTCCGGGTCTGGTTTTTGGCGACCTCGGTCGTGTGTTCGATTCGGGTGGTTTTTTTTAGCCTAGAGTGATTGCCGAATGCCACTACTGATGTGTGCCGAGTGCTAGGGCAAGCGATTCGGCGACTGTCGGCAATCCGTCGAGTACATAGTGCCGCTGCTGTTGTGTGCTAATCGAGTATGGATGCTGTTGTGTGTCGTTGCTGTTGGGCTGGTGTTTGTCTTTATTGAGTGTTTTCACTGTCGCTTTTGTTTGTCGGGTGCGATTACCGCAGCTAATTGTCGTTCTGTTGAGAGTTGTTGCCTTTGTCGAGTGTGTTGCTTTCGTTTGCTTACCGCTACTAATTGGTTGTTGGCTGCTTTTATTTTTCGGGTGTGTTGTTTTATGTTAAAGCACAAGAATCTTGTATTGTGAGCTTGTTCGGTTATTTGCTTGCTTCGTTTTTCATTCTTTTATGCTTTTCCTTGTTCGATACCATTGCCCTTTTGTGGGTCTTTGTGGATGCCTTGATGGTGGTGGTAGAGGCCCTGTCAAAACCTCCATGCTCAAGCATCTTCATGATCGACATTGTAGTGGTGATGCTCAGGTACTTACTCGTCAAACTCTTTCAGATAGTTTGGCTATTTATTCGGATGCTGAGGTGACTTTAAAGTGTATAGGGGTTTGGTTATGTTGTGTTTTCCTTAAAACTCATACTTTTCATGCTCGGTGTCGGCATAGCCAGGATGATTTTGTTGCGCCTCCGGATTGTGGTGATGGTCTTGTTCGCTTTATTATTTACGATATTCCTAGGCCTTCAGCTCCGTCTCTGTCGGTTCCATTGGCTGATGTTGGGGTAGTGGCTGTTGTTTTTTCTATATCGTCGCTGGACCGTTTGTTTTCTATGGGGCTGCGCACCGTGAGATCTATCCCTCCTAAGTGTCACCTAGGTTTTTCTCGGGTTTTAAAGGAGGCATTAGATGTTGTGGTTGACTCTCCTGATGACCTTTCTAGTTGGATTCGCTCGCTTGTGATGCCTCTTTGTGTTCTTAGAACCTTTTCCCCGAGGAGTAATCTTGAGTGTAGGACTGCCGTCAAGCGTCAACGTCAAGAGGAGAGTATTGACAATGCTATTCGTGCTTGGGGTGTGCCCAGCGGAAGTTTGCAGCTTGTGCAGGAGACCTTAGTTGAGGTTCTGCTTTCTATTAATGTGGAGGAAGACCTTGATTTGACTGAGCTTAACATGCGACAATGTCGGAGGAAGATTTGTGATGGTCACTACACTAACGTTGTTTGAGTGCTTTCTTCATTAGGTATTGCTCCTTATTCTGAAGAAACTCTTGTGGCTCTACAGGATAAGCACCCCTTTGCCCCATCTCCTAACTTGTCGCCTTTGCCTTTGGATCACCATCCTCTCGTTGCCTCTTCGACCATTGTTTAGGATATGATTTGGAGCTTTTCGCGTGGCACGTCTTGTGGGAGGGATGGGTTCCGTGCTCACCATCTTTTGGATTGTTTGGGTGGAGTTGTTGTCTCTGTTTCGGATGATTTGATCGCCTGTATTACTCGGGCTGTCAATCTTTTCCTTAAGGGTCGTTGTCCGCAGGCTCTGGGTGAGTATATTGCTAGTGCTCTGCTCACGCCACTTGTTAAGCCAGGTGGAGGTATACGTCCTATTGCTATTGCACTATTTGGAGACGCCTTGTCTCTAAGGTTGGTGCTTGTTTTGTCGGTTCTTCTTTGTCTGGTTATTTTTTAGGCCTTCAGTTTGGGGTCGGGGTATCCAGTGGAGGAGAGGCTATTCTGCATGCTTTGAATCGGCTCGTTGAGGCTCATGGGGGTAAGGAGGGTCTCTCCATGTTGTTGGTCGACTTCCAGAATGCTTTCAACTTTGTTGATCGTGTGGCCATGTTAGAGGAAGTTTGCCGGCACTGCCCGGTTCTATCCTGATGGGTGGAGTTTTGTTACTCTAGTCCAACCCGGATGTATTTTAGGGAGCATAGCTTATGGTCTTGTCGGGGGGTTCAGCAAGGAGATCCTCTGGGCCCTCTGCTCTTTGCTTTGGTATTGCATCCTTTGGTGTGCAAGATGAGAGAATCTTTTGACTTGAGTCTACAGGCTTGGTAGTTAGATGATGGCATTGTTGTTGGGGACACTTTGGTTGTGGAGAAGGTTTTGGATCTGATTATAGAAGATGGTCTCTGCCTTGGTCTTCATCTTAATGTGGATGAGACTGAGGTTTTTTCGCCTACAGAAGACCCTAGGAGTCGGCTTCTTGGTGTTTTCCCCCCTCTATTGCTCGGCCAATATGCGGTGTCAAGGTTCTGGGTGGGCCTGTCAGTGTATGCTCTGATTTCAGCAGCGAACTTGTGGCAAGAAGAGTGACTAGGACCATAGAGCTGATGGATTCCGTTGCGAGAATCGATGACCCTCAGTGTGAGTTGCTTCTGCTTCGGGCTTGTACGGGTATTTCTAAGCTTTACTTTTCCTTGCGTGCTTGTTCTCCGCGTATATTTGGGCTGGCCCAACTTTCCTTTGATGAGGCACTTCGTTCTAGTTTGGAACATATTGTCACTGCGTCTAGGCCTGGGTTTGGAGATTGATAGTGGAGGCGCGCTACATTCTCTTTTCATTATGGTGGGCTTGGAGTGTATGTTGTTGGTGATGTCATACATTATGCTTTTTTGGCGTCCCGTTTGCAGTATGCTGAGTTGCAGGCTAAGATCCTAAGTTCTTCTGGTATCATTGTTGCTGGGCCTACTTTTGATGATGCTTGTCGCTCTTTTAATGAGGTCACGGGTTCTGATCTTCTACGCGATTCTAGTGAAATCGCTGCCCCCAAACTTATAAAGAAACTGGAAGATATATATTCCACGAAGGTTGCTGCTACATCAGACTCTGTTTTCTCATTGACTCCGCGACAGGTGGCATTATGGAAGTCTTAGCAGGGTGCTCACTCATCTGATTGGTTGCTTGCCATTCCTATTTCTGGGTTGGGGCAGACTATGAATGGAAGGACCTATCATAGTGTGCTTAGCTATCGATTAGGAGTTCCATTGTTCGCGGTGTCCAGACCATTTTCCGCTTGTTCTCGGGTCTTTGATGGTGATGTCTACGGTGACCATGATGTGTCTTGCGCGCATTCTGTTGGCATTAAACATCGACATAACCTCGTTCACGACATCTTATTGGATATTTGCTACAGGTCTGGGATTTCTACCGGTAAGGAGGTTGATAACGGTTTGATTGGTGGGCATGGTAAGACTCTTCGTCCGGCAGATTTGCTACTTTATTCCTACGAAAGAGGGCGGGTTGTTTGTGTCGATCTGACATGATCCTCCCCCTTGACTTAGTCTGGGAAAATCAACGTCTTCATCTTCTGGACGTCCGGACATTTTCCCTGACAACGTTCTCACCCAATCTATCTCAAGGTATGTCGCTTGTGTTAGTTCGGATATTGATTACTTGTTTGTATCCCCCGCCCCCAAAAAAATCATGTCAGTATTGGTGAATCGATATTTCAAGTTCATTGATGACAACTTAGTGTTCACACTCAATCCGACTCCAAGGCAACTGCACGTTCTGCAAGCGGTGAGAGGAGAAAGAGCGCATGATTTTTTGTTGACTACCCCCATTGAGGGCCTAGCTCAGACCATGACGTCTCGTCCGTTTTCCTCTATCCTCCAATACCATCTCTCGATCCCTATGTTTAGTGGCTATCTGACCTGTCCTAGATGTGAGCTTGAAAAGATGGACCTATTTGGAGATCATGCTCTGCATTGTAGTCAGGGCATTGGGACTAAGCACCGACACAACTGATGTCCAGTAAAGTGACCATATCTTTATGTATATTTTAGCTCCTTATTCTATATACTTTGCATATTTTGGGCTGGGAATATGTTGAATTTATGTAATATATGCTTATTTGCAAGAAATAAAGGTCTACATAAGTTTTTGTTTAATATTACAGAATTTGGAGCCATTCCGGGACGAACCCAAGAAGGCTGAGATTTACTCGATTTCGAGTAGGCTTACTCGACATCGGCTACCACTGAGAGCAGAGCCAAGTCGAGAAGAGAAGGAGAAGAGGTAGTAAGTAGAGAGAGAGAGAAGTCGAGTTGAGAAAGGGAGCGAAAGTGATCTGGCTTTGTTCGGTTTGTACTTTCTTTAGTTTGGTTTAATGCAAGTAGTTTCTTTTCAATCAATGATGTATGTGATTGCAATGAAGAGCGAGTAGTCCACCCACTTCTAGGGCGGGGGCGAGCCCGACGATGGCCAAGCGTGTTTGAGGTAAAGATCCAACCTTTATTGTGTTTTGAGCATCTACTATCTTTTGTATGTTTATTACCTATTTAATAGAGATCCATGCTAACAACTTGGATTATAAACATAAAATTGGTAGATACAATTAGGGTTTCTTGAAAGAGTTATCTAATTGTTGGAAAAGGCGAAAGCTTAATCCTTCGATGCGATTGCATGATTATTTCTTATTCTTGCCTTATGCATGTTTGGTTATCATTGTTGCAAACTCTAATCTTCAAAGTGTTCTTTCACATAGTTTATTTCGAATTCCGCAAAGATTTGTTCTTTATTTTATTTTACTGTGTTTCTGCTCGATTTCAACCAAGTTTGGTCGACGTCGACTACTGATTCTCAATCAAGCAAGGATCGATGTTGTTTCTGTCTCTGAAGATTACTCGACATCGACAAGCCAACTCGACAACGAAGAGTTCCTCGTTGTCGAGTAAACAACTCGAGATCGACCAAAATTCTAGCGTCTTCTGCTTGCTCGGATTCGTCTGTACTGGCCCCTGTCGACTAAACCCTAGTCGAGGTCGAGTACTCCTGAAGTCGACAACCACTTGTGAGATTTATCCGCTGCCTGAGATCCGCTGACACGCTTTCTCAAGGATCGATCCTGACTTCCCACTTAGGGATGGCAATGGTTCGGGTGATGGGTGGATGATCTACTTCCGACACCCGATCCACCACCCAAAACCCTTCACCCTACCCGACCCATCACCCACCAAGTATTTCACCCGCCCCGTCCACCCATCACCCACCGGGTGATCGGGTGGATCGGGTGATAATTCGGGTGAAATACAAGACATCAAATTCATCAAAAAAAATTATTGAAAAACATACGTCGAACACATCGACGAATAAACATTAATTAGGATCTCATTGCATTCACGTTTCCATTTTAATTAGGAGCCAATTACATTGCATATCTTCAAATAAATATTGCATAACTTACTTTATAACAAGATATTTCCATTTTAATCGTTTGATAGGTATCTTGAATTAGGGTTTAGGGGGTATATTGGTAACTTCACATATAAAATATAATTACATAATATAAGTCGGGTGACGGGTTAGGTGATGGATTGGGTGATGGGTCGGGTGACGGGTGGGGAATGTCTTCACCCGGATCCGACCCGACCCATCACCCGTTCACCCATCACCCATTTAATATCCACTTTATTTCGGATTTTCACCCACTTTTTCGGGTCGGGTGAAACGGATATCCGTCGGGTGCGGGTGAAATTGCCATCCCTATTCCCACTACTACATCGGGAGGAGGTCTTGTAATTATTTGCACGGGACGAAATCTGGTTTGCTTTGCTTTATTTATATTTTAATTGCAAGTCTCGATTTCCCTCCAACAACAAATTGGCGCCGTTGCCGGGGAAGCAATCATACGCGCCTTAGGTAGTTAGATCTCACGTTTTCCTTGAGTTTTCTTCTACAGGTGGATGCAGGACACCTTCGAGTGTTTGGGAACATGGGCCAAAAGGGAAAGAGAGAGACGGTATGCAAAAGAATTGGAATATTTGAGATGGCTATACATGGTTGATGAGGGGGCATGGCTTGAGGGAGTACGTGCATTTAGGAAGCTACAAGAGTCATCAAAATCTCCGCCAGAAGCCCCAATCCCTCCAGAAGAAGGATCCGAACCTGAGGTCGACCTCGACCAACACCTAGTCGATGTCAACCCATCTCCAGTCGATATCGACCTATCTCTAGTTGATACCTAGTATGTCCCTCCGCGATCTCAATTACAACTTTGCTACCTGTCTTTGAAAAACCATTTGAAGGATCCCAAGAACAAGAAGAGCTAGAAAAGACGAAGTCGGACATCGTTGCCCATGTTGTTTCAAAGTCGCTTTTACCTTACAAGGTGAAGGCTATCCCCGACGATTTTGAGCAACCCATGTTCGTGTTCAAGTATGGGGTCCTCGCAAAGTGGCATGAATCTCCACAGTATAAGGAGGAAATATCTCTTCCCACTCCACCGCTCTGCTATGGTGGAGACGCCCAAACAAATCAAACTGTGAAGATAAGGGGATACGATGATGAGGTATGTGAATTTTCTTTATATATTCCCTTATGCAGGCTAGCTGGAGCCCAGGAAGATGAATGGGTGGAGCCATGGAGCATTCACTCGGGGAGATTTAAACTTCACCATATGATGCCTCCGGATGACATTCCACACTTCCCGCCACCGGAGGAACCACTAGACCCACCTATACTTCCGGACAAAAATGAGCCAGGCTAATGCTTAAGAGAAGTCGGCCTAGCGACTCTAAAATCTAGAGCATGTACATAAAACTTTTGGATTTTGGGTCTTTTAAATTTTTAAGGTTTTGTTTTTGGTTTTTGTTCTTAGTTTTAAATACTTCATGTGGAAGGTCTTGTCATCATGTGAAAACTAACATTTTTAGGTCGGGAAGCATGAAAAGGATCGTAAGGAGTGGAAAAAGAAGTCCCTGAAAGTTAGTCGAAATCGACTAGGCCAGTCGAAATCGACCAAGAGGAGCAGCCTAGAACTACTCGACATCGAGTAGGCCAACTCGACGTCGACCAGCTAGAAGCCTCCTCGACTTCACACTTCCACTCGACGCTGCCAGTTTACTCGACGTCGACCAAGTTCCTCGACGTCGACCAACACATTTTACTCAACATGACCCGTTTTGACTATACAACGCGTTATTCGGTGAGTTCCTTCCTTTACCTCAGTTTTTTATTGTTTTATACAGTGGGGACACTGTATATTTTAAGTATGGGGTGGGGGAAGAGCTTAATATTATTTATTTATGTTTTATTCTTGCTTTTGGTTTAACATGGTGAATCTTGAGTGAATTTTAAATTTTTGTGCTTAAATGCTAAACTCAAAGTTTATGAGACATCTCCCATAGCTTGTAAATTGTTTAAAGATTAGTGTCATGGAAGTTATATTGAACTCGACGGTGCAAAATTAGATTCATTAGAGATATAGCTTGAAATTGCCTAGTAAAGGGAAGTCACAATGAAGTGCATTATTTTCTTGAAAACCATGAAAGGAGGTAAAAATTAAAGTTGCTTGTGACGCGCGTGTTGCATGATAAGAGGATGGAGGACTTTATATTTCCATATATGCTCATATGTTGTTATATCCTAGCCATACATATGCTTATGCATCACAAAATCCATAATATGCCTTATTTCAATTATTGCTCCACATGTTCTAAATATTGCCATTCTTTACCTTATTTCCTATCCGGGGATTATGTTGAGAATGATGTCACATTATGGAGATTATTATATGGTGTTTGTGTTGTTGTCATATTTGGAGTTTGGGAAGGAAAATTCAAATTTATGGAAAATTTAATGAGTGAGAAGAAATTCGGTCACCTCAGGAGATAAAGATAGATCGACCCTGCTCGCTGAGATAATAGTTCGGCGAGATGGGACACACAGGTGAGGAGTCCGAAGCACTAAGTATCCGGGGCCATTCATGACACCCATGTTTGCGACTCGCGAGAAGGCAGTGCTGAGGTTAGAGAGGTAAAAGCATAATATTGAAAAAAGCAATGAGCGATTGAGAGAAAGGTGAAAAATCTTATGAAGAAGGAATGTGGAAATTCAGTTTGGAAATACTCCATTTCCCCGGATCATTAGCACCACATTGCCAAAAATTGCCCACCTTTAGCCTTTTACCTATCTACTTCTTTTTGAGCTTAAATAAAATCCTCTTGGTCATTAATGCTTTGTCACATGAATTGTTTTTGCATAACCCTCCTTTTGTGAGTAGATGTTGCTTTTTATTGCACATGCATGGATTTGTGGCATTAGTACCTTTTCGATGATGGTAATTGATTTGCAGGGTTATATAAAAATGAATCTGTGATGTTGAGAGTTTGAATTCTTTCCCTGAATGACCATCCAAGTTATTGCTTGGGGACAAGCAAACTTAAGTATGGGGTGATTTGATGCCCACTAAAGTGACCATATCTTTATGTATATTTTAGCTCCTTATTCTATATACTTTGCATATTTTGGGCAGGGAATATGTTGAATTTATGTAATATATGCTTATTTTCAAGAAATAGAGGTCTACATAAGTTTTGGTTTAATATTACAAAATTTGGAGCCATTCCGGGATGAAACCAAGAAGCAGGATGAGATTTACTCAATTTCGAGTAGGCTTACTCGACATCGGCTACCACTGAGAGCAGAACCAAGTCGAGAAGAGAAGGAGAAGAGGTAGTAAGTAGAGAGAGAGAGAGAGAGAGAGAGAGAGAGAGAGAGAGAGAGAGAGAGAGAGAGAGAGAGAGAGAGAGAGAGAGAGAGAGAGAGTGGAGCAAGGGAGCAAAAGTGATCTGGCTTTGTTCGGTTTGTACTTTCTTCTGTTCTGTTTAATACAAGTAGTTTCTTTTCAATCAATGATGTCTGTGATTGCAATGAAGAGCGAGTAGTCCACCCACTTCTAGGGTCGGGGCAAGCCCGACGATGGCCAAGCGTGTTTGAGGTAAAGATCCAACCTTTATTGTGTTTTGAGCATCTACTACCCTTTGTATGTTTATTACCTATTTAATAGAGATCCATGCTAACAACTTGGATTATAAACAAAAAATTGGTAGATACAATTAGGGTGTCTTGAAAGAGTTATCTAATTGTTGGAAAAGGCGAAAGCTTAATCCTTCGATGCGATTGCATGATTATTTCTTATTCTTGCCTTATGCATGTTTGGTTATCGTTGTTGCAAACCCTGATTTTGGAAGTTTTCTTTCACATAGTTTATTTTGAATTCCACAAAGATTTGTTCTTTATTTTATTTTACTTTGTTTATGCTCGATTTCGACCAAGTTTGGTCGACGTTGACTACTGATTCTCAATCAAGCAAGGATCGATGTTGTTTCTGTCTCTGAAGGTTACTTGACATCGACAAGCCAACTCGACTACGACTAGTTCCTCGACGTCGAGTAAACAACTCGAGATCGACCTAAATTCCAGCGTCTTCTGCTTGCTCGGATTCGACTGTACTGGCCCCTGTCGACTAAACCCTAGTCGAGGTCGAGTACCCCTGAAGTCGACAACCACTTGTGAGATTTATTCGCTGCCTGAGATCCGCTGACACGCTTCCTCGAGGATCGATCCTGACTTCCCACTACTACATCGGGAGGAGGTCTTGTAATTATTTGCATGGGACGAAATCTGGTTTGCTTTGCTTTATTTATATTTTAATTGCAAGTCTCTATTTCCCTCCTATAACAACAACATGGTCCGAGATGTTTTCGCTGACATTTGTAACAAAGCGGGCATCACGGTTGAGAAGGAAGCACGTACATGCATGCGTAATGACGATGGTGTTGACCTAAGGCCAGGTGATTTGTTGGTTTATGGGTGAGACAAGGGTAGAGACACTTGTGTTGACGTGGTTAGGGCTTCGCCGTTTACATCTAGAGCCAATGATTCCTTTGTACCTGGCAAGGCGGCCTCTCAAGCCACTGAAAGAAAGAAGAAGAAGTAAACGGATATTTATGTTGCTAAGGGGTATTGCTTCATAGCATTCGCGTTTCTACTTTTGGAGAATTGAGAGTTGAAGCTATTGAATTTATGAAGCGTGTTCAATTGGTTATGAAAAGTCATAGGGCAGAGTCTGATAATAGTGATTTCATATTTCATAGATTTGACTTTACTATTCAAAAAGTGTTGGAACTCAATTTGTTACGAGGCTTCCAACTAACTTTACGTAAGTCATTTTTATGTAAGCCATCTTTATAATAATAATATATTAATTATTATAATAAAATAAATAATGATAATAATAATAATAATAATAATAATAATAATAATAATAATAATAATAATAATAATAATAATAATAATAATAATAATAATAATAATAATAATAATAATAATAATAATATTAATAATAATAATAATGGAAATTTCGCCAGGTACCCTCGAGGTATAGCGTTTTTCGCGGGGTGTACAAAAGTTTTACAATTTTCGTGTGGTACCCCTGAGTTTCAAGGATAATTCGCCTCGTTCCCTTGGATGGTTAAATTTAACGTACTTGTTTCTTTCCCGTTACCTTTGAATTGAAAAAAAGAAGGAAATAAAGAAAGAAAGAAAGTGAGAACTAAGCGAGAGAAGAGGCGAGAGTCACGATTGATAACTGGGCGACTAAGTGAAGTGAAGATGGAGGAGAACCCCCATAACTGAGAGCGGAGATGACGGTGACCGGATGTGTAGGCCTCCGATCGGAGGTGGAGGCGACATCCGATAGTGACATCAGGCATGTGTGAAATTTCTCCCCTTTTTTGACATTTAGGGTTTAGGTTGAAAATTGATCATGTTCTACATTTAATTGGTTTGTCATGTGAAATTGGGGGTTAGGGTTTGTCCTTCTAAAATGCCAAATGAATTATTTTGAGTTAGGGTTTATGTAGTTTGTAAATGTTTGATTAGCACTTTGTACATTACATTCAAGCTAGTTTTCAGATTCGGCACTCTTAAAATGAACATCTTGAATTTTGTTTAGTTTTCATTAGAGATAAAATCAATTTGAAGTTTCAATTCATTTCAATATGTAGACTATTGAGAAATCTGAACAAAGCTTACTAAATTTACAAATTGTAAAACTAATTTTTAAAACTGAATTTACATATTTACAAGTTAGAAAACAGATTGCTAAATCTCCGTCCCATAATTGAAAAGTCATTTGGAGAAATTTAATTTCAATGATGATTCATTATTATGGGTAAGCTATTTCTCTCCAATTTAAATGTGAGGGAATTGGGAATAGGTTATGGCTTCCTGAAACAAGTATAGTTATAGATCTCTATCAAAATCTGTCTATACTTTGAAGATATTCCTTGGCAACATTTATTTGTTGGTTTTCCTATTCCAAATGCATTTCAAGTTCTGCACCACCCCGTGATCACCTAGGAGAGTTTGGCAGAGTAGACATTTAACAATCACTAGGATGGAGAGAAGGTTGCTGCTCAAATAGATAATTGCCTAGACAGTGAAAGCCAAGTATGGTGGCTAAGTTATTTGTGCTGCTTACATGTATTATTATTGTTTTATTTTCTAAAGGAAATGCCCATTAGCTCAGCCGGTAGAGCAATGTGTTTCGGCACAAAGACGTGGGTTCGAATCCCACATAGGTCATCGAGAATCTAGATATTGAGTTGCTTTCTTAATTTCTTGAATAATCAA
The DNA here is from genome assembly GCA_963922045.1 of Persicaria maculosa. Lineage (NCBI taxonomy): Eukaryota > Viridiplantae > Streptophyta > Magnoliopsida > Caryophyllales > Polygonaceae > Persicaria > Persicaria maculosa. The sequence goes on along the minus strand of OY998251.1, from coordinate 56,762,499 downwards.
CAATTAATCTGAGTTGGGCTACTTTCTTACTCGAATTGCCTCTCTCGTAAGCTCTAATTTGAGTTTTTCCACCCCTAACACCTTTGTTTGCTACCTATTGGCCCACAAAATATTCTGTGCACAACTATTCACATACCTTTTAAAAAATCAGTCCGAGTACAAGCTAAATTAGCATTCTCTTCATCCAAATTATTGCCCAGTTGAACAATCTCCCTAATTTTTGCCTTCAATTTTTGGTCCTGCTCCCTTCCACTCTCCCTTCTCACACCAGCCACACCTCTGACTCCTTTATTCGGTTTATGTTTTTCTGTGTTCAAATTTTCAATTTATGTTTTTCTGTGTTTAAATTTTCAGTTTTCCAACCTGCATTCATTTTTCATTTTGCTATTTGTGCATTCAGTTTTACATGTAATCTAATTTTTATGTTTCTATTTTCTGTTTTGCAACCTGCATTCCATTTCGACTTGTTTTGCAACTTGCATTCCATTCACTTCATGTCATAACTTGTAGCCATAAATGAAGATTTATGTTGTCATAAATCCTTACATTCAAACCACATCCAATTGAACAACGAAAATTCTTTACCAACTAATTGAGCTTGTCACAAGCTAAATGAGCTCTACAACTGATGATGCCCAAAAATAGCAGGAAAAGGGAAAAAGGAAAAAGCAAGAAAAGAAGGAAAGGTGGGCCATCGCGGATGAAACTAGTAAACGGTCTGCGGATGTAAGCGGCATGCAATCCGAAAAGATGTCAAACATGCCCACCACCCACGCGTCCTCTTCTGTAGAACGCGTGGCAGCCATAAGGCGACAAGTGGCTAAAAGGAGGAAATGCCCCACTCAAGGAGGGATGCGGGCAGGCACTATATAAACGAAGAGGCACTCTAAGAAAGAGGTTTTTTCGGAAAACCAAAAGGAGGGTCTTGAACTATAAAGAGAAGGGAAAGGAGATAAACAAGAGAATACCGACTTATCCTCACAGTCATCGCAATCACCATAATCGTCCAGAAGGTGAGGATCCAGGTATTAGAAATAGGGCTTGTATGAATATTGCCCCATCTCCATCCATTCTCTCTGTCCTAGAGCAAGAACCCATCCTATCCGGAGGGCTTTGATGAAATCGACGCCCGAAAGGTAGAACGATCCGCGAACGAGGCTCGGTGGCGCTAGGCTTGTATCGTCCGCCGACCGCGGAGGTCCGAGCCAGGGTAGGCCCGTCTTAGGACATAAGGTCATCGCGGCACAGGCAAAGGTTCTCCCCCCTAGGGTAGTAGTGATGTAAGATCAAAGACATGAAGAGAAACTTCAGGTAAGACCGTTAACCAACTCAATTAGTACACGTGGCTCACCCCCCTCCATGGTGATGTGGGGACGGGTCCACTTTTCAAATGCGGTTTCATCACTGGCGCCGTTCATGGGAACAGTCTCACGCTAAGAGGTCCCAGAAAAGGTTATGCTAAGGTAACTAGCATAAACATTTACTGACAACTAACCATGAATTTTTTCAGGATACAGGAAAATGAGCAATAATATGCAAGATGCATCCAACATGATGAGTCACATCGCGGAGGGGTTTGCCGAATCTGCTCTGCAAGATGCCTCTCCTAATCCCTTGGGAGCCCCCGAAGACCCCGTCTTCTCACCATACATACCTCAACATTTTGGGCAGGGCGGGGGAATCAATGTAGATCATTTGTTCCCTCCGCCGAACCCTGAACATCTTTGGCAGGGTGGTGGGGCGAACGGAGGTTACTACTTTCCCCCACCGAACCCCGGACAGTTCTTTTTCTATGGGCACAACGGGTACCAGACACCTCAGCGACAGAACGCTCGCAATGGTTTCTATAGGAATGACTATGACAACGCTCGGCAGGAGCATCACCAGTAGAGGGGTTTTGAGCACCCTCATCAACATTTCCATTACGGAAGCCGACAAGCTAGCAAGTATCACTGCGGCGAGCGGTCCTCTAATATTTCCATGTCAAACACGACGGATTCACTCCCCGGCGGGGACGGAGGCGCCAGACCTCATACCGTCAGTCTTTTCTAGCGAAATCTGTCAAGCCCCAGTCCCTAAGCGGTGGAGAGACGTTAATCTCATGAAGTATGACGGCACCACCGACCCTGACGATCATATGTGACACTTTGTAACGGCTATGGGGATAAATGAATACAATGATGCGATGCTCTGCCCCACGTTTCCCTCGACTCTGACCAACATAGCCATGACATGGTTTACCAACTTACCGCAGAACTCCATTACCAGTTTTGCACAACTTTCCCAAGTCTTCAAATCACACTTCGAGAGTTCTCGGTCGCGGAAAAAGACCATGCTGGACCTAAATTCCATCAGACAGGGGATGCATGAGACATTGGGACAGTTCTTCGCAAGATTCACCAGTGTAGTGGTGCAAATCCCGAATTTCAACCACGAGTCAGCCGTCATCATCCTCATGGGGAACCTGGCGGAGGGTGATTTTAAGACTCGCCTATTCAGGAAGAAACCCAAGAGTTATGACACGCTGAGAGACTTGGTGTCCACCCAGATCGAAGCAGAGGAGGCCGATGTCTCCATCTCGAGGGTAAATGAGGGACAACAAGGTTTTTTCGGAAAGATCGCTGGAAAGTTCTGAAAAGATAAGGGAACCGAGAAGCAGAGAAGGTGATACTCCGCGGAACACTAATCCGCGTCTCGGCAAGATGAAGTACACCTTAATGATGAAAAGAGAAACCTGGCCGTGAACTAGAACGAACGCGGTCAAGGGGCATGACGCAATGAAGAACGTGACTCCTCCCGGAGAGACGAAAGACGCCGCGACCATAGGCGGCCCCATCGCGGCCCCCAGGACCCAAGGGAAGAGCAATACGCAGAATACCAAAGGGGCCTTCGGCAGACTCAAAGGGAAGAATAACCGCGGCGGCAGGGGGGAACAGGATGAACAACAGCGTTATCCTCCTCATAACCACGGTAGGGGGTGGGGCCGAAGATGGCGAGGTGGCCGAAGGGGCAGGGCCCAACCGGTACAACGATCCGTTAACCAAGCCCCTAGAAACGAGGCGCACCGTGAGAAAACTCGGACCAACCGGATCCCCGAGCCTGAAGGCTTCATCGACACTTTGGCAGGAGGACCATCACTCTCAGGAGCTAGCCGACAGGACAAGAAAAACTAAAAAAGAGAGGCGAAGCAACCCCCTTCCTCGTCCAGCCAAAAGATTGCTTCACGGGATCACGCCGAGGTGGTCTTCACCGCAAGAGATGCGGAGGATGTCCGCATGCCCCATGCGGACCCTTTGGTATACATGCCCAGATCGCCACCAAGACCGTGAGGAGAGTCCTTATCGACACCGGCTCGTCTGTGGACATCCTCTCTTGGGAAGCTTTCTCCCAGATAGGCATATCCGCGCCAGCCCTGAAGCCCTACCACGGAACATTGGTGACTTTCTCTAGAGATGAGGTACAGGTGGCGGCCAACATAGAGCTAGTAGTGGTGCTGGGGTCAACCCCCAGCCGCCGGATGGAAAACATAGTTTTCACCGTGGTCAGGATACCAACTACTTACAACGCACTCCTCGGAAGGGTGTCTCTTTATAAATTCCAGATGGTGATGTCCACATACCACATTAAAGGGAACTTCCCGATACCTGGAGGAGGAACTGGGGAAGTATTTGACCAACAGCCGGAGAGCAGAAGCAGTTACATGACCTCCCTCCGGAAAAAGAAAGAAGTAATGTGTCTCTATGACACCGCTCAAAGCGAAGCCGAGGGGGCGGAGGAAGGCCCCCGAGCAGGGGATGAAGAGCTAGAGAGCCAGGAAGAAAGGACTCAAGAACCTGAGCTCGAGGTGAGACCAGTAGAACGGGAAGTCTCGGCCGCGGATCAAAGGACGGTCCATCAACCCTTCTCCAACCCTGAGGAAAGGATCTATATGGGTCAAGTGCTGGGAACGGAAGAAAAAGACCGTGTTTTGAACATCATCCGGCAGTCCCGTGACGTGTTTGCGTGGTCACCAAAGGACCTTTTAGGGGTCCCCACGTCCATAGCAATCCACACCCTCAGGATTCGCCATGACGAAATGGCCCCTGAGAGATCCCGCGCCGTGAAGGAAGAAGTAGAGAAACTGCTGTAAGCTGGTTTTATAGAAGTGGTGGAAGATTTCGAATGGCTCTCAAATGTCGTCTTGGTCAAGAAAGCAAACGGGAAGTGGAGAATGTGTGTAGACTTCTCCGACTTGAACAAGTCATGCCTAAAAGACAGCTACCCCATGCCCTCGATTGAAGAACTGGTAGATATCACAGTAGGGAATGAAGCTTTGAGCTTTTGAGACGCTTACTCTGGGTACAACCAGATCCACTTTCATCACTAATCAGGGGATCTTCTGCTATCGAGTGATGCCATTTGGCCTAAGAAATGTTGGGGCCACTTTCCAGAGAACCGTTGACAAGATTTTCCGTGGGCAGCTCACGAAGAACGTATCAATCTACGTGGATGACATAGTAGTGAGGAGCCGCGAAGCGAGGAACCATGCAGCAGATCTATAGGAAACTTTTGATTCCTTAAGACGAGGGGGCCTCAACTTAAACGCGGAAAAGTGTGTTTTCGGGGTGGACTCCGGAAAGTTTCTCGGCTTTATGGTCAGCCAGCGTGGGATAGACGTAAACCCAGCAAAGATCACTACAATTCAAGAACTACGACTATCGCTCACCGTCAAGGAGGTGCAGTTCTTAAACGGAGCAATAAACTACCTAGGGAGATTCTGCTCATGCTTGGCTGATAAATCACTGCCTTTCTTCGCATTACTGAAGAAGAAGGGACCGATACAATGGACCCCAGAACTCCAGCACGCCTTCGAAGAATTGAAGGTCTTCCTACAGCGCCTGCCCACCTTGCACCAACCCCAAAGGTCGGAGACTTTACATCTTTACTTGGCTACTAAGGGTACCACCCTCAGTGCGGTCCTCACCAGGGAAGGCCGATACCCTGTGTATTACGTGATCAGGGTGCTGCACGACGCTGAGACCAGATATGAACCAGTGGAAAAGGTGATACTATGCCTAGTCTTCGCGCCCAGGAGACTCCGGTCGTACTTCCAAGACCACATGATTGAAGTACTGACGGACCTACCCCTAAGACAGATCCTCCATTCGCCCAACCTTTCAGGATGGTTGACGAAATGGGCCGTGGAACTCTGCGAGTTCGAGATAACGTATGCACCCCGCAAAGCGGCCCTCGCTCAGGTCCTTACCGACTTTATCTGCGAAACAAGTTTTGAAGACGACGAGGGAAATGACCAAAGCAGATGGATCATGAGGGTAGACAGAGCCGTAAATGCAGATGGCAATGGGACGGGTATTACACTCACCACCCCCGAGGGTGAACAGCCGTGTGTCGCTCACAGGCTAGATTTCCAAGTAACCAACAACGAAGCCGAGTATGAGGCCCTAATCGCTGGGCTTGAGATCGCGTTAGCTCGCGAAGTGAGGACGATTGTTATCTACACCGACTCGGAGGTAGTCGCAGGACAGTTGGAGGGAACCTGTGAGGCCAAGACTGGTCTGTTGCCAGACTATTTGCGAAAGGTCATGGCACTGAAGCAATCATTTCTGCACTTCAGTTTGGAATCAGTACCCCGAGAGATGAACGAATCGGCAGATCTTCTGGCCCGGATTAGGGTAGCAATACCTACAGAGGCCGAGGGGAAGTTCAGGTTTGAAAAAAGGGAGCAACGAGGATTAATCCAAGAAGTCTACACGGTCCAAACCGAAGGGCCGGGGGATTGGCGAACCCCAATAGCAGAATTCCTGGGAAAGGGGGTCATTCCCTCAAAGAAAGCGGAGGCCAAGAAAATGAACTACCGGGCGACCCGATTCACTATCCGCAAAGGAAGGTTGTACAAGAAAGGTTTCAACTTCCCCGATTTACTGTGTGTAACCGAGGACGAAGGGAAAATCATTATCAAGGAGCTGCATGCTGGGGTATGTGCACACCACCATGGGTGGAGATCCCTGACCACGAAGATCATGAGATTAGGGTACTACTGGCCGACCATGAGAGTAGACGTACAGAGCCACGTACAAAGCTGTGACGCTTGCCAGAGGGATGGGAATATCCAGGTGGCCCCCGCTGAGCCACTTCAGAGTATTTTCGGGGCATGCCCCTTCGCTCTATGGGGAATGGACATCTTGGGGCCCTTCCCCACAGCACCTGGACAATTGAAATATGTCCTTGTTGTGGTGGACTACTTCACCAAGTGGGCGGAGGCCATGGGGCTGATCACTGCCGAGAAGGTCCGCAAGTTCCTATAGAAGAATCTGGTGAGTCGCTTCGGGGTTCTTGAGGCCATCATCACGGACCATATAATGCAATTCAACTGCGAAGGAATTTGAGACTACTGTGATGGACTGGGGGTAGCGCTGAAGTTCTCATCCGTCGCGCATCCTCAGACCAATGGACAAGCCGAAATTACTAACCGTCAGATCCTTGAGGGAATAAAGAAGAAGCTGGGGAGGACCGCCAAGGGACGATGGGCAGAGCTACTCCCGTTAGTACTGTGGAGTCTGTGGTCATATCGGACGAGGACCAAAACCCCCACAGGAGAAACCCCCTTCGCGCTGGTATTCGGATCAGACGCGGTCATCCCTATCGAAAGGCTGGTCCCTTCAGCCCGGGTCCTCGCTTATGAATCCACTGCCAATGATGAGGCCTTGGAGGTGGAACTACATCTCCGGGAGGAAAGAAGGATGTTGGCGGCCTTGAAGGCACGAGAGTACAAGAGGAAGACCGAGAAGTACTGCAACCAACGCCTCGTCTTGCGCAGGTTCGAGAAAGGAGATCTGGTTATACGATTGACCCTGACAGGTGGGAAGTTAGACGCGAAATGGGAAGGACCGTACGTGGTGTTCGAATGCATACACACCAGAGCCTATAAACTCCAAACACCAGAAGGCGTAGTCCTCAACAAGACATGGAACGCATAGCACCTGAAGAAGTGCTATGTGTAATCAACTGATGTTTGGAAAGTCTCCTAAGTCACCCCCGCCGAATGTAAATAAATCAAGGCAGTTAGTGGGTGCTAAGTTACCTTGTGCCAAGTTATCTAATGCCCTTATTTGCCAACTAAGTCCCAGGACACTGGAGCTTGCTCCGCGTCGGGCATCCAGTTGGAGCAATTGTCTCCCGGATCAAAGCATTTGCTAGGTCCCAGGACGCTAAGGCTTGCTCCGCATAAGGCATCCGGTTGGAGCAATGATCTCCCGGGTCAAAGTATTTGCTAAGTCCCAGGATGCTGGAGCTTACTCCGCGTCGGGCATCCGGTTGGAGCAATGATCTCCCGGATCAAAGTATTTGCTATGTCCCAGGATGCTGGAGCTTACTCCGCGTCGGGCATCCGGTTGGAGCAATGATCTTCCGGATCAAAGCAGTTGTTAAGTCCCCGGACGCTAGAGCTTTCTCCGCGTCGGGCATCCGGTTGGAGCAATGGTCTCCCGGATCAAAGCATTTGCTAAGTCCCAGGACGCTGGAGCTTGCTCCACGTCGGGCATTCGGTTGGAGCAATGGTCTCCCGGATTAAAGCATTTGCTAAGTCCCAGGACGCTGGTGCTTGCTCCGCGTCGGGCATCCGGTTGGAGCAATGATCTCCCGGATCAAAGCAGGTGTTAAGTCTCAGGACGCTGGAGCTTGCTCCACGTCGGGCATCCGGTTGGAGCTATGATCTCCCGGATCAAAGGATTTGCCAAGTCCTAGGATGCTGGAGCTTGCTCCGCGTCGGGCATCCGGTTGGAGCAATGATCTCCCGGATGAAAGCATTTGCTAAGTCCCAGGACGCTGGAGCTTGCTCCGTGTCGGGCATCCAGTTGGAGCAATGATCTCCCGGATCAAAGCATTTGCTAAGTCCCAGAACGCTGAAGCTTGCTCCACGTCGGGCATCCGGTTGGAGCAATGATCTCCTGGATCAAAGCATTTGCGAAGTCCCGGGACGCTGGAGCTTGCTCCGCTTCGGGCATCCGGTTGGAGCAATGATCTCCCGGATCAAAGTATTTGCTAAGTCCCAGGACACTGGAACTTGCTCCGCGTCGGGCATCCGGTTGGAGCAATGATCTCCCGGACCAAAGCATTTGCTAAGTCACATGTTGCTAGAGCTTGCTCCGCGTCGGGCATCCGGTTGGAGCAATGATCTCTCGGATCAAAGTATTTGCTAAAGTCCTAGGACGCTGGAGCTTGCTCCGCGTCGGGAATCCGGTTGGAGCAATGATCTCCCAGATCAAAGTATTGTCTAAGTCCCATGACGCTGGAACTTGCTCTGCGTCGGGCATCCGGTTGGAGCAATGATCTCCTGGACTAAAGCATTTGCTATGTCCCAGGACGCTAGAGCTTGCTCAGCGTCGGGCATCTGGTTAGAGAAATGATCTCCCTGATCAAAGTATTTGCTAAAGTCCCAGGACGCTGGAGCTTGCTCCGCATCGGGCATCCGGTTTGAGCAACGATCTCCCGGATCAAAGCGTTTGTTAAAATCCTAGGAAGCTGGAGCTGGCTCCGCATCATGCCTCCGGTTGGAGCAGTAATCTCTTGAACCGCGGCATTTGCCAAATCGCAAAACTCGGGAACCTACTCCCCTGAGGGCGTGGAGATCTCTTCCATGTCGAAAGATTGAAGAGCATAAAAGTCCTGGAAATCTTAGAAGTACTGGAATAAAAAGAGTAGCGGACAAAGTAGGGTTACAAGAGTTGTCAGGATCACCCCCCAACAGGGTGTCTGACAAAGTTCGCGAAGCATTTGAAAAACAAAGCCCCAGGGACCGGAAAACTCGGCCCTTGTCAAGGAGATTCGCCCCATTCTTGGCCTACCAAGGACTAGTTGGGTCCTATCCTCGCTCAAACGAGTCCCATTAGGGAGGGGACCTTCAGGGTGTGGCTCATCCCATTCCCCATCAACCTCGTCCCCACCAGAGGTCAGAATGCGAACGATGAACCAGGCTCCCCCTTTATGAAGGAAGGTCAAGGAAGAACAGATGTCCACACTATGCGTACAAACGAAGTGGTTCCACCCATGGCGAAGGTAAGGAAGTCCTTCAGGATTAGGGTCGATAGGAGGACCCGCTCGGGAAGAACCTGGCCGTATTCGTCTTCGAAACGCAAGGGCAACATCTGCCTGAAATAAGAAGCGCAAGGAAACGAGGATTAAGATGGGAAACCAATCCATAAAGTTAGAGAGATGGTGGATTGTATGATTGAGGTGTATTTATGAGATGTTTGATTCTTGCTAGTACATTCATTACTTGGGACCTAAGGAGGATAAAATTCACTTAGGGGTAAAAGTCAAGGAAAATCATTTGATATAGCGTGAATGAAAAAAGAAAAAAAAAAGAAAGAAAAAAGAAGAAAAAAAAAGAAGAAAAGAATAAAGGAATGAGTTGAGTATGGTTTGTAAAGTTTTATGCTTGAGATTGGTGTTGTTTGGCATTATAGAGATATGGTATGAGAAGTTTACGAGTGGTTTTATGATTTGGTGGCTTCCTTAGTTCCCGGATTATGAGCACCACATGACCAAAATTGTTCCATACCTTATATGTTCTACCTTGGCCCCATTACAACCCAATTAAAAGACCTCATGATTTTTGTTGTGTGTAGAGTCACCAGCGGTGGAGAATTAGGACAATTGTGCAAGACTCTTGTAGCTAAGTTTTTGAAGATTGAGTTTTGAGCGTAAACATTTAAACCTAAACACTTGAGCGAGAGTGAAACACATATCCTTTGTGAGGTCTAGAATGGATATGGTTGCCTGATTTCAGTGATTACTCCAATTATGTGCTATGATGTTGTTAATCTATTGTGTTTGCTAGTTTTTCATGCACTTAAACAATATTGTGGTGTGGATACATGAATTGCTATTCTGTGGGGCTATAGAGTTGAGTTTTCTATTGCTTGAGGACAAGCAAAGGTTCAAGTGTGGGGGAATTTGATAGAGCATATTTAGCGCTGCATAATAGATTGCATTTAGCATAGTTTAGTTGTGAATATTGCATATATTTAGTTGAATTTACATAATCATTTGTTGAGTTAGAAGAGGTAGAATCTACATGATTTTATGGTTTATTTCAGGTATAGTAGATTGAAGGTGAAATGAATTGGAAAAGAGCGAAAACAAGGTAAGGAAGATGCATAGGAGCTGCGAAGACAAGGAAGAAGAAGCTCGGAATAATCACTGGCCGCCCCGCAGCATGCCTGGCCGCCCCGCGGTTCGAAGGTAGAAACGGAGGACTTCCCTGATCGCCGGCCGCCCCGCAGCCTGGCCTAGCCGCCCCGCGGCCCGTGCAAAAACGCAACATTCGATGCGGGTTTTTAATTAGGGTTTTGGTTGAGTTGTTTGGCCGACTTTTTAAACGCTATATAAGACTTTTCTAGTTTATTATTTCATTCACCTTATGCACTTTATTCCATTGTTGAGAGCGCCGTTGAGCATGAGCAACTAAACTTTCGAGGTTTCGCCTACAGTTTGGATCTTTGATTGTTGAATTGTGAGTTTCATAATCTAGTTCTTATTTCTATTCCAATTTTTTGACTTCTTTGTGCTTAATTGCTTGAATGTGTTTTATTCTTTCTGGTCTGATCAACTAGTTAGAGTAGATTCATTCAATTGCTAGGGTTTTACAGATTCCTCGTAGCGAACCTTAACCCAGGTGGCAATCATATCCCTTTAGGACTCGTAGGACTAATTGGATGTGTAGGAAGTTGAATATATGTTAAATATCGACTCGTAGCTTGATATTGCATGTACCTTGGTTAATTCATATTCTTAATGCTATCTCTAGGTTAAATCTTAACCGTGTTAGGGTTATTTAGAGATAAGGGTTGCTAGAACTCGTAGAACTAGTAATTTATCTAAGATCTGGACAAGGACATTGATAGGAAAAGACAAGAACTAGAGGCTGAAACAAGGATCGAATTCATCAATCGAAGTGATAAATTGTAGGTGAACCTATTTCTCTCCACTGCATTCTACAATCAATTTACTTTGTTTGCTTGCTTCCGCTTTGATAAAAGGCGGACCTTTTTCACACCAAAAACCCCCATATTCTCTCACAGCGATTAGACCTGCACTCGAATTGAATAGATTTCCCTGTGGATCGACCTCTTGCTTACACACTATACTAGTTGTGATTTTGAGTATTCTTTGGCAAGAACAACGACAGGTTTTCCTCTTGTCAAATTCGGCGCCGTTGCCGGGGACTTCTTATCAATTTCTTGTGTTTTTTTTATCGCTAACTTTTGTATATATTTACATCTAACCCCGTCGTGGACCTATCTTACGGTTCACGACACCTTATTGCCAATATTTCTAGATGTTGAAGTTATGGCAGTTTCAGGGAGAGTATTTTCACAATTACCTCACAAGAGTGCAAAATTTATTTGACATCCGTTATTCACGGGGTTTCCGAGATAGTTTGTGAGACGTGGTGCTTTGCGTTTTTGAGGGCATGGCTCCTGAGACCCGAGTACTTGCCAGGTCCATAAAGAATGGAAGCTTTGCTGGTTTAGGAGTGTCGGGATTATGGGATCTTCTCTGCTACATGGGTGATCAATTGGCGGAGGAAGAATCCTACACTTCGACGTTTCAACCAATGGGGTACTCCGACCCGTCCATGGAGGATTCAACCATTGTTTTGATGGAGCAAATAGGGCAATTACGCGAGATAGTGAATCAAAATGGGGAAGCAATTATCCAACTCTCTCAAACATTGAAGGAGTTGGTAGTTCAGCAATGTTCTATTCCTCAACTTGATGAAAGCCGAGATGCAAGCAACGATGAATTCTCTGATAATGAAGAAGAGCATCTAGTGGTTAGCAACACGAAATCTCAAGAGACGTCCCTAGAGATTGAGTATTTTCCGATGCTCCCTCCATTTGTAGAGATCATCCCCAACTCGCGTATCAAGGAGCCAAGTCTGGAACTAATTTCTGTGGTTCCCGAACAAGAAACTGGTACTTTTTTGCAAATTGGGAGATTTTGGTGAATATGTCGATCCATGGAGCCACTACTTCAACAAACCACTAACGGAACTGTGTTGGTGGTCCTACATACCCTCGAGAGAGAATCAAGCTCGAATGAAGGGTAAGTTGGTAATGGTTCTCATTGCTGAATTTTTAATTACCAATTGTTTCATTTTCAGTGTGCATTCGAATATCGGTTGGGCACGATAGTTTGATTTGCTTTTGAGGGCGCTGTCGATGTCCGCTTGAGTCTTGAATAAGTGGATGAATATAACGTTGAGCCAACGACGGTAACCAAAGGCGCTGCTTCGGAGGCAACCCAAGGTAAGTAATTTAGATTCTATTTTATTTGTGCATTTTACTACTTTTTAGTTTAGTTTTGGTTTTTGTTTGGGGAGCTAACGTTGTAGGAAAAAAAAAGGACAGGAATCAATTACAAGGGAAAAAGAAGAAGGAAAAAAGCGAAAAAGGACGAGCCGCCCCATCGCCAGCTTGGGCCGCCTCGCGGCCAAGGCGCCGAGCGAAATTCTTCGCGGAATCGCCGGCCGCCCCGTCGCCCACCCTGGCCGCCCTGCGGCCCCTTCCGGATAGAAAATTTTAAAGGGGCCCGAGTGGGCCCCCACTTGCTACACCACTTTTACCCTACCCACTTCTTTTTCTTTACCTTCTTTCACTAGCCGCCCCCTCGCCCCAAAGAGCCCTCCTTCTTCCTCCTTCTTCAACCTCCCAAAACCTCCATTGAAGCCCACGTTCTAAGCTTTTAAACCCCACAAAATCACCCTCTTTCCCATTATTCCCATCTTTCTTCTACACCAAATCCACCAAATCACCTCTATCTCCTAGATCTACACACAAATAGCCCATCCCAAGGATTTTCAAGGGGATTTCTTTCGGATCCACAACGGAGTGAAAGATTTGGGACGTCGGAGAGCAGATCTGGCGTCGGAGTGTGCAGATCCGGCAAATCTCCGGCCGCCCCATCGCCAGTCGAGCCGCCCCGTGGCCACTCCTGTTGCCGGCCGCCCCGTCGCCACCCTAGGCTGCCCCGCGGCCCCTGCAGAAGCCGAAATTCGTGAGTTTTTCTTGACTTTCATTCTTTTGGGTGATTTTCTTATCTCGAATTCACAATGTCTAGACCCCATGGAATGAGTAAAAGTCAAAAGGAAAAGTGGAATGGTTTAAACACTCGTAATTTCTTCGTTACAAAATTCTTTCATGAGCCTACACTTCGATTGTTAGAGATGGATGTATGCACTAGGCAATTGTTAGAGCATGGGGGCTTAGGAGAGTTTTTAGGGAAGAATGCTCCTACATATCCGAGCTTATGTAAGGAGTTTTTAGCAACTTTGAGTGTGGGGTATACGTATATTGAGTTTCGATTGCTTGGGAGGGGTCATGAGATATCGAAGGAGAGATTGGGACAGATTTTTGGTATTACTGCTGCACCTACTGCTGGTTGGCTTGATGTGTGTAAGGGAGAGGGCCCTTTGGCTTTTTGGATGGCGTCTACTAGGGTGCCTTTTGAGGCCAAGAAGGGTCAGTACAATTCGAGCATTCGCCATCCTGCATTACGGCTGATTCACAAGGTTCTGGCGAACACATTCTTTGCACAGGCCGAGGTCAACAAGATCTCGCTTAAGGATATGTCATTTTTATGGTGTCTGACGCCAGAGAGCCCAGTGACTCCAGGTTGGGTGGATATGTTTCTGATTAACTGCAAGGACATCCTAGACAAGTGCAACAAGGCGACAATTAGCTTTGGGGGTCTTATCACCCTCATAGCTCGAGCGTGCATCGATGTGAGCGCTGTCCCTAATGTTCAACATGGCTCGTTTCTATATGATGAAGCCCAGCTGAGAAAAGCTGGCCATTTGGAGGGCAAGTCGCCGATGTGGGTCTGGAGGACAGGCCATCTTGGGAGGATTCACCTGAGATTGCCCCGACATCTCCTTTTTGGCCCTACTGCAGCTGATTTCTACATGGGCGATGAGATGGATGAGGATTCTGATGATGATGATGAGGAGGGTGCTCCTGATGCTGAGCAGGAAGGTGCTAATGATGTTCACGGAGTTCAGACGGATATCGGAGGTAGTGGTGCTGGACCTTCTGGCACAGCTGGAGGTGCTGGTCCGGACTACTATGCGCTGGAGCAGATGTCCCAGCGCCAGAATTTGATATGGGATCAGCAGCAGCAGCTATATGTGGATATTGGCGACATTCGTCGGGATGTCCGTGGCTTGACTTCCCACCTGGAGGATGTCTCTGAGAGCTAGGCAGTGATCAGACGGATGAAGGAGCAAATGTGGAAGAGGCAGGAGGACTTCTATCGATATGCGTATCCCCAGTTTCCACCTTACCCGCCGTCGCCGCCACCTCATCAGTGAGCATGTCAGTTGTTTCTTTTCTTTTTCCCTTTTCATTTTATTTTGATGTTTTTGTTCTCTTTTCTGCATTGAGGACAATGTCAGAAGTAAGTGTGGGGGAGAAGACTTGCATGTCACGTTTGTATTTTGGTTTGCACTTCTTTTTTACTTTTAAGTTTGCATGTTTATTTCTATGGGTTGTATGCATGTTTGGTTTCTACCATTGTTATTCCTATTATAAAAAAATAAAAATATAAAAAAAATTGAAAAACTGAAAAAAAAAAAAAAAAAAAAAAGAGTTTTAGTTCTTGCATTAGTAAGAGTAGGTCTTATTTCCCCATATGGATGTCGTTTGTCCTCTAATTTATCTATTGAGAGTTATGCCCCATGATGTGCTTGGATTGTTGAAGCCTTCGATATATGTTTTCTATACTATTTGGTAAGCATGATTGATTAATGATTGAGCACATAAAATCTTGGAATTTTGGGTGATTTTGAATTTCTAGACATGACCTGGTGAGCGTATTTTGGCCTATTCAGGACTACACTTTATTTAGTCCTCTTGCTTGTTGTGTGTACTCTCTTCAATTGCTTCCTCTTTGACTTGCATTTAGATATCTTTTTCAAGGCTGCATATTATGATTTCTGCACATGACTTAAACATGATTGAGGCACCTTTATTAGCTCTATTTAACT